>OX387358.1:16275000-18675000 GCA_947563465.1 Archips xylosteana
ATTATATTTCTGCTGGAAGGAAAAGTAGAAGGAAGACGAGGCAGAGGAAGGCCAAGATTGACTATTTTGACCGGTGAAGCAAAAAGTGGATGTTGTATCGTATCAGGAAGTCAAACAGCTGACCGAAGACCGTACGGAATCGCGGTTACTCCACCGACAAGAGCATAGCTCTTAAAATCAAAATGAAGAAGTAATTGTAGACTGCATTACGCGCACTGTCTCGCTCGCTTAAATAAAGGAGTGCAGATGGGTCTAAAAAGGAGGATCTTCCTTAAAAAAAGAAGGACATTTACAATTAAACTATTTTTTTAATATATTTTTTTTATTTTAATCGTATTTAGTTGAGCTGCCAATTTTCGCAAGAAGTTTTTGATTTTTCAACAAATAATTATGAAATTCTCCACATGTCATATTATTTTTGAAGTTGCACTGAGTAAGAATCAAAGATTTAACTGATTCTTAGTCTCTTGCTCCCTTTACACCACTGAGTATTAATCAGTGAAAACACTCTTTACACAACGACGTATAGCAAAATGGAGGACTTAAAGTAAGGGAGGACGGGACGACAAAATATGGAAAAGGAGGACATGTCCTCCTTTTAATGTCTGGCAATCCTATTCTTAACTAACCTGTGGCAGGTAATCTTTGGTGGCAAGATTTTGGTCCATGTGTGAGTGATGTCTACTGACCTGCACCCTGGCTTCAGTGAGGTTAATCTTGAGCGCCAGGTCTTCCCGCGTGAACACGTCCGGGTAGTGCGTCTGCGCGAACGCCGTTTCCAGCTCCTCCAGCTGTTGGTAAATGTAAAGTTAACCACTGCTCTCAGAGACGTGACTGGAATAGCGTGGTTTATTTGCTTAAACATTAATAAAAACACGTTAATTTTCAATTCATTTCAAAGTCAAAACATCTTTATTTATTTTTAGGCTACGACAATCACTTATAAATTTTGAAGAATCTACCACTGGTTCGTAAAAACCCTGTTGAGAAGAAACCGGCAAGATACTCAACATGTTCCCAATTTTATTTAATTAATCTAAAGTCATCATCATCATCCCAGCCTATAAACGTCCCACTGCAGAGCACAGGCCTCCTCTCAGAATGCGAGTTCCCACATAAATTCTGAAAAACTTAGAGGTGCGAGCCGGGATTTGAACCCACAACCCTCTGCTTGAGAGGCCATAGGTCAAACCGCTAGGCCATTACGGCTGAATCTAAAATCTTAACTGTAAAATTAGAATTGAAATTGAATTGGCAAATTAGTAACACAGCTTACTATTGCCATACAAAATCTACGTGGAATCCGTTTTGGCAGCTCATCATCATCATCATTTCAGCCGAAAGACGTCCACTGCTGAACATAGGCCTCCCCCATGGCTCCCCAAATAGTTCAGTCGTGCGCCATCCGCGTCCAACGCGGTCCCGCAACCTTAACCAGGTCGTAGCTCCATCTTGTTGGAGACCTACTCCGTGGACGCCACACGAGAACCTTTCGGCTCCATCGGCCATCAGTTCTACGAGCGATACCCTGCCCATTGCCACTTGAGCCTGGCGATTCTTGACGAGCCTCGTGACTTTAGTTCTTGCATCGATTTCGGCTGCTCGTAAAAGGCAATTGATTGTGTCAGTCAAATAAGCTATTGTGATATTAGAGAGGGGGGATAGGGGGTAATTTTCTGAGAACCCTTCTTAAAGTAAATACCTCATAAACGACCCTTCTTTTATAATGATGTTTGATGATTTTTTAGACACTCCCCCAGAGCCTCCTATGGACTTCCTTCTTTGCCATACCTGTTGTAGCGTGAAGGTGGTGCGATTGCGCCGCTGCTTGCGCCGCACGAACGTGTCATCGTGTATCGCCGGGTGGTACGAGTAGCTCGTGTCTGCAACAAGGAGGGCACTGTATTCCTGTCCTTCTCTTACATATACGGATCAAAGATCGAAGAAAGTTCTAGGTGAGATTCGAGTCTGAGACAATGGATGACACTGTGTTCATGTCCTGGACAGCTATCAGGGGCTAAATTCAGGAACGGGCCTTCACGGGTTTGGTAACGGTAATTCAATCGTTTGGGTTGGGTTTGGTTTGAACTGCTATTCAGGAACGCCAAAAATCACTGATTTGCTTGAGCGAGAGGTCAGATTAAAATAGTCCCGGAAAATGTAAAAATAAAATCCATTTCACTTAGTTAAGCGATAACACTTAGACATTTTTTTCGAAAATATTTAATACTAAAAGTGATATCCATATTTAGTGTGACTCTATATTATACATATATCTGAGACCTCTCTACCTGGTACCAGGTTATCATTAATTTTTAGAACACCCTGTATAGCTAAATTAGGTAGGTACATTTTAAATTAAAAAATATCGTGAGTAGAGAATCCGAAAAACAACATTTACTGTACATTTA
This sequence comes from Archips xylosteana, assembly GCA_947563465.1. Classification (NCBI taxonomy): domain Eukaryota; kingdom Metazoa; phylum Arthropoda; class Insecta; order Lepidoptera; family Tortricidae; genus Archips; species Archips xylosteana. The sequence goes on from OX387358.1 coordinate 16,277,412, forward strand.
TAAGTGCAGACACCCCACAAGTCTATTACCGACTATTAACATAAACACAAACGTACCAAATCTCAATAGCGTACGCTAGAGTGACCCCACGATCTGAAAAGGCCGGATACGCGCACCATTACTCCGCCCCAGCAGTTTAATGAAGTGGGGACACCCTAGGGTGGCCAAAGTTGACTTTTTGTTGCTTAATTGACTCTATCTATTAAGTGTGCTGTTATTTAAGGCGGAAAGGCATCGCTTCTTCGGGTTCCATTGCCAAATGGTCAGACGGAACCACTGCCGTAAACAAAACTATCTTATTTCATAATATAAACTAGCCTTTTCCCACTTTATGGTCATCTCCCGTTCGTTCGGTCTTCGTTCTCGTTCTTTCCGTTCCCGTTCGTTCGTTCGTTCTCGTGCTCCTTTTGTCGCAGGAAAGAAACGCTTATTATAATAAATCAATCGTTTAATTTTTACTATTTTGTTTTTATTTTCTGTTTTGTGTATTTTGGTATTTTACTGTGGCAAATAAAATAAATATAAATATATTAGCTTTCTTTCTTTCTCAATCTCGCGGGAAAATCCAAAAATCCCTTCTTACTAAATGATAATATCTACAAAGTATTAAATCTCTAAAGCTGATTTTACATTTGCAAGAAAAATCGTGCAAGTTGCATTGCATTGCGCGGCCCTAAAGCGAACGAGTTTGAAGTGGTCAATCGAGCGCCGCAATGTACTACAACTTGCACGTGTTTTCTTGCAGGTCTAAACTGGGCTTATAACAGTTACAGCTAGGTAGTTAGTTAAAAATACGGGAATTACGAAAAATCCTGTTCTAATAACCTATTTGCATCTCTAGTCATTATAGCATGGTGTATTGTGATTAGATCATTTTGAAACGAATATAATCGTTATCCTGAGGGAATCTCCAAAATTCTTAAAATCATATTTTTACAGTTATTATAATCACCTACTTGTCCGCCAAATTTCAAGAGTCCAGTAATCATATTTACGAGATATAATTTGAATTGAATATACAAATCCCGTTTTTTCCTGATGCTGTGGGAATGGCCTTATATCCTGAAAACTGTTTTTTACTGCTATAATCTTTTTTGTATGCCAAATTTGAAGTCTACTAATCGTAGTTACGGAGATACTGGTAATTCTGAATCGAACATGGGAGTAAAGAAGCTTATGCTTTAGGGGTAATTTAAAACACAACTGCCACATTATACATAGCTCATTTATGTCCTTTTATCCATCATCAGTCACACGCGATACAATATTAATTAAAATGTACAAATTTGTCGAGAGTCAACATTTATTGACGCGATATCCAATTACCATTTTAAAATGTCCACGTTTAATATTATGAATCCATTAATGATGAATTTTTGAAGCGGTACTTTTAGCGTTTCAATTATTGAATTTATAAAATTTGGGGTCAATTGAAAGCTATGTATATTTACGTATTAAGTGTTTTGTATCGTTCTTGTCCCACTTTTACAAACTTTGATTTTACTTGCTACTTTCGTATGTGTGTTTATACTTATGTGGTAACAAAATTGGTAAACCATTTTTCAAACACTTCCTCAACTTCCTGGTTCCTCAAATTTGGTATACATATGTAAGTCCGATGACAATACGATGTGCTAGTAGAATTCCGGTGGTTCAGTCAGGATCGTCTCCGTAGGAATGACATTGAATTGAAACTTGGTGCATACGAACGAAGGGTCCACGGAAAGAACATGTGTGTCGTCATCTAAGCAACTTTTTGAGTTATAGCGGTTTGAACGTTAGTCATCCATCACGAACAATTTCCATGGTAACCATTTCTTTAAAAGTGAAAATCTAATATATAAAAATCTCGTGTCACGGTGTTTGTTATCGAACTCCTCCGAAACGACTTGACCGATTTTTATGAAACTTTTTTATGTGTAGATATTTGGTAGGTCTGAGAATAGGTCGTAGGCTATTTTTTATACCCCTAGGTGATATATGGCAAAACAACGTTTGCGGGGTCAGCTAGCGGGATTTTGACGTTGTGTTGTCGTTAAACGTCAACACAACGTCAAAATCCCGCTGTCATTACATGAGATGTGGTTGTGTGCGTGGCCTCAACTCTGGTGGCGTTACCTATAATATTGTTTTCAAATATCTATATTTAATTCAAAATGATAAGTCATAAGTACTTTGTGAGCTCTACATTTTGAGATTCAAATCTTAATTTTCAAAAAGGTGACTAGAAATGTTTTTCCGTGGACCTTTCATATGTACTTTGTCAGCAAAAAATGTTTTTTTTTTAAAGTGAAAATATGAACTGGAAATGAGTCGCTAATAAAAGATTTGGTCTTATTTGGTGTAGGTATATTAATTTTAGCGTCCTTCAGTGCTGCGTCAGTGAATGTTGATAAGAATAGAAAATCAATTATGTGCACTTTTTTAAAAATATACCTATACTTAGGTACCTTTTCCCTTAATTGTGTTGTGAAACCATATTGTTGGATTCTTGCCAAATTATAGTATAGCCCTGTGTCAACTGGTAATATGAATTCCGAGGTCTTTTATGGGAAGATACATTTTCAAAAGGCTGTATTTTAATATTATATTTAGTACCTCCACGCGCCAGGCATGGTCTAGAGTCTAGTGGTGGGCAAAGTACGGCCCGCGGGCCAGCTCCGGCCCGCAAAAGGATTATATCCGGCCCGCCACCGGTCTTTTATGTTTGGACGACCCAGACGTTTAAAGTAAAATAATCATCATCATCATTCCAGCCTATATACGTCCCACTGCAGGGCACATGAGAGGGCTTGGGTCGTAGTTCCCACGCGGGCCCAGTGCGGATAGGGAACCTCACACACACCATTGAATTTCTTTTCGAATTTCTTCGCATTTCTTCGCTTTTCAAAATGTTTATACTTTTATATGAGTAGTTTTTGCTGCTATTCTGGCCCTCCTCTTAAGTTGGTTGAACTTTCTGGCCCGCCATGAAGAAAGTTTACCCACCGTTGGTCTAGACAGATAGACACATGAACTAACAACGAATTGATTCAAAATGAATTAATTAATTCCTTTCGAGGAACGAAACACTATAAACGACTCCCAAAAAAACCATAAACCTCTCAAAGATAAACAAAAGCGGAGCCGAAAAAGAAAATTTAAAACCAAAGCGTGGATTACTTCGGATTATAAATATTTTCATTAATTGAATGTTAATAATTGAGGGTTCATCACGTAGAAAAATCCCCTCGGGCGGAAATTAAAAAGTTGCCCCCATCCGGCGGGTGAGGGAGAGAGAACTATCCTTAGTGAAGGTGTATCTACTGTAGGTTGTATTTAGCCTTTAGACCAGTGTTTGAACCTTTCTTATGTTATGAGGCGAGCCCCTTAGTATGTAAAATTATTACGCGACCCGCCCCCCCTACCTCCCTGTTTAACCCGAATGAGATAAAATTTAATTGATTATTCTTGCCAATGATTAATGTTAATCTGACTCATTGATATTTATTTGTTGATTTTTGTTAATTTGGTCTGACCTTTATTAATTTTTTATACTTAATCAAAAAGTTTAGTGTTATTTAAAAGTTCGTTGTTTATTTTTTCTTTATTACTGAAGCTTCATGACCCCCGTGACTCCTAATAGAAACTACCTATGCAATCCTATAGATAGGGGGTCGCCAACACGCACATTGAAAAACAGTGCATTGGACTGTTTGTCTATGGGCAATGGGCACGGTTAACTGCCTGCAGTGCGGTGCATAATTATATACATTATGACGTAATCTAATTTTGTTTTTATTATTTTTTTGCTGTACCTAACTGCCTTAATACATACCTACCTACACATATTTTGGAAATGTAAGTTTATATTTATAAGACTGACAATAAGACGAAGTGGAGGAGATTAGGAGAGGGTTACATCCAGCAGTGGATAGAAAAAGCCTGAAAAAGTTGAAAGAAGAAGAAGAAGTTTATATTACGCTTCAAAAGATACGAGCCCTGTAACAGACAGACGGACAGACAACGGTTCTAAATAACTCTGGCCCCTACGCACCCTATTACCCGACTGTCACCTACGGAACACTTAAAAAGACAATTCCAACTTACACGGTTTTATGGATAAAATAAAATAATAATAAATATCATGTCACAATTTTATTGACACCTATTGATCTAGTCCCAAACTAAGTCAAGTAAAACACACTTGTATACCTACATAAACACTTACATACCTATTTCATATTAAATATCTGAGACAGAGTAGGTACCTACTAACATTCATATTTATCATACAAACTGACCGACTGGGAATCGAACGTGAATCTCTAGAGTTTTGTAGTCTGAACGCTTAGTATAAGTTTTACTTCACCAAAATACTTCTCGATCGCGTTTACGTAAAAAAATCAATTACTGGGGAAACATGGACAGCGCCTCCGCGGCCGCGCGTCCATGTTTCCATAGAATTGAAATTTTTACGTAAACGCGATCGAGAAGTATTTTGGTGAAGTAAAACTTATACTAAGCGTACAGTACGCTTAGTATAAGTTTTACTTCACCAAAATACTTCTCGATCGCGTTTACGTAAAAAAATCAATTACTGGGGAAACATGGACAGCGCCTCCGCGGCCGCGCGTCCATGTTTCCATAGAATTGAAATTTTTACGTAAACGCGATCGAGAAGTATTGAAGTGAAGGAAAACTTATACTAAGCATACAGTACGCTTAGTATAAGTTTTACTTCACCAAAATACTTCTCGATCGCGTTTACGTAAAAATTTCAATTCTATGGAAACATGGAAGCGCGCGCGCGGAGACGCTGTCCATGTATCCCTAGTAATTGAATTTTTTACGTAAACGCGATCGAGAAGTATTTTGGTGAGGTAAAACGTATACTAAGCGTACAGGTTCTATAACCTCTAGGCTATACGGTAGTCCGAATGAAATTAAATTGAAATGAAATAGTTTTATCCCAAACGCATATCCATATGCATAGAATCAATACTTATTAATTAGGCACATTAAATAAAATTAAATTACAGAAAATTATTATAAATTCAATAAAAATTATAAATTAAATTAATTGAGATACAAGTAAGTTGTCTAAAAATCATTATTAGGTAGCACAACCTCTGAGCACAACACATCCATCTTTTCCTTTTCGAAGAATTTTTGTTTTGTCCGTAGCACTCGGTATTCTTCTAAAGTAAACGCTGAAACCCGCAACGTTATAAGGAACCCCCTCTTTTTATTAGGGGTTAAAAATCAAGGCATAACTCCATGGTTTGCCCGAAGTGAGGCAACGGCCTCAGCAGCCTGTCGGGATGTGATTGCCGCGCGCCAAATTGCTTTATGCATTTTTAAACGATCCGCTTAAGCCGCTTTTTTCCACTACGCTTTTAAAGTTAACCCCCACCCGTCCAGCAATTCGTTAATAGATTTTAAAAATTAACAATTTCCCAATTACGCCGGGCGGCCTGTCATTTTCGACGGCCGTAATGAAATAACGCCGGATAATTCTGTTAAAGGTCTTTGATCGTTGCCAAAAAAGCGAGCTTTTGGGACTAATCAAAAGTGACATGATCCTTATTAGGTTAGTTTTGATGTAACTCGGTTAAAACGACACTGGCGCGGCTCAAAAACTATTTTATGAATAATAGATGACGCTAGCGCGGCCAATCCCAGGGGAGCCCCGCCCATCCCCCGTCGCCCCTCGCGCCCCCTTCTTCGCTATTCATTAGCACATTACCACCCCTCGAGCACGCGAGACGAGGGAAACCGGTAAAAACTGAGAAAGTGATTTTTTTGAATTTCGAATTCTTTGCGGCTTTTGTTTTTTTTTTCTGGCCAGCGCGCTACGGGTTACTAATGTGGATCCTACTGATGTTATAATTAGCAAGTTTGTGCGTATGTATGTAGAAAGTTGGATAGCTTTTTATTCCGATGATCCCACGGGATCGGGATCCTGAAATTTCAACAGTGATAAATCCCATGGGAATTTAGTAGAATCCCGGAATTCGGTTCATACGAGCGAAGCCGCAAGAAAAGCACTATTACACTATATTAAAATAAATACATGTAATATGGGTAGTAATTTGCTTAAGTCAATTTTATTGTGGCTACTTGTGCTATAAATAAACAAAAAAAAAATAGTAATTCTGTACTATTGTGGCCTGTAACTTTTGACCGCCCGTTCTCAAACGTGTGTTTTATAAAATTTGAGTAGGTAAATAAACAAATAATTATTGGGTAAGTATATAAATAATTTAATGATTACCACAATCACCACCCCTTAACTCAAAATACTCTACAATTTCAAATTAAAACTAAAACTGGATTCCAAATTCAATAATACAGATTCATTAGCCGTCCATCGATACCGGAATCGAGTTAGCGTTCACAATCGAGTTGTAAAATCGGTACAAGACAAGAGGTTTAGTCGATATAATGGCATTAAGGCTGGCTTCTGAACTCGGTTAGAACTTTGCCGACCGATAAGTGAACTAATCGACGCTCTTGACCTATGCTAGGCAGGGAGTTGGAGGAAAATGTAGGGTTGATTTTTGTTCGCTTTGGTTTTACTAGCACTGTTTGTTTGGATGTTTTAAATCAAATGTATAAAATTAAACCTTTACGATCTCAATATCGCAACAAATTATATGTACCACTACTAGTTGTTCCCCGCGACTCCGTCTGCGAAGAATTCGTTTATCGCTATCCCGCAACTATGAAATGTTCCGAGACAAAAAGTATCCTATAAGTTAATACAGGTAAACTATCTGTGTGCCAAATTTCATCAGAATCCGTCTAACTGTTTTAGCGTGAAAGAGTAACAAACATCCACACATACCATCTATCCATTCATACGTTTGTATGAATCACGTTTGTAATATTAGATATCTTGACTCTCAGTAGAGAACGCAAAAGGGGGTCAGCAGCTACTTACAAGGGTGGGAGGCTGTGAACAGGTGTTCCAGGGTTGGGAGTCTGTGCTGGTGTCGGCGGACAGTGGTAGCAGAACAACCCGCGGCCGCCACCTCCGCTCGCCAGCTGGGGACAGCTACTTACAGGGGTGGGAGGCTGTGAACGGATACTCCACGGTTGGGAGTCTGTGCTGGTGCTGCACCCTGACGCCAGCTGGGGACAGCTACTTACAGGGGTGGGAGGCTGTGAACGGGTACTCCAGGGTTGGGAGTATGTGCTGGTGCGGCGGCAGGCTCGGCGGATAGTGATAGCAGAACAGCCCGCGGCCGCCGCCCCCGCTCGCCGGCTGGGGACAGCTACTTACAGGGGTGGGAGGCTGTGAACGGGTACTCCAGGGTTGGGAGCCTGTGCTGTTGCGACGGCAGGCTCGGCGGACAGTGATAGCAGAACAGCCCGCGGCCGCTGCCCCCACTCGCCAGCTGGGGACAGCTACTTACAGGAGTGGGAGGCTGTGAACGGGTACTCCAGGGTTGGGAGCCTGTGCTGTTGCGACGGCAGGCTCGGCGGACAGTGATAGCAGAACAGCCCGCGGCCGCTGCCCCCACTCGCCAGCTGGGGACAGCTACTTACAGGGGTGGGAGGCTGTGAGCGGGTACTCCAGGGTTGGGAGTCTGTGTTGGTGCGGCGGCAGACTCGGCGGACAGTGTAGCATAACAGCCCGCAGCCGCCGCCCCCGCTCGCCGGCTGGGGACAGCTACTTACAGGGGTGGGAGGCTGTGAACGGGTACTCCAGCGTTGGGAGTCTGTGCTGGTGCGACGGCAGGCTCGGTGGACAGTGTAGCATAACAGCCCGCAGCCGCCACCCCCACTCGCCAGCTGGGGACAGCTACTTACAGGGGTGGGAGGCTGTGAACGGGTACTCCAGGGTTGGGAGTATGTGCTGGTGCGGCGGCAGGCTCGGCGGACAGTGATAGCAGAACAGCCCGCGGCCGCTGCCCCCACTCGCCAGCTGGGGACAGCTACTTACAGGAGTGGGAGGCTGTGAACGGGTACTCCAGGGTTGGGAGTCTGTGCTGGTGCAGCGGCAGGCTCGGCGGACAGTGGTAGCAGAACAGCCCGTGACTGCGGCCGCCTCTCGCCAGCTGGGGACAGCTATTTACAGGGGTGGGAGGCTGTGAACGGGTACTCCAGGGTTGAGAGTCTGTGCTGGTGCGGCGGCAGGCTCGGCGGACAGTGGTAGCAGAACAGCCCGCGGCCGCTGCACCCTGTCGCCAGCTGGGGACAGCTACTTACAGGGGTGGGAGGCTGTGAACGGGTACTCCAGAGTTGGGAGTCTGTGCTGGTGCGGCGGCAGGCTCGGCGGACAGTGGTAGCAGAACAGCCCGCGGCCGCCGCCGCCGCCGCTCGCCAGCTGTGGACAAAGCAAGGGGGTGAGCCACTGCATTTTTTTTAATCGGTCATTATTTTTGCTTTGTGCGATGTAGTACCCTGACTGCCTGCCTCTGTGTCTGAACGCTACAACCTGGCAGTCTTAAAATCAACGACGATATAACAAGGGGCGATAGGTACCTAAAATAATAAATATACAGGGTTATTTGTAATTCACTAGCATCCTTTTAACCCTAAACTCCTACCACTTAAACAAATGTTTTTTGTTTTACGGCTTTTGTCATAACTTAATATTTTTGGTGTAATAACGTTTTGAAAATTTGAGATTTCCTCTTATTTTTACGATACTCTGTGTATTTGTATGAGAAAAAAAGTGCTTCATTTTAATAAGTCGTAAAAAAAAAACATTTGTTTGAGTGATAGGAATTCAGGGTTAAGAGGATGTCAGTGAATTAAAAATAACCCTGTATACTATAATATGAGACTGATTGAAGCCAAAAATCAGTCAATAATTGGTTCAATTTTATAAAAAAATGCATTTAGATCTTATTCTCTTTCATCATCATCATCATCAGCCTATGTTCGTCCACTGCTGGACATAGGCCTCTCCCATGGCACGCCACTGAGCACGATCCTCGGCCACTCTCATCCAGCTCTTGCCAGCCGCCTTGCGAAGATCATCGCTCCACCGATTCTGAGGACGTCCCACGCTACGTTTGCCGATCCGTGGTCTCCACTCAAGAACTCATCTACCCCAACGGTTATCGGTTCTTCGGGTTATATGGCCTGCCCATTGCCACTTCAGCGTGCTAATGCGGTGGGCTATGTCGATAACTTTGGTTCTCTGTCGGATAACTTCGTTACGAATTCGATCTTTTAGAGAAACTCCGAGCATAGCCCTTTCCATAGCACGTTGAGCAACTTTAAATTTGTGGAACAGCCCTATAGTGAGTGTCCATGTTTCGGCACCGTATGTCATGACGGGTAGGACTCACTGACTTTCGTCTTTAGACTCTGTGGAATCGCTTATTCTCTTTAATTGATTAATTTTTTAATCGGGTAGAAATATACGTTCTCTAACATTTCGCCGAAAATAATTTTCCCAATTGATTGTTTTGAAACCGTCTATTTTCTTAAGTAACAGTATTTATTTATTCCTTGTTTACCCACGAACTAATATCACGCAATTTTATTTAACTACAGCATTCCAGCGCGCACTCGAATCAGAACAAAACAACCGCGTTTAGTATTCAATAAATCCTTAATCTATGATTATAAACGCCGAACGCAATTATTCTGCGCGCGAGTCGTGATCCACATCGCGCATGCGCCTTGTCATTAGCGGGCTCGTATCTATGGTAATATGGCAAAGTGTTACACCGCTAAATGATTATAGATCTAGATTGTTTGATTTTTTTTTAGCGACAGCGCTTTGATGATTGTCAATCCCGTGGCGCCATCTAGTAGTGGATGGAAGAACTAAATACTACTATTATTATTAATTACTTTATCATCATCATCACCCAGCCTCTATACGTCCCACTGCAGGGCACAGGCCTCCTCTCAGAATGAGAGGGGTTGGGCCAATTATACTTAATCATTAAGTCTGACGGGACTAAAAAAATACAATTTTTTGCGTTTGTGCAAGAAAATAAGCTTTATTCCTTTTCTTCTTGTGTGACTTGGTCCTTAAATGCTCAAAGAGAGAGAGTGCGAAAAATGCTCACATCTATCCTGCTCTATGTACAACTTGTACCTATATTAGCCCTCTTTCTCTTGCATGGCTGAAAGTGAAAAACTGCTATTCAGTTTCAGATACTAGTTTCGGACCGATACTGCACTTGTGTAGTTTCTAAACGCATTAATACAGCTTTCATTCTGCGTGATCTGCTCTCTATTAATGTGCGTGTACGCAGTGATCAGCATTGCGCCTGGTGCCTTGTCATTAGCGGGCTCGTTTCTATGGTAATACAGCATAGTGTTACACCACTAATGATTGATCTAGATTATTTGTTTTTAGTGACGCTTTCGAATGGCTTCGACGAGTATGACTAGCGCTATCTAGCTTCGCATTGGAGAACTGAAATGACGATGCTTCCTATTCTTACGCTGACATAGAAATAACTCTAGCTTTTAGCCGACATTTGAATTTAAATTCCGGAGTATTTCAAAATTCCCGTGGAAGTTCCCGAAAAATACATATTGGTCTAATTTACTCATAAAAAATACTATCAAAATCTCAACAACTATCTACAGACAATTTTTGTGCCGGTCTCTTCATGCAACGTAATACGATATGATAGTATTCTTAAGAATTTCCATAGGAATTTGAAAGAACCGCATGAGAGTTCGAGGTCGTGAATAAAAACTTGTTAGGGTTCCGTAGTCAACTAGGAACCCTTATAGTTTCGCCATGTCTGTCCGTCTGTCTGTCTGTCTGTCTGTCTGTCCGCGGCTAAGCTCAGAGACTGCTAGTACTAGAAAACTGTAATTTGGCATGAATATATATATTAGTCACGCCGACAAAGTGGTTAAATAAAAAAAACTAAAAAAATTTTTTTAGGGTACCTCCCATAGACCTAAAGTGGGGGTGATTTTTTTTTTTCTCGACTAACCCTATAGTGTGGGGTATCGTTGGATAGGTCTTTTAAAACCATTGGGGGGTTGCTTACATGATTTTTGTATTCAGTGATTTGTTTGCGAAATATTCAACTTTAAAGTGAAAATTTTCATTAAAATCGACCGTCCCCCCCCCCTCTAAAATCTAAACTGTTGGGTGGAAAAATTTAAAAAAATTCAAAATGGTAGTAAATATATTAAATTTACAAGGAAAATTATAGCGGCTAAGATTGCTTGGGAATTATTTGTAGTTTAAGAGTAAATAGTAGCCTAAGGTATTAAACATACCGTCACTACTTTGAAAAACTCGTATCTCAAATCAGCATGTAAACAAAACTGAACCTTGATACGCGCGTAATAAAGTTCACTTTGCCAGATTAACGATTTTGAGATACGAGCTTTTTTCAAAGTATTGACGATACCTAACTTGGAAGATTCCGTACACATACGAAATCCTTAGAAAAATATTACTTGATTTTTTCGTAATGGCTACGGAACCCTATCTTGGGCGTGTCCGACACGCTCTTGGCCGGTTTTTTTTGAGTAAAATATTAATCTCAACTTTAAATAGCTGTAAGTCTTTCGTTTTATTTGGGAGCGGTTGTGCACTGGGTTTAGCTTTGAGGACGAACTCGTATAGAGTTCGAAAATCGTTAGAGTCTTGTGTAGTGTTTGTGAAACTTGGGTCTGTATGACCCATGAAATGTAGCGTGAATTCTGCATGATAACACATAAGTATAATGTATTAAAATACAGTAAAAAGGTTGTAAGTCAAACTAAACTTTTGCAAAACATTTGCGAGACAGCCCTCAGACCGGGAGCCTGTTACATAAACGCAGCTCCATCGAGCCCCTCACTGCAAAGGACACAGATCGCATAAATCAATTAATTTCGATGAGTAAATTGCCGCTGCACCGACTGAATCCGTTCTGCGGCGTATGCGCACTAGTGTGCAGTGGCTGGCAGTTCGATTCAGAGTCGCTAGATGACTCTGTTTTGAAACGAGTAAAAGTTTTTTGCTGTATGCGGCCCGATTTTTAAGTTATCTGTTATTTCAAATCATCATCATCATCATTTCAGTCGAAAGACGTCCACTGCTGAACATAGGCCTCCCCCAAGGCTCGCCCATCAGATCGGTCCCTTGCCATCCGCATCCAACGCGTTCCCGCAACCTTAACCATCCATCCATCCATTCATACATCCATCCATACATCCATCTATCCATCTTGTTGGAGGCCTACCTACACTGCGTCTTCCGGTCCGTGGACGCCACTCGAGAACCTTTGTGCCCAATCGGCCATCAGTTCTACGAGCGATGTGCCCTGCCCACTGCCACTTGAGTCAGGCGATTCTTCGAGCCATGTCGGTGACTTTAGTTCTTACTTCAAATATTGTATTGAAACATTTATTAAGTATCTCATAAAAATGATAGTAAAATTGAATGACAATACTATGCAATCCTACTCTCTTGCAATCTAAGATATTAATATACCTACTTGCTTCCTACTTGTGACCGTGGCAAAATAAAAACCTGAATTTTAGTCCCCACAATTATCGAAGATAAAAGTTAGATATTTTGAAATCTAAGTTACATTTTAGAAACACAAATAGAAATATAAATTAATTAAATTACCTACAAAAGACATACGAGTACATGCTACAGCGTAGGCTCAGGAAGGGCTATGAAACAGTCCGAAACGTGTCAAGCTAAACTCTACTAAAGACGTGAGTTATCCGTATATTTCATTAAGAGAGAATCACACGGTAAGCAGTCTCATTTTCAAAATTACATAAAAACTAAAACTACTTATACAGAGTTGCGGCTTGTCGCAACATTCATTATATCTGAGTGGGGCCCGATTTATGCTATTATTTTTTTTTATCTTTTTCTTCCTTTTTTTTTCCTGTTTATCGAATGGATTTTTTTTCTTTTTCAGAACTGTTATCAGTTGAGCTTCAGAACTGGTAGAATTAAGTTTTTGGACACCCTGTATACCCTGAGTTAAATAAAGTGAAAATGTATGAAACTGTCAACTAACCCAGCGTTAACAATTTTTCTTTTATTTACTGTCTTAATGTTATAGGTAATTGTTTTTCACCAAAATTACATTTCGTTAAAATTCCTTTTGAGCGGTAAATTGTACCAAGGTTGTACCTATTACGTAGGGCATACTGAAAGTTTCTGGAACTGGCCACTTATAAAAAGGAAATTAAAAAAGCAATAATAGGATTTGAAATAATAACTCTCTGGCAGTATATTACTTTTTAATTTACGAGACTGTCATTTGTTTTTTCATCGTGCTGTTGGATTGAAATTTGTGTGTCGCTGTTGCAATGAATTTAAGTCGTGAAAGTAATTAATGAACTAAAACAATTACTTTGCTCACCCGCGACCTTACAATAGTTACGTTTATGCAAGAAATGTGTGTTCATGCAGTTCCTCCACCTCCACACTGTACGAACACACACAAATCACATAAACACAACTATCACCACCACCAAGCTACACTGACGCGTTTCGAACTCAACCAGAGCTCATCCTCGGAGTTACCACAACCGTATGCTATGCTACCAAATGTTAAACTAGTGTTAGTTTAACATTTGGTAGCATAGCTCTGGTTGAGTTCGAAACGCGTCAGTGTAGCTTGGTGGTGGTGATAGTTGTGTTTATGTGATTTGTGTGTGTTCGTACAGTGTGGAGGTGGAGGAACTGCATGAACACACATTTCTTGCATAAACGTAACTATTGTAAGGTCGCGGGTGAGCAAAGTAATTGTTTTAGTTCATTAATATGGACCTCCGCAAAGTAACGCCTGATTCAATAAATTATGTGAAAGTAGTTTTTAGAATTTTTTTTGGTCGAAATTGAAAGTGGTCCATTCAAGTGGGCGATTTTCCATTTGACCTACTTAAGGTAGTAAATCAATTTTTTGAAACTAGACAATGCAAACGGCTCTAAATGAGTTAAAGAAAAAAGTTCAGTACGTACAGAAATTTGTCACATGCTCCGGGCAAAATAGGTCCCTGGGCAAATTGTAAAATTACCTCATCACCCATCAAAATAAAGCCAGCAATCTCAGACAATCTAGTTAGCATTCTTTTGGTGACATAACTTTGTTTGCGAGAGGAAAATGGCAATGATATCCAATTGCAATGGCCCACGTGTTGGCGACTATAAATGACGTTAATGGGGCAATGGAGCTAAGCGATGCGCGGGCGCTCGTGACGTCACCGCAGGGCTACCAGTGCAATTGATATTGTTTATTCTAAGAATTCTTAATAGTGTATTTGACAACCATTCATCAATAATTCCAAGATACGGAAAAGCAAATTAAGTTTCAAGATTTTTTTCTTTTTAATTTTTAAAATTTCCGGTGACCTGTGAAAAAAAGCCGGCCAAGTGGGAGTCCGGCTCGCGCACGAAGGGTTCCGTGCTATTATCTATAAAATCAATCACGTTTTTTAACATTTATCAATAAATGGAAATATTTGTCAATCACGATTAAAAAAACGTCAACAACATTTACAGAGTAAAAACTGGGGCTCTAGTGAAAGAGGGGTTAATTTTGCAAAATATGAACAGCTTATTTCGACTTAACTCGCTTTACACACAAAATAGAAAATAGCTGTTTAATTTCTGCAGACTTAACCCCTTTTTCACTAGAGCGCCAGTATTCAATTAACCCAACCATTTGCTTATTCCGGATTTATTTTAAAAAACCTTGTACCTACTTATACCATTATCTTGTTTATTATTTAGCAGTCTATTGTATATATTCTAAACTGCAGCGTAACTTTTGCCAGCCAAACAGCTCGCCGACGGTGTATTGGCTCGTCCTGTCTACGCGCGTGGGGTCCCGAACGTAATCGTATTTATTAAATTATCGGATGCCTGCCGTCTGTTACCACCGACGTATCTGCCGGAAAGTAATTGATAACGTAAACCGGAATCGGTTACGGCTCGGCAGTGCTTCGTCACGTCATACAATAGAGTACTTTCCCATTACTATCGTAGTTTTGGAGGCCGTGGTGGCCTAGTGGTTTGACCTATTTTGCCTCTCAAGCATATGGTCGTGGGTTCGCATCCGGGCTCCGTACCTAATTTATGTGCGAAATTATTTGACGACCAGATGGCCTAGTGGTTAGAGAACCTGACTACGAAGCTTGAGGTCCCGGGTTCGATTCCCGCGTCGGGGCATATATTTGTATGAAAAATACGAATGATTGTTTTCGGGTCTTGGGTAAACACCTGTATTTAAGTATGTATCTATCTATATTAGTATGTTTATCCGTTGCCTAGTACCCATAACACAAGCTTTCCTTAGCTTACTTTGGGATAGGTCAATTGGTGTGAATTGTCCCGTGATATTTATTTATTTATTTATATATATTTGAAATTTACCACGAACTTTACGGTGAAGGAAAACATCGTAAGAAAAACCGGCTAAGTGCGAGCCGGACTCGCGCACGAAGGGTTCCGTACCATTATCTATAAAAATGGCAAAAAGATCACGTTTGTTGTATGGGAGCCCCCCTTAAATATTTATTTTATTCTGGTTTTTAGTATTTGCTGTTATAGCGGCGACCAAAATACATCATCTGTGAAAATTTCAACTGTCTAGCTATCACGGTTCATGAGATTCAGCCTGGTGACAGACGGACGGACAGACGGACAGACGGACAGACAGCGGAGCCTCAGTAATAGGGTCACGTTTTTACCCTTCGGTTACGGAACCCTAAAAACCTGCACACGCCTGAGAAGAATTTCAATGGTGTGTGTAAAATTCCCAATCCGCACTGGGCACGCGTGGGAACTACGGCCCAAGCCTTTTCATTCTGAGAGGAGGCCTGCAGTGAGACCGTATGTAAGCTGGGACGGTAACTATCGTATGTAGTTGACGCTTGAAAATGTACTCGGTGACTGCTAACGACGCGTTCAACGGTCGGCAGGCTCCGGTTACTACAAAATTTGAAATTCGAAGGTTGTATAGTCCTGTCCCTTTCACTCTTCATTTTAATACTAATAGCGTGAAAGGGACACCACGATACGAAGTTCGAAAATCGAATTTCGTCAACATCTCGGCATATATATACGTCCCAATGCAAAGCACAATGCCTCCTCTCAGAATGATTCTCACATGGGTCCAGTGCGGATTGGGCACTTCACGTGCACCATTGAATAGACATTTTAAAGTTAGTACCTAAAGGAAACTCTTCTCACTCTCTGATTTGATTAGTTTCTTTACACTTTGAATCAAAATGTGAAAACATTTTACCAACAACGATTGAAAAATCCTGAAAAAACATTTTTTGAGGAGTATTCACTCGAACTAAACTAACCCATCTGTTGAAATATTCCGGATTCATTTAAAAACACCCAGTAAATACGATATTTCTCGTTAAAATGGAGTTATAAAACCCAGAAGTGAAGACCCAGTTTTTCTGTTATTTATTTACAAAATTTTAAGGCCGACGCAAACCAGATGCGAGTGCGTATCACGCAACAGTTGTAATGAATGAAACTGTAAGAAAGATGGCGCACTATCTAGTGTGCATATTGTGCCATCTTTCTTACAGTTTCATTCATTACAACTGGTACGTGACACGCACACGTATCTGTTCTGCGCCGACCTTTAGGCGCATTATTTTCAGTAATACGGGGAGTTAAACAAAAGGTCGAGTGGTTAGTTTCATATAAATATGTACCTATGTACATATGTGTGTAAGCCCTTTATTGTAAACCTCAGAGCATACTATTAGTCTAAAAAACGTGCCAAGTGCGAGTCCAGCACGCTGTGAAGGGTTCCGTATTAATTTGTCGCAAATATAATTTAAGCCACGGTCGGACAGACATGATGAAACTATAAGGGTACTGTTAGTAGTCCACATAAAAATATTAATATGTAACGTGCGGACCCTTAATCCTATTTATTATTACCGTCATTGCTACATCCTCTACTAACCTTGACACGCAGTCTTGGCAGGCATTGACAGTTATTGTGATGCGGTTAACCGATTAGGTGTAGAGAAAGTTTGACAGTTCGAGGGACGATTAACTTGATAAAAGGTAACGAATAAAGTGAATATGGTTTTTGTGATTGATTTATTTAGTCGTTACTTCGCGAAGGTCCATATTAATGAACTACTTACATTTTTTTCAGTGCTCCAACTGCACATGTGCGCAATAGCTACGCCTATGTGTTACATACATGCCATTTGAGCGTGCAACTACACTTTGAATAACTACACTTTTCAAATCTTTCATGCGAAAATTCCGAAATAAATACAAAATATCTGTAATTTTAAGAATCAGGTCGGTCGGTCGGTTTACAAATTTTGCGCATAAACTGTGTTAGTATTTGTATGGAGCTACCACTCGTTGCCACCGCGCATTATTACAAATATTACCTACATAAATATAGTTTTTAAAAATTTTAATTTATAGTTATAGTAAATACGGGTGTCAGAAGTTGGAGTGGTTTGTTTCATATATGTATGAAACTAACAGACGGACCGACAGACTGACAAACAAAACATGCGAGTGACCCTGTAAGGCTTCCATGTGTTCTTTTGAGGTACTTACGGAATCCTAAAATAAAAAAAAACACTGCGAAGCCACCTTGAATTTTTAAATAAGGATTTATGAAATTATTCAATGTGCTAAATAAAACACCTGCGCGTGTTTCAATAGCACTTTAAACTACTTTAAAAGAGGACATTCCTGTTAGCGAAGAGGTTAAATCACATCCAGCCACTTACTTCATTAAAAGGCCGTACAATAAACAACCTAATTCAACCCAATTAAAAATAAAACCGAGTTCGTTTTTTTATAAATTTTCGTTTTCAAAGGCGCGATTGTCGTCACTGCCTCAACACTACAGGCAAAAGGTCTTTTATGGGCACCGGCAAGTATCGTGTGAGAACTGATGGTTATCTGTGGTCTCTTCTTATCTGAAGTTCTTAGCTCGATGATCTTGTTCTGATTGGTAGTTAGTAAGTACTACATAACATACCTAATAAAATGAACCAACAGTTTGCGAATTTAGCATGAGGCATAAAAGACAAGATCACATCTATATATTTCTATATTTTTCTTCTTACTTTTTTGAACTAATGATAATTGAAGCGTTTTCGAGTAAAGGTTAATCGTTAAGATAAGACGCCTCGCGATGATTGTTTAAATCGTTATTATAATATTACTAGCTGTTGCCCGCGACTCCATCCGCGAAGAATAGGGGTATAAAAAATAGCCTACGACCTATTCTCAGACCTACCAAATGGTTACCTATCTGAAACACTAAAAACGATTGACCGAATTTCGTTTCAGCAAAAACTATTCGAAAAATTTCGTTTTACTTTTTTTTCGTTTGTTCGAAAATTCATTTCGAATTTTTATTATTAGGCATTTATTGTTTTGATTTTGTGATCATTCGTCAAATTATGTTTTTCCCTAAATCGTATTTGTCCTTAATATCGGTTATCCGATGTAACGTTTCGATTTTTTATTCATTCGACATTTTTGATTTACTTTGATTTCATTTGTCCGATGTAACGATTCGTTTCTTTAATTTTTCGGCTTTTCTTAAATTGACTTTTTTTGACGTAGTATCCCTTTAGTAGGGATATCGAGGATGACATAGAAAAGATGATTTGTGGCGCTCGCTACCCCAGACAAGAAAAGAAAAATGTATGTTATTAAAGAAGAAAAATTGAAGAAATTAATAGACATGAAAGATAAATTGTCCGAAATTCAATACTTATATTAAAAGCTTAGCAAAATATTTCAAATTTTAATTAATTAATTGTTTACATATATAGAAATTTATAAAAAGATTAAAAGTGTTAAAACGTATACTGAATAATATTATAAATAATATTAAATATTAAGTCCTGAATTTACAAAATGTTATAAAACAAATTAATATTTTCCGGTTGGTCATAAAAAAAAAATAACTAACACCAAAGGCTAATGCGGGAGCTTCGCTCCGCAACGCTCCCGCATTAACCTTTGAACCTAACCATTCAGAGTCGCTTCCACCCTGTACCGCCTTGCTCGCTCGCTTCGCTCGCTCGCCGAGTGTATGTCATTTTCATTACAAATGTTATTATGACAATTGAGCAACATGTTAAACGTCATTCCAAACAAAATTATGTGCTTTTTTCTTACCCGATCCACCTTTCCTTCATCTTAACCAAAAATGTAGCTCAGCGAGTAGACAGTGTAGTTAATAATATTGTAGGGAAAAGTATCTCTGTCGAAATATAGCTTGAGATATCGTTAAAAAGTAAACTGAAAATTTGTCTAAACGTAAGTAGTGTCAAAAGTATCATTGGATAAATGAAAAATTGGCTAAGAAACAATATACGTATCAAATCATAGGGCAAGCGAATTAGATGGAAAACATTTTTCGGACAAACGATACTTTTACTAAACGTGAAATGGTAAAAAGAAAAATTTACGTAACCTGCCATCGGGCAAAAGATAATAAATCGAATAGTTTTCGGACAAATGAAATTCGGAAAATGATTTTTAGTGTTTCAGATAGGTTGCCCTACCAAATACTTGTAGAGAAGAAATTTGATAAAAATCAGTCAAGCCGTTTCGGAGGAGTTCAATAACAAACTCCGTGACATGAGATTTTTATATATTAGAAAGAAGATAGAAAGATAAATGCGAAGTACATAACTCTGTCTACCCGTTACCACTTTATATCTGCTAAACCACCGAAACGTTTTACGTGCAATTTGGTAAGGAGATAGTTTGAGACTCTGGGAAGGATATATGAAAGATTTTATCCCGGAAAATTGCATAATTCCCGCGGGATAGCGATAAACTTCGCAGACGACGGTTACCTAGTAAAAACTAATAAGTAGTGTAAAAAAAATCAACGGTGGCAAACGGAGTTGTATTTTTAATAAAATCGGCATAGGTGTGGGTGTGCCTATAAAATTTGAGGGTTGCCCACAATTTCCCTGATTTTGTTTTGGTGCCAACGGGACCACCTCAGGAGTATAAACTTTCAAATAAAAAAGAATTTTAAGAATCGGTTCACAATTGGGGGTGTAACCGCGTAACAAACATACAAAAAAAACAGGAGCCTCCGCTTTTTTTTAAGCCGGTTGAAAATTAAATTGAAGCCAGTATTCGTTTATAAAATACGTTGGTAAAGGATGCTAAGGTTTCCAATAACTCTGTGTTTGTTCGCCAAACAGCGCCGGCAAAAACGGAGCCAAACACAATTTGCCGCTCAATCGTATTTGTACGGCTTAATTCGGCTTCGACTCGGGTAATGAATTGAATTAATTTCTGTTAAAATGTCTAATTACAGTTGTACCTGCGTTACGAGTATTCAAATGTTGTTAATAAGTTTAATTTGATACCCGGGTATATTAATTTGTTGATGAGCTAACGACTCCTTACATATTTTTTTTTATTAAAAAAACCGTGACAATGACATGATTAACAATTGGAGAAGATTATTCGAGCGTTTGTGGCGAATCGCTTTCGCAGACACATTTTTGTAACAATGGCAGAGGATTCAGATACAAATCGAAAACGCCATCATAATCTACAGCCGATTGTAGTAAATATGAGCACGAAAATGAGGCGTCCCAGCCTATTATATAATTTGATTATATACTAAGTATATACCAGCGTGGATACGCAAAAACGCGTTTAAGTCTCATTTACTTACTATTGGCTAACTCTTTGGGAGAGGCATTTTATTTATTACAAGCTTTTATTGAACTTGCAATGTACCTACGAGTATGTATGTATGTACGGGTCAAATCTTGGAAGTCGAATTTGACCCACTTCCAGTGGTCGAATTCACTTGAAATTTGGTTTACTTATGTAGATTGGATGACAATACAAGTACAGTCAACAAAAAGTACAGTCAGCTAAAAAGCTTGTTCTTAAAATGATTTTTTTAACAAAAAGCTTATTTTATTGGTCGAGTAGGACAGAGACATCAGGACACGACGTCTTTTGTCTGATTTGTTGATGATGATGACATCATGTAGATATGACGCGTATAAGCGTCACATAGCCCACGTCCGGTGCGCCAGACTATCAATTTGCGCGTAAACGTAATTAATTTATCTGGCAAGCGACTTAATGAGTTCAATTACGATCGTATCGAATTCGCGACGCCGCTGACCGGTAGAGTAGATTGAATTGTGCGGCTCAATGAGCTATTTTGTTGGTATATGACGATGGTTAGGGTTATGTACCCAGAATTGCCACCGGGACCCTATTGCTTAAGCTTGTCCATCCATTCCGACTGTTCAGTTACAGGGCTCTATCTTTATCGTAATAGACAGACACTGGAAATTTTCACTGAATAGAATAACACTAATATTCGAAATGAAGTGGTAAATACAGGTGAAAAACTTAAGAAAAGGACTGTATGTATTAGTGCACAGAATGGATATGGAGCATAAGTCATTTTTCAAATTTGGAACGTCAATATGTTTATGCGGACACTTTACTACCACCTACATACAATTAGAGGCCATTTATGCTTAAGTTTTTCACCTATAGGTACACTGCCATAGATTTTGTATGACGCCACTTCTATGCCAACTCAATTAACTATTTATTTATTTTAATACTTAATTTAATTTAATTTTGCAGTATTTAAAAAAAACTGGTTTTTGGGGCTAAAAATATATTTTTTTTTTTCTAGAGCCGCGTTTTAGTTTTTTTCTGGTGTCGTCTATCCTATTATTATTAGATACAATCGCCATCTTAAGCATCGGAGAATTTAAGGTGGTCAAAAATATCTGAACACGACCGTATAAATGACGTAGGTATGTACACGTCGTCGGGTGTTCAGATATTTTTGAACACCTACAGGCTAATTGTCTAGCTCCCTCGCAATCGCCATCGCGTTCATTTTGACAGTTCTTGTATGGGCTGACAATTGGTATCGGAAACAGCCAGCTGTCACCGCCATACAAAAACTGTCAATTCAATCCGAAGCCAGTGTCAAAAAAGTTACACAATTACCCTGCTTGACTGCTCAGATTTTTATGATAGCGACGTTACTAAACTCATAACTGAAACAAACGACTGCCTTGTTCTGTATCAAAACAAATTCCCTTCCCTCATGTTTTATCCTCACAATCACTTTACACCGCATCGATTGCACTGTAATATGTAAATTCATTGATATCAATTGAAACAAATCATTTTACGATTCAACAATACAATTCAGCCCGCTTGGTTCTAAACAATCAATATTTAATCACGTCGATATCGAAGTTTTATAAACGCTAATAGAGATCAATTGAACATTTTAAATTAACTGTTAATAACGGGTTATATCGAACGGGGCGCGACATTCGCGTCGGAAAAATACCTATTTAATTACCAAGGATCGTATTTTTAGTCGACTTGAAAAAAGGCAGGATTTTGGTTATATTTTTTATGTCGATTACTTTTATTACGTTATTTTGAATATAAGATATATTTTAGCATCATTTCTCTACCAGAGATTTGGTACTGCTTAATGTCGTAAATCTGCTACAAAGATAGTATACGTAATAGAGCTTAGCATATAGGTAGCATATCATGCTTGTGTAGACATTATTCAAATAATAACATCTGCCTGGAGATCTCTCTCTCTCTCTCTCTCTCTCTCTTACAACTTTTACCCACATAGCTATTTGCACATTTTGCATGCATTATGCAAATACCACATAGCGACGGCCGTGGTCACAATGGACTCTAAGAGTCTACTAAGACTCTAAAGGTAGACTCTGAAAGTCTACTCGTATCAACGGCCTTTGCAATGTGACTAACGGGTGTAATATTTAATGACTGTGATATATACTATATACATCGTTTTAAATATTATGAAGCTTTGAAGCAATACAATATTTTGCTCACGGACCGGAAGACGTAGTGTAGGTTAGCCTCTAATAAGACGGAGCGACTGCTTTAGATTGCGGTGAGGCGTTGGATGCGGGTGCGCAAAAACGGTCAGTTTGGTGAACCTGGGGGAGGCCTATGTTCAGCAGTAGACGTCTTTCGGCTGAAACGATGATGATGATGTATATTCTGTGCCTCGGCCCACTAATAGGGTCAACGTGGCGAAGTTTATTCGATGCGAGCATCACTCGATTGCCACGCCGTTGTAATTGTAAGTAATTGATCAGCTCCGACTCTGCATGCTTACGATTCCTGGCCAATTAAGTCTTTGCATACTTACAACACGCTGTATCACATACAATACATAAGAATTGTATTGTACCTTTCACTATTTCTGGGTTTTTATCTTACTGTCTGTCGGTGCCTAGCTAAATACTCGTCTTATCCACTCAAAGGTTGACTTGCAGTGATAGGTATTATCCCTTAAAGGATAAGTACAACAGTACATGTGTCTCAACAGTTGTCAATAGTGTTTTTTAGGGTTGCGTACCCAAAGGGTAAAACGGGACCCTATTACTACGACTCCGCTGTCCGTCTGTCACCAGGCTGTATCTCATGAACCGTGATACACACTATACCTACAGTTGAAATTTTCACAATGATGTATTTCTGTTGCCGCTATAACAACAACTACTAAAAAACAGAATTAAATAAATATTTAAGGGGGCTACCATACAACAGTGATTTATTTGCCGTTTTTATAGATATGCGTGCGAGTCCGACTCGCACTTGGTTGTTTTTTTATCTTCAGTGTGTTCATGCAGTTCCTCTACTTCCACACTGCACGAACACACACAAATCACACAAACCCATCTATCACCACCACCACACTAACTGACGCGTTTCGAACTCAATCAGATCGCATCTTCAAAGCAATACAACTGTTCACCATGCTACCGGATGTTAGATATTAGATGTGGTGAGCAAAGTAATTGTTTCTTCAGTTCATTGAAATGGACTTCCACAAAGTAACGCCTGATTCAATAAACAGTTAAGTAGTTATATAATAGGTACATTAGGTACTATAAACCATGGCCGCTGCGATGCGGTCGAAACGTCGAGATAATTTCATCAATAAACAGTTCGTGACTTAGTAAGTCCCGAAAAATTTAAGCTATTTGATGAGGTTTCAGATCTTCTTAAAATAACGTGTTCTGCAAATCATATCTCCCCAAGATTGATTTTTTGGAGTATTTTTATTTTTGAACTCCAATTTTTCACTTTTACGGTTATCCCGTGAAATCCATATAGGTATATCATACTAAATAAAAACTGAAACACGGATGCACAGAAAAACCCAGAAAAAAACCAGCTCTGGGAATCGAACCCAGGTCCTCAGTATTCTGTGCATCCATGTTTCAGTTTGTATTTAGTATGATATATACCTAATCATATCTCCATTATCTATAAGCTTAACAGCATTTCTGAATATAAACAAACAACTCAATTACCAACTGCTACTGTATTCACAAAAGGCACCGATGCCCCTGGTTCCGAGGCTGCATATAATTGACAACCTTTCATTTTTTTAACACCTGAAAATTACTGCAGGAATCGAAAGAGTTTCGCCTCCTGAACACGGAAAAATATTTATTATAATTTATTTCTCCATATTTAAAAAAATACAACAAATTTAAAAACATATATGTACTTACAAATACATCCACAGAATAGATATGTTTCCTTTACCCTTTTCACTAGAAAAAATAGCTGTCATAATTTTAAATTAGATAACAACCTCAACGTCAAATTTACGTCATCACATTTTTTTAATAGAGACTAGACAAAAGTAATGGATCTATTCTATCGTTGCGCTCTTTTAGAATAAGCACATCTTTAAAAAATTGTAACAAATTAATTAATAATCCTAGTGAAAATTTAAAACTATCAGCGTCTTTCTCTTTCCAAACAGAATACACAGAACGAATCAAATTATAGTCTTAGAAATATGAAATGTTGTCAATTGGTATGCGTTGATTACAGAACTGAGCGATATTTATCACCACAAACTAGCCCCACCCCACCTTCACACGGGTGAGTACTTTTGAGAATAGGGCACAATAGAGAGATGTCTCTCTAGGAAGATATGCCTGGGAACTGAAGTTTGATGGAAGAAAGTTGAAACGTCAATGGAAGTTGTATTTAAAGTCGCACCGAGCTTCTTGCGCTAAACGATTTTAGGTATTCTATGCACTCGTGTATGGTGCGCGAGAGCGGCTAGAATCAAAGCCGTGCGTAAGCTCAAGCGACTCAAGTTTCCCGTCCGATGGCTGAAGGAGAACTGACGCAACTAACTATACGGACAAGGGGGAAGCACGACGGCTGAAGATAGGTTGGTCAGACCGCGGTTGTATTTAGGTAATTTCATCGTATTAATAAAACAAATACATATTTTAAAAATGTAGCATCACTAACTCCTAGAAAACATTTTGTTTTATTTAACATTTAAAAAGCCATGACCTGCCGTGCAGTATTTACGCCATACTAAGGTTTTTTTTAGAGACGACTTTGGTTTTTCTGTCGTGCAAATTACAAGTAATCGTGTTTCAAAAATCACTGGCCATTAGAGTGAATCCTCAAATATCTTACACATGAATTTCAGAACTAAAACCTTGCTAGTAATGATACAGCAAGGGATTAAAATTAATGCAATAAATGCGCCAAAAGCTCGATGGGATCTTAAGCAGTCGTATTGAGAAACTTCGATAGTGCGATGCACGATGTAGTAATTAGTTCTCTATTTGATGACTAGATGGCGCTAGGTGTGGCTACATACTACTAAAGCCACTGATGCACTACAAAATTAAATGTTCCACGACACGTGTCGGCGACATGTCGAGCGAAGCCGAGCGATTTCGCTAGACATATCTGTACCTCTACCATGAGTTACACTAGTTTACAGTGACCGTACTCGCTAGCGACGGCGTAAATGATTTGTATGGAGAATTGTACTTCCGTAAGTGACCGCTAGAGGCGCTGTACACAATTCTCCATACAAATCATTTACGCCGTCGCTAGCGAGTACGGTCACTGTAAACTAGTGTAACTCATGGTAGAGGCACTGGCAACATCACGCGACTTGTGTCAGTAGCGACGTCAGGCGAAGTCGTGCGACTTCGTGAAACTTGACCTCACATATCTGGTGACATTACGACATTGCATTTCACAAGGCAGTCGATATTATGATACGATGTAGAGTAGCCTCTAGTAGTGTAGTGTATCCTCTTGATTTCATAGTCCTAGGTTGAATCTATACTACTTAACTGTTTTCCAACGGGTGGTTGCCTCTGTACGGGTGTTACAAAACGTCGAGAGAACTACCTCGGTAAAAAAATCAACAAGGATTAAAGAAAATAAACATATGACTACACGTACATCTTAATGCGAAGGTTGCGCTTATTTTTGATAAATCAATTCCTCCCATCGTTGATCCGTTTGTGCTACATTGAGATTTAAATCGTTTCCAAATTTAAGCGATTTCTTTGTTTAGGTACCTACTTTTTATTTTGGGGTCATTGATGAAAATGTCCTAATTATACAAACACTTAAAAATAATAACCTTGCATGAAAAAAGACGAAGGGTCGGGGGACACTGATCTATTACCTTCAAGTTGGATCTGGCTCGCTTGTTCAGCCTAGCGACCCAGATTTATTGGAATTGGCAACACTGGGCCGATGATTAGGCTGTGATCGGGTTTAGAATAACCCCCACAGGTAAAGCACACCACACACCACAGGTTAAACTCGAACACGAAGGCTTTTAATATCAGCTTTAAACCTCCTTTACATAATGTCGGAGTTAATACAACTTAGATGTAATTAGATTGATGTTGAAGCTTAGTTTGTTATAGTTTCAGCGTGATCGGCTTCCATCTTCTATTAATCCGATTTCGACTCTGTGTTTTCAGTTCAAGACTCAGTTTGGAATAATTGCGAATAGGACGTAGAACCTTGTCGTTTGAAGTTTATTAGGTATCTTATCTGAGGATTTTTTTAACGAAACAGGGTGTTAAACGAGCAATGGCATCACTTGGCAGCACCACTACCCTGAACACCTGCAAGGCTAGATAATTACCGATGCGTGGCTAGCCTAGAAGGCTAAGATAGAATAGGTATATGTCATGTGCTACTATTTTCATCTTCTATCTTAATCTCCGTGCCAAAACACAGCACCGCAAGCAGTGCTGCTCGGCGGCAGGATTAGCGAGTAAGATGATCGTGGCGATCCGAACAGACCTAGCTAAAGGTTCTACCAGGCGCAAAATGTAAAACTTACCTTTCTTGTTACATACCTTAATATGTACAGTCGGCCAAAAATATGGTCTACCACACTACGGTTTGCACGTCATGATACAACGTCGATTTTCCCTTGCAATATATGATTGATGACAGTGACTAATTACTTCACTCACAATCAGTTAGATAAGTCAACCTTAGCGATATTTAGATCTCACAGAAACTTTTGTCAAAACTGGTAGAGTAGACCACTTCTTGGCCAAACGTGCAAAAAAAGGCATGCCCGGTGCCCTCCTCCGTATCGTCGAATATTTATAATACTTAATATTGGATCTGTAACTACACATTAAATTTCTGTCAGTTCTAAGTCAGAGAGCGCATTTATTTATTTTAAAACTAGTTTAAAGAATAGAAAAAAAATAGTTTTTAAAATATCCGGAGACTTCTTTGGGGTACCGTAAATGCATATGTGAGGAAAACTTCACCTTCAACGTTTGTATGGACACTAGTCATGATTTGTTCTAGCCTAAGGCATTTTCACCCGACTGTCGAAGGAGGGTTATGTTTTTCGAGCATATGTATGTATGTATGTATCATTCTTTGGCATGCCCTGCAGCCGAAACAGCTCAATGGACTTAGAAGTGTGAGGTGTCATAGACTCGTAGTTTTGAGAGTGACGTAGGTTATATATTTTCCCGGAATTCCCTTGGGAACCTTAATTATACAGGTGGGGTGGGTTTTTCATCTTTTTAAGTTATTTCACAGCCAATTATCCAGGCGCCACTATCAATACAGTATATCATCGGCCAGTAATTGAACCGGTCGCATCGCTCTACATTGGCCTTTATTGAGTTAGTTTACTGCGCCTGATTGAGACGACACTGTGACGCGCGACCTGTTTAAATCTGTTAGATGCACTCGAAGACGGCAAATAATAGGTATTATTTGAATAAGTAATCAATAAGGGTTTCTGTTGGCAATAGTATAGGGATGTTGACACCACCAATCAACTGTCGTGCTTTTTACGAGCTTTCAAAATACCATTCTCCTATAGAGTTTGAATGGCAATAACAACATATGACGTCACTTGTTCGCATACTTAATCAACTAACTAATTATTTGTTATAAAGGAACAAAAATCTAATTTTGCAGTTAATCGTAAATAAAGCGTTGTATTACTGGAGTCGTGTCTTCGACTTATTTTTTAATGGCGTCAATATCCCTGTTATGAGGTTGAAGTATACTCAGGGTTTCTGTGACAAGCTCAAGCAAGGACAGTTTTTTGTCAGTGAAAATGGATAATTCTCGTGATAAGGTAACGTACCAATGCTCGATACCTCAACGCCCAGTAGGTGACACCCATCTGTCACCTCTCTTACTTATGACATAAGATTGAAGGTGCCATGTATTTGATGTATTAGGTCAGTGTCGAGCCCAGGGGCTAAACTCAGGAACGGGCCTTCACGGGTTTGGTAACGCTAGCGGTAATTCAATCGTTTGGGTTGGGTTTGGTTTGAACTGCTATTCAAGAACGCCAAAAATTACTGGTTTGGGCTGAGTTTGGGATGAGCCTTATTTATTTGTTTATTTATTTACAATGCGAATTAACAAGAAAATAAGGCTCATCCCAAGCTCAACCCATTCCTATCCTCTCCCAAACGATTGAATTACCGCTCACAAACCGTGTTGGGCCGTTCCTGAATTTAGCCCCAGGTATAGTCGGGGTAAGAAAAGGTTCGTCACTTTTCGACCTTAACTCGTTGACATAGAGTCGAAAAGTGACGAACCCTTTCTTACCCCGACTATACCTTACTGAGTAAGAAAACACGAAAATCTCCTCATTCAAAAACAAAAATTTCTGCGCACTATAAAGTGAAAATGTCCAAATACGATTTTCGTTAAATTGGGGCTCCGTACGTAGGTATGGACTTAAGACGAAGCATGAGATTTTTTGACAATTTTTTCTTTCTGTATTGTGAGCAAGGTACGTAAATGGGCCAATCAACTTTTAAACCGACGTTTTTGGCGTCTCCTGCGTTACCAAAATTGTCTCTGGCGTTACCAAAAAATCGTACTTCCAACAAGATATTTCACGGTTTAATAGGTTAAACTTACGTAGGACGGCATGTATTCATGCTATTCATCTATTAAATTACAGAAAAAACATGTTTACTTACAAAAATCTGCAATTGTTTGAAAAATGTCGCGGACAGATTATAGTCGGTTTAAAAGTTGATTGGCCCAAATTATATGAATTAAACAGTAATATATTATTTTTCATCATATATTCTACAGGTTTCGGAGTCGGAAAACTCAAGTAATGAACATTTTCTCGACAGATTTGAGCTCCAAAGTAGCATCCAAAAATTTGTAAATTATTCCGAAACTGTAAGAATACAAACTACAATTTTTTCTGGAATGGTAGTACCTAATGTTACATAAGTATCTGGTAAAATTCGGGTAAATAAAGGTAGTAAAGGGTATCAGTGGCTTAGTTTATTTTTTATGATTTGTTTCATAATTTTGGGCATATGATATGCCACATACTATTTTGCTGAGCGAATCGTATTTAGCATTGGAATAATTTCGGGTACATCGTAAGAGCGGTTTCGCACTGCGATCAATACGAATGCACAAAAAATACGATCCGGAATAGTCAATTTTACAACTATTTGTATGGTAATAAATATTTGTATACTTAGTAGTTTGTTTGGTAGATACCGCTCTATCTTCGACGGCAATTTACAGCAACTCGCACGATATTCCTCACGCCATCTAAATGACACTTTGAGCACAGTATCATGATGATTATTACTGTCTCTATCGGCTACAATAATTGTAAATGGCACAAATAAATAATATTTTGTCAATACTTTTTCATTAAACGAAAAAGAAGCATTAAGTGCCTAAATTCAATAAGTTTTTGTCAAAAAGACATTTAAAATACAAGTTTTTTTATATCTAAGTACCTACATAGTATAAAAATATAACTATATAATTTGTAAGTTGTATTTTTTTTTAATTTCTATATTATTTATTATATATGTACAACAATCCTAGACTAAAATAAAAGTATGTACAATAAGAAAAAAGAAAAAAATGATAATTTAACTAAAACATAATCTGAAAGCTAGTCCCCTTAGGCAAGGAGCCGAAGATACTGGCAGCGTTTCCTTTTTGAATAGCTAAGTTAATTCTTTGTCCGAGGAAGCTGCCAGCTCTTCGGTCCCCTGTGACGTCGATTTCGTCTTTAAAGCGCTAGGACCAAGTTTTTTTTTATAATTGTAATTAGTTAGGTACATTTTTTCATTCTATCTAATACCTATCCGGTCCCAAATTTCTAGTCACACCGGCAACAACAGCTAAAAGTAGCTAAAAACGAGCATTGATAGTTGGGCCATTCTACTTTTTGTTGACCAGTAATTTTTTGTACTGTGCTCTTCAAATATTTTTTTTACAAAAACGGTAAAGTGCTCGGTTTAAATCTTTTAAGATTTAAATAGGCACATAATTAAGCTTACATTTAAAATTATCACTACGTATAAAAAGTAATCATTATTATCTATAAAGTAGGTAACGCAGTGGACATGCATGTCCCCGCCATTTGTATGGAAATTGATGTATTTTCCGCTGAGTTACCAATTTTTTCCACAAAATTTCTTTGAATTTAAAGTTTTATTGCTTTAAAACATTAAATTTAGGTGTTTCAGTTTGTATAAAAGTTATTTACACTTGAAAAAAATCACCAGGTATGCCTTATATTTCACAAAAGATCAATGGTTACTTAAAAGTAGAATGGCCCACTTGACTTAACGCTTGTAAAAAATAGATTGTAATATTGTTTCTTAGTTTCGGATTTGTACTCCAATAATCTATTCGTACTTACCTACTTCAAAAACTGTCTATCTACCAAATAAAATGATAGATAAATCATCCTATTGAATATTTCTTAACACATTCACTGCCGGCAAATCATAAAAGCGTTTAGGTACATTTGATACCCAGTGCTGCTAACTCACTCGCTCACTATTCTTAGGGCATTTGAACGCACATGAGCGTATACCACAGAACTATTAATTATTGTAACTTTTCGGCTCTCCGGGTAATAATGCTCACACCTTTTTACCCGACTGCAAACACAAGGTTATGTTTTTTTAAGTTTATTTTTGTAAATATCAATACTCACCAGTAAAAATGTAATCCTTGAAGCACAATATCTGTGACATCCGATTTATGACCAATTAACTCGAGCGGCTCTTCATAACAGACTGAGCCGTGTAAAGAAATATCTGGCTTTTCAGCCAGATATCGCGTGACGTTTATATTCATCTTATCTTACTAGTTCTGTGGTGTGTACGGACCGAATGTTTTCGGCATGTCAGCCGGCAGTGACCAGGTTAGGAAAGTGCTACGAAATTTTCTCAACCGTAGCAAGTGCTACGCTCGTAGAAGTTCGTAGCGAAATAAATCAAGTCTTCAAGCAATAGGTAAATAAACGTTTATTTAGTTACCTAAAAATGAACGTAGTTACCTTTACGAGGTAAAATATTTTCAAAGTAGAAATAGAATATTAATTTTTACTTTGCGTTTCCTCAAAAAACGAGAAAATAACTATTTTTTTAACTTCGTCACGTGATTCAATCAGATATTTAATTGTGCTTAATAATTTAAAAAAATCCTAAAACTTTTTTTATTACAGGAGCCGGCACGCACAATGTTAAAAACACAATAAAAACGCCACAAATCCCAATCGAGAACACTCCAAAGTAACCAACCTTATTAGCCTCAGAAAATATTTTGTCGTTTTGTGGGCGGGCGTTCCCGCCAACTCCTTACGAAAAACGGTCACCGCGCGGACATTGACCGACGTGCGCTCGCGCCGCGCTCGCTCGCCGACTGGTCGAGACCCGAAACCGCCCCCCACAAACAAAACCCCACCCGTAAAGAGCATTTTAGCACCCCCTCCCCCCTCGCTCGCCCTGATTTAATAGCGAGCGCGGGCACTGATTCACTTAGCCGAACGCAACACCCGACTTCCACTCTCTCCCTCCAACACCAAACTAAACTATACCTCCATCTCGCACACACGTATTAAAGAAACAAACGAGCAAGCGAGACGGCACCACACACTTCTTTCCAACTAGATTTGCATGCGAGCAAAGTTTTATGTTCTCGTTTCGTTAATAATTTATACGTTTGGAAATACTTTTAGCCGAAAAAGATTGCTTGAAACGGAATGAAACGACCACCATGGCGGATAATCGAATTGGCTTGATCACTTCTAATTCCTTGTAAGCAGCGTTTTGTGATGTTTTTAATCGGCTTTGGATTAAAAATAAATTCGCTTGCGAGAAAAATTACTATGCGCGAAGTAATAATTAAGGTCTTTGTTATTGTTATTTTTATCCTGTTTTGTGTATTTTTTAGTATTTCATTCGTAGTTTTAAGTTGTTTACCAGGTTTTATTGAACTTGCCATTTTCACACGTAGGTAGATAGGTAGGTATAACAAGCAAGAATTTTACGCGTTGATCGGATTGACTCAAAATAAAATTAAATTTAAACTAGGTATTTAAATGGCTTAGAGACATACTTAACCTTTTATTCAATCAAGGCATATTTAGGAAATAATTGTACCTAATTAATAATAATTAAAAATATCATATTGACATTGAACCGTATTAATTAATAGTGTATTATCAGTCAACAATTTGTGTAAACAACTTAAGAATTCACATTATTTATTCTACAAATTAAGATATTTGCATGCCAATGTATTTGGTTAGAAATGTCACGTGCAACACAATAATTACCGTATAAGACCACTATGTACCCGTGTCTAAAGCAAATAAATTTACTTATTTAAACATCATAAGTTTTTTTCTTATTTGTTTGTATTTGTATTTTTATTTCGAGATAAACTCACCTGATTCAGTGACGCCTCGGACGCGCATGTTAACTTGGCCTTTCAACATGCCACTCTCAGAGCCGTGTTTTAATCTAATATATAAAAATCTCGTGTCACGGTGTTTGGTATCGAACTCCTCCGGAACGGCTTGACCGATTTTCATGAAGCTTTTTTACTCTGTATTCGGTAGGTCTGAGAATAGGTCGTAGGTTTTTTTTTGTATAGGTACTTACCCCTACTTATTTTCCGCAGACGGAGTCGCGGGCAACAGCTAATCTTAATATAATATACTTACACACTCCTATATTATAAAATAAATATGTATGTAAACTCTTTATTGTACAAAAATAAGGTAAAAGAAAACATTATTGACAACCGTTGAAATGCATGTACAAAGGCGAACTTATCCCTTTAAGAGATCTCTACCAGTCAACCTTTGAGTGGATGAAAGGAGCATTTAGTAAGGGACCGACAAAGAGTACGTAAAAAGAAAACAGTCAGACAATTCACACTAATTGACCTAAATAATCCCAAAGTAAGCATACTTGTCTTATCCTACTAGGCAACGGATAAACATACTTATGTATATTACATAATAAAGGCAGGTAGATATTATATGAGTACATATTAAACACCCAAGACTGGAGAACAAACATTCGTATCGTATTTTTCATACAGATATCTGCCCCGACGCGAAAATCGAATCTGGGACCTCAAGCTTCGTAGAGGTCTGAACACTAGGCCATTTGGTCTCCTGAATAATATGTAAGTTACGTTACATCGTTGGCCCGTCTTGTATAACCGGATAACGCAGTGTGATGCTCATGACTTATGGCTAGGGATCCGCAAAATTTTAAACGTATCGATACTTTACTCGATACCTACCGGTATCATATCAAAAGTATCGAGACCATAAAAGTATCGGATCAAAAGTATCGATACCTAAAGATATCAAGTACTTTCTAATATAGGGTGAAATTAAATTACTGAGTGATTGTTATCAAAGATGTAGCATCTACTCGTGATAATAAACAACTTTCCCAAAGAAAGAAAAATTATAAAAAAGTTTGGATATCAAATAATGGTAACGCCACCAGAGTTGAGGCCACGCACACAACCACATCTCATGTAATGACAGCGGGATTTTGACGTTGTGTTGACGTTTAACGACAACACAACGTCAAAATCCCGCTGTCATTACATGAGATGTGGTTGTGTGCGTGGCCTCAACTCTGGTGGCGTTACCTTTACCTAAATTAAGTGAGCATAAACACTTTATTATATTTATTCTTTCTTTGGGAAAGTTGTTTCTTATCACAAGTAGTACTTACATGCTAAATCTTTGGTATCAATGACTTATTTCACCCTGTAATTATAGACCTGTTTGGCGAGCCTTGGGGGAGGCCTATGTTCAGCAGCAGACGTCTTTCGGCTAAAATGATGATGATGATGAATTATAGACCAAACATGGACTGCCGTTTTTGCTGCTTGGTTCTGCGAGGAATCTAGCAGGAACGTGTCTCACAGAATAGCCTCTAACATCTAAGACATACTTAGGAACTTTTAACCATATGAACCATAACAATTTAGGAAAAGGAAAAAGTATCGATACCTTCGAAAAGTAGGTATCGATACTTTTTGCGTATCCTTACTTATGGCATGGTGGTATCCGGGATAACATTAGAAATGATGAAATCCGCGCAAGAACTGTAGTCACCGACATAGCTCGAAGAATCATCACATTCAAGTGGCAGTGGGCAGGGCACATCACTCGTAGAATTAATGGCCGGTGGGGTCAAGAGGTTCTCGAATGGCGTCCATGGACCGAAAGACGCGGTATAAGAAGGTAGGCCTCCAACAAGATGAAACTACGACCTGGTTAATATTGTGGGAGCGCGTTGGATACGGATGGCACATGACCGCGGTCTGTTTGGCGAACCTTGCAAGAACCCTATGTTCAGCAGTGGACGTCTTGCGGTTGAAATGATGATGATGATGATGACCTTGTATCAATTGATCTCAAAAAACTTCCCTGGCGTCAACACGGTAATGAAATGAAGCAGGTTTTGTTAACATTAACTCGTTACAGAATATCTTCGCCGTAAACAGAAGCGTAACTCGATACCAATGAGTACCTAATGAGTAACACAATTAGGAGGTGTGAGCCGATAAACGAATTACGTAAAGGTGATCGGGACTCGAACGCCACCGGAATTAGCCGAACGGTCACGGTTCGGACTACATATTCGATTAGTTAACAAGTAACTTTAATATGTTTTTAGGGTTCCCGAGTCCGAAAACGGAGTCCGTCTGCCACTCCGCTTGTCATAGACATTTTTCTGAAAAAAAAACGTCCAAGAGTGCGTCGGACACGCCCAGGATAGGGTTCCGCAGCCGTTACGAAATAATCTTTGCGTATCTTATTAATTTTACTATTAATTATACTGTCCGTATTAAACAAGCAATATTTTATAGGTCAGGTTACTATAAATTTACTCTTAAACGACTGATAATTCTCAAGCGAACTTAGCCGTTATAGTTTTCCTTGATTTCCTCCCGTTCTGATTTCTTTTTTATTTTAATTCCAACAATTTAGCTTTTAGAGGTGGACGCTCGATTTTAACAAAAAAAATCACTTTAAAGTTGAATATTTCGCAAACGAATCACAAAGACCTATTACGACATCCGACACTATAAGATTAAGATTAGACTTTTAAAATCACCCAAACTTTACGTCTACGGCAGGTAACCTAAAAAAATTTTATCCCACATTTTATTTTTCACTATCTCCGAAAAATTGCTACACTTCCATGCATAATTACAGCTTTGTTAGCCCTTATAGTCTCTGAGCTAAGCCGCGGACGGACGGACGGACGGACAGATGGACATGGCGAAACTATAAGGGTTTCCGTTTTTGCAATTTTGGCTCCGGAACCCTAAAAAGGTAGAACCTTGAATATTAGGTATATAGCTCCCTCTTAAAATATAAAATTGAGAATATAAAGTAAGTATAGGTAACGGCACGAGAGATGAGGCGAATGATTGATTACTTACACACACAGCTACATAAAGTACCTACTGATTGCAAAAAAAGTACCTAGTGAAAGATTGAAATGAGTGAGTGAACGAAAATGTGAATTATTATATGATCTGGTGAAATACCTACGCAATACTATGCATATTATAATTTCTTTTATCAAATTATAACCTATTTTTGAAAAATAAAACTATTTGAAAATGATAAGAAATATTCGCAACAAAAAAAACGGCATTTTATAAATAGCAAAAAATATGCTTATCTGATTTTAATAAAATAGATCAAAATATTTTATTTTCTGTTTTGTTTAAATAAGATGTATTTTCCTAAATAATTCTTAACGAAATAGGTTGAATAAATTTTTAGCCAATCTTGTAATTCACTGTTGAGTCTGTTGAACTTGCGAATAAATGTCAAAATCCCGCTGTCATTACATGACATGTTGTTGTGTGCGTGACGTGACCTCAACTCACGTGGCGTTACCTATAAATAGCTGTAAAGCAAGGATTCACTCCGATAGTAAAAATTCGTTTTTCTCGCACTCGAGTAATACAGGTAGAGTACTTGTATAGTTAAGTATCCACCTAATCAATTTTCGCCAGGATCTTAATATATCCAATTAACGGACATTCTGTTAGCCGGGACTACCTGATACGTGACCGATTTACCAATCACTCACCGTACCTCTTAACCAGGGATACCTGTGTAGCCGTAGAAGACAATATGTGTGAGAAATAAGTTCATGTTAAACAATTCATGTGTGAAAAGAGTAATGATGAGTGTTGAGGGAGCGAGAGTGTAGGTCTCTACCTACCCCTTTGCTGGGAAGGAGGCATGATTGTATCTATGTAAGTATATGTAAAAATTTAAGAAGCTTTTGCGCTGACTGTAGGTACTTGCATTGTCATCCAACCTACGTTAGTAAGTACTTATACCAAATTTGAAGGGTCCACGGAAAGAACATGTCTAGTCAAGTCACCTAAGAAACTTTTTGAGTTATGCCAGTTTGAAAGTTAGTCATCACGAACTACTTAACTACTACCTATTTCCTTAAAAGTAAAAAACCAATAATGTTAATTACAATAATGAATAAAACTTAACTACACTTAAACTTATTTTTAAAGTAAACTAAACTAATCTAAATACATTCCAAGTAAATATCTATTATACTAAATTAAATAATACTAATATTATATTGTTAACTAATACTAAGATATATTGTTTTCAGATAAAGTCAAAGTCAAAGTCAAAATTCTTTATTCAATTTAGGCATCAATTGATGCTCCTATGAACGTCGAAAAATCTACCACCGGTTCGGAAAAAACCCTGTTGAGAAGAAACCGGCAAGAAACTCAACAAGGTATCTTTTTTTCAATCAGATCTACATTGTTATTAAATGACATACATCTAAAGTATTTAATACAATTAAAATTTTTAACACAGTAGATACGCTATTTGAGACTAGGGTTCGCCAATGCGGATCGGAATTATTTCCAAACATCCCTGTCCATGATATCATTAATTTTATAGTACGCCTTAGATATTAATGTCTTCTTCACAATGGATTTGAATTTTGTATCAGTTTGTTCGGTTATTGTTTTCGGAATTTTATTATAAAAACGTATGCATCTTCCCAGAAACGACTTTTTAGTTTTAGCCAGTCTGTAAGATGGAACTTTCAGCTTCCCTGTGTTTCTAGTAACCTTTGGCTTATCGACGTTAGTGGGAAAATCACATATGTTTTTTTCTTACATACATGAATATTTCAAATATATACAACGACGGCAGGGTTAGGATACCTATTTCTTTAAAAAAAGATCTTAAAGAATCGCGTGTCCTTAAGTTATATATCGATCTGATAGCCCTCTTTTGCAAAATAAAAATTGATTCCAAGTCTGCAGCAGATCCCCATAAAATAAGGCCGTATGAAATGATGCTATTGAAGTAGGAAAAATACACCAACCGTGCCGTCGCCACATCGGTTAGCTGCCATATCTTTCTGATATCCATTTTTAGGGTTCCGTACTCAAAGGGTAAAAACGGGAACCCTATTACTGAGGCTCCGCTGTCCGTCCGTCTGTCTGTCTGTCTGTCCGTCTGTCACCAGGCTGTATATCGGGAACCGTGATAGCTAGAGAGTTGAAATTTTCACAGATGATGTATTTCGGCTGCCGCTATAACAACAAATACTAAAAATGGAATAAAATAAATATTTAAGGGGGCTCCCATACAACAAATGTGATTTTTTTGCTCGTTTTTGCTAGATATTGATAACGGCACCAGGAAGACGCTTGAAATGTTCATAGAATATTTAATTATATATTGAATTTAAAATAAATCATTAAATTAAAATAAAAAAAATATTTAAGGGGGGCTCCCATACAACAAACGCGATTTTTATAGATAATTGTACGGAACCCTTTGTGCGCGAGTCCGACTCGCACTTGTTAATTCAATGGTAAGTTATAGTATTTTGCGAGCTCTACATTTTGGGATTGAAATCTCAATTTTGGAAAATGTAACTAGACATGTTCTTTCCGTAGACCCTTCATTTAGTCAATATGACTACTGGAAGAGGGTTAAATTTGACTTCCAAGATTTGACCCAAATAAATAGGGCTAGTTAAACAATAGCCTGAAATAATAAATAATAACAAAAACGACTGGATAGATCATTTCCCCAAAGCAAAATTTCCGTTCGCAGATTTTCCTAAATCATCATAGTTTTTTACTGAAGCTTATTTTCACAGTAGCGTTTTTTCCCAATTTGAATTGACACAGAAACAGTGTCGACGGAGCTCCGTTAATGCGGAGCTCCTTCTTCTGTGTGCTTTTGGCCCTTCGGGCCGATGAAAACTTAACATAACCTAAACCTACCTATGTTTCTGTGTCGATTAAAGTTGGGAAAAAACGCGATTGTGAAAATAAGCTTCATAAAAAACAATAGTGAGAGAAAAGCATTTGGACTTTGATCAATTATAACTGTAGATCCACAGTCGCGCGCCCGGAAATGTCCGAGCCAAATGAGCGCCAGTGGCTTTCTTTTTTCTCAGTACGTTGCGTGAAATTGTCAAGTTTAGCTGTCAAGTGTCAACCGAAATTCGACTGTAATGAAGTAAAGATTAGGTTTAAATTTCTGTGTAGGTGATGATTTTAATTGTTATGCAAACAAATAAAAAAGTTCGGACATTTTTTGAAGGGGATTTTAATAAATAAATAAATAAATATTAGGGGACAATCTTACACAAATCGACCTAGTCCCAAACTAAGCAAAGCTTGTACTATGGGTACTAGACGACGATAAACATACTTATATAAATAAATAAATACTTAAATACATAGAAAACATCCATAACTCAGGAACAAATATTCGTGCTCATCACACAAATAAATGCCCTTACCGGGATTTGAACCCAGGACCTCTTGCTTCGTAGGCAGGGTCACTACCAACTAGGCTAAAGCGGTCGTTCGGCAATGTGTATCTTCAGTTGTAATTGATCAAAGCATTTGGATAAAAATGCGAATGCAAATTTTGCTAGAAGGAAATTACGATTTTGGTAAATTGCTCTAACCAGTCATAAAAACAAAGAGTTTGTAATTTATTGAAACTACAAATCTACAGCAAAAATTCTCGAAAGTCGATACAATATTTACAGGAATCAGACCACCCTGTACTAACCGTTGAAAACGTGTTTAAGACATCACAGTTACGAGAAATTTGTCTAATTAGACATGTTACTTACTTACCATGTAGCGGTGAATACCCTACCCTACCCTACCCTATTTGCCGTAGTCTATATCTTTGCCGATTCAGTGCTTTGCTATTTCTTAATAAATAATCTTGAATATTGAATAATCTTTCCTGGACAAAAATGAGCAATTTCGGCTCTACATTTTTAGTTCGTAGCATGTGCGTCTCAAACTTAAAACACTACTCACTGATAAAGTGTTGTGTGACTGATAAGACTACTTTTTAGGGTTCCGAAGCCAAAATAGCAAAAACATAACCATTATAGTTTCCCCATGTCCATCTGTCTGTCTGCGACTTAGCTGTCGTAGGTAAATCTTCAGTACTAGAAAATATTAACCACGTTGATATAATATAAAAGGTCCCCTATACATAGTGGGGATGAATTTTAAAAATCGTGAAATTAAATACAATACTGATGAAAAGTACTTAACTGATCTCTCAGTATTAATAATTTAAACAACTTTGTTGTTCCTCCGCTTCAGTTTGATCTTATCCGCAATAACACAGCCGAAATTTGTAAGGAAACAATAGGACGACATTATGAAATATTCTCGGACAATCCAAAATAAGCTTCTTAATACTTGATAAGCAATCGTTTCAACGTCTGATTCTTTAATCAGAGCGCTGATTCAAAATTTACTTGTCTCGTGTAGTCGCCGGCAAAGTTAACTTTGCCGTTAACTTTTATAAAAACGCTTTAGATTGAGCTTTATTTCTAATGGAACAGTGTAAGGTTGATAGTTTTTGAATTGTAAACAAATGACAGTGGAGGTGTAAGTGACAATAAAACGGGAGCTTAGCTCTCGGGGCCGTCTTCAAGTGGAACGGTGGAGTGCGAAAGAAACGGCACAGACAAAACACTAGTCGTCTCCCTCCCTCGCTAGGAAAACTAAGCAAATTTTATCTCTAGCCCGCTTCCCCCGCTACATAATTCATTTTGAACGGACACACTTAAAAAATTGGCTGCGTTGCCGTACGAGTTTAGCGGCGAATGGTGTTTGCGGGGGTAGCTACTGAAATGAAAATGATAATAATATGGTAAATGATTTCATTTAAATAGCCGTTTTGGAGTAATCGCGGGGGTGTAATGGCGCGTGGTGGCTGTCCGCTATTTTCATTCGTGCTGTATTTATTTTCTCTCTTTATTGCCTCTTGGCTTTTATTGCTTTTATGCTGGCCATACATATTCAGCATCGGCATCCTGTCTGAATGCTTGACAACTTTGTCTTTTATTGGCTTTTCGCGAGTGATTCGATCGCTTCGGATTTTGTTTTTTTTTTTAATCCTTTTTAAAAGTTTGATTATCAAGAACTTACTTACTTAATTTAGTTAAGATGTATTTTCTCACCATAAAATTTTCTTTCGTTGCCATGTAGGATGGTAGAGTACTAAGTACTGTCTGTAATCTGAATTTATTCTGGAAAATCTATAATTTTGATAGCATAAAGCATTTGTCAGGAGTTGCCTTTAGTTTATTTTTACACAACATCACGTTGGTCGATATCTTCTTTAGCTATGATATGAACTATTTTTTTTATTCGACTAGGTATGTGTGTCAGTGTTAAAGTTGGTTCACCCCTAAGTAAATTTAACCAAAATCGGTTGAGCAATAGAGTAGAGTACCTACACCATAAAACAATGATTTGTCCTGAAAACCAGATTAATTTTCAATTATACGCAAAATTAAATTTTTACTTAGTTGCCATAAAACAAGTTAGTCAATGGAATTGACAAACAATTGACGTCATAAATAGCTATTGACATACAAAATCTACGGGAGACACGTGCTTTGATAAGTCATTAAAAGTACGTCAGTTGATTAGTGGTGCCATTATCCCTGTTGTAATGTTAGAAAACAAAATTGTTACTTTTTATTTTCATGCACGGAACTCTAAAATAATTAAGTCTCGAGTATAATTAAAAATTAACATTAAATGGTTTACACCATTACGGGGGCAGGTAACCCTGGTGGGATTAACAACTCGTTATAATTTAATGCTGGCAACATTATTCTTTTCTTAATGCTGGGTGACTTCGGGCTCTCTCGTGGCCAGAAATAAATAAAATAGTAATAAGAGCATAAAACGAGCCATTTTAGTACCCGAGTAGTTCATATCATAGGCCAGGTCACAATAGAATAAAATTAAATCATTTAATTAATCTAAGTAGGTATAAGCAATAGTAGGTATGGGAGGGGGCTTGTTGTAACGGGTGGTAAGAAGTATCATCGTGTTTTCACCGGGAATTTCAACCTTATTGACTCAAATTTTGACGCTATTCGTCATTCTTTACTTATGCTTACTATTATTTTACTTGATACGCCTATCTGGATCGTCAAAATACAAATTATCGCGGGCCATAAACTTACTAATTATTTCGAAGGACCAGCGGCGGACCGTAAATAATCCTTTCGCGGACCGGAGTTTGCCCACCACTGGTCTTGGCAACCGATTTTACATGAAACTTTTTAGTGGACCATAATATAAATAAGGCGCAAGCCGCACAGAAGAGACGTGGGACAGGGGCGCGTCGTAGTCGCGGCGTCCTCCCTAGAGTCAGTTTTCATACTAATTGGCATTGATCACTTTTTTACAATGTGGTCTAATTTCAAAACCATTTCGAGGAATACGTTTATTAAATCATTTTATAACATTGTAGTAAAAAAATATTAAATGATCGTGTGTATTTTTACAAAATAATGTTTGACCTTTGTTTGACCTTTCTGTGGGCATTAACTTTGAAATTCTTTGCAACAAGAAAAAAAAGCCGTCCGTCTAGTTTCTCTATAAGTACTATTCTCTGTCACTTCGACGTAGTTATCATCTGTCAGTTTAAGGATACTATTTTGAAAAACATTCTTCGCGTTTTTCATATTTTAAGAATGGATTTATACAGGAAGTGTTTTATTCCTACTTGTGGAAATAATTCTGTCAATAGCCCAAACAAATTAATTGTTGGCATTAGAGAAGATTTACAAGAGAAGTGGTGCCGCAAAGTTAATTCAAAGTTTACAAGATGTACTTATTGTTGCGAGGATCATTTTAATGTAAGTATGGATTAAATCCGCCAAAGAACTTTCAAGGGAACACTTCTGACCGTTTTATTTTATACGTACAAAAAATACTATAGCCGTAAATCGTTTTTTTTTTTACCTATTCTCTTGGAAGAATCGGCAACTTTAGTGTTATTGTTATTGTAATGTAAAGTGACATTGTGACGACAACTAACCATCGATTCTGACACATTTTTTTTGTCATTATGTCTGTGGTTTATACACAGATTCAGCCGCGGCATGTAATTTACGAGAAGTCGTATCTCAAATTTTCAATAAATTATAAAAAAATATTGGAGTAATGAATTGCTGAAATATTCAAATAAGTTTCTTAAAATGCTCTATATTTTCGATAAAAAAATAAAAAGGGGGGTTAGAAAAAATGAACAATCCCAATTGTCTTAGATTATTTATACACTAGATAGAGTGTCAGTCAGTAGCAAACATTGCGATACAAAACGTCCAAAAACCCATTTAACAGCTTCATCTTACGATCGCGTTACGTCATTCAAACTGAAGGGGACAAATGGCATATAACTGTCATGTTACATGTAATCAGATAAATAAATAAATAAATAAATAAATAAATAACCCAACAGTTGGCTTATATTTTTCGGGACGTTTTCATGCCGCCTAAGCTCTATCTAGTGTATAAATAATCTAAGTTAATTGTATAGAAGCGTCGCGATCCAAAGCAGACAGACACTGGGCGGAGAAAAAACGGGGCGAACTGTGACGCGCTTCATCCCACGTCTCTTCTGTGTGGCATGCGCCTAACCCTCCCTTCTCCACCGCACTCGGTTAACAAAGCTAGCAATTCCAAAAACATGACTCGGACTGTGACGCGCTTCATCCCACGTCTCTTCTGTGTGGCATGCGCCTAACCCTCCCTTCTTCACCGCAGTCGGTTAACAAAGCTAGCAATTCCAAAAACATGACTCGGACTGTGACGCGCTGCATCCCACGTCTCTTCTGTGTGGCATGCGCCTAACCCTCCCTTCTTCACCGCAGTCGGTTAACAAAGCTAGCAATTCCAAAAACATGACTCGG
Organism: Archips xylosteana; assembly: GCA_947563465.1. Taxonomy (NCBI): domain Eukaryota; kingdom Metazoa; phylum Arthropoda; class Insecta; order Lepidoptera; family Tortricidae; genus Archips; species Archips xylosteana. Next base: position 16,321,290 of record OX387358.1, read on the forward strand.
ACTGTGACGCGCTGCATCCCACGTCTCTTCAGTGTGGCTTGCGCCTAACCCTCCCTTCTCCACCGCAGTCGGTTAACAAAGCTAGCAATTCCAAAAACATGACTCGGACTGTGACGCGCTGCATCCCACGTCTCTTCAGTGTGGCTTGCGCCTAACCCTCCCTTCTCCACCGCAGTCGGTTAACAAAGCTAGCAATTCCAAAAACATGACTCGGACTGTGACGCGCTTCATCCCACGTCTCTTCTGTGTGGCATGCGCCTAACCCTCCCTTCTTCACCGCAGTCGGTTAACAAAGCTAGCAATTCCAAAAACATGACTCGGACTGTGACGCGCTGCATCCCACGTCTCTTCAGTGTGGCTTGCGCCTAACCCTCCCTTCTCCACCGCAGTCGGTTAACAAAGCTAGCAATTCCAAAAACATGACTCGGACTGTGACGCGCTTCATCCCACGTCTCTTCTGTGTGGCATGCGCCTAACCCTCCCTTCTTCACCGCAGTCGGTTAACAAAGCTAGCAATTCCAAAAACATGACTCGGACTGTGACGCGCTGCAACCCACGTCTCTTCTGTGTGGCATGCGCCTAACCCTCCCTTCTTACCGCAGTCGGTTAACAAAACTAGCAATTCCAAAAAACCGATGACTGGCATAAAACACTTCCATAATAACGACATCAATGCTTAGTAATTGTATCTATCCTTTGTGTCTGGAACAACCCCAGTCAAGGGGCTGTTCGAGCCCCGTGATTTATTCGAGAAAGCTTTTAAACCCTTGCGGTGGCCATTGTTGTATTGCCATGGGTCATTTGCTGGTAAGATTTGCTCTATTAGTTTAATGTGGTTTTTTACATTGTTTTTGATATAGCCGAGGAATGAAATGTTTAAATTGGAGAGAGAGTAAGTATTCCACAACGATACAATACTTGCAAACAAGCTCTTCATTTTGATACCCTTATTTGCAGTTAAAAAAAACAATGTCAAACTTTTGCATCTCACAGTGGACAGGTTTTATTTTAATAATGTAACCTATTTAAGAACACTTGAGCTGTCAAGACGCATCTAACGATACCTCAATTTTATAAATCTGTCTAGTGGTTTGGAAGATATGAAGTTACAAAGAATATTACATACATACATAGGTACAAGTTAGGCGAGAAACAACATAGCAAAAATTTATTTTTACAAGCACCGAAACTAACATATTTATAGTACATTACTGCAGAGGCCGGGACTTAAGGGGTTGCCGGCCGAGTATTTAAGTTGACGGCCGAGTGGTACACGAGGCCGGCATGATACGAGGCCGGCAACCCCTGTTCCGGCCGAGGCTTGTATAGTGCTTTTCTCAAACATGCACCATCACCATCATCATCATCATTATCATCGTCGTCGTCATCATGATGGTGATGGTGATGATGATGATGATGATGATGATGATGATGGTGGTGATGATGATGATGATGATGATGATTATGATGGTGGTGATGATGATGATGGTGATGATAATGATGGTGATTGATGATGATGGTGATGATGGTGATGATGATGATGGTGATGATGATGATGATGATGATGATGATGATAATGGTATGATGGTGATGATGATGTTGATGGTGAAATATTTCTCTAGGCAGATCACCATTACCATCACCATCACCATCTTACCTTACCTTAAATAAGCGTAGTGGCAGAATGTCATAATGAACCAAAACGCAAATATTGCTTATAGTTTTTTTTTAAATGGCTGAATGCTTTGATGCCATAGACCTATAAACATGATGGTGCTGTGTGACATGAAACAATAGACGATCGCATTGCCGGCCTAGGCCTGCAACGGTGTATTTTGAAGCCTGTTTTAACGAACACAACGTAAACATTACATAGCATGTTTGAGAAAATTAATTTTTCTCAAACATGCTATGAAATATTGACGTTATGTTCCTTATAATACGCCACGAAGGGTCACGTTGCAGGTGCAGGTGCAGCCGGTGGTGGGGGACCGCCTAGACGAGAGGTCAATAATGGAATTTCATACAACTTTGCAGGCCTAGGCCGGCAATGCGATCGTCTATTGTTTCATGTCACACAGCACCATGATTTTTATAGGTCTATTATGGCATCATAGCATTCAGCCATTTAAAAAAAAACTATAAGCAATATTTGCGTTTTGGTTCATTATGACATTCTGCCACTACGCTTATTTAAGGTAAGGTAAGATGGTGATGGTGATGGTAATGGTGATCTGCCTAGAGAAATATTTCATCATCAACATCATCATCACTATCATCACCATTATCATCATCATCATCATCATCATCATTATCATCGTCATCATCATCATCATCATCATCATCATCATTCATCACCATCATCATCATCATCATCATCATCATCATCATCATTCATCACCATCATCATCAATCACCATCATCATCATCACCATCATCATCATTTATCACCATCATCATCATCATCATCACCATCATCATCATCATCATCATCATTCATCACCATCATCATCATCATCATCATCATCATCATCATCATCATCATCACCACCATCACCACCATCATAATCATCATCATCATCACCATCATCATCGTCACCATCATCACCATCACCACCATCATCATCATCACCATCATCACCATCACCATCATCATCATCGCCATCATCATCATCATCACCATCATCATCATCATCATCATCATCATCATCATCATCATCACCATCATCATCATCATCATTCATCACCATCATCATCATCGCCATCATCATCATCATCACCATCATCATCATTTATCACCATCATCATCATCATCATCATCATCATCATCATCATCATCATTCATCATCATCATCATCATCATCATTCATCATCATCATCATCATTCATCATCATCATTCATCACCATCATCATCATCATCATTCATCACCATCATCATCAATCACCATCATCACCATCACCATAATCATCATTCATCACCATCATCACCATCATCATCATCATCATCATCATCACCACCATCACCACCATCATAATCATCATCATCATCACCATCATCATCGTAACCATCATCACCATCACCATCATCATCATCATTCATCACCATCATCATCATCATCATCATTATCATCATCATCATTCATCACCATCATCATCATTCATCATCATCATCATCATCATTCATCACCATCATCATCAATCACCATCATCATCATCACCATCATCATCATTTATCACCATCATCATCATCACCATCATCATCATCATCATCATCATCATCATCATTCATCACCATCATCATCATCATCATCATCATCATCATCATCACCACCATCACCACCATCATAATCATCATCATCATCACCATCATCATCGTCACCATCATCACCATCACCACCATCATCATCATCATCATCATCACCATCACCATCATGATGACGACGACGATGATGATGATGATGATGATGGTCCATGTTTGAGAAAAGCACTATACAAGCCTCGGCCGGAACAGGGGTTGCCGGCCTCGTATCATGCCGGCCTCGTGTACCACTCGGCCGTCAACTTAGATACTCGGCCGGCAACCCCTTAAGTCCCGGCCTCTGCAGTAATGTACTGTTAACTAACACGTTGTATCTGTATGGGATGCCATCCTGAAATAAATGATTTTTATTTTATTTAAGTAGTTTTTATTTTAAACTGTCAAAGCTCGTGTGTTAGTTTGTTTGAAGGTAAGTTTGTGGATTCAAAACTTGCAAAAAAAAATTTTGACCATACCTCGATATCCAATTGAGCTGAAATTTGGCACACCTACCCACCTATTAACATGCCCCAACAGGGCATCATTCTTGTACAAATTTTTGTAAGAAATGTTGCGATTCAATAAATACTGAAATACTGAAATATTATATTTATGTATAGGTAACGCCACCAGAGTTGAGGCCATGCGCACAACCACATCTCATGTAATGACAGCGGGATTTTGACGTTGTGTTGACGTTTAACGACAACACAACGTCAAAATCCCGCTGTCATTACATGAGATGTGGTTGTGTGCGTGACCTCAACTCTGATGGCGTTACCTATACGTACCTAAGTCTTCTGAAAGGAGGCCTAGCCCTTCAGTTGGAAGTATATAGGCTGGAAGTATGATAGACGAAGAAGGTAAGTCTAATCATCATCATCATATTTCAGCCGAAAGACGTCCACTGCTGAACATAGGCTTCCCCAAGGCTCGCCAAAAAGATCGGCCCTGCGCCATCCGCATCCAACGGTTCTCGCAACCTTAACCAGAGCCCAATTGCATAATAAAGTACAACTAATATTACAAGCGGAACTCCCTTTCTAGTTAATATAACTAAAGCGAGAGTTCCGCTTGTAATGTTAGTTGTAATTTGTTATACAATTGGGCCCTGAAGGTGGTCTGGCGAGCACCATCTCCGCAGGATGGAACTCTTCAACAGTCAATGGCATCGACTTGAAACTTGATACAGATTTTAGTTTAGATGACAATCCGCGTAGAGTCAGTAAAAAAGCTTTAATAAAAGTAAATTTTCAAATAATTTATTGAATCAGGCGTTACTTTGCGGAGGTCCATATTAATGAACTGAAACAATTATTATTACTTTGCTCACCCGCGACCTTACGATAGTTACTTTTATGTAAGAAATGCGTGTTCATGCAATTCCTCCACCCCCACACTGTAGGTACGAACACACACAAATCACACAAACCCAACCATCACCACCGCCAAACTACACTGACGCGTTTCGAACTCAACCAGAGCTCATCTTCAGAGTTGGTAGCACAACCGTACGCTATGCTAAGTACCAAATGTTAGAATTTATGTATTATGTTTTATGTGTCATGTTTAGAGATGTGGAGGAACTGCATGAACACGCATTTCTTACGTAAACGTAACTATCGTAAGGTGAGCAAAATAATAAATTTGTTTCAGTTCATTAAATTTTCAACTTTTGTACTGCCTCTGAGACGATTTGCTAACGGGACGAATTGCGAACGGGACCAGTCGCGAACGGGACGAGGTGCGTTTGCGGGGCGATCTGCTAACGGGACGAATTGCCAACGGGACAAATTGCCGAACGGGACGAATTGCGAACGAAAACAAAAAATTACCCAGCATAAAAATATTTTTCTTTTTCAGATGGGTTTTCCACGGTTTTTCATCTCCGGTGTTTTCATTTCATATTAAAGCTTAAAAAAAGGCTACAGAAAGTTGATGCAAAACCACGAAACCAAACGCCACCATATCTTTGTGTATCAACGAAAAATATCCATGAACCAAAAAAACGCAAGAAAAGAAACGTTAAATATTGTTAGTACACACAGAAATAAAATAAAGAGGATTATTATTATTATTTCTGTGTTAGTACACGACATGAATGAGTGTAGTTGTATGTTCGTTTAGTACTTTAGTATTTACGTAATTCTAAGATGTCAACGATTGAAACGTTTCGCGGCTTTACCAATTGATTAACACCTGCCACGCTGTGGCACCAACCGTGATATCATACTAATGATGGATGACTCAATCATATTTTCACGGTTTGTGCAGCAATGTGGCAGACGCTTTATATTTTTCGACTACTAACGCCATCTAGTGATGGTACTGAAAGAATACTGAATAATCTGATACATTTAATAAATGATAATCACAAAGAATTTTATATGTATAATATTATAATATTCACCGCTATTTTGAAATCATACATAACATAAAATTATAATTTTATTTCTTTTTGAACTTGACAATGAAAACAATCTACTCAGTTTGAACTGCCATCTTTTGATCATTTTTAGTACTAAGGCTGTTACGGTAAAGCAGTGAATCGTTTGCATACTCTTAAAATACGTTAATGCGTAAACAATAAATAAAATAAAGAATCGTTATTTATTAAATCGTGAATGAATTTTTAGTATAGAATTAATTATTATTATTTAGTATATTTCGAGAAATAATTAATTTTATTGTAATTACCGCCAAAATAAGGTGGCGTTGCTGACATTTTGTGAACCCCGCTACAGGAAGTGAGTGTTGTAGGTGCTACGCAGGCGCAAATTGACCTTTCGGTTGAAGAACCCGTCGGTCACATGTGAGTGTCGATAAATATCTTAGTTTTATCGTGATTCCTTTAAAAATCGTTGTGATTACTATTTTTGTAAGTATGTTACATAGAGAAGATTTTTTCATGGTGATAGGGCGATTTTATGGTGTGGTTCTTGTGTAAATAAGGAAAATGTTAGCACCGCGGCGCCGGCACGTTTGTCAAACGCTATTTTTTTTCGTTATCTCTTTCATTCAGTGTGATTGAGCTCGCACGTTCTTTTTGCAACATTTATGTGATTGAAGTCCTTGTGTAGTTTATTCAAAAGGTGTGTGATTCATAATATCCAAGTGTATTTGTCGAAGACATGCTCAAGATGTCCTTTCGCCGCTCGCCACATGTTCGGGAGACCACACGGCTGGGGTCTTGTTCTCGCCACGCCAGTTCAGGCCTGATTTTATTGTTCTTTATGTTAAATTTTGCATATTTTTGGATTCTAAGTGATAACTTTCATGTACATTTTATCTCGATTCAATAAAGCGTTCAAAGGTTTACTTTGCCTCGCGCTAGGTGGGGTTAAGTCGTCAAATTTTGCTATACCGTGAAAATTGCAATCGGAGACAGCGCTTACACGTATAGGTTAGGTATTTGTTGTGTATGACTTGACAATTTCGAACGATTCGTGTGGGTCTTCCCTTATTATCCTTAAGGATACTCTAACATCTGATATTTGCATCGATAGGCGATATTTTTCGACATGTCATTCGTCTTTCAGCAGTGACTATTACCAGCTAAACATATGGTGTGTTATACATTTCTACATGTTAGTGGTGATTTCCCTAAGAATACAGCCTCATAACTTATTAATTTTCGTTCTTACTTGCATGCTTTATTGATCTGTTAATACCTGTAGTGGAAATGTTAATTAATTGACAGAACAGAGTAATACCACATGGCATATTGTTGGCACATCATTGTTGTCTTGTTCTGATATAGTGCAAGTCTTAAAATGGCTATTAAATTCTTTAATTTCCTTAAATTTAAAGGATGTGTCATGGATCACTAGGAATTCAGCCTCAAGGGTTTTGTCTTAGGAGGTCTAATATGTTTGTGAAAAAGTGACAATGATATCATGGTGATGAGTTTTCTTTGCTATGTAGACCAACTTCTTTAATTATGATCTCTGATTCATGTTACTTGTAGTAGATAATCTAAGTTTTAATATTGTTGAATCATCTCTCATAATTCTTTAGAATTCTATTTTCATGGAGAACTGATTATCTCATAAGACATACCATTATATTTAACCCAAATATGGACTTGTTCTTAATTTGTTACGATTTTGTTCTTTATAAGGCATGCAGAATTTAGTTCAGAGTGGCCTTGTTATCTTCAAATTGACTTGAATACGTTTGTTTAATGCAAGTAGTTACTAACTACGGTGATTGTGTTTTGTGTCAGTGTGCAGAAGTGTAAAGTCTTGGCCTAAAATTTTTGCGTAGATTATAAAAAAAAAGTAAATTTCAGCAATTACGAGCCCATAGAGTCGCGGGTGCAATTTATATTGCTCCCGTGCTGAGGGTACTCGAACACCATACACCAGTCCCGACTATGCGTCTCTCTGCACCACTGTGCTGAGGGATCACCGTACAGGGATACATTTAACCACTGAAGTCTCAGACAATCACGCAAAATAGGTGGCCATAGACATGTCACGAAATAGAATAATATCTAGGTGATAGATAACCTTATCTGTTACTACTAGTCTGGGGTGTAATTAAAACAACCCCGTATTTGTTGACTCTGCTCTGAATGAACAATAATAATGCACAACCTTATAATTCAAACCATTATGCTGGCAGTACACAAAGGGCCATAGAGATGGTCCACTATGATGGACCAGCATGTAGTGGTGTTGGATGGCTTTTGTTGTGTGGGATGGTGTTGGTGTCAGTTTTTAGCAGCACATCAAAAGAATCTTTGCTGCCATCGCATGGACCATTTAATGGCTCATCGTTTAGAGGAACTATTATGGCAGTGACTGAGAGTTTGAACTATCAGGTTGCACAGTATTGTCATTCATTCCGGTTTGACAAATGCAGTAAAACACAAACTGCATTTGTCAAACCGGAATGAATGACAATACTGTGCAACCTGATAGTTCAAACTCTCAGTAATTTGACAGATGTAAATGTTGCCAGTCATGAGAAAAATTTAATAGTGGTAGGAATACCAATAAAGCTATGCCACAGGTTTCTTTGAGGAGGCCGTGCTCAGCAGTGGGCCACGGCTGGAGATGATGATGGACCTACTGGTACCCAGAGTGTTAAATAATGTTTTTATAACATTGTTAAGAGTTCTTATAGGTTTGGGTTCCATGCTTGGCTAGCTGAGACGTCGTCAGGCAAAGCAATTAGCATATTTATAACATTTTATTGATTTTCCCCTTAAATAGGAGCTGGAGTGTTCAAAGCCTCAACAAAAATTAGAAATATAAATAATTTGCATCTATAAGAAAGAACAGCAACATTTAAGCATATTGATCTGTCAAATTAGTTCATCTAATTTTGGACTCTTTAATTGCTTTATAAATCTGTACTTGTCTAGACCTAAAAGGTTCATTGACTCAGGTCAACAACCTTTGCTTTTTCGTCATATATGTGAGTCATGCTCACACATTGCTGTACTGCCAAGGTTCTATTGGTTAGAGGGATCATGTAGGTAGGTAGTCCAGTTTGAATCTATCACCTTGAAGATTGGACTTTGAACTTTTGTCTGTCCAGTAGTCTGTTGTTTTTAATAGTGGCATGAAGTGATTTCAAAAGGGCTTATGTCACCACTGGTTTTTATTTTAACCTTAGGTTTCAATGTGTATAATATATGGAAGAATTTTGACTGTATTCTTGTAAAAAAACGCCTAATCACCTTTTGATTTAAATTCATTCAATTCACCAACATTCAACATCACATTTCATGAGGTATAATTTCAATCGTTTAACTGGACCCTATATTAAAGTTCAAATTTTGTATTTCACAGATCACTCCAGACCGTAGTTAATACTCTTAACACCACAAAATGGGTGACATCGAGGACACACACTTTGAGACCGGGGACTCCGGGGCTTCGGCCACCTTCCCCATGCAATGCTCGGCTCTGCGCAAGAACGGTTTTGTCATGCTCAAAGGTCGCCCCTGCAAGATTGTTGAGATGTCCACCTCCAAGACTGGCAAGCACGGACATGCCAAAGTCCATTTGGTCGGAATTGATATCTTCAATGGAAAAAAGTAAGTTTATTTCATATTAAGTGCAATAAGGGTTTTTTAATACAGTCAAAACCTTTTATAGCGACACCAATTACAACAACATATTGGATGTAACAACCAAGAAAAAAACCCAACACAATCTTATATACCAAAGTAACACTGGTTACAAAGACCAACCGTGTTTAACACCCAAATATTGCTGTCCCTTGAATGTCGTTATAAACGGTTTTGACTGTACTGCTATAATGGTCTGTCTGATATCCTTGTCATGTTTGAGATTGGTTTATAACTAAGTTAGCCAATATGGCGCAGACCTGCGTCCTGGCGTCTGAGAGGTTAAGCAATACTGTAACATCAAATGTACTTAATTTCAATTGCTCCATCTAGTTATACTTGTCTGTCCGTAAACTCACATAGTCAAGACTCTTTGGTCATTAAAATGTTGATGATCATACATAACATTTGACAATAGAAAGTTAACCCTTTCTTTGCTTAAACTTTTTATGCTAAATTGAGAATAGTCTTTTACTTTACTTCATCCATAAAATTGGAATTTGAGACACTTAGAACTTTAAATTTGTTTTTGAGGAGAATAGGCACGTCTTATCTCCTGTCTTTGTCAAGTCATAATTTTTATTTACTAGCATCTTAAGTCTTAAAGTGGAGTCATTTTAAGTGATTTTCATCATAATTAGTTCCATAACCCATAAATTTCGAATATTCATTCAAATTTATTAAATTTAGTAATATTTTTTCACTTTGTCATCATTAAAATGCTAACAAATTATATCTCATTAGAAAAGGTCATAGGTTCCTTAGTGATAATTGGGAGTTGATTACAACTTAATTTAGGTCTTAATTCTTATTCATTTGTCAGCAATCTGACATTGATCACTGTTTTAGCACAAACATATGTTAGGTTATGTCTATCCCTTTCCTAATTATGCATAGATATTTGTAATCAAAATCATACATTCTGAAAGATAGTTATAGCAATGAAAAAAGTTCAGCAAATTTTAAACGTTTCCAAAAAGTGGTGTGTTGCTTTTCAGTGATTTCTTAACAACAACTGGTATTCTTAACTTGTTACTTTATTTTGAAGCAATTCACTGGTCAGAACTAGGTAGTAAAAAAAATCAATAAATATTTCTATACAATAAGGTGCAATCATTCTAAAAATGAAAACCTTGTACTTGTATCTTATATATACAACGCTTTAGCCTAGTTGGTAGTGATCCTGCCTACGAAGCAAGAGGCCCTGGGTTCAAATCCCGGTAAGGGCATTTATTTGTGTGATAAGCACAAATAATTGTTCCTGAGCTATGGATGTTTTCTATGTATTTAAGTATTTATTTATCTATATAAGTATGTCTATCATCGTCTAGTACCCATAGTACAAGCTTTGCTTAGTTTGGGACTAGGTTGATTTGTGTGAGATTGTCCCCTGATATTATTATTATTATTATACAGGCAGGCCCCTGAAACTAAACACAAAATGTTTTGATGGAATTGTACAAAAACATTAAAAAGATCACGTTAAATTCTCAAATAATTACTAAAGTGCAAATTTAAATGTAAAACTTCGTTTAATTTATTGAATTAGGCGTTACTTTGCGGAAGTTCATATTAATGAACTGAAATAATTTTACTTTGCTCACCCGCGACCTCGCGCCCTCGCTCGCGAGGTCGCGGATGAGCAAAGTCATTGTTTCAGTTCATTAGAAGTTTGTATCAAGATCATCTTTTCTTGATAGACACTTAAGAAGATTGGAGTAAAGCTAGGTGATAGTTTTCATATTAAGGATAAACAAACAAAAGAACTTGTTATCTCATATTACTGTTGCATGGGATGGCAATTAACATATTCTTCATTCAACTAGGTCATGAATGTCAATATATAAAAGTGAAATGTGCTATGTAGCTGGAAAATAGAGCACAATAAAACAACATACATTATACATTAATTACATTATATTTAATTGTATGCTGAGGTGTCTCTGAATGATGTCACTGTGTGATCATGCAAGAATATATTACAAGAGCCATTGAACCAAGCATTGAAGGACAAGAGGCCCTATATCAATTACATTTAATACCATATTGCAAGAAATTTGCAAGAACTCAATTTCATATGTAAATTTTCATGTTTATGTTTGAATGATGCCTATGACGATATTCTAATCTGATTGGATATGAGATAGCAAGTTGGAGCTATCTCAAATAGAATCTTAATGTAAACAATGGACTAGTCAGCAGGAGATCTAGTTTTTGACTTATCAACAAATAAATTAGAATTTTTATGATGTTTACTTGTTTGAGTACTAGGTACAGCTCTTTAAAAATCATTGGTGTGATAAATTCACTATACCTAAAGTGCATTACTCTTTTTATAGTAGGTAGGTATATTTATATTTCATGCAGTAGGTACAATTCATTTGAGCGTTTATTATATTGTCCATGCTTTATTTCATTATTGATTGGTGACATTATAAATGCTATAATAATTTGTCTAAAATGAACATAGTTTTCAACACCACTACTCTAGCACCATTCACAGTTCTGAACTTTATTATTAGTTTTCATGCGAGCCCATAGAGTCGCGGGTGTAGTTTATACTGCTCCCGTGCTGAGGGTACTCGAACACTATACACCAGTCCCGACTATGCGTCTCTCTGCACCACTGTGCTGAGGGATCACCGTACAGGGACACATTCGTTTAAGCTATGTTTGAGTCATTTTACTACAATCAGTCACACATGCAATTAAAGTAATTAGCTAGTAGCTGAGGGAACACAGCTACACGTGATTGAATCGAGATTCATTGCGAAAGTCGCTGATAGTTGCCCGGCTTAAGCAACGTATTTCAATTACGCAAAATAAGGATCGAGCGTAGAGAAAGACGTCGTGTTACGGAAAATAGTTCGCTAATACCTAAGCAACGCATTTTTAACCAATCAAATCACGTGCGGCTTCTCTTAATACTTACTCGTTAACTTGAACAGGGTATAGATAGAGTGATGTCGAAAATTCGAACTTTTTGACGAAGCTGTAGTTACATACTGTCACAGGGGTTTAGTAAAAATACTATGATAAAATTAAAAGTAGCTTTTGCTGTTATACAAGGGATTTACAAACCTACAGATCTGAGGTCTTCTTGTCTAACGAGGCATTACAATCGCATTCACCACTTTATTAGAAATAGGGTTAGACTAGCAGCTGTACATGTCTTCAAGTTAGTAATAAGCCACCTCCACCAGATACGAGGACATCTGCCCTTCCACCCACAACATGGATGTGCCTCACGTGAAGCGCGAGGACTACCAGCTGACTGACATCTCTGACGACGGCTACCTGACCCTCATGGCTGACAACGGCGACCTTCGCGAGGACCTCAAGATACCGGACGGCGACCTCGGCACCCAGCTGCGCTCCGATTTCGACAGCGGCAAAGAACTGCTGGTGAGCACTCTTTGACTATTTTCTTTTCTGTAATCCCTGGGAAAAGGAAGACGTGGGCGACTGCTTACAGCCTCAGGGCCTGAAGGGCCTCGCACTTGGAAAGTTCCCTTTTATTGCCCTACTAGCTGGTGCTCGCGACTCCACTCCTATTGGTCGTAGCGTGATGTTATATAGCCTAAAGCCTTCCGCGATAAATGGACTATTCAACACAAAAATAATTCTTCAATTCAAACCAGTAGTTCCTGCCTGAGATTAGCGCGTTCAACCAAACAAACTCTTCAACTTTATAATATTAAGTATAGATCAAAAATCCACGAGGAGTCCGCCACGGGATCCTCACCCCCATAAAATTTAATTCTTGGGCTGCTAATGCAAGCGTTCAACAGGATTGCTCAAACACAATTGTAACATAGGAGCAGAAATGTGTGGCTAAATCATAATTATTTGGAAATGACACATTTGCGTTTTCCAAGTTGCATCGATATTTCGAAACACATCAAAACCTGCGAATCTCGAATTTTCGCATAGGCAGCATGTAGCATACTTGTGTGCCAGATTTCTGGAAGCGTTTGTCTCTATTGAAGATGATTGTAACTACACAAAACGAAAGTTGTGACAACATTTTGGGATTTCTAGCTCTTATTCCAAATGAAGAGGGTCTTCAAATACGAGTATAGAGTCTCTGATATGCTTCTGTAGTATGTTGGTGCTAAATTTACTCGAACATCAACTTCTGCCCTTTACCTGGGGTAGTGTTCTCACTATCTATATGGATGTTGGGCTAAGAATACAAATCCAACAATGTTCTTGGTTGACAATATCTTGTGATGTAAATAAATAAATAAATGTCACCTTCAATTCAACCTGCACAAGTGATGTGATGTGATTATCAATTTTTATCATGACACCCCAAACATTATCAACTTAGCAATAAGTGATATTGGATGATTGAGTAGTTGTAATTTAGTAGATTATCCTTTGGGTTAGGTTAGGTTTAAAATATTTGATTTAATATGATAAACGAAACTCAAGGTGGTCCTTAAAATAGTGTTTCAGCAGAATTATAATGTACTCAGAAATAATTAGTTACGTCATGCCTCATTTTTTTATGATGGTAAATTTAATGGTCAAACTTGTACACATTCTTTAGTTATGCAAAGGTAAAAGTGGAGAATATTATCTAATAACAATTATTACTTCTAATAAATTGAGTTTGTAATGCAGAGCTTAAGATATTATTAAGGCGGACTTGCAGTTAAAAATGTAACTCAAGAGTTAAATGTAAATGCTAACCCAGGCTTAATTTCTTTTTTTAGTCCTAGACCGTGCAGTCTTCAATTTAATTAATAAGTTAATGTTATGTCAAAACATACACAAATTGATCAAGATTAATTGAGGATTTAAAAAAATGTGTAACTTTCCTAATATGGCCTGTTTACTTGTTCCAGTGTACCGTGCTGAAGTCTTGCGGCGAGGAGTGTGTGATCGCGGTGAAGGCAAACACAGCTCTCGACAAATAAACAACCAACTCAACATTTATAGGGATATAACAAACTTATAATTTTTTTTACAATCAAACACAACTCTTACATAAATGTAAAACATAATATTATGTATAATTTAACGTTAAATATAGTAGCGAGGCGCGGATCGTGCACCATAGCATCGGCGGTGGGTCTGGGGGCGTTTGCCTGCCTTTATAATATTCAAAGGCGATGAAAGGTTGATCCTTCAGTTGGTTTTGGGGTGTGGCAGACTCTCGGCTCCACCGCTGGCGCCGTTCCGAGTTCTCGCCCTCACTGATAGCAAAGATCACGCTGCACATTGGTTAGACGTAAAATGCGGTCCACTTGTTTTAAGGATTCGAATCTAGGGGTAATGCAGTAATTTGGAAGTCGTAAACGGGCCTCTAGTCCCTCTTCCGAGAGATCGGTTGCGGACAAAGCGCTCGACGACGATTCCTTGGGTATTGGATGTCGGCGTGACGGGCTGTGTCTCGGCAGAGGGAAGGGTTGGATGACTGAGCATAACGTCTAGAGTGCGCGCGATGCATGCGGTCAGTCGGCAGCGGCGAGCAGCGGCAGCGCCGCGCGACATTATTTATTGCGCCGCTTTGCTCGCCAGCGGAGCGTCCCGCCCCGCGCCGCGCTGCGTCAACTTCTAGTTTGTTTTGTTTTGTTTGTTCTCTTTTCGCTTCGTCTTTGAACGTTACGTTGCTCCGCGAACCGCCGACAGTTTGTGGATCGACATTCGGTGATGAAATTAAAAATTCCGTGTGGTGGAATATTAAATGTTTTATAGTGATTTATAACCTGACGAAAAGATGGACGCAAACTCGAAGTTATTACCATATTTTAATGCTAAATTAATTGATACATAAAAAAATCAAGAAAAATAATAAAAAAAAATAGAAATAAAGGAAATTCTTGAATGAGGTGTGTGATTCTTTGAGCGGTCGCCGCCGGGCCGGCGTGGTCTCGGCGACGTTATATCCCTTCGTGTGTAACACTTGCCATCTGTTCAAATAAATATACGCTGACGAAGCTTGTACTGAGGCGGGCTGCTGGCTCCTTTGCAATGAACCCTCTTGTGCTAAACGACGACGAAGACTGTCGGCCGCCCTCGGCGATGCCGCGCGACTGCCCTGGCCTGCGCCCGAAGTCCGCCGCTTGTTTCCTTCGCAATAGTACTCGTGAATGCGGCATCGCTAAACGCGAGTTCCGATCAGTCAAGACTGAAATGCATTTTTGTAGAAGAAGTATTGTTTTTGTTTAATATAAGGAGTAGAACTTGATAGAATTGTGCTCATATCGGCCTTTCCTTGCTCTCTTTATTTGCTTATTTGAACACATGATTTGTTACACATTACTGAGTGGGTTGCGTTTGCCTAAAATTCGTATTAACTTAACTCTTATTGGCATGGCAGATGCCTTCGAGGACTAGATAGAATACCATGCACTCGAGTCAGTGGACTATTTATTCAACATCAAATTGTCATAGACGATATGATATACGAAATTAATGTAAGGTAAGGCCCTATAGGAGAGATATTTTTTTATGCATTCAACTAAATTCGTACATCGCAAGTTGTAGAGTTAACATTTAGGCTGTTACAACAGGCAAACTGATTGTGTTCTCTGATTACTGTACATTACTTTCGAAAGTGCATAATCGTTATTGTTGGTGAAGTTTTTATACTTGCAGCTTTTAATCAGGTTTTTATTTTATATAGCCCTTTGGTATTTGTGAAGACATTGGGAGGTGTAAAATAAAACACTTATGTCCATATAAACTTCTTTCTGTCGCGAGCCATGCGTGCTCCTCCCCGAAGCCTGGAAACGTAACTTTCTTTTTTTGTACTAATATTTTAGAATAAATACGCATAAAATGTGAGGATCTTTTTGTGCCGATTTAGAGAATAATTATTGGTGCACATTAATTTATCTAGAAATATATTTTCTCTTGCACACATGGTCTAGGTATTTTCGTTCTCTGTAAAACAAGCTAATACATAAAAATTGACAACACAGGTTGTAAAATGCTAACGATACTAACACACTAATCTTCTGAATTATCTTGTGCTCAGTTTTATGTATAGCTTGTAATCCTAACCATCGTAGCATGTTCTTAACACTCACTGCTGCACCTATGTCAATCTTGCTCTTGTTGAAGCGGGTACTAATGAATAAAGCATATTGCTACCAGAGCTGTGTCGAGGCACAAGCAGATAGTTTTAAGGCGGAGACCTTGTGATTAAGAGAAGGCATCAGAATATGCGACAACACTTAAATGTGCGAATTTTATTTAGGAATCTTAAATATTTTTTATAATGGGGCGAAGGTCCGGTGAATAACTTGTGACGGTAAAGAGAGTAAGTCCTGTATATACGTAAGATGGAACTTTACGGCTGGTTAGGAAAATATCAATAATCCACGTAGCGATTCAAACTTTTGACAGGTCACGATTTGTCTATGTGCAAAGAGTACCGACCGAATTACATTGCAACGGCCAATAACTAAATGTAAATGCAGTTATAAGTATTTAACAGTCTGTCGAATTAAATCTGTACAAAACGAATGACCGTGAGTTCTCATTCATTGTGTTTTGTTGATTTATATTAGTTTAGTTTTATATTATTTTAATCCCCTCATTTTAAATTTATGGTAAGGTTAATGGGTAATGAACTGTAATTAATATCGCGCGATCTACTCTGCGCATGGTATGATACCAACTACAGTAAAGCAGTGGTATTGTTAGTAAATCGACGTGGCAGACCCCATGAGGCATAATTTTGTTCGACACAAGGTTCAAAATCGCGCCGAAAATGATTGCCTCGCGAGGCAGTTCGCTCAGTGGAGATCCGGCTACTTAAGAGAATTCTTTGTAATTTTGTATTACGACGGCAGTACATTTCGTAGCAGCACTGCAGTCTTTGAATCTCCAGCGCTCTAAGTCTAATTCTGAAGTGGATGTTTTTTGTTTTATTCCTCTGTCGTATTTTTTTTTTACTTAATACAGAAAAAATCATGCTCCCATGAAAATAGATTTGTTCAGTACCATAAATTTATGTTACTGAACAAATCTATTTTCATGGGAGCATGATTTTTTCCGTACTAAGTAAAAACAAAAATCACGACCTTGAAGAATCACCCTGATAAGTAATAACTTGTCAACCCACGCGTAAATCATTTTGCGAAAATTGCTGCTAATTACTTGGCAGTTTTTCGATATCGTGAAGGAGTTAAATCACATTATTTTAAAAGCTTTTTATTAACTTGCTATGTATGTACGGGTCAAATCTTGTAAGTCGCATTTGACCCACTTCCAGTGGTCGGATTCACTTGAAATTTGGTATACTTAGTAGGTTGGATGACAATGCAAGTAGCGAACAGTCGGCGAATAAAGAATTTATATTTTTCAAAATTGGTATGGTTAGTCTAGGTGCTCGTGCCAAAAATTCAGTTACCAGTACTATAGAGACGTCCAGATCAAACGTTTCAAGCCCACAAAACAAGGTACAAAATGAACATAAGTACTTGTCAGTATAAAAGATGTTTCAAAATTACTGGAGCAAACGGTTCTCCAAAATGGTGGTTACCTACTTGTGTAGATATTTTGAACGGGAATAGAATCCAGTTTTTACGGATATTCTAAGGAGCTGTACCTCTACCATGAGTTACACTAGTTTACAGTGACCGTCCTCGCTAGCGACGGCGTAAATGATTTGTATGGAGAATTGTACTTCCGTAAGTGATCGCTAGAGGCGCTGTACACAATTCTCCATACAAATCATTTACGCCGTCGCTAGCGAGTACAGTCACTGTAAACTAGTGTAACTCATGGTAGAGGTACTGGACAATCATCTGTAGATAACTACAATTACGTAAGACTTGTAATAGTTAGTTTTCCGCTTGTGCATCTCTTGGTCATGGTCCCGCAACGAGCCGCACGATCAAAGGTAAATCTATCACAAGAAGAAAGGTAATGAAAGAAAAAAGGGTTTGTATTGTCATAAAAAATATATTCTGTAGATTATAATAATATTATGAATATGTGATGTAATTAACGTAAATTCTTTATTTTATTTTTCATTACCGAAGGCGAAGGTATCAGGTGTGAGACCCTGGGAAGAATATATGATAGATTTTATCTCATAAAATTGCGTAGTTCCCGCGGGATAAAAGTCGAAATGGTTGAGAATCGATAAGATTTTTATGCCAAGCGGGGCATTCGTAGAAGCTTGGTGGGCCGCAGGTTGAGCATAGGGTATATTCCGACTAGGCCGATACGCGGGCATTTTTATTTTTTCTTTTACGTACTTTTTTTTTAATTCTGAAAGTTTTATGTGATTTCTGCTCAGAATCACGAGCTCTTTCGATCCTACCAGGAGAAAAAATGTCCAAAGTTTTTTTTCCCGTTCCGTTACCATTTTTCATAGACTTTATATGACCGTAACGGAATGGAGGAATCGAAAATTATATGACTCGTGATTCTGAGCAGAAATCACATAAAACTTTCCGAATTTAAAAAAAAGTAAAAAGGTACAAGAAAAAATAAAAATGCCCACATAGCACTTTTTTTTCTACTTTAGTCTGACAAAAAGTTTTGACTAGTTACATTATCATTTCATTGATGGAACTAGTTGGACTTTTTTTCCGAGTTTACATTCAACGAAGAGGGTTTCCTTAACCCTTTGACCGCCACAAAACAAACGAAGTGGCATGCTCTGTACGCCACGGAACAAACCGTCTAGTCGATAAATAGGGCTTTGTTACCATTGCAGGATTTTTTTCGAGTTGAATGTTGGTCATCTATACACTGGCGTGTCAGGCATTTTATTGGCTGTCACGACTGGTTGATTCTGGCGTTCAAAGGGTTAATGGAACTAGTTGGACTTTTTTTTTCATAGTAGTTACATTAATAATGCAGAAATAGATAATTTTAATGGATGCAAATAGAATGTACCTAAGTATAAATCATTTTTTTAATAAGCAAAGGAATTGAAATTAAGTACTTTCTAATATTTGTATTCGTTTTTATTTTGTTGCATGTAACTACTTGGAAAAAAGTCCAACTAGTTTCATTATGGACACCCTCTTCGTTGAATGTAACTACTTGGGAAAAAAAGTCCATCAATGGAACTGATAATGTAACTAGACTGAATAGACCGAGTATAGCTGACCAAAATGTAGGCATCTCTGATCAATTCTGAACTGAAGTTGGGCTGACTTTCATCCAGTGCCTTTGAACGCTACTGCGAGTTCATATTACGTTGCTTTATTATTATGAATCGCAGAACGCGTTATGCGTTTTGAGGCACTTGGCGGAAGCACGGCCATGTGGAAGCCTTGGGGCACAAGAATTTGAAATTAAAGAAAGTGAATGATAAAAAAAATCTCGAAGATTCCTCGGTTCCGCAAACCATAGACAATATAGATTGTTCATAAATTCATAATGCAAGCTCGCCTTTGGAATCTGTGTTCAGTAGGTGAATTTGGTGATCGCTAGATGGTGTTGTATTGTATTGTAGTCAGCATTTATTCTCAAAACTTTTTGTCAACTAAAGTAGAAAAAAAGAGTGCATATATCTGCCTGTATAAAGACTAATGAGCAGTGATCGGAACTCTGGGTGCAAAACTTTAACAAAACTTGTAAAGCTGACATTAAGGAGAATTTACAACCAAGAAAAATAAGAATATTATTGTCAGATTAGTGTATCACAGGCATATCTGGTCGAGTCTGCGACAGCAAGGAGTGCACAATGCTTATGTCGAAATAATTAGAAACATCTATGCTAAGAGTAAAAGTTGCATAAAATTGGAAAACAAAGGAGTCCCATTCCCTATAAATAGAGGTGTCCAACAAGGTGATCCCTTATCACCTAAACTGTTCAATGCAGTACTGGAAAGTGTCTTTAGAGAGCTGGATTGGGTCAATTACGGTCTTAACATCAACGGCAGGCGCTTAAATCATTTGAGATTCGCTGATGACATAATTTTACTCGAAGAAGACCCTAAGATGTTGGAAAATATGATAAAAACACTAGCAGAAAAAAGTAAAGTGGTTGGACTCAAAATAAACAACAGCAAATCAAAACTGATGACTAACTCCACGGAGGTTGATATAGAAATAGATGGCAATAAGTTCGAATATGTAAGCGAGTATGTGTACTTAGGACAGATCATCTCTCCTCGGGACAATGTCTAAGGAAATATATAAAAGAATAGCCAACGGGTGGAAGAAATATTGGTCTTTAAAGGAGATTATGAAAAGCAAAGAACTAAGCATACATATCAAAAAGAAAACTTTCAATACCTGTATCCTGCCGTGTTTAACGTATGGATGTGAGACTTGGTCACTTACAGAGCACCACCGTGAAAAACTAGCAAAGTGTCAACGGGCAATGGAGAGAAGTATGTTAGGACTAAAGTTAAGCGACAAAATTAAAAATACAGTAATAAGAAAGAAAACTAAAGTGTCAGACATACTCACTAGAATTGACCATTTAAAATGGGGCTGGACAGGTCACATGCTTAGATGTAAAGAAAATAAGTGGAGCAAACAGGTCACTTTGTGGTACCCTAGGGACGGCACCAGGAAAAGAGGAAGACCAACAAGGAGATGGGTGGATGACATCCGCTTGACCCTGGGGCCACAATGGACCAGAGTTGTGGATGACAGAGCACAGTGGAGACTGTTGGAGGAGGCCTATGCCAGAAGGCACACCGATATTAGAGATATTTTGTAACTATTTGTAAAAAGTGTTAAGTAATTCGGAAATAAAGGGCATTATTATTATTATTATATTATTATTATTAGTGTTCAATTTAACTCTATGTCGAAATCTCAGATTTTCAGTAGTTTATTAATATTTTCATGTATGTAAGCACTGTTTCATGCCCGCTTGGCAAGTTTTGCACCCAGAGTTCCGATCACTGCTAATGAGTGATGTGGAAGCGTAAGATGTAAGTATGTCAGGGTCGCAGCAGGTGGAATACCGTGGAATACTCTCTGCCTACCCCTTTGCTGGAAAGTAGGCGTGATTGTATGTAATTATATCGGTCTTTCGGGGCCCTGGGCTTTATGGTAAAGACGCGAAAGTTCAAAGAAAAACCCTGACAGTGAATGCGTTTAAAGTATCCAAACACAATGACTACCTATTTACAGTAAAATTACATAAAGTTTACCACTGACAGATGGTTTGCCTTCATTTCATATTCAACTTTAACAACCAACAAATAAAGCCAATTTTAGAACACGTTACCCACCTTTGCAGATTTTGTAATAGCTACTTTATTTGAATGGTATTAAAGTTGGAAATAAAATGAAGGCAAGCCATCTGTCAGTGGTAAACTAAAACTACTAAAAGTAAACGTATTGTATCATTATTAGCTTTCTACACAAGAATCCTCAGAACTATCGGAATCTGATATTTCAATCACTATACTAGAATCCAGTGAAAAGTATATAGGAACTTCATAAGGCTCTTCCTTTATACGAACAACTGGCTCACCTATTTCTTCATTAATTTGATCTTTTGGCGTGTTACTTTCAGGTGTTTTGTATGGATTCGGGTCTACTTGTCTTGGTTCTTCATTATTTAAAGAATCAGATGATTTATCTGTGTCTCGGGTCTTGTTGTTTTGTTGCACACCATCTTTTTCAGATGCAGCTTCCATTCGAGTGAATCTGAAAATGTTTGAATTAAGTATAAGATTTTTATTGACTTGACCATATACCATTAAGAGGATACGATGCGCACCATTTCTCCATACAAACGTAGTCCCCTGTTTCCTCCCTGGATAATGGCTTTTGAGTCAATTTTTTTTTACTGTATAATCTGTATCTACCACAGCTATTGCCTCTATGTTTCGTTTTTTTCCACATTTGAATTAACATAAGAAATATGAGCTTTCAAAAACTTAAAAAATTGCCCAATTTCAACGTCATTTTCAGACACTCATCAGAAAAGAATCCCTCATATAAACAAAAAAAATAAAACATAGGGGCATAGTTAAATCTGTCCTCTAATTATTTTTGAAAAAAATAATTTTATAGGTCCAGTTTTCGAGAAGAAAACAGGGGACTACGAAATACTGTTTTGATCAATTTTACGCGCCTATTAACGGTCTGAGCTGCAGTTGTCTCGCTCTCGCTGTACTGACACGGAGGGGTTCGGGCGAGACAGCGACTTTTCATTAAAATACCTATTTCTCAAAAGTCTCTCAGCCATCGTATCCTCTTAAGTATATTGAGCAATAGTTGTAAACGTTCGTAAGTAACTTCAACGGATAAGCTCTATTCAGATAAGACAAAGACCTTATATCGATGTCTATGTCAAGTCCTTCTGTCACAAGAGAACGATGACCACAGGCTGTATTGTCTAACGCTCGGGATCGCAGTCGCCATCTCTTTCTATCACCATCTTATACCGTTTGACAGAAAGAAATAGTGAATGCGATAGCAACCGCCCGCGCTTTAGACAATATGCGTGCGTAGAGACCTCGGAATATACCTACGGGGCAAAATTTTATGACAGGTAGGGAGTTCCTATATCAATAAACTATAAACTCAATTATCGATGCTTTTCCCATGTAGTAATGATATGGATATGATAGTAACATACATTACATTCCGTCCGAGAGAGGTAGACTCGGCCGACGGCTTTCCGCGCCCTCTAGACTCTAGTAGACATTGTTACGTATATGAAAACTCCTTACTTCTCCAAGACCTCAGCTTCCTTCTTCAGAGCCAGCTGGCGGTTCAGCTCCAGTTTGGCGGCCAGTTCAGGGTCATTAGCCGCCGGGTCTGCCTCGAAGTCTTCGCGGGAGAACTGGGACCGTAAGTCCTTCCACTCGCGCCGCTGCCTACGCTTCTGCAGAGCCCGCCCGCAGTACTCGAAGAGTGCTTGTGCTGAGGAAAATCAAAAAAGGAAAACATTTTAGCTTGGCAACTGTTCTTGGTCTATATTTTGCCATGGTGTGCACGTCTTAGTTGTAGACTGACTGAGTATGTATAAATAGGTACATACGCTCGAAAACATAATCCTCCTTCGACAGTCGGGTGACATGTCCCATTATCGACTATGGAATATTGCAATGAGGTAATTTTGTACAGTCGCGGAATGAAATGGTTCGTCACTTTTCGGCTCTATGTCAACGAATTAAGGATGAAAAGTGACGAACCTTTTCATTCCGCTACTATACACGAAAACATCTTGCTACCTAAACAATCTGTATACAGCTAAGACGTTTTGCTTGCCATGACAAAATTCAACTTAGTGCTCCTGAACTGATATTCAAACAAAATACATATCACACCGTACCGTACCGAGGCAGTACCACCCTCTCACAGAACACCGGTGTGAAGCAGCAGCAATCCTGATTGCGTTTCGTACGGTCAGTGAGAGTGCCGGGGGCCCAATACCTCACCCCTTCCCTCTCCCCCTTCCCCTATTTCCTCTCCTTTAGGGCCGACAACGCACTGGCATCGTGTAAAGCGCTGCGGGTGTCTATGGACAGTGGTGTTCATTTAACATCAGGTGACCCACTAAGTTCGTTTGTCTGGCCTATCTAACATAAAAAAAAAAAAAAAAAAAAAAACAAGAAAATAATTTTCCGTGAACCCTTTTCTCGAGCTAAAATCCGTATTAACTCCCTTACTAATTACTATGCAACGCTTATACCTACATGAGACTTTAACCAATAAGTGAATAATGATATACACTTCAGTCATGTCTAAGTACCGCTTTTTCAATAATATAAATACTTTTTAAGAAATCGATATATTCGCATGTAACTCCGGCTCGCGAGCAAATTCTGTTGAGCCGTTTTTGCGCTACAGAGTACTGTTGACCGCGACTCCGTCTACAAAGAATTCGTTGATTTCTCATCATCATCATCATCATTTCAGCCGCAGGACGTCCACTGCTGGACATAGGCCTCCCTCATTGATGCCCAATCATTACGATTGGAAGCGATTTGCATCCACCCTGAATCTGCGGCCTTCACCAAATCCTCCGTCCATCTCGTTGGTGGACGTCCCACGCTGCGCTTGCCAGTCCGTGGTCTCCACTCCCACGTCGTCGTGGTTTCTATCCCGCGGGAACTATGCAATTTTCCTGTTAAGAACTAGCGATGTCCTTGCCTGGCTGTCATTACCATTTCCGTACCAAATTTCATCTGTTCAAACCGTAGTGTCCGATGGACGCCATTTGTCCCCTAACTTTTTGTGCTTGTGTAGTGTCTACTAAGTTGACCACAAAAATTACACAAACAAATGGTGTCAATCGAAAACTCCACGGGTTAATCGTGAAGAGGCAACCGACAGACGCAAGCTTTCGCATTTATAATATTAGTAGGAAGGAAGTATCTATCTATCACGTAAATGTCACTATTGTATACCACTTTTACCTTTAAACCTAAAATTGGCCTCGAAAAGTACCTAAATGTGACGTTTGGGAATAGGTACACGCAAGATTTTATGCATGTATCTATAGTGTGGATTATTAGTAGGAGTAGGATCGAAGTCTAACCTTCTTTATGCACCTTCGATTTACTCCAACCCAAGCCATCCTGCACATTGGACTTCTCGACGCATCTGACAACATCGGCGTAGTCTGGAAAGGGAGCAACCCCGTCCTCGTCCACTTGCTGGTTGAGGAACCTCTCCAGCCTCCGCACTGGGCCTTCGGGTAAGCCCTCGGCCTGGTGCAAACGGACCTGGCGACCTTTTACAGGCTCTGCTTTGTTCAAGCTGCATAACTCCTTGTACAGCTTCACTATGTGCGCTTGTAATCTAAAAAAAACAAGCATTGTTTTAAAAGATTGTGTCATTAAGTAGAAATGGAAAATCGTCAGTTCGAAACTCACGATCGACAAAACCGAGGCCTGCCCAGTTTCAAAACAAATTTGCTTGCAGCCGTTGAAGTTCATTGGTATGGATTGGTGTGGACAGATGTCTAGCCACTGCAAGCAAAATGGATATTTAAGGTGTCAAGGCGACCTTTTTGTCGATGGTAGGCACGTCATTTCAGAAAAATGCCGATTTTAAATACATCAACAAGGAAAGTTGTCTATCCAGAATGTTGTCGAAAATGGAATCATGTCTTATGGCAAAATTGTCAAAATTGATTAGGCCAGGGAAAAATTTGGTTATTTTGAATGGAATGGTATATTATTTTTGGTCAAGATTCAAAATAATGGTCAATTCAAGTGGACGATTTTCCACTTGTACTTGAAAATATATATTTTTTTAATTCTACTAATATTACTACTTATTATAATAATATATCTTGAGTTAGGACACTCAAAGGTCTCTCTCTTGGACTTCCAACTCGCCCTGTCTGCGCTTAAGGGAGTGCCGAACGTATTACGGGGCCCGAATGACGGCCGACAGCACCAACAGTCGTGCTCGGGCGGCTCTGATCGCTTACCATCAGGTCAACCGCACGCCCGTTTATCGGCTTTAGCATAGAAAAGTCACTACCAGCTCAAACTTGAAGAACAAGGCACCGAATGCCTTTAGTTTTGAAGATTCCATACTCAAAGAGTGACAATGGGAATGGGACCCTTTTACTGAGACTCCGCTTTCTGTCTGTCTGTCCGTCCACCTGTCATATGGCTCTATGCCTTCAACCGTAATCATGGACTTAATACCTAACCTGGAGGCGTATTGTCTAATGCTTCTGACGCTTGCCTTCGCTTTCACCATCTCTTTCTGTCATCATTTTATACCGTTTGACAGAAAGAAATAGTGATTGCGAAGGCAAGCGTCAGAAGCGTTAGACAATAAGCCTGCAGGACTGTGTACTGCGACAAAAAGAGAGGCCGTAAAAAAAAACAAGAGAATTGCATCTCGTTCTAATTAGGGTGATCAAATACTGGTGCGAGTGGGACACAATTCTCTAGTTTCTCTAGTTTGTATGTAATCTCTCGGACCGCTGTCTCTAGTTGCCATTATTAAACTGTATGGCTTGGTAATATGGGTCACTTTTGATTGACTAATAAAAGTTAGTACTCAGTCAGAAACGTTAGACAATAAGGCCCATACTACACGGGCGGTTTCCCGCTCGACGGAGCTGCGCAGTGTAGTTTGCACCATACAACTTCCATATAAAATTGTGTCTAGTGGCGGTTCAGAAGCGGTTTCCCGCGGCGGGAGAACCGCCCGTGTAGTATGGGCCTAAGCCTGCTGGTTAGGTATTAAGTCCATGACCGTAATAGCTAGACACTTGAAATTTTCATCGATTATGTACTACTAATAAGGGGGGTCGTCATACAGGAAACGTGTTTATTTCAGCGTTTATAACTCCGGCGAAAGTTGCTAGGCGACAGCCGGCAGTTTACTAGGCAACACGAGTGACCCTATCTATACTGTTCGGATGTTTACCTACCTATAAGTTTGCGATTTTAGTGCTTACACTTCGGCGATTTTTAGGGTTCTGTACCCATAGGGTAAAAACGGGACCCTATTACTGAGGCTCCGCTGTCCGTCCGTCTGTCACCAGGCTGTTGAACCGTGATAGCTAGACAGTTGAAATTTTCACAGATGATGTATTTTGGTTGCCGCTATAACAACAAATGCTAAAAACCAGAATAAAATAAATATTTAAGGGGCTCCCATACAACAAACGTGATTTTTTTGCTCGTTTTTGCTCAATATTGATAACGGCAACAGGTAGACGGTTGAAATATTCATAGAATGTTTAGTTATATATTCACTTTAAAAATAAATAATTAAATTAAAATAAAACTAATATTTAAGGGGGCTCCCATACAAAAACCGTAATTGTTTTGCCGTTTTTATAGATAACTAGCTGTTGCCCACGACCGCGGCTCCGTCTGCGAAGATACGTAGGTATAGTCGGGGTAAAAAAGGTTCGTCACTTTTCGACCTTAATTCATTGACATAGAGTCGAAAAGTGACGAACCTTTTCTTACCCCGACTATGTATACGTATAAAAAAATAGCCTACGACCTATTCTCAGACCTACCGAATATAGAGAAAAAGTTTCATAAAAATCGGTCAAGCTGTTTCATAGGAGTTCGATAACAAACACCGTGACACGAGAACCCTTCGTGTGCGAGTCCGACTCGCACTTGGCCGGTTTTTTACTGAACTGTTTAAAGCATTGTATGGAACCCTTCACGACCGCTTTAGCCTAGTTGGTAGTGACCCTGCCTACGAAGCAAGAGGTCCTGGGTTCAAATCCCGGTAAGGGCATTTATTTGTGTGATGAGCACGAATATTTGTTCCTGAGTTATGGATGTTTTCTATGTATTTAAGTATTTATTTATCTATATAAGTATGTTTATCGTCGTCTAGTACCCATAGTACAAGCTTTGCTTAGTTTGGGACTAGGTCGATTTGTGTAAGATTGTCCCCTAATAATATATATATGTAAGAGTTTGTTTTTTTTTAAAGTTGCATTGCAGGTTGCATCATTGAAAAATGATTCAGTAAAAGCGTAAAATAAGACTTACCTATCGCATCTAATGTATGCCGATACTGACGAATCATCGGTAACTTCGGCGACCTCCAGATCAGCAATCTTCTTTTTATACTTCAATATTTCAGTCTCAATAACTTTAACCCTTTCATATCTTTCAGTATCATTTAACTTGTTTGGTATTTTTTCTTCAAGTGCAATTTCCATTCGTGGCACTAAAAGTTTATTGTTGAAATCACACAAATTCTCATTTTTGTCCAAATTCTCTTTATCATGTTGTATATCTTTATTATGTTCAATTTCATTAATACCAACATTTACTGAAGTATTTCTTTCATTGTTGCGAATCTGTATATCCTCTTGTATATCAACATTTACTGAAGTATTTCTTTCATTATTGCGAATCTGTATATCCTCTTGTATACCAACATTTACTGAAGTATTTCTTTCATTGTTGCGAATCTGTATATCCTCTTGTATTTCAGTGTCTTGACTATCTAGAATTTCAACTGGCATATTGTTATTATTTCCAATTTCTACTGTACCATTTGGAGAATAATTCTCTTTTGACTTGGCATTTTTAATTTTGACTAGAATTTTCTCATGACTTTCATCATCTGACACAAAAGTAATCCTATGTTTAGATTTTTTAAATTTCGATTTATCTTCTATTTTGTTTTTGATTTTACTGTTACTTTCTTTTTTCTTTAGTTTAATTGTTGCCACCAAATTATCTACTTTTGCTTCATTTGCTATTTGATCAATGTCAGTCAAACCACTACCAACTTCTGTTCTATTTACATTACTACGAGCAGCAAATTCACTAAATAGTTTCTTTGCTATATCATGTGCTGCAAGCAAATTACCACCAAATGTTTTTTGTGCTGAGTCTCCAACAGTGATTAACTCATTAACACCAACTGTGTTACTTGCTGTATCACCAGCAGCAATTGCGTCATCATCTTCACTATCCACTGCAATGACATCAAGCTTTGACTTCTTGGACTTCTTTGACTGTTTGTTTGGACTTGTACTTTTATTATCAACCACCCTTTTACTCTTGGCTTTGTTTGTTTTGCCTGTATTAAAATTGAAATTCATATATCTATTTTAGTAGATACTCAAGTACAATAAATTAGTTGTCTGATATTATTTATTTTATTAGCAGTACGGCTGCTCACCGAATCTAAGATTATTTTAAATAATCAACTGCTAATAAAATAAATAATATTTGAATAAATAGATGTGGTACATCATTTCTTACGCATTTCCAATGCATTTTGGAACGTAGGAGTCGTAGCTTCTAATAGTTGCGATGGATGTTACCACACGCCACTGTTGGCGTATGTAAGCGATTAAGAATTTTGGGGGAGTCGGTTGGATGCGACGTGATTCAATTGGCTAAGTAAAGTTTTTTGAAGAGGTGCTAATTATATTTTTTTTCGACAGTCGGCGTTCTGGAGATCGAGAAACTGCAGCTGTTTTATTTTTATCTCCTGTTGTTTACTGGAAATATTTTTTTAAGTGTTCGAGATGACATTTGTGAGATTTTACGGCTGACAAGCGGTTCGTGCTCAGTACTAAGAAGAAATAGAAAAAAAAAAAAACGAAGTCAACTGTCAGTTCTGTCAATGTCAAATCGTTTGCGTTTCGTTTGCTTTGCGTTTTGGTGTGCTCAGTGTGATTTTTGGACTATTTTTATCGACCTCCGCATAAAATCCGGACTTTCAATTTTACCGCATTTCTCCACGACCTAAGCACGTTAACTGGATCACGATTGAATACTTTCGATCACTATTTTGGAACTGCTTCTTGGGCAACGCAAAGCAAACGAAACGCAAACGGTTATATTTCATTTGACATTGACAGAAGCGACAGTTGACTTCGTTTTTTTTTTCTATTTCTTCTTAGTACTGAGCACGAACCGCTTGTCAGCCGTAAAATCTCACAAATGTCATCTCGAACACTTAAAAAATATTTCCAATAAATAAAAGGAGATAAAATAAAACACCTGCAGTTTCTTAGTGTTGAAGTCGACCACTGTCGAAAAAAATATAATTAGCACCTCTTCAAAAAACTTTACTTAGCCAATTGGTAGAACACCCGTTGGGGCGCATACCCAGGAGACGTGGGTTCGAATCCCACCGGCGCACCCGAAAAACTTTTTCGCTTTTAAATAATATTAGTTGTCTGCTTTATATTTTACTCATGAAAAAACTATTTATATATCTAACTAGTTGACCCGGCAAACGTTGTTTTGCCATCTTAGGGGTATAAAAAATAGCCTACAACCTATTCTCAGACCTACCAAATGTAGAGAAAAAAGTTTCGTAAGAATCGGTCAAGCCGTTTTGGAGGAGTCTGGTAACAAACACCGTGACACGACATTTTTATATATTAGATTAATAATAATTCTTTTAATCATAAAAATTACAGACCTGTTGGTATAAAAATTATGATTGGGCTGTATCTGACAAAGGCGAAAGGCAATTGAAATTGATATTTTTTGACGTAAACAAGACTAGAATGCAGTTTTTTTTTACTTAAAAAAAATTCTGAGGCTTTGAACACCAGGTGATCATGTGAGCCTAATGGGTGCTTACTCAGTTTCCTACTCAAGGGACAAATCAAATCAATAAAATCAGCAATCTAGCAAAATGGTATATTATATGCTAATAATTGCTTTATCTGATGACGTCTCAGTTAGCCAACAACTGACCTGGCTGTTGTGCATGGAACCCGAACCCCCGAGAACTCTTCTTTTCAAGTTTGAATTCTTGATGGTCAAGTGCGGTCAGGTCATGTACCATTAAGTAAATTTTTAAATATGATGAAAGTTGTCCAATCCCCAATGTGCATGGATTGTAATAGGATTGAGAACTTGATACATTTTTTGGTGGAATGTATACACACCAAGGATAACCGAGAGACATATTTGACTGATTTAGACCTTTTTAATGTGGCAGTGAATATTGTTTTGAGTTGTCCTGTATCGGACGATGCAGTACGAATATACAGGTTCATCAAACATTCCTTTGCAGCCAGAGAATCTGGACATAGCGGGAGAAGTGTTTGATGAATTTGGCCATTGAGTCTCCCAATGAGGCTGGCATAGTCACACAGGTGCACTTAAGCCTCGAAAAAAAAAGAAGAAAAAAAAAAAAAAAAATTCCAGATGGACTTTTACACAGGACTGGACACAGGTTTTTTTTTACTTTCCGCATAGAGATAATCTACAATAACATAGCCCGCCCCTCCAAAATTCTAGAAGTCTTCAATGTATTTGTGAAAGTATTTATAAAGCACCACCAAAACTTTCAACACATGTTTGCATGCTGAGACAGCTGTCAAACAAAAGCAGATACTCGGATTAATTGTTTGGCTAGTTGTGTGACATAACACATTAAAGTAGTAATTTGGAGGGGTGGACCATGTTATTGTAGTTTATCTCTACAAGAGGTTAATTCTTCAACTCAAGTTATTATACTATAAATAATTATTTAACATTTACCTAATACAGAAACAGTTGACAAGGTGACAAAATCAACTCTCTTCTTTGGTAGTTTTTTAACATGAAACTTCAGCGTGTCTGTGATGTCGCTTATGTGGCTGTACTTTTTCCGAGGCTCATCTATAAGTCTTTGTAATGCCTTCTTCATAACTCTAGCAAATTTTTGCGACTTTTTGTATTCATCATCTGCACAAACATATGCAGGTAGCAGTATTTTTTGTATGATTTTTTCCATTTCAAATGTTTGTTCCAATGTGAGGCATCTGTTTATAAAGTTGGTGAAATCCTTGTTATCTTGACAGAGGGTCTTATCATAAGCATCAGCTCTGGGTTCATCTTCAGGATATTCTGACACATCAATTGGGTCAACATCTACATCAATAATGTTGTTACCGGATGCCCTGTTCATACGTAAGATCATTGGTAAATACTTCGATGACCATTTTAGTATAGAAATGTCACCCTACCTGACCCACCACTGCTGGGCCCAGGCCTCCTCTTAAAATGAAAGGCGTAAGACTATAGTTCCCACATGGGCTTAGTGTGGATTGGCAATTTCACACACATAAGTGAATTACTTCTCAGGAATGTGTGTTAGTGTAGATAGCGTTTAGTATAATGTAATGTAGGTATGTAAAAATGGTACGAAGGAAGTCTCTTTATCATACACGCCCACATTGTCCCATGCAATTTTATTTACGAATACAATAATTATAAAAGCGTTTATTAGCTTACTTAGAACTTACATTATGCGTGCCGAGGCCTACGATCAGTCTGCTCATTTATAATCGAAGACGAAAATAGAGTTTAATCGAGGAACTAGCCACTTTATTTAACTTAAAAACGAGCAATAAAATTTACTTAATCGCCCAAATAATTAAAAATCTATTATACCACTTGCAGAATAGCAAACCTCCATAAAAATCCAATTGTTTACTAATATTATAACATATCTAATAATTAGAAATAAAACTATAAATAAAGCGAAAAGTGAAGGGATTTAGTTTTTTTTAAGACTGTTCTAGTTCTATCTAACTTTAACTCAACAAGTCACCGAGACTCGTTTTGACTTGTTTTATTTTTTTTTTTTTTTTTTTTTCCTGTTTCGTCCGTTCGGACAGGCTAAGGTCTGGGACCATATCGCCTCGTCATCAGTTGTTGAGAGTTGTGTTCATCGTTATTTTAACGTTTATTTTACTTCAACGTCACAAAACTTCTTTAGTATGTTTTTTCTACATTTTCATGTCCAATTAAACTTCTTCAGTAAGTATTCTTCCAATGTTGTCACTTCCAATTAAACTTCTTTAGTATTTGATTTCTATGTTGTCTCATCCGGTAAAACTTCTTCAGTTATTGTCAAATCTAGTGTTTATATATCAAATCCAGGAAATATAAAATAATATTTGTGTACTAAGTACATAAAAATTATCGCTGAAAGGAAACGGTGTGTGATCCCAGTTGACACATGTCAGTGTCATTTGTTTTATTTACATTTTTTTTTTTGACCTAACCTAAACTAATCTATTTCTTAGATAACTATTTATAATACTGAAACGATAAAAATTAGAAATAATCAATGAATCAAGAACTTTTTTCCCACAATAAAGATTATTATATTTCTTTTACTGTTGATACAATAAAGTTGTACAGTGGTTCAAATATGGAATGATTCATTAACAACTCTGGAGCAGAACGCGGGACCAGGTGTGGTTCTCCGTAAATGCGGATTAATTCGTCCATCAACACAAGGCGCTGAATGCCAAAAGACGAACAATGAAAGATTATGTGATCTATAGTTTGATCCTCATTTGACTGACACAATTCACAAAGAGGATCACTTACAATTTTCATACGATACAAGTGATGATTAAGACGACAATGACCAAAACGAAGACGACAGATTGTGCTATAAAAGCTTGTCTTACGATAGATATTTCCTTTGCAGAACCAAGGCTTGGATTGTAAGTTTACATCCAATGCAGCATACCAACAACCCTTGTTTTCTTGTTGCACAACATGATCTTGTTTTATTGTTTTTTGACAACAGACAGGGTTTTGACATTGACATTTGTTTGACAATTAGTTTTTTTTTATTTTATGGATAAGGAGTAAAGATATTTATGGATACGAAATGTTAATATTCATTTCTACGAATGGATTTTTAGATAACGAGTTTGGTTTTTGGAAAAAAAAACTCAAAAAATGGAAACTTCCAATCAAACTTTCTAATTCCAATTCAAAATTCTGATATTAGAAGTTTTGCTTAAAAATTAAATGATTCGCACGCTCAAATTGTACAACAACGATTTAATGTAGAATTATTACCATAACTTCAAATAAACAAAACATAAAATCACAATAAAAAAAATCTTAAGCTAATTATTAGAATACAATTGTTGCATAATTTAGAAATGGTTTTGTAATGTTTCTATTTGTGATTTTAAGGCGATTTTCGTCAATTCAATTAACTACTGTTTTAAGTAAGTAGCAGTACTTACTTATTGCTCATCCATCTGTCAAAAAACCCTCATGAACGCTAATGGTCTCGATATATTTCTGTGGCTAATGCTCTTGGGATGGGACCTCTGGTTATGATATGACCCTTATGGGCCTTATGTTTAACATGTTAAACCGTTATGTTATACATACTCCAATGACTGTAGCATAGAAATATACCTACTGATTTTCAATTCAATTACAATCGTCCAAATTACAGTGTGCAGAGCTCTAGATTTTTTTGCGTTTATCATCTTCATCATTCCAGCCATAGGACGTCCACTCCTGGACATAGGAAGCAGCGGCATGCACCCACCTTGAACCTGCGGCCTTTACCAAACCCCCGGTCGTTTGCTGCAGACTAATTCCAGACAAGTCCCACACACCCCATGCAGAATAAGCAAACAACTGAGATGGTGCATCCTGTCGCCCGCTGTCTCGACAGGAATAAACTCTGAATAAATTCAGAACCAAACAATTAACACCTCATATTTCAAGTAAATATTTTTTTATTTAGAGAGGCCAATATGACAACAATTTATGTAATAAATTTCAACACAAAAAGATGGCAATTTGTTACAATAATCATTTTATTCCAATAATAATATTGAATCTCTTATAATTACAAAGAATAAAATACTATAGGAGAATGTCAATCATTAAGATTTGGATACATACTTTTTACAATCATTTTATGACGTCAAAGAGTTTTGTAAAAATAAATTCTGAATCTTAGTTGAACTACGAAATAACGGAATAGTTGTATGTTACGGAACATCCCGACCAACATTCTCCTTTTAAATAAAAAATACTAAGCTATAAAAATGCAAAGTAAATAATGCGATGGATGACATTTTGGGTGAAGTTAAATAACTAATTTACATCAAATTATTATGTACATGTAAAACGTAAACTCGATCGTCGTGTGGTGTTCTTAATTTAGTTTTTTACAGTATATTAAATAACTATCTTCATATTTACGAATTACATACATCTTGAAATATGGACTAATATTTTCAAAGCACCATTCCGGCCGCATTGATCTAACACAATCGCTAGTTTCTTTATTTTATAAATATATTCAAGTAAATTTACGTAATTTATGTACCGTCAAACCTGGCAACATTGACATTAAATATCGAATGGCTTTATGGCTCTACACCCTTGGCCATAAAAAGTGTAACTTTGTCTAAGTTTATGCAAACAAGTAACTCTCTATGTCTATGTTACTATTAATTCCAAGCTTTTAATATTTTTTAGGGTTCCGTAGTCAACTAGGAACCCTTATAGTTTCGCCATGTCTGTCCGTCCGCGGCTAAGCTCAGAGACTGTTAGTACTAGAAAGCTGTAATTTGGCAAGAATATATATAGTCACGCCGACAAAGTGATTAAATTTAAAAAACTAAAAAAATTTTTTTTAGGGTACCTCGCATAGACGTAAAGTGGGGGTGATTTTTTTTTCTCGGCTAACCTTACTGTGTGGGGTATCATTGGATAGGTATTTGAAAATAAACCATTTTTTGATAAAGTGAATATTTTCGCAGATATTCACTCCGAAAGTTCAAAATAATGTGTCCCCCCCCTCTAACTTTTGAACAGCAAGTCTAAAAAATATGAAAAAAATCACGTAAGTTAAACTTAATAAAAACTTTCTAGGAAAATTATTTTCAACTTCTTCTTACTTTCAAAGTCGAGCAGTTTTTAAGTTTTTGTAAAAAATATTTCTAAACTAAGATTGTAATTTAACCGCCATTGCAAGCATTTTTTTTAAGCACCTATAAGATCACGCTAACAGTATCTTCTTTCAAATAAAAAAAATAAAATTGAAATCGGT
Source organism: Archips xylosteana (assembly GCA_947563465.1). Lineage (NCBI taxonomy): Eukaryota > Metazoa > Arthropoda > Insecta > Lepidoptera > Tortricidae > Archips > Archips xylosteana. The sequence continues at coordinate 16,356,867 of OX387358.1, forward strand.
TCAGATAATAAAGAATTACATCTGAAAAACAGATTAGATTAGTTACCCAATTCGCCGATAGATGGCGCTGTACCGCCGACTTTAAAATTCTGCACGCGGTGGGAGTTGGGTGGTGCCCAAACAACCACATTAATAAAGTAAGCAAAGATTTTTTCGTACCTGCTACGGAACCCTACCTTGGGCGTGACCGACACGCTCTTGGCCGGTTTTTTTTTATAAAACGAGCGCCAATTCGCGCCATAATTAATTCCAAGGTTCGGCCGGGTGTGACGCCGTCGTCAATATTCTTTAATTTTTAGTTAATAATTACATTACTTTTGTGGATAAAGCAAGTACATAATGTTTGCAGTCAAACCTGACAGTTCTGTAGTACAGAATGTATAGTAAAATAGTGCACAAGAAGCCTTGATTCTCTTTCAGTAAGAATGTTTTTCAGGGTTGATAATAAAATCGACAGTGACGTAAAAAAACTACAAAGGCAAATTAGCCACGTCTGACGGTACGTAAAAAGTTTCGAGCAGTAACATTGTGCAGTCTAGAATTAGAATATGAAGAGAAAATGTTGAGTTTTATTTTATTCTTGTTCCGCATCCACTGCTACGCGCGACTTGAGCTTGCCTAACGTCGTTGTTAATATCTACTATTAATTACACCCAATGTCCACCTCATCTGGAACAAAAAAGGATTGTCAGGTAGAGCTTGTCTAATTTAAAATGACGCGCCCCACCACCGCATTCACGCACAGGATTTTGAACCTGTTGAAGCTGTATTCAGGGCCACACTACTTTCAAATCCCGTGCGTAAATGCGGTGGTGGGGCGCGTCATTTTAAATTAGACAGGCTCTACCTTAAGGTTTATAAAACACTAGACTTTATCCCCGGCTTCGCTCGGGTCAAATAATATCTGACATCTGATGTGAAATTCCTGTCGATTATGTCGACATCGATAATTTACCGCTTTTTGACTTCTGAGGTAGGGGCAATTCATAAATTTAAAGTTTATTACCGAACGTCTATCTTCGGACCCAGGCATTCATGGAGATGTTTATAAAGATGCACCAAAAATTTGTGTGGAATTGCTGTCTATAGCTCCTGCTATTACCACCAAATAGTGTCATCTGCATGATTGGAAAGTCAGAAAATATAAACAGAAAGATTAAATAGATCCCTTCGAGTTTTGTAAAAGATATATGATTTTTATGTCGATTTATTACTTGTTAGCCTTGGTGGTACTAACGTAGGTACTAAACTGACTTTTTTAATGCATATACGAATTCGGAGAGTATTGAGCGACGCAGCAGAATGTAAATACGCACTGCTGCTGGCGCTGTCGGTCCTTATTCCGCACAAAAAGCCGCTCTTCTGGGGAGCGTCGAGCGTCGGGCATCGCGAGTGGCAATGGCATGAGATGTAACGTGTTTACACACTCGACCTGCCACTTCCCTGCTCACTTCGGCTGAATGTAGATGCGGCATTATGGTCCTTGTGGTGGCAGTACTGGGGGCTACTCACTGCGGCCACAGGAATAAATAAACGGAACAGAACAAAAGCTTCCGAACAGAGCTCGAAATTCTTACCTATTATCATAGGGCTGTCACTCGGTAAAAAAAATAATTAAAAATCAAAATATTTTATTCAAACAAGTACTTGAAAGTATGTAATATCTGTATATCTACAACACTACAACAGGTAGGCATCTTTAAAAACAACCGAACACCCGAACTATGTAGCTAAACGCTAAACGGTCGCGTCGTCGCTGGCGGCACACCTGAACTTTGTCTACTCACTGAGCTAGTTCAAACCGGTTTGTCTCCGAGCGGGCGCCGGTGCACGCCCCCCCCCCCCCCCGTCATGTCTGTGACAGGTCACGCACACATATATTGTGCGTGTAGTAGTGTAATGCGCGCGCGGCGTTGTTTGTATCTTTTATTCTGTTTCGTTTATTTATTCCTGTGCTGCGGCGGACTCAGTCGGCGCTTGGCCAGCTCGACGGCTAAGCTCGCCAGTTAAGTTGCAGTTGGAATGTAGTCTGTAATGGTCCTTGTGGCATAAGAATAAATAATAACAAAGTAGAAGGGAATCTCCTTTGACCGCGTCCAAAACACGCCGCCATTTGTATACCTACTTCCCCCCTCACGTCGTTACACCTCTGTCGTCCAGGCGTGTTGCTAGGGTTGCTTACTGTTAAATATTACTTACGTCTAAAGATAATATCGCTAAAATATAAGTTTTTATTTACTTTGAAATCATTATACGACCAGATGGCCTAGTGGTTAGAGACCCTGACTATGAAGATTAAGGTCCCGGGTTCGATTCCCGTGTCGGGGCAGATATTTGTATGAAAAATACGAATGTTTGTTCTCGGGTCTTGGGTGTTTAATATGTATTTAAGTATGTATCTATCTATATAAGTATGTTTATCCGTTGCCTAGTACCCATAACACAAGCTTTGCTAAGCTTACTTTGGGACTAGGTCAATTGGTGTGAATTGTCCCGTGATATTTATTTATTTATTTTATTTTTTATTATTTTATTCTAGTTTTACAAAATATGAGAATTATAAATCATTAGGTACAGTCAAGGATTTTAATTGTTAGGCCACTTGCCACTGTTCGTATTTTTGCCGTGTAATGCAAATCGGGTGAAGCCGCTTATACTCGTATATGCTGATTTGCATTACACGGCTAAAATACGAACAGTGGCAAGTGGCCTAACAATTAAAATCCTTGACTGTACGTACCTTCAGGTGACCCACTAGTTCGTTTGTCTGGCTTCACTAACATAAAAAAAAACCTACATATTACAGATAGGTATTTCTAAGTAAGAAGTTATTACAAGTGCCATACCAAACGAAGCCATTTCATACATCAGTGTTCATATACCCAAATATACCACAATAACTTGACGCCATTGTTATTTGTGTGGCAGCCCTGTTTCATTGTACGTTGTCAGCATTTCCTACCAAGCCAGGCGGACGCGGGCACTCGGCCGGCAGTCGGTTACTAGCCTCGATACTAAACACGCGACTATCCCGCGCTATGACGCATCAGCGTTTCGATAACATTGTATTCATTGGGGTTCCGTTAGCAATTTAGTATTGTGAAACGAAATATAAAACATTTTCATTATTTTCTTTTCTATTGTAGCAAAAATTTTTTTTTTTTTCAAAAAAAGGGGGGGAGTATCTGTGGCAGCCCTGTTTCATTGTACGTTGTCAGCATTTCCTACCAAGCCAGGCGGACGCGGGCACTCGGCCGGCAGTCGGTTACTAGCCTCGATACTAAACACGCGACTATCCCGCGCACCCGGCTCCGCCTGCCTGGTTATCTCTATCTCTGTGTATTCCATATACTTACGTGTTGTGTGATACATTAAACGTTAATTAACTACCGAACGTGTATTACTGGACTCCCAGACAGGCACCTCTAAAGGTAGTTAAATTTGTTTCCAATAAAACGAACGCGCAAACAGTAAACAGCCAATATGCCAAACGTGCGTGCGGCGACGCCGGCCGTGACACCCTGACTGAGCAAAGGCTTAGCCTTTACTCTTATATCGTGACCTTGAGTCCGGCCGGAGCGAGAGTTTCCCTTCTACTCTGTTATTATTTATTCTTAAGGCCTGGATTCACTTTGATTAGTGATTAGTGCAGGTGATTAGCTGGCTGCGTAACGTGATTAGAAGCGTGTTCTATTTTTCTGCGAGTGAACTGCGAGCTGCAGTTGCAGAGCCCCTACTAGCCCTCCCTTCCCCCTCACTCGCAGCGTGCCTGCCACTAAACACCTCTGGATTGGAATTCACTTAACAGAGCCCGAACAAGAATTGGACACAACTTGCACTACACACCTGCACAAGGCCTGTATTCACTTTGATTAGTGCGAGTGCAAGTGATTAGTAATTGAGGATGTTTAGTGTAGGTGTGTAGTGCAAGTAGTGTCCAATTCTTGTTCTGTCTCTGTGAAGTAAATTCCAAACCAGACGTGTTTAGTGGCAGGCACGCTGCGAGTGAGGGGGAAGGGAGGGCGCGCGGGACGTGGCTACTCGCAGTTCACTCGCACAAAAATAGAACACGCTTCTAATCACGTTACTACGCAGCCAACTAATCACCTGCACTAATCAGTCGCTGTCCACACTTGTTTTCTCCTAATCACTAATCACTTGCACTAATCACCTGCACTAATCACTAATCAAAGTGAATCCAGGCCTTAATCATCCTCAATTACTAATCACTTGCACTCGCACTAATCAAAGTGAATACAGGCCTATAATATGCTTGTGGTGGCAGTACTGGCTACTCACTGCGGCGGAGTCAGTCGGCGCGCGCGGCGTGCCGGCGCTTGCCCAGTTCCACGGCTAAGTCGTGTTGGAGCGCGGCGTTGCGGCGCGCCACGTCCGCCGGCACCACGCTTCGGAGCCCATTCACTATGTCCTTGGTTTTGCCTGGAGACAGACCATGTTTATTGTTTAGGCACTTTGATATTTACTTGTTAGTTGGTGGCTTTCGCCATCATTGTCAAGAAGCTACAATTTTTAGCGATGAAAGATGGGATAACGCCAGCTAAACGCATTTCTAGATTCATAAGTAATTACTTACTACACACGGGACTTCACGCTAAACGAAACGAGTAAAGATTTTGATAAAAATTCCATTTTTATTATAAGCTTTTTTTGCTGACTGCACTTTTTGCCTCTGGTTACCAAAGTACTCGGCAAGACCAATCAAGCAAGCCCAACTTCGGTGGGGTTGTGTCGTTTTATTCCGAAGTGCCTATGGCTGCCTTCCAGCTCCATCATCTGATCAGCTCCATGTCACAATAATATTGCATTGTCATCCAAATTACCCAAAAGCAAAGCAAGTGACCAGACTCTTCCAAAAATATCTAACAAATAAATCAATTAATCAATAAATAACTTACCGAAATAAATGTCATTAAGCGTATTTCTGATTTTGTTCTCCATGTCCTCGACCATGCGGCCGATGTTGGCTATGTGGGGCGTCATGTCGCTCACCGCTGAATCCTGCTCAGCCTGGAATTAATAATAACAATAATCATCATCATTATCCTCATGATTTGATTTGAAAAGTTCCAACAGTTTGCTGTTTGTACAATATCCCACTAATATTGTAAACGTGAAAGTTTGTATGGATGGATGGATGTGTGATGTGTGGATGTTTGCACTCTTTGATGCCAAAACAGTTTGACGGATTCTAACGAAATTTGGCAGACAGATATTTATAGCTTGTGCCATTCGTAACATTAATGACACTGCAATAAGAACCACCATGAATGACTCGATCTATAGTCTATAACCTGGATTATCATAATCATAAAGGATACTTTTCATCCCGTAAATTTGCATATATTTCCCGCGAGATATCGATAAACGAATTCTTCGCAGACAGACCAGCTATAATTATAAAAATAAAGCAATTTATTTCCGATTTAACACATTTTACAATTATTTATAAAATGTCTCTAATATCGGCGTGCCTTCTGGCATAAGCCTCCTCCAACAGTCTCCACTGTGCTCTGTCATCCGCAGCTCTGATCCATTGTGGCCCCAGGGTCAAGCGGATGTCGTCCACCCATCTCCTTGTTCGCGTGGCGCGGTGCGTCGCCGGTTCTGCGGACAGCGAATGCGGTCCGCAGAACGTCGCACTGAGAAAACCGGGCGGAAACCGCGCGGGAAGTCGGCGTGGTGGCGGTGTGTGTGACATGCCAAGAAATACCTATTTAATTTTGCAGTAGTTCACATTATTACAACAAACAAACGAGCGCAACAACAAAAAAAGTTGTAAATAAATACAACTGTCGGTACTGCTCCTATCAAGCCACCGAACCGCTGATCTGACATAGCGATGTTACCGCCACGCTTTTTTCACGGCCGGTGCTCTATGCGAACTCCAGCGTCCTTACCGCCCGGCCACGACTTCACGCGTTTAACGGCGCGGCAAGCGTTTTATCAGTTCATCGCGTGTGCCGCCAGGTAACCACTGTACGGCGAGCGTCTCGGCCGCGCAATGAACACAGAAAACGCTTGCCGCGCCGCCAAACGCGCGAAGTCGTGGCCGGGCGGTTAGAGTTTTTGTAACACACGGGATATGGCTGTTGAAACGCTTCAGGGCCCCTAATATGTTGGAACAGAGATGATGGAATAACTTCATGCAATTTTATTAGTTTGTAGCTTGACTCACCTGTCTAGTTAAACTGCCTCCAAGGTTCATCGTCCCACTGCCTTCCTTGTTCGTCTGCAGCCACAGCATGGCTGTAGAAGTGAGCTTGTAGTGGGCATTCCTTCCTGAGCTCTTTTCAACCACCTCCACAACATGGATGGAATCCCAGCACCCTTTGATCTTCTGAGAGCCGTCGCCGGCTTTCTTTATCAATATTACACCTGGAAATTTACTTTGTAATTCAGGTGAATCTCTTTATATGAGAATATGGTGAGTGGAGGTGTTTCATGAGATGTAAAATTGACAATTTTGAAACACAGCATCAATTTGAGCTTGACACCAAACGCAACAAAATTAAAAGCCTGACCATCAGCAGCAATCTTATTATTATCTTATCTTATTAATATTATAAAGACAAAAGTTTGTATTGATGGATGGATGGCTGTATGTATGGATGAGTTAATGTTTATTACTCTTTCAGGCTAAAACGGTATGATGAATTCTGATGAAATTAGGCACACAGATATTTTATAACTTGGATTAACATAAAGAAAACTTCTTACGCTGGAAAATTGCAAGGTTCTTGCAGGATAGATAGTCATACATAAATGAATTCTTTCCAGACGGAGTTGCAGGCAACAGCTAGTTTTAACCTTTTGAACACCAGCATCGGCTATAGACAACAGTACGGTAATACAAAATTAAACCTACCTGCATCCGCATATGAATCAATTTTGTTCCTAACAAAAACGATGCGTGGTGCTCAAAAGGTTAAATAACTTTTAGAATGGTGTCTTCACATGCCCTCTGTGTGCACATGTGTACCTTCTTGAGAAAGATTGGCTACTCAAGCAAGCCATATGACGGTGTATGAGTGCATATGGAGCAGTTGCCATACCAAAAATCGCCAGGAGGTTTAAAACAACTTTTTTTAAAGATTTAAGTGCACTTCTGTGACTACCAATTTAGGCTATAATAAGCAAGTGTATGCATGTTTACAGAAAGAAAATAGTGAATGTGATAGCAAGCATTCAAGCATTAGACAGTACTGCCGCTGGTTCCAATACAACATATTAATTGATATCAGAATAACATTCTTATCATCCAATGGCAAACTAAAAGGAAATGTCCATATAAGGAAATATTTACATGTGCCTTCAACAATGTATTATTTTACTAATATTATAAATGCAAGTTTGTGTGTGTGCATGCCCATGTGTTTCTTATTTTTTCACACTAAAATGGCTGGAAAGATTTGGATGAAATATGAATAACACACAGGCTATGTTTTATCCTGATATTCTTATGTGATGGGGTTCTTTTTATGCAGCATACATGAAGACAATGATGTAATTATTTGGAATTTCCTTGGGAATTTATCAAAATCAAGGAATTTCAATTTAACTGGTTTCTAATGGTTCTCACATTTGAAGCTGGGGATAAAAGATAGTATTAAAATAATTAAACAACAATTAGCAGTATTTACAGCAGAAGAACCAAAATATTGAGGTGGTCAAGCATGTTTGCGCAAGCCATTCCCATTAGCAATATGTAATTAATAGTGGATTACAGTACAGTGAGACTTGTTAGAACATTCATTTAATCACTAAAGCAAAATCAGAACACTACTACACAGGCACAATTTCACTGACTGAGATATGTATAGGATCTCTAGGTCAAATAACCATGTAAGATCTGAAAGGGATGTATGGGGTCCCAGGCAACAGAACAAACCTGCAAAACCATGATCCATGTCCCACAAATACACGGAGCTGACGCCACCTTCGAAGTACATCTCTCTGTACTGATCAAAAGCGTGATTAGCGTCGATTTCTAGTTTTCTTAGGCGCTCAGAGGGCATGGAGCCATCCTCTAGCGGAGGGTCGTACGTATTCGACCACGGAGACCTGTATGAGTCCCCATCCCTGTTGTAATCACATAACAAGTAATCCTTCCCATTACTACGGTCTTTGGCAATCTTCAAAGGTTGATCCACAGATGACAGTAAATCCTCACACAAACTTGGCACGAGATCTATTAAATCTGTTAAGTTCTTCTCGATCTGCTGAGGCGGCAGCCTCCGCATCAAGTCCAAAGCGCAATCCATTTGCTGCTCCGTCTGAAACGACCAAAACGATAACCGATCTGGTAAGCCTTCACGAAATCCTGGCATTAGTCATCACAACAATATTACACATTTGCCCTATTTTCAAACGTAATGAAGCAAAAAATGTCTCACCATGGTAAATTTAAACTTTACAGAAATCAATAACTAAAAGAAAATAACAAAAAATACCAATTGCACTTTCGAAATGTTCAATTACAAAATTACCAAACCAAACCCAAAAGACTCCAATTGATTGACAGTAAACTACGTAATGTTTTTTTACTGTCGTAATCGCTATTAATTCAGGCTAATTTTAACGAATTGTAAACTAATAAAAACGGCATCTACGTACGTGATTGGTTCAATTAACTAATGGTACGAAGAGAACCGAAAATGAGAACAGACTGACGTTTCGTTTAGAAATATGACAAACTGATTTTAATTCAGTCACTTCATATTTCTGCGAATTCAATGAAAAGCATGGTAAAAGATATCTGGTAAACTTATAGAAACAAAATAGTGGATTTTTTCCCTTCCCCATGTCCTAAGGTAGATTTAATATTTATGATAGTTGTTTCATTTCAAAACTTATAGTGCAATTGCAACGGTTGAAAACTTTTTAAGGCAACACTAACTGCCAACAGTTCTAAGTCTATCTCAGTTGACAGGCAGTAACGGTAGTAGTGAAAAAGAGACAAATTATTTTATGGCTCCATTGTTGCCTACCTGCAACTTCCCAAGGAATGTCAGGAAGTAGCGGTGTGTCAGTTGCAAAGTGTCAAACTTTTGTTGATGTTTTATTAGTGGAATTAATTGATAAAGTTCTCAGAGTTGTTTTCCGCGATTCATCAATGGAATTGTAGTCTCACGCATCATCTCACTTCAGTGCCTTAATCGTGTTCAAGAAACGCATCTTTAAAGGTTATATCGTGTATGTATCTTAGTGATTCATGTTATGGGAATGTTCATCATGTTATTATGGTAAAGTAGCTATTATAAAGGTCGAAACAGGAAGCGAAGCGTGCATAAAGGCTTGTTGTGTAACCACCAACAAACAAATCATTATATTTTAACGTAATAATCCCGGTAGAAGGTTACAACTGAAACCTTACAATGAAGCTTATTAGAAAGTGCATAAACTCTGCATTTTATGGAATGCAATGTTTTTTAAGTTACGTTTCATTAGTGTTCTAACCTAACATTCACCTAAAACACTTAATCTGTGTATTGTGAATTAAATGTAGCACAAAAACAAATTTTCAAAGATGTGTTTTATCAATGTTTAGCCTCTAAAACAACCTTAAAACGAGTTTGAAAGCAATAAAATCTTATTCTGGTAAGAAGATGTTGTAGTATATAAAACCTTAGTGATTAGCTACAACTATTAATGTGTTTCTTTTGTTTTTGCCTGTATACCTAAGTATATGCATTTACATATCTAAAATGTGTATGCTACAGCTCAAAGTAGTAGTGTATTGTACTATTATACAGGGTGGTCCAAAGCACGGTGCGGGTCAATACTATTCAGATACACTACCAATTCCGTTACTATTTTGTTACGAAATGGGAATGCGGACGAGATGGGAATGTGGACGAAATGGGAATTTGGACGAAACGGGAATGTTGACGAAGTGGGAATGTGGATGAAATGGGAATGTGGACGAAATGAACCTAAACAACCAGTTCTTTGTAATATCCCCAGACAAAGAAGTCACTGGGATTCAAATCCGCCGGCCAACACGAACAGACAGACAAACAGACAGAAGAAGAACAAATTTATTTGTTCATTAAAAGTATTACATGGCTTTATTGATGGCCAGTACCAAATTAGGTTTGGCCAAATAAAAAACAGTTTTTATGTTACTTTACTAACAACAGACTCTTTATTACACATTCTACCTTAGTACGTTTGAATGTTGAATCTAGCAAATTATGCCCTATTAAGTGTCACTTTTTTTGTATTATTCTGAAAGTTTAGAGACTGGCGAAGTTTTTAAAATTACTTCAGGTCTTTGAATTCTGAGATTTTTAGGATTTTTTATTTTTACAAAATCAAACTTCGATTTGCTCAAATGTAAAACTTTCACTTTCGGTCAATTTTATTGTAACTTGCGTCAAGGTTGGGAAACTGATTATTTTATGTGTGAAAGTACAGTTTGTGAGGATAATGTCACAAAAAAAAACACTCACAAAAAACGTAAACAAAAAAAGTTACATGATGTTAAACTGCTCGGCCCGAAAATTCTTGAAAAAATCTTTAAAAATTAATTACTCGAAAACTAGAAAAAATCGGCCAACATACATGGGGTATATTCGGATAGCCTAGATGAGAGGCATCTAAATTTTTTTTTTAGACGTCAGTGTTTGGACCACCCTGTATAACTGAATTGTGCTTCACTGTGAAACTTATTGACATAAAATGTCATAGTAACATTGCATTGTCTGACAGGGAATATCTCTCACATGATAAAATTCTATAGTGGTTCAGGAGTCAAATAGATTCTGTCTGCAAAGAATTGTTTGTCGAAATGTTTATTGCTATCCTGCAGGAACTATGCAATCTTTTGGGATAATAAGTATCCTATATGTAAATCTAGATTATAAACTATATGCATGCCAAATTCCATCAGAATCCATCAAACCATTTTAGCATGAAAGAGTAATTAACATCCATACAACCATCCATACAAACTTTCATGTAAATAACAGTAGTAAGATGTATACTCACCGGCAAAAAATTTGGCCCACAGTCCACCTTTCATACAAACGGGGCTACTTTGATGCCTTATTTCTACACCAGGGTAGTGCCCCCGTTGAGATCTGATGATGGATATCCAGAGCATCGATAATGGTGGTCCAGAGTTTCTAACACACACAACTGATTCAACAACTTGTTTACACCACAGCGAGAGAATTTGTACAGCTCTGAGATTTTCATTCATTTTATTGCCATTTTAGCTGTTTTTCTAAATGTGTATAATTTCCGTGTTAAACGCAAATTCAATCAGGTGGGTATCTTAGGAACTCTGAATGTCCTTTATTAATGCTCGGAGTAGCCATCATCAGATCACAGCCAAAGCACCGCCTAGTGGAGAACCAAGACATCAAAGTGACCTCGTTTGTATGAAAGGTGCACTGGTGGGCCAAATTTTTTGCCGGTGAGTGTATTTTGGTCTTGTCTATTATTTTCTTGTCTGCACTTATAATTAAAACTGGATTGTTTATGAATTTCAGAAGACTGGACGTGTAATGATGCCAACCCAAATGGTGAACCAGGATAACCATGACAACGATGTGAAGGTCAAGACGGTGTACAGCGGTGACGTGATGATCACCTACATAAACCAAAACATCACGCTGGAGGAGTTTATGCAGGAAATGATTGCTATCTGCCGATTTCTGCCAGATCAGGTATGTCTGTACTAGAGGTGTGCGCCGATGGCGGCGGCGCGTAATCGGCGTGATCGGCGTAAATAAAACAAAATTAATTATTAATGAAAATAACAGTTTACTTGTAAAATTGTTATAAAACTAACTACAGACATCTGGTGACGTAAGCAGCGGTTTGGCCGTACCTTAAAGTTGTTGTAAATGTATTGCAGTACGCTGCATGTCTCCATTAATTAGGGTGAACAGATCTGATTTCCGGTTTTACAGGACAACTGCATTGAAAATGCAGGATTTGAGGTTAAAATATGGGACTTTTTTTTAATTAAAAATCAAAATTTTTTTTACTGAATTTGTCATAATGCGTGAGAGAAAATAAATATCGTTCGAACAGGTATTTTTATCATTAAATGCCAATAAATCATAAAATTACGGGACAATGAAGAATTAGTGCCTGAAATACGGGACAACCCGTAAAGTACGGGACATCTGGTCACCCTACCACTAATGCAATCAATGAGTAAGTGTGTCTGTCTGTTAGCTCTTCAGGCTTAAACCGCTGAGCCGATTTAGGACAAAATTTGGTACTGAGATAATTTTATTTATTTTACTATCTATCCAACAAACACGCGACTAGCTTTGTCTTCTAATGCAGGGTCCACGCATTCGCCAAAACCTTTTGAACGCCAGCGTCGGCTATAGCCTATAGACGACAATACATACAAAATATATAAGCCGCTTATATATTACTAGCTGTTGCCCGCGACTCCGTCCGCGAAGAATGGGGGGGGGGGGGGGAAAGACCAGACCTACCGAATATGGAGAAAAAGTTTCATAAAAATCGGTCAAGCCGTTTCGGAGGAGTTCGGTAACAAACACCGTGACACGAGATTTTTATATATTAGATTTAAACATGCAAGACTCGAACGCGAACGTTCGTATTTTTCACACAAATATCTGTCCCGACCGGGAATCGAACCCAGAACCTCAAGCTTTGTACTCAGGTTCTCTAACAACAAGGCTATTCGTTTGTTTAAGGCCAGTATTCATTTCATTACACATTAGCTTTGATATACTAATGAATAACGATAATTGGGTACTGGTAGATCACGCGTTACGCTGCCTTGTCTGGTGTAACAAGTCCTTGCTACTCTGTTATCATTGTATGCTCCCGCGCATGTTTGGGCTCGCTTTGAGACTACCTAACGGCGCATTCATTATTCGAAATATACGAGACAATGAAATATTGTCTTTCATAGAAACAATGTTGAATAAATCAGTATTACTTATTGAAAGCTGAAACGGGATTTTAAAATATACATTTGTGCATTTACAGTTTTAGTAGATACTACAAGGTCATGCATGAACATGAAAATAAATTGAAATATAAACTGTGGGATATAAATAATTATATTAGTTGAAAATAAGTTTTTATAACTCATAGTTTCCTTTATGTTGGATAAACACTTAGCAGTACTGTACTTATTCAGAAGAAAGTTCTCAAGTTGTATATTTTTAGGGTTCCGTACCTCGAAAGGGAAAACGGAACCCTTATAGGATCACTTTGTTGTCCGTCCGTCCGTCTGTCAAGACCCTTTTTCTCAGAAACGCGTGGAGGTATCAAGCTGAAATTTATATCAAATACTCAGGTCTACTGTCCCTTGGAGCTGTGAAAAAATCAAACTTCTAAGCCAACGCAATCAAAAGATACATCCATTTATGCCACAAATTTTCGACACTCGCAAGGGAATCAAAACCTACAGGGTACTTCCCGTGAACACAGCATCTTGAAATTTGGTACGAAGCAGGGTCTTATATCACAGATAAAGGAAAAATTGCGAAAAGCATAAATTTTTTTGTCTGTTTGTCTATATCAGTAACCAATCTACAATGATCCCACACTGCGCACATTTTGCTGAGACTGGGTGTTCATAGATACATATAAATTTGTACGGAACCCTCGGTGCGCGAGTCCGACTCGCACTTGGCCAGTTTTTTTCCCTTTGGTTTTGTCACGACGTAGGTTCTTGCCAGTTCCGATATCGTAGCCTCTTGGTTTACATGGCCTCTCAAGTAGAGGGTTGTGAGTTCGAACCCGGGCGACCTCTGAGTTTTTCAGCATTTATGTGCTTAATTTACCGTGAGCTTTACGGCGAAGGAAAACATCGTAGGAAACTTACGAAGAAATTTAATGGTGTGTGTGACGTGTAATCTATTAAGAGGGTTTATACCTGCTGAGCTGGCAACGTTGCATTTTTGTTAGTTTTTCTCGATTATTCCATAAAAATTGAATGAAAATTAAAAATGTTTTAAATACAAATTGTTCTAATATATAAGTTAATGTGTCTACTGCAATAATAATTCGTGATAAGACTTTTATTTTCTTTAAAAACCGTTAGGTAATAATTTGTTCGTTTTTAAAGAAAATAAAAGTCTATTTCGAATTATTATTGCAGTAGACACATTAACTTACATATTAGAACAATTTGTATTTAAAACATTTTTAATTTTCATTCAATTTTTACGGAATAATCGAGAAAAACTAACAAAAATGCAACGTTGCCAGCTCAGCACTGCCGTACTTAAGCTAAAAAAGGGTTAAGCCTCATTTGGTCAGTTTCGAGTTAATGATGCCAAATTACAGAGCGCAAAATTCTCTACATTTTGTTCTAAGACACATATCTCCTACATTCTACGGTTTCGGAGATACAGATTGTCGTGAAACAGTTAAGTGACACTTTTTTTCAGACTTACTTAATTAAATACTAGTTAAGCCACAAAAATTGTCTATAAGAGGGCAAAAGGCTCTTAGCTTCACGAAATCTACTTGTTTTTTAATAATTTGCTTAGTTAAAACGAAGTTAACCATTTTTCCTAGCCTAAAAATAAGTAAAGATCCTTTAACTCTGTTAAAGGCTAGTTAACTTCTCATAAATTTTTCGTTAAAAACTAGACTATAAACAAGTTAACATAAAAAACTTAATTGAAAATCAGTTAAGATCCTTTAACCCTCTTTAACCTAAGTAAAACTTTTTTTTTTATACACTATAAAAATCTAAATAACCAATCACCTGTTTTTTTAAAACGAAGAGAAATAAATATTTTGTAAATAATCTTTAGTTAAAATAAAGTTAAGCCACATTGCTAGGCTAGAAGTAAGTTATCTGCTGTTTGCATTCCGCGGCGCGGACGCACGATTGGTCAAATTAGGGAGCCGGGGAACAGTGCGGACGTGGTTGTGCGGGCGACGTTTCATTGCGTTCCCGCCATGTCTCGTAACACAGGAAGGTAAGACATTAATTCTGTACCTACTACTGAGTTTTCGTTATTTATTCATATGGTTATAATTTAATATAGGGACTTAAGGATTGCAGTTACAGGTCGATTCACAAGAATTGGCACGAATGGATCGAATGAGTGAATATTTATGTTTCATCATCATCATCATTTCAGCCGAAAGACGTCCACTGCTGAACATAGGCCGCCCCCAAGGCTCGCCAAACAGATCGGCCCTGCGCCATCCGCATCCAATGCGTTCCCGCCACCTTCACCAGGTCGTCGCTCCAACTATTTGAAGGCCTACCTACACTGCATCTTCCGGTCTGCGGAAGCCACTCGAGAACCTTTCGGCCCCATCGGCCGTCAGTTCTACGAGCGATGTGTCCTGCCCACTGCTTCTTAAGTCTAGCGATTCTTCGAGCTATATCCGTGACTTTAGTTCTTGCGCGGATTTCATCATTTCTAATGCGATCCCGCAGATAAACTCCAAGCATAGCTCTCTCCATCGCCCTCTGAGTGACTTTGAGCTTTCTTATGAGGCCCATCGTTAGCGATCACGTCTCAGTGCCATAAGTCATCACTGGCAACACACACTGATCAAAGACTTTTGACTTGAGACACTGCGGTGTATTGGATGACAAGATATTGCGGAGCTTCCCGAACACTTCGTCGATTGACCTCTTTTTCGAAGTTGGTATGTATTTGGAATAAAACCTGTCTAGGTTTTATTACATTAAAAAGGCTTTGGTATAAAAATCGAGAATTTAGTGTATTTTGGGAACAGGCCGTTTTGTGAATCAATCATTATGGGAATCGGGTGTTCTGCAATTTCAAATTTAGGGTATTTTGGGAATGGAGCCTTATGTGTATCGGCTTTTATGAGCTCCAATCCATTTGAAATTGGCTCATATTGAGAAAACTGCAAATCAAGAACGGTTAATTTTGGTAATAAGTTAATTTGGGTTTCATTCGTTATGAAAATAGTTTGTTTTAGATATTGGGTCGTATTCGTATTGAGTTTAGTGTCGAATGCACTGGAAAGGGATGCTACCTAATTAGTTAAATTTTCATAATAAAATTATGAAAATTTCCTACGTGTGTCCATTTGTTAATGAAGACTGATATAAAGTGCCTTATTTAATTGTTAATTAGGAAATACGATTATTAATAAGTAAAGAGACAACACAATCCCACAAAAACATTTCATGTTAAATGTTGCCAAGACGAGACCATGTAGCTCGCATTGTCAAAAAGTAATCAGATCTCTTGTAGAGCCAAGTTTCTAACCCTACGTGCCCAGCTCTAAATCTATAAGCCCTAATTTTACACTAATTAATCTCGTAGGCATGCAAACCGTGGACTAAACTGGCGAGTCGGCCGCACGAACCTTTTGCAATTCGGCATATGGGCTTGAACTTAAAAATCTATTCAATCTTTTAAACTCTTTCCGTGCGGCCGACTCGCCAGTTTAGTCCACGGTTTGCACGCCTACGAGAATAATTAGTGTAAAATTAGGGCTTGTAGATTTAGAGCTGGGCATGTAGGGTTAGAAACTTGGCTCTACAAGAGATCTGATTGCTTTTTGACAGTGCGAGCTACATGGTCTCCTCTTAGCAACATTTAACATGAAATGTTTTTGTGGGATTTCATTTCTTTTTGGTAGGGGATGATTTACTAAAAATCCTAAAATACATATCTTATTATTTATAACAAGGATAACAAGGACCCTCTATATCAATTTTCAGACCTCTAGCATCAAAATTTGCGGAAGTCTCATACATAGTTTAAGGGGTTGGGGGGGTAAAAGTTTCAAGTTGTAAGATTTTTTCGTTGTTTGTATACTATTACTAGCTTACATACCAAATTTCAGCTTTCTAGGACTTCAGGAAGTACCTTAAGAATTTTGATGATCAGTGAATCAGTGACGAAATTGGGGGTTTTTAGACATTGATAAAATCTAAAGTATAGCTACAACATTCAAACTTTGTATGTTTCATGTTTGTACTAGTTTCATTATATCTTGAAATTTTCAACTATTTAACATCATCCAAAGCAAAGTTATAAGAGTTCAAAAAAACGACGAAACGTTTCGAGAAAAGGTAGGTAGTGCCCTTGCGCTCCGCTTGGCTCGTCTTGGCGGGGGCACTCCCGTGCCCCCAGATTCCTTCTTTTTGTTATAGGTAAACGTTTTTCAAAAACGTTTACCTATAACAAAAAGGAGTAATTGTGTTGTCTCTTTACTTATTAATAATCGTATTTCAAAATTATTTGAGATCAGTGTAATGTAAACCTATCTACTGATCTCAAATAATTTTGTTATAGGTAAACGTTTTTTAGTTATTGTATGCTTGATGTTACTGATAGGTAAACCTATCTACTGATCTAAAGATCTCAAAAAAAATTGTTATAGGTAAACATGTTTAGGTTATTATATGCTTGAAGTTACTGATAGATAAACCTATCTACTGATCTCAAATATTTTTATTTTGTGTATTTAGGTGATTTTTTGTTTAATTTGATACGAATTTTAATTTCTAATAAACGATTAATACGGAGTAACGTTTTTTTTCTTCAACTTATCACTAATCCATCCTAAGCTATAACGGGGTTAACTACAAGCAATATTTTCTTAACCCCTCTTTAGCTAAGTAATGTTGCATAAATTCATGACATAAAAAAAAATATTTGAAGTTTGCTTAGTTAAATAAAGGTTAAAATCCCTTAGCCATTTTTTGTTATCTAGTGACGTAGCTCTTTTCAATATCATACTTGGTTACAGAACAGTTATGCAGCTTAACTTGTTTATACCTAAGCAATGCTGAATAACTGTGTAATAGTTTTTTTGGTAGTGACAGTAACATGAAATTACTAAGCTAAAAGTAAGTTACGGTATGGTTAGCCCTGTTTTAGTATCATAATTAGTGCAACATTAGAAATAAAAAGCTTAACTTAATTAAAAAAAAGTGATTTTAAGTATTATATTGATAATTATTTTCAATAGAAATTGGTCCTTGTGATAGGTGAGAAAATTAGCTAATTTTCTCTCTAAGAAAGTTCACTCTATCTTACATAGTTTTTTAGAGACATCAATCCCCGCCTTTTTTGACGATATCTCAAAATCGACTAGTCGGGTTTAACCCTTTTTTAGCTTAAGTACGGCAGAGCAGGTATAAACCCTCTTAATTTCATGTTTTATGTACTTATGTACCTACAGTCAAAGAAATTGAATAGCGTACCAGGGTGGAACCTTTTCAAAACCAATTTCATGATAATTTCTTTGGCAGACGTATATGGAATGTCAACATGGCATTTGCAATGAAAAGGGTTCACTCTGGTACGTGATTCAGTTTCCTTGACTGGACAATAGCCGGGTCTCCACTGAACGAACTGCCTCGCGAGGCAGCCATTTTCGGCGCGACTTTGAACCTTGTGTCGAACAAACTTATGCCTCATGCGCTAGCCTCGCGAGGCAGCTCGCTCAGTGCATGGGGACCCAGTTATTAAAGAGTTTTACATACGTACATGTTCTCAAATCGCATGGCCCGCGTGGGAACTAAGGCGCGAGCCCTCTCATTGTGAGAGGAGACCTGTGCCCTGTAGTGGGACACATATTGCTGAGATGTGTGTGTGATCAAGATCGAGTCATTCATGATGAAGCGTGCCGCGGTTCTTATTGCAATGTTATTGATGTCTAATTTTGACTAATTCACGAGTCTTCGTGAATGGCACTAGCTATATGAACTGTAGTTGTCTGATATAAGAACATATATATTTTTTTATAAATATGTATAATCATGTATCTTACCACGACGGTAGAGTTCAACATCTACATACAGTACGCTTAGTATAAGTTTTACTTCACCAAAATACTTCTCGATCGCGTTTACGTAAAAATTTCAATTCTATGGAAACATGGACGCGCGCGCGCGGAGGCGCTGTCCGTGTTTCCATAGAATTGAAATTTTTACGTAAACGCGATCGAGAAGTATTTTGGTGAAGTAAAACTTATACTAAGTGTACTGTATGCTTAGTATAAGTTTTTACTTCACGAAATACTTCTCGATCGCGTTTTCGTAAAAAAATCAATTACTAGGGAAACATGGACAGCGCCTCCGCGCGCACGCGTCCATATTTCCATAGAATTGAAATTTTTACGTAAACGCGATCGAGAAGTATTTTGGTGAAGTAAAACTTATACTTAGCGTACAGTACATCGATGTGCCACTAACCATAAGTTCAGTGTATAAAGATATCTATGCTTTTCTAGTCTAGTTTCTATTTTAGTTTTTAAGTACCTTTGTTATGGGCGCTGAATTCAATGGAACATCTCATATATAAAAATCTCGTGTCACGGTGTTTGTTATAGAACTCCTCCGACACGGCTTGACCGAGTTTTATGAATTTTTACACGACTACGGCAAAGCCAAAGGGAAGTGTAATGATTTTAGCAGTCTATGTATGCTTGTACTATTTATGTGTGTTCCACCGTAGCGTCGAGCTTACTCATCCGATTTTAATAAATAATTTGTCTATAATTGGTAGGTCTGAGAATAAGTCGTAGGCTATTTTTTATACCCCTATTCTTCGCAGACGGAGTCGTGGGCAACAGCTAGTAATAATAATATAATATTAGCGTAGTAATTTTCGATAATATTGGTATCCGGTTAAATGAAGGATGAGCCTATCTTTCCACCACAAAATTGTGTATTTCCAACAATAATTCCATCCCCTATACGCAGAAAGTACGAGTGCTTCATCACTATGATTTACTGGGCCCCAGACTACCCTCCAGGGCATATTGTACATTTAAAATTTACAATGAATGAAATAAATAACACTTTTTTATTGTTCCGCGATAAGGAAAAGCTTGACGGTGTTGTGGAAACTTTTTACGGCGTAGTTTATTGTTCTGGCTGGAGAGAAGAAAGTTCTGGATTAAAAAAATAGACGCCATATTGTTGAGGTGGTTTTCGTGATAGTACGATAGGTGTTTATGTTTCATTATCATTAGTCATTATCTTCTTTTGACTATTACCTCCAAAAAAAAAATCTTTTGACTTTACACACATCCCTGTAGCCTGTATAGCTTGTCTAATTTAAAATGACGCGCCCCACCACCGTATTTGACATACAAGATTTGAAATCCTGTATGTCAAATGCGGTGGTGGGGCGCGTCATTTTAAATTAGACAAGCTCTACAAGTAGTAGGAGATCGCTGATCGACTTTTTTGGGCAGCTATTGCGAGCAGGCTGAAAACTTGTCTAATACTGGGAGTATTGGCCAATAACAAACGCGGCGTCATTGAAGGCAGTCAGCTGCCGATATACCTGCACTTTTTCTCACATTGCAACTTACCTATAGCAGTTCTCGCTCATACGCATACCTACTACGTCACTTTCTCGATCACCTGCCAGGTCTCCAAAAATGGTCTGCCTTTTCACCCGACTGTCGAATACATTGCAAAACAATTTTGCAAGCATCTGACAAAGTTTAAGTTCCGATTAAATGATGTAGGTTGATTATATATCTTCCTTTAAATTTCAAATTTAATAGTACCTAACTAATAGAAATTTCAAAATTTTTCTTTGTAAAAAAATCGTGTCTTTAAAAATATAAGGGTTGATTTAGCCACTACCCCACAGTCAGGTCTGTAGTTCTGTATTTGGGTATTATAGGACGAGTATTAGAAAAGTTTTCAAAAATGTAATCATCTCTCTTAGTAAACTATCTATCTAACTGGCGCCCTTACGTAAAACTTCATAGGTTGTACATACATACGTATGACACAAGCATGCTAGCGGCACGAAAAGAATGATGGGCAGATATGTATAACCCAGCCTGATCACCAATAGAATTATAATGTATGTAGACTTATCGATCTAACCATTTGCTAGGCGGTGAAGACTGGAAGACTGGACATAGTTTTAGACGCAACTCACTCAAAAAACAAATGACGTGTAAGCTCACATATTTGAGGGCTAAGAACTCGCTTGTCCGAGGTTTTTGAAGATTGTTTCCATGTTAGAAAATAACATTAAATAACTAGCTTTCACTTTGTATGCATGCAAGCGATTCGTATTGGATACGCAGGCCAATTTGCCCATCATTCTTTGCAAGCTACAAGTATATTCCCAAATTGGCAGGTGAAGACAAGAAAATAAGATTGTAAGACTAGATTTTCTTTGGCAGGTGTTTACAATGAAATGGGTGGATGAGGAAGGGGACCCGTGCACCATATCCACGCAGCTGGAGCTGGACGAGGCGCTGCGACTGTACGAGCTGAACCGGGACTCGGAGCTGACTGTACACGGTGAGTCTATACCTAATACCTTCATTTAGAATTTTAGACCCTGCGAGAAATATCATACAAGTTTCCTTACATCGCGGGACCGTTTGGCTTAGAATTTATAAATGATTTATTAATGACAATGTATGTTGACGTTGACAGATATTTTTTCTGGCAAAACGGGGTACTTTTTGAGCACAAAAAGTGGGATTATTTCGTCGAAAGAGGAACGTACTAAAAACGTACAAACTGAAAGATTTTTAAATATTCATCCTTTTATTTGAATTCTAAATTAAGATTACGTAAGAACATATAGGCAAAAAAAGCCATAGAGAAGTTATTTTAATGAAAATACGTTGTTTTACCATATGCCGCGTCGCACAGTCGAGCGATCTCCCAAAAGCGGGACACAGAGCCTGTCCCGCGGGGCATTTCACTGCGTGAATCGTACTATCTATGAGCGTAAATCTCGAGTTAAAGTTGGCTATACAATGCATTTTGTGCAGGCTTACTTGAGAGACAGACAAAATACACGAAGACAATTCCGCATTACATTAGTTTCACATCAGGTAGTGTACCAAAGAGTTTAATTTCTAAGTAGGTATGTCAACCCTTAAAAATGTTCATTATTGTTCCATTTCCTCCCCCAGAGTATCCAACCTGAAATGGACCCACTAACGCATCCATGGAATCCTTGGACCTTGACTATCCTTACTCCATCTTCCAACAAGAAGAAAACCTTACTAATTGTTAATAAAACCCTAAATCACTAACCTGTGTCCTTATTCCAAAATCCTGCTTAAGCTGGGGAACAAAAGAGGCCCTAGGCTGAAGTGAAATGATTGATGAAATGGTTTTTCAATTGAAACGTCTGATTTTTTACTTTGTGGAGGTATCCATATCCATACACTAAAACTAATTAGCGAGCTAATCTTCGACCACACGTGAAAAAGTACGTCAATGCAGCATGCTATTTTCATGCAACCCTAAGGCGTAAGCCACACAGAAGAGTCGTGGGACGGGGGCGCGTCGCAGGGCAGTCGCGGCGCCCCTTGAACCAGTTTTGATACTAAATATACAGAAGCGTCGCGATCCAAAGCAGACAGAAGAGACTGAGCGGAGACGCAGCCTGCGAACAAACGACGCGGACTGCGACGCGCCCCCGTCCCACGTCTCTTCTGTGTGGCTTGCCCCTAACCGCTTCTACATACATCAGTGTCCAAACAATCATCCATCGAGAACCCGAGACGCGACAAAAATGGCGGTGGCGTATTCAAATTTTGACACGTCCTCATTTACATGTGTTATCCAATCCACTTCGATAGGTGCGTGTCTTAAGTGTCTTTATTGATTAACAGTTCACTTATTGGATATTTGACACCTTCCATTATGCTGTTTACTGTTCAATGAGCAATTGTTAACGTACGCGACGCGTCGATCCGAGGAAATGGTAAGCAGTTTCGTGCTTTGGAGAAAGGAAACAATATAATACGAGTTTAGACGGATTTCCACTAGACCGTTGAACGAAGCATAGTCTAAGTTTGACGGCTTTTAGTGTAAATTAGCATTAGCATGTTTATAAGCCGCGGCAGCCTAGTGGCTTGCCCTATGGCCTCTCAAGCAGATGGTCGCGGGTTCGAGCCCGGATTCGCACCTCTGAGTTTCTCGGAATTTACGTGCAAAAATTCAAAAAAATAAAATAAAATCATTTATTATCAGACGTTTCCGTCCATAGGCACACAATAGGTATGGTGATAAAAAGAAAAATTGATATAAAGGGATAATGTGTTAGTAACAATTATTCTTATCACTTGAAATTTACCATGAGCTTTATGGTGATGGGAAACATTGTGAGGAAACCTGAACAAACCTGCGAAGAAACTCAACGGGAACTATGGTCCAAACCTTCTCAATATAGGCTAGGATGATTAATTGAGTAGCATGTCTTGCGACTGAAACATAGCGCGATAAAAACAAGTGAGCGAGGTGACTTAGCCGTTTAGGTATGGTAACTACGTGATGGGGTGCGGGGCAAGACCTCATCCCAAAAACACCTCGGACATCTTCGTCCGATCTTCAGAACGCCGAACGGCCGATTGTAAGCAGTTAGCACCGCGACAAAGAAAATGACCTCACTATTAGAAGTCATTACGCTCACCGTTATCAGTGTTGCAGATTCATTCTTAAAATATTGATTTTTAGAATATTGATGATGATTGCTGATAACGGATGTTAACTGAATAAGAATTAAACGAATTATAGCACTGATCAGCGCTACCCCTGTTATGTGCCAAAGCACAGATCAGTGCCAGAATCACAATTGCAAAATTATATTGAATTTTGATTTATTAAATCACTCATTGAATTTATTTAGTGATTCTGGCATACAATAGGGGTAGGTACCGTTGATCACTGCCAAGTCATACGAATAGTTAATGTATAAAAGCGACACCAAAGTCTTTCTACTTAGCTTTTCCGCTAGCGTCTCAGATCGCTTTTAGAATTCTAAACAGAATAGGCTATTTCCTTCTTAAAGAACTGAAACCATTCCAGAGCCACGTCTCGAGCTAGGGACCGATTTTTAAACTCACATCACTCGAGAATTCCATTGGATAGTAGTGAAATTTTGCGCTGTATTTGTAATATGTATTTGTAATATGAATAGAGTACCGTAAAGTCGGGATACTTTGGCACAATGGAGGGTAAGTTTGGCCTATATGAAAATC
Source organism: Archips xylosteana (assembly GCA_947563465.1). Classification (NCBI taxonomy): domain Eukaryota; kingdom Metazoa; phylum Arthropoda; class Insecta; order Lepidoptera; family Tortricidae; genus Archips; species Archips xylosteana. The sequence continues at coordinate 16,380,828 of OX387358.1, forward strand.
ATATACTTATAGAAGGGTCTAATAAAAACACGTATAACAGTGGGCGCTTAGCGAAAACCATCATATTATTATGTCAATGTATCATAATTTCACTGCAATAATAGAATCTAGAACGGTCCCCATACAATATTTTGGACAATGTCACACGGTTCAAGTGTAATTCCATTTTCAACCGACGAAAAAAACGGAGGAGGTTCTCAAGTCGACGCGTATATTTTTTTTTATGTATGATCATGCGTAACTTTTTACAGAGTAGTCCGATTTTGATGATTCTTTTTTTATTGGAAAGCCCGAGGGTGGTCCCATTTAAATTTGGAAATAATATTCCTACCCTAAGGGTAGGAAAACAGGGGATGATTGATTGTTCAGTCACTGATTGTACTGTATGACCAGGCATAACTTTTTACAGAGTAGTCTGATTTTCATAATTATTTTTTATTGGATAGGGTATACCTTGAAGTTGGTATTATATAAGTTTGGAAAAAAAAATTACCCCAAGGATGGGAAAAAAGTATTAAATAAAAACTTTTTAACAAAAAAATTAAATCGCCGAAAAAACTGAAAAGCAAAAAATAAATACCTTTTTGTTTGACCTTAATCTAAGTACCAGTTTGAAGTCGCTGCCTCAGCACTAGCCAGGAGGAGTGGACCTATAACCGTCTACCTAATTGGCTTCTATCACTACTCCTGGCTCGTGCTGAGGCACCGACTTCAAACTGGTACTTAGATAGGCGAAAATTTAATTTCAACAAACTTAAATTTTATTGTCAAATATAAATACATGTTTTAAAAGAAAATACAATATTAATTAAATTAGTCACATCCCTTAATCCTATGTTAGTTCTTATGATAAGTATAAATATAAAAATGACAATATAAAAAAAAACTTACTTAGATACTTACGTACGTTACGTACTTAGATTAAGGTCAAACAAAAAGGTATTATTTTTTGCTTTTCAGCTTTTTCGGCGACTTAATTTTTTTTTAAAAAGTTTTTATTAAGTTATGAAGTTGTGAACCCATAGTGGAAGCACGGACTCCTGAAAAAAGCTTCATGACCCCACATTGGGGGCACCCTTACAGGGAAGGTGTTAACGCCAATGGCCAAAGTTACCTATCAGGGCCAAAGTAACCCTAGTTTACAGTAGTAGAAAATTGCAGCTCTGAATAATTTTGTCACTTGTCAATTTATGCCACAATTTACTGCGGCTGCTTTTTCAAATTTCAGCGAGTGCCTCAAACTCATTTAGGCGTTTTGTACATAGTTGACCGCTAACACTCGAAAACACATGTTTTCCCAGTTATAATGCTGGCACTACACGATGGGCCATCGCGATGGTCCACTATGATGAGCCAACGTGTGGAGGGCGTAGTGGTGTGGGATGGCTTATGGCGCGTGCGATGGTCGTGGGATGGTGACGGTTTTGGTTTTTGGCCGCACATCAAAAAAATTAAAAGATCACAACTGAACGTTGCCATCGTGTAGATGCGTTGCAGCCATCGCTGGGCCATTGCACCGACCATTTAATGGCTCATCGCGTAGAAGAGCTATAAGACCGAGCTATACTCCATTTAATTTAGAATTATAAACCACAACAATATTATATTGCGGCTCGTGAACTGTAATCTCTTTACAATTTGTACTAGAGTAACAATTGACGACACGTAAATAAAGTGCTAAAGTGCAGACTATTGTACTGTACTATTTGCTATAGGTAAGAAATAGTTGACGAGCCGCAATATAATGATGTTGTGGTTTTCAATTCTAAATTAAATGCAGTATAGATAAAATTCGAGGGTTGCCTGGTCAAACCCGATAAGTTGATCTAATGTTTTGTAGGATTTTTGACTTTTACATGTTTTACAAGAAAGAAAGAAGACATTTATTCACTTTCACAAGAAGACACAAGTTTTTTAACTTATATTTCCACTACGCACGTAACATAAATGAATAATTTATAGTCAAATAGATCACTATGCCAAATCGAGAACGTCCTTTTTGTCCTCAATGAACGACGTCGCTCGCTACGAATCCATTCCATTGCCAAAATAAGAGCTTAATTTCAAATGTTTATTACATTTAGGTCAGACGCTCGGCGACTACTGTTTATGTAAATAAAGTTTTCAATTAGGTCGGAAGTTTGAATGAACGTTTCAGTAACTGGATGCTTGTAACGGGAGAATTTGTTGTATTTTAAATATTTGAACTCGTTTAAATGCATTGAAATGTTTGAGATTTTCGAATCCTCTCTTGTATATAGCCGTGAAAATAGCTTGTTGTAGCCGTAGTTAGTAGCCTAGTGGTCTGACTTTGACTTTTACGGAATTGATGTGCGAAATTACATTTGAAATTTACCACAATCGGCGATGGAAGATATCATGAGGGAATCTGCTCATAACTGCGAAGCAATTCAATGTCTGAAGTTCCAAAACCGCATTGGACCCGCGTGGGAACCATAACCCAGACTGGTTCATTCTGGGAGGACGCATGTGCCCATTAAAACGTACAATACAATGACTCTTTATTGTAAACAATACAGTAGTTTAGTAATATACCTATGTATAGTAATAGTGATCTCACCAAAAACATTACATGTAAAAAGATGCAAGTTCTTATACTGCAATAAAGTTTTGAGATACAATGTTAAACCAAGTCGGTTATCTTAGTCAGTACCGGGTGGTGTCCATAGAAATCGTTTTCCACCGAGTTGCTTATTTTAAAACCGTTAAATTAATATTAGATATCTTTTATTTCTAAGTTTTAAACTACTGGACCGATTTTAAAAATTCTTTTGCAGTTAGAAAGCTACATTATCACTGAGTGACATAGGCTACTTTTTAGTTTATACCGTGGGAAAATACTTTTTCCTACGGGAAAATTAATTTACCGCGGGCGAAGCTGCGGACGGAAGGCTAGTAAAGTAATATAGACAGTACTCGTAATAGAGATTGTTGCATCCTGCAAATTATACTCTTACAAATTTCATGCTCAATCCAAAGCATTCACGGTATCTTTTTACAAGGCAAAGTTTTGTTATGAAACGAATTTTAATTTATTTTGTATACAAAAGTGGTCATTTGTAAGTAATATGTAATGTGTTCAACTGTACACCACAAGCACCGGATGCTTTATCGACGAGCTGACACTGCGTATTGCGCTCACTTATCAGGGGCATTTCGCTCGTACCCACTGTTTGCCGGCAGTACCTACACTACATTTTCGCCATAAAATCCTTATCTGCCCGCATTGCGAATCCGGTTGCCAGCCATTTCCATATTCAGATTGGCATTCCGTCGACGTTGTTCCCGGTTTTTTTCGCCGTACTCGTATCCAGGCACGTCCCACACGGATTCGGTTTGAGTAATAGCTTTGTTTCTATTTCGCCGATCGTTCGGCCCCTGATAGTTCAGGATTTAGTCCAACGGAGCAACAATTGGGAATGTCTAAAAAAAATACTAATGGTTTTTATATTTTTTTTTTGTATAGAAAAGTCAATTAGGTATAAGAAACTAATTTCAATATTTTTCATTTAGTTCACTACTTTTTTCAAACTTGATGACGTCAGATTATATTTGAGGGCTCAAAACACAGCAAATATCTAAATCGATCTAAATTTGTACGATAAGGCAACCCCTTTTTATTATTGTTTGTGTAGTGATACATTGTAACTAGTGTCACTTTACTGGCGCTGTCAGAGTGCTAGATATCAGACAGCGGGTCCAAATCAAACTCCGTAGTTTAATCCACGCGTAATTGTGAAAAATTCTAAATACCTAATGCTATTCCACACCGATTAAAGTACAACTTGGACAGTCTACGAAATTTACTTCAATGTCAAATGAAGGTCATTGCTTGTAATAAATGTAATAAATGCATTACATTATATTAAAATTAAATAATTACAGAAAACAATTTAAAAAGCATTTATCTCGAAATGGTTTTCGATTTAAATTAAAATACATTACAGAAAAATAGACATCCCCAATTCAGCGCACGCTTTTTGTTTTCGTGCTCTGTGTGTTCATTCGCTTACCCGTCACTGTTATCTGTGTTATTGTAAGCGTGCCATAGCTCAGTGGTGTTGCGTCGATGGAGCAACTCGCAGGATTTAGAGGGGCGTCCGGGCAAGTTGGCGCGCTCCCGACCGAGGGTAAATAAAGCGGAAGCGGGCCCAAACTTGTATGCAAACAGGGCGGAGAAACTTGTTCTAATAAAGTACAAACATTGCGGAACGCTTTGGCGCCCGCCGCGGCCGAGTTTGTTCGGGCGACGCTTGTCGCTGTCGCTGCGCAATTAGGGATATTTTAATTAACTTTCTGAGCGTTATGAGCGTCGATTCCGATTCCCATTCTGTTAATTGAATACGTGGCCCCCGCGTGAGTGGGATCGCTGTTGTTTGCTTACGGCTATTCGTTTAATACGTCCGCCCTGCTTGTTCGTTAATTACTTTCTGTCAGCGGAGGGTGTCGCCTGTTGGCCGCTCAAAATCATAATAGCCGCTCGTAACTTTCGTTTGATTGTCGCTATTACGTCGTTTAGCCGGCACTCGCCGTGGGAACGTTGTTCTTGGTGATTGCTCACGTGAATATCGGCCGCAAAATCGCGACCGCAAGCGCGAGAAGGCGTCGCTAAGTTCACTTCCCCACTAATTAATGTATCCTGCTGTAATTTCGCTCCACCCCCTGTGCAGTACTCCTATATTAAATTCATAGTTACTCCGTGTCTCGGCATCTCATCCCGTGTTTACATTATCGCATGATTCGGTAATATGCCGCCTATATCCTGCGCATCCAATTGTGAGCAAATTTGCTGAATCAAATATGTGTAACATTCATTTTTCAGCTTCACGGCACCATGATTCTTGTATGAATATCATTATCTGGAATTTCGTTTCTGTTCAGAGTTGCGACGGCTCGTCTTAATTCAATGTTGATCGTCGTGAATATTTATGTAAATGTTTGGAGCGCGATGTCAGATCACATCGCAGCAATTAATCATAAAATGTAGGTTGAAAGAATTTACTGATGCCTCGGAGATTTATCGGTAGTGATATATAGGTATTGTTATATGTTTATTTATGGTTGTGTTGAGTAATTGATTCAATCATCTATCGGTGGGAGCAGTTCGCCGTGGCTTTGTCATTCCCAAGAAGTGCGAAATCTGCGATTAAGAAATTTTTCGGGCTTGACTTTCGCACTAACTTATTAGTTCACGAAAATATTTTAGTACCTGTAGGTACAATAAATAATAAAAAATAAAACAAAATGTCAATACACACAAAATACAATAAAATAAAAATCAAAAAATAAAGTCAGTCAAATAAACCGCCCCGGATCGCACCAGGCGCAAATGTGCCCAACACACTAGCCGCATTGCCCCGCTGAACCGCGATGAACCTTCCTTCATATTAGTTGAAATCCACATCTTGTCTCCGCTCCGCATCAATGGAAACAGTCAAGTGGAGACAAGCGGAGCGGAGAGGAGACGCGTAGGAATCGACCAATCATATTGGTTGAAATCCACATCTTGTCTCCGCTCCGCTTCAATGGAAACAGTCAAGTGAAGACAAGAGGAGCGGAGAAGAGACGTGTAGGAATCCACCAATCATATTGGTTGAAATCCACATCTCGTCTCCGCTCCGCATCAATGGAAACAGTCAAGTGGAGACAAGCGGAGCGGAGAGGAGACGCGTAGGAATCGACCAATCATATTGGTTGAAATCCACATCTTGTCTCCGCTCCGCTTCAATGGAAACAGTCAAGTGGAGACAAGCGGAGCGGAGAGGAGACGTGTAGGAATCGACCAATCATATTGGTTGAAATCCACATCTTGTCTCCGCTCCGTATCAATGGAAACAGTCAAGTGGAGACAAGCGGAGCGGAGAGGAGACGCGTAGGAATCGACCAATCATATTGGTTGAAATCCACATCTTGTCTCCGCTCCGCATCAATGGAAACAGTCAAGTGGAGACAAGCGGAGCGGAGAGGAGACGCGTAGGAATCGACCAATCATATTGGTTGAAATCCACATCTTGTCTCCGCTCCGCTTCAATGGAAACAGTCAAGTGAAGACAAGCGGAGCGGAGAAGAGACGTGTAGGAATCCACCAATCATATTGGTTGAAATCCACATCTCGTCTCCGCTCCGCATCAATGGAAACAGTCAAGTGGAGACAAGCGGAGCGGAGAGGAGACGCGTAGGAATCGACTAATCATATTGGTTGAAATCCACATCTTGTCTCCGCTCCGCTTCAATGGAAACAGTCAAGTGGAGACAAGCGGAGCGGAGAGGAGACGTGTAGGAATCGACCAATCATATTGGTTGAAATCCACATCTTGTCTCCGCTCCGTATCAATGGAAACAGTCAAGTGGAGACAAGCGGAGCGGAGAGGAGACGCGTAGGAATCGACCAATCATATTGGTTGAAATCCACATCTTGTCTCCGCTCCGCATCAATGGAAACAGTCAAGTGGAGACAAGCGGAGCGGAGAGGAGACGTGTAGGAATCGACCAATCATATTGGTTGAAATCCACATCTCGTCTCCGCTCCGCATCAATGGAAACAGTCAAGTGGAGACAAGCGGAGCGGAGAGGAAACGTGTAGGAATCGACCAATCATATTGGTTGAAATCCACATCTCGTCTCCGCTCCGCATCAATGGAAACAGTCAAGTGGAGACAAGCGGAGCGGAGAGGAAACGTGTAGGAATCGACCAATCATATTGGTTGAAATCCACATCTCGTCTCCGCACCGCATCAATGGAAACATGAAACACCATGTTTTTTGTATTTTTAACTTTATTTTATTTTTGGTATTTGTTGCGACCACAGTAATCGGTGAAAATTTCAAGTGTCCAGCTATTATGGTTGAGAGATACAGCCCCGTGACTGACGGATAGACGGACGGACAGACAGCGGATTCTCAGTAATAGGGTCCTTTTTGGGTACGGAAACTTAAAAATTAAATGAGGACACTTTCTTCCATAACTGTCATATTTTTGATGGAAAATATTTCAACATGGCAACAATTTCGTATGTAAAATGTTAGTTCCTTTTTCACCCGTTTTCCACTACGTCTATTCGAACGAAAATCAAGTAAACTTTGAGCAAAAAAGTAACAGCATTTTCACTTTTATTTTCTAGAATACCGTGCCCATTTTCTTCTCTTATAATTTTTTAAGCAAATTTTACACATTTGCGTCATCAAGTTTATGGCGCTAACTTCCCTTTTGATATCTACAGAAAGACTAGCACGCTTGTTATTTTCCGCGGGTCGTTAAATGCGTCTCTTTCTTATTGGTTTACATAGATGAAAACGAATACAGCGAGAGAGCACATCGCTGGTACATGCTAGACGTACATTTTACGAGGGCACGTCCGAAAGTATCCACGCTATTATAAGCCATCCTTTTTATCTGGGCAAAGACATCATAAAAAAGATGAAAAAGTGTAGTAAAGTTTTTTTTTAATCTGTTGGTGGCGGGCAATGGCCGCAGTCCAGGCAGCCCGTGACGTCATGGCGTAGTTTCAAATCATGTTGTTACCGCTTACTGGTTCGTACTCGATATGATTGTCATCTGCCAATTGGTGCTGCGTATCTATTACATAAAATAATAAGTCCTATCATTTTGAGACAGTATAAATAAAGGGATGTCTACATATGTCACTTTTAAGCGTGTGATTTATGTAGCGACTTACGAATTAACTGTATTCGAAGATAACTAATGGGGTCATTTGTTACTGGTACGAGTATGAGTGCTTAAAGATGCAGTTTTTTTTTTATTAAAATAAGTCATCAAAATTATATGATTCTTTTAAGCAAAAACTATTGCACTGGGCACAATTGAAAGCCGCATAGTAAAGCCTCTCTACCGTAACTAGACCCACTCACACGTACAAACACCACACAAAATAAAACCATAACCTTCATTTTCGCTGCATCCATTTACCAGCATAAAGGATACAAAGCGAGGTTAAGTTATGTAAATTTTTCGAGCATCATTATTTTGGTTCATTGTTCGCTGATTGTCAACAGTGACAGTCGCGGTCGCGCGGGAAACGTCAAACAGTGGCGTTGTGAAAAGCGGTGCGCGCGCGCGTGTTTTTCGCTGCACCAGTGACAAATTCGCATTTCGAAATGTGCGCGCGATCAGTGAACGTTTACGTGCTGTGATTATGTGCTCTAGAATGGAAGCGTTGACCTCGCCGATACCGGCGAAGGCTCCGAGGTGGTTTTGTGTTTTTTGTGTTTGTATCACGCAGGTTCTAACTCAAATGTGTTGCTAATGACGCGGTCAGCTCGTGCTCGAAATCTGGCCGAAATATGCAGTTGTGTGCATTCAAAATATACCAGGATGTTCCAGTGCTATAAAGGACTCTGTTCCCTTTGCCTTCTGAGAGATGAAACAAAAATAAAGTTTGTGTGGCGTTCTTTCTAACCAGCCAGCAAGCAACTTAAACTAATGATCTTAATTGCTTCCCGTGAAGTGCGTTCTGGGCTATGATACAGAATCCAAGGTGTGTTATGTCGAAATTCACTGTGTGCGTACGGGCTGTACAGGTACAGTGTACACTCAAGAGATTAAGCCGCTTTGTGCACTCGCTCTGTGGGTCAACACTATCGCATTACAATCAATGTGCTCAATGTATCTACAAATTCCAGTCCGATACGGGCTCGAACAGAGCCTCTGTATCCGCTTATCGGGAGAAAACTGATATAATAAACGCAATACATGGTTGCCAACTTGATAATACGAGAGCAAAATGATACTGGCAGTCGAGAAAAAAATCGTGCAAAAACTTACAATCGGACCAAAAAGTTTTATCTTGTAAAACGTGTTGGCAAGGATTATCTTTACGAAAAATTTAAGTAGATTTGTACTATAAACTATGAGCAATGTTATTACAACTCCCGCTGCATATTTGATTATAACAATGCAATTTAGGTGATTAGTTTGCTTTGGCAAACATAACTTAAGTTCGACCTTAAGGACGTGGATACAAACGTACAAATGCATTAAGTATATGAATTGATAGGCCAATATCCTCCCTTCGAAACGACCTTGATCTCATACGCGGATTATCTGATATGACTCAGTTATAATATGTTATGTAGCAACAATCTTATTTGCATACGTAAAATATATTATAACTTGAACAGGGTGTTTATTTACGGAGACGCTATTAAATCGGACGTTTATTGGATTTTTATGCAATTAGTTTGCTAGAAGGGAAATGAAATTACAGTTTGAAATAAGTAATAAGATAGATATATTTACTCTTTACTCGTTGCGTCCTACTCGTATTTAGTTATGTTTCAAAAAGTTCTTCATCATTTAAGTTTATTTGATTTATTTCATAAGTCACACCCAGTGTAAAGTATGGGTTACTTACTCCCAGCTTACTTGGCACAATGCTATAATCACGTACGATATTATTTTCTGAACCCCTGTAGTGTTACTGTAGACATTTTTATTAGGCCGAGTTCTCACGTATTTTTTGCTCTTAAATTTGGCCGTCACGCTTAATGGCCAGAGAACTGGCCAGTAACAAAAAAGTAAAGCTTCTTTTTGCAAATATGCCAATTTTCCATGTGTGTTTTAAATTTGGAACATTTAGTGATTGAACTGCGCTAACCACCAAATTGATCGTCGGTATTCACTTTATTGTTTGTAAGTGATGCTGATGTGTGATGTTACTGACGAGTGATGTTACACAAATAATAGTGAACATTTATTTATTCGTTGATATAAATGAAAGCTAAAATTCAAATAGGCAGGAATGTGTATTTTAAGCTTTCTTAAAAGTATTTTTCTTTCATTTATTGAATCAGGCGTTACTTTGCGGAGGTCCATATTAATGAACTAAAACAATTACTTTGCTCACCCGCGACCACGCGCGCGTCACGGGTGAGCAAAGTAATTGTTTTAGTTCGTTTATTTTTCTTTCCATACTTATGTCATTTTTTTCTTAAGTATCTACCTACTTAAACTTTGATCTTAAAATACGATTATTGCCCACAAACCAAACGGAGTCCGAACATTGTTTGCCAATACTCAAGTTAACATTAAATAAAAATCGGGAGTGTTTATACAGAACTTAACGCGATTCCAAACTCCTAAGTATCGCTGCAGAAGAACTTTTTAGCGGAGAACCTCGCCTTGGAACCACTGTTTATTTGCTTTGCTTTCTTGCTCTGGGGAATCGTGTAAATAGGAAAAGTTGTTATTTAGAAGAGGAAAATAAGAGGCAATATTTTAGAAGCTTACCATTTGCACTATGATAATTTCGAGAAATGTAGTACAGAACAGCGTTTGTGGACTAAGTGTAAGGTTTATATCGACTCGCGGCACATTAAAGAAACAAAAAAAAACTTGGCAGTATGTTCAATGCATTTTCCTTGGCCTTTCGATAAAAAGAAACAAAATAAACTGTCGATGGCTCCACGCAACCTACATCACATCTATGTCAGCGACACTGGTGTTATAGCCGTATAGCGTGTGATCTTGAATTAGTTCCATTTTCAAATCATTATTTATTACAACAGCATCCACTGCGCTGTATCTGACACGAAACAAACGCAATAATATCACATTACACGTACATTTTTTTTTTTTTTTTTTTTTTTTTTTTTAATATTATCCGCAATCAGTCGAAAGACTTTTATCGGATTTGGTGAGGGTGAGTTAGACTTGTAAGGGAATAAGGCCTTTGCCCTATTCTCCTTTTATAAAACTTGGCGTCTTTTCAGCCTTTTGGTGCTATTTTTGGCATCCAGTAGATGCACTGCCAGTGGGTTAGGATGCCCGGCTAAGCGAGCTGCATGAGACTCTTTGTATCGCTCGATTTCTTCGGCAACTGTTGGCATGCCCAAATGCTCATAGATTTCATCGTTTCTCACAAACCACGGTCCATTCACTATTTGTCTGAGGATTGCATTCTGTACACGTTGCAAGCATGCTATGTTGGTTTTACTGGCCACACTCCAGAGTTGTATTCCGTAAGTCCAAATTGGTTTGAGAACAGATTTATAAATCAGTAATTTGTTGTCAGCTGATAGAGCAGAATTTCGTCGCATGAGCCAGTAGAGGGACTTGAACCGATGATTGATTTCATCTCTCTTGCATTTGATATGGTTTTTCCAGGTTAGTCGCCTGTCTAAATGGAAACCAAGGTACTTGACGGATTCAGAATGTGGTAGCACGTCGGCTCCAAGTTGCACGGGTGGGCAGTCTCCTCTCTTTAGGCTAAAGGTGATATGGTTCGACTTCTGCGGGCTAGCACGAATACGCCATTTCTGTAGCCAATCGTAAGTTTTGTTTAAGAGTTGTTGCAAATTGGAGCTAGCTAAAACAGGATCCGCATGGCTGGCGATGTGAGCGACATCATCAGCATAAGTTGCGGTTGTGATTTCGTCCGAGGTAGGAAGGTCGTAAGTGAAAATATTGTACAGAACCGGTCCTAGGACTGAACCTTGGGGGACGCCAGCATGGATCGGGTGGAGTGACGAACGCGCATCATTTTGTTTAACTCTGAATGACCTGTCTGACAAGTACGATGCGATAATGAGGAAAAGCGAGTGCGGTAGTCTTTCCTTGACCTTATATAACAGTCCTTTGTGCCAAACCTTGTCAAACGCCTGTTGAACGTCTAAGAAGACCGCCGAACAGAATAACTTATTCTCAAACCCCTGTCTCACAACATTGTACACACGGTGGACCTGCTCAACCGTAGAATGCGATTTTCGGAAACCAAATTGGTGATCTGGAATAATGTTGATTTCATCCATGTGTTTCTTGAGTCTAGTCAAAAATATCCTCTCCCATAATTTCGATAGAACGGGTGTAAGACTAATGGGCCGGTACGAGGCTGCTTCGTGAGCAGGTTTCCCAGGTTTGTGAATCATTACAATTTCTGAAACTTTCCATAGCTCTGGAAAATGGGATAGCCTAAATATCGCATTAAACAAGCAAGCAAGGAAGGTCACGCATTTTTTCGGAAGTTCTTTTAAAAGTCGAGGAGAAATCAAATCAAAACCCGGAGCTTTTTTGGGGTCTAATTGCTTTATTTCCTTCCATATTTCTTTAGGTGATGTTGGATTGATTGGCAGGCACAATTGCAAGTCTTGATTGAGCATGCAATCTAGCTCGGTTTCATCCAAGTTGCTGTCATTCGGTTTAAACACACTTGCCAGGTGATTTGCAAAAGCTTCAGCTTTCTCTGCATCGGTTTTTGCCCATGAAGATAGATATCGGAGAGGAGGGAATGACTGCTGCGGTCGATTTAAGTATTTGGTTGCCTTCCAAAGAGAATGTCCGTCGTTACTAGTAGGCGACATATTTTCTAGATTTATTTTTAAGACAGCGTTCGCGGACTGTTTAAGCGCCGTTTTCAGTTCTTTTATTGCTTTGTTAAGCCTCTTTTTATCTAGTGGATGACGAGATTGCTGCCAGGCTCTTCGTAGGCGTCGCTTTTCCTCGATCCTCACTTTTACTTCATGTGGTAACGTCAAGGTTTTTGTCATTACGTTCTGATAGGGGGTGTTACTCCAAGAGGCTACCTGAATTAAATTTGTGACATACTTGCAGGCTTCATCTACATCTTCACGAGACTTCAGTGAAACATTGAGATTAATGTTATCCTCGATGTAGGCCCTAAACCCTCCCCAGTCAGTTTTGTACGAATACAAGGATTCTGGTTTTTCTAGGGTGAGTGGACTTGCACTTATCGATAGTATGACAGGAGTATGATCTGAGGAACCGTCATAGCTAGATTCGATGCTTGTATGCAGATGACAAATATTTTTTGAGATGAAGAAATCCAAGAGATCAGGCAGTTTGTTTGGATCGGCGGGCCAATAGGTTGGGTCACCTGTGGATATTGCTTGAAAGTGATTGCTATCCACACTCCGTTTCAACTCCCTTCCTCTAGTCACGCTACAACGTGAGCCCCAGAATGAGTGTTTTGCGTTCCAGTCTCCGCCCGCCACAAATCGGGGGCCTAGTGTCCTAAAGAAGTCCGTGAACACGGCTTCTGTTATTTTATGTCTTGGGGGACAGTATACGGCAGATAAGACAACCGGACCCGCACGGTCTTCTAATCGGATTGTGGTAGCCTGGAGGTGAATGGTAGAGTAGGCGTCCAAAACCGAGTGCTTAAGATTTTTCTTTATAGCCACCGCGCTTCCCGCGTGGGCTCTACCATCCGGATGTGGAGTGTGGTAGATTTTGAAACCCTCGATATGACACGAAGAGCTGCTAGTTGTATGAGATTCGGAAATCAAGACTACGTCCAGTTTGTTACACTTTATTATGGTTTCAAGCTCATGGATATTAGGTGATAAACCATTGATGTTCCAGGTTGCGATTCTAATAACTGCCATTAAGGTAGTTTAGCGATGACGGTGGTTAACAGTTGCAGCATGACGTTTATTTGATCAAGCAGAGAGTTGATTTTCTCTCTCACACGTACATTTAATATCAGTAACTTAACACGTTTCGTAATAGACTTTCACCCAAGGCCGAAATAACCTATTATTGTGTCCGATACCCGGTCAGCGTCGACCAGTCAACCGGCACTGCGTCACTTGCGCACTACCGCTCATTCAGCTGAGTCAGAGTGCGACGGAGCATAGCTGCCCAAGAGAAAGTGATCACAGAATATTGTCGGCGATCTCGTGCGAATTTATTCTTTGTTTTTATTTGAGAATTAATAAGAATGCAAGGATTTCTCCGTAAGATTTACGATTACGTTTATCGTGATATGAATTCATCTTATTTCCCTTGTGGGTAACAGAAAGAATATGGCTCCGTATCTTTTATACACTTTTCGTTTTATAGCGCTGTATACCGGGCCGTATAGAGACTGCGTACTATTTTATCCAATATGCCGGCTTTCTCTGGATTTGGCGTCGTTATTGTTGCGTCGTACGCGAATGGATGGCTTTTAACCTTCTGTTAACCTTTTATCACTTTCTTCGACAGTGAATGTTGTACTTATTTCACTTATTTGAATCTTCTTTTACGTTTTGGTTGCCTTTGGTAATATTTTATAAGAATTTCTGCTGTCGATGTTGCTGTTAGTATTTAGAGGAAAGTGTAAACTTATTTGGACCCGCTTTTTCGTAGTCGTGTGTTCGTATGCTAGCAGTAAGAGCTCGTTCCCACTATGTCAACCCACAATGTGTATGTATGTAGTGGGATCGGACTCTAATTTAAAAAAAACCGGCCAAGTGGGAGTCGGACTCGCGCACGAAGGGTTCCGTACAATTATCTATAAAAATCACGTTTGTTGTATGGGAGCCCCCTTTAATATTTATTTAATTCCATTTTTTAGTATTTGTTGTTATAGCGGCAACCGAAATACATCATCTGTGAAAATTTCAACTCTCTAGCTATCACGGTTCCCGAGATACAGCCTGGTGACAGACGGACGGACAGCGGAGCCTCAGTAATAGGGTTTCCGTTTTTACCCTTTGAGTACGGAACCCTAAAAAGGCTTGCACAATTTTCTGCCACAATATTATCGACAATTTAGATGTTTGGTTGGCAAGCAGGATATCACTTTCATGTTGCATATCTTTTAGTGCTGTTACATCAAGTGACGTAGGTACCTAGGCGGTACACCGTTTTAATAATAATTTTATTTACTTGAAACAAACCAACTGGCCGAAAACATTTCCTGTCCGAATTCCCAGCAGTAAAAACAGAATGAAAAAAAGTCGAATAAGTATGGTTTTGTCTATGCCGTTCATATTTTGTAACTGGCCAGTAATCTAATGAACCTTTCAGCCTTCTATTTAACATGGTGTAATTTATCAGATTTATTTTATTGCGTCCACTATCTGTACCTGGCACTCGCCAAAAAAATTTGGCACTCCGAAAGGTCATTAATACAACGTTTTTCCTACATACGCAGGATTTAGGGTCATGCCATGTTTTTGTAACAAATGTTACGCTAGTGCTATTAATTTGGCTCTTTATGCTGCACAATTTGTTTATCCAGCTTTATTTTTTCGACTGATTCTGCAGTGGCCAGTATCAGCAGACATATCTAAACGGTTTGATTTCGAGAATGTTGTAAAAGCCGTTCGTTCTGTTTTAGTCTATTTTAAGTGCAATTCCTTTATAAATTAAATGGGAACATTACTTGGCATATATTTCCATCGGCAGCAATGACGTCATCTCTCAGCACGTCCTCATAAAGAATAAGCACTTGTGACTAATGTATCCATTTAACTGGCAACACTGTTTATTGGTTCGTACTTCGTAGAGATAATTGAAGGCAATTGAGCGGGGCAACTAGGGTTGCCATTAACTTATTTAAAATTTTAAAACTATTAAACGTTTTAGAGATGTCGACGTGAATAAAAAAAAATAAGTAAATATCGCAAGTTTCTGCCTGCACACGTTTACGCATCAAAGTACAAAACATACCTATTTAAGGTACGGCAAAAGATAGGAATATTTTATGATTTTCCAAAACTATGAAGAAAAAAACTTGAAAAAAAAAGAAAATGTTGACAACTGCGTGCTCCACAAACTGTTAATCAACTGTATTTCCACCTAACATAAAACCTTAAGTTCACAATGCCCTAAAATTCACTGACCTATGGCTATGGAGATCAGGTTGACAACCCTGATAGAATCGTACCTACTGATTTAGTTGTGAAGTGTCCTTGTTTAATATTTTGACAGGGCAACTCTTAATGTGGCCATGAACGGCATTGAAGGAAGAAAACAGAGTGCTACCAGACAGTAATTTAAAAACGAATCGTCACAACTTTTAAAGCTCGTATGTAAAATCAATGTGTCAACTAAACTGAACCGTAAAACAGTTTAAATTAGGTTCATTATGGAAGACTATAGCTTTTGAGATACGAGCTTTTTTTTAAAAAGCTCTGGCGAAGTTCATAAAACTGATATAAAATTTAGAGATATACATATAATGTTGGTCGCAGTTACCATGTTGTCCTTAAGCCAGGTACTCACTAGGGGACATGTCCTGCGACACGTGTGGCCAGCGACGTAGGTTGAAGTCCCACAGCGTTGGCGGTCTTCGCTCGACCTAATATGCCCATCTAAATAATGTCTCCAGACATGTCGAGCGAACTTCGTCAACGTTCTGCAACTCCGTCCGACGCCGCTGATGACACTTGTTGTGAGACATTTGTCCCCAAGTGAATCCCTGGCTTTATGATCCATTTATTTTTGTTTTTTTTTTGTAATGGTAGATTGAAAGCTTAAAAAATATCATATTTCAGCTTCGATAAATTCGCACGGTCTACAGCTCACAAGTTACTAATAACAATTTTTTACCGTCTCGTCTAGCAATTCGTGTAAATATTGACAAATTATCCCAGACGGTTTGCATTGCACACACATTTCCAACATTCAAACTACATACATTTTAGAGTAAACACGAGAGTCGTTATGTGTACGAATAATTATCGAGCACCTCGCTGATTTACTAAGTGCTTAGGAGGTATTTTAGTTAAGTACAATGTAATAAAATACATTGGGTAATGTAATTTTTTTATCCCAGATTATTGCGTGGGGAGGGGACTACGGACCATACCGTGTCGTTCTAAGAGGAGGTCTATCCTCTGGAGTGGCACGTATGATGATGATGATGATGATGATGATGATGATGATGATTAAATCAAAACAAATCATTTAATTACCTTTTAAGTTTTTCAGATTAACCCCTAAAAGTGACATGCATATTAAAAAAAAACATCCGTGTTAAGGTTAGGAATTGACATAACATGTTAGTCAAATTTCTACTGAATCGGACCAGTACATTTAGAGCGATATGTTGTGACAGATGGACAGACGAGTACATCCATTGTTCATCATTTTTTCTTGAAATAAATAAATAAATAAATTGTTTTTTTTTTTCTTTTTTCTCATTTTCATTTTACATCGGGCGTAATTTTGTACCTATCTACCAGCGCAAGTCTATATTGTATAAAAAATTGTTTTTAAGTTAATTACTATAAATCATATGCCACAATTAATGTTACTAAATCAACCTGTATACCTTTGTCGCTTTTATAACACGCTACTCGACGACGTTTATGATCTCCCGAGACGACGCCGACACGATTTACGGGCAGGCGTAAACCGCGCTATTCGATACGTTCGTAAAGTTCGACAAATACGAATATTTCCCGGAATTTATTGGGTGATTGAAAAATTGTTTCGTTTGAAACGAACACTGAACCTTGCACTGAGCGGGACAATACTTTGAACCGACTTCAAGAAAGGAGGACGTTTTCATTTGTTTTGGTATGGTGTTTCGTCAAACCAACCCAACAATTTGCTGAAATATTCCAGTTAAATTTTTAAAGGCCACGTCACGTAGATATAAAAAGAAAAGTTCTGACTGACTCATCCATCAATCCAGTTCAAACCTAAGAGTAAGAGTCATTTTAAAAAAGTACATAATTAAGGGATTTAATTGCAACGAAATTTAACTGTAAAAATAAAAACATTCTGATTCTAAAAAAAAATGATTCCTATGTGTAACGAAAGCTACCCATATAGTTTGTATAACTAACTTTCGTGTGACTTACTTTTGTAACACAAATTATGTAACTGTCATTAAGCCTATCATGTATGTAATTTTTTTTGAAAATCACTCAAAAAGCACATAGCTAAAAAATTTAAAACGAATAAGGATACTTTTTTCGAGATTCCTGTGGAACAAAAATTCTTCTACAGCGTTTAATACTACTTTTTGTACCGTTTCATACGAATAGCCCGCCGCAGTCTCTTCACGTATGTTAACAAGATTAGGAGCGGCCGGCGTAAGCCACTGCATAATGGACCCACCTCGCAGTGGTACTCTGAGAGCTCACACCATGAACCTATATTTAAACAAGGGATCCCTAAACTTTTGTGTCTCATAGACCCCTTGGCATATTTTTCAATTTTAGGTACTGCTTAGTACTTAATATTGATTTATCGCAAAGTAATCGAGTTCAAATGTGTTTTTGTTTCGCGTACGTAGATCCCTCGCAGGTCTTCGTTGAGCCCTGGGAATCGATCTTGCGTTTATAAAACATATTTTATTCCTCCATCTCCATTTTACCTGTATGTACAGGCGGAGACAGCATCTTCTCCCTTTATATGGTTATTATTCCAATAGCCCGCACTAAGCGGTTCGCTTCATCGTTAATACGAACTGCTGAGGAATGGAATTTGCTCCCATCGTCTGTATTTCCAAATAAATACAAACAATCTAGGGCACTTTAACAGTTAGTTTAATTATGAGACTCCGACTAATAACCCATACCCATACCACGCGCACAAATCAAAGTCAGGACGTATTTATGACACGTAAGTTCGGTCGTTTTGGTGGACTGGAGATTCAATACAAGCCTGTCGCTGCGATATATTAAAAAAAATGTACATAATTACCTAAGGGCTAAATGAAAACAAAACCACAATCGCGTCCTTTGTGTAACGAACGAAAGTTAGTCATACAAACTATATGGGTAACTTTCGTTACACAAACGAATCAATTAAGCTTAACTCTATTTAGAGTTTTTTCAGTATTCGAGTTTCCCACTGATTTTCCATAGTACCGCCGCTGTCGGTATTCCGAAACTGTCCACGTACGTCTTAACGTGACCAACAGCTAGAACAACAGTGCAAGCGCCAGACATTAAAACATTGCAGAATACGATATGAAACTGTAGAAAACTGATGAAAAAGACGTGAAATATACGAAATTGTTGCCGTGTTCAAGCTTATGTCAAAAATGTGACATTATTTAATTTTATTTTACGTCTTACCGTATAAGTAGTGTGTTTGGATGGATTATCGAGTTTTGATTTAGTTTTCTACATTTTTTTACCAAAAACATTTTTATAGACAGTGCCATATTTTTAAAAAAAGAAAAAAAAAATGTTTGTATTGTAGGGTACCTTTTTAGGGTTCCGTACCCAAAGGGTAAAAACGGAAACCCTATTACTGAGGCTCCGCTGTCCGTCCGTCCGTCCGCCTGTCACCAGGCTGTATCTCGGGAACCGTGATAGGTAGCTAGGGAGTTGAAATTTTCACAGATGATGTATTTCGGTTGCCGCTATAACAACAAATAATAAAAAATGGAATAAAATAAATATTTAAGGGGGCTCCCATACAACAAACGTGATTTTTTTGCTCGATATTGATAACGGCAACAAGTAGAAGCTTGAAATATTCACAGAATATTTAATTATGTATTGACTTTAAAAATAAATCATTAAAATAAAATAAAAAAAAATATTTAAGGGGGGCTCCCATACAACAAACGTGATTTTTATAGATAATTGTACGGAACCCTTCGTGCGCGAGTCCGACTCGCACTTGGCCGGTTTTTTTTGTCTGTGGCTGTCGCGTCTTTCGCGCCCTTTTTGTAACCAAGCCATAATCTCCAAGAAAAAAAAATTTTTCACGCCCTTTTAGCGTCATTGATAGCCGAAGATTCTATCGAAAAATTTTGCATATCTATGCTCACCAACTGTCGTCAGCAAATGAAGTCATCTAAGTTTGAATAACATTACCTGGGTTCAAGGTATTCTGACCATTGGAAAATACTGCCACAAATCAATTAGAAATACCTATTTTAAGTAATTATTATTCCATTGTTCGAACTCTATGCTTACGACTCTAACATGAATCATAAAGGCACCGATAACGGCGTTTCGCAAACAGCCAAGGGCAAAGCATACACCTAGCAGACGTCTTAATGCGGATTTTAATGAGGGTTTTCTATGAGAGACTATTTGGCGCTAGTATCGTCAGGTCCGTTTAACAACATTGACATTTGTTGTATGGGTGTAACGTCAAATAGACCTTACGATACTAACGCCATCTAGCGATATTCCACCTGTCAGAAAACCCTCATTGATGTGATTTGTCGATTCTGCGCGTTTTCTCCTATTCCGAAGCAAGCCCGTTCGAACTCACTGATCCTGCTTTTTTTTTTCTCTTTTTCGGCCTTAGGTCAACCCAAACTACCACGCCTTTTTGAGAATACGTCAACTAAATCTTCACAGGTTTTTTCTTGTCTTCCTAAATTCTGATTCGCGCACCGATCTGGCCTTTAGATCTTTAAGTAATTACGGGTACAGCTGGATTCATATTAAACCGGGAATCGGAAAACTTGAATTGTGCCTCCGGGCCCCGAAACGGCAAACGTACCGGTTTAAAACCGTGTAATCTCATTATGTTCACATCTAAAGATCTTATCTTCGGGAAAATGAGGTTATGTTGAAACGCGTGCGCCATTTTAAACAGGTTTTGGAGCATTTTTAGGGGATTTTTGCCCTTATATTAGCAATTCGCTAGAAAAACAATTTGTCATCCGTCCTTACTCCTTATCTACATTAAAAAAAAACCTCACACCCTTAATAAACATTCGAATATGATGCCAAATAAATGAATTAGAATACTAACAATCAATTTAATTTATGTGTATGGGATACATGTACATACTAAACTAGGACTGTGCTTTGTATTGTAGTTAGGTCGACCTCGCGAGTCTGTGTTTTACAATTTCAACCCCCATTGCTCCGCCATTTTGAAAACCTTCCAAAGTTAAAGAAAAACAATCGACATAATATCGAATCTGCTTACGAATTTTCTCTTTAATCGGCTGAGAAATTTGACCTATAGAAGAGACCAGACAACTAGCCAGCCGTACATACGAAAACATTTCTGCTCAAGTTGAAACGGAGACACTTCGCTCGCGCTTCACAATGGCTTGGTCAAATATTTTCATTTTACTTAACCAAGATTTCTTCACACAAAGACCATTCCAAAATACGTTCAGAAACTGTAAATCAACTATGCTCCACTGATAAGTGATGCGATAAGCTTTACGTGGAGAGAAATGTAATCAGTGAAAACCGCTTTGTTCCTGAGACGGATGGTGCTGAAGACGTTTCCTTTAATGCCTTAGATAAGGTGCTGTTCAGGTAAACTAGCTTTGCGGCTTTGTTTGAGCTGAAACTGGGAATTCTGGTCTTCTTTCAGCATGGAATGGGACATTTTTTTTTATATTATAGGGGGAAAACGAGCAGACGGATCGCCAGATGGTAAACAATTACCGTCGCCCATGGACACCTGCGATACCAGAAGAGTCACAAGTGCGTTGCCGGCCTTTTAGGTAGGAGTACGCTCTTTTTTTGAAAGCTTGAAGGTCATATCGGTCCGGGAATACCGCAGCCGGTACTTCATTCCAGAGCTTTGCTGTGCGAGGCAGGAAATTTCTGGAAAAACGCACAGTAGAAGACTGCCAACCATCCAGATGGTGAGGATGGAAGTGTTGTCGCGTAGGGCGGTGGCGGAAGGATGCGGCAGGGATCAACCCAAATAACTCCCCGGAGCACTCTCCGTTGTACATGCGATAGAAGATGCACAATGAAGCTACATCTCTACGCAGCGCCAAGGGAACAAGTCGATCAGAAATTCGTTGGCAGCCGACTATTCGAGTCGCCCTCCGCTGTATGCGATCCAGAGGGAGAAGCTGGTACTGGGGAGCCCCCGCCCACAGATGAGAGCAGTGTTCCATATGGGGGCGAACCTGCGCCTTATAAAGCTGGAGGCGGTGGGCCGGAGTGAAATACCGTCTCGATCTGTTGAGCACGCCGAGCTTCTTCGAGGCTAATTTAGCCTTACCCTCCAAATGGTCGCGGAACTGGACTTCACACGAGATATCAATACCAAGGATTCCGATACTGGCTGTGGTCGCTAGGGGAGTGCCCTCGAAATGAGGTGACGCGACAAACGCAGACTTTTTTGCGGTAAACGAGCAAACCTGTGTCTTAGTGGGGTTAAAACGGACTAAATTAAGTCGACCCCAGTCTGAAACTTCTTCTAGGGAAGTTTTAATTTCAGACACAAGTTTGTGCCGACACTCCATGACGTTTTCCCGAGAAATACCGGCGCGGCCGGAGTAAGAGGCATCAACCGTACTATCATCCGCATAACAGTGAATGCCGCCGGTAGGCAGCATATCATTAACATGCAGAAGGAAGAGCGTAGGCGATAGCCAGGGACACCAGCATTCACAGACATGGAATCAGACCATGCACCGTCAACTACGACCTTTATGCTTCTGTCCGTTAGAAAGCTGCCGATCCATGCGCATAATTTCTCAGGAAGCCCAAAAGACGGAAGTTTTGAGAGGAGCGCTTTGTGCCAAACCCGATCGAAGGCCTTCGCTACATCTAAACTAACAGCCAATGCTTCAACCTTCGTCTCAATCGCCTGTGCCCAACGATGTGTCAGGTAAACCAGTAGATCACCACCAGCCGAGCGGCCGCTACGGAAACCGTATTGTCGGTCACTGAGCAATTGACGATCCTCTAGGTACCGAAGGAGCTGGCGGTTAATAACGGACTCCATTATCTTTGACAACAGGGGAGTTATGGCTATTGGCCTATAGGTAGATGGATTTGTGCGATCACCTTTTTTAGGGATCGGGTGCACCAGAGCAGACTTCCAAGAGATCGGGACTACGCCAGAAGAGTAGGAGAGTCGAAAAATACGCGTTAAAACCGGAGCCAACTAAGGAGCGCACATCTTCAACACCACCGGAGGGATTCCATCAGGCCCAGTAGACTTATGGATATCGAGGGAGAGAAGTGTTTTACGCACTGAGCTTTGGTGGAACCGGATATTAAAGAATATTTTTATTTTACTGATATATCTTCCTTTGATTGCGATCATTTCCTTGTGTCTCTGTTGTGGGCGGATCTTAGAATTGATCACTTCATGTTGTGGCTGACTATATCATGATATGGTTACATTACATCAAATGAAAATACCATACCAGATAAATTGAGTATTCTGCATTTAATTAGTGGTAATATTAAAACGCCCTTCCAGAAATGTACTGAAATCTAAATTAAAATGGTACATTATTTTGAGTTGTTGATCTGGGAATGTGAAAAAATGGTGATTGGTCATGGCCATGAAGCGGCTGTTGGTTTAGCTGATTATATCATTATCATTCATAAAACGCAAATATGGAGGGTAAAAGTTCGAAAAAATATAATCTAACCTAGCCTGATTTCATTAAATTGACGATATACACTCCATACTCAACATCAAACGGTGACAATATGGTCAATTTTGGCATTTTTTGTGTGATCAGTCATATCATGAAATGCACTTTTATATCTGGCCGCTACAAGTACATTTATAAAATACAACTCCTCGTTTTTCCAATGACAACGTAGCTCAGATGTTACTGTATTCAAATAAAATAGCACCTGATTTATAGACCGAACCAATCTCACAGCGAAACTGATACAATATTAAAATTACAAATGCAAATTGAACACAAAAAGGCGTATTGTCCCGCTGACACTTTATTTATTCAGAGCCGTCTCGTCCAGCATTCCCGGGAAAATGCCACCTAAGCCCGGCCACCGGAATATTCTATACGGTTGAATAATGCTGGTGCTATAAAGAATGCACCTGCTTTGCAACGACTCAAACAACAACATCCCACGAGAGCTCATATTTGAACAGAAACATTTGCTTGAGATTGTTGCAAATATTGAACAGATCTTTACTAAGTAATATTGCTGAAAAAGAGCGCTACAAGAGACATGTCTTAGTTTATTTGCTTCTTCTTTTTCTTCCGTTAATAGCGGTCATTACTGCCGTCATATGGAAAAAAGAGTATTTGTAATTTTTTTTCGAAATTGTGTTATAAACATATTCGGAATTAGTAAAAAATATAAAGTGCGTCTTTTTTTCATATGAGGCCTGTGCCATTGTAAATAATATGCATGAAAGTAGTAGAGTAAGCAAAAAAATGTCTGAAGGTAAGCTATCGCCCAATGAATATTCCATAATTGGCGCGGGAATCATTAACCGATGTATAGAGTGTGTCGTCTCAAGCACTGCTCTTTCCTCCGGACAATTGGGATGTCCCAATTTTTGACAACGTATAATAAATCGAAAACCGTGTGGAGAAATAGGCTCTGTGAAGCGTTCTCAGAAATCAGATTCCAAAAATATGATAAACTGAATTAAATAAAGAAAATTTAAGTAATGACCTTCATTTGACCCCTGCAGTGAATCGTCACAAAGGCAGATATAAAGCAGGTCTACACTCTAAAGCAAATTGACAGTTTGAAATGTTGCTGTCCTGCTTATAATAGCAAAGAGTGACAAAGACAGAACTTTAATCACATGATGCGCACATGGCTTTAAACAGTTGTCATTTATCGTAAAGTCCGAAATGTATTACGAGTATTTCCAATGTATTTTTACAAATTTAATTATTAAATTACTACGTTACAAGTAAATATAAAATAATTTAAATATCAGATTTTAATAAAAAATATCTATTTACTATCACACCATTTAACAAACAGGAATAATCGAAGCTAAAAGAAGAGAAATAAATAAAACTATATTTGTCATGGTTCATTTAGGACCCTAAGCCGTACTAACTTGTATTATTGACAGTGACAAGACAAATCAGAGGCCCTACCACGAAGTGCATAATTCGAGCTTCGTTTCGTGCCGTCCCGCTCACGCTAATATGATTTGACACGAGAGTGAGAGGGATAATACGATACGAACTTCGATTTTCGAATTTCGTAGTAGCCCCTCAGCAGTGCCACAGATTATGTTATGTACGACTTGATTTTTTCTAGGTAATGGAACGTGGCTCTCTCACTATGACGTCACCCAACGTATTTCTTAAAAAAATTATAAAAAATTAAATACTCAACCAAATTCAAAATCGATGAAAATAGTATCTTAAAATATCCTATTCTTTCCAAAAAAAATATAAAAACTATAGGTTATTTTTTTTGGTGCATCCCAATTAAGAAGAAAACGTGATTTATTATTTTTAGGATTTCGTATTTCATGTTTTACTTTATTTTTCACGCCGCCCTGTCCACCATATCCTAACTTTAGTTAGACGTCAAAATAAACCTGTTCTTCTCTGAAAGTACTTCAAATAATATAACAAGTAGCTACATTTTTCATAGATTTTAGAAAATAATCAGATAATTCCGTAACAATAGCTGGGAATTCTAACATTGAAGAAGATACAGTCTAAATGTTATAGCGCTCATAGTCTAAGTAATGCCGTGGTGAACCGCCAAGCCGATTTTCAGCACCGTCTTTAGTAATACCTACGTATTTACAAACACAAAACCACCTCGCTTCTTACTTAAATATTTAACAGTGACTAAGGAATGCAGTGATGGAATGTCTAAAAAGCGTGAACACACTGAAAACTGTGAAAATGTTGGTGCTATCAAACATATTCCGCGCTAGCCACCCACAAAAAATGACTCAGGACCTAAGCTCCCTGTCAACGGATACCATCCGGTCGGAAAACCCTAAAATAGTGTCCCATAATTCACTGCGAGTGAAACAGCGGACAAAAACACAAGACAATATCGCGAATGACATGGATGTAAAAACCGTGAGACGTGAAAAGTGCCTTTCTATTAGCGTTGATGCGATCCCGCACAACGACAGCAAAAGCAAAGTGATATGTAGTGCCAAAGGTTTATTAGAAACTAATTTAGACGATTTGTTTAATGATGAGTGGGTTGGGAAGAGCTTGGGGTCCAGCGAGCCGACCTTGAGTTATGGTGAGGAGTGTGTGAGTGAGAGGAAGCGTGGATCTCTCGTGTCGGAAGACGACAGTGAGGAGGATTCGACGACGGATAGCGACGGGTTGGATGAAGTGGTTCGGGAGCAGAGGAAGTGTATGGGCGCGCGACGCTTCGGCCATATGCTGAGGAGAGTCATATCTCGAAATGGTAAGTCATTGCAATTAACGTCAACAATTTTCTATCCAGTTTTGATAGAGTCTTCGTTCGACCGCTTTTGAATATATTTATTCCTTTTCTAACAATGGGTTTATGTCATCACTCATCAGACCAGAGGCCTAATTGTCTAACATATTCGGAATAACAATCGTTTTCATCACTTCTTTCTCTCACACGGTTTAGGATGAGGGTAGAAAGAGATGGAGAACGCGACCGCGGGTGCTCGCGCGTTAGAACAATTGAAAGACAATAGACAGCGATTGGAAGGTGGGTAATTTTTCAATGAATATTATATTCGTAGAGATAATCTACGATAACATGGCCCGCCCCTCCTCGATTCAAGAAGTCTTTAATGTATTTGTGAACGTATTTAAAGCACACCAAAACTTTCAACGCATGTGTGCGTGTTGAGACAGCCGTCAAACAAAAGCAGATACTACTACATAAAAATTCTATCGTAAATATGTGACTTAATACAATGAAATAGTAATGTGGAGGGGCGGGCCATGTTATCGTAGTTTATCTCTAATGTCTGATTTGACACTAATCATTGATATACATTTTATAAGGTCGATGCCCCATAGGTTTTAAACGACGTTGGCAAGATGTCACAAACAAATTAAAATAGAAATTAATTAAACTACATCAGAACTTAAACTAAATTTAAACTATACATATTACGACGGTGGAAAGGTAAAATCGCTAAAGCGCCATATATCATATATGGTGTTTTAGCTATGTTACTAAATCTTATCGCTAAGGTAAAAACGCTATAGCGCCATTTATGATATATGTATGGTACTTTAGCGATTTTACCTTTCCACCGTCGAATTAATAAAAGAAAATTAACTAATAACTTAAAAAAAATCCCCTACCTACGACATGGACCCAAAGATGCTGGTAGTATTAAACAAATAAATAAATAAATATCACGGGACAATTCACACCAATTGACCTAGTCCCAAACTAAGCAAAGCTTGTACTATGGGTACTAGGCAACGGATAAACATACTTATATAGATAAATACATACTTAAATACATAATATTAAACATCCAAGACTCGAGCACAAACATTCGTATTTTTCACACAAATATTTGCCCCGACCGGGAATCGAACCCGGGACCCTCAAGCTTCATAGTCAGGTTCTCTAATAACTAGGCTATCCGGCTATTTTCTCGCTGTATAGCAATGCTGATACGTTGTGCGAGGAAGCTGCCAGCTCTTCGGCCCCTGCGGTATCCGTCAGTCGCTTCGCAAGTTTTTATTATGTTATAATATATTAATTAAGATTCAGTTAATTATATACAATTTTCTAAGTAACAATAAACAAGTATTTACAACAAATTAAATTAAAACAGATTAAATATCCTTAAAGCTAAAACAAAACAAAAATAATAAAAATTAAAAAACAAGAATTTTTTTTTTTTCAAAAATCTCCGTACTGAACCGCACCCGGCCCAAAGATTCCCGTGACGCTGGCAGCGTTGCCCCGCTGAATAGCCAAGGAAATCCTTTGCACCGGGTACGAACCTGAACGGGGATCACACCCCTACACATAGTTACACACACATTACACATTTTCTAAGCGCAGTAGTACCTAATTTGCTGGCACAAGAGAAATCCCAGTTGCAGTTCCGCCATCAGTGTCTTGGTACTTATCTAGATCTTGTTTATAAATAAACAACTTAATCTCTATATTACGTAGCGGAACTAGTAGGCTCGGTAATCGAGCTCTCACTAAGTGACACAGAAAACCAGTGCGTATCTGCCTCGGTCGGATATGATAACGCACTCGAGAAATGCGGCACGGATACAGACGCGCCTGGCGCCAGGCTAAGAAAGTTGCGAAATTTTATAATACACCGTGTTTTTTTTTTTTAAATCTGTTAACTTTAAGGGAAATCTATTCAGGTCAAATAGAGTTGATTTCTCGAAGAAACAAGTGTCTTAACTCTTACTATTTTTCAGATCTTCAAAAATTAAATTTAATGGCTGAATAGAAGAATATAAATTAGAATTGAAATTTAGCTGAAAGGATGATGGGCAGATTGGCCTCTTGACCAATAAGGACAAGCGATATGCCACCGGATAGCTTATTCTAAGTTCTAAAACTTGTACTATGGCAGGTAATCCCAAATCTTTGTGTGGAAAAAGTTATCGCTGCATAAAAATAGTTTAATGACTTGAAACTATGGAACTTTTTTGACACTAAGTTCCTATATCGCTTTGGACTATGAAGGTTATCTTACTGTCGATGATTTTGTGTCGTTTTTGTTTTTTATGCCTTTTCATATGTTTTGATGTATCATTCTGGTTCTGCTATTCAAATGGATTTTGCAGTTTTCCGTCTTTCATTTCTTTTCATTCTGCAGTTATCGGACTCCGTGATCTAATGCAAGATCGACTTCATATTAATTGATCATGGATGAACGACATAATAACTGCGTCATCTGACAGTATAAAATAATAATACCCTGTAACAGTAAAAAAAACACTTATTGATGGAATGTTTTTATTTTGCCATAACTTGTTTCACACAGCGATTTAAGATTTCCCGCCATTTAAAAAGTTGTAGAATATGAAAAACCTTTCAAATGACATAATATGGCTTGTCATTATTGGTTTTTAGGCCAGTGTCCATACAAAACTGCCCATCCTATTTGTCTGTCAGACTATTTGGGACCTACTGTATGTTTTTTATTTGCTAGTAGGTATAGAGGCGATCAACACGATCATTAATACAAATTACCGATTTTCGTACTATGTTTTTTCCTTTACATTGTGCTGTACTGTGGAATCTTGCATCTTGCCAATTTTCGTGAGACCAATGAGACGCAGTAAGTTTTGATTAATTTTTGACTGTCAAATCTTGACACACAGACGGATGGACAAACGGATAATGAAATGATCTTATGAGGGTCCCGTTTTTTATTGACAGGAAGCCTGTGCTGCGTGGGATCTAGATATTTTGATAAGGACAATAAGGCTTATTGACACATTGACTTGTTTGTAAGTAAGTGTAAATAGTCTTCGAATATTTACAAAATGCAACTGGCATTAAACAATAAACAAGAGCGTGTCGGACACGCCCAAGATAGGGTTCCGTAGCCAATACGAAAAAATCAAGCAATATTTTTCTAAGGATTTCGGATGTGTACGGAATCTTCCAAGTTTAGGTATGTTTTTTACTATTTACTCTTAAACTACAAATAATTCCCATGCAATCTTGGCCGCTATAATTTTCCTTGTAAATTTAATATATTTACTACCATTCTGGATTTTTTCAAATTTTTCCACCGAACAGTTTAGATTTTAGAGGGGGGGCTTGATTTTAATGAAAATTTTCACTTTAAAGTTGAATATTTCGCAAACAGATCACTGAATAGAAAAATCATGACCAGCAACCCCCCAATGGTTTTAAATGACCTATCCAACGATACCCCACACTATAGGGTTAGTCGAGAAAAAAAATCACCCCCACTTTACGTCTATGGGAGGTACCCTAAAATAATTTTTTTTTAATTTTTTTATTTTACCACTTTGTTGGCGTGACTGATATGTATATTCATGCCAATTTACAGCTTTCTAGTACTAACGATCTCTGAGCTTAGCCGCGGACGGACAGACAGACAGACAGACATGGCGAAACTATAAGGGTTCCTAGTTGACTACGGAACCCTAAAAAGGAGGAAAAAAGCAATTGCTTAGTCGACTAAGTGCAGTATAGTCGTGCACATTGTCTTGTAACCTCGATATTCTGATTCCACAGACATTAGATGAGGTCTCCAATAAAATTGTGCCGCGTCGAATCGCGATTGTGGCTCGTCTTTTATTTGTTTTAGGTTAGGTTGTAATCAATGCGCTCACTCCTGACAAAGACTGCCGGGGTTCTTTTAAAAATAGACGCCGCTGTGGAAAATTAGATGTCACTTATTTGTATTATTTTTAAAAATAATTCTGTCGGTTTAATTATTAATTGCTGCTGTAAAATCATACTTCTTGCCAAGTTTCGTGAGGTCAATAAGAAGTACCTACATAGTAATTTAATGAATCAGACGTTACTATGCGGAGGTCTTTATTAATGAACTGAAACAATTACTAGGTACTTAGGGTCGCGGAGTCGCGGTTGAGCAAAGTAATTTTTTCAGTTCATTAAGTGCATAGTAAGTTTAGATTTATTTTCGACTGTCAAATTAAGTAATAAATAAATAAATAAATAATGGGACGATTGGCACCAATTGACCTAGCCCAAAACTAAGCAAAGATTGTACTATGGGTTCTAGACAACGGATAAACTTATATTGATAAATACATATAAAACATTTAAGACTCGAGTTCCCCGTGACCCGACCAGGAATCGAATCTGGGACCTCAAGCTTCGTAGTCAGGTTTTCTAACCACTCAGCTATTCGATCGTTCAATTTTGACAAATTTTGACAGACACAGACGAATGGACGGACGGAGGATGAAGTGATTACATAAGGGTTCCGTTTCTTTTTCTTTTGAGCTACGAATCTCTAAATTAAATGGAACTAGATGCTAAGAGAATCATTCTGATCGAGCACAGCCACAACCATAATTTGTGATTCTACAAAGACGCGCTCAAATCACTGACAAACGTCGAACTCCGGTTTATTTGTTTCCAATTGTGTCAAATTGCTCGCGCTCTGATTCCGGTGGCCGTACGATCTCGTTACGGCGCGATCTTAACCGGAATCGGTTCGATGTGATTGCTATAATGACGTCACATCGTCAAACGCGATGCTCCGTTGTTTTACTTTTATCATGGTTGCCAGTTTAGTGAGAACTTTGCGGAGGAATCAAACCTTAGCGTGCCAGGAAAATTTTGCTTGGTTAAAGTTTGTATCTATTTGTTTTAATTCGAATATTAATAAAATAACCATAAAGTATGTATATATGTAAAACTCGTTGTTGTGCATAAAAACATGAATTTATTACACCTAATACATATAATGCCAGGTAACATTGGCCCATATGAAAATCACACATACATATAGTAAGGTCTAGTAAAAAAGCACAAAAACGTGGTCTGCTATAATTTTAATGTAATAATGAAATCTAGACTGAGTTAATCCTAATGGCCAAAGTACACCCTTCAGGGCCAAACTAACCAGACTTTACGGTATTATCCTTACCCGCGTAAATCATTAGATTCGGCACCTGAATGGAAATTTCGGGATTTTACTAAATTCCCAGGTAGTTATGTCCCAAAAATTACAAAGCGCTAAAAAAACCATGTATCACAAGCGCTTAAGTAAGTACCTAATTTTACGTTTCTTGAAGAAAGCCATTCAAATTTTTTTTACACTTAGTGGTTTTAGGATTTTATCCTGTGAGAATTTTGGGATAAAAATTAGCCTATTTGTTATTCCAGAGATCCACCTATATGCTTACCTCATTCCATCAAAATGGTCCTGCTTGTAATGTAGAAAAGAAGCAAACAGGGTGCGGCTAAAACACGTGTATTTGTCGACCCGTAATAAACGACAATATTGCAATATAAAATCATCATCATCATTTCAGCTGTAGGACGTCCACTGTTGGACTTAGGCCTCCTTCATTTATACACCATCATTACGGTTGGAAGCGGCTTACATCCAACACTAGGCTTTGAATTAGGTATGAGCTGTATTATTGTCGTTCATTCCGGGTAGAAAAATACAAGTCGTATTCTAACCGTACTCAAAAAACACACATACACAGTAGGATTAGTAGGACACCGTCAATTTCCCTAGGTACAGGTTTTCGTTTTCAAATTTGAAGCAAAGCCGCAGGTTTGAAGTGAAAATTCTGAATTTGCAATTCTATTCCGTGACCCCGTGAAAGACATATTTCGTGCGATCGTTCTTGAAAACTAGTTTCCTTTTACTATTAAATTTTCTACGAGCGCTATGTTGGCGTGTTTACCTATTAGTCCTATCACGTTGGTAACCATTTTCGTCAGGTTGCAGTGGAAACAGTAAAGTTTTGGGAGAGTAAAGGAACTGTCTCCGAAACCTTTATAGTTTTGATGCGAGTACGTCTTTAAAGTTGCCTCCATAGATACAATTCAGAAAACTAAAAACGTTTTAAAAAATATATTGATCGTGTGGACTTACCGGAGAAAAAAATTTTGATAGGCAGACAGAAGAAGAAAAAAAAGATGTTGAAGTTGAAGGGGTGTGTTTTACAATACCGAAGTACGAAAGACCGAATGTATTAAAACATCGAATGGGTCAAAAGACCGACACGATTTTTTTCTGAAACCGTAAACATTTCAGAATTTATTAAAACGGCATCAAACAGAACCCATTAGGTTAGGTTAGGTTTGTTTTATAACAATCTTAAAAAGTTAACGGTTTCAGAAAAAAATCTTGTCGGTCTTTTGACCCATTCGATGTTTTAATACATTCGGTCTTTCGTACTTCGGTATTGTAATACATACCCAGTTGAAGTTTCCTTTTTTATGGTGTGGAAAAAAAGAAGAAAGCTAGTTTCGAGAAAATCAAAGTTTTAAAAATGGTTATCTTTTTCTTTAGAGATCGATTTTTTATTCTTCACTGTTTTAATAGTTTGGCGGTACATAATTATCTTAAAAGTTTTTTCACATGGTTTGGACGACCGGATAGCCTGATAGAGAACCTGACTGCGAAGTTTGAGGTCCCGGGTTCGATTCCCAGTTGGGGCAGATATTTTTTTTAGTAAGATATCGCTATTTGGCCTATTTCATTAGATGCGTATTTTTTTAGGTTATCCGATGCCTTAAAATTCGGGTAGGTACGTATCAAAATATATAAATTAAAAAAAATAATAATGGACGAAATACATAATGGTCATTAAAATGTAATGCAATTTTCTTGGAAATTCTCAACTGATTTTCTTAAAATAAACCTAACCTAAACCAATCTGTAGATTATACGATTAAAAAAGTTCGTTTAATCAACAGTTTCATACAAAATTTTAGTATATATTATGACCATTATGTATTTCGTCCATTATTCGTTTTGAATTTTATATATTTTGATACGTTCCCTAAAATTCTACTTTACGATTTTTTTATTGAGATACCGCTTTTGCCCTTAGAACGGCAGAAAACCGTTTATACGCTTCTGCTGCTGCCTGAACGTTGCGGTGTCGATTTGATTCCAGTATAACTTGTCAACGCAAACACCCTGTAGTTGCCGCCGGGGCGGTCGCGTTACCGGCTGCCGTGAGCATTATTAGATGAGCCAATGGGAAGCTACTACGAAACTCCAAGTTTGTATCGTGCTGTCCTTTTCACTTTACTGTTTAATACTATTAGAGTGAACGGAATGGCAGGATACGAAGTTTGAAAATCGAATTTCGTAGAAGACCGCTACGTTTCGATATGTTCGTATCGCAACAGTCTCGTGAACGAGTCAATTAGAAACTGGAGCCAAGCGAGGGTTTGTAACGACAAGCCAGTGCTGCGACTGAAAAAATTTGAGTTGCCGTATCTAAAAGCAGAAGTTGCCATATTTTGAAATAAATTTAAAAAGAAATTCCGTTTTTAAGCAAAATTAACATTAGAAACGCCGTTAAATTTTACCTACTTTTGCGGGATAAAAATGATTTCTGACGAATTTCCGACGAAAGCGACCAACCTGGTGTGACCAAGAGTAGTCTGGCCCTAAAAATGGGGAAAATACACACAAATTGTATCAATGAGTTTAGAATGTTAATAGTAGTTGAGACCTTTGTTTAAGTATGAAATACTTGTATTAAGAGGCGCCTTTCTTCCCACACACTTTAAGAATCCAAACTCTTACTTTTTATCTTGATATTTTCACAGTTGCAAAAGGCCATCATCGCGCCATCTTGGATGTTTTGACTTCGGTGTCGAGTTCAGCGTAATGGAACTTGCTAAAATGCAATCAGCCTGTGTTTCCGCTGCTGTGGTTGTATTACCCGGCTTCCTCAAATGTTATTAGACGAATTAACAGCCAGATTGGCTTGCGTTCAAATAACCCTATCATATGCCGATCTGTTCACTCACCGAGGCACGCCCCTCCACAGCAATATCGATTTGAATGCAATTTGGTATGATGATAACTCTAGATCTTTAAAATAACTCAGGCTACTTTGTTGATTACTTTTCTATCATACCGACGGTTAAAAGGAAAAACGCATCAAGCGACATTTTTGAACTTTACATTAAACCGGGCTCAAACGACGGAGAAAAATTCGCTGATTTCAAATATGTATATATAACTCATTTTGACAAAAAGTGTCGCTTCATGCGTTTTGCCTTTTAACCGTTTTGTATAATTTATACAATAGTTCTTGTATTGTAGTAGCCAAACGGCCAAGCGACATATTTTGACTAAGG
Source organism: Archips xylosteana (assembly GCA_947563465.1). Lineage (NCBI taxonomy): Eukaryota > Metazoa > Arthropoda > Insecta > Lepidoptera > Tortricidae > Archips > Archips xylosteana. The sequence goes on from OX387358.1 coordinate 16,414,983, forward strand.
TGTAAAGTTTGTAAAGTTAGGACGTGTAGAGTTAGGAAGCTTGGCTTTATATAAGATCTGATAATTTTTTGACAATGCAATATGGTATTGTCTTGGCAACATTTTACATGAAAATGTTTTTGGTGGCATTTCACTTATTTTTGTAAGTTACTTATGCCTAGCCAATATATTTTTTTTTAAAGTTCCAAGTTTTTATAATTTTTTGTTGTTTGTGTACCTATACTAGCTTAATACAAATTGGAATAATGTAAGTGGATAAGTTGTAAGCTTGTATTGAAAATGTTTACCTATTCTTGTTTTTTTTTTGTCTTATTAGGTGTGGTCGACCGGGTACTTGTTTTACCATTTTTTAATGACAGTTCCTACATCAGAATGAAAGCAATAGGACTGGGGGGTTACTGCGAAATTCGAAGTTCGAGGTTCGGATCGTGCGGTCCCTCTCACTCTCGTAATAAATACCATTAGCGTGAGCGGAACGGCATGAAACGGGGTTTCGGGTTTCGCGCTTCGTAGTATAGGACCTGGTTGTCGCACTGACTTGTGTGTGAGTGAAAATAGCTTTTGATGTTTTGAGCCATGCAACTGTCATTGAACCTTGGATGGTGAAGGGATTTCTTGGTTGACTATACCGCTGTACGTTTTTTTTTTTTTTATAGTCCTTCCCGCCTGTTTTTGCAATGTCAGCACGCTATAAGGGCGCAGGCTGAAAACCAGCGCGGTGATGAGTAATCCTCACCGCACATGCTGAGCCTGAGCCTTTTGCCACAATTTTGTGTATTTTTTCTTTTTCTTCTTTTTTTGTGGGCAATAAATGGTTTTTTTTTTATTTTATTTTATTTATTTAAAAAAAGTTCAGCGTGAACCTGCGGGCTTCAGCGAGTTAGATTTATTTTCTTTTACGAGTAAACACAATGAACATCGAATGGGACTGATCCCCTTTCCCACGGCGTGCGGCGTCGGGAGTGGCCCGACATGCGTGGCCAAGCAAAAGGCGAGGCCAATGAATCAGAACTATTATGATTATGAAACCTTTGTTGTGATAGTTTTCAATCATAAAAGGTTCTATTTTAACTGCATTTTGTGTATTACTGAGTAGGACGATCAAAAACAACCAGGTCATCTACATTGGCTACATTATGCATTTCGTCGGTGAAACTGCAAACCAATAACGGTTTCATAAAAAAATCGTGTCGGTCTTTTGACCCATTCGATGTTTTAATACATTCGGTCTTTCGTACTTCGGTATTGTAATACATACCCCTAATGCCGCATGTGACTTGTGGCAAGTTTTACAGGAGACCATTAAAATTTAACATCTTTGTGTTTATTGATGTCTGACTTACCCAAATTTAAATTTGACACATTTTGTTAGTTACGCGGGATTAGCCATTGTTGGTTACGCGTTATTGTATTGCAGTTTCATTGACGTAATGCAATTTCCAACTTTCTTCCTTCGGACTTCAGTCCCTAGGCATAACATCTGCCTGGAGAGAGAGATCTCTCTGTTGTGGCCTTGCCCTTGCTTCATCATAAATAATTATCCCAGCCTATATACGTCCCACTGCAGGGCACAGGCCTCCTCTCAGAATGAGAGGGGTTGGGCCTGAGTTCCGAAGCTCATGGTAAATTACAAATGTAACTTCGCATATAAATTCCGAAAAACTCATAGGTGCGAGCCGGGATATGAACCCACGACCCTCTGCTTGATAGGCCATTGGTCAAACCACTAAGCCACCAAGGCTTGCTTCACACATGCGTAAATGACTTAAAGACCATTGCGAAATGGATGACATAGCTATATCTTTGAATCATCATATTTTTGTCGACAACATCCCGTAATTTAGAAGATGTAGTCATATTTATTACGCAAATACGCCGTTTGAGTGCTTCAATTATTTCGACGGGTGTTTTTAAAAAATACTTTGGTGTATGTGTTCCACTTGCAGTTTCATATACTACTCCAATTTAAAGCAAATATTTCAATAGTGCTGAAACTTTTTTTTAAGCTGCTTTATCAACATGGCGCAAATATTTTGTATTCAAAATATACCCTTTAATTCCTTACCCTTACCTTGTCTCTTTTGTTTGAACAATGCTCTGTACAACTATTAGTTCACTCTCTGAGGTAAACCCTATCCCCCTTACATTCCATAAACAAGACCGACGCCACAGACGACTGCAAACATCTCTAACAAGAAACAAACGTACGATTTACAGAGTAAGGAGCTGTGGCTTTCACCAAACTGAAATATCTATCCTCCCCCGGGAACATCGCAATTTCACGGACTGGGAAGACATCGTTTTATTTCAACTAGCTTTTTCTAACTTATTTTTCTGTTTGGACTAGCTGGTGCCAGCGATTTCATGGCGGACTCTTTACTCTGCAATGGACGACACGTTCACGCGTTTTTGAAATCTTTTAATGGCATTTTTTTTTTGTTGTGGCGTCAGTATGGACTGTGTTTGGTAGCTCCGCAATATCATGTCATCCAATAAGTATACCGCAATGTCGCAAGTTAAAAATCTTAAAATATTAGCGTTGTATTGCCCGGGATGGATGATTTATGGCACTGAGACGTGGCCGCTAACGATGGGCCTCATAACAAAGCTCAATGTCACTCGGAGGGCGATGGAGACGGGTATGCTCGGAGTTTCTCTGCGGGATCAAATTAAAAATGATGAAATCCGCCCAGAACTAGTCACTGAAATAGCTCGAAGTATCGCCAGACTCAAGTGGCAGGGGGCAGCTCTTCGCTCGTCATTTATCAGCTGATAGTTAATGGGGCCAAAAGGATCTCGAATGTCGTCCATGAACCGAAAGACACAGTGTATGCAGTCCTCCCACAAGATGGAGCGGTCTGTTTGGCGAACCTTGGAGGGAGGCATTTGTTCAGCAGTGGACGTCATTCGGCTGAAATGCTGATGTTGCTCCAAAGCTCAAAATGTTTACCTTTCTTTTGCGAGCTATCGTAATTTATCTTAAAGTAATTTATTATCTAAACCTAAACGAAAGGCCAGACCTATTTCTCTTCGAAATAATTACCAGCGCGTCAATTTAAACCTACACAGGTCTACACCCACTCTTTCTATTCTACTTCTACTATAAAGGCTTAGGTACTTTACTAAATGTAAACAAACATCAGCTGACAACACGATTATGGCGTCGGGTTAACCAGCCAAATGCAATATTTGTAATTGACTTTCACGCGTCACTTTTTCGACGTACTCTTTAGTTTAGTCGCATAATATAGAGTTTGTTTACATTTAGTAAAGTACCCAAACCTTTATACCTCTAGTATAGGTAAGTTTTCTCACATTTATATAGGTAGACATTTTCTTTAAGATCAACTGTGCTATACTAGAGTATTCGTACCTACTGCAAAGATGAAAACTGTCTGAATGCAAAACTAGCGAATTATATTTTGAGAGTGTTTCTGTTATCAAAGCAAATGAAAAGCGAAATGTTAAACTTAAGTATGATTAATATTTTAAGTTTGTACGAATAGGAGAGCTATGACGGTCTTTTAGCAAATTAAAAAAGTCTATAGACAAGACGAACCTACGTCAACGAGAAAGAAAGAAAAGGATTTTTCACGACACAGCTCGAAAATATGGCCATAGATAAGTAGATAACCTAAATCCAGTACTCAAAACTGCCTATTATATGTACATTTAACAGCTGACTCATTTTTGGCGCGCAAACACGACAACAATGTTACACTAATCGAAAACAGGACGTATCAGTATATGTATTTCATTATACGATACGACTTTTTGAAAGATAATTCTAAATTTCATTCCTGGCGTGCTGAAACGACATTATTGGACCAATCAAAAGTAATCGTCTGCTGCATGTGATGGATGGATGGATGGATGGATGGATGGATGGATGGATTGGACGGGATGGACGTGATGGACGGGATGGACGGGTTGGACGGGATGGACGAAATGGACGGGATGGACGGAATGAATCGACGGGTTGGACGGGATGAACGGGTGGACGAAATGGACGGGATGGATGGATGGATGATTATGATGATGATGATGATGATGATGATGATGATGATTTCCTCGCATTAGTCGTGAAAAGCACAATGTTTAGTCTCGGCCAAAAGTGCAATAGATGGACTCGTACTTTCGAGGGCCTCCGCTACGCGTCGGCCCTCAAACAAACTCGTCCATCTATTGCTTACATTCCAGCCTCTACAACAATGTACTATAAATTTTTCATGCACAATCTGTTGCCATATTCAAATTATTTTCGTCAAAAATCGAACAATTACGAAGAAAATAAGTAATAATTTTATCAATACTTATTCATTTTTGCCGGACTTGCTAGAAAATTTATTATTGTTTAACTACTAATAATTCAATTTGTATTGATTCATCATCCCAGCCTATATGTCCCACTGCAGGGCACAGGCCTTTTCTCAGAATGAGAAGGTTTGGGTCGTAGTTCTCCCGCGGGCTCAGTGCAGATTGGGAGCTTCACACACACACCTTTGAATTTCTTCGCAGGTGTGTGCAGTTTTTTTCGCCATGTTTTTCTTCAGAGTAAAACTCATGGAATATTTCATGTAATTTCGCACGTAAATTCCGAATAAATACGAGCTGCGGCTTTCAATGTATTGATAAAAAAAAACGAATATCAATATTTTACTGCGTAACCCAGTGATATGAAACTATTGATCTGAAAGAATTAGTTATTATAAATACAAAACTAACTTCAAGAGCAATGCAAAAACAAATCCCATTTCATACAGTGATCTGTTATCATTGCCCTTGTATTAGGTCAAATACAAATTTTAATCGATACCAATTCCCCGCAGCATCATCGACTACTTCCCTTAACAATATAAAGGCATTCAAGACGTCCTATCTACGTTAGAAATACAACAGCACATAAGCCGTTTTAGACTCGCAAAACCGTACCACGTCCATGGAACCCAATTAGCCAATTAAGGCTCGCTTAGCAAGAATTAAGTTCTTGTTAAATTCGTTAAGCCGGTAGAGGCGAGCCGACGACAATACTAAGCCGAATTTGAACGTCGATATAGCGACCGTAGGCATAACTTACTCGCTTATACATATACTAGCTGATGCCCCCGTCTTTGCCCCCGCTAAAGTAGATTAAAACGTATTTTCCCATGGGAATGAGATATTTTCCCGTGGTAAAAAGTAGCCTAGTAGGTTGGTCTTCGGATGAACCTGGATAAAACCAAGGTTATGTTCAATGAACATGTAAGTCCGGAACCAATTGCTGTTCAAGGCAATATTCTCGAGGTTGTTAAGGAGTAGGACCTCGGGCAAACTATGCAATTGGGTAAAAACAACTTCGAGAAAGAGGCCAACAGAAGAATACAGCTGGGATGGGCAGCGTATGGGAAACTGCGTCAAGTCTTCACGTCGCCAATTCCACAGAGTCTAAAAACGAAAGTCTTCAATCAGTGCGTCCTACCCGTCATGACATACGGTGCCGAAACATGGACACTCACTGTAGGGCTGGTCCACAAATTTAAAGTTGCTCAACGTGCTATAGAAAGGGCTATGCTCGGAGTTTCTCTAAAAGATCGAATTCGTAACGAAGTGATCCGACAGAGAACCAAAGTTATCGACATAGCCCACCGCATTAGCACGCTGAAGTGGCAATGGGCAGGCCATATAACCCGAAGAACCGATAACCGTTGGGGTAGACGAGTTCTTGAGTGGAGACCACGGATCGGCAAACGTAGCGTAGGACGTCCTCAGACTCGGTGGAGTGATGATCTTCGCAAGGCGGCTGGCAAGAGCTGGATGAGAGTGGCCGAGGATCGTGCTCAGTGGCGTGCCATGGGAGAGGCCTATGTCCAGCAGTGGACGAACATAGGCTGATGATGATGATGATGATGAAAAAGTAGCCTATGTCTCTCTCCAACCCTTCAACTACGTCCATACAAAAAATCATGGCAATCCATCGCTCAGTTTCGACGTGAAAGAAGGACAAACTAACAAACAAATAAACAAACAAACCCACTTTCACATTTATAATATTAGTATGGATGGAGAGGTATGTATGTCAAACTGTTTTGTACAGTACATACATAAAATCATGTCATTGTTTTTTAACCCCCGACACAAAAAGAGGGGTGTAATAAGTTTGACCGCTATGTGTGTGTGTGTGTGTCTGTCTGTCTGTAGCATCATAGCTCTTAAACGGGTGAACCGATTTGGATGCGGTTTTTTTAATAGAAAGCAGGTTTCTTGGCGATGGTTCTTAGATATGTTTCATCAAAATCGGTTAAGCCGTTTCAAAGTTATCAGCTCTTTTGTTAGCTGCGGAAGGGATCTTAGACGCATAATGGGCATTGACTTAATGTTCAAACAAACAAGTGACATAATTGCGTTGAGGTTTTTAAAATTTTTAATTTATAGTTACTACGTTTAACGTTCAACATGAAACGTTCAACGGTCAACATGTGGCCGTATTGTCTAATGCGCATACGCTTGCCATCGCTTTCACCATCTCTTTCTGTCACCGTCTCATACCGTTTGACAGAAAGAAATAGTAAATGCGATGGCAATTGTTAGAGCGTTAGACAATAAGCGTACGGTTTATCCCTGTGTAGATCTGCAAAAAAATCATATCAGTTTCATTACGAAGCTGTAAAGCGAATGAATTTGAAGTGATCAATCGAACGCCACAATGTAAAGCAAACTCTACGATTTGTCTCGCAGAAACTTTGTATGGTCACATTACCTACTGTTCTTTTTCTTTGACAGAGTGAGAAAGAACGCGTTACTATCTCCTGTTCTTTCTCCCACGAAATATCGAAAGTAGAACCTGTTTGCCGCGCTCTAGTCGATAGTCCTATTAAAACGGAAGGGCCTCGATATCGATTTTGTCTTTCGCGATTAAGTTTATATCGTTCATGGCAGCTGATTTATTGCACGAATAAATAGATTATGAATCGAATGCTTATTGCTAATCTACTAAAAGCTTAAGTAAGCTTTTAAAATTGGGACAAGCTTTCCCGGTGGAATTGGCAGCGTATTTTTAAAGAAATGGTAACAGGATTTAGTTAGTACTAAAGTTAAGTAATAAACGAAACTGAAATTAATTTGGCAATTGCGTGAAGTTATTATAACGGTCGTCATCATCATCATCATCATCCCAGCCTTTAGGTATACGTCCCACTGCAGGGCCTCCTCTCCGAATGATAGGGCTTGGATCGTAGTTCCCACCTTTTTGCAAAAAATGTGTGTTTTTGTGTGTGTGGCACACACAATGAACTGATAAAACGCTCGCCGCTGCCGCCGGTCGCGCGATGTCGTGGTCGTAGACACTTCGCGCGTCTTGTTCAGGCGTCAATCCAGGATTTGATTTAGGGAGGTGTCATCTTAGCTCATCTCACTAGCTCAATCTTCTAAAAAAAGTAATAAATAAAAATATGGAAATTTCAGTTGATCGTACGTAGGATTTGGTCGTAAATCTGATGGGGGAGGGGACGAACGGACGGACTTGATTGTCCAATACAAAATTAAAAAAAATCCCTACCATTTGGTAAAACATATTTTCGCTTTATTTTTAGGATAGGTACCTACTATTTAATCAATTTCTACGAAAACTTACAACATTAGGATCATTAACTATGTGAAGTGAAACAACTGAGACATTACAAAGCAAACTTTAATTTTCTATATGACCCCTTTATCATGATTATCCCGACACCCTTCTTGCCTTTGAACCTACGTCAAGCACCAAACAATGGACCCTAGCCTAGTATCGACGGCGGTACCCTAGATCCAGCACAATGGCCATCTTGGTAGTTACGCGGAGTGCTCATATTGTTCGAGTGACCAACGATTAGGGCTATAGAGATTGCCTGTGGGTGTTACGTAGGATCGGGGCGTTACTGTAGGATCGAACAGCTGCACGGTTTTTGTTAGTATAATTTTATAAAAATTATTAGGGCCTATGCTAGCTGACGCGGATTACCCGGAACGGACGCCCGCCGTGCGCGCGTCTAATAAGAAATTGTATGAACAGCGCTAAGTATATTTTAGGTAGATTTTTTACGGAGCGAGACCCGCGAGCGTGCGCACGCGGCGGGCGTCCGCGTCAGCTAGCGTAGGCCCTTAGCCTTATCCTGTGGCTTTGTCCGCGTTACAAAATGCTATTGAAAGATACATTTTCAATCCTAGAGTTTGGCCTGATAATATGTTACTATTCCACGTGGACAAAGTCGCTGGCAGAAGCTAGTTATGACATAAAATTGAAGGTGCCATGTGTTAGGTCAGAGTCGAGCACAGGGACGTTTACCTCACTGCTGATACTTTGTTTATTTTTACTACTAACTTCCCCGATTTTTTAACCCCGAAAATCAGGCATAAATCGGTAAGAATGTTCATTACACAATAAATTGAAAATAAAATATAGGTTGCATCTTCCTTCAATGATGATGATGATTGACACGTTTCTAAACCCGTCAGGAAACAAATAAAAAGCTTACTAATCCCCTTAAATTCGTCTTAAATCTCGAACTATTTTAAACTATATTTCATACTAAATACAAACTGAAATATAGATGCACAGAAAAAACCCCAGAAAAAAGACCAATGCTGGGAATCGAACCCAGGCCCTCAGCATTCCGTGCCGTATGCCATACCCCTACACCACCACTGGTCTAGAGATTAGACACGAATCTTTCCTATACATCATACATTTCAGTCTGCTAAATCATCACCTTATGCAGTGATAAGCGCTCATCTATGTTACACCCTCTATCGAGAGATTTTAACACTCCTTCGGAACTAACCGCTCACGTGGACAAGAGATGGCGCTACTGTGCAACTTTAAACAAGTTAGCTTAGCTATAAAGTATCTTTTTGTATTTATTTTTTCAACTTCATTTTTTTATTACTTTTACCCAGCTGGGTTCGATTCCCAGCATTGGTCTTTTTTCTGGGTTTTTTTCTGTGCATCTATATTTCAGTTTGTATTTAGTATGAAATATATGATTTCACGGGATGACCGTAATAGTAATAAAAAAATGAAGTTGAAAAAATAAATACAAAAAGATACTTCATAGCTAAGCTAACTTATTTTAAACTATTTTACCGCGAAACCATCATATCAATGGTGGCGTATCCAAATACTAAATACCCTCATTAATTGCTTTCCCCATTGTTCCGGGGAAGAAACAATGCGCATTAAACCGTGACCAATTATAACTTCCACCGCCGTTTGATATTGTCTTATCCCCGCTTTTTACCAGTGTTGCCATCCTACACCAAATTAGAAACCAGGATTACGCGTTATACGGGTGAAACATAACTAAAGTTTTTTACGATGTCGTGGTATGTGAAGAGAATCGAAAAACATCGTCATTGTCATATTCCCAGCCTATATGTATATACAGCCTCACTGCAGGGCACAGGCCTCTTACAAAGAAAGGGCTTAGACCGTTATTCTCATGCGGGCCCATTGCAGATTGGGAACTTCACACACCATTGAATTTCTTCTCAGATAGTTTTCCTCACGATGTTTTGCTTCACCGTAAAGTTCATGGTAAATTTCAAAATGTAATTTCGCACAACCAACCCACTGGGCTGCTACGATTACCGCTTGCTATTCAGAATCTAAAAACGTTCCTTTAACATTTGTCATTCCTAACCATAAGCCCGTATTCTCAGTGACAGTACCATATGGTATACGGTCGAAAATATTTCTCGAATACGAGATTTTCCCACATGGACGCCGTTTGAACGATTTTCAAAGTTACTAAGTATACAAAATTTTGTTGTCACCTCTACATTCGGTAAAATCTCGTATACCTACTGTATACGGGAAAAATGACGCCGTGTGAATGTAGTCTACCTACCACATAGTCCACGCAGAGTAATGTAAATCTCACTAAAATTTGCGGTTTTTTTCGGCAATTTTCATGCGCCTGGCAACACCTGTTTTTACTTAAATGGATCTCCGTTTGGATATTGCTTTTTAATTAATTTTGTAATTAAAAGTTTTAGTATTTATTGAGTTGAACCTCGCTTTGTTGAGTTTTTATTATGTTTAATTAATTTGACGATTTGTTTTTTTCAGGTAAGTGCTGGAAGTGTTTGGTGCTAGGCGTCTGACAAGCATTAAGGTATACATTCAAAACAAATATTCGACAAATAACCAATCACGAAAAATATAACCTAAAAGGGATGAAACCGAATATTCTTAAGACTTTAACTACAATCTCGTACACAACGCGGGATTCTTGAGCCACTTAACCTTTTCGACGCCAACGACACATATATCAGCACCGCAGGTTCTACGCCAACGACTTATATATCAGTCATGGCGTGCAGAGCGATATCTACCTACATGCATTTCTGTAGGGTTCAACTTCGCGTTTGACATTCCGATGTCATGGCGTATGAGTGAGAGCTGTTGTATTTGACAGAGCGTTGACAAGGTTAATTGTGACTAGGTATTCGTAATTTGGCTGTGTAACACTAATCGGGTTTATTAGTGGATCAATCAACTTTTTATTGACACGGAAAATTCACAAGCTTTTTTAAAATTAAATATATGTAGACCGTTTTTTCGCTGAAATATTTCGTGTTTTATTATATTATACAGGATGTACGCGAAACTCAACGACAACCTGGTACTGGGCGAGAAGGCACAGATAACAGTTCTGAAAAAAATAAGGGTTAAACCTAGATTTCTATGAAAAATAGTGGTTAGTAAGCTAAAATATTCAAATTTGCATGATTTCGCCCCTTGAACATTAAGTAGGTAGGTAATTTATTGAGTTATGAGAAATGATCGTCTGGGTAAATATTATCGTATTATTCGATCGTTTCAACCGTGTCACTTTCGTAGTCACATTTTTCACGAATTGCCCTTTATAGCGTGTATTTGACACACCTACAAAGTACGGAACCCTCGGTGCGCGAATCGGACGCTCACTTTGCCGGTTTTTTTGCCGTGAAGATCCAAAGTGTTATACGCTACTACGACATTTACTGGTGTCACGCACCAGTTGTAATGAATGAAACTGTAAGAAAGATGGCACACCATGTGCACGCATCTTGTGCGCTATCTTTGCTACAGTTTCATTTGTTACAACTTGACGTGACACGCAAACGCATCTGCAAGCTTATTGTCTAACGCTTTTGACGCTTCCCTTCGCTCGCGATCACTATTTATCTCTGTCAAACGGTATAAAATGATGACAGAAAGAGATGGTGAAAGCGAAGGCAAGCATCAGAAGTGTTAGACAATACGGCCGTCTGCGCCGGCCTTTAGGTCGGAAAACCCAAGATATTGAAGTATCCAATTGGGACCTAAAGAAAAACAGGACCCTTGTAGTTTCAGATATAGAACCCCTGATGTGCGGACAAGATATTGTCCTACCCTTTTCTAATATATGAACGGCGTGCCCAAAAAAAAGGTTTTCAAAAATAGTATTCATATACTTTTATTTTACCGTCGAGGCTAAAATTATATAAACTTTAAAAACACCATAAACACGCTGCGCGTTCACTCCGCTTCAAATACGTTTGCAAATCGCCAGTGTGATATGGCTCTAACACATTGATTCCCAAAGTGGTCCAGGTGGACCCCCAGGGGTCCACGGATGACTCGACGGGGGTCCATAGTTAGATCCAATCTTCACATTTATGTCGAGTTTTGGGTATATATGGTAGAAATATAGCTGCAAGGGGTCCACCGTAAGCAGCTAAATTTTGAAAGTGGTCTATCAGAGAAAAAAGTTTGGGAACCTCTGCTCTAACACCAGCTAACACCTAATAATTTATCTCAATTACATTTTCATTTATTTTTATTTGTTGTTTCCTTGTTCGATTTCTGAAAAACACTATTTGCCTCGGCCGGAACAGCAATTGCTGGATTCGTATCGCTAATTGGACTCGAAAGCTTCGTCCCTTTGAACTGATACTCAGCCAGAAATTACCTACTTTTAGGCCTAGGGAAATAATGTACTTATTAAAGGTAAAGGATCTATTAACAGGTTCCGATCAGTGACGGAGTGGCGATTGCCTTAATTACAACGGACATCGCCAAAGCGGCGATGGCAGCAAGCCACATAGTCGTTGAGTCATTCTACATACAGGATGTCACATGCAATATGAGCTAATATTGCTATGTGTTTCAATGAACATTAAAAAAAATACATGATTTTATTTAACATTCGAATGTAAGTTAGTTTCAAAATGCAAACTTGAATTACGCGCTTTCGGAAAGACCTATAATAGCCAAGAAAAATGCGCCGCAAGGAACTTTGCCGGAGTGTTTTTTTTTTTCAAAATTAAAATCATGTCACAATTCACTTTATTAGTCACATATGCAAGTAAATGAAAAAATATGTCATAGTAATGAAAACATTTTCTTATCATTCAGTATTTACAGGAATTCATGGGGAATAACAAATAAAATTATGGTGTGTATTGTTACAAATTATACCTAACCTAAACCAATCTCTAGATTAAAGCAATCAAAAAAGTTCGCCTAGTTAATTGTTTTACCGAAAATTATATAAAACTAGCTTTTGCCCGCGGCTTCGCTCGCGTGTACCATGAGTATTCCAAAGAACCAAGATATCAAGCGAGCAAGCATACAGGCAAGCAAGCAAGCATGCAAGCAAGCATGCATGCACGTGTTAGATTTGGGTCTATTCATATTAGATATTCTATGTACCTATCGATATTCTTTTACTTAGAAATATATATATAGAAAGTGACAGTTAATTTCTCTTGATTAGCTGCTTTATAGTCACGTGTCAGAACATGACGTATAGATATTAAACAAGGAAATAACTTATTCTGATGTTTATTGGGGCCAGGAGTTAACGGAGTATAAAATAATCAGTCTATGATGGGTTAAGATATATATATTTGGTAAGTAAAACAAACAGATCAAACCATATTTCGAGAAATCGCTTATATTGAAACAAATCTTATTTTCCAATTAAATAATAGCTTTTAATGATAACGAATAACAACACAAGATTCTCGATATATATAAATATTATTCAGTTACCAACATAATTCAAGTATTCATTAATTTATAGCTATACACGTTAATATAAAATATAAGCTATACCATAATTATTGATATATTTACATATGAAAGATATAGAAACAAACTATAGCCATTTATTAATTATACAAACAAGTAAGTACTTAACTGTCATGTGACCATGGCGACGGCTCGTTACAAAGTGCTTTCTACCTGGCCTAAGAAGGCCTTTTATAGGTTTGCCTTGCCGTCTAGGTGAGTCGCAAACAACTGACGTCACCAGTGTAAGACAATCGGAAAGTATCTTAATTATTATTTTGCTTGCCTTTAGAGCCAAGCATTACCTTAAATTATCAATTCCATAATTATATCTCATTTATTTACTTATTTTAGCAATATATTTTATCACCTTACATATCTAATAATATTATAATAGTTTCTATTACTTAGTATATCTAACACGGCCATACTGACATGTACTACGTTCTCGGAGTACATAGGTAAAAATCATCGAGTCAGATATAAATGTTTATATATTTTTTCATCTATAAACGTATTATTATTATAGGTAAACTTTGTGATGGAAGGGTTAAATAGTCGTAAGTGGGCACAGTCACGTCAGATTCAGTCAGTCACAGATTTCTCACTGGCACCGGCTTAGCACAGCCACAGGATGACCACAGGCCCCAGCTAAGCACAGCCACAGAATTATCACAGGCCCCAGCTTAGCACAGCCACGGGTTTACCACAGGCACCGGCATAGCACAGCCACAGGATGACCACAGGCCCCAGCTAAGCACAGCCACAGAATTATCACAGGCCCCAGCTTAGCACAGCCACGGGTTTACCACAGGCACCGGCATAGCACAGCCACAGGATGACCACAGGCCCCAGCTAAGCACAGCCACAGAATTATCACAGGCCCCAGCTTAGCACAGCCACGGGTTTACCACAGGCACAGCCAGTACAGCCAGTTTAACAGAGTTATTGTAATATGTCGTAATTATGGGTATGATGTTTAAATCTGCAGGTCACACATGACAATCGGATAAATAATTGCTCTATAATACGAGAACTCTCAATAATTTCTACCCTTACCGCACCCGGCTATTCGCCCGCTGCCAGTGAACCGTGTTCACCCGCCGTCAGCGAATGCCTAACACCAGTAAAGGTGTTTTCAATCATAATTATTCTAATAATCCCTCACTGTGGGCGGCCAATCACCCGCTCGGCTGTCAGTGAAGCATAAATCAACTCGCCGTCAGTGATTGCCGGCCACCAGTTAAGGAATTGAAACTGATAGTTATAACAATAATTACATAATTATCATGAGTGACCTCACACTCAAAACGACCCATCTAATGTTCAAACTGTCGTTGTAATAGTAAAAGTCATTCGTCATCACAACTATGATTCATTTGTAATCATAGTTACTTTCTCATGTTTATGCTATCCCAAATTATAATTCATCGTCACAGCCATATCAGTGTCATATCATCATCTCATATGATTACTCAAAATCATAATCACAGGATTGTAAATTCTGTAATGATCACCCTATGTAGTAAATATGACCAATCACAAAAACAATACTTTATGATAAATCACAGACCAAACTCATGTGATCTATTACTTTCAAAATAACAAATTTTACAATATAGCATCATATCTATATGCATTAACATACAAATATCAGAAAACACATTTTTTTCTCATGTTTCGTGTAATTATTAATTTTACAATGGCATGACATCCTTTATCAGCACTATTTTATTTATTTTCCCAAACATTTTATTCTTTGTTTTTATTTTTCATTTTTATACTTATGTTAATATATATCTCATGTGATGAAGTCTAAGATTTAATAAAAAAATTAAAACTACCTTGTCTGAAATTTTACAAACAAATAGCTCGGCCAAACTGACACATCCATAAATAATAAAAAAAAAATATTTAAAAACAACACAAATACACTGTTAACATCGAGATAAAACTGTACTGTCACTGAATTATTTTTGGTGTTCAATAAAGAACATTTGTATTGTATTGTAAGAAGTGTAAAAACGTGAGTTTTCCATCTATTTATTTCTTTTTATAATCAACGTCATTTTGTGTCAGAATAAGCAAACCGTTTAAATCATTTACATTAAGTGTTGTATGTTACGATTGTTCATAATTTTTAAAGAAAACTGAAGTATTTATTATATCACTAATAATTATTAATTTAATAATTTTAATAACATTTTGACATCGATAAAATTTTTATTTAGTTGAAATTTGTAGTATTTTTTGTTACTTAATTTAATGTAATGTAATTCAATTTAATGTAATGTAATTTAATTTCATTAAGTGTAATTTAATTTTACTGTATAACTAAATATAATGAATTATTTTAATAACCAGGTGAGATTCACTCAAGCAGAATAATACAATACTATCTACCCGTGTAGTCCACAGGAACGAAATTCCGCCATCGCTATCCTACCCTACGGAAACATTTATTATTTTGTGAGAGTAAAAAAAAACTGGACAGAGCCATTTTTTTTTAAACTAAGCTTCTACCTGATTTGCATAATGCCTAATTCACTAAATTGACTAAACAAATTTTCATGGTCTCGTAATAAGTAAATATCGATTGGTCTCATTCCTAAAATAAATAAATAAATAAATGTCATGTCCGATAATGTCCAAATATCGAAATGTACATTTCTTTATATGTAATACCGAATCACAGATATGATAATCCTTCAAAATAACTTGAACTGAAAACTCCAGAATGGCAAAATATCAGTTTTAAAATGCTCAAGTATTTTTTTTCAAGCTTACGGTTTGCGGCAATTATTATATTTGCCTGACATATATCGTACCGTATCATATCGTATCGTACCGTATTGTGCTTGTCGTACTTCATCTTTTTTTTTTATATAAGTATTTCAATGTAAGTGACCAGGACTAAAGAAAGTAGTGAAGCTAATTGTACCTACATGAAGGTTAACTAGCTTTTTAACAGACTTCATTGAAATTTAAGTATCCTGTCAACTGGTTGTTTTGAATATACTATGTTCTGGAATAAGGGTGTTGTGAAGTCTGTTATAAGATTCAATACATTTTAAACTTCACCCCTATTAAGAACATGGTGTAATGGAAAAAAAAAATTCAACCATTCTGGGAATTTAGGCACTTTGACACTAAGTCCTTTTAAGATCTAGAAGTATTGGCAAAAGGGCAAAAAATTCCGGCATAATGTGCCCTAGTCTTATAAATAGGTAAATGAACAAACCTGTTGACGGCCAAGTAGAACACGAAACCACAGGTTGTTAGTATTTAACGGTTATCTTTAACTAATCATCTAATAGAAATTACGACACGTACGTACACTATTATTTTTTTTTTTAAGCTGCTAATTAAATTTAGCAACCTTTCGAAAACAATGTTGTTTCGTTGAGACACTAATAACTGTTACCACCTACCCTAATTTTTCTGAAGGTAGATGAACAAAGAATACGAAAACTGTCGTACACAGACAAATAATAAAATCTAATAAATAAAAATAAATTTGACGTTATGGTTATCAAATTTAAAATTATTTCAGCTCTTTTTTTCTGGTGAAAAAGGTAAAGGAAACATCTGTTCTGTTGTGGTACTGGTAAATTGAGATATGTTTTTTTAAATTTGTTGTATTTTTTAAATGTGGAGAGATAAATTATAATAAGTATTTTTCCGTGTTCAGGAAGCGAAACTCTTTCGATTCCTGTAGTAATTTTCAGGTGTCAAAAAAAAATGAGATCTCGTTAATTGTTTTTAAGGAAGTTGTGGATTTACGTACAGTTTTTCCTGCCAAGGGAGTTCCAAATTTAGTTTTAAAATTTGCAAACAATATTTGTAGGTATGTCATTTCAGACTAAGGAGGTTCCAATTCAGCCAACGTTTTATTTATATATTTTAAACTTAGCTATAACATCGTGAATCTTTGTTATTTTTATATTTATATTAAATAATTTTACAATAATTTTAGTATGTATTTTTTATCATGTTAGCAGGATCTGGCCATAAGACCATTCGAATTCTAAGCTAAACACAGTTTACATTATCTATGGTAAATGACTTGAAAAAGTGACAATCTTTATTGGAACTATTGGAAGGTAGCCGTAATTTCATTAAATTTAAGTGTTTAGAGACTCAATTTCATTTTTAGTTTTTTTTTTTTTTCCTCGCAATGCGATGAAAATCATTGTGGGTACTATACTCGCAAATTTTTCTTTTGAGAAGCAAGTATATTACTTAATTCAAATCATAATTTCCTGGCTAACTACTTCAAAGTAAAAAAAAAACAACTTTAGCGCTGTAATATTTGCAACGAAGAAATAGATTGGCGAGTCTGTTGAAATTACTGTTAAAGGATGCCATTTAATTTTGAACATTTATACATGACAAATCCTACAATTCTAAAAATAATTTATAAGTCTAGTAGGTACAATACCGATAGCAATGTTTTTAATATTAACGTTTCGATTAGTTAAGCCGAAAGCTTTCCAGTATACATTTTTAAGGTTCTATTAGTTACTTAGCAAAAGTCACAATATTATAATAATGTCAATTGGGTAAATAAGATATGATTTTCGTAGACTATAATTATTGAGTAAGTAGGAATTGAACAATCATAAGATAATACCAATGGATCGTGTATGTAACTGAATTGTGATTCTACCCTATTTTTTTGTTCACTTTAATTTGAAAATGACTTTCAGGCTTTTGCAATCGAAACAATAATTTTGTGGAAAATAAGGTTATCGCAAAATAAGTAACAATGGGTCTCTTAAATCATACTGGCCTTTGTGAAGTAGGTGGTTACTCTTTTATAGTGGCAGCACTTCTTCATTCTTCATAAAAGCTTGTAAATACTGGAGCACCACATCACGAAGCTGTCAACGTTGGTAGGACGTCAGCGCGATCGCGATGTCAACAGGACGCTGCATTATACGCCACACTAGTGTGCCGTTGATCATAATTCCGTTAAAGTGATGTGACAATGCCGTCCATGAAAAAAAAGGTATTCATTAATAACTGAGCTAGGTACTATCCCACTTCTGATGTTAGATTTGGGTCTATTCATATTAGATATTCTATGTACCTATCGATATTCTTTTACTTAGAAATATATATATAGAAAGTGACAGTTAATTTCTCTTGATTAGCTGCTTTATAGTCACGTGTCAGAACATGACGTATAGATATTAAACAAGGAAATAACTTATTCTGATGTTTATTGGGGCCAGGAGTTAACGGAGTATAAAATAATCAGTCTATGATGGGTTAAGATATATATATTTGGTAAGTAAAACAAACAGATCAAACCATATTTCGAGAAATCGCTTATATTGAAACAAATCTTATTTTCCAATTAAATAATAGCTTTTAATGATAACGAATAACAACACAAGATTCTCGATATATATAAATATTATTCAGTTACCAACATAATTCAAGTATTCATTAATTTATAGCTATACACGTTAATATAAAATATAAGCTATACCATAATTATTGATATATTTACATATGAAAGATATAGAAACAAACTATAGCCATTTATTAATTATACAAACAAGTAAGTACTTAACTGTCATGTGACCATGGCGACGGCTCGTTACAAAGTGCTTTCTACCTGGCCTAAGAAGGCCTTTTATAGGTTTGCCTTGCCGTCTAGGTGAGTCGCAAACAACTGACGTCACCAGTGTAAGACAATCGGAAAGTATCTTAATTATTATTTTGCTTGCCTTTAGAGCCAAGCATTACCTTAAATTATCAATTCCATAATTATATCTCATTTATTTACTTATTTTAGCAATATATTTTATCACCTTACATATCTAATAATATTATAATAGTTTCTATTACTTAGTATATCTAACACACGCAAGCAAGCAAGCGTGCAAGAAAGCGTGCAAGTAAGCGAGCAGCAAGCCCGACTAAACTTCAGGTAGATACGGTCCTTTACCGTATTTCTTTATATACAATGTTTTTCACTATTCGAAAGCGGGTACTAAAATAACCAGGTTTGTTAATAATATAATAGTAGATTGTTCAACAAGGGACTAAAACAAGCCATAATGACACGAGATATTTAGCCACCCGAGCGATAGCGAGGGAGGCTATAATTCGAGTTGTCATTATGGTAGTTTAGTCCCGCGTTAAACACTCTACTTTTCACTTTGAATGCGAGGAAAAAAACGACTTACAAAATTACTTTTTTACAACGTATGCTCAATACGAGCAATGGACATCTGTTCAAAATTCAAATAGCAAAAAAAATACCGCTGTCTTTTCTTTTCTTTTATATTTTTTTGTAAAGTGACGCTTTAAATGCTTGCATAATTAGCCAACAGATTCTAACTTAAAGACTATGTTAAAACTAATTGGACTATGCATGTAAGAATGATAATTGTTCATTCATTAGAATCGGCAAATAAATTAACCTAATTGATCTAAGTTCACACACAAAATATATTGTTAACTGAAACACTTACCCGTGAATAAAGAAACGACTTTTTAAGTTTATTTTCTATATGCCAATTCTTTGTTAAATTATATCTAATTATACTTTCTATTTACTATTAAATGCAACTGACATCGCATTATTATGAAGTCACGCCATATTAACATTCAAACGTAACTGCTCTATCTACCGTACACTCCAGCACTGCTTTGCCGACAGTGCGGATTGCTATTTTATCGGCAGAGCAGGGAACTGCTTTGCCGACAGCGTTTTAAAAAAAAAACAAATTAAATACACCTAACCTAAAGGAAATCTTTCTTTACGTGCAAAATAAAATGAATTCATCTTTAATATTTTATAATTAAATAGATTAATATTCGTAATTATTCAATGTGTTTCACGAAATTATTATTTTTTAAATATTTTTTATACAGTTGTCATTTTGAGGTTATTTCCACGCCCTAAAGGCTTCCACAGACCGAAGCGCAAGGCGCTACAGTGCGTCCTCAGCGAGCTTCGGTCTGTGGAAAGCTTTAAAATTGTCTATACTCAGTTACTGAAAATGGCGATAATCCTCCATTCACAAACACCGTGATTGGCAGTTTAGGGGTTTCCATAGTCAATTAAAAAAATTTTACTTTAATCCCTTGAGATCAAAAAAGAGCTTTAGTCCCGATATGCAGAGACTAAAGTAACATTTTAAGAGCATGAGAAGTGAAAAACGTATTATTAATTTCCTCTTTCCTGCATTAGGTATAATTCAATGTTTTCTTACCTTCTACGAAAACTTGAGTAACTGGAAGCGCTGTGTACCTACTTAGCATTGATATTATACATATTATAGTATTTTGTTAAGGTGTTGTGTGACCTAACCGTTAAGGAGTTATACCTTCCATCATCAGCTCATCTAAATAACCAGAAAGAATACAACTAAAGATCTATACGTGCATAAGATATTTAAAGAAACTTCCTATAACTCCTAACCGTTAAGGAGTTTAACCTTCCATCATCAGCTCACCCGGATAACCTGAAAGAATACAACTGTCGGTCTATACGTACCTATAATATTTGAAAAAATATCCTCAACTCTAACCGTTAAGGAGTTTTACCTTCCATCATCAGCTCATCTACATGAGATGATGTCTACCAGACGCAAACACTTAAATAGCTTGAGAAAATATATGAAAAACGTAATGCGTGCCTACAAAATTTGAGGGTTGCACAGTGTGTCGCACAAGCTAGCTGGACAATAACAACATTAACAGTTCTAAAGTTTGTTAATGAGGGTTATTAGAACATTAGTTGCTTATCACAAAAACAGGTATTGTTTAGATATTAAGTTAAAACATTTACGATCAGGAGGGTAAGTATAAAAGATAGTTGCGTCAAATGCATAAAATTAGTTGCATATTGGTTACTAATACGAATACTTTGCGTCTGTTGTTATTAAAAGTTGTGTGGTGAATTTGTGATGGATTCGATAACCAAGGGTTAGTATATATTTTTTGTACTGTTAAATTCAATATGATTTAATCTGTTCGTTAGAAAGATTTCGTTATTTAAAAGAAATCAGTAAAAAAATCTTATATTTAGAATTTAAAAGACTATAAGTAAAAATCCCCCGTTTTCCCCGAGCTACTTTTTTTGCCAAATAAAAGACACATTATTCTAGTTTATAATCAACTTAAAATTTCTTGCCCGAATTTGCCCTAACTTTTTTTGGATATTTTTTTCAGATTATTTTTTTACTATCTCAAAAATGGAATGTTTTGAGGAATGGGTCAAAGCTCCGAAAAGTGCCAAAAATGCTGCACTTTTCAAGTTTGTCGCATCAAAACATAACCTGAGCGGCGTAATAGAGCCATCGTTGAAGGAGATCAAGGCAGTTATTTCACGATTTTCTGCGAAATTGTTGGAAGAATGGGAGAATTCGAACAGAAGTCGAGACCGCTTTCTAGCATCCAATAAGACATGGCTAGGGGGTGATATCACATTCCGTACATTACTCGATCCTGTAGAGCCATCAACATCATCTCAGCCCCCACTGGCTGGCCCTGGAAGACCGAAAATTGTAGGTACACTTCGCAGATGCCAGTTCAAAGACCAAACGCTCTTCTGCCAATCAGGCAGCTTTCTGAGGAAGCTCAGGAAGCTCGCGATAAAGATTGCAGAAGATTCCGAGAGCATAACACCCGAAAGCTGTCACGTACTGCCACGAATAGAGACTTGCTTAACATGCTGCTTATTACGTCTGATCCTATTATTAACAGTCTCAGGGAGGTTCCTAAAAAAAAGACAGGTTCTCTTCCTTCTGAGGTTTTAGATTTAGTATTAGAGCCTCTTAGTAATGTTAATAGAAATACAGTTCGTAGGTTAAGTATAGCATCTAATGATTATATACAAGAGGATTCTTCTGAAGAAGAATTAAGTGATTATGAATAAGTAGAATTAATTATTATTCATTTACGAGTATGTTTTGTTATATTGTGTTGTAAATGAAATACGTAATTAATTAATGTTCAGTTGTAATTCATGTATTTGGTTAGTCATTTTAGTCTTAAGTCCCAATTAGATTAATGATGTACCTACATTGGATTGTATTTAGTTAGTCATTTTAGTTTTAAGTCCCAATTAGGTTAACGATGTGCCTACATATTACTTAAGCTAGGTAATCAGCTAGTGCATAGTGGTTTAGAATTTTGTTTTTATTTAAACAATTTTAAAATTAATTTAATTTGATTTGTGTGTGGGTGTGTGGTAATAATAAATACGATATATATTTTTGCTAAACTTTTATTTTATTGAATTCTAGGTGAAACCATTCACTGATAGTAGTTAAAATGTTTATGAATATTCATAATAAACGCGATTGAACTTAATGGCATGGACAAATAATTTTGTCCAGCTAGCTTGTTCTAGGCGACACACTGTGGGTTGCCCTCTATTTCCCTAAGATCCCGTCATCAGATCCTGATTTGGTGACAATGGAACCATCTCAGGAGTATATTGTCTTCTTTCGAATAAAAAAATATTTTTTATAATCGGTCCACAATTGACCAAGAAATCGGCGAACATACCTACATAAAAAAAATACATAAAGTGGAATGCATAATCTCCTCCTTTTCTGAACTCGGTTAAAGAGCCCTTTGCGGCCTAATTACAGTGTGAACTTATGAATTTTGAAATTTTAGCTTTCTACAACCAGTAAAAAGCAAAATCCCGTTTTTTCCCGTTCCTGTAAGAATTTCGGGAAATGCTTTCTTAGTGCTCCTCTACACTCCTCAAGGAACCCACTTGCCAAATTTCGTCTTTCTACGACCAGTAAAATGAAAAATCCCGTTTTTCCCGTTCCTGTGGGAATTTTGGAAAGTCCTCTCACAATGCTACTCTACACTCCCCAAGCAACCTAAGTACATGCCGAATTCAGCTTTCACAACCAGTAAAACGAAAAATCCCGTTTTTTCCCGTTTCCGTGGGAATTTTGGAAAATCCTCTCTCGATGCTCCTCTACACTCCCTAAGCAACCTACATTCCGAATTTCAGCTTTCTATGACCAGTAAAACGAAAAATTCTGTTTTTCCCGTTCCCGTGGGAATTTTGGAAAGTCCTCTTTTAATCCTCCTGTACACTCTCCAAGCAACCTACATGCCGAATTTCAGCTTTCTACGACCAGTAAAACGAAAAATCCCGTTTTTTCCCGTTCCTGTGGGAATTTTGGAAAGTCCACAATGCTCCTCTACACTCCCCAAGCAACCTACATGCCGAATTCAGCTTTCTACAACCAGTAAAACGAAAAATCTCGTTTTTTCTCGTTCCCGTGGGATTTTTGGAAAATCCTCTCTCAATGCTCCTCTACACTCCCTAAGCAACCTACATGCCGAATTTCAGCTCTCTATGACCAGTAAAACGAATAATCCCGCTTTTTCCCGTTCCCGTAGGAATTTTGGAAAGTCCTCTCTCAATGCTACGCTACACTCTCCAAGCAACCTACATGCCGAATTTCAGCTTTCTACGATCACCAAAACGAAAAATCCCGTTTTTTCCCGTTCCCGTGGGAATTTTGTAAAGTCCTCTCTTAATCCTTCTCTACACTCCCCAAGCAACCTACATGCCGAATTTCAGCTTTCTACGACCAGTAAAACGAAAAATCCCGTGTTTTCCTTATCCCGTGGGAATTTCCGAAAATCCTTAAAACAGTTTTTTACTATTATAATTACCTACTTCTATGCCAAATTTGAAGAGTCTAGTAATTGTAGTTCATAGGATCCCGTTGAACTGAATATATAAATCCCGTTTTTTCCTTACCCCGTGAGAATTTTGGAAAATCCTGAAATTAATGTTTTAATTAATGCAATACCTACTTGTGTATCAAATTTGAAGAGTCTAGTTATTATAGTTACTGAGATAGGGTCACTCGGAATCGAATTTATACATCCCGTTTTTTCCCGTTCCCGTGGGGATTCCCAAAATTCCTTCCTTAGTGGATGCCTACATTGTATAAGGTATCTATGTGCAAAATTTCAAGTCTCTAGATCCAGTGGTTTGGGCTGTGCGTTGATACATCAACAGTCATTTAGTTTATTTAGACATTTCAACCCCATCGCACCCCATCTAGGGAGTCGGTATTTTACATCCGCTACGTCGGATTTTAAAACCGTTGTTGTTTTCATAACCAGCGACCCGATAAACCATAGAAACAACACCCATGTTGATTTTCAGACTTTGTTACCCCTTTCCACCCTTCTAGGGGTTGAATTCTCAAAAAACCTGAAACACGTGTTTACTCATTTACCATTAGGAGTACTTCTGTGAAGTTTCGAATAAAATAGTCGAACTAATCTTGTTTCCCCATACAAACTTTGGACCCCCTTTTCACCCCCTTAGGGAGTGAATTTTGAAAAATCCTTTCTTAGTGCACCCCTAGACCTTATAAGGAACCTACATGCCAAATTTGGAATCTCTAGGCCCAGTGGTTTGGGCTGTGCGTTGATATGTCAGTCAGTCAGTCAGTCAGTCAGTCAGTCAGTCAGTCAGTCAGTCAGTCAGTTTCTTCTTTTATATATATAGATGACAATTATTTATTTCATCCATTGTTCTTTAAAAACTATGTATTTTGACATGTTCCCCAAAAATTTAATAAACTATCTACAAATTTTTTTTCCTGCCGCTCACGTCAAATTTTGTTTCAATGAACTTCAAACTATATGTCACATATGAGTGAGTTTGATGTCAACATTACAATAATAATATGTCCTTTATATAGGACACTGGGCGGCAGGAGGAGGCTTGCGGTGGAGTTGTAAAAATGCTTCTACTATCAAATAAATGATTTGGTGAAACGATTTCTACTATATTGGCAAACCCTATGCATCATTGGCAACTGAAATGTAAGGCTAATTCACCCTGCGTAATTAAAATGGCCGGCGAGTGATTTAAATTGTTAATGACACGTTTTACTCTGATTTAAGTGCAATTAGCGAAGGTGGGAATTAGTTCTGTTAATGGCTGTAATTAGGCTAAAAGTTTCGGAGTTTTTGTGCGAAATTGTATTGCCGTTTTATGCAGCACACAAATTTTGTATTAAGTAGGTACATAGGTAATCGCTTTTGATTGAATATTAATAAGATAGATTTGAGATAGATCATTAAGTTGAGAATAAACAAGACAATCCGGTAGATACTGTTCGTGGTACAAAATATCCTACCGAACGGCTTCTGTGGTGTTGGTAATAGTTAGGTTTGTCTGACATTATGTCTGTTGATTTATGTGGAATGGTAGCTATTTGTAATGGTTTCTAGTATGAGACTTGTGGTGTGGTGGCAGAGTAGCAAAATGTAGCAAAGCGACGTTTGCGTCAGTAAATTATTCAATCTCTTTTCAACCCTGACATTTAGTCCACAGACTAGAAATGGCGAGTATAAACAAATGTCTCTGGCAGGTCACTCGCGCAACTTTCATAATTCAGGTGGACTTGGGTCATTATTCAGTCCTGAATCATCTGAATACCCAGCGCGGGCGTACCAACATAAGTAACAACCAACTGGCCGGATATTGCGTAATGAAAATATCGTAAAGATAAATTTTAATGTCAACTCGGCTGTGTATCGTGCCAGTATTACGCTCCGTGTTTAAATTTGGAAGGGTTGTTTGAGCAACAGATAAAATAGAGCTAAATTGTGTTAGGTTTAAGGTTATGGTTTGTTTTATTAAGTCTGTTCGTGATTTGTGTTTTGATTTAACGAAGGAACGAAGTTAGAATAGTAATGTAATGAGGACAGCCAACGCAATTACTTTATGACTAGCTTTTGCCTTTAGCTTCTTCCTCATGGTAGCATAAACATTAGCTAGTCTAGCCTTATAAACATCTATGACATTCAAGGAGTGTCTGATAAATTTCAAATCTCCAGCTCCAATAAAAAGAAAAGGCGATGTGTTGAGTGAGTGCTATTTGTATATGTAGTAGTCTCTCCGTACAGATAACTAATGACCAGCATATAGAAACTTTGAGGTCTTCTTTAGATTTACTTGCTACTAATATCATAACTAAAAACCCTATAACATTACCTCTTTTATTATAACGTCAATTCTCGATTGTTCTATTTGTTCTTAAATTGTTTTGTCTCTTCTTTATCCCATTAATATTTTTCATAGTCAGAGAGACCAAAACATTAAGAAAAAATGACTAGGGCTAACGAGCTTTCATAAATTCATACCTAAATGCCATACATAAATCTTTAAAAAAAAACATGTTTCAGCCAGTTTTTTTTTTAATTTATTGAAATGACAAAGTTATTACTGCAACTGCCCAGCCCAAAAAGCCCAAATGCCAAACTTGTTTAAAAAAAACTTATGCAAAAAACGCTACGGCAAGCATAATTGAGTTAAACAAAGAACCTAATATAAGAACACTCAACTGAAAAATGCTTACTCAATAATTGGCACTCGACTTCCATAATATTCCACTTGTGTCAAACTTTCCTGCGAAATAATATCATTGTTCTATATATTATTACTAGCTGTTGCCCGCGACTCCGTCTGCAAAGAATTCGTTTATCGCTATCCCGCGGGAACTATGCAATTTTCCGGCATAAAAACTATCCTATGTCCTTCCCAGGGTCTCAATCTATCTCCATACCAAATTTCATCTAAATCGGTTCAGCGGTTTGAGCGTGAAGAGGTAACAGACAGACAGACACACTTTCGCATTTATAATATTAAATATTATAATATTATTATCTTATTTTATACATCATTTACTTGCAGCTTCGCTTGTGTTGCGTGAAGTATTGAAATTTCGTCGGGAAATTCTCGTGAGAATTGCCAAAAATTATGTTGTTCATTTTAGATTTTAATTGCTTCGAAATAAATAAAATTGTCAATTGAGTTGACAACTACTGACGTCTCGTCACGGCTTGCTATTGCCACACAAAATCAAAAGTAGGTCAATTGGTGACGTTAACTACCCAAGTGCTTTGACAGTTGACAGCTAGCATTTTCCCGCCATTGCTCTCGTCGCTCTTTTTTTTCATTCATCCTTCTATTGATAGGCAAAGGAAATGCCATCCATACAGCCATTTACATAGTTAATTATAATTCCTCTTTCTCATCGCTCGTGTTCTCTCCATTGATATTCATCAATCACGCGTCACGGAAAATCAAGTTAAAAAGTGTTGCCAGCGTTAAATACACAGATAAAATGTTAATTTTGCATTTGCAGTGAGGCGTCGAGCGCCACTTGCTCTAACAAAAGCACGACCTTTGTCCGCGGGTGCTTTGTCCCGTTCTACTTTTAATTATTGCTCAAATTAGGTGTAAAGAAAACGAGACTTTTGCCTTGGAATAATAATCATAAAAAAATGTAGATTTTCTTAAAGTTCAAAAGGTGTATCCCTAGACCTCCGGTCCTTAAAATTAAAAGCACAAGTTTTTTTTTTTTGGAGATTATGGCTTGGTTGCAAGACCTATAAGCCAAAGCACAAGTTTTTTTTTTTGATAATCAATAGAGAAGGGGACTTGTGACCGGGTTTTTCCATTCCCTCCAGGCCCTCCATTCCCAGTTCGTCCGAAGGGATTTGTCCCGGACTCAAGTCACCCTTCCTACTCTAAAGTAAAAAACAGCAAGGACTTCGCGTCTTTTGGCCCCTCTGGCGACTCATTAAAAAAAAAGGTATAGTATTACGTTGTATCAAAAATACGTTTTAAACTCTTTGAGTCATACTCAGATAAATTCATAAGAACTACACAGGAAATTAACGTACATACTAATGAAAACAATTTGTGATGGGCTTTCTCATTGAATTATTTCACTCCTTAGCACCAGAACATGAGCACTTTCTTAGTATAATTGTCTAAGCATGTTCGGGTCACGTTAATTGTGCCGCGTCTGTTTGAGTCGCATGTGCTTTAGCTTTGTTTACGGGTGTTCGTGTAGCATTAATATCACAGCGAAAATCGTACTATAACGTCGCAGGCTGCAACTGGCAACACATATGAAGGGTCATGGACTCAGAAATACATAATAACATTGTATTTAAAAATAACTGAGAAAGATTTCTTATAGAAAAAAATTCAAACTGCACAAGTATTATGCACGACCTATTTAAAGTAGGTAACTAAATGTTCTTAAGATTTTGATTGATCTGACTTTTGAAAGCCGGCCATGTGTGGAAGTCGGACTCGCGCACCGAGGGTCCCGTACAAATTAGTATGTATTCGATCGTTTCAACCGCCTTACTTTCGTGGTTAGTTTTTTCCCGATTAGCTGTAGCTGTAGATGCCGGTTTCAGTTATTTTTTAGTCAAAGTCACAGGAGACCGAAAAGCTGGCAGCTACCTCGGACAAAGAATTAGTTTAGGTATTCAAAGATACGCTGCCAGTATCTTCGGAACATCGCCTAAAGGGACTCCTTTTCATAATATATTTTAGTTATTATTATTATAATTCTTAAGATTTTTAGTTTTAGGATAGTATAGGAGTTTAGAATAGTTTTGTATGAACAATCTAATATATAAAAATCTCGTGTCACGGTGTTTGTTACCGAACTCCTCCGAAACGGCTTGACCGATTTTTATGATTTTTTTTTTTCTCCATATTCGGTAGGTCTGAGAATAGGTCGTAGGCTATTTTTTATACCCCTAGGTGGTATATGGCAAAGCAACGTTTCCAGGATCAGCTAGTATACTTATATAATTAAACATGTTATTTGTTAGAGGTCCTGTACTTCTACTAAATAACTGGAATCTGTATCAGAATCTTTCATTTCTACAAAAATGTGTCCAGAAAAGTGATTCCGAACAAACTCTCATATCCTCATATCCGTACCAATTTAAAGACAATCCGATCACTAAAGTGAGTTAAATTTCACATGCAAGATTTCACCCAAACAAACAAACATTGCAAGTTAAATAAAAGCTTCCATAAAAGTAATTTTTAATCAAATTAATCTATCGAACCTATCACTCAAATAGCGACTTAATTACCAAATGCAAACAGTTTTTACTCGCAAACAGCAAGAAGAGTAATTACATGACGAAATGCGGATTGTACGTATCGAATAGAGCTTTCAAAGTCGAAATGGAAATTTTTAATTAAAAGCGAGTAGACAGACTTAGCTATCTAGGTTTCCAAGCTCTGAAGAGATATCGGCTGAAAATGTGAGAGGCCAGATAAGGCTGCATCTCCATAGAAGTAAAACTACTACGTGCTACTACTTAACTACGTGCGTGCAGACATCGGCGGCTCGTAAGTCGTAGCATTAAGGTGGCACCACTAGTGATGGATGAGACACGTTTTTCCTGTGCCTTTTCATATAAGATATAATAACCATTGAATGCTTATTTTAATAAAAATAATTTTATATCAATATAAAATATTAATAACTTATTACAAAACAAAGAAGTAGAAATCAAAGACAACACCAACAAAAATACGCTGCGACCGTCCGTGTATGACCTTAGTATGTTTAACCGCCATAGAAATAGAACGATTTTTTTGTCGTTTTAGCGGCAATAGAAACAAACATTGTGTGTTTGTAGCTTTCTATATATTATGCTCTTGCGATTTAGCTCTGTGACAGATAAACGGACGGACGGACAACGTAGCGACAGTAGTTCGGTTACAGAACCCTTTTAAAAAATATCTAAAGTGATGTGACGTAGATAGTTTATGAATGGTGGCCGCTAATGTGATTAAGCGATTCCTCACATCTAACCTCCGCTCCCACGGAAGCGCACCCTTATTGTTCTTGCCTTTTAATACGAACATAATAGTCTTCTAACAAAATCATGGGCCAAAGGCTACACATAAATCATTATGTCTGTCTGTTTTTGTCTCAACCGACCCTTAGGAGATGCTTGATATCTAGACTAGTAACGCGAACTGAATACTAATTGAATAAGTATAATACTATGTATTTTCTGTATAAAGCAATAGGGTTGCCAATGAGTCGAAACCTATCCTTCTGTCTTTTTAAAAATAACTATTCTCTTGTCGGTGGAGTAACCGCCACTCCGCACGGTCTTCTGCCAGCCGTTTGACTTCGTAAATCCGACACGACACACACTTTCTCCTTCACGTGGTCAAAATAGGTCAAATCTTGGCCTTTCATTGCCTCGTCTTCCTTATACTTTTCCTTCCAGCAGGTGTAATAGAATGACAACAATATCCTATCCTACTAATATTATAAATAAGAACATATATGTATTATGTGAAGATTTTTGGATGTTTACTGTTTTATACTTTCGTGATTTTCACTCATGATTACTATACTAAACGGGACTTATCACGCAAATAATATTTACCTCGACGTTTCGGCCACATTGCAGCAGCTGTGGTCACGAGTTATCATCGAAACGTCGAGGTAATTATTAATTACGTGATAAGTCCCGTTTAGTATAGTAATTTTGGATGTTTGTTAGACAGTCACGAAATAACGACTGAATCTGGCATACGAACAAAAAATCTGGATTTTGTTTATATGTAAGTTAGATAACAATGCAAGTATAGTCAACAAAAAGTACAGTCAAAAAAAAGCTTGTATTAAGAATTTTATTTTTTATTTCTTCATATTCTTAGCGGTAATATTTTGGCAGCCCTGTTGAAATTAGCTATGCGGAGAGCAATCTCCTCTAACCGCAGTTTTACAACGCGTCGCATCGCAGGAACTATCACAATCACAAGCCGCTTTCTAATTGGATTATTTGTTTTGCGAGGTACTTGATGTCGTGTACTGTAATTAATTACATTAGGACAAGATTTTTCATCAGACATTTTCAGTGCTAAATATAGGACAATGAATGAAAACTGGTAGGCTAGGTCATTGGCGCGGCGCGTAATTTTTTGCTAGACAACCCAGAGCAAAAGAAGACTTACCTTAAACAGTGAGTAAACGGCGAATAATTAGAACTAGTATGTGAAATAGGTTAGTTTCTAAAAAGGCTAGTTTTCATAATTTTCCTACTCTATTTGTAGTCTTTCAAATGTAATTTCGTAAATAAATGCCAAAAAATTCAAAGTTGCGAGATGCTTTGAACTCACGACTCTCTGCTTAAGAGGCCACAGGCCATACAGAATTTACCATGAGGTTTTACGGTGAAAGAAAACATCGAAAGGAAACCTGCAAAGATCTTCAATGGAGCGTGAGGATCTCAATCCGCACCTACAGCCCAAGTCCTCTCATTCTGAGAAGATACCTATGCCCTGCATGGGAAGCACATAGGCCGGGATGATTACAGTGTTTAATCGTTTCTTTACTTATTTGTTTAAAAGATATAACTATAAATAAGCTCCCCGTACCACCATAAACATTTGTCATTCCTGAGCCTATAACAGTAAAATATGAGAACCATTAATTATGAAGGTGATATAACTTTGGATTTAGATCCGATATTGACAAATACTTCATTTGTCATTCTTTTGAATCTGTGGCATTCATCTTAGTTAAGTTAGAGAACGTTTTTATTTGTGCTTCGGGTACGATCGACAAGTTGGATTTTAATAATATAGGTACCTACGTACTTACAAGAGAAAATGTTTTAAACACAACTTAAACTGCGAATGTCAAAAAAGCTCGTATTAACCCACGAAAACGTAAATGTAAAAATAAACCGCTACACAAAATGTATCAATTCAATCCAACTTCCAAAATCCAATTTCATTCCATAGCCTTATAAGTAGACATGGCCATTGTCCCAGAATTTCAACCCCAAACGGCTCAAACATGTAGCAACTTCCAATAGCTGCATATCTTCGTTCCTTGTTTTACTTTAGTTGCTTTTATTACTTAATTAAATTATGAACCTCCTCCTAGCGTCCTATTCCTTAGTATAGTCGTGGCCTCCCTTCTAAATGACTTTCAGTCGTACGATCTTTCTCCATCTGTACCTGGTAGTGTGGAAAGCGTTGTGAACTGTAGAACCAAGAGCGATGTGGATCTGATCGTACCAATTATTAACACATTTCTTAAATGTCGAAGAATTCATATCGAATATTTGTAGCTGAACTTAACCTCTTTATATTATCTTTATTAAATACAAAGACGCACTTTAATGCAATGCAGCTTCAATTCTCTAATATGAAAACAGACAACCTCTTTAATTCCTAAAGTCCAAGTTTACCGCACACCTAGAATTCCCCTAGCATCTAAAATTAGTAAAATACGTTCCCATATTTTAGGCCAGCAACTGGCCCCACCGCAGGCAGTTTCAGACTTGCAGTACTATAAATATCACGTATTTAGTACTGCACATAGGACGTATTTAGTGCGTACTCGGTACGGTATACTAGTGTGATTAAATTTTCAAATACTAAGTATTTATACTATTTGTTGGTAGAATAATGAAGGTGCCGGTTTGATTTATATGTGAGAAGTGGTTTTGAATTTATTATTTCGCGAGTTGTGAATATATAATTAAGTTAATGGATAGTGTTTTGGTGGGTGTTTAACTTAATTAATCATAGAAGTTCTGTTGCTATCCAAACTAATGTTATAAATGCGAAACTAACTTTGTCTGTTGGGTTTTCACATCTAAAATATTATATCCAAGTTGATGAATTTTGTTGTAGTGTTAGGTTTTACGAAGATAGTTGTAAAGTAAAGCACGGGCCTGCTGTCTGTATGAGGTTTGGGGTGTAGTTCCCACGCGGGCGCAGTGCGGATGGGGTATGTGTTGTTCAAATTATAAACCGTGGCAGACGAGTAATCCGACTGACTTAAAACATACATTCGTCAGATTATTTCAAGCCAAAGATATAGTACAAAGTCATGTCGATTTGGTTTAGTTTGAGAGATTTTAATTATACGTAAAAAATGTATTAAAAAAAATCTGCAATGCAAATACATCCTTAATACAAACGTAGCCACTTTACAATTATAAAAACTCTAGCATATAACAATTTAGAATGCCTTGCCAGCACGTGCGAAATTGTGATTATTTTTTGTTAAAAAAAGTATATTTAAAATTAGATCTTAAGCTCATATTCATATAACTTTTTACTTCTGTTGGGCCCACAAAACTGTCATATGACTCTGGCGCGTTTTGCTTCACCCACGGTGTATTATTTAACTATATGTTAAATGTTATGTTAAATCCACTGACATCACCACGTCATGGCCGTCAAACTATCCAAGTCAACATCCTGATTGCATTATGCTCTTGTCCCGTCTTGTCAGATGATTAATGCTCAAATCATGTGTTAATTAATCCACCTGAATATTGATGGTAATACATCGCTGACGGTGACAAGGTTGCAAGTCTGAGTTGAGCTTTATGCCGTCCAAATTAAGGCAAGCCACAACGCTGTGGATAAATGAACTTTAAATTTGCCGCGAAATGATTGGTCTTGAATTAATATTTCTAATCGGTGAAGATATATTGTTCTTGTTCCACAATTGTGTGGTTCGGTACCTGAAACTTCAACGAAAGTCACGTGTTTTGTGAGGGTAAACGCTCAACACCAAGGCTCGCGTCGCGAGTCTCTAACCTTATGATAAGGTGATGGTCATTTCAGCTTTGAGCAATGTTACCGTGAGCTTCAAACTTAATGCAGTCAAAAAGCAGTCAAACAACAAAGTAACAAACAAGACAGCAATAATTGTAATGACTTGACCTTTTCAACATTTTAGCGTTTTTAGGCATGAACAAAATGTAGTCGCCTGATTAATGCAGTTAGTTAAAAAGGCACCCAAAGTTTTCTAAAACCATATGGCAGACTGGCATGCCATTTCTGTTCGCGTGATGCAACCCACTTGAATTACTTACATTGAATTTATGACCCGACTCTGACCCAAAATGCACCGGCGGACCAGTTTGTTCCGAGCACCGCTTAAGAGTATTAAATTTTAGACGAATGCCTGGCGGATGAATATTAGAGCATGTTTTGAACTTTCACGTTTTCGCTCGTAATTACCACAACTTCTTGGACCTGATCACGGAAAAATACATCCTCTTCCTAGCGTCATATTCCTCAGTGTCGTGACATCCCTTCTGCATGACTTTCACTCGTACAATCTTTCTCCATCTCTATCGTTCTCTGGCGGTGTGGAGGCAGGACACTATTACAAAGAATAATTCACAGCAAGAAGCTTGGCAGAAAGTGTTCTTTTCTGAAAACATACTACAATTTTTAAATTGCTACCTAACCTGCTGTAAGCTGAAATAAACCCACGACTAAAATCCAAGATAAATACAAACTAATGGTGCAGTATAGCTGGGCTCGCACATTATTTTTCTGTAGTCCAACTTTTTAAATTAATCGTTCCGTTTATTATAGTTGCATGGAAGTAATTTGCTGAACATTACTACCTAAGCTTGGAAGTTGCTAGTTGCTGGCTGAGTATTTCAGTAATGGATTAAAAGGACGAATTTGCGAGCTCGTTTTATAATACGAAGCTAGCAATTGCTCCTGTTGTATTTTTTAAATTTGGTGTATACTCGTAAAGCCTTGACTTTGCGTACACGTCCAAATCTTCCCTTCAACTCCCAAAGGTGCTAATTGGTGTCTCATTACTTTTAGCTACAATCAATAAACCGCAGTTCTCAGGCAACTGAGGCAACCTCATTTGTCATTAGGTACAAAGCGTCTTGAAAGTAGCATTTCTAAGCGAAAATGCTCCTCTAAAATAATTGAGCTTGATTAGAGAGCGTTGAGTCAACATTGTGCAGTCACTTGCATTTGCCAAGGGATCAGATGCACCACTACAGTTTAGGTTAATTCATTAGATAGGTAAGTGAGTTCAATTTACAACCGACTTCAAAATATGCTGACCAAAAATTTTCATTCTCAATACAAGCTGTATTCGCTGATTGTATTTGGATTATCATTTCAATTTAGATCATAATCTCACTGCTAGGCATAGGTATCCTCTCAGAATGAACGGGCTTGGGCTGTAGTTCCCACGCGGGCCCAGTGCGGATTGGGAACTTCACTCACACCATTGAATTTCTTCGCAGGTGTATGCAGATTTCCTCACGACGTTTTACATCGCCGTAAAGCTCGTGGTAAATTTCAAATTAATTTCGCACATAGTGCGAGCCGGGATTTGAACCCACGACCCCCTGCTTGAGAGGCCACAGGTTAAACCACTAGGCCACCACGGCTTAAGGTATAAGTTGGCTGCCGACTCCACGCAGCAGCAGCAGACGACGTGTCGCTAGCTACGCTAGCTACGGAGGGAATTTCATAGAAATAAGGTATGAGTTCGCGTAGCTAGCGACACGTCGTCTGCTGCGTGGAGTCGGCTGCCAACTTATTACCTTTAACGGCCACGGCCACGCAGTGTTGCCATATCCATTTTATGTAAATCCGTAGGTCCAGGCGAAAAAATCCGTAGAATTCCGTAAATCACCTGAAGAAAAATCCGTAGATCTACGGATTTTTTTAAATTAGGTATATTCGACTGCACCTGAACCTTTAAATGCTATTCAAAATTAGATTAGAGTCTGGCTAAAGGAAATTGGCAATAGAAAATCGACAAAAATTAAAAAAAAATGGCAATCTATTCTGACAAGAAATAAATTTTCTATTCATACGCTTCGGTTTCCCGTTCATTCTGTTCCGTTTTGTTCATTTTTGATAGTTGTCAGCGAAACTAGTAGGTAAATTTTAAAAAATGAGGCTAGTCTGAAATTCCGTAGATTAGCCAAGCATTTCCGTAGGTCTGTGCCCTATCCCACAAAACTTTACAAGTGTACAATTCGACAAAATTGTGAAAATGTAAACAATAAAATGTACCATAATAACTACAAATATGTATTTGTTACAAATTTGCAGTATACAAATATGTCACTTTCGTGAAAGCGTGTCACAAAGAATAAAGGCATGTCACGACAGCTACATAATTGTAGGATTGTAGATTTGTAAATATACAAGCGAACAATTGTAATGTTACAACTACAAATATGTAACAAATTATTTAGCTTCTTTGATGTTGAAGGTAATTTCACTTTATACGCAATACGCAAGAATTACATTAATTATATAATTATATAGTGATTAATCTACGAGCATTACCTACGTATCTAGATACCAACTGACATTACAATGGACTTGCAAGGGGAACGGGGAAACTAACCATTTTAGGCCTCATAAATGAAAACAAAAACATTATTTTTTGGTAAAATTATTAGTGATAAATTGACGCACACTGTGAAAATAAACAAATGAAAGGAGATAAAGCAAAAATTAAATGATTTAGGAATATATAATATTAATGATCCATCTATAATCCCTGCGACCCTGGGAAAATTTACATGTGATGCTGCAATAAAATCTTGAGAAATTGAGTTTCCATTTGTTGGCCATCTTACTTAACTTGCCAGTAATTTGTCCACTATTTGTGCACATACGGCGTGAATCGAACGACACATTGTCATTTTGGAAACACCATGAGCATCGCCAGTGACGTGATATTGGGATCCTGAGCCCAACCATCTTAAAACAGTCAGTAACTTTAAACAAGTCAGATATGAAGTATCTTTTTTATTTATTTTTTCAACTTCATTTTTTTTTTATTACTTTTACGGTCATCCCATGAAACCATATATTTCAAACTAAATACAAACTGAAATATAGATGCACAGAAAAAACCCCAGAAAAAAGTCCAATGCCGTCAGTAACTGTTGTTTAGGGTCAAAAGCGTGACTTCTTCGTCTCGGATATGTCTAAGGTTTCCACTTTCCACCAAATAGTCTGTAAGTAGTAAGATATTCGACGGTAGATTTACTCATTCTGAACCTCTGATTAAATGTAAAATCCGTTATGGTCAAAGTAAAATTTATACGTTCTGTATTTATAATATGTCCTAGAACGTCTTGCAATTAATTTTATTCTTCTTCACTATCACTGTCACTAGAACTAAACATTTCGTGAAACAAAGTATTCTCGTTGAATCAATATTTTTTGTTGCAATTGACAACCTTTCATTTTTTTAACACCTAAAAATTACTGCAGGAATCGAAAGAGTTTCACCTCCTGAACACGGAAAAATATTTATTATAATTTATTTCTCCATATTTTAAAAAATACAACAAATTTAAAAACATATATGTACTTACAAATATATCCACAGAATAGATATGTTCCCTTTACCCTTTTCACTAGAAAAAAGAGCTGTCATAATTTTAAATTAGATAACAACCTTAACGTCAAATTTACGTCATCACTTTTTTTTAATACAGACTAGACAAAAGTAATGGATCTATTCTATCGTTGCGCTCTTTTAGAATAAGCACATCTTTAAAAAATTGTAACAAATTAATTAATAATCCTAGTGAAAAATTAAAACAATCAGCGTCTTTCTCTTTCCAAACAGAATACAGAGAACGAATCAAATTATAGTCGTAGAAATATGAAATGTTGTCAATTACAACCTCTTGACACACGTTTAGTGAATTGTAAACTTGTAGCTACAATTCTACATATATGTTTACTTATTATTACAATTTACTGTAACACAAATCTTAAACCTACAATTGTCAACTAAATATTTGTAAATTTTTCCGGAAAAACATTTGTAATATGTAAAGTTTTGTGATACAATAAATTGTAGAATTGTCGCTACAATTTACATATTTGTAAGAATTGTCCTCTACAAATATGTCACTTGTATGTGTTGTGGTACGCCTACTTGTATTATTACAAACTTGTAACTATACAATTGTAGAATTGTAATTGTAAGTTTTGTGGGATAGGCCACTGGGCACAAGGCCTAAAATCCGTAGATCTACGGATTTTTCCGTAGATCCGGCATCGCTGCGGCCACGGTTAAACAATATGGCATCAGATTTATATCCATCAAAGACCTCAAGAAATGGCCGTGATATTCAATGAGTGGGTACCACGTGACGTCATGACATGACAGCTGTTTCTATTGGATAATATCAGGATACCATGCAGTGTGCAGGACGCCTGTCGCTTAGCCTAAATGAGGCGACAAACGGCTTCCTCGTCGAGTCGCTGTTACCATAAATGGATGTAAATACTGTGGTGCATTTGGTAATGAGTTTTGTGGATTCGGTAAACTTGATTACTACCAAAAAATTAAAATTATTTGTACCTAAATGCAAAACAAACGTTCCTAAAAATTGTTTCTTTGAGAAATAAAAAGTAAAGCAAACCAAAAGGATATTATTTTTTTCATTTCGATTCTTACGTAATAAATTAAGCAGGGGGGGCTCAAAAACTGGCAAAAATCGTCTGACGTAATAAATAAATGGCCCCCAATAGGGTTCCTATCCTTCGGGTAAAGAGTCCTAAAGATAATTATTTTTTAAATTTACATACGAACATTGTAACTTAAATAAAAGCTTGCATAAAACAAATGAAAACAAGATAGATCGTCCCGTCTTTACATAAACTTTCTGATATTAAAATAGACCGCATGCACTAACTTTATTTCGCAAGTTTCAAGCTTTCCACAACAAAATCGATCTGACACAACTTCGACAAACAATTCTGCCTTTGTTTACGCAAACCCAGCTTTCTAACAAAATGATAAGTATTGTTAGAGTTAACAATGAGTGTTCCGCTGTTCGGCTGGTTCTATGTACTTTTAGGGTTCCGCAGCCAAAACGGTAAATATTGAACCTTCGCCATGTATGTATGTAAAATCCGTGAGGGTTTTTATATCGAGATAAAAAGTAGCCTAAGGCCCTTCGTATTGTGATGGGGCGTAGCTGAAAAAGAACTAACGAGCTAAAAATAACCGACTCTAATCGAATATTCTATTATGCTCCAAATTATTCTCCAGATTGAGCATCTTTCATAATAAAATAATAAAAGTACTAACTGTATCTTGTCAATAGTTTCTACAACGGTCTGTGGGCAGGTGAATAAGTAAGTAGCCACGGGCAGGCCCAATAAATTGTCAGCAGCCTGGTAAGTCACTATGCCATACACGGAGCCATTGCCGCCTCCTTCGTCCAACGTGCCTCCGTGGAAATATCTAGAAGTGAGAAATTCCATAGTCTTGTAGCAACACTTTAGTTACAAATCAGGTATATCAGGTAGGTGTATGGCATAGTGACTTACCAGGCTGCTGACAATTTATTGGGCCTGCCCGTGGCTACTTACGGACCATACACCTGCCCACAGACCGTTGTAGAAACTATTGACAAGATGCAGTTAGTACTTTTATTATTTTATTATGAAAGATGCTCAATCTGGAGAATAATTTGGAGCATTTTCTTGCAGACTTTGTATATTTCTCTATTCGAATGTAAACTTGTACTTCAACGATGATGGATTTATTATAATTATAAGTTCAACTATTTAAAGAACATTTTGTTAGCACAGCCTATCGAAGAATGGCTCACACCGTCCGCTGCCCGCTTCTTCATTCAAATTCTAGAAGACACAAATTCAAATTTACGAAACAGCGACGCGGTCTCGGTGGCCAGTGTCTAACAGTACACAAGGCTACGCAAATCTTCGGTACCCGTGCCAGCGGCGCGTGGCTGTATACGAATCTGTAAAACCTTTAGGTAATAATTTGTTCGTTTTTAAAGAAAATAAAAGTCTATCACGAATTATTATTGCAGTAGACACATTAACTTATATATTAGAACAATTTGTATACAAAACATTTTTAATCTTCATTCAATTTTTATGGAATAATCGAGAAAAACTAACAAAAATGCAACGTTGCCAGCTCAGCAGGTATAAACCCTCTTAATGTTTCTAGTACTCAGTTAATGCTGGACAATATAATGCACAAACTCATTTGTTTTAATTAGTCTTATTTAATTTCAGGTGTCCATACATTGAGTTAAAGACTTCATTTCAACTAAACAAGTATGAAAGACAAGTATGAAAGCCGTGGTGGCCTAGCGGTTTGATCTATGGCCTCTCAAGCAGAGGGTCGTGGGTTCAAATCCCGGCTCGCACCTTATCGAAATTTATGTGCGAAATTACATTTGAAATTTACCATGAGCTTTACGGTGAAGGAAAACATCGTGAGGAAACCTGCATACACCTTGCAAATTCAATTGTGTGTGTGAAGTTCCCAATCCGCACTGGGCCCGCGTTGGAACTTCGGCCCAAGCCCTCTCATTCTGAGATGAAGCCTGCGCCCTGCAGTGGGACGTATATAATGATGATGATGATGAAACAAGTATGAAAACCCTAAATTTTATCTGACTAATGTTAACAATTGAGTTACTACTTACCAACTGCAAGTACAGCATTAGCTGAGTAAGAATCACTAATTGTGTATCACCATTTTAATTTCATCCTGTACCTATACCCTTCGTCACAGTAAGTATGTTTTTGTGTTTTGTTTTTAAATGTGTCACTGAAAAACAGCGTTGCGGTTTGCCGCAACATTACGCTGAGACAGGCCCAATTTATACCTATACTGTTCGATGTTTTTTTTATTTGTATTTTTTCCTTTCAAATGTACGTTTTCCTGTGTATCGAATATGTCTAAATAAACATCTCTCTCTTTATCTCTCCTTCTAAAAATAAATTTTGAAATTAATTGAAAATTAGGCTGGTTTTCAGAGCTAAAATTTTACAAGCTTTTATTTAACATGCCCTGAATCTGAATTCTGAAGACTGATTCTTGGAAATTTGGTATACTTATATAATATTACAAGACTCAATATTATTTAGACGACCGGATGGCCTAGTGGTTAGATAACCTGACTAAGAAGCTTGAGGTCTCGGGTTCGATTCCCGGTCGGGGCAGATATTTGTGTGAAAAATACGTACGTTTGTGCACGATTCTTGGATGTCTAATACCTATTTAAGTATGTTTATCCGTTGTCTTATACCCATAACACAAGCTTTGCTTACTTTGGGGCTAAGTCATTTGGTGTGAATTGTCTCGTGATATTTATTTATTACGAAGAACAATGATAGAGTCAGATAAAAGATTGCAAAAATTTTGTTTTAACTAAACTCATTTTACTAGAGTCATGAATTTGTTGCTGTCATCTGTTAGTTGTTTCTTGTGATGTTTTATGCTGTCATCGCTATATTCCGTTGACCCTCGAACATTCCTAAAATATTGTCCGCTAACATCCACAAATCAAACCGGCAACTAACGCTTTGTTTTAAAAGTTTTCGGAACCGTGCCGCGTCGCCGCAGGGCGCAACGAATAAAACAAAGTTTTCTACTGCACTACATTGCCCTCTTAAGGCAAACGGTGGTATCTAAAAAAACAATTGAGCTATTTATACCATTGTATGTAAGCATTGTTGTGTTGATGGGGCAAGGAGGTTCTCGAGTGGCGTCCACGGACCGGAAGACGCAGTGTAGGTAGGCCTCCAACAAAATGGAGCGACGACCTGGTTAAGGTTGCAGGATCGCGTTGGATGCGGATGGCACGGGACCGATCTGTTTCGAACCTTGGGGAGGCCTATGTTCAGCAGTGGACGTCTTTCAGCTGAAATGATGATGGATGTAAGGGATGAACGTAACCCTTTACATTGACTAGATAGGTTGGATTAGGTCACAGACAATAAACACTAGCAAACACTACACTACGCCCGTGAAGGTTTTATTAGTTTATTAAACTGGTAAATCGTAAAATCAAGTGTTTAACTTATAAAGTAATCTTATTGTTTGTAACAGCTGACGCGTGTCAGACGTCGCGTCAGCGCTAAAAGTAGTGCGAATTTGTACAGTATAGATGAAAACATTCTGCATCATATGAACTAAGCAAACTAACAACGTCATACCTATAACGTGGCCAAAACCCCTTCAGAATACTTTTTATATCTTCTTTTAAATAAAAATCTCGTGTCACGGTGTTTGTTATTTATTTCCTACGAAACGGCTTGACCGATTTTTATAATTTTTTTTTGTCCATATTCGGCTGAGAATAGGTCGTAGGCTATTTCTTATACCCCTATTCTTCGCTGTCGGAGTCGCGGGCAATACCTAGCTAGTCTCAATCTAATATTACTAAGAGAAATATAAGTACACCCTTTTACCTCCAAAATAAATGTAGTTTAAAAGCAAACTATTAAATATCCTTAAGCCGCGAAATCAATTTTCATATTTTCTCAATTGACCCGAAATGTTTAAAAATGAGTTACCAACTTTTGCCTTTTGAGGGGAGTATAACGCCCGTTCGCTTCTCTAATAAATACTGTACGTAAACAAAGTTACGCGTATTGAAATAAAAGTTTTTATTGATGTGGCGTAAATATCGAAACTAGAACTTGTATTTATAGTTACCTATTTTATACTTGACTAGATTTTTCCCGCGACTTAGTCTGCGAAGAATTTGTTTATCGCTATCCCGTGGGAACTGTTCGATGTTTCGGGATGAAAACTATCCTATGTCCTTCCTAGGGTCTCTAACTATCTCCATACCAAATTTTATTTAAATCGGTTGAGCGGTTTGAGTGTGAAGAGGTAACAGAGAGACACACTTCTGCAATTATAATATTAGCTGTGGAGTATGGATTTGAAATAAAAACTGGACAAGTTTGAGTCGGACTCGCGCGCTGACGGTTCCGTCCAAGTCATATTTAGCGCCAAAAACTCGCCAGGCGGGTTCTGTTTTCGTAGACAGTTTTCGCTACAAAGTCGAAAAACGCTGCTACTGGCCACGAGCGTAGCGCATAGCGATATGCTAAAAGGAACCTATATATTTCTCATCATCACCACCATCATTTCAGCCGTAGGACGTCCTCTGCCGGACATAGGCCTCCCTCATTGAAGCCCAATCATTACGTTTGGAAGCGACTTGCATCTACCCTGAACCTGCGGCTTTCACCAAATCGTCCGTCCATCTCGTTGGTGGACGTCCCACGATGCGCTTGCGAGCCCGTGATCTCCATTTGAGACCTTTTGGCCCCGACGGGCATCTGTCCTGCGTGCTATATGGCCTGCCTATTGCCATTTAAACGAGCTATTTGCTATTTCGTATAAAACACAAACAGTATTTTATTTACCCTACAAATAAAACCAGTATTGCTCGTAGAACTGATGGCCTTTAGTTATTGAATGGGTGTCACGTTATGGAAGACATAGCCTACCCGGCCTCTCACAAGTTGTACTATGACCTGGTAAAGGCCGCAGGAGTCCGAAGAATGCCGACAATCATTACGGCGATCTTTGGGAGAGGTCCATGTCCAGCACGTCTTTTGGCTGACAATGAAATGAAAAGTATTTTTTTTTAAGTTAAAACATTAAAAATAAAAGAACATACAACCGAATTGATAACTTCCTCTTTTTTAAGTCGGTTAAAAAAAAATGACGATGACGATGGGAAACAATATTATCGTACACATTTCCACTTCGCGTGTGCTATTTATTTTCATTTTTCCAAACGTCTGTTGAAAGAAATAACCCAACAAACTTTGGCATCGCTTCGCGCTCTGGATCGTGGGGAGCTCGAATTTCGAATTTTCTACAATTTGACTTTTATACGAATATGCAATGGTACAGGAATTTCTTTTATGCATCCGAAATGCGAAAGTTCCGTATTATTGATACTACATTACTGCAAGCATGGTCGGGGGATGAAAAGGTCGTCACTTTTCGATCTTATCTCGTTGGCATAGAGTCGAGTGACGAATCTTTTCAATCTGCGACTATAATAATATGTACACATACAGATGTCTAACTCTACAGTATACATATTGTTTCTTTTCGTTAAGTTTTACTGGTTTGCTCGGGAATGTAATTAACAATGAATTATTTGAATTTGAATATTTTTTCAGAAGAATCTCTTTATATTTCTTTCTTTCTTTCTTTCTAATTTATATTAGATAAAAAAAAACAATTTGAGAATGAAAGAAAACATTTATTTGTGACAATACGAACCTTTGACATCACACTCTTATGGCACTGAGACGTGGCCGCTAACGATGGGTCTTATAAGGAAGCTCAAGGTCACTCAGAGGGCGATGGAGAGGGCTATGCTTGGAGTTTCTCTACGGGATCGCATTAG
This sequence comes from Archips xylosteana, assembly GCA_947563465.1. NCBI lineage: Eukaryota > Metazoa > Arthropoda > Insecta > Lepidoptera > Tortricidae > Archips > Archips xylosteana. The sequence continues at coordinate 16,458,895 of OX387358.1, forward strand.
AAATGATGAAATCCGCGCGAGAACTAAAGTCACGGACATAGCTCGAAGAATCGCTAGACTTAAGTGGCAGTGGGCAGGGCACATCGCCCGTAGAACTGACGGCCGATGGGGCCGAAAGGTTCTCGAGTGGCGTCCGCGGACCGGAAGACGCAGTGTAGGTAGGCCTCCAACAAGATGGAGCGACGACCTGGTGAAGGTAGCGGGAACGCATTGGATGCGGATGGCGCAGGGCCGATCTGTTTGGCGAGCCTTGGGGGAGGCCTATGTTCAGCAGTGGACGTCTTTCGGCTGAAATGATGATGATGATGATGAACCTTTGTACTTATTGTTGGACACCAGGAAATCGTCGACAAATGGCTTGCATGAAACCACAATGCACGCACAAACGTTGCAACTTAAATAAAAGCTAGTGAAAATAAAGGAACCCATATGCCATTAGCACTACTGCTCCGTGTTGGGCTTAGAATATCTAAAGAAAAACCTGGTTTCGATTAGTTGCTTAAAATTGATGTACACACACACATCACGCGTCCTTTCCAGTGAATGGGTAGGCAGAGACTATTTGTTTCCACCTGATACGATCCTGACATACATCTTTCGCTTCCACACCACTCATTAGTGATTTCATACGCGCTGCTTTTCTAAAACAACGGACTAATTCAAAATGATACGCTGTTTAATTATACACCTTATTTGCAATAATTAAAGTATTAAGTTGCACACCGTTGTATTTTGGAGAAGCAGCATGCTTCGGGTACTCTTGATCTGACCTTTCTTAAAGACATCATCTTTCATACCACAAAGTTCTCCTATTCCTCATTTGGCCACTCAGGTTCACACGGAATATCAAAATTTACCTTGTATGACACGCGTGTTCTGTTTATATTGTACAGTAAGGTCATAATAGAGTCATGATTGTATTGTACATATATCTATAGGTACAATACAACTCTATGCCACTAGCCTTAAGGTTGGTGTTTGCATATATTTGACGCGATGGCTGTATAGATATTTATGCCTTCGCCTGTACTTGTAGTGTCGGAATATAAACCGTTTAAACACAATACAGCCTCCGATAGCAAAACACCGAAAGGACACTAAAGTCACTCAAGAGCGATGGAGCGAGTTACGAGTTGCTCGGAGTTTTCTGCGTAATCGAATCAGAAATGAGGAGATTCGAAAGAGAACTAAGATTATTGACATAGCTTGGAGAGTCGCTAGATTTAGTACAGTGGCTGCTATTGCTCGTAGAACCGTCGGCCCATGGGGCAGTAATGTTCTGGAGTAGCCACTGCAAACCGGAAGACTTGGCGAGGAACGACCCCCAACAGGATCGACCGACGATCTTGTAAAGGACGCAGGAACTGCTTGGATGAGGGCAGCGCGGGGCTAATCGTTGTGGTACTCGTTAGAGAATGCCTTTGGATAGTAGTGGACGTAGTTTGGCTGATCATCGTGATCATTTCAGCCGACAGACGTCCACTGCTGAACAAAGGCCTCCCCCAAGGCTCGCCAAACAGACCGATCCTGCACCATTGACATCCAACGCGCTCCCGCAATGTTAACCAGGTCGTCGATGTTATTGGAGGCCTAAGTACACTGAGTCTTCCGGCTTTCGGACGGTTTTCAGATTGCGTCTGTTAGCTGATATTATCAATAATCTCAATAATTGCTTCTATGAAACTTGAGCTCATAAAGATTGACTTGATTAGCGTTGACCTTGATCACGTGTCCAGTATTACTTAGTATAGAAGAAACAAATGAGGGAGCAGTAACATGACGTTATCCATTTGATCTCTATCGCCGCCCCTAACCGTTTATCCAATAATGCCTGCATCCCAGTTCCGCAGTATAAATCAAGCACAAAGGCGATCCGACCTATTTGGACTGCGACCAGATATCGAGCGTTTTAAAATTTACTATTCAATTTTAATGCGGTGGTATGATAAGTTAAAAATTGAGCTATGAATTTTTGGTTGAAATGGAGACAATAAAATGGCGGTTAAAGAGCATTAGCGCTGGGGACGTTAAGTTTTGGTATTTAATCGTTTTAGTGACCATTTTAACCAGAAAATACTGCAGAAAAACAGGATAACCTATAGTTTTTGGGGATATTTAGTAGTAGTAGTGAATGTAAGGCGCCGCAAATGTAATTACTAGTAAGTAGGTACATGGCTAACAAGAACAACAGTCTATTTAAAACAAAGTTGTATGAAAAGTGACTTGTTATCACTCGTCTGTGTGTTTTTTAAGAGGACTGGCTAATCAAGTGGTTAGAGAACCTGACTGGAAGCTTTTCCCGGCTTCGATCTACGGTCAGAGCAGATTTTGTATATAAAAAATACGAATGTTTGGTTTTAGAGTCTCGGATGTTTATTGTGTATTTAAATATGTAGCTATATATGTAATGTAAGTAATATAGCGCTGGATAGGGAGATGTGGCAGTCAAGATGAGAGGAGGAGGAGGGGTGCCTAGCAGTAGGACATAATTACAGGCTAACTAAATAATAAAAAACTATGTAAGTATGTATATCCGACTATCCGTTGCTTAGTAGGTACCCATAATACAAGCTTTGCTAGCTTTGGGAGTCGGTCAAATGGTGTCAAGTGCCTTATTACAGACGGACGGACGGACAGCGGAGCCTCAGTAATAGGGTTCCCATTTTTACCCTTTGGGTACGGAACCCTAAAAACGGCCAAAAAACACGTTTGTTGTATGGGAGCTCCCCTTTAAATATTTGTTTGGTTTTAATTTAATTATTTATTTTTGAAGCGAATATATGTATAACTAAATATTCTGTGAATATTTCAAGCGTCTAGTCTACCTGTTGCCGTTATCAATATCGACTAAAAAAGAGCAAAAAAATCACGTTTGTTGTATGGGAGCCCCCTTAAATATTTATTTTATTCTGATTTTAGTATTTATTTATTTATTCAATTCAATACAAAGTCAGGCTTACAGTTTGCACCAAAACGCCTAACTCGTTAATATAAAAAAACATTACTAAAATTATTAAGTATTATAATTATGCTAAAAATAACATTATTTTGGACAAAAGTATTCCCCAACTATCGGCAAACACGTCAGCGTCCTGGATTTCGGACAGAAATTCATTTAACAGCGCAATTGCCCTGGCCGTTGGACAGTTCCTAGCTCTACGAGTCCTCAGCCCCGCCAACGCCGCGAATAAGTGGTGGCGGCGGCGCACTCCCGCCCGTACATACTGTTGCGGGACGAATAGTGTCATTTGCCGCAGTGCCAAGGGATTATTGACTCTATTCTGTAATAAAGAACAGTAATGTACGAGTAGATGCAACTTCCACCTGTGGTTTAGGGTATCCAGTCCAACCATACCTGACACAAAAAGCGACGGAAACAAATACGGATAATAACCATATAACCTCTTATACAGGTGCAGAGCAAACTTACGCTGAACTCTCTCTAGTTTTTTATTTGTTGTTATAGCGGCAACCGAAATACATCATCTGTGAAAATTTCAACTGTCTAGCTATCACGGTTCATGAGATACAGCCTGGTGACAGACGGATGTACGGACGGACAGCGGAGCCTCAGTAATAGGGTCCCGTTTCTACCCTTTGGGTACGGAACCCTAAAAATTAGGTCAATTTAGAAATATGAATCGATGATTGTAAGAATTGCTAACCACAATAATAGGTTCATTCGAAAATACTTCACAAATACCGACAACGCTGATTAGATTTAGCGTGTTTTCTATTGAAAACTTACACTAAAGTCTTTACTACTCCTGTTGGCACTGCTCTTCGGAATATTTAATATACGTATTGTTAGTACATTATGCTACCGTGTTGTGCCAAGTATCGAATCCCCCTGACGCGCCGCCGTCCGCGCTCGATCGCGGCGTATTTCGCCGATATGAAATATGTAACGCGCGAGAGTAGCATCGGAACTGTACTTAGGCGGGGCGGGAGGCTCTTCTGGAGTTTAGAACGCCGCGGTTTTTCATAGTCATAGTCGTTTATTGCAACCATAGTGTTGTACAGCTCTTAATACCTAAGTAGGTACATTTAGTTTCATATGGGGCCTGGTCGGGATTGGCAATTAATTAAACTAAACCACACTAAACTTAAATAATTTTTAACATTTCATTATTACGCTAAGCTTTTACATTCCTAGCTTTTTTAAGCTTATGTTTATCTCAATTTCGTATACTTGATTCTTTGCTTCGAGTCTTTTAGAAATATAATTAGAATCTGCAGTTTTATTCAAATAGCAAGTGTAAACGGGCGGCGGCGATTGCTTTTAAACTGTTAACACTTGTTTCCCTTATATTTTATGAAATAATGTATTTCTATCATAATTCATAACACTAAGGCTGGATTTCACCAAACTTTTATTCCGAGAATAACGCTTACTCTCAGACAGTAATGTCAAACCGCCATAGTGATTTGACATTATTATCTGAGAGTAAGGGTTATTCTCGGAATAAAAGTTTGGTGAAATCTAGCCTTAATTAGTTAAAAGAAAAAGATAATTATGAAAATTTATCAAATCGTATCTATATCCAATTATAATCTAGGGCTCTTCAAGGCTAAGGTCAGTGGAAGACAAACACCTTTGGCCTCATCTGCACTTTTCATCAGGTGAGATAAGGGCAGTCACGAATCAGTTTTATGCAAAAACAATACACCACTCTCCGTAAAACGATATAATATAAAGGTAGAAAGAGATAGTAAATACGTTTGCCTAGCTAGACTAAGTGCAAAAACGTACTATGCGTTTAGCCGCGTAGTTTACCGTGGCGTCCCACTTCAGAAGCCTCTGTTTGCCAATGAACTTGCTTCTCTTATAACATAGTAACGTGCGGTTGGAACGCGTCGTTTGCGACAATAACTCGAGCGTTTCGAACGCTGACGAACAACGCGGCTACTTAGTTTCATATTCAGAAGTTATTCCTCACCTCCCGGGTTTATTGGCTTACGGCGGATCGTAAGTTGGGCCGGTATTGCTTTTAGGAATTCTTATCGTTACTTAGGCCAAGTTTTACGGGCGACAGTGTTGGGTGCTTAAGTATCTGATAAAGTATTAAGCTGATAGTGCGATAGTCCTACTAATATTGTAAAAGCGAAAGTTTGTTTGGGTGGGTTTTTGCTACTCAGTCACTCTAAAACGTCTAGGTTATTTAAGTATAGCTGGATCTCGATATCACATATAGGCTACTTTTTAATTCGTTATTCTCAGCGGTTCGGGATGTAGATACCTACTATATAAAATACGGCAATCTTAACAGTAGAGTCTAGTGGAATGGTTATATTATTAGAAGGAAATGGAGACAACGATGTAATCAATGAACTCATTATTTGAAGCAGAACAGAACACGTTTTGCTTAAATAAAACTTATTTTAACATAGAAATTATTACACCCGAGTATCGGGTAAAGACTTTCAGGACCAGCAACTTTGCTGAGTCCTCACCTTTTCACAAAATTTATTTATTTAATTAATTTTAACATGTTCAGTCTATCAATTTTTGGGATAATAATGACCTCATCGAACAGTGCGTTCATTCATTCAATGTCGAAGTTGGATTAGACACTGCCAGACGACTTTTGGTCAAGTATGGTGGAGCTGTCCGTGTTCGATATTTTAACATGTTATACATAAATGAAGATTATGTATTGTGACATCGAATAACCACGACTAAAATGTAGCACTCTCCCGTGCTGGAATGCACTTACATTTTTAGAGTGCATTTTCCGCGATAATCCATTTAGTACTAAAGTTTAGGTTACTCGGTATACCCTACTACGCTCAACCAGAGGCGTGGTGAACATGTTTGTACTCGACTAATACATTGCGTGTGGTGTTCATAATTTGCTGGGCAGTGAGCTTATCGACCGAGCAATGAACAGAGAATTCGCTAACAGAGGTGCTGTTCAACTTTTTCAAAATTGGCTAGACAGGATAAAAGTAGCTAGTTTTGTTAATTGTTGGTTTTCAAATTCGTCGTTTTTCGTTTACTTATTTGTTTTTTGAGGCCTAACTTCCCAAATTTCAAAAATCTTGTGTATTGGTTTTGTTAATTGTTTGAAAATACGCTTTAACATTTCTTGAAATTTCTAAAATTTAACATAACGCGTACGAATTATCGAGAAAATCAGAAACCGCAAGCGTGAACTCAATTACAAGATAACAAGTAAACAATACTGTTAATTGTAAGTAGATTTATGTCGCATTGTCTGTTGAACCTCTAGGGACGTAAATCAGTGGTTTTTCTCGAGCTAAGGACGGAAGTATCGATGGTTTTGGGTATCGTGTAATAAGTTATCGATAGGTATCGATAGTTTGAGGTACAAATAGTAATTAGTAAGTGTGTTTTGAAACTATAGTAGGTATTCAAGTTATCTCATATACTGATTGAGCGAGTGACTACAATACAATAAATGTATGTATGATAGAGTAGGTATATTTAATTATTTAGTTAGGTACGGACTTCATCTCAAAAATTGACATGAGTCGGTCGGAAGATAATTTATGACGTTGCTACACTACCAAAGAAAGCTTTTGAACATTTTTTTCGTGACAAGCTGATTTTGTAGTCAGAAATAATCTTATTAATATTTATAATTCGTCATTTTTTGTCATTTTTTCCTTCCTAGCTGTAGTTGCACTCTATCAGGATTTTTATCAAAGTGAACCTAGAGCTTCATGCCTATGAGTGCCCCGTTAGAAAAGTTACCTATAAAATAAAGAATCGACCACACCGGTGCTCCAAAAACACTGACGCACCGTAAACGCAAGAACGTAGCCTCACGCATCGCTTTTTTTATCGCGTGCAGTCCCCACTACTTCTCAAAATAAGTTGGACACACCAATAAACGCAGTGACGTGACTCATGCGTCACATATATATATCGCTTACCGTTCACCAAGCAGCTTAAAAAACATCGACGCACCGTAAGGGCGCGTACACATAGCGATCCGTTTAACAGGTCCGTTCAAACGTATACGTTATTGGCATATGTAGCTGTATGAGCTTTTTCACCCACACGACCGGTTTACAAATCACGCGTCAAAAAATGCATGAGTCACGTCACTGGATTTAAGGCGCATCAGCGTTTAAGCTCCAAACACACAGACAGCGCGGAGGCGTAGCGGTGCGGTGGCGGACACAGTTGTAATATTCTAATTTTCTCAAAAATATCCGTAAAAGTTGACATTATTCTTTACATATCAGAACGTGAAGTGCATAGTTTATGGTCAGTAAAAAAATTAAAAAGCTAAAAACATTGCAGGCTCGATAACTCGACAACAATGTCGCATACAAATTCCATTATTGTCGAGTCTCAAACTTTTTAAAAAGCTAAAACGGCCATGGTAATAAGTTGGCACTATTCGTATACAGCCATCCCAAATGACCGGTATCAGTTGTTTTGTTGGAACTCCAGACTTTTTTATTGTGTTTGAAACAGCTTGTGGTGTTTTTGGTAGAAAAATACACCTGAAGTTTTTTTTAATGAAAAAAGGCGGGAAAGGTTTTAATGACATTTAATTTTAAGTGATTTGCAATCTTTGTACCTATTTAAGGTTATAAAAGTTTTTTTTCCTTCACCATTTTTGAGAAAAGCTCGGCTGAACTCGCAAGCTCGTCCGTTTAATACTCATACTCAGCCAGCAATTGCTTACTTCCAGGCCACGACAATAATGTACTATTGTATGAACGGTTGTGCGGTTAGAATATTACAACTGTCACCGCCATGCTTCCGCTGTCTGTGCGTTTGGAGCTTTAATGAGCTCAGGTGTGGTCGATTCTCAACAGCCTGTAGATAAATTATCAAAGTATCGATATATATTCCGTACCGCATCCCTAAGTTTATCACGCCCCGATCTATATTATATTAACGTGTGGTGTCGTTGAAATAACAATTTCGGAAATGGCTTTTATAGCTTCTAGCTTTATCTCTTAAAATAAAGTGCCTCGCGCTATGTTATTTTCAAAGCAATAGAGACAACACACTTTTGCCAAAAGAGTAGATACTGGATGTAGTTTTATGTTTTTCTTTGGAAAAATCTACATAGTCAATGGTTGAATGGGCTTTGCCTGGTATCCGTATACGTGTACTGCCTTTTCGGCGAATTATTTTTCGCAAACTGATTCATTTGGCAAATGTTTCATTTCCCAAATGTTAATTTTTTCTGAAACTGTAAACTATTCAGGATATATTTCAGGACTATCCTGTAGGTTAGGTTAGGTTAGGTTAGGTTATGTTGGTTTTATAACAATTGACAACATTTCATATTTCTAAGACTATAATTTGATTCGTTCTCTGTATACTATTTGGAAAGAGAAAGACGCTGATAGTTTTAAATTTTCACTAGGTTTATTAATTAATTTATTACAATTTTTTAAAGATGTGCTTATTCTAAAAGAGCGTAACGATAGAATAGATCCATTACTTTTGTCTAGTCTCTATTAAAAAAAAGTGAAGACGTAAATTTGACATTAAGGTTGTTATCAAATTTAAAATTATGACAGCTCTTTTTTCTAGTTAAAAGGGTAAAGGAAACATATCTATTCTGTGGAGGTACAGGTAAGTACACATATGTTTTTTAAATTTGTTGTATTTTTTTAAATATGAAGAAATAAATTATAATAAATATTTTTCCGTGTTCAGGAGGCGAAACTCTTTCGATCCCTGTAGTAATTTTCAGGTGTTAAAAAAATGAAGTGTTGTCAATTCTGAAAAGTTTACAGTTTCAGAAAAAATAAACATTTAGGAAATGAAACATTTGCCAAATGAATCATTTTGCGAAAAGTTTTTCGCCGAAACATTAGTAAACCATCAGTATAGTTTAACCTTTGCTTATTTGGTACTGAGTCAGTAAGTTTACATTTTTGACGACCGGATATCCTAGTTTTTAAAGTTTCGTACGGTCAGTGAGAGCGCCGGGGGCCCAATACCTCTCCCCCACCCCTATTCCCTCTCCTTTTTCCTTAGGGCTGACAACGCACTGGCATCGCGTAAAGCGCTGCGGGTGTCTATAGACAGTGGTGATCATTTAACATCAGGTAACCCACTAGTTCGTTTGTCTGGCCTCTATAACATAAAAAAAAAACCTGACTACGAAGATTGAGGTCCCGGATTCGATTCCCGGTCGGGGCAGGTATTTGTGTGAAAAATACGAATGCTGCTCGAGTCTTGGATGTTTAATATGTATAAGTATATACTGTTTCAAACTTTCGTGATTTTTCACTAATAATTATTATACTTAGCTGTACTTATCACGCAAACAATATTATTATTATTATGACTACTAGAAGTACATGAGCATGGTTTGCGAATCAGAAAAACGCGTTTTCCCAGAGATAAGACCTACATAGATCCCGTTTTTCACACTTCGAGTATACGTACTCCCTAATAAATAACGAATCGATTGATCGACGCTATGGTGGAACACCCGTTAACACAAACATAGACTGCTAAAATCATCACACTTCCTTTTGGCTTTGCCGTAGTCGTGTAAAAAATTAAGTAAATAAATAAAATAAAAGACATTTCTATCTAGACGCCTAGATCCTCGTCCAGACTCATTATAATCTCCCAATTGCACGCCTGAGCCGCCGGCGCAATCAAGCGAGCTGATAATTAGCGGCGTCGCGCGGGACCTCCCGATACCTACCTAAATGATGTTAAGTTAACACCAACCTATTGAATAATTCGGGCGTTTGCGGAGGTCTGTATGAAATACAACCTAGTGTCGGACGGAAATAAGATTTCTATTCAAAACCGTACCTAATCGAAATTTCGAACCTGAGGCCTTTTGTCTAAGGCTTTTTTCAGTCAGTATGTACTTTTTTATCTAAGACAGTGTTTGTACTAAAGGTGTACCAACACTGCAATCTTACCGGCCGATCGACCGGCGGCAGCGGCGAGCGTTGTCTCCGTTCATTGCGCGGCCGAGACGCTCGCCGCACAGTGACTACCTAGCGGCACACGCAATGAACTGATAAAACGCTCGCCGCTGCCGCCGGTCGCGCGATGTGGCCGGTCTGTCACAACAGTACCACTACCATGAGTTCACAGTGATCGTGCTCGATAGCGACTGCGTAAATGATTTCTCCATACAAACCATTTACGCAGTCGCTATCGAGTGCGGTCACTATGAACTCATGGTAGTGGTACAGACAAACAAAAAGACAATGCAACAAATTCGCAAGCTGCGCCGATCGTCCAAGTGTAGGTCTCAGATCAAATAAAAAGTAAAGATATAGCGCTGCGAACAACGAAGTGAGGCCGGTCAAACTACACCAATCCGTGTGCTAACACAGTGGCACGCACACACTTGCAACCAAACTACACCAAATTTTGCTCAGAACCCAAACCGTCCACACTAGTGTTGCCATTATAATGTTGTAGTTACCCTATTATTACAACCTTTTCTTTTTTCATTTTAAATTCTATTCTTTATTAGCATTGCTTAAAACGTGAGAACGTGACACGCAACGTAAAGTTATTTGTTTCTTGTAAAAGTTTATCAACGTTTTTTATTGTAGTAACGGTATCAACGTGACACGCAACGTAGAATCGGGGTATTAAGAATTATTATGGCAACACCGGCCTACGCACACATGTTTATAAAACCAGCCTCACTCGGCTGTTCATCGCGCTCTATCTTTACTTTTTATTTGATCTGAGGTGTAGGTACTACAGAGGAAAACTGTTCGTAACATTCTGTACGAAGTTGTATGAAAAGTGACCCCTTATTCATGCTCGTCGGGGTATTTACTTTCAGCGGTGCAGGGATAGCACGGTTTATTCTCCTTAAGGTTAGGATACACTGCAGTGTAGTTATTAAGGATAATAATGTACCAACACGAATAAATTTTGGCACATTTGGGTCGAGAAGATCTCGCCGATGAGAGCTACTATTTTATATTAGAACATAAGTCTGATTCAGGCAAAATACAATGCAAGCACACTGACCTGTTTGAGCTCGTGTCTTCACTTAAGATGTTCTGGTAAAAATGTCCTGGTAGTCTGAACTCTGAAGGTAGTGTACGAGAAGCCTGGCGCCAGGGTCAGTCAGAGTATTCCAAGATGAAATCAGTTCCTTTTGATACAATCTTGCACGAGATTCACACACAGAATTAATAGTTTGTATTTTAGCTTTTGAACTTGCCGTACACGTAACGAAGCGCGCGGCCACACATACACCAACTCGTTATAGATGGCGCTTGGTGCAAGCATGCGCATTGGTCGATGCGTAATGCCCTCATCAGACCGTTTAAGTTAGTTGAAAAAACGTAAAAATACACAAAAACCGAACATTCCGCCCACCAAAAATGTTCATAGTTTTAATATAAAACTAACTAAAATTGGTTAAAACTTTAATGAGCAATTAAAACTGCAACTTCAGCAATTAACTAAAATTGAAATAAGCATACGTCTAATAATAAAATAACAAAATAAATAACTTCTGACAAAAAGATAAACCTAATCACAATTGTCCGGCAATGGACATAGTTTAACTAATGGTCTCCTGAGAGTACCTGAAGCTGTCTTAACAGTTGCTTGTCGCACTACCCCATCGGGGCTAGGGTGCAATTCCATAACACGAGCCAAAGGCCAGTGCAATGGGTAAGAATTGTCACATTTGACAATAACTATAGAATTTACCTTTAAAGGTTTAGAATCTTTTGTCCATATATCACGTTGAGTTAAAGAATTTAAATATTCTGTGCTCCAACGCTTCCAAAATCCTTGATGCATTTGCTGTATAAGCTGCCAACGACTTAGCCTGTATAGTTTTACGTCAGTTAGTTCCTCTTCCGGTAAAGAGGTTAAAGGTTCCATGGTTAAAAAGTGACCAGGAGTTAAAGCGTTTATATCATTAGGATCCGCACTAAGTGGACATAGCGGGCGTGAGTTCATTGTGGATTCGATTTGTGAAAAAAGTGTATAGAGCTCCTCAAAGGTAAAACACTGTATACCTACTGTCCGATATAATAAAGCTTTGGCTACCTTTATTTGAATTTCCCAAACCCCGCCAAAATGAGGCGCTGAAGGCGGGTTGAACCTAAACTCTAATTTGTTTTGTTCTGCAGCATCACGCATTAGTTCTGAAAGCTGATTTTTGGCATCTTACTAATACAAACGGGAATGTTGGTATGGATGTATGGATGAATGTGTTGATGTTTGTTACTCTTTCACGTTAAAACGGTTTGGCGAATTCTGATAAAATTACTATATCTTTTCATTCGGTTGTAGGTACATTAAAAAACTGCCTCTGAAATGAAGAAAAACACCTGCTACTAAATTCAGTGGTGTCTGAAGTTGGTAATTAATCAGCAATGAGCCCGCGTGAAAATTGCGGTCCAAGCTGTCTCGTTCTGAGAGAAGGCCTGTGCGCTGCAGTGGGAGGTATATAGGCTGGGATGATGATGATGGTGATAATGATGAACGACGGCTTTGGCTAAAGTTTTCTCATAACCAAGAGGCTTCTTTGTCGAAGTCACGAGTCACATTTGTGTTCGTAAGTTTCATGATTTGTCACTTGTAGTTAGTTACTTTTGTTAGGACTTATACAGAGTGGATGAGGACGGGGGTCCTTCCCGAAAACAGGTGATAGTGTTGCTTAAACTGAACAACTTTCTCCAAGGAACATAGGAAAAAAACCTTTTTTTTTCACCTTTCCATAGTAAGTCGGTCAGCTAACCAATATATTTTGTATGGGAGTATGATTTTTTTTTTTTTTCGTTTTTCGACCTATGTTCCTTGGAGAAAGTTGTTCAGTTTAAGCAACACTATCACCTGTTTAAGTAAAGGATCATCGTTTGGTTCCACCCAGTAGGTGAAGATCTTAAGTAAATGGCCTGTTGTATGTTGTAGTAATGTGTCTGTATAAACAAATTGACTGACTTGATTGAAAGCACTATAACTAGTGCGGCCAGTATTCACCTGAAAAAAAAAGTTTTCAAAAAAAGGCTCTGTAGGACAGTGTACTCCGGCTTTAATAGGTTTAACTACACTGCGCTTTCTTATGCTGTTTACTCTCCTGATTTACGCGAACAATTTGGGGTTTTTAGCGTCAGATACTTGGCTCTGAAACTCGAAAGCTGAATTATCTTACTTTGTTTTGTTTTGTGGCGAAATTAAATACAATGTTGTTATTATTCGTACCGGCAAACTGTTTTCTGTAGATAAATGTAGCATCGTTTGTTTGCTATAGAAAATTCAATGTTATTCTTTACGTCATATAAAAATTGCAGATGAGGCCAAAGGTATGTGTCACTGGTTTTTGAAACAACCTATTCACTCTAGCCTCGAAGAGCCCTAGGTTGTAGCCAAGTTGTAGCTATCTGGAAATACAATACGTTTACTTTTAGTTTACCACTGACAGATGGCTTGCCTTCATTTCATTTCCAAATTTAACACCATACAAATTAAGTAGCTATTACAAAATCTGCAAACGTGGGTAACAGTATTCTAAAATTGGCTTTATTTGTAGGTCGTTAAAGTTGAATATCAAATGAAGGCAAACCATCTGTCAGTGGTAAACTTTATGTAATTTTACCTACTGTACATCATGGGAGCGAATTCCATTCCTTAGCTGTTCAGACTACAACACCGTCTAGCGATCACCTACGAGTAATTCAACTATAAAAATCACATAGTTTCCGAACTCAAATTTGCACCATGAACAGTCTATATTGTTTATGGCACGGATTAGACCATAAATATTATCGCTGGTTTCAAACCAGCCCGAAATTCACTTCAGAATTTTTACGATACTGCGATACTCGTCAGTAATGTTGTGACACAGATCGTGATAAGCGTGTAGCACATGAGAATATTGATAGTCTGATCCCAGCCTATAGCTTTCGAAGTTCGAACCCGAGGAATCGCTGAGAATTTTTTTTTCATTCAATTTCTTTAATTTCCATTAGGGCCCCAAGTTCTTCTGTGCCCCAGGCCTCCGTATGACCTGAGAAGCCTTGAATACGCTTCCCTCGTCGTTCACTGTGTTAGTTTTAGCTTAGCGACTCTGTGACCCACGTCTACCACTTTAGACTTAGTCTCGATTGCGTAGCTAAAACCTACCTATGTTAATCCAAAACCTTTGAATACAAACAAAGTTTACTAAGACGTAACAAGTCTGCACGTCAACGTGTGAAGCAGCAAACTTCATCTCGATCTAACTTCTCATTGTTTCATTATTCGTCTTCCATTGGACGCCCTACTTTCCTCGGAATTATCCACTATCCATCATATCGATCCATAGCCATCGGCAAACTCTATTGAAATGAATTCATTAGTCAGGGAGAGCTGTAATATTTTACCGGATGAATAGAAGAAATTATTTCGCACTGGGAATGCCACCACAGGACTAACAAGAGAACTAGAAATGTCACGAGCTATAAGTGTGAGGTACATAATGTTTATTATAGCTATTACCCGCGGCTCCGTTCTGTGAAAAAATCGTTTATCGCTGGGATCTATGAAATTTTCCGGCGAAAAACTGGCCTGTAGGCTTATTGTCTAACGTTTTTGACGCTTGCCTTCGCAATCGCTATCTCTTTCTGTCAAACGGTATAAAACGTTGACAGAAAGAGATAGTGAAAGCGAAGGCAAGCGCCAAAAGCGTTAGACAATACGGCCTCTGGCCTATGACCATCCTTGGCTGTCATTATCCTTTCCGTACCATTTTTAATCTATACCGGTACAGAAGTTTAAGCATGAAGAGGTAGGCAGACAGAGAGACAGATAGACAGTGTTATTTTTGCATTTATAATATTAGTATGGATCCCGGCTCAGTCTCTGTAACAAAGCGCGCTCGGTTTTATTGCTCAATAAATGGGTTATAGCTTTTTGTGCATTAAAATTATTACATTTCACAGGCGAGTACAATAATTAAGTAGAATGTATGAAAACACAAATAAACGTGGGCTAAATCCTGCTATAAAAAAATGTGAAAAGAAAACCCAGACTCATTTTGTCAGTGGGAAACGACGAATTAAGTAGAAGAGGTGAAAAAGTTATATCCGGTTGTAATCTTCTCTTTAAACTAGCGGAAAGCTGGGGTTCGTGACGTCACAATGTTTATGTTTATGTGTTTCGTTCTAAATAAGTCCGACTGAAAAACAGCGTTGCGGCTTACCGCAGCGTTATACTGAGTGGGATCCCATTTTATACTAAATATTCGATACGCGTTAATTAAGTAAATAGTATAATTGGTTGATTGTGTTGTTTTTTTTTCTGTGCTGTGTGCCGAATAATTGCAAATAAATTTCTCGTTCTCTCTCACTCACTATTTCTCTTTCATAAAGATCATCATCATCATTTCAGCCTCAGGACGTCCACTGCTGGACATAGGCCGTCATTGATACCCAATAATTACGGTTGGAAGCAGCTTGCATCCACCTTGAACCTGCGGCCTTTACCAAATCGTCCGTCCATCTTGTTAGTGAACGTCCTACGCTGCGCTGGACAAGACGAAAGTCATGACTAATGCCCATTTTCTCCTACCCCCGTTATGGTTGAGAAGGAGGTCAATCGACGAATCCAACTCGGATGGGCACCGTGCGGGAAGCTCCGCAATGTCTTTTCGTCCAAAATACCTTCATAAAGATACTAGAAGGAAATACTGGCAATGACACTTCTATTCTTTTTCTTAATACTGTTGGTCGTGATCGATTCATCATATAGATGAAACCGAAAACGGACCTTAAGTCGTTGGAATAAAGACGCAAGGAACAACTAATATTTAGATATTGAATCTACGGTCTTAATGTCTTGTTTTGTTAACGTTTGACGTTTTTAAGAGGATTAATATTAGATGATTAATGTATTTATTAACAGCTATGAAACGGGGTCTACGTATTATCTGTGACGTTCTTTTTGCAGAATTTGTTTTATGGTTTTAGTTGCGTTGAATGTTATGAGCTGATTAAAGGGCTGCTTCTGTTTTGCATTTTGATTTATGATAATACAAGCTTTTAACTGCGGCTTTGCTCTCGCAGTATTTGAAATTCCGGGATTCTACTTACTTTGAATTAATGTTTGATTTTTGGAATTTACCAAGAGCTTTACGGTGAAAGAACACATCATCAGGAACTTTGCGCCCAGCTGCGATGATATTCAATGGTGCGTGTGAAGTTCCCAATCCGCACTGGGCCCGCGTGAGAACTACAGCCCAATCCCTGCTGCCGAGATGATTATGATGATGATCCTAGTTTTCTGTTAACACGTCGATGTTTATTTTTTTATTATGACGGCGGTAAACGAGCAAGCGGGTCATCTGATGGGAAATGATTACCACTGCCCATGAATATCAACTAATCAAGGAGAGTCACTGATCTGTTGACGGACTTTAAAATCAGTGTAAACCCTTCGGGCTTCAAAGCCCGATGTCATAATAAAAAAAAACCGGGCAAGTGCGAGTCGGGACTCCTATATCAAGGGTTCCATACCTCCCCGTAAATTGTTTTAAAAACAGTTCAATAAAAAATCACCGAAACGTAAGCACTAAAATCGCTTAATTATTGGTAGGTAGACATCCGAACAGCATAGGGTCGCTCGCGTTGCCTAGCAACTGTCGGGTGTCGCCTAGCAACCGTGGCTGGAGTTAAAAACGCTGAAATAAAAACACGTTTCTTGTATGACGACCCCCTTTAATTTTTAACTTTATTTTATTTTTAGTATTTGTTGTTATAGCGGCCACAATAATACATAATCGGTGAAAATTCCATGTGAGCTATTACGGTTTAAGGGTATGCACGCACTAGAAACTTGGTCACAAGGCGATTTATTTGTGTTTTGTGTATTTGTATCGCGGGAGTCGCGGCGCTACGTGTGCGCCTCCCATACTAACCCAAAGACTTGATGTGAAAGACAATATAGTCGCGGAGACAAAAGTTGCTCGTGCGCTCATACCCTAAGAGATAGAGCCCTGTGTTACACGGACGGTCAGACAGACAGACATCGAAGTTTTAGTAAAAAAAAAAAAAAATTAATCTATGTCATTTCAATAGTTAAACGCTTCTTACTTAGTCAGCGTAAGCTTATATTATAAAGGACATATTTGTAGCGAAAACCGTAAAAATCATAAACGAAACTCAATAAAACCACAGGCAAACCGCGCAGCAATTAAAACACATTTCGCGAACAAAAACTGAATTTTCAATTCCATTATTTTAAAGCGATTTGTGCTGAAACACTGAAAGTTTAATCTAATCATAGCACACTGACATACGTCGTCCCAAATGGAAATACGAGCGTGCTGGCTAGGGTTGCCAACCTTAATGCAAAGATTTGCAGTACATTTGCGATCAAATCGACTACATTTTATTGACGTGACAACGTCTAATAAATCGTTGAACGCCGGCTGCACGCACGAAAAAGGATGACGCAATGTCCCGTACATAACGCATTGTCCCGTACGCTCGAGCCGATGAACGATCGTAGAACAGAGAACAGTGAGCGCCAGGATGTATAAGAAAGCAGCGCGCGCCAGGATATACAATCCTAGTACTAGTGCTCGGGTAATTTTTAATGGGGGGGGGGGTTGTGGGGGAGTGGTTAGGGGCTTATTAAAGGGGGATGAAAATTTCATTGATTTTGACGTAGGATGCACCGTTTTCAAGATATTTGACAAAACACCGGTTCTCGTCCGATCAACGCTGATGGGTGACCGCCTGGTTTCATTTTTGTTTTTTGAATGTTTTGCTATGACGTTGTCACGTTCAACTGTCGTCCGTAAACCGACTTTACAGACAACCGGTTTTTTTTGAGCCTCTTATTTTATTGGTTCCCTGTACTTGGTTCGAAAAGACTAATACGCTGATAAAGATCAACTATCGATAGCGAAACTGTCGCTATCGCAATATCACTGTCTTGCGGGACGCCTTATACTCCGAAGTGCAAAATTCGAACTTCGTATCGTGCTATTCCGCTCATGCTAATAGTATTTAATACGAAAGCGAGCGAGACGGTACGATGCAAACTTCGAATTTCGGAGTAGCCCCCCAGGGCTCCAGAAACGAGACGTCCCGCGTACAGTGGGACGGTTGGCAACCCTAGTGCTGGCTTTTACGGGTAGTAAGCTAAAGCCATTTTGTTTGTCCATTTTTTCGACTTTTGTGGCTAGTTTTACAGGTAGCATTTTGTAATGAAATATGATGTTTGAATATTAAAATGGAAAATAGAATAATAAACATGAAAATGCCGTGAGAATCACTCAAAGTGAAAGTGTACGGATTTCTCACGTCTTAAAACGAGTTAACGTTGAGGTAATTTTAGCAATAAATGAAGTAAGATTATTTCCACTTTGACACTCTTCTCGGGTTACCTATCATATTCTCGAAAAGCTCATTCCCGAATATTAAAATTCCGAAAACGAAACTCCTTTTTTTCATTTTCCAAATTATTGTTTGTCCGAAATTTTCTTTACCATATTTTCTTTTGCCAAATGTTTTAAAATCCATTTTTTTATTTGCCAAATGATTCAAAATCCAACTGCATGAAATTCCGTAGAATCATTTGCCAAATATATATTTATTCCTCAAAATTATTATTCCGCAAAGGTCAGGGATACAAAAGGCGACCATGCAATTATGTGTGGGGCGTAATATTCATTATGTTGTTTAATGTTGCCCAAATATTTTATTGAGTTTGCTATGTGGGTAGGGGGTTTTGTAGGTGGTTATAAAAAAAATAACTAACACCAAAGGCTAATGCGGGAGCTTCGCTCCGCTACGCTACGCTCCCGCATTAGCCTTTGAACCTAATCTATCCGAGTCGCTTCCGCTCCGAACCGTCTTGCTCGCTCGCTTCGCTCGCTCGCTAAAAATTAAGCAATGTTGTCTTACTCTGATGTTAGGTTAGGTAGATAATAAAAACTTACTTTCGGCTTTTCGTTACATTTAGATTATGAAAATATGGCAACTGATTAGGTTGGCAAATAAAAAAATGGATTATTGTAATTCGGGATTTTGAATTTGTTGGCAAATAAAACTGTGATTAAATGAATCCGTGGCATTGTGAAGTTGTGGAAAAACAAAACATATGGATTTTAAAAAGTCGGAGAACCGTTTTCGGATAAATGAAATTCGAGTAAAGGAGTTTCTAAACATCGATAGGATCCCCTCTTCTCGACATACAGCGAGAGAGATCGGAAGTGCAATACTAGGCTCAGGTTTTGTTATTAATTACATTAAATTGGTTTGGATATTTTGTGATTAAATTCTAGGGTTTTATATAAGTACTGAATGAGAAAACATGAACCTTAACGATTAAAATTGAGACGTTGTCCCGAGTGTCACAGTGGATATAATCTTACTGTACTTCGTGATCAAGGCCCGAGAAATATAAGTTATAACTTATAAGTGGGAATCGCGAAACTATGAGACATTATAGTAGGACTTTAGTTTCTCTGCAAGTGCTAAGTCTGTATGACATCCTCTGAAACTACTAATTACATACTAGAAACTTTATAATATATTCAAAGGTAACTCCACAATGAGTCTTGCATAACACGCTTCGGTGAAGGCGTTGCACCGAGTGTCTGCGATAATTAGTGTAACGAAGAGAAACCGTCGAAGCGGAAATCTTAGTGTACGTGTACAATGCATTAATGCATATATGTATTTAAGTACTAGCTGATGTTAATGCCGCTCGAAGAATCGCCAGATTCAAGTGGCAGTGGGCAGGGAACTTCGCTCGTAGAACTGATGGCCGATGGGGCAAAAAGGTTCTCGAGTGGCGTCCACGGACCGGAAGACGCAGTGTAGGTAGGCCTCCAACAAGATGGAGCGACGAGAAGAAGTTAAGGTTGCGGGATCGCGTTGATGAAGGATCTTCTATGTAGCTAGACTTTTCTTAACGTTCATATTATTGTGATAAATCATAACATATTATAACACATACTTCAACAATTTAAACAATTTTCTTTAAAATTAAGAAATTAATTACAGGATTGATGTGATGTCTCTTTTCACTTCGGAAAAGAATAAAATTCATTATAAAAGTTAATAACAAAAAGTTATTTCTTTGAACTGAAACAATGAGGGTTTTCTGACAGGTGAAATATCGCTAGATGGCGTTAGTATCGTAAGGTCTATTTGACGTTACACCCATACAACAAATGTCAAAGTTGTCAAACGGACCTGACGATACTAGCGCCAAATAGCCTCTCATAGAAAACCCTCATTACTTTGCTGACCCGCGACCTTATGATAGTTCTTCTTATGCAAGAAACAAAGCAAAGCGGGTGAGCAAGTAATGGTTTCAGTTCATTGATATGGACCTACGCAAAGTAACGCCTAATTCAATGAATTAAGTTGTTTCTTTGTCGGGAACAAACCCAATTAAAGTCATAATCATTGAACTAAATACATAGCAACAAAGTTACCTTAATTTCTTTCCTAGTTCATGTTTTAGTTTCACATTCGTCGCGTTCTTTTAATTATGTCCATTATGCACAGCAAAATGCAGAGTTGTTTTTGATGTGTTTTTAATAGTAGTTTGCGTTACATTGCGTGTTTTAAACTGTTATTTGCTATTAGCCCGCGCAGCCGTGTAGCGGTCAGTAATTATGTTTCCGGCGTTTTAAGTTAGTTAGTTAATAAGTGTTTTGTACGTTGTTTGGATGCAAGTTTATAGAGGTTGACGGCTTGTGGACTATTCATTATCATTATTATTTCAGCCAAGATACGTCCACTGCTATCCGCGTCCAACGCGTTCCTGCAACCTTAACCTCGTCGCTCCATCTTGTTGGAGGTCTACCTATACCTACAATGCGTCTTCCGGTCCGTGGACACCACTCGAGAAGTTTTTGCCCCCACCGGCCATCAATTCTACTAGCGATGTGCCCTGCCAACTGCTACTAGTCTGGCGACTCTTCGGCTATATCTTTTGGCTTGGCTTTTGATTCTTGTTCTGCGATTGTTTCTAATGCGATCCCGCAGAGTAACTCCATTCTTAGCCCTCACCATCGCCCTCTTAATGACCTTGAGCTTTCTTATGAAGCCCATCGTTAGCGGACCACAGTGTTGTGGACTCGTGGATCATTAAAGGTTGAAAAAGCATTTTGCGCATGTTAATTTTAAAATTCTCATAGGCGCGAGCCCGGGCTCGAACTCAAGACCCTCTGCTTAAGAGGCCATGGGTCAAACCACTAGGCCACCACGGCTTTTCACTTCGAGGTTTAGGTAACGCCACCAGAGTTGAGGCCACGCACACAACCACATCTCATGTAATGACAGCGGGATTTTGACGTTGTGTTGTCGTTAAACGTCAACACAACTTCAAAATCCCGCTGTCATTACATGAGATGTGGTTGTGTGCGTGGCCTCAACTCTGATGGCGTTACCATTATGCGCCGAGCTTAAACCCAAATCCAATCAGCTGCTGAAATATTCCGAATTAATTTTGGGACACCTTGTCGCACGCATAAAAAGAAACTGACCCAATCCGAAATACAATACAATACAATACAAATATTCTTTATTGATCTCCAAAAACAGTACAGTAACATTACAAAAATAAAAATTCAGGTAGACAATAGGCGGTCTTATCGCTAAAAGTGGCAGAAATAAGAGACAAGAGAAACGTAGTATTAATAGACAATAAACAATAAAATCAATACAAATATAATATAAATTTTATAAATAAACACATATATTAAATATACTCATTTCAAAAATAAACTTTATATGTATAAACAAAATTAGGTTTATTTTTGAAAATGAGAATATTTCGGATTCAGCAGTTTCATTTTAAGCGCGGGTTGTATAAATTTCGCAGATTAAATTTCAGCGTAAGGCACTGGTCCCACCGCCGGCGAGTAAGCGATGAGCTGTCGGCGATTTTCTCACCCATGAAACGAACAAAAGATAATCGCTCCCTTGTTAATAAAAGACAGAGATATATATTTATAGTTGATCGCTGGCTGCTAATAATGCCGGCGAGGACTCTTTCTTCACTAGTTGATCGCAGCGATAAAAGCTATCAACTCGCTCAGCGATACTCGGCGATCAGAGCGATCATTCTACGTACAATCGCCCGTCGCACTCGAACACTCGCTTATAGCCGAGCGACAAAAACTATCGAAACTACACACTCGCTTCTCGCCGCTCGCCCACTCGTTTCTAGTTCTACTCGTTTATCGCTCGTCGCCGGCGGTAGGACCAGTGCCTTACGAAACCTAACCTAACTCTTGCCAGCTTTAGTTCAGGCGAAGTCAGGCCACGGGACAATTATCGCGTCAGAGCCATTTCGCGCGCCTCGCGAGGCATGAGGCCTTCACAATGCCTCTAATTGCCTCATCGAAGCTAGGGATGCCTTAAACTTGCCTTCAGTCTAGAGACGATAGCGGACGGCTGTTGAAGACAATAGCTTCTACTCAATACTACTAATATTGTCAGTCAATGGTTAATTTCGCAATAGACTTCTCTAAAATCACCCAAAAACCTTTGTCCAAAATCTTATCCAATCCTACTTAACATGATAAATGAGAAAGTTTCGGATAATTGGATGTTGAGACGTTTGTTATTGAAACACGCAATAAAGGCCGAACGGATTTAGATTAAATTGACATATGAAGACATACAAATTAATATCACGCCAGATCGCGTTGTAATCTTTTATCTTCTAATATACAAAAATCTCGTGTCACGGTGTTTGTTATCGAACTCCTCCGAAACGGCTTGACCGATTTTTATGAAACTTTTTATCTATATTCGTAGGTCTGAGAATAGGTCGTATAGGCTAGTTTTTGTATACTTACCCTTATTCTACGCGGACGGAGTCGCGGGCAACAGCTACTTTAAAATATAAAAATCTCGTGTCATAGTGTTTGTTATCGAACTCCTCCGAAACGGCTTGACCAATTTCTATGTAACTTTTTATCTCTATATTTGGCAGGTCTGAGAATAGGTCGTAGGCTATTTTTTATACCCCTATTCTTCGCGGACGGAGTTGCGGGCAACAGCTAGTATTGAAATAAAAATTAGCCTAGTTCCAGAGATGCTGCTATCCAAACCAAATTTCATTCATATCCGTCCATCGGAGAGAAAAAAACATAGGTACGCACAAAATAATATTAGTGTGAAGACAATTAGTAATGTTGAAGGGCTTTACTCGTAAAGCTATTTTTACTGCATTTTTCTGGTTTTTACCTCTCATATTTTTGTCCCATAGTTTTCTACATATTTTTACCGAATAACGGCAAAACTGAACACTGACAAAATTATCCACTAATGACTAGAGACACTCAAAAACTAACCAACTCTTTTTTTACTTTCATTAGTGTCATCCCTACTCAGTAAAGTGCTCTCACTTGGCATGTCGAAAACCACCACTTAATATACCCGTCTTTTTGCAGGTAAGTGACTCGCACTCAACTCGACGCTGCGCTGGTAAGTCTCCGAAACGACCGGCTAGATGGCTCTGATAACTTTGAACCAGATTTCTGAATCACGCTAGCGTTTCTACTCAACCAAAATCGATAAAAGTAAGTTATTTTTTTATTTCGCCTACGACTATATCACTCACTACGTCGTATTTATAAGATGTCGTCATAAACTTAGGACCTTAAGGGCCATTTTCACAGTCCAGGGTTAAAAATTTAAAGCGTCAACCCTTAAACCATTCGACAACCCTGTCAAGACATTCGATTTTGGACCGTAAATGTTGCTAATTTGAATCGGCATTGATTTCTGCTTGACGGCAAATATATTCCATACATTTTGACACTTCTAAACCTTGGGTTAGCACGTAACTCGGTGTTATACATAGGTACAGCCAACTCGGGTCGGTGCAAGTCAGCCTTATTCACGTATATTGACGTACGATCATTGTTTTTTCCAATGAGTTCTAGTTAAGTATTATATAGAAATAATAACCTTGCCTGGGACCGTCAGTCAACAATCTTTAGCTATCGATGTACCAACATTACAGCCCTGCAAACGCCCTCAACAACAGCACGTATTCCCCAAAACAGGGTTTCTGTTACAATTAACGAACCAGCGAGCTTGTGACCACTTTCATTAAAACTTGTACGTACAAGCCATTTCCATCCAGCCCTTATTACCGGCGTGTAGAGAATGAATTCGAGCGGCGCGGACGTTTGTGAGGTTAATTTTAAATTAGGCAGCTGAAAGTATCGTTGTTTTTGTTTTCATACATGACAAGGTTACGTAATTTGCGCGGGGAAGTCAGTTGGGTTAGGGCTGTGATGCCGATACATGTATTGTATACTCGTATGCTTCTATAAACAGGTATTAGTAATATAAAAGTGAACGGCCAGAACGGGATAAAAAAACGAGACAGAGCAGGATGGCGCTCTACAACACCATTTTGACACGTTTCTCCCAAACAACGCATTATTTCTCTGGAATTTTAAAGCAATTCGATTCTTGGACCTTGGGAATCACGATAAACTTGAGAAAATATGATATTGGGTGTGTATTTAAGCAAAATAAAATCACAAGTTCGAACTTCGAGCCAAAAGTGAGCGATCATTATCTATGCCAGTGTTGCCATTCAGGGAAAAAGATATCCATTCATTATCCAGCATTGCAGTCTGTAAGAGTAAAGCTCTTTAAGCACTGACCTGCATATTAAAGCATGACAAGTTCCTATTTAAATTAGCCCTCGCTATGTTGCGGATTTTCAGTGGAACTAATTTATTTTAATGGCAATGATTTTTTTTGACAACAGTCGTCGGAAGTCATTGAATGTCACCGATGTAAACAAAACGAAAATAATTCTACATATTTCAGAATAATAATCGATTTTGCAATCAAAATGCCCAAAATAGTTCACCCCGACGCAAAAAAAAATTAAATAAGTAGGTACATTCAAATGGTTGCGGCAGTCACGTTGTTTGTTATCGAACTCCTCCGAAACGGCTTGACCGATTTTCATCAAATCTTTTCTCTATATTTGGTAGGTTTGACAACAGGTGGTTGTAGGCTAAATTTTATATTATATTCTTCGCGGACGGAGTCGCGGGCAACAGCTAGTATAATATAAATTTCGAATTCCTGACTGACTGATATATCGACGCACAACCGAAACCCATTATGCACCGCAAAGGCTCAAGTCAAGTGGCTCAGCATAATGCTGAGGCGTTTATAACACCCCAACGCTGATTTGAATGATGAAATCCGCGCAAGAACTAAAGTCACCGACATAGCTCGAAGAATCGCCAGAATCAAGTGGCAGTGGGCAGGGCACATCGCTCTTAGAACTGATGGCCGATGGGGCAAAAAGGTTCTCGAGTGGCGTCCACGGACCGGAAGACGCAGTGTAGGTAGACCTCCAACAAGATGGAGCGACGACCTGGTTAAAGTTGCGGGATCGCGTTGGATGCAAATAGCAAATGGGGAGGCCTATGTTCAGCAGTGGACGTCTTTCGGCTGAAATGATGATGATGAAGACCCAAACCGCCCAAGCTAAAAACTAAATTTGGCATACCTTGAGTATGATCGAAGGGATTTTTCGACATTTCCACGGGATAGGCAATAAATGGGATTTATATTTTGGCTTCAAAGTGGCCTTATCTCTGTTAACTATAATTATCACAGTAAAAACTTCCAATAAACTTCAAACATTGTAAATTATCAACTAGAACTAGACCAACTAATACGAATACAAAGCTAATATGTGTTATTTAGTGACTTAAACAACGGAGAAATTAGTATACGAAACATACAATTAAGTACCTACAAATTAAACTTGATGAAACTTTTGCTGTGTTGAATGAGGATTCGGAGTTATCTTTGAGTCTCGAGAGGTTTCATCATTTATACAGTAATGAGTAAGCTCTTGAGTTTTATTAATTTCAGGTTTATTAACTTTTATATATTTGGCAAAAGATACTGTAACTACTTTTTTACTATAGGTATTTATATGGGTATTTTAAACTTTCGGCAACATCGAAAGTCGTAAAGAGGTCTGTGCCCAGCATTGGGACGTTATACGCCGTAGATGATGATTATGAATATTACAACTGAAGAAGAGACTGCCTTTGTAAATCATTATTTTGAAGAGTTGGCTCATCCCCAATTGAGTCAAAGATTTGGCCTCTATCCGGTCTTAATATACTACTAAAAGAAGTAAAAAAACAATATCAATAAACATAACATAAACATTTATCCAAGAAAAAAAAACAAGAAAAAAATTGTGTATGTAGTTGTACATATTTATTACTCCATTGTTTGTGATCTTTATGTATTTGTATGAAATTGTGTGTACTTTCTTGTATTTGTGTGTCTTGTAAAAGTGAATCAATATCTTCTTTTTATATGATTGATTCCCTTTAAAAAAAGTGCACATCATCAACAGAACGTCTTTGTGGAGATTATTATATTGTTAAGCTTATCCGTAAATTAAAAAAACCATGGTATACTTCCATGGTTGTTTTATTGAAGAATATTGCAGAATGTACCTTGTAATTTGACTTTTATAAACGCTAGACGGATGTTTTTATCCGGTGTTTTTGTACGCACATACATTAATTACATCATTACATCAATCTCGACCATCGTCATGGACGTCATTGACATACAAACAAAAGTAACCAGCGTTAAGAGGTGTCATAACACATTCACATTCTTTTTCTCAAAAATATCCGTAAAAGTTGACATTATTCTTTACATATCAGAACGTGAAGTGCATAGTTTATGGTCAGTAAAAAAATTAAAAAGTTAAAAACATTGCAGGTGCGATAAACTCGACAACAATGTCGCATACAAATTCCATTATTGTCGAGTCTCAAACTTTTTAAAAACTAAACGGCCATGGTAATAAGTTGGCACTATTCGTATACAGCCAATTCAAATGACCGGTATCAGTTGTTTTGTTGGAACTCCAGACTTTTTTTTATGGTGGTTGAAACAGCTTGTGGTGTTTTCGGTAGAGAAATATTGAGAAATATACACATGCAGTTTTTTTTTTTTAATGAAAAAAGGCGGGAAAGGTTTGAATGACATTTAATTATAAGTGATTTGCAATTCTTTGTACCTATTTAAGTTAATAAAAGCTTATTCTATTTTTTTCCTTCACCATTTTTGAGAAAAGCTCTATATTAGTCTCGGCTGGAATAGCAATTGCTGGCTTCGTATTAGTTAAACGGACTCGCAAGCTCGTCCGTTTAATACTCATACTCAGCCTGCAATTGCCGACTTCCAGGCCAGGACAATAATGTACTATTACATTATGTTCTTAAACTCTGTTTTAATCTGCGTCAGCGATTTAAGAGGGTTATCAGTTGTTTTCTGCTCTATATTGTCTACTCTCTCTCTACTATTTTTGCCATCGATCATCCGTCTATTTCTCCCTCTGTCGCTCATGCTTTGTTTATACAATTATAGGGTTGCATTTTACCACAATCACGCCTGATGGAAAGCGAAAATGGGGCCTACGATGGAGAACGCTTGCCTAGTAAATGCTCATTCACCCTAGACTTGAATTTAGGGGAATAAGCAGTAAGAAGGCTGTTGAGCGCGGTGTTGCGCGCTCCCAAGCAGTGAAAACCGTACAGGCTGTATTAATATGACCGCAAAGAGGGCTCCATACAAAGAAACATATTCCCTTTCGGATTTTTCCCGACTACTGAGACTCCGCTGTCTGTCTGTTTGCCTATCCGTCCGTCTGTCACAGGTAAACATCGAGAACCGGTTCTTACAGTATAGGAAGAACCGGTTTTTTCTGTTCCCTCCTTACAAAAAGAACCAGTTCTTGATGCCCTAGTCAAAGGGGTCTATCTCTTGAACCGTAATAGCTGGACGCTTGTTAATCGATTAAGTATTACTGTGGTCGCTATGACAACAAATACGAAAGTATAATAATGCTAAAAAAGCGTTTTTTCAGCATTTTCAGCTCCGGCGACGTTTGCTAGGCGACAGAGGGCAGTGCTAGGCAACGCGAGTGATCCTATTGCTGTGGGAATGTCATCCTGCCGCCTCGCGAAGCGAGGTGGCGTGGATGCTGCTCGAGGCGTTTGGCCTCTTTCAGCGGCGTCATACGCCGGCCACAACTATGGCCGGGTCACTGGGCCTATTGCTGTTCGGATATTTACCTTCATATAAACCTACTTAGCAACCTGTCACTATTATACCACTTTTACCTTTAAATTTAAAGTTGCTAAATGTGACCACGAAACTTAAATGTAACGTTTCGTGTGCTCTGCTCTTGTGCTTTCGGAATGCAGGCGTGATTTAATGTATGTATGTATGTAAGTAAATTTGCGATTTTAGTGTTTACATTTCGGCGAACTGTTTTTAAAACGTTTTACTGAGGTACGGAACCCTTCATGTACTCGCACTTGACCGGTTTTTTGCTATTTACTATGGCAATTGTACAGTGGTACGAAACCCTACGTTGTTTTCGACTTATTATTTTTTATTTATTTATTACAGAGATAAATCAAAATTACGTAACAATAATATAAGACCATAGTTAAGCCAGAGTGGTTTGTCTCGATGCTCCACTCATGATCATGATGATCATGATGGTTTGACTCGGACGTGGCACACTTTTTAGTCAGACATATTTACTCGTATTTATAAATTCAAACGATTGCAAGCTTTGAATTTGTCTCGTCTAGCAAAAATTGTGGTGTCGAACTTTACCCACTGAAGGACTTTTAATACATTTTTGCATTTGCCCGCAACCTCAGCTAGCATGCAAGCTGCATGCATCTACTTTTTGCCGTCATCCGTCACTGTCAAACTTACATGCCTTTGCTTTTCCAGTGCAGTGGAAAAAGTAAACTATGCGCAATATGTCCTGGCGAGAGAGTTGATAAAATTATCGAGGAGTTGTATGCTGCACTAGGCCACAGAATACAGGGTTATTTTTAATTCACTGACATCCTCTTAACCCTGAATTCCTATCACTCAAACAAATGTTTTTTGTTTTACGACTTTTTAAAATGAAGCACTTTTTTTCTCATACAATTACACAGAGTATCGTAAAAATAAGAGGAAATCTCAAGTTTTCAAAACGTTATTACACCAAAAATATTAAGTTATGACAAAAGCCGTAAAACAAAAAAACATTTGTTTAAGTGGTAGGAGTTTAGGGTTAAAAGGATGCTAGTGAATTACAAATAACCCTGTATATAATAGTACTGACGTACAGAATGGAAACGGTCCGCCCCGCACCGATTCGAATTACCCACCCCTCAAGGCGCAGATAGCCGGAAACCGCCCGAATCCAGAAGAGTGCGCGCGCGATGTATGTAGGGCGTACGCGTGTACAGACGTCGTCGTGCTTATGTAGATTCAAGAACGCGTATTTGTACGTCGTGTCCGCCGCGTGACTAGGCACAGTTTTATTTTAGTTTTCTTTTCACTTCATAGGACCATTCAACAGGTCAGAGTTAATTTTACTTAGAGTCACTTGAGCAGTTCAGGGTTAAAAAACTAAATCGGTTACCCTGGGTTAAGAATGACAGTTCCATACATTTTAACACTTGTTAACGCTGGGTTAGCGGTTTACTTGGAGTTAAGTAACTAACCCAGGTCCGCGCAAGCCCGCCTTAGGCTGACTTGCACAGACCCGAGTTAACCATGTAACCCCGAGTTAGTGCTAACCCAGGGTTAAGTGTCCAAATGTATGGAACTGTCATTCTTAACTCAGTGTTAACCACTTAAATTTTTAACCCGAGTCTGTGCAAGTGGCCCTAAGACAAGAGTATAGTCTAGTCGAAATGTTCAAAATGGTGCTAATTCTTGATAAAGGTCCTAAAAATATGTGCGATAGCTCATTGGATTCGGAATGACGTCTAGAAAAATGTATTCGAAGGATTTTACTGCAGGATAAAAATTGCAAAAGTTATTAACAAATTAAGATGAAAAAAAAAAGGTATTTCGTTTAATGGCAATATCTCAAAAACTATTAATATTTAAGAAATTTAAAAAAAAAGATTCTTAAAGAGGAGAAAATTTCCAAAAAAAAAGTCTACCTCCCGGAACTCTACCTCCATTATTTATAATTTCAATTTAGCGCTGAAAATAGGGCCCCGCGCGGCCGATTCAGCATGGCCGCGCTGCCGCTCAACTGAGTCTATGACATAAAATAATTTTTTTATAGAATTAAATATCAATCGAAAAATTTAAAAAAATTATCGTGTCATCAGAACACTTCAAAGAAGAAAGTCCCGTTGGAAAAAAATTTTTTTGTTGTCTTTTCAAAAAGTTATACTATTGTTAATTAAGTAATTTTTCGTGGGCTTTAATTTTTACAAAAGACAGTATAAAACTTTAAATAATTGGCCTATAAATTTTTGGCTTCTTGGAGCTCTTCTTATATATATACTTAAAAAGACCACGTTATAAAAAAATCTTAAATTTGTATATTTTGTTTATTATAATTTTTTTAAGTTAAGAAAAAATGAAAATCATCAAAAATGTTGTTAAAAAATTTTTTTCAATTTAATGTTCAGTTATGGCTATTTTTGCATTGCATAAAGGCATTGTCTAATGTCGAAAAATATTTTTTTGCGGCATTTGTTAATAAATTGTTTATAAACAAATAGACAAGTCTAATATTTTTAAAAAATTTTTTTTTACCATATTGTTGTCATGGGAAAATAATGATTTTTAAAATAAAATTTTTTTCTTAAAAAAATTTTTTAATTGTTTAAAACCGTTTTTTACATATTTGCATTGTTTAAATAATTAGTGAAGAAATTATTTCCTCTTTAAAAATCATAATTACCATTTTTCAATAGACTGACCGAAAAAAAATTTTTTTTTATTAATAATTTAATTGTTTATTAACTTTACAATTGTTTATAAACAAACTCAGATGACCATAGTATTTTTTTTCTACAATTAAGAAAAATAACAAAAACAACCATGTATAACAAAGTGGCAAATAATTTTTTTTGTATTTTTTACAATAATTTCTAAAACTCCACGATACCAAAGTTAGATCGGTCACACAATTTGTCAAGTAACAAATTACCATAACTCATAAACTATTAGAGATACGATAATCAACATTCAGGTCATTTTTATAGAGGATTAACTACTTGTTAAAATGAGCTCAAAACGAAGTTTGTAACTATTGTTAATTAACAATTACATGCTATTGTTTAAAAAAAATTAAGATTTTTTGACATTTTTGCCTGTTTTATGACTTATAACTTGTTAAATAACGTAAATACGCTTATGGACCTTCAAGACAATTTTGTTTATCGACAAAATATCTACCATATGATCTTTTCATTAAATCAATATCTCTTATAGTTTTAACTATAAACATATTTTCATTATTATTTTTCGAACTAGTGTTCTATTAGATATGAAATAACTTTCTTTTTGCATAAATTATTTATAGTTTGCCACGACTTTACATTCTACATATTATAATTTTTTATATTGGCTTTAATCTGAAGATAATCTTAAATTTTTTTAAACAATATCATGTAATTGTTAATTAACAATAGTTACAAACTTCGTTTTGACCTCATTTTAACAAGTAGTTAATCCTCTATAAAAATGACCTGAACGTTTATTATTGTATCTCTAATAGTTTATGAGTTATGGTAATTTGTTACTTGACAAATTGTGTGACCGATCTAACTTCGGTATCGTGGAGTTTTAGAAATTATTGTAAAAAATACAAAAAAAAATATTTTACCACTTTGTTATACATGGTTGTTTTTGTTATTTTTCTTAGTTGTAGAAAAAAAATACTATGGTCATCTGAGTTTGTTTATAAACAATTGTAAAGTTAATAAACAATTAAATTATTAATAAAAAAAAATTTTATTTCGGTCAGTCTATTGAAAAATGGTAATTATGATTTTTAAAGAGGAAATAATTTCTTCACTAATTATTTAAACAATGCAAATATGTAAAAAACGGTTTTAAACAATTAAAAAAATTTTTTAAGAAAAAATTTTTATTTTAAAAATCATTATTTTCCCATGACAACAATATGGTAAAAAAAAATTTTTTAAAAATATTTAACTTGTCTATTTGTTTATAAACAATTTATTAACAAATGCCGCAAAAAAATATTTTTCGACGTTAGACAATGCCTTTATGCAATGCAAAAATAGCCATAACTCAACATTAAATTGAAAAAAATTTTTTAACAACATTTTTGATGATTTTCATTTTTTGTTAACTTAAAAAAATTATAATAAACAAAATATACAAATTTAAGATTTTTTTATAACGTGGTCTTTTTAAGTATATATGTATATTAGAAGAGCTCCAAGAAGCCAAAAATTTATAGGCCAATTATTTAAACTTTTATACTGTCTTTTGTAAAAATTAAAGCCCACGAAAAATTACTTAATTAACAATAGTAAAACTTTTTGAAAAGTCAACAAAAATTTTTTTTTCCAACGGGACTTTCTTCTTTGAAGTGTTCTGATGACACGATAATTTTTTTAAATTTTTCGATTGATATTTAATTCTATAAAAAAATTATTTTATGTCATAGACTCAGTTGAGCGGCAGCGCGGCCATGCTGAATCGGCCGCGCGGGGCCCTATTTTCAGCGCTAAATTGAAATTATAAATAATGGAGGTAGAGTTCCGGGAGGTAGACTTTTTTTTTGGAAACTTTCTCCTCTTTAAGAATCTTTTTTTTAAATTTCTTAAATATTAATAGTTTTTGAGATATTGCCATTAAACGAAATACCTTTTTTTTTTCATCTTAATTTGTTAATAACTTTTGCAATTTTTATCCTGCAGTAAAATCCTTCGAATACATTTTTCTAGACGTCATTCCGAATCCAATGAGCTATCGCACATATTTTTAGGACCTTTATCAAGAATTAACACCATTTTGAACATTTCGACTAGACTAGTATCCTTATTTTTAAAAGGATATATAGTCAAGATTTTAGATCTTCAGTCTTTTTTTTTAACTATCCCTCCATCGATACTATCCTTGATTCCATCAATACTAAGATTTACAAAGACACTATCGGGTGGCCGTTGTTCGAATAACTAAAAATTAACTATCTATCTTTCACGTTCAAGGGTGCACCTTCGAAATGTCTCTGAAATTCCTAAATGAAACTTCTCAAAGACGTAGTAAGCCACTTCGTTATTATCTTTTTGAGAAGGACTAACTTCATTTGTTTCGTTCCGAATTCCAACTTGAGGACAGCAATTGACAACCTTTCATTTTTTTAACACCTGAAAATTACTGCAGGAATCGAAAGAGTTTCGCACTCCTGAACACGGAAAAATAATTATTATAATTTATTTCTCCATATTTAAAAAAATACAACAAATTTAAAAACATATATGTACTTACAAATACATCCACAGAATAGATATGTTTCCTTTACCCTTTTCACTAGAAAAAAGAGCTGTCATAATTTTAAATTAGATAACAACCTTAACGTCAAATTTACGTCATCACTTTTTTTTAATAGAGACTAGACAAAAGTAATGGATCTATTCTATCGTTGCGCTCTTTTAGAATAAGCACATCTTTAAAAAATTGTAACAAATTAATTAATAATCGTAGTGAAAATTTAAAACTATCAGCGTCTTTCTCTTTCCAAACAGAATACACAATCAAATCAAAAAATAGTCAAATTATAGTCTTAGAAATATGAAATGTTGTCAATTGCCTATTGCTTTATTTATCTATCACGTTTCCATTTGGCACTATACGTAATTTTTTAATGTATAGTCGGGGTAAGAAAAGTTTCGTGACTTTTCAACCTTAACTCGTTGACATAGAGTCGAAAAGTGACGAACCTTTTCTTACCCCGACTATAATGAAACATTTGTCGAACCCAATTTTAAAAATGGTAGAATTTTAAGAATGGGTAGGTTTAGTAGTGGTAGAGCCATGTTGTAGCTAGCCGCTGCATCATGAATGGGCCGGCTCGTCCGGGGCAGTACCACCCTCACAGAAAACCGGCGTGAAGCAGCAGTAATCCTGCTTGCGTTTCGTACGGTCAGTGAGAGTGCCGGGGGCCCAATACCTCACCCCTTCCCTCTCCCCCTTCCCCGATTCCCTCTCCTTAAGGGCCGACAACGCACTGGCATCGCGTAAAGCGCTGCAGGTATCTATGGACAGTGGTGATCATTTTATCATCAGGTGACCCACTAGTTCGTTTGTCTGGCCTTTCTAACATAAAAAAAAAAAAAAATCTTTAAAATGAAAGGGTGTTAAGTTGGACTTGCCCATAACTGGATGAAAGTATTTTACATTAATTTCGTGATACCTTGTAAAGTGAACCTCAGAAGTTGCTGAAAACTTTAGTGCTTTGCCGCAATAACCAATTATACTGTGAAGTTTGAAATATGTCACGTTAGTGAAAGGGACAAAGTATTAAAGTATTCAGCGACTTCTGGCTTTAGTAACGTCGATAGAAACTACCTGGTAACTAACTAACTTATCAATGGAGCTATATGTATTTTAAAAGATTGAATTGAAAATTTTATTTCTTGATTTTCGTTTAAACGCATCAGTCAGACTCGAGATTTCTTCAGGTGCCACAAACGCACATGTGTTTTCAAATGACTGCCAAACTATGACAGCAGAACTAGGCGAAAGTTATGAAAACGCATATATGCGTTCTCTGCGTTGAATGCGTTAACAATAAGACCGTAGGTTCACAAGGCTACGCGAACCTTCGATACCCGACGATTTTGCTCTCTAAGCGACTACCGCATTACAAATTCATAGAGGCTCGTACACAGGCACGCATGTCGGCTACGCCCTAGCGTTAGGATACTAAATGTCTTAGAGACTCTTTCATAGGTACAGTATAGTTGTACAAAACTCATCGACTGTCAATTGTTTACCGTTTCAAATAGCCATTCTGCAATGCAAACTGCAAACACGATCACCTGTGCAGTCGCATTCCGTCGCCATTTGTCTGGCCTTCAGCAGGCATGTATCAATAGTCCCCTCGGAACGTGCCTTCAGTAGTCGTAGTAAGGTACAGACTCGTGTATGTTTGAGCAGGTAACTCGGAAACACGCTTGGAGTATTCAGCCCAACGGAGGCGTCATGCGCACTAATTTCTAAATAGACAAAATTGGGATTTCGTTGCGAGTTCAAATTTTTTTTCCAGTAGTTTTGTATGGTTTATATCATTTAACGAGGTCAAAACGTTTTGGTCTCCAACTAAATCTACCGCGACGGCAAGTGAGACATTAGTAACTTAGGCGTTTCTCGACAACGATATACATGCAAAAACAAAATTGTCAAACACTAACTTCTCTTGATATGAACTCTAGTCATATATTTTTATTCTTAATATGCTATGAGAAATCTTCTGATTAGCATAGGTACAGAATCCACCTTAAATTGGGATGGTTGACATCCATTTGTGTCATCATCCTTATCATCATTTCAGCCAAAAGATGTCCACTGCTGAACATAATATGTAGGCCTCCCCAAAAGGCTCGCCAAACAGATCGATCCTGAGCCATCGGCATCCAATGCGTTCCCGCCACCTTCACCAGTTCCATTCGTGTATCTAAGGCTATTTGCCAGGAGATCTTGACCTCTGAGATGCCAAGGCCGATGCGAAGAAGCAGAGTCGACAACCATATTCAGCATGTTTTATTTTGCCGTGCATTTGCTTGCGCGATTGACTTAGTTAGAAAATAAAATTAATTTATTTTTAAGAGGGTTTATACCTGCTGAGCTGGCAACGTTGCATTTTTGTTAGTTTTTCTCGATTATTCCATAAAAATTGAATGAAAATTAAAAATGTTTTAAATACAAATTGTTCTAATATATAAGTTAATGTGTCTACTGCAATAATTATTCGTGATAGACTTTAATTATCTTTAAAAACGAACAAATTATTACTTATGGGTTTTTAAAGAAAATAAAAGTCTTATCACGAATTATTATTGTAGTAGACACATTAACTTATATATTAGAACAATTTGTATTTAAAACATTTTTAATTTTCATTCAATTTTTATGGAATAATCGAAAAAAACTAACAAAAATGCAACGTTGCCAGCTCAGCAGGTATAAACCCTCTTAACATGAAAGAAATTCAAACTTCTTGGACACGGTTAGTCAAGGTAAAATTATTTTCATTTATTGTTATTCTTACAGGGAACACCGCCTATAAGTTTACTAACAAATAAACAAATTGTTATTATTATTATGTTGGTACGGATTTCTGATCACGGGCCCATAAGGACCCGGTCATTTGAAAGGCATTCAGGCCTTGAGGCTTTTGGTATTTTGTAATGTAAGTGAGATGGGCGCAACTATGGAGGTCTATCCCCTAATAAGGATTTGCTGGCGGTCTCTATATCTTTTTAAACTTTCGTGATTTTCACTCATAATTACTAAACTAAACGGGACTTATCACGCAATAAATATTTATTAACTATACAGTTGGCAAAATATTGCCAGGTAGGAATGTAATTATTATTAATCTATACATATAAAATTCTAAACTGACTGACTGACTGTTGGTATATCAACGCACAGCCCAAACCACTGGACCTAGAGACTCGAAATTTTGCACGTTTTTGAAGGATTTTTGGGAATTCCCACGGCAACGGGAAAAAACGGGATTTATATATTCGATTCCGAGTGACCATATCTCAGTAACTATAATAACTAGACTCTTCAAATTTGATACAAAAGTAGGTATTCGAATAATTAAAGCAATAATTTCAGGATTTTTCAAAATTCCCACGGGATAAGAAAAAAACGGGATTTTTCGTTTTACTGGTCGTAGAAAGCTGAAATTCGGCATGTAGGTTGCTTGAGGAGTGTAGAGGAGCATTGTGAGAGGAATTTCCAAAATTCCCACGGGAACGGGAAAAAACGGGATTTTTCGTTTTACTGGTCGTAGAAAGCTGAAATTCGGCATGTTGGTTGCTTGGGAAGTGTAGGAGAGCATTAAGAAAGGACTATCAAAAATTCCCACGGGAACGGGAAAAACGGGATTTTTCATTTTAATGGTCGCAGAAAGCTGAAATTCGGCATGGGGTTGCTTGGGGAGTGTAGAGGAGCATTGAGAGAGGACTTTCCAAAATTCCCACGGGAACGGGAAAAAACGGGATTTTTCGTTTTACTGGTCGTTGAAAGCTGAAATTTGGCAAGTGGGTTCCTTGGGGAGTGTAGGGGAGTATTAAGAAAGTATTTCCGAAATTCTTACGGGAACGGCAAAAAACGGGATTTTGCGTTTTACTGGTTGTAAGCTAAAATTTCAAAATTCATAAGTTTATACTGTAAGTAGGGCTACTTAACAAAGCAAAGGGCTCTTTAACCGACTTCCAAAAAAGGAGGAGGTTATGCATTCCACTTAATGTATTTTTTTTTATGTAGGTATGTTCACCGATTTCTCGGTCAATTGTGGACCGATTTTAAAAATTGTTTTTTATTCGAAAGAATATAATATACTCCTGAGATGGTCCCATTGTCACGCAAGCAAGCAAGCGTGCATGCATGCTTGCTTGCATCTTGCTTGCATGCTTGCATGGTTGCTTGCTTGCCTGTATGCTTGCTTGCTTGATATCTTGGTTCTTTGGAATTCTCATGGTACACGCGAGCGAAGCCGCGGGCAAAAGCTAGTTATTTATATTATAGGGCAGGCAGTTGGGGACAACTGGTAGGTGCCTGTATCTAGAGCTGTTTCTTGGTCAAGTATTCTTTATACTGCTAATGTGTCGGTCTAGCCGGTTTTTAAATTGATTAACATTCAGTGCCTGGTAGTTTGTTCCATGTCTTGACTACTGTTACATATGAAATGTCTGTGATGATTGTTGTGAAATCGTTCGGTAGATAACTTTAGTTGATGGCCTCTCAGGCGAGTGTTGTTATTAAGCTTGAACAATTTATGGAACTCCTGTAGATCTTAATGTCTGGTATCTTGTAGGTTTCTATTAAATACCGTTTCAAGGCGTTCTCTCCGGTCGGTTTAATGCTCTAAGAATGAACGTGCAAGCTATGGACAGTTAACTGCAACTTGAATGGAGTGCAAGTGACCGCTTGTTGGAACTCCATCGTGGGATGAAGCGGACTTTATACGAGTAGGTACGGACAGGTAGCGTGTTTTGTTTTCAAATTGAGCGCTTTACCATTTCAATGTGGTAAGTTGGTGTGGGTAGAGGGTTTATACCTGCTGAGCTGGCAACGTTGCATTTTTGTTAGTTTTTCTCGATTATTCCATAAAAATTGAGTGAAAATTTAAAATGTTTTGTATACAAATTGTTCTAATATATAAGTTAATGTGTCTACTGCAATAATAATTCGTGATAAGACTTTTATTTTCTTTAAAAACCGTTAGGTAATAATTTGTTCGTTTTTAAAGAAAATAAAAGTCTATCATGAATTATTATTGCAGTAGACACATTAACTTATATGTATATTAGAACAATTTGTATATAAAACATTTTTAATTTTCATTCAATTTTTATGGAATAATCGAGAAAAACTAACAAAAATGCAACGTTGCCAGCTCGGCAGGTATAAACCCTCTTAAGCTCCAAACGCACAGACAGAGGCGTGGCGGTGCAGTGGCGGTGACGGTTGTAATATTCTAACTTGTATGAACGAGTTCGCGGTACGGTACCGCACAACCGTTCATACAAGTTAAAATAGGTATTACAACCGCCACCGCCGTGCGTTTGGAGCTTTAAGTTGCATGTGCGTGTCGCGTGAAAAGACGTAGTAGCCTAGTCGGTTGACCAATGGCTTTCCAAGCAGAGGGTCGTGGGTTCGAGGCCGAGCTAACACTGAATTTATCGGATTTTATGTGCGAAATGACATTAGAAATTTACCATTAGTTTTCGCTGAAGGAAAACACCGTGAGGAAATCGACAAAGTTAAAAAAAAATTTCAATGGTATACACCCTGAAGTTCCTAATCTGCACTGGGCACGCGTGGGAACTATGGCCCAAGCCCGCTTAAACGTATACTTGTCGGTCATCTGTTAAGCAATCTCCGCCGTCCATGTACGTAAACAGTCGAAGTCAAAGATATCTTTACACTTTACTACCTTGTCGCAGTCACTCCATATTTGAACTTTTATATGAAATTGTCAGAAGGCATACAGTGACAAGGCACAAGTTTACAAATATCTTTGACCTCGACTGTACACGCGTTTTGGAAATCAATGGTGCTTTGCCGCCGTTTTAACTGGAGCTAGACAAAAACCACATAAATATTGTGCTCATTTACTTTTCCGTGAAGCAATTCTTTCACCTAAAATGGTAAACTCAAGCCCTCACAAGTCATATTTCACCAGCATCAGGTGTTTAATGCTCATAATTATGACTCGCGTTCCTTCTACACAACGATCCAACATATCTTGGACCGCAATACGACCAACGCGCATAGTGAACAGGCTCAAGCTCCGTTGGTTTTGCTGTGTTCGTTAGCTCGTCCCATGAGAACAGAGCGAAGGCAATCCCGATTTTTCATCTATTCACTTGCTATTCATTTTGGAGCAATGCTACGGGATGAAGTGGAAGTCGGATTAGAGTTATAAATTACTAGCATTTTCTTGTGGCTTTTAGGTCTGCCAGTTGATATTTAGTAGAGATGGGTCGAGTACTCGTTTACTATTCGGTACTCGGTGTACTCGGCAGTTTTTTTAATACTCGTACTCGGCCGAGTAACTCGGTTCCATGACGAGTATACTCGGTCTAAGTAAAATTATTATTTAAGAGGAATAATGTGTATTAAAATAAAACAGGCTCGTAAAACACACGAATTCGCGATCTTCTGTGTATACTCATTGTGTCAACAGTCTCTGTACACAATCATGTATTTCTGTGCACTAACAAAAATGTTTTTAAAATATTCATGCAATTAATGTGCGGACCGAATGCGATTTTCTCGTTAAACAAGAACTGACTAATTTGCGGGGGAGAAGGCGGGGATCCACACGACGTTCGCTCGCCCTGGCTGGTAGCGCCGCGCGAACCTGTCTAAATCTGTTTTCCCGCCCCAAATCTGACCCGAGTAACTCGGCCGAGTACTCGGTCTGAGAATCTTTGAACCGAGTATACTCGGTACTCGGTTACTCGGTAAAAGTTGTACTCGGCGCATCTCTAATATTTAGGAGTAAGTATGGCAGTAAAAGCTATGAAAATGTCTTCATCCCAGCCTGTATACGTGCCACTACAAGTCACAGGCCTCATCTCGGAATGAGAGGGCTTGGGCTTAGTTCCCACGCGGGCGCCGATGTTTCTCTTCACCGCAAAGCTCAAGTTCCCAATCCGCACTTGGCCCGCGTGGGAACTACGGCTCAAGCCCTCTCATTCTGAGAGGAGCCCTGTGCCCTGCAGTGAGACGTATATAGGCTGTTATGATGATGATGAAAGCTGCTGGTAAATTTTAAATGTAATTACGCACATAAATTCCAAAAAACTCAGAGGAGTGAACCCCGGGTTCGAACCCACGATCCTCTGCTCGAGAGACAATATAGGCCAAACCACTAGGCCACCACAGTTGTCTGTAAACCACATTTTAAATTTATTTACAAAATCTAACAATAAAAACCGGTCTAATATCACATCCATCAAATTTCTTGATATTTAACTTGTAGGGTTCCGTACCCAAAGGGTAAAACCGGAAACCCTATTAATGAGGCTCCGCTGTCCGTCTGTCCGTTCGTCCGTCCGTCCGTCTGTCACCAGGCTGTACCTCGGGAACCGTGATAGCTAGAGAGTTGAAATTTTCACACATGATGTATTTCGGTTGCCGCTATAACAACAAATACTAAAAAATGGAATTAAATAAATATTTAAGGGGGCTTCCATACAACAAACGTGATTTTTTTGCTCGTTTTTACTCGATATTGATAACGGCAACAGGTAGACGCTTGAAATATTCACAGAATATTTAGTCATATATTCACATTAAATTAAAATAAAATAAATATTTAAGGGGGGCTCCCATACAACAAACGTGATTTTTTTTGCCGTTTTTATAGATAATTGTACGGAACCCTTCGTGCGCGAGTCCGACTCGCACTTGGCCGGTTTTTTTTACGTGCATCGGCGCGAGGCAAAGGTCTAGCGCCAATCAGCCACCTGCAGCCAAAGAGGATGAATTCAAATAATTGTTCTCTTTTCAAAATACTTGCACAATACTCGTACGGGGAAATTGACGGCATTGGACCACGGCCCAATGACATCTGAACGTCCGACGCACGCTCAAACTTGTTCGTTATTGTTTAACGGCAAAAACTGGAGGGGCTCCGGGGGTTCCGGAGTAATAAGTTTATTTATTTAATTTTTAATGAAACCTTTTTTTCTGACTGTTCTTTAGAAGTCGTGGTAGCCTTAGTGGCTTTATCAATGGCTTTTCAAGCAAAGGATCGTGAGGTAGAGTCTGGGTTCGCACCTCGTTTTTCAGAATTTACTTATATGCGAAATTACATGAATTTTTCCATTACTTTACGGTAACGGAAAACATTGTGGAGGCACACGCCTGCGAATAAATTCAATGGTATGTATGTAATACTCTTTACATAAAACTTTACTCTTTTTATGTTCATAAAAACTTGTAAATTAACAGCTAACAAGAGAATCAGATGTACTAAGATAAACTTAAACTCTCTTCCAGTTAAACTTTGAAATTCAATGGTATATGTGAAGTCTCCAATGCACACTGAGCCCGCGTGTTAACTACACTGACGAGCAAAAATAAAGGGTCGGTTACAAAAATGACGATGACTACAAAACCCGCTGTGATAGCTTCTTCGAGTAAAATGAGTTTAGTAAAGTGTTTTATTCTTAACAAGAGAAAGTTCAATTGAGAATAAGACTCTTTACTAAACTCATTTAACTCGAAGAAGCTATCACAGCGGGTTTTGTAGTTATCGTCATTTTTGTAACCGACCCTTTATTTTTGCTCGTCAGTGTATAATTTAACCCCTGTAATTTTGAGAGGTACCCTTCAGTTAGAAGTACATAATTATGTAAAGTATTGGCCTCATTGACGTGCATTATCAAGCAAACTACATCATCATCATCATTTCAGCCGAAAAACGTCCACTGCTGAACGTAGGCCTCCCCCAAGGCTCGCCAAACAGATAGGTCCTGCGCCATAGTCATCCAACGCGTTCCAGCAACCTTAACCAGGTCGTCACTCCATCTTGTTGGAGGCCTACCTACACTGGGGTATGTATTACAATACCGAAGTACGAAAGACCGAATGTATTAAAACATCGAATGAGTCAAAAGACCGACACGATTTTTTTCTGAAACCGTTAACTTCTCAGAATTTATTAAAACGGCATCATACAGAACCCATTAGGTTAGGTTAGGTTTGTTTTATAACAATCTTAAAAAGTTAACGGTTTCAGAAAAAAATCGTGTCGGTCTTTTGACCCATTCGATGTTTTAATACATTCGGTCTTTCGTACTTCGGTATTGTAATGCATACCCCTACACTGCGTCTTCCGGTCCGCGGACGCCACTCCAGAACCTTTCGGCCCCATCGGCCGTCAATTCTACGAGCGATGCGCCCTGCCCCTCTTACGTCTGGCGATTCTTCGAGCTATGTCCGTGACTTTATTTCATGTCAATCCAATTTTGAATGTGCGCGCAATTGGAGTTTCAAGATTTATAACAAATCTTTTGTTTACGATTTCAGCACAAACATTCTAAATTCTGAACATTCAGGTTTATATTAACTTGGCAAAAGCTACTTTCTTCAGATCACTTAGCGGTTATTATGCACCATTTTGTGCGACTTTCCTGAAATAAAATATTTAAGTCATCATTAAGCGGTCGTTAGATCTGCGTTAGCGAGAGACGACGGGTTAAAAATGAACAAATAAAATGGCCGTAAAAATATTTCTGAACAGCTTTAGTGCCGCACTTGGTCCAGAGTTAAAAATTCAATCGTTAACCCTGGATTACGGATGAAAGTTAAAGTTCCATACATTTTCACAGTACTTACTCCTGAGTTAGTACTTGACTCGGATTTATAAGGTAAACTCTGGTACCTGTAAGTACGCCTTAACTTGTATGAACGGTTGTGCGGTACCGTACCGCGAACTCGTTCATACAAATTAGAATATTTATTTATTTTTATTATTTATTCATTTATTCACATTACATTTATCTTTACAGTTTTACCCAATGCGATAATGTAGCTCGTC
The DNA here is from genome assembly GCA_947563465.1 of Archips xylosteana. Taxonomy (NCBI): domain Eukaryota; kingdom Metazoa; phylum Arthropoda; class Insecta; order Lepidoptera; family Tortricidae; genus Archips; species Archips xylosteana. The sequence continues at coordinate 16,501,970 of OX387358.1, forward strand.
AAAATTACATTTCACACTTAAAAATTAAAATTACTTACGAAAATAACACAAACAAAGCTACTCATGTGAATTCGTCGCAAGAACAAATGAACAAGTCAATGTGAGTGGTTTACTTTGTGCGGTGGTGGTGACGGTTGTAATATTCTAACTTATATGAACGAGTTCGCGGTACGGTAACGCACAACCGTTTATACAAGTTAGAATATTACAACGGTCACCGCCACCGCACCGCCACGCCTCCGCTTCCTGGGTGCCCCTTTTCTCCCATAATCTTTTTTATCCGAATTTTGAAAGTCATAAATTGATGTCCATAATATTCTTGCTCATAAATATCGATGATCATAATTTTTGTAAAGCATATCGCTTAATAGTTCTAACTGCAATGAGCCATAATCCCATTGATCATAACTTTAAAAAGTCATAATATTGATATCAATAATATTTAAGGGAATATCGTTGATTATTCAGAAACGTTATAGGGCATATATCTTAAAGTAATAATTGTTTTTAGTCATAATTTTTCATTACCTAAAATGCACTAACCATCTACATTGAATTCTATAACATCCAAAGGAACATTGATAATTATTCAGAAACATTGTAAGACATATCGCTGGCAGCGAGCGAGCGATGCGAGCGAGCAAGACTTTCAGGGCAGAAGCGACTCGGACAGGTTAGGTTCAGAAGGCTAAGGCGGGAGCGAAGCATAAGCGTAGCTCCCGCCTTAGCCTTCGATGTTAGGTATTTTTTTTATGACAGCACAGAAAAGGATTATTACCTTTAATATTATGAAATGTCATACAACCATGACATTGAATGTTATTACAAAGTAATATTGTGCCTTAAAATAATTATGACCTGCGAAAAAAGACCTTGCAATAATTATTATGAGTGACTTTAGTACCTTTAATATTATGAAGTGTGATGCTTCTTGACACTGAATGATATGAGTTTACTTATTAGTCCTTACAATAATTATGACTTAAGAAAATTGTAGCTCCAATTTATGTTGTTTAATATTATGACTTCCGATAATATGACAAAGAAAAATTATGACAGAAAACGTTATGGTCTTGAAAATTCGGAACAAAAATTTTAAGGGAGTCATTATAGACCCACCAACCATATTCATTGGTCCACATTGCATCTGGTGGAAACGGGTTCTACTGTTCTCTGCTCTGGATCTTCCTAGAGCGGCTACATAGCTTAGCATTAGTGGAAACGTCACATTTCGTAGCGCAGCTTTCACATCCTCGTAGCATGGTGTACTGCCGTTTTGCCGAAAATTATTTCCCAGCTGTTTATTTTTTCTGAAACTGTAAACTATCCAGGATATATTTCAGGACTATCCTGTAGGTTAGGTTAAGTTAGGTTTTTTATAATAATCCTGAAAAGTTTACAGTTTCGGAAAAAATAAACAGTTGGGAAATTAAACATTTGGCAAATTAATCATTTGGCAAAATATAGTTGCGAAACATTAGTAAACCCATAGCATAGCTGCATAGCACATCACTGGTGGTAAGGCACCATTTATTAGCTTACTTAGATGCACATGCACGCACCAGAGTTCAGACTTCATTCAAACATCCAAATATCCAAACATCTTAACAAGCTTCCTCATTTATAATATTAGTAGAATAGGATAGGATTTTCGGCGGTAAAAAAAAATATTTATGTTTAATTTTTTTTATAAATCTGGCCCGTACTATAATTTCCATAAAAAAATTTATTGCACCTTCGATTACATCCACTCTAAATGTTACCGATATTAAATTCTTATATTTCAAATGTTCACACACTTATCAACACGTTGTGACAATATGATCAGAGCACTATAAAGGGTCCACTTTTTGCCGCGGACCCCTAGTTGACCGCCTGCTAGTAATGCTTGCTATTTGGCGGGCACCGGGCACCATTGTTGTGTCCTTCAAATTGATACCTAAAGGATTGATCACACCCACAGAATGAGTAACAAAAAAAATATTACGCGGGCTAAAAACACAGAGCCTATCTGGCTTAAAAGCCGTTTATTAAAACTTAAAACTGCTAAAAAAAACGTGACAACGTCATAACAAAACATTCAAAAACCAGGCGGTCACCCATCCAAGTACTGACCGCGCCCGACGTTGCTTAACCTCGGTGATCGGACGAGAACCGGTGTTTTGTCAAATATCTTGAAAACGGCAAAATCAATGAAATTTTCATCCTCCCTATGGAAGCCCCGCCTTTTGAAGATTTTGTAACTTTAATCATTCTGGTCAAGTCTGGGCTTGTTTTTGCTCCTATGTTAATGCCAAGTTAAAGATTTAGAGGGCTTATCTAGTTTACTTCCTTTAGCAAGTGAATTTGTGCAAGAGTGTAGTAATCACTGACATAAAACGATATACTCGTATTAAAATAATTACGGTTGCAAAAAACGCAATTTACTAACCTAAAATAAATGAAAAATGTAGGTGTGTTTGAAGTGTCAGTACATTTAAGAGAAACGTTAGACTTGGTTAATATAATTTGTGGTGCAACAACAATACCGCGTATTTAATACAGTGTCTACCCGATACCTAAACTTCAACCAAAATCAACTCAAACACGGCGATTGCGTGAACTTCAGGGAGTTCGTAACTACCCACAATCTACCCGCTAATTTGCGACAACTACTTCCACGTCGTATTTATATAGCTCAAGTTTGGATACTTTTAAACAAGATGTCTGACGAGGGTCTGAGAGCGTACGGCCGGGTTGCATAACACCGTCCGCTCTCTTGCCCGTAAGTTTGCCTTACAGAAGTTTCGTTGGATGAGAGTATAGACTAAGAGCTGCAGACCTACAATGAAAAGTAGAATAACGTGAAAACACTTCTTACTTAAAAGTCTATTAGCCTGTTTTCAAAATGTTTTCTTTTGTTTTTCTCATTGACTAAGCCTACGCTGCGGATCTGATTTTATTGTATTCTTTTATTAATGCCTAAAATGAATAAAATTACTTAAAAGTCTTCATTTTATTTGGTATAAGCTATCACTTTATTTCAGATCTGTGTTCCCTGAACACTACAATCGAGCATTTTTGAAGTCTAGGGCGAATGAGAATTTACTAGACAACCGTAATGAAAGGGTATCAATGAGGGAGGCCGATGTCCAGCAGTGGACGTCCTGCGGCTGAAATGATGATGATGATGACTTTTAACAAATTTATATTTTTGTCTTTTAAAGCTTAGTAGCTTAACTAAACTAGTGTTTGATATGAAGTATCTTTTGTATTTGTATTTTTCAACTTAATTTTTATTATTTTTACGGTCATCCCGTGAAAACCATATATTTCATACTAAATACAAACTGAAATATGGATGCACAGAAAAAAAAACCAGAAAAAAGACCAGCGCTGGGAATCGAACCCAGGTCCTCAACATTCCGTGCCGTGTGCCATTCCCCTACACCACCACTGGTCTGACCAGTGGTGGTGGTTTTGACCAGTAGTGGTGTAGGGGAATGGCACACGGCACGGAATGCTGAGGACCTGGGTTCGATTCCCAGCGCTGGTCTTTTTTCTGTTTTTTTTTCTGTGCATCCATATTTCAGTTTGTATTTAGTATGAAATATAAAGCTACAAGCTCTTGGCTTATAAACCAATGTAACGCAGCATTGTCCGTGATGTCATTGTGACATTAGAAAAAGAATAGGGAAGACAGATAAGCTTCATTCTGAGGAAAAGGGTTGACAATCACATTTCTTGTAAGCTGTCTGGGAAAACTAAGGCATTGTGATTTTATCCTTTGGTGTACTATGTAAACATGTATGTGTTTGTGTAATAGTATTTCGTTTAATTTGATAATTTACTAGCTGTTGCCCGTGACACCGTCTGCGATGAACTAATATGCAATTTTCCGGGATAAAAATAATAAATTATCGGTGTGCCAAATTTCATCAAACTGTTTTAGCGTGAAAGAAGACCAAACATCCACCCATCATATATAATTATTAGTGGGATACGGTTCTCAATGGCTCTGAATTGTCACCATATAAAAGTAAGGCAGCGGTAGGTAGCCTACGAGTATAGCGGTTTGACCTATAGTCTCTCGCTCCTAAGATTTTCAGAATTTATCTGCGGAATTACCACGAAGTAAAGGAAGTGATTCAATGGTGTGTGTGAAGACCAATCTGCACTAGTCCTGCGTGGGAACTATTGCCCAAGGCGTCTCTTAAGTGCATAGCAGAGAGACGTATATAATTTCAGCCGTAGGACGTCCACTACTGGACATAAGCACGGTACGGTATTGTACGGGTACGGTATATAAGCCGATGATGAGATCATCATCATCATCATCATCCCAGCCTATATACGTCCCACTACAGGGCACAGGCCTCCTCTCAGAATGAAAGGGCTTGGGCCGTAGTTCCCACGCGGGCCCAGTGTTGATTTGGACCTTCACACACACCATTGAATTTCTTCTCATGTGTGTACAGGTTTCCTCACGATGTTTTCCATCACCGTAAAGCTCATGATAAATTTCAAATATAATTTCGCACATAAATCCCGCCCGGATTCGAACCCACGACTCTCTACTTGAGAACTTGAGAGGCAATAGGTCAAACTACTAGACCACCACGACATTTTAATGATATTTTTGATGATGAGATAATAGGGCAACAATTATGAAATCTCCAAATCTTTCACGGCAATAGACACAAGTCTGTTTTTAAAAACAACGCGCGAAATCCAGGCGTTTTACTTAACCACTCGTAATAAGCTAAGAGGGGAACAAAAGCGGTATTTCTTAGGCCCAGGATTAAACACCAAGGGAATTGCACCTCAAAAGTTAGAGGCGGTGAGCTTAGCTCGGGATTTGGGCCGTATTTAAAAGCATTCCTTGGTTGACTTTTCATCTGAAAGATAATCGGGGATTAAATTACTTGGACCTCCCGGAGGCGCTTTCCGAATTCCTCGGTCGATTTATTTTCTTATTGAACACCTGCCCGTTTTTGGGGTTCAACTACTCACTCTTCTGGCACGAAACCCTTACAGTACAATACAATACAAATATTCTTTATTGAACATCAAACGCAGTACAGTGACATTACAAAAATAAAAATTCAGGCAGATAGTAGGGCGGTTCCAGGCGACCAATTAGGTACTCAGAAATTAATAAATATGAACAGACTAATAATGTAGGTGGCAGAAACAACAGACAGGAGAAACGCAGAATTAATAGGTAATAAATATTAAAAACGGGAACGTATCAAAATATATAAAGTTTAAAACGAATAATGGACGAAATACATAATAAATAAATAAATAAATAATAAATAAATATCACGGGACAATTCACACCAATTGGCCTAGTCCCAAAGTAAGCTAAGGAAAGCTTGTGTTATGGATACTAGGCAACGGATAAACATACTTATATAGATAGATACATACTTAAATAAATATTAAACACCCAAGACCCGAGAACAAACATACGTATTTTTCATACAAATATCTGCCCCGACGCGGGAATCGAACCCGGGACCTAAAGCTTCGTAGTCAGGTTCTCTAACCACTAGCCCATCTGGTCGTCTATAATGGTTATAATAATACTAAAAATTTTCATGAAACTATTGATTAAACGAAATTGTTTAATCGTGTAATCTACAGATTGGTTTAGGTTAGGTTAGGTTTATTTTATGAAAATCCTGTAGAGTTGAGAATTTCCAAGAAAATTGCTTTATATCAAATGACTATTATGTATTTCGTCCCTTATTACTTTTAAACTTTATGTATTTTGATACGTACCCTGTAACACAAATATAAATAAATTTTATAAATAAACAAATACATTTGACTTGTTAATATTTATGGGCGGTGGTGATCTTTTTCCATCAGATAACCCGCTTGCTCGTTTGCCTCCCTCTCATAATTTAAAATAATAATAATAAGTCTGTTATAGGTAAGACTGTATTTGATAAACTTAGTGGTATACATAGTATATTTCTCACATGACACTGTAATGTACGGAACCCCACTTAGCCGATTTTTATTACGTGTGTATGCAGATAACTGTTGTAAGAATTAATATTATCTACCCATTTGAACGTGACCCACTCTGGAAACTTATTACAGAAAATGTCAGTTCTATCGCATTGCCTAGGAACATCATTATGACATTTATAATGGGAACGTTCCAGGATGGGTCAGGAGTCGGTGAGCATTGCATTAAAACATTGATGCGCGTGGCGGTGCTACGGCGTAGCACGTAGCTCGTGGTATTCATAGCACGTCTACGAGCGCTTAGAGGAGGCAATCGTTACTGAATTTATATGGGATCGATTCAACTTAATATCTATTTATGTTTTATGTTTCAATATTTAACGACCGCTTTAGCCTAGTTGGTAGTGACCCTGCCTACGAAGCAAGAGGTCCTGGGTTCAAATCCCGGTAAGGGCATTTATTTGTGTGATGAGCACGAATATTTGTTTTCTATGTATTTAAGTATTTATTTATCTATATAAGTATGTTTATCGTCGTCTAGTACCCATAGTACAAGCTTTGCTTAGTTTGGAACTAGGTCGATTTGTGTAAGATTGTCCCATGAGAAAAAAAAAAAAAAAAAAAAATGAAGTGTTCTGTTTTGAAACATAGTACTTTAAAGTTGAGGATAAGGGACTTTTTGAGTGTTATCTAAAAAAATGTTAGAAAAATCGTTATGGTACACAAGTTTTAGCTTACCTTAAGTTTTTCTGTGCGAAATTACATTTGTTTAACATGACCTTCGCGAAAGAGGTCAATAGTATGTGAAGTTCCCAATCCGGACTGGACCCGCTTGGGGACTACAATGCAAGCCCTCTCGCTTTGTGCTCTCAGCAGTGGGACGAACTAAAGCGAAAATTATTAATCTTTGTTACTTAAATGATATGTAACGAGTTAATTTTGTTTTTGTAATTTGAATATTCCAATCCGCACTGGGCCGGCGTGAGAACTACAGCCCAATCCCTTTGACGACCAGATGGCCAAGTGGTTAGAGAACCTGACTACGAAGCTTGAGGTCCCGGGTTCGATTCTCGTGTCGGGGCAGATATTTGTATGAAAAATACGAATGTTTGTTCTCGGGTCTTGGGTGTTTATTATGTATTTAAATATGTATCTATCTATACAGGGTAATTTTTTAATCAGTGCACTAATTTTAATATGTAATTCAGTATCGTTAAAATAACAAATTTAATTTTTTTTTTCATTATAATATTTATTACTTAAATTTTATGTTTTTCAATAACCCAAATTTAAAAATGTAAAAAAAAATCTCAAACAGATAATCGTGATCTATCAACGATACTGAATCACATATCAAAATTTGTGCACTGATTAAAAAATTACTATGTATAAGTATGTTTTTCCGTTGCCTTGACACAAGCTTTGCTTAGCTTACTTTGGGACTACGTCAATTGGTGTGAATTGTTCCATGATATTTATTTTTACTTATTTTATTTTAAGCCCTCTCATTCCCAGAGGACGGCTGTGCCATGCAGTGGGACATGTATAAGTTGGGATGATGATAAATACGTTGTTAGTGTATATTCAAGTTTACTCGGAAGTCATGTAGCTGCATCACGATCCAATAAAAACCATTACCCAAATGGAAACAGACGAACGTTATCTAAAACAAAGCCGGCGTGAAACGTAAATCTCCAAACGTCAGCGGGCACAAAAAGCGGGTCGCTTAATTACCCGTTAGTCAGTTAAAATAGTTGACGAGTTGATTAAACAGCCTGTTGCAGCGCCATTTTATGTACAGAAACAAGGAGTAACACACGGATTTGCCTTGAAATAGTTTATTAGAAAATATACTACAACTTCTAGGTCTTTCCAAACCAGTGGTAGATTCTAGATTCATAATTGCTTGTTATAACCTAAATTGAATTTAAATTTTATCACTTCTCATGCTCGTAAAGTAGTTCTTTATGTCGAGAGAATGCTTAATAAAACGGCTTTATGCTGTAGTGCATAAAGTAAAATCTTTGTCTAAGACCAAGGCAATCAGGCGCAAACAGCTACGAACAGTAGAAATTTATATAATATAAGTTCCTTGTTTTCTATTTTTTATGTAACTGGTGTTTTATATTACAAAATTAGTAAAACTAGGCAATTCTAGTACATTATTATAGAAATTGCAATGGATGAAAAATAAAACCTTGTAAATGAACATTTATTTCCAATGTGGCTATTTATTTGCAATCGAATTGAAAAGCCGAGTGTAAAGCATCAAACCCATTTTCCTCTTGACGTGTCTATCCACCCTCGCCGTACCGGCTCGAATATTCTCGAAAGTCTGTTAAAGTCTCAGGTAAACTGGCTCGCTTTTTGCTCTTGTTGTACAATCTACTACTTTGACTTTGAATTATTACCATAGATTACTTAAATATACATAATTTTGACTTATCTATTCTTATTCTACCTCAGCCAGCTCACCGCCGACGATGTTCAAAGTTCGAACTTGGTATAGTGCTGTCCTGCTCATGCTAGTAGTATTTAAAAGAGAGTGACGACTCACTGACGAGATGGTATGTACGAACTTCGAATTTTAAAGTAGCCCCGCAGGTGTGATTGTGGTCAAACGTCTGTCTATTTAGCATTATAAGAACTATTTATTTACTATAACACAAACAGTCATACATAGCTCATGAACAAATAATAAGGTGAGTTGACTCATTGACAAAATAGTGTTCACATTACAAGTAACAAATTTGAAAAGCTTATTAGGTGTGGTCGACCGGGTACTTGTTTTACCATTTTTTTAACGACCGCTTTAGCCTAGTTGGTAGTGACCCTGCCTACGAAGCAAGAGGTCCTGGGTTCAAATCCCGGTAAGGGCATTTATTTGTGTGATGAGCACGAATATTTGTTCCTCAGTTATGGATGTTTTCTATGTATTTAAGTATTTATTTATCTATATAAGTATGTTTATCGTCGTCTAGTACCCATAGTACAAGCTTTGCTTAGTTTGGGACTAGGTCGATTTGTGTAAGATTGTCCCCTAATATTTATTTTATTTTATTTTATTTATTTTTTATGACAGCTCCTACATCAGAGTGAAAGCAATAGGGCTTGTTGTCGCACTGACTTGCGAGTGAAAATAGCTTTTGATGATTTGAGCCATGCAACTGTCATTGAACCTTAGGGTGGTGAAGGGATTTCTTGGTCGACTATACCACTATAAGTACGCTATTTTGGTCGTTCTACCCGCCTGTTTTACAATGTCAGCACGCTATATAAGGGCGCAAGCTGAAAACCAGCGCGGTGAAGAGTAATCCTCACCGCACATGCTGAGCGAGCCTTTTGCCACATAATTTAGTGTATTTTTTTATTTTTTATGGACAATAAATGTTTTTTTATTTATTTAAAAACTTCAGCCTCCAAGCTGAGTATGACGGACGCGTAAGATCACTAGAAATATATAAAATTTTACAATGATATTACGTTTAATAGTTGTTTAATACACGCAGTTGGTCGACTCGAAAAACACTCGTGTATTTCTCGGTCTTTCTGGATTACATACTGGTGTATACTACGGCCTAGGGGTGAGACAAATTAGCAAATTTCCACTTTTCTAATTATCTGCCTCCGTCGGTGACAACTGTCACCCTCGTGCCTTCGTTTGACTCCCGATTAACGAATGTTTTGTTTTTGTTTCGCGACTGATATCGGCTTTTGGGAAGTTGGAATTAATTTTAACAGCTGAAATGTGATTAATTTAAGTTGCGTTGTTAAACGCTTTTGTGATTGTAGGTATTTGAAAACAAATGAAACACGAGTGACGACGACATAATTAAAATAAAACCAGTCAAGATCGAGTCGGACTCGTATACAACGTGTTACAAAATACCCCGTAAAAAATATAATTAATTATCAAAGCCAAAAATATTGTCAACCATAGTAAGCTGTCATGTCACACCAGATTATTTAACAGAAAGGCCTACAAACCTGTTTTACCTAATAAATAATAATTGTCTACTTTAATAGTTTTTAATAGTTTTAGGCCCCATTTAACTTCCTTTCGGCTTTACGGGTAGTTTTGTAACACCCTGTATAAAGGGTTCTGTACCTCCGTACAATGTTTTAAAAACAGTTCAATAAAAAATCGTTAAAATGTAAAAACTGCAAACTTAATAGTAGGTAAATACCAGAACAGCATATGCCCGTTCGCGTTGCCTAGCTAGCTGTTAGTCTAAAAGTCACATTTGGGAACATTTTCGTCACGCTTTTTATGAACCTTATGTCTATTGCCTTATGTCCCTTTTTACAACAAGCTAACATAAAACATCCCGTACTGTAACTTAGACTATGTATCTTTAACATTACAACTAGTACCCTGATAAATATAATATCAAATACGTAGCCGATATTCAAGAAAAAAAATATATTTTTCTACCCGGTTGTATTGCCTTATGTCCCTTTTTACAACAAGCTAACATAAAACATCCCGTACTGTAACTTAGACTATGTATCTTTAACATTACAACTAGTACCCTGATAAATATAATATCAAATACGTAGCCGATATTCAAGAAAAAAAATATATTTTTCTACCCGGTTGTAGCCACTCTATATTATGTCCTCTTGCGAAGAATAGTACATTGTGCATCAAGGGCCGTAAGTAGGGGATTACTAACGAGAGTCTATTAGAAGCCCGACGCCGAAGGCGGAGGGCTTTTAATGACTCGAGTTTGTAATCCCCTTACTGCCCGTGATACACACAATGATTTTCATCACATTGCGAGAAAAAAAATCCAAAAATGAAATTATTTTTCTCTAAACACTTATAAATTGAATAAAATAATGGCTACCCGCCAAATACAGATTGTCACTTTTTTCGAGTCACCTACCATAGATAATGTAAACTGTGTTTAGTTTAGAATTCGAAAGGTCATACGGCCAGATTCTGCCAACATGTTTAAATAGTAGATTGTTCAACAAGGGACTAAAACAAGCCATAATGACACGAGATATTTAGCCACCCGAGCGATAGCGAGGGAGGCTATAATTCGAGTTGTCATTATGGTAGTTTAGTCCCGCGTTAAACACTCTACTTTTCACTTTGAATGCGAGGAAAAAAACGACGTACAAAATTACTTTTTTACAACGTATGCTCAATACGAGCAATGGACATCTGTTCAAAACTCAAATAGCAAAAAAAAATACCGCTGTCTTTTCTTTTCTTTTATATTTTTTTGTAAAGTGACGCTTTAAATGCTTGCATAATTAGCCAACAGATTCTAACTTAAAGACTATGTTAAAACTAATTGGACTATGCATGTAATAATGATAATTGTTCATTCATTAGAATCGGCAAATAAATTAACCTGATTGATCTAAGTATATTGTTAACTGAAACACTTACCCGTGAATAAAGAAACGACTTTTTAAGTTTATTTTCTATATATATGCCAATTTTTTGTTAAATTATATCTAATTATACTTTCTATTTACTATTAAATGCAACTGACATCGCATTATTTTGAAGTCACGCCATATTAACTTTCAAACGTAACTGCTCTATCTACCGTACACTCCAGCACTGCTTTACCGACAGTGCGGATTGCTATTTTATCGACAGAGCAGGGAACTGCTTTGCCGACAGCGTTTTTTAAAAAAAAAACAAATTAATAAACACCTAAGCTAAAGGAAATCTTTCTTTACATGCAAAATAAAATGAATTCATCTTTAATATTTTATAATTAAATAGATTAATATTCGTAATCATTCAATGTGTTTCACGAAAAAAATATTATTAAATATTTTATTAAATATTTTTTATACAGTTGTCATTTGGAGGTTATTTCCACGCCCTAAAGGCTTCCACAGACCGAAGCGCAGGGCGCAACAGTGCGTCCGCAGCGCGCTTCGGTCTGTGGAAAGCTTTAAAATTGTCTATACCCAGTTACTGAAAATGGCGATAATCCTCCATTCACAAACACCGTGATTGGCAGTATAGGGGTTTCCATAGTCAATTAAAAAAATTTTACTTTAATCCCAAGAGATCAAAAAAGAGCTTTAGTCCCGATATGCAGAGACTAAAGTAACATTTTAAGAGCATGAGAAGTGAAAAATATATTTTTACTAAAATTATTGCAAAACTATTAAAATAACGAATTTTCATGAAGCGTAGATAAGTTTTGTGTTGTAAAATTTGGGTTATAGCTAAGTTTTAAAGATAATAAATAAAACGTTGGCTGACTTGAAACCTCCTTAGTCTGAAATGACTTGTTTGCAAATTTTAAAACTAAAGTTTAAACTCCCTTGGGTAGAAAAACTGTACGTAAATCCATAACTCCCTTAAGAACAATTTAGGCCATTGTCATTTAGTATACAGACATGGAATTACACCATTGACGAGCAAGTGTGATGAAATAGTATTTTAGCTCATCTAATTCCGATCACTGGTGATTTCCTTTAAAAAGCTTCCGATACGCAGTTGTAGGCATCATGATTTCATTAAAAACTTTTTTTTTTAATTATATCCAGCCGTGCCGGTCGCTGGTTGTAACTTTCTAATCCAACCTAAAAAAAGAGCTTCTCAAATACAATGCTCAAACCATGTCTACTGCTATTGGAAACTAGGTATAGTATCATCGAAAAAGACTTAAGGGTGCTTTTCCACCAGATATGTGCTATGCAGCTATGCAGCGAGGAAAGCTACGCTACGAAACTATGTGATCGTGTCCACTAATGCTGAGCTATGTTGCCGTTTGAGGAAGACACAGAGCATGCATCCACAGATCACACATCTTTCCATATAAAAAAACTGGCCAAGTGCGAGGCGGACTTGCGCACGAAGGGTTCCGTACCATTATCTAGTTGTTATAGCGGCAACAGAAATACATACATCTGTGAAAATTTCAACTGTCTAACTATCATGGTTCATGAGATACAGCCTGGTGACAGATGGACAGACATACAGACGGACGGACAGCGGAGTCTTAGTAATAGGGTCCCGTTTTACCCTTTGGGTACGGAACCCTTAAAAATATAGCTTAGTTAAACCCGTTTCCACCAGAGCTATGCTATTGTATAGATGATGAATGTGATTGTTGGATTGCAAACACTTCCATAGCAACGTAGCATAGCATAGCACCCAAAGTACGGTTGCGAGCTTTAATTTGTGACCCATTTCGAAAAAAAATATCCTTTTAATTCCTATACAACAGGACTGTCAACCTTAACTGGGTCCCAAATTAAAGCTCGTGACTGTACCATGTAGGGTCAACAGCATAAATAAGTGGTCATTTCTGTACCTTGTCGTTTTCAATCGTTTGACCATTTTATATGACATTTCAAACATGACGTTAAAGTGACAAGGTACATAAATGATCACTTATTTATGCTGTTGACTGTACCATCAGCAGTGAGAACTCTAACGTCACAGTCACATGATACGTAGGTGCGGCGCATTGCGCCCACCTGTCGGGCGCGTGCGTTGCTGACGTCACCCGAGCGCCGGCGGAAACGCCCGAGCGATCCCGAACACGATTGATCTGCCCGTAGCATCAACACCTCTAATAAGGAACTATTGCAAGACTATACTTGGATGAGTCCGATGGCGAGGACGCAGTCTTAGCCCGTCTTAATACAAGATAAATATTACATCAATCGGGGCGGCGGGGTTGCCAAGGCAATGGGAAAAATGTGGCTGGATATTTCTAAAAAAGGGCCACAAAATGAATTAATGTAAATAGTGACTTCCTTTTTTTAACTTTTTGTACGCCAGCGTCGTCTATAGCCGACAATACGGCAATACACAAATTAACCTACCCGCATCCGCAAGAATATTTTTATTTTCGTAAAAAAATGTTATGTGACGTTCAAAACTTTAATAAATCGTAGCTAATGAGGGTTTGTGTGACAAATTAGTTGGCGCCTTTCACAGGTCTGTTTGACAACTTTGACGAATTGTGTCACGTTTTGGATTGGTGTACGACTGAGCCAATCACAAGTAAGATTGTGACGTCAAATAGACATCATGATACTAACACCCTCTGGCGATATTCCACCTATAGATATCAAAACCTTCATTGATTTTTGATGAAGAAAATATATAAATCTAACAGAAAAAACAACTATATATTCGACTTATTTTATATTTATACTTATCTTGTCTCTTTAAACTTAACTAAGTAATTAATTCAAGTTTATTACTTATTAGCTACCCGCAATGGTCATGAATACGCAATCGGTGTTATGTTATATAGCGGTACCCGCAGTGTGATGTTCTTCATGTTAAAACAAGTTTGGCGGCTAAGGAATTGGCCCAACTAACTTTTGTCGCCAAGCGTGTTAAAAAGTCGCCAAGAGTAGCTAAAAAGTGGGAATCCGGGTAACACAGGGGGGTAGTAGGGCGCATGCGTGGCGGCCGGCAGCTCAGTCCCGCTCCGGCCGCGCCGACCGCCGCACGTTCGCGGGACCCGGCGGCTCGTCGCACCAACCACCATACCAGTCCCACGCGGCTACCGTGGTACCCACACCGTAAGTCCACGCGACAGTACGGAACCAACCTCCTCTGACGCGCGACCCCTACGTGTTTACCACAACCATGTGTTCGAGTAAATAGTGCGGTGCCAAAACCCCATTTTTACTTCCCATCTGTTTAAAAACACACCCTTTTTAAGGGTTAATCCAGCCCCGCCCGTGATCTTAACACTGCGAATGCAGCGAACGCGAGGACCCCAGTTTGTTTATAAGCGTCAGGTAACGCGTACGTAATACGGCAAGAATGTTACTCGCAGCCTGTGCCAAAACTTCCCAACTATATCAACTTTACGAGCTTTGGTACTGATAAGCTTAGTCAAAAGCCTTAATTCAAGTGAGCGTACGACATAATTCTAACCAAGTTCTAAAGCCAAGTTTTTAACGACCGCTTTAGCCTAGTTGGTAGCGACCCTGCCTACGAAGCAAGAGGTCCTGGGTCCAAATCCCGGTAAGGGCATTTATTTGTGTGATGAGCACGAATATTTGTTCCTGAGTTATGGATGTTTTCTATGTATTTAAGTATTTATTTATTTATATAAGTATGTTTATCGTCGTCTAGTACCCATAGTACAAGCTTTGCTTAGTTTGGGACTAGGTCGATTTGTGTAAGATTGTCCCCTAATATTTATTTATTTATACATTTTAAATTACATAAAGTTGTGGCATGTACCACGCGTAACATGGAAATAATCCATCATCCATAAAAAAAGCATTACTTCTTGGTACTTAACCGATAAAATTTCGGATGCTTCGAGCGTCTAATATTTTTAACGCACCCGACCCATAAATAGGTGAGTCTCTGACACGGATATGGTCCTGACTAGGCACGTATGTAATCGCTGCCATTTATATACGAGGAACAGTTATTTCTTATCGCGTGTAATTTCTTACAAAGGAACGAGCTCGCAGGGGTCCCGACGAAAATGTAATTAGCATAAGAAATTGCTTTTTATAAGTATTAAACTACTTCATAAACTGCTTTGACATAAGTACTATTTAAGTATTCTTTAAGTGCTTGGCTCTACTATTAGTTTCTTCTAATCTTTTATACACGTTCAGCCAAAACTCTGCAGTCTTTAGCCAGGTCTTGCAGCCGGCTAATTTCATTTACGACTAAATTGCAACGTAAACAGGCTCGTCTAGAACCGTTACTCTGTTATTTTTTAAAACCGTTTGTAAATATGTGTCGTCAAATTAATGCGTACGTGACATCTAGTTATGAACGACGCGGCTTGCCAAAATTCAAATACATGTATATCCAAATTTGGTTTTATTGTTTTTTCTATTAGGTTTTATTAATTTTTTTCTACTCGTTGATTTTAATCTGTCAATTATGTGTTTATAGACAAAATTGCAATCACATACTTTTTAATCTTGGATAGTCTATGGCACTTCAGACTCAACTATAATGATTATTATACAACGCTATAGACGACTATAATAATTTCAAAATTAGAACTTAGTACTTCGATTGAGCGTCGTGAGCGCTTAGTGGAACGCACCCAATGTAAAGTTGGAAATATCTGGCAAATTTGCTTCCATTTGAACACACTAACATTTTTCTTCTGTTACGTGATTGGTTAGTAATTGAAGTAATTGGCCAATCAGAAACAGTCTTATAACGACGTCTCATTAGTTCTTTTTTGTGCTACGAAAATTAAAAAGTTTTGTTTGTTATTTGACGCGAAATCGATGGTGTTAAATAAATAATCCCTAATTCGAATTAAACTTGAGTGACAGTGACGAGATTAGTTTCGCCGCTACTCTAGAGGAGATAACTACTATTGCAGATAAAGCAACGCTTACCTTGTTGCCAGAAAAATCTAAAAAGCTCTACGACAGGAGTTATGCTAACTTCATGGAATGGCGGACGAAAAAAGGTTATGTATGTACCTCGATAGACGATGATGATGATGACTCGTAGAAAAAGTATTGTATACAATAGTTACATAATTAGCTCTTAAAATCTCGTACCTTACTTAGGCCACTCGGCAAGCCTCGTGGCCTAAACACGGTACTCGACTTTAAGAGCCTTCATTATGCAACGATTGTATAAAATACTATCTGTTTCTTTGGACCATTATTAGTCCATTCGATCACAAACTCTTATCCTCTGGGTATTGAAAGTGTTGTTAAGTTTTTTTTTTCTATCCTACCGATTATTACAATTAAAACTCTTTTATTATGTTACTAATATTACCCATTTCGTATTTTGCGTAAAAAAGAGTGCATTTAAGTTTTTTTTTAATTTTGTCTGCGTATCGAATAACAGTCAATTTAAACCTATAGTGTCTTCAATCTCGACATTGGCTTAATCATTAATCATAATAAGTATTTATAGGCATGTTTAAAAATTAAAGGATGAGCGTAAGTCTACTTCCTTCTTTGAACTTTTTTTTAGTATTAGCAGTTTTATGGGCTAAAGCCAGGGGCTAAATTCAGGAAACGGGCCTTCACGGGTTTGGTAGCGGTAATTCAAATCGTTTGGGTTGGGTTTGGTTTGAACTGCTATTCAGGAACGCCAAAAATCACTGGTTTGCGAGAGGTTAGGGATGAGCCTTATTTATTTGTTTATTTATTTATTTATTTACAAAGCGAATTAACAGGAAAATAAGGCTCATCCCAAGCTCAACCCATTCCTATCCTCTCCCAAACTATTGAATTACCGCTCGCAAACCGTGTTGGGCCGTTCCTGAATGTAGCCCCAGTACAATAGAGTACTTACCCATTGCTATCATTTAAACGCAGTGGCTTCTCTCTCATTCTCTTCCGCAGTCGACACCTTTGTTACTGCTAATTAGACCGTCGGCGGTGAGCCGGCTCGTAGGTAAAGCGGTTGTCAAACGCGACTGTCGTATCTGTTGCCTAGTAACTATTTTTCTATAGGTTTGTTGGAAAAGTATCGATATATCGATGTTTTTAATTGAATAAATCGATATTTTTATCCTATATATTTGGATCCGATATATTTTTGAGAAAAATGGTTTCATTTTTATTACAGTAATAATAATTATTGATAAAAACAAAACCTAAAACCTAATTAATAACACTAAAAACCTTGAGAAATAATATTGATACATCGATATAAAATATCCAATATCGAAAATGATATCAAAAACGATTTTTCTTATTTATGTAAAAAAAAGTTAATAAAATTCAAAGCCGTAAAGGATAGGAACGAAAAAAAAATACCTATTTTTTATTGGGATTTTTGTACATTTTGTATAAAAATTACTAATGATATTATTGAGCTAAATTACTTTTATTTTAAAAACGCAAAATCTTTTGAAAATTTGACCGATATATCCTCCGAATCCAATCCAATTTTTCCTCGAGATATCGCTGTCGATTTTGATATTCTAATAAGTATCGATACACCGATATATCGATATTTTTTTCACTTCCGACATCCCTATTTTTCTAATCTGTGTAAATTAATATCCTGCGGGATTAATAATAAATATTGCTAAAATTAACTCGATATTTCGACCACATATTAGAAGAGCCGTGATGGTGGTAGAGAAGTTTTGTAAGTGTAATTCGTGAGTTTTATAATTATATCATCGTATGAACCAAGTTCCCTACTGGATAAAATTCGCCTCCAAAGAGTCGCGACAACGATAGGTCCCGCGCTGCCCACATCCATTAGTGACTCTCTTTGAGTTGTTGATATTTATGGGCGGTGGTGATCATTTCCCATCAAAGGACCTGCTTGCTTGTTTGCCTCCCTCACATAATAAAAAAAAATTTGTCGAGGGCCTTCTCTCGTCATGTCTTCCAGTTCGCAGTCGCCACTCTAGAACCTTACTGGTTCATTGGCCGTTGGTTCTATGAGCACACTCAGCCTACTATCACTTAAATCTGGCAAATTTCCGAACTAACTTTTATTCGATTTGTCAAATTCCTGACTCGTCATATTCCTTACTCGTAACGTTATGTAAATGTGTCTCCACAAACTTTACACTATTTGCCATTTCTTTATTGTATTGGTTGTGGGCCCGTAGTACAAAGTATTCACGACACACGCACACACACGCACGTGATCATGATTTCATTTGACTGTAGGTACAGTAAGGAGTTGGGTGGGAATATGATCAGTTAGGAAAGTGGATCAGTTAGATCAATTAGGAACAAATCTATGATTCTGTGGCTCTTCTCATTTTTGATTCGATCACGCACACATAAACGTTATATAATCCATGGTATTAGTTGTGTGATAGAAATACTTGAATGAGCTATATTTAGTTATTCGCCAAGTTTACATATTTATGTTCCCACCGTCCACTCAAGTTTTTAATCGCCACTAATGACTTCTCCGCCTAATTAATGACGCTTGGCATTTAAGTAATGAAACCTTTCCGGAAAAATATGCCCCTAAAAGCTGTTTGTTGGGTTCCTAATTTTTTAAGAATCACGAAGAAAAAGAACGCTTTTAGCCGAATTGAGAATTGAAATTATATTTTTTTAGAGAACATGAGTTTGCTTGTTACCTAACACATTCGGTGCCTTGTGTGCATACATATAAGAGTTTAGCGAAATTTCACTTAGTTCCTTGAACGCTCCTCTGAGTTCATATAACGTTACTTTATTTCTATGAAGCAAAGCACTATGAATGATATACGTTTCTAGCACTCGGTACGAATAGGTTCGGCTATACTGTTGCTACGTCACAATTTTACTATGGAGAGGAGAGCTTGCTAGCGATGTGCCGAGTACGGCTTGACTCGAGTCAGACTCGATTCCTGCTTAGGACTCGCCTACTCGAGTACAAAAATATTTTGATTCGAGTATGCCAGACTCGATTCGGTACTCGAGTCAGAGAGAATCGGTTTCGTACTCGCTGACTCGATTCTATTATGCGAGTACAATTGACCCGAGTCTAGTATTTGAGTCAGATTGACTCGCTTGAATTCAACCTCTTTTTACTTAAGCAATGAATGAATACTATGCTGTTTGATGATACTCCTTTTCGATTTTTCCTTTTTGTTATAAAATTGGTAACGGACTTGATTTCTGGACTCGAATTCCTTGACTAGAGTAAACATTCGAATAGATACCAAACATAGACTCGAGTAGGTCTTCACTAGACTCGAATCGCGGAATCGAGTCAGGATTCGAATAACATATTAACTGACTCGAGTCGCGGAATCGAGTAAGGATTCGAATACCACATAAAATGACTCCTGTCGACTCGATCCTTCAAAACAGCGACTCGGCACATCACTAGAGCATGCGGTAAAGTCTGACGTCCATACCGTCGACGTATTTTGAGCAGCGGTGTGGAGGGCATGCGATAAAAACGGTGCGGATACGATGCGTCACTGCGATTCCGTACCGTCTCCGTATTTTCCTATACAGCAATTTGGCCGAACCTTTAAGTGACCGCTTAAGGGCCTACCGTGTTTTTGGCGCCTTTATTGCATTCATTTAATCTCGTGCTGTATCATTACAAGTAAAGCTATAGTCTTGAAATTCATGTGTAAGATATTTGAGGATTCACTCTAATGACAAGTGTTTATCGAAACACGATTACTTATAGTTCGCTCTATAGAAAAAAAATCCAAAGTCGTCTCTAAAAAATAAAATAAATTCGTTGTACGACGCTAATACTGCACGGCAGGTCATGACTTTTTGAATGTTGATAAAACAAGATGTTTTCTAGGGCGTAGTGTTGCTACATTTTTAAAATATTAATTTGTTTTAGTAATAAGATGAAAATACCCAAAAACACGCGCAGTCCAACCAACCTATCATGAGCCATCGTGCCTCCTCCACGCCCGAAATTGCCCACCCAGAATCGATTAGCGCGAAAAGCTCGGTAGGCCCTTAAGTACAGCGTGTCCCAAAACTCAACGATAACCAACCAAGTACCGGGCGAGATGTAAACTGTACCTCTACCATGAGTTACACTAGTTTACAGTGACCGTACTCGCTAGCGACGGCGTAAATGATTTGTATGGAGAATTGTGTACAGCGCCTCTAGCGGTCACTTACGGAAGTACAATTATCCATACAAATCATTTACGCTGTCGCTAACGAGTACGGTCACTGTAAACTAGTGTAACACATGGTAGAGGTACTGGAAAAAAACTAATGTCACTTACTTTCGTAGCACGTTTGTAGCGAATCGCTACGAGGTGCTACGACGTCGCGTAGCACAAGTCAAAGCTATATACTTTTAGCGTAGTGTTTTAATTATGCCACTTTTGTTCATTTTTTCACCCGACTGCCGAAGGAGGGTTATGTTTTTCGAGCGTATGTATTTATGTATGTATGTATTATTCTTTGGCACGCCCTGCTGCCAGAACGGCTCAATGGATTTTGAAATGTGAGGTGTCATTAGATTTGTCTCGGTTCCGAGAGTGACATAGGGTATATATTTTCCTGGAATTCCCATGGGAACGCGAATTATACAGACGGGTTTTTTATGTACTAAAAGAAAAGTGCATAGTTCTCTTGATATCCGCTTCTTCTTTTAAATCGTCGGTAGAGAATGTTCATGACTTTTAGTAGTGTGGAGGTAGGTTGCAATAGAGAGATCTCTCTCCAGACAGTTATTCCTGGGGATCGAAGTCCAAAGAAAGAGAGCTGGAAGTTATTATGCAACCGAGTTGAGAAACTTCGATAGTGCGATGTAGAACATAGCGGTTTATCTAATTGGCGACTAGATGGCGCTGGAGGTCGCTACAGCAGTTTTAGCTTCCCGTCTAGAGTCCAGTGCCTCTACCATGAGTTACACTAGTTTACAGTGACCGTACTCGCTAGCGACGGCGTAAATGATTTGTATGGAGAATTGTGTACAGCGCCTCTAGCGGTCACTTACGGAAGTACAATTCTCCATACAAATCATTTACGCCGTCGCTAGCGAGTACGGTCACTGTAAACTAGTGTAACTCATGGTAGAGGTACAGAAGTCGTAGTTAGCAACCGAGAGCGCTGATGCCTACTCCCACGTCTTCTTTTTTGATACCCAAGGGAAGAAATATGTCCTATTCTAAACCCAAGCATGGCATGGTAATACGGTGCTTAGTTATACGATGCTTATGCACGCTGGAATATCGCTAAAGCCTTATGCTCACCTACTATTTCAGTCTATTTATTCATTCAGTGCATATACCTACATAATCAATTACATAAATTTCTAATAAGAATACCTTTTAGTTGTAAGTCGTGAAATGGCTGCACAAATAAATTTCAATTTTAAACTCAATATTCGAGATCGAAAGCTAAAATACAATTTCAAATAAAATAAAATTTACTATTTTTCCGACTAGTGATCTTTATGATGATGATGAATGGTTCAAAATCACTGTAACATTGAGATAGGCAATATTTCATTCACATTAGTTAATGGGGCTATACATTCGAATAGCATTCATAGGGCCATAGCCAACATGAAAGGGCCTTTAGTGGCATTTAATCTCAATGTATGACAATTTGAGCCATGCCCTGAATACATTGTGGATGATAAACTGGAATTACATCAGCTGCCAAATAATTGTGAAACTATCTATGTATACATCGTGATAAAGGAGACGAGCTTTGACAACCTCAAAACAATTTCTCTGTAACTAAGTAGGTATAGAATTATACATGCGTTATATATTTGAATGTTTAATACTCGTATTATAGGTGACGGCACCAATCATGGACATGTTAAGCACAGTAGTCCCCAGTAACGGACAGCAATGATTAAATGCCTTATAGCACACCATTCATGGACTTTACCAGTTATGACCATCAGTTATCTGAGCATAGTGTTGACAGTTTAAATTGTAGTGTGGCCGTTTATTTAAATTTGGGTTTACAGAAAAAAAATGACCATAATTGGTTCTTGTCCATTACTGTCACCCTAATTAAAATATATATTTTCTAATTAATAAATTTATAAACATGTTTGAATTTAAATGACGGAAAAAATATCGTGAGCTTATCCTTATTTCCTTACAAATATTATAAATGTGAATGCGAAAGTATAACATTTTATCTGTCTGTTAGGTACCTCTTCACGCCTAAACCGCTGAACCGATCTCGATCAATTTTGGTATGGAGATATGTTAAGTTTCGCGAAGGAGGATATTTTCATCCGGGAAAATTGCAAAGTTCCCGCGGGTTAGCGGTAAAAGCATTTTTCGCAAACAGAGTCGCAGGCAAAAGCTAGTTAGCAATATTTTCTTGGCAATATTTTATCGAGTAGCTTTAGTCGAATAACCTTTTAGAATTTAATTTAGTGAAGGGTTAAGCCACGGGTTCCGGATCGCGACGGCGGCACTCGCGGCGAATAACGGTCCATGTGCCACTTAACTCACTCTTCATCGGCTATCGGCGGAGCTCATTTCAAGCATTGATATTTAGATGTTTGTTAATAAATCACGCAAAAACGGATTTAAGGGCCGTACCGAAACCTTTTTTACAAATGTGTATCAAAATAAAATACCGGCTGCTATCATATGTCTTCCTGAAAATTTAGGCTGTCAATTAACATACATATTGTTAGCAAAATGTTATAATTGTACAAAATGAAAAACTAATCCGGACAGAAACTATTTTGCGAACTTACCTAGCTTACTTACCAACTTTTGCGTCGGTAGGAAAAATAGGGAAAGCAAGCCGTGCTATTTTTCTAAATAAAGATCATCTATATTATTATTACGTAATAACTGTGATCCAGCAGCATAAGACGAAGATTTTAAAAATAAATGGCGAAAACGTGCCAAAAAAATCAACTATACCAATATGTATCAACAACCCAAAGACAGTCACTAATCTGTTTTCGGCCTTTACTGGAATTTTTTGTCTTTATTTGGTAGGTCTGGGAATAGATCGTAGGCTATTTTTTATACCCTATTCTTCGCAGACAGAGTCGCAGCCATCAGCTAGTAAACATATAGACTTTCTATAACAATATAACACCTTGCCTGTTAAATGAATAGTTGCATATAAAAACAACGCGTTATACTCAGAAACGCGGGTAATAGAATCCAATCCACCAAAGACGTATTCACTCGAGAAAATTAATTAATTAGTGATCAAAGCTCGCGATTTTTGCGCCGGCGTCGAAGCAGGAGGCTTTCGAGGCTTAGCGCGCGAACACATGAAAGCCAAGATATTAATTGCAACTTCAAAGTTGATTCTTTCTGTTAAGAACAGACTTAAAATTGTTTTTTTTTTTCACAAGTGTCTTATCAGCACTTGACTTGAGCCAATTTGAAGGTGCTAAAATGTTATCATATCATGTGTTTCAGCTCAAGGTTGGGTCATCATCCCGAATTATATACGTCGCACTACTCAGAATGAGAGGGCTTCGGCTGTAGTTCCAATGCGGTCCCAGCGCAGATTAGGAACTTCACACACAACTTTGAATTACTTCGAAAGTGTGTGCAGATTTAATTTAAATGCTCGTGGTAAATACCAAATGTAATTTCTAACGTGAATTCTGAAAAGTCTGCTTATGAGCACCGAAACTGCTCTGTTGCTTTTGAGAGCGTTTGTTCTACAAAAATTCGGTGCCCCTTTTCTCCCATAAAATTTTAAGTCATAATACAATGTATCATTAGTCATAATCAACGTTAGTCATACAGTGGTTTATTTCTGAAACGGTATTTTTTTCAGGACTTTTTTAAATGCCATCTTAGAATAGAATAGAATAGAATAATTTATTGGCCATGTAACATACATCACATTTAGCACGTCATATATTTTAACAACTTTGAGCGATATAGTATTCCATGCATTAGTCAATTAAATACTTAAAATATCCTTTCTCTTCTCTTAAGAAATCCATGTATTCATTAATAGAGTAAAAAGGATTCTCCTTCAGAAATTTCTGGATTTTGATCCTGAAGGATTTCATTGGTAGACAGGTTATTCTGGTTGGTAGTAGGTTGTACATTTTAATTTTTATTGGGATTCCTTGCTTCAGATATTTCTTCGTTCTTGTTTTTGGTAATAGAATGCAGTAGGTTAGGTTAGGTTTGTTTTATAACAATTCCGAAAAATAAATTGTATCAGAAATAAATCACTGTATGACTAACGTTGATTATGACTAATGATACATTAGGACTTAAAATTTTATGGGAGTCATTATAGATCCACAAAAGTTATATCCCATTTTTACCAAATTAGGCAGTGGATGTACCTTCCAAGAGTATCAAAGCCTTAAGCACCTTCCATTAACTCTATTGCTTAATTGTTACTAAACATTACGCGTCTGTCATAAAATCAGTTAAGTTTACTCCGCGCTAATCGTAAAGTTGCGTAATTACGCACGATATACGCGCAATATAGGTACGCAACTTTGACCCCTTATCATGTTCGTGATACTCATTACTCATGTTTATAATACTTGATGGTTCAGAGAAATACTTCATGTAAACTTTAATACTTCGGATATCTTAGTAATAAAAATTATAATTAACTAGCTTTAACCTGCTTTGGCTGTGTTAGAATTACCTTCCTGAAAAAAATTAAAAGCTTACAGTTTGGCTTGAAAAAAGTTTATTGTAACATTTAACGACCGTATAGCCTAGTTGTTAGAGAACCTGACTACGAAGCTTCAGGTCCCGGGTTCGATTCCCGGTCGGGGCAGATATTTGTGTGAAAAATTCGAATGTTTGTGCTGAAACCGTGATAGCTAGACAGTGGAAATTTTTCTGTTGCCGCTATTACGACAAATACTAAAAAACAGAATAAAATAAACATTTAACATTTCCATTTTATTCACAGAATTAAATATCTATTTGCATATATATTCACTTTAAAAATAAATAATTAAATTAAAATAAAACAGATATTTAAGGGGGCTCCCATACAACAGACATGATTTTTTTTTGCCGTTTTTATAGATAATGGTACGGAACCCTTCGTGGGCGAGTCCGACTCACATTTGGCCGGTTTTTGCTATTTGCACGCAAAATTACATCGTAATCCAATCAGCTGTAGCATGATTGACTAACAAACATCCAAACATTTCACTAATTCTCAAAAACCTGATGAATCTGACGAATCTCGCAGAATCTCACCGTTAGGGTAAAGAATGATCAATAAAACATCACTCGTGATTTGTACTAGCCTAGAGTTTAACGTGATTTGGAGCAAATATAGCTTGGTAATTAAACTGTAGCTATTGAAATAACCAGGTGCACTGGACATATATTGAACTAGGATTGATGTGATTACGCAAACAGGGTTTAGCGGGATTGAAACCTGTTAACGAATGTTTAGTTTTAACTTAGTTATGGAAGCATTTATTTTGAGTTTGTTAGTTTGCGATTGTTTTAAATTCGATGTTTAGAGCACCTTGAAAAACCTAGAAAAAAAGGCTGTGACCGGGAATCGAACCCGGGTCTTTGTCAATCCATGACGCATCCTCCTCGCCAAAAAAAGTAAAATAATCCTAAACAGGACAATCGTAGAATGAAATGACAAAAATTGGGAAGTAAAATTTCTGAAGTTTGATATTGAAACTGGAACTCATTATAAAACCAAAAAAATTGGACAGGGGCTGGGATTCGAACGTACGATGTGTGCTTCAACATATCCACCAACCCGAGCAAAATATCTCAATGTTTTCATTAAAGAGTATAGGAAATGGATGAAAAAGGAACGATATTTTATGTACAAGATTACATATTCAAGCATTATAAGTCAAAAATGTGTCATTTACTGTGAAAATGCCCTCTTATTCGTCACACTTTATTGGCTATTGACTATTGTACCTAAAAGTACTGAATATCCACCCAAGATAACTAATGTCTCTGGCTGTTAGCATGTAAATTGGGAAAAAATGACTCACAATCAAGAACAAGACAATTTATTGTTTGCTATTCATTGTACGTGTAATTATTTCCTAAAGCTCTCAACCCCCACAAAGTAAGGGGGGAGATAGCAAACAATATTTTATATTTATGGCCTAGCGTATTGCGACGAGTTAGCGCGAGTTACTTCGAGTAGATGTATGGGAGGGAAATTGGAATCAATATTGATTTTCGTGCGTAAAGTATGTTATACGTTACTAGCATTTACCAGGGACTTTGCTCGCATGAAACATTAGATCTGGCAAACAAATTGAATTTGTGACATTTTACTAAACCACGGGAATTCCCAGAAATTAGAAAGAAAGAAAGAAAATACATTTATTTACAACATCACAAGACACATCATCAATATTTTTACAAAACAAAAGACAACACTAATGCTTAAGATAGAATGTGTCATTGCGGTTGCAAATCGGACACTCGCTGGTTTTCAGCCAGTACCGTTGGTGACACCCGGATCGCTGTTTAGATAGATAAATAAATAAACTGCACACTAACATCTACATGCGTAAATTAATCATTTGCAGATTGTAAAAGCAAATAATAATAAAAAAATTACTTAAACATAATTAGTATATCTCACTTGCCAAGTAACCAACCCTGCGCAGACTAAATCGAAACATGAAATAACCGAAATAAAAATCAAAGAAGTTTTGTGAAATAGTACTGGAAAGGAGAGGAAATTAAGGTTACATAATCATCTTGTCTTTCCACCAATGGGCCAAAAGTTGGCCAAGCTTCCCACACGCCCGCTGATGTAGACTAGACTAAAAATATTGGCTATAGACCCGTTGCCATGTCCACAGGAGAGGCGCGAACAAAAAAAAGGTCTATGAATGACCACAGATATCTTATCTTATCTTATCTTACAAATAGGGGTCCTTGCGGATACACTTCGACCCGTAGGGATCTTTTGTGTAATTACCCCTCCTTCGCACTTACTCCATTGCTTTTATCACCTCATCCATAAGTTGAATGATTTGACGTAGCGGTAGTGCCTTAAAGTCTCCTGGTACGGGGTATCCGTCGCCAAAGAGTCTACCACAGATATAAAAAAAGTTATAAAATCAGCGCTGCAGGCGTCTAACGCCTCAGCATAATGCTGAGTCAGCGACCGTTTCACTTTTGCAGGGACACACATACAGATCTATGTATTTATTACTTCGTTGTTTTGTGAACTTTGTTTTTTTGTATGAATTTGTGTGTACTTTCTTGTGTCTTGTGAAAGTGAATAAATGTCTTCTTTCTTTCTTTCTTTTCTTTATATAGATACACATAGATAACGCAAATGCATCTAGTTCGCGTGTTCGAACCCCGACAAAGCGTCGGGTTGGCCGCCACTACTGACAGTTCGCGTGCGTTAGTTTTTGCAGCCGGACGTCCGCGGAAACTGAGAAAATGCCTCGTTGCGTTGTAATTAAGTGTAATTATGGCTGTGGTTTGAATTTCCCATTACTAAATTTCGGCTGTGACTCACAGTAGTGTTAAAAAGTCGACACGCTTGGTTTCAATACAAATCGTGAGCATTGCGTTATCTATGTGTATCTATATCTGTGTCTATGACCCTTATGCCAACTCCTATTTAGACGACCAGATGGCCTAGTGGTTAGGGACCCTGACTATGAAGCTTGAGGTCCCGGGTTCGATTCCCGTGTCGGGGCAGATATATATATGAAAAATACGAATGTTTGTTCTCGGGTCTTGGGTGTTTAATATGTATTTAAGTATGTATCTATCTATATAAGGATGTTTATCCGTTGCCTAGTACCCATAACACAAGCGTTGCTAAGCTTACTTTGGGACTAGGTCAATTGGTGTGAATTGTCCCGTAATATTTATTTATTATTTTATTTATTTATTTGTTATAAAGTAGCTAAAAATATAATTTTGCTGTTAGTTGAAAATTAATCCGGTTATCAGGGCTAAAATAAAGTGTTTTATTGCTGGTTGCGTCTTGGAATTATTACATTATTGTCTCGTTATCCCTAATGCCGGATTCCTATTAAATTCTTTGCAGACAACATCTAGTATTATAATACATTCCTGATCGACTTCACACACCCAAACTAAGTTTCACGCCATCATTACACTAGCGTAACTCGGCGTATTATAAGGCGTAATTCCATAAGTGGCCATTAGAGCGAAGCTCATTTCCTGCCTCTAGTAACTATTTCTACTTACTCATTACATACTCAGCTATAATAGCTAAGTTTATGTATGTGTAAATAGCTAAGACTGACTTCACTATCGTCATCATTATACCTATAGGCTTATTGTCTAAAGCTTCTGAAGCTTGCCTTTGCTATCACTATTTCTTTCTGACAAACGGTATAAGATAATGACAGAAAGAGACGGTGAAAGCGAAGGAGGCAAGCGTCAGAAGCGTTAGACAATACGGCCTCTAGATATTTTTCTGGCACGGACCACATGTGGTTAGTGTTTGACATAATACTAACATCGACAATCCTGTTATCGATAAAGTACCACTTCAACGTCGTAGGAATCCATAATTATGTAGTAGCTATTGAATTTTTTCTCTCTCTATATTTGATAGGTCTGAGAACAAGTCGTAGACTATTTTTTATACCCCAATTCTTCGCTGACGGAGTCGCGAGGAACAGCTAGTTTTGCTATAAACTTGTCGACCAATTCCTTTACCAACGTAAGGTTCCATCCATGGACTTAATACCTAACCAGGACTGAGTACTGCGACAAAAAAAACAAACCAGAGAGTTGCATCTCGTTCTAATTGTTTAGCGGATCCTAGGCTAATATCCACTTTTACCTAATGTTTGCCCTCGACTTCATTTGTGAAGGATTCGCCCCTCTCGACACTCTCCCGCGGGAACTATGCAATTTTCTAAAGTTTTTAATTTAGTTTTTTCGAAAGTCGTCCCAATCCGTTTTTGCGTGTTAAAGTAACAAATATCCGAACATGTAACATTCAAACTCTCACATTTACATTATAATATAAAATAGGATTTTTGTCGTTGGACATTCGTTGAATAGCTTATTACTCTCCATTCGCCGTACAATTAGTTAAGAATTTAATATCGCTCTGATGTAGCCAATCGTAATGGATGCAGCGGGGAATGCCGCTGTACGGCACAAAGCTGATTGCATTCCTTGCCTAAGGCCCGCAGTCCATAGTCACTCGTCATGAGAAATAGAGCAAGGTTTTTTTTCTCTGACTTCTTTCGAGTGAACATTTAATTTTGACAATAGATCGAGTCATTCATGATGACGGGAGGCGTGGCTCTTATTGCAATGTCATTAATGTCTAATTTTGACAAATTCACGCGTCTTCGTGAAAGTCACTATAGCTAAACCGTTTAAATGAGTCCTGTCCTACGGGGTACAGAGGCGCAGGGGTAGAAGACAAAGGGGCCGGGAGAGGTGCGGGCGGCAGGCACACTAGGCGCGCTCGCCGCCCGCACCTCTCTCGGCTTCTCTCGTCATACTCCCCAGCCCCTTTACCGAGCAGGCAAGGACCCAATCTGCACTTCACGTTCTGATAGGAGGCCTGTGCCCTGGTGACGTATACCGGTTGAAATGATGATGCGTCTATCATCAAAACATTTAATTTAATGTATTTATATAGTGTAATTGTTATGTTGAGAGAATAAATAAACTAAACTAAACATTAAACCATCCCGCATGTCATGGCAGGCATACGAATAAATGTCAAAGTAAAGAATCCAAGTGAAACAAACATACAGATATGAACTTTATTTTCTCGTGTTAAGATTGATATTGGAGCGTATATTATGTCAGTGGACTTAGTGCATTGTGGCCGTAGCGACTTTTCCTACTCCAAAAACTTAACTCTTAGACAACTCTCGAGTTCGGGACTTTCTAAATTACCTGAAGTTTCAAGACATCTGAAGGATACCTCTGAAAGGTAAAACCTTATCGTTGGGTTTGGAGTTTGGAGAAGTAATACGTTACCTAAATAATCAAATAAATACATACACTTTTGTTACGTGAATTTAATATTTTTTTACGGGTAGGACCAGAAGTTTGTGCGAAGTCTGTTGGAATTGCTACCACCGTCTTCTTCGCTTACCCTGCCGCTAAGCAGCAGTGCTAACGTTAGTTTGCTCCAGCGAGGAGAGGAATGCTAGCATATCTAAGCTAGCAATGCATCTGAAATCATCTGGTGTTGTGGGTGTCAAACATTTTTGGTATTATAAAAATCGACTTCTTCAGATAGGTGTACAGCCAGCAGCAGAGCTCAAAATGATCCACACGCGTTTTAATCGCTAAGGTAATAAGGGGATGAGTAGGTCAGTTTGAACGCCACTGCTTATCCACTTTTGCTGCTAACTACACTTTGACAGAAATTGAAATAATTCACCACCAAACTTCAAAAGGTTTTTCCAACACAATCCGCAAGTTCGTCAAAACGTTGAAGTGGCTTGGTTACGCGTCACCATTCTGTACGTACTTAAAGAACAGATTGACCTATTTCGTTAACCTCACCGTGCCACGGAGGCATTTAAGGTTGTATTTTAGAGTGTGTGGTATTTTAGAAAGTATTTTTCTAAATTATTCCTTATTTAGGGATTAGGAATAAATCCCATTTCCACGTCATTCCGTAATACATACCAACTTCGCGGTATATACACCCCTCGGTACTCGGTACGGCAATGCGCCAGATATTATTATTATTATTATTATTTACATTATCAGGCAGGCAGTTGAGGGCAACTGATAGGTGCCTGTATCTAGCTGTTCCTTAGTCAAGTATTCTTTGTACTGCTAATGTGTTAGTCTAATCGGTTTTTAAACTGATTAACATTCAGTGCTGAGACTACATGTTCTGGTAGTTTGTTCCATGTCTTGATCACTCTGTTACACAAGAAATGTCTGCGAGGATTATTGTAAGATCGTTCAGTAGATAGTTTAAATTGGTGGCCTCGCAGGCGACTGTTGTTATTAAGCTTGAACAAGTTATGGAACTCCTGTAGATCGTAATGTCCGGTAAGTATCTTATAGGTTTCTATTAAATCGCCACGATCTCTGCGCTCCTTTAAAGTCGTGAGCTTTAGCACCTGCAGTCTCTCCTCATATGATTTATTCTTTGATTGTATTAGACTAACTTCTGAGCCCCTCTGAAGTAAAAAACATTATATGAACCTGAAGTTTATTCGGCAATGTTTACTTTTTTTTTTTAAACAAAAAATACTGTTAATTTCAAACTTCAGGATAACAAGGCGTTAGAACGATTGGCAATGCATTCGAAATTATGATTATGACATTATTTGCTGCAAAATAAAGCAAGAATGGAATATTTCTTAGAAAGCGGTAAAAAAATAAGAAAACAGAACAATACAAAGATAGGTTTAACGTTTTTGTTCTTGCCACTCCTAAATACCATTACGATAGAACTGATATTATCTTTTCATTACACTTTTATTTATTACCTACTTAGCAGTCTAAGTTATAAATTTACTAGCTGTTGCCCGCGACTCCGTCTGCGAAAAATAGGGGTAGGTATACAAAATAGCCTACGACCTATTCTCAGACCTACCGATTACAGAAAAAAAAGTTTCATAAAAATCGGTCAAGCCGTCTCCGAGGAGTTCGATAACAAACACCGTGACACGAGATTTTTATATAAAGTACTTATTAAATGTTCGTTACCAAGATGGCAAAAATATCTACATATCCTCTCAATATGAGAGCAGGTTTCTGCCATGCAGTGGGACGTATATAAATCTTTATGCGATTAACGATCAAGTCTGTGTATTTGATATTGATGAATAGCTTAGATATTGATGACCTCCTCTGCACTTTCAAAGCAATCGCACTTAAACCCTCTTAGCTCGATGGTTTTCGCAAGTGCGTGCTGTCTACTCTTCCACCTCATTACCCGATCGTTGTCACGAACGAAACAATTCTCCCCCAACATAACAATTTGTAATGCCTCATTCTGGTTTTTCCCCGATTTCGGGGCTTAAGTCTAAACGAGGTTAATTTCCATTGCTCATGTCATGGGAAAGTTAATTATATTTTTATGTCGCGGGCGTGATCCCTTGTAGAAACTCTCACGGAAGGCTAGGATCCCTACCAACGTAATATAAATGCGTTCCATGTGTAATGTACTTGACACATTACATTACATTAGTTCGGTAATGTATGCGCTCGCTTAGTCCACATTTGTCCAACGGCTCGGCATGCATCGCATAAACTTCGCTTTGGCCGACTGCCGCTATTTATCGCTATATATCAGCCAAGTTTCCATCTCATTTACTGCCGCCCGACTGGCCTCGCCTCGAATCCTCCCGAATAAACCCGAATTAGCAAAACGACGCGTCGCCACCGCCCGATCCTATCGGCGCAATGAGATATGAAATGAAACTCGGTGGACTAAATACATTCGTTTGCTGTGTTCAAGCAACAAAAGGTTCTTAACAAAATATTTTTGCACATATCACGTAAACGTACCGCGGAGTGCGGTCACGGGGCTTTGTCTCCCGCCCGGGGCGTCGCCATCAAAGGAGATTAGGTTCCGCTACACGATCGTCGCCCGCCGCCCCGCCGGCCGGAGCGGGCGACGCACTACATCCCCCTGTCTCAGGTTCAGCCAAGTCTTCCCTCGAGTGTTTATGGATTCAGTGATCGTACGTTAGTGCAACAATGGCGTGGGGTTATTGGTCGGCGTCGTCGGTGCTGCCGGACCGCGGGCGCTCGCCGCGGCGCGCGGGCACTTCCGCACCGCACGCGCATCCTAACCCACCGACGGCGCGGGAGGTCATGGAGTCGCACGACGAGAGTATCATCCACACGGCGTCGACGTCGCGCGACAGCCGGGACCACTCGGCCTCGCCGCATTCCTCGTCTAACGGGGGGCACTCGCACCACCATGAAGTGAGGCACGCGGTGCCGGCGAGTGCGTTGTTCGGGGAGAGCTACGGGGAGCTGTCGCGGCGGCCGTCGTTGGATTTGGGGTCGGTGCGGAGTGCGCTAGCGTCTTGCGGGGGCGGCGGGACGCTAAGCGCTGGATCCACGCTGACACGCGGCGGTACCTTGGCCGACTACTTGCCGCCGACGCCTTGCCCTCACCACCACCGCGTGTATGTGGACCACCACAAGCACTACGAACAGCCTATACAGCCGGTGCACGTGGGCGTGGCTCACCACTCGCACGCCTCCAGTCGCCACCACACGGACGACGAAGACGACCTGGAGCCAGCCTACGCCACAGGTAACCCATTGATACTATTTCTGTACACGTTACGCAGTAACCAACCGTTTTGTGGGTCGCCGACCGCCCTATAACTTGCGCGAAAACAAAGCGAGTCATTGACGATACAGAATCGATTTGATCGTGGCTCGTTTCTGCTTGACTGATTCGTATCATTTATTACGTTGTGAACTCCGGGCTTAGTTCGCGCTTGTTCATTGGAAATTTCTTATTTGGAACTATTTTCTGAAAAGATATACGTCGTAGAGTGTAATGTTATTGCGGGCAGCGGTCGGTCGCGACTATTTTTTCCCGGCGTGCCGACATTGTCGCTTTGGGATGTCGTCAAAATGTGTGTTCAATTTCAGCTGGAAATCCATTTTATTAGGTCAATTCGCTCGTTGAGCGTTTTTTGTATTTTGAATAGTAAAGTAACTACTACGAAGCAAAAGGCCCCGAATTAGATTCCTGATTGGGGCAGATATAAAGTAGGTACTTAGGTACGCATATTTACTCTCTATCTTGGTTTGATAGTTTAAGTATTTATTTAACTTTAAGTAGGTATATTTTTACGTTGCCTATTAGTCATTGTAATGTTTTTTAGCTTAGCTTGAGACTAGTTCAATTTATGAATTGTCTCATCATATTTATTATTTATTGTATTATTATTATACGACATAAGTGTTCCATATCAATAATATTTCGTTTGAGGTTAGAGCTTCACTGATCACATGTTTCATTGCTCTAGTAACAACACATACCTATGTAAATTATAAAAATTTTTCTTCATTTTTAACTAAATTGTAAAATTTGTTGGTTTGCCGCAGCATCATATATCAAGTTTGACCATTATGCCCGCTTTTCGGCTCTTTGGAAATATAGAAATTTTTTGATTTATTTTAATTTTTTGTTTATATAATTGAACTAGCTGTTGCCCGCGACTCCGTCTGCGAAGAATTCGTTTATCGTTATCCCGCTGGAACTATGCAATTTTCCGTGATCGAGTAACAAACATCCAAACATCTGCACAAACTTTCACATTTGTAATATTAGTAGGGTAGTATAGGATATGCTTTTACGAAAACAAAATGTTACTTTCTTCTTTTATTTTATTTATATTATAATTATTTACTCGCAGACCGAATTTAAAGAGTACATACAGTACCTAATCATAGTCACGGAGATAGGGTCACTCTACACATAAATCCCGTTTATTCTCTATCCCGTGGAAATATCAACAAATCCGTCATTCCTCCTTGTCTACATATTAAAGGCAATTATCTCTATACCAAATTTCGTCTAAATCGGTTCAGAGATTTTTTTTATTGCGAGAAGAGGTGACACACAGGCACACATTCGCATTTATAATATTAGTGTAGATAAAATAATAAACTGTACCAAGAATAACTTATAAAACTAACTTAAAGTACGTTAGAAATAATCGATCAGTTCACACGTTCCATTATTCCACTGCGGTAAGGGTCCGTGAACTAAGATGTGTGTGTCCCACTTCGCGTGACAATGCTATGATATTTCCACACTGTTTAAAATATTCGCAAGCTCGGGAACTATAATTTAACTAGACTGCTGTTGTTGGTTTTTAATAGTAGTTTGTCGTTTGCGCCGTGTTTGTTCAATTTATAAAATAAGTTTTAATGATAGACGGCTAAGTGACATTAAACTCGCGGAATAACTGGAATAATCTAGAAATTTCCAAACTCTACAACAATGAAAATGATAAAGCCTCGTTTTGAACATGGAACCTCCGTTAGACTCACTTATATGTAATGAAATAAACGGATAATTTAAGTCTTTCATCGAGTTTAGCTCGACATGTTAAGACTAATTCGGAGACCTTCTGTGAGCACACACTACGACGACTGTTGCAAAACGCGCACTTTTTGTGTGTCGCGCAATTTGAAATTCACCATGAGCTTTTACGGCGAAGGAAAACATCGTGAGGAAACCTGCATACACCTGAGAAGGAATTCAATGGTGTTTGTGAACTTCTCAATCCGGAATTGGGAACTAATTGGGAAATTGGGAACTACCGCCCAAGTGCTTTTGATCTGAGAGGAGGCCTGTGCCCTACAATGGGACATTTATAGACTGAGAAGATGATATTCATGACAAACATCAAATCTGTTAAAAATAAGCAAGTCATGGAACATACCGCAGGCGCTCAAAAGCGGTCGCTATTACCATTTAAATACAAGTCAAATTAACATTTATAATTTATAAAACCAAATTATATCCATCCTCGACCGAATGCGCTCTCGCCGACCAAATCCCCCATAATGAACTGAACGAATGAATGGAACTTGCAGCGAATGTAATTACGCGTCTCATTCACCGGTTCCCTCAGTGTATAGTATAAGGGTGCAAAAGCACACATCCGGAATATTGTTCCATTTGTTTCTGCGGTTTCACTCTCGTAGAAGAATTAAACATACGCTAGTTCCCTAACTCGTGGCAATTTCGAAAATACCCTCGTCTGTGATACTCGACGCCGCGAAGAATTTATAATAAAAAACTATGAAATATTGCAAAAAGGTTTAATGCGCTACCACAAACACATTTTTTTGTGTGCGCTTCTTACCGATTCTGATCAAGTCTGTGCCTAAGCACGAGCCAGTAGGAGTGGACCTAGTCTTCTACTTATATACTACTTATTGGGATTTCTTACAATGACATTTTTACAAAAACTTTTTTTAATTACACATTGAGTGCCAAGAACCCGATATCGCGTTCTGCGTTCGTAGGCAGTTTTCGCTACAAAGCGGAAAAACGCTGCTACTGGCTACGAGCGTAGCGCGTAGCAATGCGTGGCTGCGAATGTGTTAACTAAATTTGCAGTGCATAGTAATTAATGCTGAATAATTTGTAAATGTAATTTTCGTTTTAATTGTTTTCCTTCTGAAAACTTAGCTCAGCTGTTATTTGTTTCGGTTGTTTTGTGATTCTTGGGCAACGGTAAACCTAAAATTAATGTTTACACTTATTAACAATTAGTAATCACAAACATAGTTCGCAATCCGTACTGGGCCCGCGTGGGAACTATAGCCCAAGCCCTCTCATTCCGAGAGGAGGCCTGTGCCCTGCAGTGGGACGTATATAGGCTGGGATGATGATGATGACGAATCACAAGCACGTAGAAGATTTTTTTACAATTGTTATTTCGCTTAGTATAATAATAAAGCTAAAAAAAGCTTCAAAATCTTCAAAAACTAGGCAGTCGCAAACATATTTTAATTCCGTAGGTATGCGCGTTGATTTCAAATAAAAAAAGCAAATGCACAGCTGTATGAATGAAACAAAACTCAAATGATTCCAGACAGGCTGCCCCTACGGCCTAGATTCCCATTCACTCATTCAAACTAACGGATTAAAAATAAAAAGTGCAGCGATGCAAGTCTCGACGGCAGTTTGAAAGGCATTTGACATTTAAATGATGAGGATTTTCAGCTTCTATGTCTGCTTGTTGACAGTTAACAACCTTCATCATCATCATCATTTCAGCTGTAGGACGTCCACTGCTGGACATAGGCCTCCCTCATTGACGCCCAATCATTACGGTTCGAAGCGACTTGCATCCACCCTGAACCTGCGACCTTCACCAAATCGTCCGTCCATCTCGTTGGTGGACGTCCCACGCTGCGCTTGCCAGTCCGTGGTCTCCATTCGAGAACTTATGGGCCCCAACGGCCATCTGTTCTGCGTGCTAACAACCTTCAATTCTTTCTAATTCAATATACTTACAAGGTTTTTTTTAAAAATAAAGTTAAATATTTCAGCAGGCTTCTATTTCACCATCATCATCATCCCAGCCTATATGTGTCCCACTAGGGCACAGGCCTCCTCCCAGAATGAGAGGGCTTCGGCCGTAGTTCCCACGTGGGCCCAGGCAGGATTGGAATCTTTACACAAACCATTGAATCTCTTCTCAGGTGTGTGCACGTTTCCCACGATGTTTTTCCTTCACTGTATAGGTCATGGTAAATTTAAGTAATTTCGCAGATAAGTTCTGGAAAACTCACGAGGTACGAGCCCGGACTCGATCCCACGACCCTCTGCTTGAGAGGCCAACCAACTAGAGCGATTGTTCGCAAATGAAAACCTTAACATAGCAAATTTCATAGGTGGATTTTAAAATATTGGATACCTTATCGACGGTTAGTTAAAATTTGTATGTGAGTTTTCCACACCGGATTTTTTTTCTGTCACTCGTTTTATATGGCTATGTTATGGTCCAAATTTTTGTATCACCCCTTATCCGTGATCCGGCCTCTTTGTTTTTCCGAATGGCTACATTTTTAAATAGAGTAAATAAGCAATTTATACCTACTCATAACAGTTCACCGTTCGTTCTTTCAATAAGCGAGTGATAAATTGGAAGGCAATAACATAATTTGATCGATTAGGGAACAATAGACTAGCAGCTAAGTATTAAATAAGTGATCTTATATCAATTTACTGATTACAATCCAAACAAAGCCAACCCAGGGTTGTCACAGCTAACTTGAAACATACATTATATTTTGGATCTGGTGACTAAATAATATTACTAACCACATACACAGACAAAAGCCGTGTTCACACCAGAACGTTTCACAAGAAGATGCCTTACATTTATAGAAATTAAGTTAATTTTGCATTGTATAATTTCATACCCAATCAAACACCTCACACATCACGACGTATTTAACTAAACCAATCAGAACTCTCACATATCGCGTCTTACATTCTTTGATTAACATCGGACCGACCAGACACGTAGATCATACGCACTATTACGCACTTCCAATCCATTATCTCACCGCTCAACAATTTGATCTTGTAACTAAAATCATATTATATAACTAAAATTATATTAAAGTGTCAAAATTTCTGTTATTCTATAAAGGTTCTCTATAGTTTCACACACCTTGTTTCTATATTGAATAATCTCTCGATTGAGATCAAAGCACAGTGGCAAACCCGTTGTGTAAAGACTGTTTCAATCATTCTCTCCACAACAAGCGTCATCCATAATGCATAATATTTCGTAAATTTTTATCCATGTCATAGTAGATTGGCATGAAATTAAAGCACTGGCTTAGGCCTTTGCTATATCTTACCTCCTAGGAGAGATAAAGTTAGAAACAAGAAAATAATAATAAAAAGGCTTAGGACTGACGACTGGAAGGGGTAAGGTTGTGGCGATCTCATCGTCCGCTAGTGTTGTGGTGTCACTGGTGAAGTCAGTCATCGCAGGGCTTCTTGAGGCGAGCTGTTGGTGCGTAGCGACACCATAAACTCGAGACCTTCGGGGGTACACACATACGTAAGTGGCGAGTTTGCACTTCGAAGTGTTAAGTCCAGGAACTTCTTGAGAGAGAGTGAGCTGCTGATCCCTTGGTCGCCAGTAGTGTCGACCAGGCGTTTTTGCAATTCTATTGAGACTATATGCGCCAGGACCCCATGGACCCAGGGTCTTAACTTAATGCCGACAGGAATAAAGTTGTATATAAAACCTAAACACTGGTATGTTAAATATTGATACGCGTCGGTGAAGCGTTCGTTATTTATTTCTATACGAAATCCCAATCTTACTTAACTCTATAAGTTCCCTGATCCTTACCCAACTAGTAAACAAAAGATAAATAAATGTATAGGTAAGTGCCCTTAGACACCATAAATAACATATATGGGGGGTAATCATATTAAACCAACCGCCTGCTGGGGTCGTAATGAAAAATACACCGTTAAAAAGCACATAGCGTGCTCGCAGTCTTATAAAAGATCTTAGTGGCTCTCTGACATGAACCTGGTACTGGCTTCGTGGCTTTAAATTTAACTTTATTAAACCTGTACCCTGCAGAGAAACGTGTAAAAGCTGAAGATGATGATACCACCACCATAATTGGTATCAGTTAGTGAATATATGGGCATTCCGAAAGGCCTAAAATTGATTTTTACCATTATTTATAATCAATCAGCTATTTCACGTTGTTTTGAATATTTTAATCCTGTTTTTTCCTTATCCTGTGATAATTTCCGAAATTCCGTCATAATTCCTTGTCTATCTTTAAAAGCAACGTTGATGCGTAAGTCAATCAGTCAGGACTTTTATAAGCACAAGCAGGTATGTCGCATGTTGTAACTAATGATTTAATGAAGTAGTTGGTTGACAATAAACTACGTTTATTTATTAATTATTGATTAGCAAGCCATCTAGTTCGTCACGTTAAATCTAGATGGCGCTGTATCGAACAAACTCAAACCTTTCCTCTTATTGAAACCCACCAACTTATCCACATCACGTCTTAAGTCTGCGTTTAATTTAAATTCAAAACTCCTTATTTCCGTTCGTTTAAACAAGAAAGAATCTTGACAAATAGGTAGTATAATTCCGAAGCCTTTGCGGAATTGCCGTCTCCCTTCTGGCCCCTTTCAGTTTATTCAATTCCCACCCCTACAATATTTCATCTCTAGGGGTGTGTTAGGTCAACAATTAAGTAAATATCAGGAACCTTGTACCTTCAAACAAGGTATCACATAGTTAGCGCAAATTAAAAAAATATTTCGTCCAATAGTTAAGGAAATTGAAATAAACACTCCTGCAACATCGAACGATGTATGTATAGTACCATTTTGATTCCTATACCACCGTAAAACCATGCCATAATGACATAAAATATATGTGTCATTCGATGAGAATTATCATAGACAAATTTAATTATTTACTAAGATAAAATATATACATAGACAAATTTAATTATTTACTAAGATAAGATGGATCAAACTGGACAGGCTAGATGGCGCTAATATCGCGAGGTACGTTTGACAACTTTGACATTTGCGTCACGTTTGATGAGGCAATCGCAAGCAAGACTGTAACGTCAAACAAGGGTTACCCTTGTTTGATCAATTTATCATCTAGCGATATTCCACCTGTCAGTCAGAAAAGCGTCGTTAAATAATTTTGATAAAAAATAACTAAATACACTTAAATTTCTTCTTCCTTTATCAACAGAAAAAAGGTTTTATAAGATACAGCCCTGTGATTCCTGTGCAGGACAGATAGTTTTGCGGCATTAGTAGCGTTCCGTTAGTCACCTAAAAAACCTAAAAAAAGAATCTATAAATGCAAACCATTGCCAACCCTGCGCCCTGTAATTGTCTATGGTCAAAGAAAAATGATCGTAATCAACGCGCTTCGATAATTTAAATATCGAAAACGACCCAGGATTCACCTTAACGATCGCATTAAAAAAATCTTGATTAAAAAGCCATTTTAATGAAAATAACAAGTTGAAGAGTAATTATTATTTCCGCGAATAAAATGTCCGTTTGATTGACCAAAGGTAACAGACGAAAAGCTACCTTTACGCATTTGCGCTGCGTTTAAAATTGTTTATTTTTGTGGCTGGTAACATCAATGGCGTATTGTGGACCTTAGCTTGGTATTTTAAAGTTGTTTTTGGCTTGGTGATGTTTAATTTGATACTTGTTGCTAGACGATGGTATCTGTTATTGACTGAGTTGATACACATCGGTGTCCACGCTCTCGGCTCCGCATTGCGCCGAAGACGCCCGAAGCCGTGATGCTATCACCGGCTATTTCCGTCGATTGCGGTCTGCTTCCTAACTCCATCCTAATTTAGTGAAACTTGATTAGTCTCCAGCCTTGGCTGTGTTGCCATCCCGTTTGTGTTCCACGTTTATAAGTTTTTATTTAACCTGCAATAGTCGTATGCATGTATGAATGTACGTTGTGTTCAAATATTGCAAGAAAAGTATACATTATGTAAAGCGAGGTCACGACGTAGGAAGAATTTCGTACAATGGGGAACATGTCAAAATATATCAAAACACACCATGTTTTTATGCAAATAAATGATTATGATTATGATCGCACCGACCAACGACCGCCTTAGCCTAGTTGGTAGTGACCCTGCCTACGAAGCAAGAGGTCCTGGGTTCGAATCCCGGTAAGGGCATTTATTTGTGTGATGAGCACGAATATTAAATATTAAAAATTTTGTTCCTGAGTTATGGATGTTTTCTATGTATTTAAGTATTTATTTATCTATATAAGTATGTTTATCGTCGTCTAGTACCCATAGTACAAGCTTTGCTTAGTTTGGGACTAGGTCGATTTGTGTAAGATTGTCCCCTAATATTTATTTATTTTTTATTTTTATGATTATAAAATTTAAAAACAATAGTGAAATAATAATAATAATTTATTGTTTAATAAAGTATTAAATATCTATAGTGAACGAAAGACATTTATATAGGTATTTATTATATTTATTTAGGTGTAGGTGTTAGGTGTGACATAGGTAGGTACCATCGACAAAAAGGTCGCCTTGACACCTTAAATATCCATTTTGCTTGCAGTGGCTAGACATCTGTCCATCCATACCAATCCATACCAATGAACTTCAACGGCTGCAAGCAAATTTGTTTTGAAACTGGGCGGGCCTCGGTTTTGTCGACTGTACCTAGTGGTCATTTGACATTATATTTAGTAAAACTACGAATTGGACGAACTTGTTTGACCGTGTATTCTACTGATTGGTTAAGGTTAGGATCGGTTTATTTTATAAAAAAATTATAGACTTGACAATTTCTGTTAAAATTGTATTATATGAAATGATTGTTATGTATTTTGTCGATTATTTTCAAAATTTATGAAATTTGATACGTACTGGTCACTGGGATGTGAATGTATGGCTTCTAAATATTCGAAGTTCTCACACTTGAATTTATGAAAATGCATCAGCAAATGCTTACGCGCAAGCGATAGACAAATAGTAAAGGTCATTGTACGAAATTCTTCGTGCTCCGCGAAAAAAAGAGAGTAAAAAGAGGTTAGATGACAATGTAGGTACAGTGTAAAAATAATAAATAGCAGAAGGGTAAAGTTTGACCCGAGCGTTCAATACGCTTTAATATTCTCCCAATGGAACCTCGGTAGCCTTACAACCCTAAAAACATATATCAATTTCCGCCAACATTTCTTACCATAGAGCACAGCCTTCAAACAAACAACAACTTACTCGCATAAGTACAAGGTTTAAATTCGCGGTTGAAACAAAAAGTTATCTTCCACGATATTACAAGTTAAGCGTAAATCTTGTAACCGTTTAATTAAAGAACGTAAAAATCGGGTCGCGATAAATTAACCTTTAAATCAAGAGGGACCCTTCTTAACGAGTTACAACTTCTGCCTTCAGGTTACAGTGGCAATTGGTAACCTCGCGGATTCAAGCAGCTTTCTAACTTTGGTATTACGACTGAGAAGGGAAATGCCGACCAAGTACGTAGCGGACCACGTATTACGAAGGGAAAAAAATTAATGTCTGTTAAAAACCATTTTTAATGTAAGCTTTTTTTGCTGCCTGTACTTATATTGTCATCCAAATTACATATCCTAAGTTTCAAGTCGTTGTCATTAACCCTTGAAGAGTTCCGTCTTGCGGAGACGGTCCGAATCCTCACCGATGAAAATAATTACTACAACGGTTATTAAACCGCTGACACAAAAAACCTATCTTCATTTGAAAAATCATGGCGCTTACGTCATTTAATGTAAGACGGATAGTTTTTGGCGCTGACTCCGAAACTATAAAACCTGCCTTGTTGAAGCTATAGTTGAAAACCTTGTGTACCATCTGATATTTAAACACAATACAAAACTTACACAATCTAAAAGTACCTACGTATAAAGAAGATGTTGTTGACATTACTTTTATTTTACTTGCATTGTCCTCCAATATACATACACACAGACTACACATAACCATTGAAGAAACCTGAAAAAAAATATGTACTCCATCGGATAACCCCTTGCTTTAAACCCTGTAATAAAAAAAAAACTTTACCGCTACAAGCAAACGATAGACCAACTCGGTAAATTGAAAACTCCGCCATCTTGTTCAGGTCACGTGGCATTAGCAAATGGCGGCCACTGCAATTAGCGGATTATAATTAGACGGGGGGGCCACGTTGTGCCTTTACGGCCTAATCTCGGGCGACGTGGCGGGAATACGGAGTAGCCGTATTCTCAAAGAAGTTGTTGAACTGTTAGCAAAATAAAAGAATGACAAAGAAGTCCGTTAAATTACATGGAGTGATGACACTTTGCCATTTTGTAAAAAAAATGCAAGGTTTTTTGCTCACTATTTGCATGGTAATTGAAACTTATCCTTACCAAATTTCAAGTCAATCGACCACTAGAAATGGGTGAAATTGGTTCAGGTATCAAACCCGGTCATATTGAAGAACAAAAGTTTTTAAAAAAAAACTAAAAAAACATGCATTGTCATCGGTCCTTGATAAGTATGCCAAATTTCGAGTTAATCCGACGTTTTCAAGGGGGTCAAAATCATATTCAAAGTTTCCGTTACATACTAACATACTAGGATACGTATGAAGCTAATAAAAGCGTGTTAAAAAGAAACAAAGCTTTTGTATATAAGTAAAGAATACGCTCGGGTTCAATTCCCGAACTGCGAGTACTTAGGTATGATATTTTTAAAGCAATTTTCTTGTCACTAAAATTGATGACATATATGGTTCCTTAGAATATTGCTTTCTGTTTTATAGAAAGAAAACATCGCGAGGAAAACATGCCCACACCTGAGAATAAATTAGATGTAGTGTGCGAAGTTCCCAATCCGCACAGGACCCGCGGAGGAACGGCCAAAGCCCTCTCATTCCGATCATTCCGTGTGGAGGCTTGTGCCTTGCAGTGGGACGTACCTATACATATAGGCTGGGATGATGAATATGATGATGAATAGTACATTCGGCCGTTGTTTTTACTCTTGATTTGTTCTAGATACTCGACTCGCGAGTATACCCTAGTGTGAACGCAGCCCAACACTCGGTTAAGTCAAAAGCCGTCAATTCTCCGGATAAACAATTGCCGGTAGGCGCGCCGGTTGAATTTGAATGACCCGGAGTTTTACGCCGGTTCATGGCCAAACGTGTTACTAAGCGAGATTGCCCGGGTTTGGGCAGATAGAACAATATTTGTTGCGTAAGACGGATGAATAGAAATGGTGAAATAACAGCTTTATAGCGTACTAGAAATATTGCCTTGCTATTCTGAAAAGTTAAGATTGTTTGATTTAAATAAATACTTGTTTAATGAATGAAGCTCAAAATTTGGTTAGTCGACA
Source organism: Archips xylosteana (assembly GCA_947563465.1). Classification (NCBI taxonomy): domain Eukaryota; kingdom Metazoa; phylum Arthropoda; class Insecta; order Lepidoptera; family Tortricidae; genus Archips; species Archips xylosteana. The sequence continues at coordinate 16,546,639 of OX387358.1, forward strand.
TCACGGGAGACCAAAGAGCTGGCAGCTTCCTCGGAGAAAAAAATAGTCGGAACCTTGCCGGGGATAATATGTTTTAGTTATTATTGCTATTATTATTATCATCAAGAGTCTGAGTCAAAGTAAAAATTCTTTATTCAATTTAGACATCAATTGATGCTCCTATGAACATCGAAGAATCTACCACCATTATATAAATTTTATTTTATTTTTCTTAATAGCCCGTACATTTGATGCCGATGTCGTCACGCCGCGTACAGGATGATTGCAATTTGAGTAGTTGTGACAGTCAATCATTAATCATCAATCATTAAAAATGAACCAAATGTGCGACACAAAAAACAAAACTACAATTACAAAATCAAATTATTTTTAATGATTTTTATTATTACGTATGAACACGAAGTTGACTTAGATTTTCTCTGCGTAGGAATTAATGCAAGAAGGATGGCGTGAATCAAGTTAGAGAGGAATTCTATTTTTTATTTTTTTATTTAAATGTGGTAACAATACCATTTAATAAAATGTACGTACAAATAGTTTCATTAACGTTTCACGTATCAAGTTTGTATTTATTATTCCACGTGTGAACAGGTTACTTTTGAGTCATTTGTACATGATTAAAATGATTGACGACTAATGATTAATAATTACAATAAAACTATTTGGGATCATCCTATATGCAGCGTGACGTCAAATTGATGTCATCGGCATGAAAAGTACGGGTCCCTGAAATCAGTGATGTTCACACAGTAGCTTCATCGGGACCACACATTCCGCGTAAAGAAATCTTGCCACACCCACAGCATATTAATCTAGCCCACCTTCGACCTTGGCAGGTTTTTACAGTAGTTTGGTGTAGCTGGCTTGATATTGGGCCCCTTGTTAGTCGCGGGCCATATCTGTCAATCCTTAATAACAGCCCGGCAGATAGCTGAAGCGATGGTACAAGTCACGAGGGAAAGCCGATCGCGTAGCCTAGTGGTTAAAGAACCTCGAAAGCTTGAGGCCCCGGGGTGATATTAATTTATTTATTTTGAAGGGCTTGTCTTATAAGTTTTTGTTAAATAATTTTGAATGCAACCCTTTTTTGCTGACTGTACTAGCATGGTCATCCAAACTACAATTCGTAACGAATTTCAATTCAATGCTATCACTGAAAGTGACTGAAATGCGACTTGCAAGATCTTTGTAAACATTTATACAAGAAAACATTGCAAGTTAAATAAATATAAAATATTGTGAAGAGAAAGTGGTCTATGGCCACAATTAAGTAAATGTTTGATTATGATTATACAGTACCTGATTGACAAAGCGAAAGCTCGATACATATCTATTGAAATAGATCAACTATCCTTAAAAGTCGAAGCTACAAATTAAAATTAATCTCACTACAATAACCGCGACTTTCTAGAGATGAGATATCGCTACATCGTATATTCACTCGCAAAACCTTAAAGGTCGTAGCTATGTAGCACGCCTGGCTTCTGGAGTAATGGTATTTGGTTTGAGCTCACGAAAAAACCAGTTGTCTGAAAAATCGGTTTACGGACAATAGTTTAACGTGACAACGTCATAACAAAAAAAATAACAAAAATGAAACCCCCTTTAATACCGCCGCACCTCCCCACAACCTACATGTACGTATTCACGTTACATTGCGTCATCCTTTTTCGTGGATGCAGCCGGCGTTCATCGATTTATTAGACGCTGTCACGTCAAAAAAGCTCTCAACATATCGCTCATCTCTCGTCCCAAAAGCCACACGAGCAGGTTGCCCCGGTGTTCCCAGTTTACATATATCGGACGTAGGCCGTGCCTAATAGCCGGGTAATTTGTTGTCTGCCGGCTCCGGCCTGGTTCCCGGTCCGGTTCACCCGGATAGGGTGCCAATCCACCAGAGATGTGCTACGTTGCTATGGATGCGTTTGATCTCCAATTCTCCACCAATCATATTCATTCCACATAGCATAGCACTGGTGGAAAGGGGTTCAGCTAAGCTATGTTTTTAGGGTTCGGGAGCCAAAATGGTAAAACGGAACCCTCACAGTTTCGTCATTTCTGTCAGTCCGTCCGTCCGCAGCATCGCGTAGAGACTATTACTGTTAGAAAGCTGTAATTTTGCACGGATATAGATAGTGATTACCCCTACAAAGAGATAGAATAAAATTAAGTATCAAAAATAAGTACCACAGACTCTTATTCCGACGCAATAAGGCCGTAGTATTTTTGAGTGGTTCGAATAGATACTTATTGCACTTGACCCTCCCGCAGACGTAAGTAGGGGGTGATTTTTTTTCGTCTGACCTTATACTGTGGGGCATCTTTGGATAGGTCTTTTAAAATCATTGCGAGGTTGTGAAGACGATTTTTCAATACTGTGATTCGTTTGCGAGATATTCAACGTTCAAGTTGCGGTAGAGGTGCGGGCGGCTAGCGCCTTGTGTGCGTGCCGCCCGCACCTCTCTCGACCCCCTTTGTCGTCATACCCCCCAGCCCCTGTACCGCGCGGGCGAGGACACATAGTTTCGCAGCATAGCTTTCATATCCTCGCAGCATAGCGTGGCACATCTTTGATGCAAAGGCACCTTTACGCCCGGCCTACAAGCCCTGGATGTATACGGGATATATTTAGGGGCATGAATTATTAAAACGGGCAGCCTGTTCCAGGTTATGATTTCGGGATTTTAAGGCTTTGTAATACACGTATGTACTAGCTTATCTCCGCGACAGATTTTTCTGTGAAAAATTTTAGCATTATTCCCGTGAGAATTTCGAAAATCAGTGTACCTACTTTCTTTATATAAGTTACTAGCCTTCCGTACGCAGCTTCGCACGCGATAAATTAATTTTCCCGTAGGAAAAGGTATTTTCCCGCGATAAAAAGTAGCCTATGTTACTCAGTGATAATGTAGCTTTCTAACGGTAAAAGAATATCCAGGTATAAAGGTCCAGTAGTTTCGGAGCCAATTCAATGCAAACAAACAAACAAACAAACATTCAAATCTTTCCTCTTTATAATATTAGTATAGAGTATAGATATCTTACGCACCACAATCACGCTTGATGAAGAAGTTGAGGTCTATGATGGAACACGCTTGCCTAGTAAATGCTCTAGTTCACCCTAGGAACGGCCAGATTGTAGTGTTCAGGGAACATAGACTCAATATGATCCACCATTTTAATTTAGACCCTCCTGAAAGTGAATGATGTTTAAATTCGAATGCAATATTATTTTGAGTTAGTTGTTTCTTTATCTAGGACTCGAGAACAAACATTCCTAGTTTTCTTACATAATATCTGGCCCGACCGGAGATCGAACCCGGTACACAGTGTTGAAGTCAGGTTCTCTAACCAGTAGGCCAGCCGGTCGTTACATACTACTTACTAATAAAAACTTGAAAAAAATTAAGATTAGAATCGTCCGCGAACTCTGTTTAGGTACTTCTAACTCTCAGCAAACTGCACACGTAACATTTCGTTCGTCGAAAATCGAAAATCCACGGTAAAATTGTCGACTGTAGGCTGTAGGGACACCCAGTGGATTGGATATGCAAATGTGAGGTGGCACTCGCGCCGAGGGCCCTTACCTAGCGATAATATTATCTTTAAAATTCTTCCGAGGCGACTATTGTCGGGGGTTTTAGTGCTCGTTGTAGTGCTGTAACAAGTTCTGTAACATTTTAAAAGCGGAGTGTGCACACAGCGTGCTTGTGTACGAGAGTGCGTGCGTGTGTGCGTGTAATATACATATAGGCTACTATTTAGGCTATTTATTTGTCTAAAGCGTAGCCGCTCTCAATCGCAATCACTATATCTTTTTGTCACTAATATCTTCTACCGTTTGACAGAAAGAAATAGTGAATGCGATGGCGCCCGCACGTTAGACAATAAGTGTACCGGAATTTTAAATCAACTGGTACTCCTAAAGCCGTGGAGTAAAGACAATATTTCCTTTACGAAACTTAAGAACACCTGATGGAATGTGCCTTCCATTTTTTAAGTAAAATCTTCCCTTTCTCACTCTATAAATAGAACCCATCCCAAGGAGAATGTCACGGCAAAATATAAGACTATCGCAATCATGCTAGTGTTAGAACCAATTTTTTATCGATATCGATAGTTGTGCAAATACAACAATATATATAAAATATAAAAAACGTTTTAAAAATAAATAAAAATTATGTTTTTTTATTTAGTGGACTGTTTTTTCTTATATTGCACAACTATCGATATCGATAAAAAATTGGTTCTAACACTAGAATAATACAGAATTTTAGGTCAGGTGATAAACGAAACAGGCTACTCCCAGAGAATGTTGAGAAATTAAAGATTCTACTCCTATCACTATCACAAACCAAATAAAATGTCATGTGCTGCTGTGTGTACTGACGCGGACTTCGAAGAAGAAATTGCATCTGTCTCTATATAATTTTATACAAACCTCTCCTAAAATTCTGTATTAAATATGTTTTTTTTATTTACTGGACCGTTTTATTCTTCTATTGCAGAACTATCGATATCGATAAAAAATTGGTTCTAACTCTAGCTTGATTGCGACAGTCTTATATTTTGCCGTGAAAATTCCGATCTCTGAGAATTAGCAAAAAATAACAACTACCCAAACGTTCGGTCTATTCCACGTGATTACGAGCGTAAATATTAAACTGGATTAAACGGTTATTTACCGTGCTCAGTTACTCATGCGGGTATTGATTGAACGCGCTTATTACACAGCACTTCCAAAAAGTTATCATCATCATCATTATCATCAGGACATCCACAGCCTCCCACAAAATAACCCTCAATGACCAGTCTGTGTAGGCATCCATCGGACTCTTGCTTGTATCGGGATCTTCACCAGGTCTTCTGTCCATCTTGTGGAGGACCTAGCCAAAGACAAGCTACGTTTTTTTGGACATCGTTGCTCCAATTGCCATCTGTTTTTCTAGCAAATGTGCCCCGCCAACTGCCATTTAAGTTTGGCGATTTATAGTGATATGTCGTTAATGTTCTGTATCACTGACAAACACACTAGATGAAATTATTTCAAACTATACTCCATTTAATTTAGAATTATAAACCACAACTACATTATATTGCGGCTCGTGAACTGTAATCTCTTTACAATTTGTACTAGAGTAACAATTGACGACACGCAAATAAAGTGACATTAAAACAATTTTATTTTGCGGCTCCCAGACTATTGTACTGTACTGTTTGGTAGGTAAGAAATAGTTGACGAGCCGCAATATAATGATGTTAAGGTTTTCAATTCTAAATTAAATGAAGTATAGGTTCATTTCTCGATTTCGATCGTGTGGAAAACCGGCCAAGAGCGTGTCGGACACGCCCAGGATAGAGTTCCGCAGCCGTTACGAAAAAATCCTTGCATATCTTATTGATTTTACTCTATTAATTATACGTATTAAACAAGCAATATTTTATGGGTCAGGCTGCTACTTACTCTAACTACTAATAATTCTCAATCAAACTTAGCCGTTATAGTTTTCCTTGTTAATTTGACATATTTCCTCCCATCCTGATTTCAAAATTGTGTACCTTCAGTTTTTTTTTTTATGTTATGTTTTTTATGTTAGAGAGGCCAGACAAACGAACTAGTGGGTCACCTGATGTTAAATGATCTCCACTGTTCATAGACACCCGCAGCGCTTTACGCGATGCCAGTGCGTTGTCGTGTCGGCCCTAAAAGGGAGAAGAAGAAAAGATGAGAATAGAGAAGGGGGAGAGGTATTGGGCCCCCGGCGCTCTCACTGGCCGTACGAAACGCAGCAGGAGTACTGCTGCTTCACGCCGGTGTTCTGTGAGGGGGTGGTACTGCCCCGGACGAGCCGGCCAATTCGTGATGCAGCGGCTAGCTACAACATGGCTCTACCACTACGAAAATATATATTGCTCTAGTACGAGTATAATATTGGTAGTAAGCTATTTATGGTCGCAGTTCGCACACAAACTTTCCCATTTATAACATTAAGATTTTGGCAACATTGAGCGCTTTTCTATTCAATCGTAGACTTGTAAAGCTAAGGAGGAAGGGCCCATCCCATAGCCACGACGTCTGACCTCTAGAGCCGGGGGTCGTACCTATGTATATACGCTTTAGTATGTCGGGTGAGTGACCCAGATGTCAGTTATTTGCGAGTTAGCCGGTGTCTTAATATTGCTACGTGTGACCCACATAGTAGCATTCGCAGTTATCGGTGTGGAAAAAACATTTAGGTTATTTTTTTTCTTGTATTAATTTATTCATTAGGGCCTAAGCACACGGCGTTTTTTGAAGGCGCCGTCGACGCGCGTTTTAGGAACGCGCGTTTACAGCGCGTTTTTCATTCCATTAGACCAGCCATAAGGCACCTAGCACAAGGCGGTTTTTAAAAAACGCGTCGACGGCGCGTTAAAAATACGCCGTGTGCTTAGGCCCTTAAAAATCATCATCATCATCCCAGCCTATATACGTCCCACTGCAGGGCACAGACCTCGTAGATTGAGAGGGCTTGGGCCGTAGTTCGTACGCGGACCCGGTGCCTATTGGGAACTTCACACACACCATTGAATTTCTTCACAAAACATCAAGGTTACGGTTTTATTAACGTAACCTCTTGAGAATCTATTTGTTCCAACTTCTAACCAATTATTTTGTACTTTTTCAGGTAAGCCATCTTTCTGAGGTAGCAATCGATTATAATTAAGGTAAGCTTTCGCAGATTCCAGCCAAAGCTCTTAAATTTCTGGAAGAGTAGTTAGAAAATCTGATTACAAAGCTTGAAGTTCCGGGTTCGATGTCCGGTCGGAGCAGATATTTCTATGTATAGTATAATAATATGAAAAATACGGTTTACTAATGTTTCGCAAATTACGTTTCCCAAACTGATTCATTTGGCAAATGTTTTATTTCCCAAATGTTTATTTTTTCTGAAACAAACTTTTCAGGATTGTTATAAAACAAACCTAACCTAACCTAACCTACAGAATAGTCCTGAAATATATCCTAAATAGTTTACAGTTTCAGAAAAAATAAACATTTGGGAAATGAAACATTTGCCAAACGAAAGTACACCGAAAAATACGAATGTCTGTTCTCAAGTCTTAGATGTTTAACTACGTATTTTTCTATATAAGTATGTTTATCTGTTGCCTACCCATAACACAAGCTTTGCTTACTTTAGGACTAGGTCAGTGGTGTTAATTTTCCCATGATATTTATTTATTTAATTAAATGTACATTTCGAGGAAGAAGTCCAGGAATGACCAGTAAATAAAAATCAAACATTTATACATATAAAACAAAAAGCAGTCATGTGTGTTACAGATCTCAGCCTCAAACAATGGAGAATTGCAAAAATCTCAGGTGAGATTGGAGAGGCCTCCCTGAAACCAAGTTTCACGGTTCCACGTCTCGTTCGTGGCTATATTTTACGATCATGTAATTTATACCCCTAGCTCTCCTACTTCTAAAAAATTTACAGGTTACGAGTCTACGAGATTACTAACCCGTGCATTTAATGTCTATCTCTAACTTTTCTATTATTTCGCACTACCACAACTCACAAACATTTCACGAAAGTGCCTAGCGCAGACCGCAAACGCCTCTATTACATTTCATCTCCAACTTTTTCTTATTAAGAGAAATATCCAGGAGAGCAATGCTAGTTTTACTGCGAATCCGAGCACCTCGATTTCACAAGTGTGCTTCATTTGCATACATTTACCCCTTTATTTAACTTCGGTCCGCCGAGATTTGTTCGCGCGACGTCGGGGGAGGTCGGGCGCGCTCGGTTTTCAGCTTCAGGGTTCTTTGAAAATGAAAGTAACTCGATTTAATACGAAGTTATTCCAAGGAACCTCTTTTTAACCCGCGACACAAAAAGAAGGGTGTTATAAGTTTGACTGTTATGTGTGTGTGTCTGTCTGTGGTATCATAGCACTTAAACGGGTGAACCGATTTGGATGCGGTTTTTTTTTAAAGCAGGTTTCTTGGCGATGGTTCTTAGACATCATCCCAACCTATATACATCCCACTGCAGGGCACAGGCCTCCTCTCAGAATGTGAGGTTCTTAGATATGTTTCATCAAAATTGGTTCAGCCATTTCAAAGTTGTCAGCTCTTTTTTTGGCTGAGGAAGGGATCTTAGACGCATAATGGGCATTTAGTTTGTTTTCAAACTTGTGTAACCAAATTGCGTTGGTGATTTTTTATTATTTTTTATTTATTGTTAGTAATCATTTATTTAGATTTACCTGTTCTGGTGTCTGTAGTAATAAGTTCCCGCAGCCGCAACCAGGTCGCCATTCCATCTTGTTGGAGGATTACCTACACCAAGTTTTTCCGGTCTGTGGGCGCCATTCGAGATTATTTTTGCTTCATCGCCCATCAGTCCTACGAGCGGTGTGCCTTGCCCACTGCCACTTGACTCTAGCGATTCTTTGAGCTATGTCGGTGACTTTAGTTTTTGCACCGTGACTGTTATAGGTCTACATAGTATTAAGTAATCTGTTGTAGACTGCCAAGTCGAGGTTTTCATAACACAAAAGTAAAACAACTCCATTTAAACTGAAGAGTTACAATCTTGTTGGTGTATTATCTTCCACTCATCTCTCCATGAGCCATCTCCTTGACCTAATACGACACGACACCGGCTTTTCCCGTTATTTGATCCATATAACTATCAACCACTTCCTTCTCCTTCTTCCCTCAATCTTTCCTTCTAAAATGATCTTAAAGTTGTCGTGTCGCGTAAAATTTCCAATTATTTTCCCGCGTCTAGTATCTATGATTTACTGAATCAGGCGTATCTATGGTTATGGTATGGTATGGTTTTTTCTAGTATCTATTTCTCCGTAAACTTCTTCATTAGTATTCCTCATCCAACTTATGCCTTTCATTCCCATCCAGCACCATGTTTCAAAAGCTTCCAGTGCGTCCTATCCCTGTGTCAGTGTCCACGTTTCACATCCGTAAAGAGCAATATTCCAAATGTACACTTTTGAGCACTATTCCGAAGGGACTCCTGCCGACCACACCCAAACAATCAAGTGCCGCAAATATGCGTTTTTAACGAATGATTACATATTTGCGGCACTTGCATTAGAAACTTTAGGACCGTGGTCATCCGACACCAAAAAAATTGTTCGCGTGGTGTCGGATAAACTTGTTAGGGTCTCTGGCGACCTCAGGGTGGGAACGGGCTCTACAGCGAGGGAATGCCGCAAGCATGCTTGGCATGCTGCCCCAGGTAGGCGAAAAGCAGGGTACCTACATAGGTACTGTCTTGAGTTTTTTATTTATTGGTATAACAATATTATGTTTGTTCTTAAATAAAAGTATTCCGAAGAATATCTAATCTCACGCAGATCCCTAAAAAATTGGATCCAACACAATCCGCCTGCCGCTGTAATATTTACGTTAACGCGCTGCGTACGCCGATGTTTGCGCATCTCGCGAACCTTCCCCACTCTATGATTCTTTACCTTTGCTATGCTATATGTATTTGTACGAAAGTTTCTTCATTTTGCGATCACAATACTTTTACTTGTATAACGGGCTGGCGGCTGGGTTTTATCTAACATGCCTTGACGTAAGTGTATTTTAAACGTTAGTGACCACCTCTAAACTGATCGGTAAGAAGAGTACTCAGACATATTTTGACTCTTTTCTGTGGCAGCGCATTAAATGCTTTCTAAAAAATCTACAGATTTAAGTTATTTTTTGCTTTTATTGCGTTATTTTTGTCATCATCATCATTTCAGCCGAAAAACGTCCACTGCTGAACATAGGCCTCCCCCAAGGCTCGCCAAACAGATCGGTCCCGTGTCATCCGCATCCAACGCGTTCCTGCAACCTTAACCAGGTTGTCGCTCCATCTTGTTGGAGGCCTACCTACACTGCGTCTTCCGGTCCGAGACACGCTCTACAACCTTTTTTCCCCAACGCCATCAGTTCTACGAGCGATGTGCCCTGCCCACTGCCACTTGAGTCTGGCGATTCTTCGAGCTATATCGGTGACTTTAGTTCTTGCGCGGATTTCATCATTTCTAATGCGATCCCGCAGAGAAACTCCGAGCATAGCCCTCTCCATCGCCCTCTGACCTGAGTGACTTTTAGCTTTCTTATGAGGCCCATCGTTAGCGGCCACGTTTCAGTGCCATAAGTCATCACTGGCAACAAACTCTGGTCAAAGACTTTTGACTTGAGACATTGCGGTAAATTGGATGACAAGTTAAGTATTGCGGAGCTTCCCGAACGCTGCCCAGCCAGAATTTATTTTCGTAGTTTGTTTAATTCATTTTTAGTTTATATACAAACTAGCTGATGCCCGCGGTTTCGTCCTCGCTGAAGTAGATTAAAGCGTGTTTTCCAGTGGGAACAAGACATTTTCCCGTGATAAAAGTAGCATATAATCTTCAGCCCTTCAACTATGTTGAAACAAAAAATCACGGCAATCCGTCGCTCAATTTCGACTTGAAAGAATGAAAAACAAACAAAGAAACAGATTTTCACATTTATAATATTTTATGGATTTTGATATATGATTTGGTAGGTATCGACGAAAGCAGATATTGATGATATTTTAAAACATTTTGGATGACACATTTTGATGAAAATCAATGGAGTCTGTGACGTTCCCAATCAGCTCATACTGCTCATAGCTCCTCCAATAATTGCGCAATCGTGCGAGCCCGGGCTCGAACCCACGTCCTTCTGCTCGAGAGGCCATGGGTCAAACCACTAGGTTACCATGGTCTTGTAGGTATATTGTTTACTGATAAAGAAACCTTATCGCTCGTAGAACTGATGGCCGATGGGGCAAAAAGGTTTTCGAGTGGCGGCAATGGACCGGAAGACGCAGTGTAAGTAGGCCTCCAACAAGATGGAGCGACGACCTGGTTAAGGTTGCGGGAACGCGTTATTTTTGGCTTGCTAGGGAGGCCTATGATCAGCAGTGGACGTCTTTCGGCTGATATTATGAAAGAAACCTAAACAGGATCAATATGCGGTAAATACGTCTTAGTTAACCCTAGCTGGGTAGCCCATAAAACTACAGTTAACCGTTCATTTTCATTCCATTACATACACTTGAATTACCCCGCCAGGGTAAGTAATAGGTAGGGTAAGTTAAGTAGACAAGGTAAGATATTAGGTTGGCTATCAAATTACCCTCCATTCTATTTGCCTCGCTTATCATAACAACAATATTTGACGAAGCACTACGGGTTTGTTTGGTCGTTAGCGCCGAGGCTTATGAAATGGATAGGTAAACGAGCAAGCGGGCCACATGATAAGTGAGAAATTCGTAAAATTGGATACGTAGCGAACCTAAAGGATAGATTACGTAATAGTAGTACGTAACAAGTCGTACAGTCAAGGGGATAAATAAATATGTGTACGTTACCACGGCGTCAAAAATATGTATACAACTCTATGCCACTAACCATAAGGTTTGTGTTTGAATGTATTTGACGCGGTGGCTGTATATATATATTTATGCCTTTCGTCTGTTTACGTATATGTTATACGGCGTGGTAGCTCGTGTTTTAATTTATGACCCCTCAAACAGAAGGTCGTGAAGTTCTGAGTTTTTCCTGTCAATCGTTCTAAGGTTAACTGGAAGAGCTCCCTTCTAGGTATAAGTTCACCTTTGTACATCTGTTTCTCTTGTTAACTGTTATGAAAGTAACGGTACAATATAGAGTTTTACAAACATACATACATGCAACAAACGTACTGTCGAAACCAATCTCGCCCCACACTTTTCAGTTCCAATATACACAGATCGTGCATGCACACTATCGACTGCAAAAATCTAGTGTGCCACATAAACAACCCAATGTACCCCCCCCCCCCCCTGCTGTAGGGGGGCTCATGTAAATAAACTCTCAGGCTTTCCATGTTTGGAGCAACTTAAAATGCCAAACCGGCCAAGTGCGAGTCGGACTCGCGCACTTAAGGGTTAGATGCAGTGATCGGAATTAGCTAAGCTAAAATATGTAATCTTCGCTAGAGGGCATAATATACAGGGTTATTTGTAATTCACTGACATCCTCTTAACCCTGAATTCCTATCACTCAAACAAATGTTTTTTGTTCTACGACTTTTTAAAATGAAGCACTTTTTTTCCCATACAAATACACAGAGTATCGTAAAAATAAGAGGAAATCTCAAATTTTCAAAACGTTATTACACCAAAAATATTAAGTTATGACAAAAGCCGTAAAACAAAAAACGTTTGTTTAAGTGGTAGGAGTTTAGGGTTAAAAGGATGCTAGTGAATTACAAATAACCCTGTAGAGTAGTTCCAACCGGGAAGAAAAATATATTTTTTTCTTGAATATCGGGTATTAGATATTTATTATGGTAGTAGTCGTAATGTTAAGCATACATGATTTTACTTACAGTACGGGATGTTTTATGTTAGTTTGCAGTAAAAAGGGTAATTAAAAAATTGAGGAAACTTTTACCAAATGTAACTACACAGTTCTAACTTTTAGATTAACATAAAACATTCTGCATTGTGAGTAAAAACATGTACCTATTTAACATTACTACCCGGATAAATTGAATCAAATTCAAAGTCCAAATTCCTTATTCAATTTAGGCATCAATTGATGTTCCAATGAACGTCGAAGAATCTACCACCAGTTCAGAAAAACCCTGTTGAGAAGAATCCGGCAAGAAAGCAAGAAACTCAAAAAGGTATATTTTTTCAAACATTGTTATTAAATAACATACATCTAAAGTATTTAATACAACATTTTTTTTAATATACAATATATACGCTATTTGAGACTAGAGATCGCCAATGTGGATCGGAATTATTTCCAAACATGCTTGTTCAGTTCATGATATAGTCATTAATATTATAGTACGTCATAGATATTAATGTTGAAAACCTGGTATTCAACAAAAAAAAATTCTACCCGGTTGTAACCACTCTATATTATGTCCTCTTGGGAAATATAGATATATACTGGGTTATGTGCCAACACCTTTCTTGTATAAGGTAAAAAAAAATCGAGATCTGGGAATGCTTAAAGATGTGGCTCTCACCTTTGAGAACATTTCCCTGTGTTCTCACCCGTCTGCCGAAGGAGGGTTATGCATTTTGACCGTATGTATTTATATATGAATGTATTGTGAGGGGGCGTAGCTGAAAAGAACCAACTTTAACTATTTACTTCTTGATGGATTCACTATAAAACTGTTCGCTTACTGAATTAAACGATAGACTTTAGGAAATTGGTATTTAATAAAAACATCACTGAAAATTACAACCACACATGTCACAGCCTATCGAAGAATGGCTCTCCAACCGTCTGCTGTCCTGTCTTCGTTTCTTGATTCAAATTCTAGAAGACACAAATTTAAATTTACGAAACAACGACACGGTCTCGGTGGCCAGTGTCTACATAAGAAAGGCGTAGCTAAAAAGAACTAACTTTAACTATTTGTTTCTTCGAAGTCTATTTCAAAAATAAATAAAAAAAAACTATTTATTTCTTGATGGATTCACTATAAAATTGTTCCTAACTGAATTAAACGATAGACTTTAGCAATTGGTATTTAATAATAATAATAAGCATCACTAAAAAGACAAGACGGACTGTATCCTTAGGTAACAATATCCGGACCTGGGTAGGGTACGGGACGCTTAAAAGTATATCGATTGTTATATCTACGAACCGATTATTGTTGGGTATCGATTATCAATTGGGTAAACGATTATAATGTGTTACGATGTCAAATGTTTACCAAGCGATTAGTAGTGACAGGATAATTTGAGAAATTGATTGCTACTGTCATTGTATCTAGATTCAAGCGTTTTTTGCTTTTTTTACAGACATTGTGTTTTATTTGGTTTGAAATGAGACTTGACTTTATATTGTCTTCTTTTGACAGCAAAAATAATAGCAATGTGCAGTCGAGGCATAAATAAGTATGTATATATATATAGGTACAGCAATCGCATCAAATATTATGTAAACATCAAGCTTATAGTTAGTAGCATAGAGTTTTATTTATATTTTTAACGCCTTGGTAACATACATACCTACATATATTTATGACCTTGACTGTACCCGGATGATACTATAAAATTTGGATTTTTTTTCTAGTTTACCAATTCACCCGTTAACCACATTCACTGTAATCCATCTGTCCATCTTATTTGAAAGTATATTAAAGCCTGACCAGAAATATATGACTATTCGCCATGTTGCGGAATTTCATTGGAACTAATTTCTTAAACTGGCAATAATTTAAATGATTGTCAGTGTCACTGAGGCGGTTTCTTTGAACAATAACAAAAATGCCCAAAACGATTTGTAGTCAACAACGGAACATTGTAAATAATGTTTATAATAAACTACCTACTGGAAAAAAAACGCTTGGGGAATGAAACTATTTCGGTACAACAAAACCTTTCCAAATTAACATCAGAGCTAACAGGTAGGTAAACATTGTAAAATCGCTGTCAATTGAAATTGCGAGCAATGTAAATAAACCATTTAATGAAATATCCATATTCTAGCACTTGTTTATTGTATTAATGGTTTAGGATAGTGTTGTGGGTAAGTATTAATTAAATAACACACGGATTTAGCAGTATTTGATGAGGGAAAATGGAAATTAAAGACATTTTAAATACAAGGTTTGCTTACATTGTTTGCAATTTCAATTGACTGACAGTTTAGACAAGTCAAGATGTCATTGTTCCGACTATACTGAACTATTGCCATATAAATAAGAATAATAGCGCCCTCTTGACAATAGTCATATATTTTTGGTTTACCTTTACTTATTTTCCAAACAGTGTTTTAAAATACTCCCGTATTTAAATGTGATTCTGCGCATTAATACCGAAAATTTTAAATTTCGACCCAAGTTCGAACCCACTATCATCAAGTCAGATATGAAGTATCTTTTTTATTTATTTTTCAACTTCATTTTTTATTACTTTTATGGTCATCCCATGAAACCATATATTTCAAACTAAATACAAACTGAATTACTTTATCACTGCATAAAGTGATTATAACAGACTGAAATGTACGATGTATGGGAAAGATTCGTCGCTAACCTCTAGACCAGTGATGGTGTAGGGGTAAGCACGCAGCACGGAACGCTGAGGACCTGGGTTCGATTCCCAGCATTGGTCTTTTTTCAGTTTGTATTTAGTTTGAAATATATGATTTCATGGGATGACTATAAAAGTAATAAAAAATGAAGTTGAAAAATAAATAAAAAAGATACTTCATATCTGACTTGTTTAAAGTTGCACAGTAGCGCCATCTCTTGGTCCAGGTGAGCGGTTAGCTCCGAAGGAGTGTTAAAGTCTCTCGGTAGAGGGCATAACATAGATGAGCGCTTTATCACTGCATAAAGTGATTATAACAGACTGAAATGTACGATGTATGGGAAAGATTCGTCGCTAACCTCTAGACCAGTGATGGTGTAGGGGTAAGCACGCAGCACGGAACAGCATTGGTCTTTTTTCTGGGGTTTTTTCTGTGCATCTATATTTCAGTTTGTATTTAGTTTCCACTATCATCGGCTTGAGAGGCCGTAGGTTCCACTAGGCCACCACAGCTTTTTGGAATTTGCACGTATATTCAAGCTAGTTCGATGCACTAGGGTGACCATTATTCACCGGACGCTGTCCGAGACAGTCCCCTGTATTAGCTGAATGTTTGGCCACCGTCCAAATGCCATAACTATTCATGTTCAACTATAGTTTGTGTCAAGGTATGATTTGCAGGTTGTATACATACACACAAACACGCCTTTTTCTTAGCAAAGGGGTTGGCAGAGACTATTTCTTTCCTCCTGCTATGATCCTAACATACATCTTTCGCTTGCAAAACACTTATTAGTTTTTATACTCGTATCTATAATACAATACTGACGTAAATGCAAATTTCAACTTTTCAGAGGGCTATACAAAGTTTCGGACAATGCTTAGTTGTATGATTCAACAGTTAAAAAAATTGTATAGACGTTGTGCATTAGAAATGTTACCGTAACTATTTTTGCTAGCCTGCCAATTCAACGAGCTAATCCTTTTGGCAGTGACCCTTGTTCTTCTCCGAATCTCCTCATTCCTGATTCTATCTCGTAGATAAACCCCGAGCATATATCTCCTTCGTTGAGCAACTCTCAACCTTTTCATTAGGTGTACAGTGAATAACCACGTCTCCGATCCATGTGTCATCACTGGCAACACACTGTTTAAGCTTCAAGGCACTCGGTAGTCTAAACGCTCAAACTTTCACTGATAACATCAACTTTTACACAATAAATTAAAAGCTGCAAGAGCTTCGATACTGGACAATAAGCTCACGTATATTGCCTGAAAGTTGGCGCCAACTTCGAAGTGGTTATTTTTCAGCGTCTCAGACACTTTGACGGTTTTCCTCGGAAAAAAGTTTGAACTTTGCTCTTAGAACTTCAGCTTCGAATAGTCGATATTGCATTTTGTTGGAATAAGTGGCGAGAATTCGTGTTGGTTTAACTTGGCGATTTGTAACATATAGACTATCATCCAGTGTAGGATTATACTTCGTTTATTTTAGCATTAGAAAAGAGTAAACAATCTTGAATCGCACATTAGTTTCGCAAAACTCAAAGGCACAAGCCCGGACAAGGCATTTGAAATTTAACATAAGCTTTTTAGGAAAGGATCGCGAAAAAATTCAATTGTGTGTTAAGTTCCTAATCTCTGCTGGGCCCGCGTGGGAACTACGTAGGATGACCAGTACCTTTACCATGAGTTACACTAGTTTACAGTGACCGTACTCGCTAGCGACGGCGTAAATGATTTGTATGGAGAATTGTGTACAGCGCCTCTAGCGGTCACTTACGGAAGTACAATTCTCCATACAAATCATTTACGCCGTCGCTAGCGAGTACGGTCACTGTAAACTAGTGTAACTCATGGTAGAGGTACAGATCTGATTTTCGGTTTTATGGGACAACTGCATCGAAAATACGGGATTCGAGGTTAAAATACGGGACAGACCGTTTTCTTATTAACCTTTTCAACGCTCTGTCAAATACAACAGCTCTCACTCATACGCCGAGACATCGGAATGTCAAACGCGAAGTTGAACCCTACAGAAACGCATGTAGATATCGCTCTGCACGCCGTGACTGATATATCAGTCGTTGGCGTAGAACCTGCGGTGCTGATATATGTGTCGTTGGCGTCGAAAAGGTTAAAAATCAATATTACTTTGTTTGATTGCTAAAATTTGGCATTATCTAGTAAATAACCTAAGTATAGGGAACGTGCACATATACGGTGCTGCCAACTGGTGCCATCAATTTGAATGTTTTACCCTGATAAGTTTCTTTTACTGTCCGCATAGTGTCTGTTCTGTCGCATTAGTGCTGCCGCCTATAGTTTCTGCACGTTCCCTATACAATTGCTAAATTCTTAATGAAATACTTTACAAAACAATATTAAATATTTTTAAATAGTATATAATAGTAATGTGCGAGAAAATAAACATTGTTCGAATAGGTATTTTTTTCATTAAATTACGGGACAATTTACTGTCCCGTATGGGTTTTGCCAAATTATGGGACAGTGAAAAGTTCGTGCCTGAAATACGGGACAACCCGTAAAATACGGGACAACTGGTCACCCTAGAACTACGTCACAAACCCTCTCCTGCTGGTATGATGATGATGATGATAATTTTAAGAACTGACAGTTTCGCTTGATCGTAACCAGCGCCTTCCTTTCAAGTTTATCTAACGAACTCTATACAGTACAGCCATTTAGTTCATTTAGGTACGTCGCGAATTCAAACTAATTCAAACTAAAAGTCATTATGTCACTAGTTTTCCAACTCTCAGTGTACTGCTTGTAATACACCCGGTTTCGCCGGTTAAATACCCATTATAGCACAAAGAAGAGCCAACTTCTCTAACAATGCAGGCCACACGTTACTGTACGTGCTTATGTGTTCCTGGTCTTATTGTTATGTACATCGGAGTTTATAGAAGTTAGAATTGTGAGTTTAATAGAACTAGCGGGACATTATTATGCATAGAATGATCTCGACGTGTCGGCCATATGGCGGCGACTAATCAGAATGTTTCCGAATCCTAAATGTCGTATAACTTCTAAACATTAAATAAGCATGCAGCATGCATTTACTCGCTATTAAATCAATGTTAGCGCTAAATGCACATGCCATGCTACTCAGTACATGCTATGCAGCCTAGCCTGTGTTCAATGTCTGTACGATGTATATGTCGTATACTGTATGGTGTATCGATTAACCACGGCTCCGCATGAACACGCGCTGAAGGTCTTGTCAATGGTGTGGAGAATTCTACAGTGTATCGTGGTTACATGAACTGTAGTATAAGAATAGGTTTGTGACTGGGGGAAATTATGTGAGCGTGGGGTCTATGACCGGAATTATACATTAAAGTGGTTGTACGTTTATTTATTTATTTATTTTCGGAGAACCAACAGCTACAAATAGGCTAGTTTCCTAAAAAAATCTAATTAGTTCGTCATTTAAATTATCAAAAAATATTGGACACGTATTTTTTCTTTTGTCAATTGAACAAAAAATGACGGAGATATTGTATGTTGAAGTTCCGCGTGACGTCACGATTCGCTACACTTTTTAGCGAACCGTGACGTCACGAGCCCCCACTCCCGAACTTTGTCGCGCTTTATCTTTGTCGTTTTTTTTTCAATTGACAAAAGAAAAAAAAACGTGTTCAATATTTTTTGATAATTTAAATGTCGGACTAATTGTAATAGTGTTTTTTTTACCCAGGACACTACCCTATTATAGAGTAGGTTAAACATGTAATAACATAGGAGCCAATTATAGGATCTCACAAATAGAAAACTACTCGTATCGTTTACTACTTGTTATCTGCCACGAATGTTATTTTTATTTTTAAGTGACAGGTCAAGAATAAACTGAGCTAGTCATAATGCAAAGGTTCGGAACTTAGAGGTACCTGCTTGAAAAGAAAACAAAACTTTCATTACTGTACTGGATGTAAAGACGAATTTTCATTATCATTATTTCAATTGAAAGACGTCCATTGCTGAACATAGCTGTAGCTTTCCCCCAAGGTTGCTAAACAGACCGGGCCTTCCGCATCCAACCACGCATTCTCACAACCTTATTAAACAAATCGAGGTTCCATCTTGTTGGAGGCCTACTTGCATTGCGTTGTCGTGTCCACGGACGCCATTAGGAACCTTTTGGCCAAATCGGCCACCAGTTCTACGAGCGATGTGCCCTGTCCACTGCGAATTGAGTACACACACATTACACAGTACACATTGCGTGTGCCGCCAGATAATCACTGTGCGGCGAGCGTCTCGGCCGCGCAATGTACGGAGAAAATGCTTGCCGCTGCCGCCGGCGCGATGTCGTGGCCGAGCCATTAGCTTTGCGTGCCCCGCTCTAAAAACCCTTTACTAGGCCAAACTGTCGGATATGTTTCTCATTTATGTATGTTAACAGAAATAAACCTACTTAGCAAGACACAGACAACAGAATCGAGTATAGTGTGACAACATCCGGCTACGTTCATGCTAACAAAGTTTGTCGTATTGTCAGTGGATATAAAAATGTATAACAGTGAATGACGGAACTTTATGCTAAAGATAAATAAAAACTTTATGGATATAGCGTTTATATATAAGTTGTCGGGTTGAACTTTAATAAATCCTACTAATTACTACTCTCAGGATAGGACTACGAAGCTTGAGGTCCCGGGTTCGATTTCCGATCGGAGCAGATATTTGTATGAAAAATACGAACGTTTGTTTCTGAGTCATGTACGTTAAATATAGATTTAAGTAGCTGTCGATGAATGATGTCTGTGTGATGTAAGTAGCTGTTGAGGGCGTCTCCGTCTGCAAAGAATAGGGGTATAAAAAAATAGCCTACGACCTATTCTCGGTTTACTAATGCTTCGCAAATTGTTTTAACCAAACTGATTCATTTGGCAAATGTTTCATTTCCCAACTGTTTATTTTTTCTGAAAATGTTAATAACATTCATAAAATATAACGAACGTTAGATATAACATCAAAATCAATACTTTTATAAGGAAGAACGGTCAATTGACGTAACGTTCATAAGATATAACGATGGCTATTAAATAATGCTAGAAAAGTAGGTTAGGTTAGAACTGGAACCCCTACACAAAACAAGTGGTTGTGTCTCACGAGATGTAGCAGCAAAATATATACGTTATTCCTTGCCAAATTAGATATTTAGATAGTTAAAACTGATACTCTGTATTATGTTAAACCTAATAGAATATTTCAATATATATTCTGTTTATCCACCCCGCCACATGAGTGGTCACGTCGTCGAACCACAAACTTCACTTAAATATGTTTACTTTGGAGAATAAGTCATTCATATGCTTGGTTTGCTTACATTGTATGAGTAAATAACTTGGATAAAATAAGGAATATTACGTAAAATTGAAAATTTAAGCTGACCGTTGTCCTTTGTATAGTGGTGTGGTATATTACTGAGCAAGAAAGAAGTAGTATGTGATTTAGTTTTCTTTATGTGGTGCAACGTTTTATAAGGAATAGCAGTTTTCCACAACTTCTACGTCTCGCGGGAATTTTGCACTTTAGCATGATAAAAAATGTCTTTGCTAATCGGGAATAAATAAAGGTTGTGAATAAGGTTCGGTTGTAAAAGTACATTAATATACCTACGTATAGTAAAAATGTTTTTGCTCACTTTTTCTTGACCGTACTTTTTGTTTACTGGACATTTATAGTCATCCGCAACAACATAATTATAATATATGCTTGCTGTAGCGACAGTACTATGGTCCGTAAGCCGTAACTTAAGGAGTAAGGGGAAAGGTCATCTATCTGGAATTTAAAGGAATAAGCAGGAAGAACGCAGTTGAGCGTTGAGTAATATAATAAATGTATTATATAAAATTTGTAGTAATTTTTAACGTCTGTTTAAATCGCGAGCATTTACGAAGCCGTGTAGAACCTAACTTCGCCTAAGTTTTTCATTCACGCCCAGAAGAACCACGAGTAAATTCGTTTAACTGCACTTTCATCCAAAGATGTTCACTTAATTTAAATTCAAACACTTTAAATCCAGAAGAGACCACTACAGTGGAAGAGAATTCACCTCTCTGACACCTCCTTTGAGGGATTTTAAAAAGGATGTTAATGCTTGCGTCTTCGCGGACATTTTGCTAAGGAAATGTCCCGTTGTATTTTCAACCGTTGAAATGTTGAAGCATAAAAAAAAGACTTGTGATTTCGCTATAATTTACTTTATCAATTCGGTAGTTTTATTTTGCGTTTGTTACTTTAGAACTCCTTCATTTTCATTTCATAAATCGATACGATTTTTTTTTGTTAGACTTGAAATACTCTTATCAGATGAATTCGATGGAGTTACGACCTGGTTAAGGTTGCGGGATCGCGTTGGATGCGGAAGGCACGGGACCGATCTGTTTGGCGACCCTAGGCCTATGTTCTTATGTCTCTTATGTTCTTATGTCTTTCGGCTGAAATGATGATGATGAGATCCCATTGTCACCAAAGTCATATTCTGTTGAGTGGATCCCGTTAAAATCTTGGGAACTCTTCAAATATGTGCGTCCCCGCCTAACTTTTAAGTCATTATAATGTTTTGTTGTTTTTAAGTTTGTTTTATCGAAGGTTGAGTGATGCGTCACAATATCAAAATTAGTGAAATTGCTGATAATTCACTACAGTAGCCAGAATAATCCTTGGCGTAATTTGTTGCGGTTTAATGGTTCAGATACGATTAAACTGTTCAAGTGTTGCCATACATACTTCCGGTTTGTACCTATTTAGGTTTTGTTGCGAACTACTTTCCGCTGGCGTTCGTGTCATCACAGTGTGTTGTGTTGTTTTTTTTATTTTTTTCTGTGTTTAGTTTTTAAATGGGTCCCACTGAAAAACAGCGTTGCGGCTTGCCGCAACATTATGCTGAGTGGGGCCCAATTTATACTATTCGATGATTTATATTTGTATCTTTTCCTGTCAACTGTATTTCCTGTGTATCGAATATGTGTAAATAAACATCTCTCTCTCTCTCTCTCTCTCTCTCTCAAATATTGTAAGGTCACCTATAGTGGTTTGAATTTGCAACGTGTCTCTACTCTCTGAACACAGATCGAAAACCTGAGATTTAATATCCATAAACCTTAGATACATGTCCTATTCGTCTATGTCCAGAGGGTAGGGACACATTGTATATTAATAGTGACTCGTGAATAAGCTCTTGGGAATCATCATTTGGTCAAGTAAACTAAAGTAAACTGAGGGGTAGGA
Organism: Archips xylosteana; assembly: GCA_947563465.1. Lineage (NCBI taxonomy): Eukaryota > Metazoa > Arthropoda > Insecta > Lepidoptera > Tortricidae > Archips > Archips xylosteana. The sequence continues at coordinate 16,568,991 of OX387358.1, forward strand.
CCCTGGTCAGCCACCGTAACTACTTAATAACAAGTACTTCGCAAGTTGCTATTCGATTACTTTCATACAGTTGCTACTTGCTAAGCAATTAATACTCGTCGCAATGCATAGTGTTAAGTAAAACTGAAGATGAAGCACCAAAAATCCTCAACGATTATTGTCTTTGAATCGAGAAAAGCAATGTATTGTGAAATATAACGAGTAGTTGATATTATTAGGTACTGCAACTTAGTTTAGTTCACGAAAAAGTGAGAAACGAAAATTTTATTAAGAAAATATTTAGTCGACTCCAGAAAACCACAAAAATTCTTTCTGCTGATCTGTTTGAAGTCTGTGCCTCAGCACGAGCCAGCGGGAGTGGATCTAGTCATTCTACTTTATCTACATACTACTCGTATATATTGGGCTTCTATCACTTCTGTTTGCACTTGCTGGCTGACGCACCGACTACAAATAAATCAGTTGGAACTTTATGTTCATGTTGACCATTATCATTAATAAATTCCATATAAACAATCGAGTAACTATTTAATTACTTAGTATTGCAATTTTAAATATCGATAATAGAAATCGCAGGAGGTGAAACTATTTGGGAGAACAGAGGCAGCGAGCGAGAACTAATGTACTCTTTCGTGTCGGAGGCAGACCGAAATGTTTATTATGTTGGCAGCGATGACTTCGTGTACTATTTCGTTACATCAATAATTCAGCTCTATTGAGTTGACGTGTTTGTTTGTTCACTTTGAATAGTTCCTGGTATCAATTTTGGAGGATTAATGGCTATGAATGACTGTGTCAAACAGTATTAATCGAAATACCTTCTACCTTCTGTTATTATAAAGTTAAACCAGCAAATAAAATCTGGAATAAATAAATAATAAATAAATATCACGGGACAATTCACACCAATTGACCTAGTCCCGAAGTAAGCTTAGCAAAGCTTGTGTTATGGGTACTAGGCAACGGATAAACATACTTATATAGATAGATACATACTCAAATACATATTAAACACCCAAGACCCAAGAACAAACATTCGTATTTTTCATCTGCCCCGACACGGGAATCGAACCCGGGACCTCAAGCTTCATAGTCAGGTTCTCTAACCACTAGGCCATCGGCTTATTGTCTAACGCTTCTGACGCTTGCCTTCGCAATCACTATTTCTTTCTGTCAAACGGTAGAAGTTGATGACAGAAAGAGATGGTGAATGCGAAGGCAAGCGTCAGAAGCGTTAGACAATACGGCCTCTGGTCGTCAAAACCTAAAGTAAGTACCTAAATTTCTTTTGAAAAGAAACTAAGCAGCAGCAGCCTGCTCGTTCGTCTCCATTAATGCATGTCCTATCCCGTGGGAACGTATTGACTAGCAATGTTTGTTAATTAATTGCTTTTGGCGAATTCTTGATATCTAGTATATCCTCCAAAGTTCCGAATGACCTGTCATTTAATATACATACCTGTTACTTAATTGTAATTTGTGTGTTTGTTAATTGTATTTTCAGTAGAAACATCTGTACTAAAAACTGGAATTCAAGACCAAAAAATCTACGACAATGTTGCCACTGAAATAAAATGTGTGTACAATAGTACATTCCTATTATTTTAAACACACGATACGATTTTTATTAGTAATTTCGATCCTATAATTTAAACAAGTAATTTTCTTTACTTACTTTTACATAAATACTAGACGCCTGAATAAAAACTTAAACATTTCGTAATTTTTGGTTGAAAAACTGGTATTGTGCTTGTATTTCTTCAGGTATTCATAACATTTGGTGCAATAATTTACAATTAAGATAAAATCAAACTAATATTATTTGATTTAATTTTTTACATACATTTAGCTAATCAACAAAACTGCAGAGTAATGGGGTGGCCATTTAAATTCGGCAGCGGCCATAAAACCATGGTTTGTCATTCTCAATCGACGTCTGACGTCTGTTCCGAGTGTTCCGGCTGTATCTCATAACATAAACCATGGCAGTTGAAATTTTCACAGATAATGTATTCTGTTGCGGCCATAACAACAAATACTAAAAAACAGAATAAAATAAATATTCAGGACTACACTGTGGTAGAACAACGCAAACTTATCCTGTTTATGTTCCTTAGAATAAAATTGTCTCAATATTAGTTGAGAGTTGAAAATAAGTTAGTAATTTTTTTTCACAAAATCCTTATTTAATAACAAATACAAAGAATCATATTAAAAAAGGTTGGCGAAACCTGAAAAGTTTATTTGACAGTGACAGAAGTGACATTGACAGATTTGACAGGGGTATGTATTACAATACCGAAGTACGAAAGACCGAATGTATTAAAACATCGAATGGGTCAAAGGACCGACACGATTTTTTTCTGAAACTGAACTTCTCAGAATTTATTAAAACGGCAATAATTTAATTAATAATTTAATAATTTAATTTATTAAACCCATTAGGTTAGATTAGGTTTGTATTATAACAATCTTAAAAAGATAACGGTTTCAGAAAAAAATCGTGGCGGTCTTTTGACCCATTCGATGTTTTAATACATTCGGTCTTTCGTACATCGGTATTGTAATACGTACCCTTTGACAGTGACATATCTGTCGTAGATTTTTTGGTCTTGAATTCCAGTTTTTAGTATAGCATTAAAATGATATTTTATCAAAAGCATGGTGGACACTCTTATTTATCATGGCAACACATAAAGTATAAATCCGTTAAGCTTGACGCATTTTTTCTTGTCCGAACCCGTTTTTTAAAATAAAACACTCATAAACTCTACTCGCTGGTTTTCCACTTCATTGACCAGTCAGGCTAGGCAACCAAAAGGCAAGTTGTGCCTCGGTATCATGAAAAAAACCTAGTTCGTACTGGTGACAAATATGCTTTGAGCGGCGACGCCTACGTGCTATCGCTCCGTTCCTTTAAAAAAAATACAAAGCGCGCCGCACGAGCAATTCCTCGTTGAAGTTTCCATTATTTTAATAATTTGGAGCATTTGTGAAATTTACACGCGAAATATGTCGGTTTTGAAGCTGAAATTGCTGAAATGAGCGCGTTTTTACAGGAAATTTCTCAACGAGTTATTGCTGTGGGTTTCTGGGGAAACGATTAAGTTGTAGCAATTCGCGGAAGGTGGACTTATATTGTTCTTTCTACTCGTAATAAGTGCCTTGTAAATTACATTTCAAGACTTAACTTCTTTTAATTGTACCAAATGAAATATGGGCTAGTTAATTCTTTCAGTATAACGTGGCATGAGTTTTCCACGAGCATAATGCATGCTTATTAACGTGAAATAATAATTATAATCATCAGATTAGAATCGCGGCCATCCCCTCGCGTAAGCGAAATAATAATTTGTATGGCGGACAACACGCACAGGAGGCGACCTCACTAGATTTAAACCGATTATTTACCGTAACATGGGCCTCAACTTTGTTCAATCTTGTTAAGTACGAGCGACACGCCTTCTTAAATTACCTCGATTCGCAGCACTTTAAAAGACTCCTTCGGGACAGTTTTTCCAGTCATGGTAAATGAGTCTCCTGATATTTCCTCCTCGCCTTATTCGTATTATTATAAAAAGCGAACAAGCGGGTCGCGTGAGGGTAAGCAAACGTCAAACGCTCGTGCTCATTTTTTTTAGCAAAAGCAAGCACATTCAAGACTATCCCTGGAAAACTTATAAATTGTTGGTTTTTCTTTGGTTGTAGTGCTGTAGGTGAGCGTAGGTAGGTAGTAGTTAGATTCTTCGGCGTTCATAAGTGATATTACACAGCCTAAATTGAATAAATATTTTTGACTTCGACTTTAACACATTCGCGTCCGCATATCGCTTCGCGCTACGCTCGTAACCCGTAGCAGCGTTTTTCCGCTTTTTTTTAGGGTTCCGTACCCAAAAGGTAAAAACGGGACCCTATACTGTGACTTCGCTGTCCGTCCGTCCGTCCGTCCGTCTGTCCGTCTGTCACCAGGCTGTATCTCATGAACCGTGATAGCTAGACAGTTAAAATTTTCACAGATAAAGTATTTCGGTTACCGCTATAACAACAAATACTAAAAATCAGAATAAAATAAATATTTAAGGGGGCTCCCATACAACAAACGCGAATTTTTTGCTCGTTTTGGCTCGATATTGATAACGGCAGAGTAGACGCTTGAAATATTCACAGAATATTTAGTTATATATTCACTTTAAAAATAAATAATTAATTTAAAATAAAACAATTATTTAAGGGGGCTCCCATACAACAAACGTGATTTTTTTGCCGCTTTTATAGATAGGTATTGCTACGGAACGGAACCCTTCGTGCGCGAGTCCGATTCGTACTTAGCCGGTTTTTATTTTATGTTGTTATAAAATAAATAAATGTTGCTTTAAGAATAAGTGTTGTCAAAATATCATTAATTTGACTTATTTACGACTTTTTGTTCAAAGGCATGCTTTTACTGAAAATTTTAATAGTCTTACAAAAAAAAAACACAATACAGTTCTAAAAATATATATACATTAATGTATCAATACTAAAGTCAAAATATGTATTTCCGCCACTCCCCTTGGCGCTCCGTCATGCAATATCTTATTACATTTGATCGACAACTTGTGCGGCGTACATTAACGACTTTTATTTACCATTAAGTGAATCATGATTGATGTTGACTCATTTTGTTGCAGGTAAGTCCCGAGCGGCATTACCGGAGTTCCAGATAACGGTGAAATAACGGTAAAAAAACGGTAACATTTATCATCGAGATGCTTGACCTTTTTCGATAATGAAGAGTTCCCGGTATCATCCATTACCGGCTGACTTGCAGTTTCGGTAACCATTCGGAACGTATGTTCGCACTTAATATAAGTGAGTGTTGGAGAATGTTGGACTATGTTAATAGTTTTTATGTCTAAGGCGCACCTACATCTAGATATCAGCGTATCATCTACGAAACAATTCTTAACTTTTTATAATTCGGAGGCTAGCCTTATGCGTAAGATCGTAAACCATCATCATCATCCCAGCCTGTATATTTCCCACTGCTGGGCTTGGGCCATAGTTCCTACTCGCGCTCTGTGCGGATTGGGAATTTCCCACACACCTTTGAATTTCTTCTCAGGTTTATGGAGGTTTCCTAACGATGTTTCCTTTCACCGTAAAGCTCATGGTAATTTTTAAATGTAATTTTTAGAAAAATTCACGAGGTGCAACTCCGGGTTCGAACCCACAACCCCCTGCATGATCTGCTTGACATTACCATGAGCTTTACGGTGAAGGAAAACACCGTGAGACCAGCGAAGGAAGTATCGTCAAGGTTTGATACTATCGATAGACTATTGCTAACGCAACAACACTACTCCAAAACGCCTTGGGCTAGGTATACTATGTGCAACACTGGGCAGCTCGGCATACAATTTGGCACACTGCCTGCCTCGAGTATGGTAAAGTACGGGTTCCATTTCATTTGTTAAAGCTTTTTGGCATGCAGCTGTTGATTTTTTTATCGCATACGACAAGCACAGCATCGCAGCGTCGCATTTTGACATCGTTCATCATCATCATACCATACTAGTCTATAGAAATACGTTCTAATGCAGGGCACAGGCCTCGACAGAATGAGAGGGCTGCCTTGGCACGCGGCGGACACGACGTACAAAATACGCGTTCTTGAATCTACATAAGCACGACGACGTCTGTACACGCGTACGCCTACATACATCGTGCGCGCACCATACTGGATTCCGGCGGTTCCGGCAATCTGCGCTTGAGGGGTGGGGTAACTCGAATCGGTGCGAGGCGGAGCTTGGCCATTCTGTACGTTAGTACTATTATATATTCTGTGGCCTTAGTGCGGATTGAGAGCTTCACACACCTAATTGAAATTCTTCGCAGATGTATGCAGGTTTCCTCACAATGTTCTCCTTCGCCGTAAAACTCATGGTAAATTTAAATAAATAAATCGTTTATCTCAGATCATATAAATCCATATCATAAATTATAAATAGTTAGTTATTAATACTACATAGATACAATTATTATTAGCTTAAAATGAATTATCTAATTTAAAAAGTCAACTACATTAAATTGAATTGAATTAAAAAGCAAATAAAATAAAAATATAAATGGACAGTATTAGAAAAATAAGCATGCCCCAATAGAATAGTCGTCTCTAAATATAGCAATAATATTAAAAAGTTTATTTCGTTTATCAGGCAAAATAACGTGTCGCCAATAAAGGCCAAATAACTCGGCGTATCTACGCGCGTTCACTTTCAATATCAAGGCATCAACGAATTTTCCGAAAACACACATCGACGTTCAAATGTAGAAATGAAATCGCCTCGGAACGCAATCAGTACGGGCAAGCTGCCAGAACTGAGCTATGTCGAATAACTCGAACAAGTTCTAGGGAAATGTAACGGAATTATGGGAAGGTAGACTGCTAGGTGTACTTAGCCTTCTGTTGTGGTCAAAGTTAAGGAGTTGCAGACGGAGTTAGTGTATTGATGCTGAAGAAAGACGGTATCTTGAGTCTTCAGTGGTTTATGTTATTTATTATTTTAGTAAAACAAGTAACCGACTAACTCGTATCGTAGGTCAGAGTTGAGAGAGTGAGCAGTGTTGCTAACACCAAATATATTACATTTTTTTTTACTAAATGAGAAGTCGCGGTGGTCTAGTGGTTTGACCTATTGCTAAAAGCGCTAAACACAATAGCCACTTTTATCGAGTCGTCAACCATGGATAATGCTATGAACTGTGTTTAGTTTAGAATTCGAATGGTCATACTCTACCAACATGTTAAAAAAATGTTTACTAAAATTATTTGCAAAACAATTTAATATAAATTTTCATCACTTAAGCTCTGAAAGTAGGTTGCATTTAACTTGAAATCCGTGTTGTAAATTCGATTTACATCATTAGAGATGTAAGTAAATTTAAAAATCAAATGGTGCTCCTTTGTATTCACGAACTGGTAAACAAGGAGATTGTAATGCGTAATACTTACCTCCAAACCTCCATGCTGGCATAATGCTGCTGGCCAGTGCTGGCTGAATGTGCCAAAGAGCGCGAGGCCATTAAAAAAAGACTGTTTGGCGCGATAAATTTTCTTCCGCTCTGTTACAAATTGCGTATACATTTTTAACATAACGGTTTTTCTTTTTTTCCTCGCATTTGTGATGAAAAGTAGAGTGTTCAACTGGAGTATAAATGATCAATTACACCCGCGAACTATAAGCACCCTCGCTCGCTTTGTTTGCTCGTGCGCCTAAATATCTTGGGTGTAATTGATCACTTACGACCCTTGTTTATCAATCTACTATTAAAATATTAAAATAACGCAGTTTCATGAAGCGTAGATAAGTTTTGTGTAGTAAAATTGGGTTTAAGCTAAAATTTAAAGATATAAATAAAACGTTGGCTGACTTGAAACCTCCTTAGACTGACATGTCGTACCTACTAACTTGTTTGCAAATTTTAAAACTAAAGTTATAACTCCCTTGGGAGGACAAACAACCCGTACGAACAATTTAAGCCATTGACCTTTAGTATACAGGCATGGAATAACACCATTGACGAGCAAGTGTGATGAAAAAATTATAACACTTTCTCAATCACGGAACCCTACGGGAGATATCTATATTTTTTAAGGATTACGAAGCGGAAATACAAAGGCCGCGGCGCAATTAGGCGGAGCGGCCGCGGGCGATCCGCAAACTCATTTTAGCTATTAATAAGTGCTGACAATTATCCTTTGACGATGCCGAGTACCCGTAGATAATAATTTAACAAGTTCACTGACAGTACGTCGAGAGACGTAAATTATAACGCTCGTGATGTGGCACTATGGCTCTAGACGCTGGTTTAAATCACACCAAAAGTGGAACTACGTCCACAGCCAGTGTATTTTAGCATTTGTTGGAGGCATGTGACTCTGTGCCGCTTTAGGCTGAATCACAAACAGCTAGTGCCACAGTAAACAATCCTTCTCTTGCACACAAGTTTGTCTCCGTCACACGATACAAAAACAGCTTCATTTGCATAAATATACCGATTTGCGAAAGCAAAAATCCCTAAAAAAATACAATTGATTTCCTTAACCCAACGAAAACCCATTACTAAATTAATATTTGACTGCCAAATTGTGAATACTTCTACACTCATTTCCTTAAAGATATCTGAAATACGGTCGTGGCGTATTTTTAGTGAAGATCTTTATTAAATGGCGGAGAGCGCGATGAAATTAATAATGGCCTGGTGGCGATTTATCGCTCTATTATGGACGATAAATTTTTACTTTAAATACTGGTTAACGGGTTGGCGAACGAACGCGGTTGAAGCGAGCGTCCCTTTCGCGCAACTCACAATTGGCTACTTTAGAAAGAGACAACACTTTTTGTTAGCTTTAAACTTGAGCTATTGTAAAGCGGTGTAAAAGGAAACAATCGAGGCAAATATCTCTTTCTTAATCACTTCTTCTGATTGTGAGCCAACATTTTGATTAAAATTACCAGAATCGACAGTTTTTTTTACGTAATTTTTTTTGGCAAATATTTATTTACTAGCGACCGCCCGCGGCTCCGCCCGCGTAGAATAGGTATAGGTATTATGCAAGTTGGATATAAATTTGTAAAGGTCTGTCCAGAACTGGCGAATGCGCCCCTTGCGCACTATTCGCTAAACGCTCCTGCACTGGTGTATACAATAACTGTGGCGATCTGGCTGGACACACTTTTTGAAATATCTGGGAATAGCAATTGTCATGCCCATATTAATACGCTCAGCGAGTGAAGGCGAGCCTGACGGTCGGAGCTATAAGTTAGAGTAAGATGGAAATATTTTCATCTCACTAACGTATAGCTCGACTTTCAGGCTCTCCTTCACTCGCCGAGCGTGAGGTAGGGGCATAATGTAAATCCATTCAGGCTCGATGTTTTTATTTGGGGAATAACGCTTACTCTCGAATACTGATGTCCAAAACGCCATACTATTTTGATATTAGTATCCGAGAATAAGCGTTATTCCCGGAATAAAAACGTTAGTCGAGTCCAGCCTCAGTGGTTTAAAAGTGGTTGAGTAACATAATTAGCTACTTATAGAAAGAAAAATTCTTTGTCTCTTTATCTTAGGATTTTCTTTGCAGGATCCCGCAAACCGAATGCTCGTGTGAATGTTACCACAGTAGCACGTATGCTATTAAACGGGATCCTGCAAAAAACCGAACCCGCAAAAAACGGGACGTTGCCCGTGTGAAAGTGCCGTTACCACGAGAGCAAGACGTACTCGTAGGTATAAATGAGTTGAAATATGAACTGTTGTGCAAGAATATTTCACTAAAGGTGTTCAAATTCATACAACTTATTTGTCAAAAGTCACTAATCATAATTTAATCACGTGAATTACATATCTTAACGTACACGTAACAAAAACGACGTAACAAAAATCGATAACTATCATTGATTACTTTAAATAATCATCCTGATTGCCATTAATGCTGTCTCCTAGTTTTTTTTTAAACTTACTAGCACTATAGCTAGTACTATAGTTATTTTATACTAAAGTAAAAGTGGTAATGTGCATCCAATGCTCATTTTGTTAAAAATCATGAAAGCATGATAACAACTTTTTTTTCGTTTTACGGTTTGTTAAAAGTAATATATGCATGTAATGAACTCTAGCTCAAATACTTGAAAGCTATATTCATTATTGTTTTATTATTTAAAGTTAATAAGTAATATTAGTGAATATTTAAACAAAATAAGAAGAGTAAAAATCATAAATTCGTTTTGTTTATAGTTACTTATGGTCAAAAACCAATTTCATTAAATCAATAAGTCATAAAGTTAAGTTTAATGACTTATGTCAAGGCTGTAGCTTCGAAATTACTAAATGTAGAAAAAAATGGGTTCGTGCGTTAGAAAGAGTAAGTCGTGGTGAATCCGCCTGTGTTTGTACCTGTACTTAGTGACTTTATGCCATTAGTGACTTCTTGCAATAAGCCGACGATATTTAGTACCAAGCTAACCAGTTCATTACAACCGCACTATGAATATCAGTACCCGTCATGTCAACAACTAATTTCAAAACATGGTTTATTCGAATGCTGCTGAATCCTTCGTCCTTTTTCTGCCGCAACCATTTGAACGTATTAAAATTATTTTTTTTTGCATTGGGGTGAATTTCATTTTGATTGCAAAATCGATTATTATTCTGAAATATGTCGAATTATTTTCGTTTTGTTTACATCGGTGACATTCAATGACTTCCGACGTCTGTTGTCAAAAAAAATCATTGCCATTAAAATAAATTAGTTCCACTGAAAATCCGCAACATAGCGAGGGCTAAATAGGAACCTATTCAGGCTTTAGGTATCAATCACATATAGGCACAATAAATCTTTATACCTATTAACCCTTCATTTTGCAAAATTAAAAAAAAAAAGCTGAGTTCTAGCTTCTGTAAATTTTGAATCCTTCGAATATCTTGATACGCGGCCCAACCAAGGAGCTTGCTTATATACAAAACTGTAGGTTAAACGCCGAACATCCGGTTGAAACAAAAAGTTTACCTTTATTACGTTTTTATATATCTCATCTCTTTCTTTCACGTGTTACGAATGAGTTCCATCTCTTTCTTACCCTAACTAAAGAAAGAGATGGAATAGATTCGTGACATAATAAAGGTCAAATTTCTTGTTTCAAACGGATGTTCGGCCTTCAACCTCCCTCCAGTGTGTTGTATATAAGCTTTTTGGGCCCAAGTTAAACTATCGCGCCACGATATGCTGTGAAGTTAGTACTGGGATTTTAGTCAGCCTATGATAGTACGCAATTTGGCAGAGTTTTTTTACGTTCGTACTATTTCTTATTTAAAAATATAGCGATTATCAAATAGGTACAGTTACAACTCGACAGCACTTAATATTTAGGTCAGTGCTTATTTAATATATAGGTCTGTGGTCACCTTTACAGACTGCAATGCAATGTATGGCAACACTGGCATAGATAATGATCGCTCACTTTTGGCACGAAATTCAAACTTGTGATTTTATTTTGCTCAATATACAAAATTTACACACCCAATATCATATTTTCTCAAGTTTTTCGCGATTCCCAAGGTCAAAGAATCGAATTGCTTTAAAATTCCAGAGTAATAATGCGATGTTTGGGAGAAACGTGTCAAAATGGTGTTGTAGAGCGCCATCCCGCTCTGTCTAGTTTTTTTATACCGTTCTGGCCGTTCACTTTTATATTATAGATTCGTTATTTCCGTCTCTAACAATAGGGACCATGGTCTTTCGACGGAAAAAGAGTTCGTTAATCGGTGATTCTTAAGAGGTATCGAGAATATCAAGCTCATAAATTTTGCTTTGAGTCCAGCATGTTTGAGCGTTTAGAATGTGAAACGCTCAAACATCGTTTAGAATGTTTGTTTGATGTTTGAGTACATGACTTGTGTTTAAATCGATTTTATATGTTGCATTCACAAGTCAAAACAAAATTTCCTGGTTTGTCATCAAGCCACATGAGCGTCTGGGAACCTCTTTAGGTTGGTAACCAATGCAATGTTTCTTTTAAAAAATTACCACAGACACCATTTATTAAAAAAAAATACCCCTAATTTTATCTGGCCAGTTTGACAACAGCTTCATGCGAAAACACCCAATGTTTATAATTATTTTCTGACACACATCCCACATCCTTCTTGTACCCTCTTTTAACGAAGGATCAACGCAGCAAATTTCAGCTGAAATACGTTTTCCAGCGGCTCGATAAACAACGTGAAGCGTGCTCGGAGATCAAAAACAAATTGCGGCTTTTATGTATAAATACGTTAAAGTCGCTTACAGGGGTATTCGAGCGCTTTTAAATGACTGATTTTGGTCGAATTTTCGGTCGAATTTGCCTTTTAATTTGAATTCGTGTCTGGTTCCTTTTGAGGTTGCCGCGTGTTTTTTGTTTTACGGGAAACTCGATTAAGTCTGATGACCTAGGCTGAAAATTAAGTTTCGATAGTAATACATTAAAGTGTAAAAAATCTCCGATCTCAAGAACAAATCTCCTTCGTAGAACTTGAGATTTCTCGGAATGTAATTTGTGTTATAAATGTATAACTTCAAACATTGTTCGTACTAGATTTATTAAAATCCTTCCATTTCATTTTCCATGCAATCGGCAATCCCATTTTAATTTTCCTAATGGCAACCCCGAACACTCAAACACGGCTTCAATTATTTTAATTTATGCCCGAAACGGCTCACTTGATTTTTCAGCTTGGCAACCCAGTTCATTAGCGTTATCTGTGACGCGTTTAATGGAACGCTCTAAGAACGTCCGGGCCAGTGTTGCCTGATAAGACTTTGTTTGCCGCCAACAGGTGTCGCTGGCGTTTTGATAAAGGTTGAATAGTTTTTCCCGCGCTATCGAGCCTTTGTGAACCTCAAAGAGATAACCACGAGCCCCTTTCATGATTCACTGGCGATTCTTTACGCAAACAACGCTTTAGAAGCTTTTCCGTGTAATGTCCATTTAATATTTCGCAAATGCCTTTGAGGATATTTTTTGAGAAGTCTGGCGTAAAAGAAAATGTAAATCTTTTTGTTGCGCTCGGTTTTAAAATGAGTCGGGAAGTCGTTTGAGCTTCTGGGATTTCCAGGGACTACCGATAGTAGAAAATTACCTTGAAAGTTGTCATCAAACTAAAGTCGTAGACGCTCTACGAATCGCCGTTGAAACACGCTACGGTCGTAGCTTTTCACGTAGCAAGTTTGAAGTATTTCGTCCATTATTATACCGCAAATTTTATGAAATTCGTTTAGCTTTATAACAAAGGTTATTTAAAAAACTCGTACTACAAACGTTACACAGCTAATGTATACTGTTAAACACGGATCTGCCATTTTGTTGTGAGATAAGTAAATGCTTTTTAAGAGGTATTTTACCTTAATCCTCCATTTTTTCCCGCTTGTGACCCTAATAAATTTCGCCTACCGCTCTCGTTCTACCTTCATATTATTTTTATTTCCCGGGATATATTTCTCTATTAAGATAACACTATGTTTATGCAAAGATATTCGATGTGAAGTTTCTGTGACGCGTATTTGATTTATATTTAGTTACGGAAACTGCTTATTTGTATGTGTTTCTCGTACAATCGACTATCCGATCAAACGTATTTGCATATTTATTTATTCTTGAAATTTACTTAACGCATTTTGATGAGTTTTTTTTTTTCAATGTAACAGTAAGGTGCATTTTGAGTAAAATACTCCGAAAACATTTACGGGGGTGTTCAATCAATTTAATCATCTGCTTAACCCGTGGTCGGTGGTAACCTAATGGTTTGGCCCATGGTATGGCGGAGGGTTGTGGGTTCGAGCCCGGGCTCGCACCTCTGAGTTATTCGGATTTTATGTGCGAAATTACATTTGAAAGAAACAAAATATCGTGAGGAAACCTGCATACATCTGCGAAGAAATTCAATGCTGTGTGTGAAGTTCCCAATCCGCACTGAGCCCGCGTGGGAACTACGCCTTGCAGTGGGACGTATAATCGTACATGTATAGGTTAGGATGATGAATCTGCTAAACTATTTCAGATTATTTTTAAAACGCATTGTTTTAAAACACCTACAAGGCAATATTTTTCTGTTTGCCTTTACATAAGAAAAAAACTAACAGAAACACAGACAGTAAGTATGCATAGATGGAACATAACAGTATTCAATTACATGCTTGTACTCCTTCCTTGAAACATTTTTATTTTAAATTGTCATAAAACATCATCAACTCTGTTTCTTACATACACATACACACAGACTCATGCTGAACAGCGGCTATTGTAACTCCAATCGTGTATACAATCTTTCTCTAACGTCCACATAATAAACGTGTCGCCACGACCATGCCGTGACACTACATTGTTGCATAAGACTGAAAATGCTATACAAATTTTATCACGGAGTTACAATAAATAATACAACTGTCCAGAAATGACATTTTACGTAAGCAAATGCTTTGGAATTGTAAATAACGTTTGCGAATCGTATTATACCCTCTTCTAAGTGTCAAGTGTTGCTAAGGTAAATGAAAGTGATTATCGGTAATAATACTGATTGAAATACTAATGGCATGAGTATATTTATTGTAAAAAGTTTAGATAACTTTTGAAGGACGATATGCCCTTCTTCCTTTATCGGTAAAAGCGTATTTTTTCGTTTCCATTTAGTTAGAAGTGCTCGGCATCTTTCGAGGTACAATACAATACAAAGAGACTCTTTATTGTACAACACAAAGAGTACAATACAGAATAACAAGTACATGGAAAAATATATAAGGTAGGTAGCGCAGATATTAGGCGCAAGAGGGCCTATTATGATTTAGTTCTGCCATGGAGCCACCAAATAGCATAGGGTCTGAAGTGTACAACGACCTTCACCGATCTGGTTAATGGATGAAAAGTATTTTATATTAAATTAAATATGTTAATAAATACATATACAGGGTTATTTGTAATTCACTAGCATCCTTTTAACCCTAAACTCCTACCACTTAAACAAATGTTTTTTGTTTTGCGGCTTTTGTCATAACTTAATATTTTTGGTGTAATAACGTTTTGAAAATTTGATTCTGCCTCTTATTTTTACGATACTCTGTGTATTTGTATGGGAAAAAAAGTGCTTCATTTTAAAAAGTCGTAAAACAAAAAAACATTTGTTTGAGTGATAGGAATTCAGGGTTAAGAGGATGTCAGTGAATTAAAAATAACCCTGTATTCCGTGTGGGTTGACTAAAAAATTTCAGTCCAGGATATGATTAATTAAAATTATATTTTTTTTTTTCATTTCACCGATTCGATTAATATATAAATGACATACCAATCAAAAGTATGACGCCTATAGAATATGCAAACGTTAGGTTGACTAACCAGACCAGTGCAAATATCGATTTACTGCTGTATATACCTGCCTACCCAAAAGTTATGACGGGAAAAAAAAGTCAACCTAACGTTTGCATATTCTATAGGCTTCATACTTTGGTTGGTAGGTATGTCATTTGTCTTCTACTAACCGAAACGGTGAAATGTTTAAATTAAAAAATTAAAAATCATACTGGACTGAAACATCACAAGAGAGAAAACCTTGACAGATTAGAGCGGAGCTCAAACAGTTAGACCATGTTAATTTGTACTTAATCCTACACTGACTGACTAGGACTTCCTGTTATAACATGAAAATTACCTATACAATTGTTTGATTAATTATTTGTTATGCAACGTAAAATTATCATATTATTTTTGACTACCGGAGTTAAGGGGGCCAACTTTCGGAACAATACTCTCAATTCTATCCTATCTCAATACCTTAGATATTCGTCAAAGTCCTTAATCAATGCGAGATCGTCGTGACCACTATATATTTATTGTGTATAAAAAAGTGCTTTTTAATAGTATTTTGAATAGGATGTACAAAGTAAAAGCAAAGAACAACAAATAAAGCGTCATTCCCTTTTAAATTACGAACTCGTCACTAACAAAAGTCGTTTGACAATCAAGCGAAAAGCCCTAATTTGAATATTATGTTTGAAGGAGCGTTAAAAAATTAATATTACTTAGCATTTTAAATTAGAGGGGGGGACATATAAAATTTCCGCAGTAAAAGGATAACAATAAAACCCAGAGATCTTGCTGCACAGTGAGAATAAAGAGCAGTAGTCAAAAATGACGGCTTCGCCTTTTTACAGTGGTGGGTATAGCTTGTCTAGTTTAAAATGACGCGCCCCACCACCGCACTCACGCACAGGATTCGAAACTCAATTCAAGCTACAATAGACTCTATTGTAGCTCAAACTGAGCTCCAAATCCCGTGCGCAAACGCGGTGGTGGGGTGGGGCGCGTCATGTCAAACTAGACAAGCTGTAATATAGATCAATTATTCTCATAACTATGTTTATTCAATTTAGACTAGAACATGCACTTAAAATAGTCGAAGTATCTACCTCGTGTTTGGAAAACCCTGTTGAGAAGAATCCGGCAAAAAACTCAACACGGTATCAGTGGCGTAGCTACCGTAGGGCAAGCCGGGGCAGTGCACCGGGGCCCCCAAGCTAAGGGGGCCCCTCGGACTCTGACTTACAAACTATAAACGCGGACCTATGAGAAACGCGTTGCGCTTCAACAGCGTCACTATAAAACGATACTTAGTGAGTTTACAAGCGCGCGAGTCTAGTGAATTTAAAGTGCTTTCATTCTTACTTGTCTTATCATATAAACAAACACGGGTTGGGGCCCTAGTTTATTTTTTGCCCCAGGGCCTTTGGTTAACTAGCTACGCCACTGCACGGTATATTTTTTCAAACAGTTCTTCAATATTATTGAATTACATACAACGTGAGTATTTAACACACCTTTTTTTAACTCAGTAGATACGCTATTCGAAATTAGGGATCTCCAATGCGGATCTGAATTATTTCCAAACATCTCTGTCCGAGACATAATCATTAATTTTATAGTACGCACGCCTTATGCTAATGCAAAACATGCCCAGTATTGCCCCTGTTACATGCACATTGGCTTGGACTCATCAAATTCTATAGCGCTTTGTACTATCATAACTAATTTACCGGCAATTAATTTATTATTTAGCTACAACTGAAATGTCTGTAGCATTTAAATCCATGAATTAGCTTGCGGGCTGCTAATAGCGTTAACTGGCGTGTCCGAGTCCAACACTTCGGGATTATTTGGACCGCGAACCGACGTTCTGGTTTGAACTTCATACCGGTTAACCCGCGTTAAAAGTTAAACCGGTGGACGAGTATGAGGCGTTTTCCGAGTGATTTTGGGGTCATCATTACCATTTTTTTACATGAAACTGACCTGATTGATCACGTGATGAAGAGCTGATGACGTCAAATGTGTATTTCACTGATTTAGTAACAGCCTATTCACTCTAGCCTTGAAGAGCCCCTTGGTTGAATTTATTTGGAAATACAGTAAAATAAATATTTATCCATTCAGTTCATATTGAAGATCTTGTCACTAAGCGCCAATATCGAAAACCCAGAACCAAGCCAGCGTAAACGTACACTTGTGAATCTTCAGGACAGCAGGGGCTCAAAATTGGCATACAAGTAGATAGTTATAATTATAATAGCTAATAATGTAAGTAAACCTGGGCACATTCTTGGGACTTCGAATAAGAAAAAGGGTGTGATAATTGCGGTTTTTAGGGTTCCGTACCCAAAGGGTAAAAACGGAAACCCTATTACTGAGGCTCCGCTGTCCGTCTGTCCGTCTGTCACCAGGCTGTATCTCGGAAACCGTGATAGCTAGAGAGTTGAAATTTTCATAGATGATGTTTTTCGGTTGCCGCTGTAACATCATATACTAAAAAATGGAATTAAATAAATATTTAAGGGGGCTCCCATATAACAAACATGATTTTTTTTGCTCGTTTTTGCTCGATATTGATAACGGCAACAGGTAGACACTTGAAATATTCACAGAATATTTAATTATATATTGACTTTAAAAATAAATCATTAAATTAGAACCCTACTATAGACCCTAGACCCTATTAGACCCTAGGGCTGGTGCTTATCTTGCTCAGAGGTTGGGGATAGCGGCCCAAAGAGGAAATGCGGCCAGCGTTTTGGGGACGATGCCAGTGACTTCCTTCGATGACGTGTTTGCCTTGTAGCGGGTAGTTTTAGTCTATTTTAAGTTATGGTGATGGGACGTATGTTTTTTGTTTTTTAATTAATTTGTAATTTGTGTGTACTTTTTGTAATTTGTAAATTTTCATAAGTAATTTATTTATATGTAATTGTAAAGTTAAAAATATATACCGAGGCATTTATATTAAAATAAAAAAAATATTTAAGGGGGCTCCCATACAACAAACGTGATTTTTATAGATAATTGTACGGAACCCTTCGTGCGCGAGTCCGACTCGCACTTGGCCGGTTTTTTCGATATGTTCGCTGAATACTGGTAACTGTTAGGCTCTGTCTAGGTCGAGCGTAATGAAAATTTTGTTTTTATAAAGCTGCAGGCTTATTGTCTAACGCTTCTGGCGCTTGCCTTCGCTTTCACCATCTCTTTCTGTCATCATCATTTTATACCATTTGACAGGAAGAAATAGTGATTGCGAAGCCAAGCGTCAGAAACGTTACGCAATAAGCCTGCTGGTTGGTGGTGAAATCTTTTAGTCTTGGTACAGGATATCGGTCGGGCTTTGTGACGTTGTTCAACCTTCAATAGTCGCCGCATATTTTTCAATCGTATGCGCAGATTTTATCATTTTTAATGCGATCTCGCAGAGATTCCCCAACCTTACGGTAAGTCTTTTTTCTCGTCGTTGCTCTTCTGTTTTTTAATTGTACTGTCATTTAAATGCTATCTGAAATGGCGAAGGAATTACGCGACCGCGGTATTAATGAGCGGCTTACTCGCCGCCATCGCCAGCGCCCTAATTATAACTGATGATCCGTTTCTTTAACTGTGCGTCTGATCGGTTCAAGAGCCTACTGATGCCCAAAGTGATGTATTTTGACCCCCGAGGGTCGACGAAGACCTGTGAGGGGACTACGTACCTACGCGAAAACACATTTGAAGTCGATTACTTTGCGATAAATCAATAAACAAGTGGTGGGTCTGCTTGAAATTGAAAAATATGGGTGGGTCTACGAGACACAAAAGTTGGGGTCTCGGGGCTAACTATGGGCCGGCGCTCACTGACGGCATGGCACGGCGTGGCATTTTCTTACTATTAAGTTATTTTGAATCTTATTTCAATGAGCTTAGAATTCATGTTACTTTATTTCGATACCACGATGCCGCGACGTGCCGAGGGATGACGCAACGCATAACCAATAAAGTAACATGAATTCTAAATTCATAGAAATAACATTCAAAATAACTTGATAGTAATAAAATGCCATGCCGTGCCATGCCGTCAGTGAGCGCCGGCCCTATATGCCAAACGACATACGTGTTACATAGACTTTTTTATAAAACATTGTATTTCTTGTCATCTTGTACTGCAAATTATTGAATAAATTATCTTATCTTATCTTATGCTTTGATAAAAATATACCTTGTTTGTGCGGTGCGGGGATTGCGGTAGAGATTTTAAACTTCGACTGGAGAAGTAAAGAGATGTTTATTGAATAAATGTTAAACTCTAGTATAAAGTCCACTACAACTATGTTAGTTAAGAATGTTGAAAATGTTAAATGTTATAATTATTCGAATGCACCCGGTCGCGACTGTTTCCAAAAATGCACTAACTATTATTCACTAATAATATAACTAGGTCGCGGCGATCAATGAACCGATTGCTGATTGCTGACAGTGCGCACGCGGCCTTAACGCGTGTGTTAGGTGTATTGCACCGAACATCTTGCCGGGGGCAAACGATGAGATGAGTTGAAATTAAGATGAGAATTGACAAGATGATCAACAATGTTTGCATTTATGTACTAAATTACTTTACGAAATAAATTTTATTATAAAATGGGGAGGTTCCCCGATCGATTTGTTTTAATTCGATCATTTCATTATCTTCATGACAGTCCCGAATATTCACTCGCGCACTGTTTGGTTCATTATCACTACACTTTTTTTCTCGATATCGCGCACTAACACTACACTTATCACTATTGTTGCTGGCCGTCGACTGCGGGCCTTGACGGGGCGCCGGCCCTGCTCCATCCTTCGTCGCTGCTGCCGCCTCTTCTGGGACCTGTGCCTCCGGTGTTGAGGCTGCCAATGGTTTCCATTGACAGCTCGTTCTCCGCCACACGAAGACAATCACTATGATGCTCAGCACACCCCACAGGCAGTATATAGCTGTGTAATGATGCACGTCGTGAATGGAATAGCTTTCAAGGAGGGGCTGATTGTCTTGCAGTACTTTTATCTTTTCCCCGATTTTCTTCAACTCTTCTTCGTTATTTTTGTCGTCGTTTTCCAAACTGTTATTGCCAATGTGCTGCAGCGTGATATTGATGATGTTGTTAATGGGATCTATTTCTGGAGCTAATATGTTGAAGGTCAAGTCTACCTTACTCTCCATACTCTTATGTGTTTGTATCGTGAAATTATCTGTTTTTACTACACAACTGTCTGGTATATTAATTATGTTGGTTTTTGTCAACGTTGTAGTCGTAACCTGATCTGTGCATAATGTGCGAATCGGACACTTATCACAACAAAAGTATAAGTATTGGTTTATTTTTGATAGGTTTATCCATTTGTTTTCGCATCCAGCTATGTTTGTTTTGCAATTGTTGTTATCATTTTCATCTTTAATGCACAGATCTTTATCGGAATTCATCTTGTGGATGGGTGTTTTTAAATAACACATGTAGGTAAGTGGTTCACGTAAAGCGCAATGTTCCAAATCTTGTTCAGATGCAGGTAGGTATGCATCTTTTTGTAAATTAATCGCAATATACTTTTCAATCGGTACAATGGATATCATGTTTCTTCCTGAACAATGGGGTAAGGGAATAATGTTATAAAAGTCATAAGTATCTCGATTTATAAGTGGAATGCGGATCTCAAATATCATATATTGATCAGTAATTCTTGCCTTAATTTTCAATAGGTGGTAGATAGAATGTAAAGTGGTTTGTGTGTTGTCGATGGGAAGGGTCAAATCGCTCTGTAGTTGTCTAGAAATTATGTTTAACTCACGTTGAAGTTGTTGTGGATCTATGATGTGTATATTCATTTTTCCATTATAAACGTTGGTAACAGTTTCTAGTAAAGTATCCTGAATAATCCGAAGATGGTTTAGTAAATTATTACTTGCTAAAGCGATGATTGAGAATTGGGCTATACATTCAGCGTTTGTCAATTCCTTTTGCATAGCGTTTGTGCCCTTTTCTAAATTAAGTAAATGTTGGTGTATCAGCTTATGTTGTTTTTGTATAGTGTCTTTAGTTCTTAAGAGCATGTTGTATTCGGCCTCTACAATTGACGTTTGATTTTTCCACAGAGTCGCTAAATGTTTCTCATTATTTCGGATAAGGCCAATATCTTTTTGGTATTGTTCCGCAAACCGGTCATCTAAGACACCGAATAGCGAGTTTGCAAGATAACCGATACCGTTGACTAGCCCACGGCGCCTGCGTGTCTTCTGTTTCAATTGATGAGTCATCAGGATACTGTTGTAATGTTGAAGTTCGTCATACGCGTGACGTAATTGTAGTGTGATGACGTCACAATGCGATAGGGTTTGCACTTGTTTACATATGGTTTCGAGTTGGTTGTTATATTTTTCGTAGGCTGACATACCTTCCCAAAATGGATTCATGTCGTAGTACGCTACTAGTTTCCAATTGTCTCTAACTAATTGCATAGTTCCCATTCTATCGAAGTATAATCCTTGGTTTTCGGCGACGGCTGTCGTTTTAACACATAGACCGGTTGTTAATAAGGACATGAAGGTCATGAGTGACAGAAGTATTGCGCTAATTGTTGTGAAACATCCCTTTTTGGTTGTCCTTTTCGTTTTGTTTACGGCAGTTTTAACTGGCTCTTCTTGTTTGTTATTTTGTTCTTGTTGGTCTAGCGGTAAAACTGACAATTTTACTATGGGTCGTTTAATTATGCCATTTTTTGTTTTTAATGTCACGACTCTTACATAGCCGTCTTGGCCTGGGTGTACGTCAATAATTCGCCCAAGCGCCCATTTTCCTGCTGGTAAATTGTCATCATGAATTACTACGACTTCTCCTATCTTGCAGTTTTTCTGGGGACTTCTCCACTTTGGTCTAGCTGTTAGTTGACTTAGATATTCACTTTTCCACCTCTTCCAAATATCTTTAAATAATTTTTGTGTTAAATGCCATCGTGTTCTCGCATCTTCTTCTGTTTGAATGATTGTAACGCCGGCTCTTCCGGTTAAAAAATGAGCTGGTGTGAGAAAATCTAAGTCGTCTATACTTTCAGTGAGTGGACACAGCGGTCGCGAGTTGAGACAAGCTTCTAGCTGGGCTAAGATCGTGGAGTATTCTTCGTAAGTTAGTTTCTGTTCACCAACTACGCGTCTTAAGTGGTGTTTCAGTGAACGCACCATTCTCTCCCACAGTCCGCCAGCACTACTCCAAGCAGGTGCGTTAAAATGCCATTCTATCTCCATATCGGTTATTTCAGTTAGGAAAGTGTCATCAAAATTGTTTCGCAGTTGTTGCCATTCTTCCTGAAGTATTCTGTTAGCTCCAACAAAGTTTGTACCGTTGTCACTATAAAAGTGACGTGGAGATCCTTTTCTTGCCACCATTCTTCGTAGGGCTGCCAGGAAGGCGGAACTTGACAGCTCTGTTACAAGTTCTAAGTGCACGGCCTTCGTTACCATGCATACAAAGATCGCTACATAGCCCTTAAATATTTTGCTACCACGCCCTCTGTTGGCTTTGATATCCAGAAAACCTGTGTAGTCTACTCCTGTGTGATAAAATGGAGTAGCTTCCTGTACGCGGGCAGCTGGCAAGTCTCCCATAAGCTGATGTAGTGTTTTTCCGTCTATTTTTTGGCATTTTACGCACTGTCTTATGTATTTTTTCACGGTATTGTAACCACCAATTAGCCAGAATTCTTCTCTTAGTTTGCACAGGGTCATTCGTGCTCCTCCGTGAAATGACCGTAAATGTGCCTGTTGGATGAGTAATGTTTCTAATCGCGAATTTTTTGGGATAATTATTGGGTGTTTCATCTCGTAAGATATGTTTGCTTCTTTCAGACGTCCTCCAACTCTTAAGATGTTTGATTTATCCAAAAATGGTTTTAATTGTAATAGCTGGCTCGTTTTGTTACAATTATTATAGTTGCGAATGTATTTTATCTCGGCCGTGAACTCGTTGTTTTGCACTTTCTTTATAATAGCTAATTTAGCGTTCTTCAATTCTTGTAATGTGAGATATGCAGGTAGCACGCGTCGCTTTGGTGTCAATGCCCGCAATATCCATGCAACTATACGAACAGTTTTATTGAATGAGCTGTGTTTTTGTAGTAATGTATTTATAATGTCGTCGTTGACGTTATTTTGTATCACATTTGATTTATAAGATCGCTTCTCTTCTTCTGTTGTATCGTATCTCGACAGCTGTTCTTGTTCTGTGTTAAATGTTGTTAACCATGATGGACCCTGCCACCACAGAGTATGATCCTTTAACTGAGGTGCAGTCAGACCTCTGCTTGCAGCATCCGCCGGGTTTTCGGATGATTTAACGTAGCGCCACTGATTTTCAGGCATCACTTCTTTAATTTGTTGTACGCGATTCGCTACGAACGGTTTCCAGCGGCTCGATTGACCTTGTAGCCAGCCAATCACAATTTTGGAGTCTGACCAGCCAAATATTTCCGTTTTAATTTCATGTAATGCTGTTTTGATCTTTTTCATTAATTTTGAAAGTAAGTGAGCTCCGCTTAGTTCCAGCTTCGGTAAGGTTAATGTTTTGGTGTGTGGTACAAGTTTAGTTTTCGCAGCGATTAATACGACAGTAGAATTGTTCTTGATTCGTGCGTATACCACACATGCGTATGCGTCTAGGGACGCGTCAGAGAACCCATGTAACTCGATTACATCAGACTTATTGCATTGTATCCACCTCGGTATTTCACATTCATCTATGTGATTGATGTTCGCTTGTAACTTCTCCCATTCTATATGAATGTCATCTGATACTTGTTCATCCCAGAGTGTTTGTTCTCGC
The DNA here is from genome assembly GCA_947563465.1 of Archips xylosteana. Taxonomy (NCBI): domain Eukaryota; kingdom Metazoa; phylum Arthropoda; class Insecta; order Lepidoptera; family Tortricidae; genus Archips; species Archips xylosteana. Next base: position 16,592,701 of record OX387358.1, read on the forward strand.
CACACTTTTTGAAATATGATTTTTAGCTTAGTGCTTAATGGGGCTAACCAGCCTAAGGGATCAAATAATTTCGAGATTTCAGAAAGGAGTTTTCTCTTTGTTGGTTTGGATGAAAGTTTTGTTATGTTGCATTTAAATGTGAATTTATCAGTAGTTGGGTTCCAATACAAGCCGAGTGTTTTAGAGGTATTTTCTGTTTTGAATTTAAAGACCATGCCCTCATTGTCTTGATTTGTTTTAATGTTTTCTAATATTTTTTCGTTGTTTGAAGACCATTTTCGCAGGTTAAATCCTCCTCTTTTTAATAAGTTATTGAGGTCGGTAACGAGTTTCTTCCCTTGTTCAATTGAGTGAGCACCATGCACTAAATCATCCATGTAAAAGGATTCTTCCAATACTTGGGAGGCCTCAGGATAGTTTTGCCGCTCATCTATTGCTAATTTTCGAAGTGTCATCATGGCTAAGAAAGGTGCTGCTTTTGTACCATATGTCACCGTGGTTAATTGAAATATTTTCAGCGTTTGTTCTGGGCTCTCTCTCCAAACTATCTTCTGTAATTGTTGGTCGATTTCGTTAACAAATATTTGTCGGTACATCTTCTCGATATCTGATGTAAAGGCGAATTCATATTGTCTCCATTTCAATAGTAATGTTTGTAAATTTTGTTGCAAATTGGGTCCCGTATACATTAAATCATTCAAAGATTTTCCACTAGTTGTTTTTGAGGAGCCGTTAAAAACAACCCTGTATCCTGTTGTAAGCGAATCGGTGCGTTCAACCCCGTGATACGGTAGATAACATTCAATTTTCGAGTGATTTGTTGAGAGTTTCATGTGTTCTAAATCGTTGTATTCTTTCATAAATATTTTATAGGCTTGAGCTAATTTTTCTTGCCTTTGACATTTCTTTTCTATGTTTCTGAACTGAGCTATAGCTTTTGTTTTTGATTCCCCAAGTTGTTCTTCAAATTTTGGTTTCATTGGAAGGCGGACTACATACTTGCCATCGGAGTTTCGTACCGTGTTTTCTTGATAATGTTTGATGCATTCAATGTCTTCTTGAGATAGGTTACCTTCCTCGGCTATCTCTTCTACCTCCCAGAATTGTTTTATGTCTTGCAAATTGTTTATGACTACGTTACAATGGTAGGTTTGAGCACTACCACACAAAAGCCAACCGAGCTGCGTTTGTTGTGCCATTGGTTGAGAGGCATCCTCACTTCTAATCATACCGCTGAGAAGGATATGTGAGTAAACATCAGCTCCCAATAGTAAATCCACGGGTCTGCTTATATAAAAGTCGGGATCTGCAAGATTTATGTTCTGTATGACCGACCACGAAGGCTTCAAAAAAGTTTTATTTGGTAGGCTCTTGATTAAGTTGTTCATAATGATTACTTCCTGGTTGAAGGTAAAGTCATTGTATATTGAAGTACATTGTATGTAGAGTTTTCCCTTACAGTTGTTTTCTTTCTGTCCTACTCCATAAATAACACCATTACATTTTTCTCGTTTTAAATTCAAAATCTGGGAGGCACGTTCCGTAATAAGTGAAATTTGAGAGCCCTGGTCAATAAGGGCCCGCATGACATGGTAGGTCCCATCAGCTGCACGAATTTTTAGTTGAGCTGTTGCTAAAAGTATCTCTTTATTATATTCTTGGTGGCTTTGATCTGTTTTTGTTGTGTTTCCTAATTGATGTTTAGAAATGGTCGCGTTCGCTGACGGTGATGAGGTCGTTGACTGCCCTGCTGATGTTGCGCTTCTGACAAATGCTTCATGTAATAATGTGTTATGTTGACCCGTACACTTATGACATACTTTTGTTGAGTTACATGCGTTTCCATTATGGCTAAATAAGCAGTTAACGCAAAGCGCTAGTTTGTTCGTTGTCTGATATCGCTTTTCCACTGGCATTTGCAAAAATGCGCGGCATTTGTATATTCCATGCGGATTTGTACATAGCGGACATTTGATACTGGACGCGTGAAATGTTTTCGCAATCGTTGAAGTGGGTTGACCGCGATTGACCCTGTTATTAGGTTGATAATTGTTAGAATAAGTTCGATTATTCTGGGTTTGAAATGATTTACGTGTGTTTAAAGTTGATGGTTGCTGAAAGTATGTCTTTTGAGTTGCAGGTTCCTGTCTTTTACGAGATGATTCGAGACTCGTAAATTTTCCTTCCAAGAAATCTAATAGCTCTTGAAGAATGGGTAATTCGCGCGAGTTTTTTAATGATTGGATGTAGTCCATATGTGTTTCGGGATCTAACTTCTGCGATAAAATATGAACGATGATCGGGTCCCAAGTACTTATGTCAACGCCTAAATTCTTTATAGAATGTAAACACTCAGTGGTTGTATCATGCATTTTCTTTATTTGAACCATGGATTGTTGTTGCATAATAGGTATCCCAAATAGAAGGTTAATGTGAGAAGTAAATATTAATTTCGAGTTATTGTAGCGATTATTTAAAATCTCCCAGCACACAAAATAGTTATCGGAACTTATTTGTAAATGTTGAATAAGTCTTTCGGCTTCGCCTTTTACTTTAGACTTCAAAAACTGCATCTTCTGTGCGTTGGACAATGCAGGATTCTTATGTATGGCTTCAGTGAACAAGTCCTTAAACGAAACCCAAGTGTTATAATTGCCATGGAAAGTAGGGATTTCCAGCATAGGAGTAGATTTTTCCCTGTGTGCCACCGACCAAATCTTCTTGTTTATGTCCCTTTTTAGACTGTTAAATGTTGTCTCATGTTTGATAAAGGTTGTTTCGTAGACTAAATCCGTTTTAACTGCTTCACTATCTATCTCCACATGCAAAGAATCAATTACTGACCAACGTGATTGTAATGATCTGAGCGCATCTTCCAATTCCCACTTATCTGTCAATATATCGACATTAATATTGTTAACTGTTCTTACAAACGCTTTCATGTTAGCGGATTGTTTACGATACATCTCGTCCACCTTACTGGATGTGCCTGTCTCTGTTTTATTCTGTTGAGTGTCTTTTCCATCCCCAAATGTTATCTCTTCATCCGCATCCCGAAATTCCATCTCGAGTGCTTGCCCTGGCTCTGTTTGAGTTAGTTTTGCCTGTTGATATCCTTTACTTAAAGAGTCTCTAAAGTTTAAATATGCTTCCTTTGTTGTTTCGTATGTAGAATTGATAAAATATGGATGATTCAAATTTTCTTCCACGTTAAGGTTGTCATGATTAAATTGGAATTCGTTCCACAAAGTTGTCAAAGTTGTGAAAATTCTTTTAAAGTATTCCGGCTTCGACTTCCTTTCCGAACCATCTTTCTTAAAATTAGTAAAAAGCACTTGGATGCTCTGTACAATTTCTTCTTGTCGAATCACGCTCGCCATCTCGATTGTTATATAGTGTTAGTAAAATAAGAAAGATCTTACTTGAAGCTCTCTTCTTGGTGTGTCGATATCGAAAGCGTTACCCGTCGATTCGTATGTTTACTCCTCCAAGATTTGCACTGCAATCCTCACACTCAAATGTTCACCAGTTCTTACACTTCACCCGCAACCCGACAAACGATATAACGCGCGAAGAGACCAACAGTTCGAAGGACCAATGTGCGGTGCGGGGATTGCGGTAGAGATTTTAAACTTCGACTGGAGAAGTAAAGAGATGTTTATTGAATAAATGTTAAACTCTAGTATAAAGTCCACTACAACTATGTTAGTTAAGAATGTTGAAAATGTTAAATGTTATAATTATTCGAATGCACCCGGTCGCGACTGTTTCCAAAAATGCACTAACTATTATTCACTAATAATATAACTAGGTCGCGGCGATCAATGAACCGATTGCTGATTGCTGACAGTGCGCACGCGGCCTTAACGCGTGTGTTAGGTGTATTGCACCGGATTATTCCCACCAAACAGGGTTAATGGTATTCACCTGGTTTTTGTTGCATTCGTGCAAAGCTGGGGCGGGTCGCTAGTTATTTTAGGCAAGACACGATGTCAATAAATATGTATGTGCTCGTATGTATGTAAATAATTTATTGTACATAAAACACAAAAAATTAATAGTACAAAAGCGGACTAATCACTAAAAGGGATCTTTTCAAGCTAACCTGGTTTGAAAAAGAAAACTCTAAAGATAGGCGAACAGTAATTTATGTACCTACTAACAGTACATACTTTAATATTTTGTAAAAATCCAGCTGTTGCTGTTTTGAAGGTATTGTCACCATTTTAAATAAACCTTCAGTATAAAATCGCATGTTAATGTACGGAAATGGAATGAAATAAAGCACTTTGTTGTTTCGATGCAAAATAATTAATGTAACACTCATCCGAGCTTTGTCCGTCCATTAAAGATACGCGCGTCATTACGCCGTATGTGAACAAATTATGGTATGAAACAAACGCACTTAGCAGGTTTATTCCTGCTCAAAAAGGCCCTCAGTCTTTTTTGAGTGTTCTATCTCGAATGTAAAAACCAGCCAATGCGAGTCGTTCCGTACCATTATCTAATTAACAACGGCAAAAAAATCACGTTTGCTGTATAAGCCCTCCGTAAATATTTGTTTTATTTTAATTTAACTATTTATTTTTAAAGTGAATATACAGGGTTATTTGTAATTCACTAGCATCCTTTTAACCCTAAACTCCTACCACTTAAACAAACGTTTTTTGTTTTACAGCTTTTGTCAAAACTTAATATTTTTGGTGTAATAACGTTTTGAAAATTTGAGATTCCCTCTTATTTTTACGATACTCTGTGTATTTGTATGGGAAAAAAAGTGCTTCATTTTAAAAAGTCGTAGAACAAAAAACATTTGTTTGAGTGTTAGGAATTCAGGGTTAAGAGGATGTCAGTGAATTACAAATAACCCTGTATAACCAAATATTCTGTGAATATTTCAAGCGTCTCCTACCTGTTGCCGCTATCAATATCGAGCAAAAACGATTTAAGTCCGGTTAATCAAAATAATGATGTAAGTGAGCATTTGTCTAGTTTGATTAATTTCCTAATAATATTTATATAAAACACTGGTATTGAAAAAAATATTTTATAAATTGGTATTGTTCGTGGCTGTTTTCGCCTGATTGCCTTGGTCTTAGAGGAAGATTTACTGTATGCACTAGACCACTAGAGCATGAGAAGTGAAAATGTTTTTTTTTGTTCTCTGCATAATCTTGTTAATCCTTTTAAGTGCATGTTTATGACAAAGAAATATGAACGTCAACGCAATCTCATTGTTGTCGTGTAATGCCCTAATGGGATGAAAGTAAACTCTCATGTTCTGTCTTGGCGCTATTTATAAATACAAGAGTGGGTGTAAATAAGTGGATTTGCAATTACTTAGAAATAAACGTGACATTTCAAGGGATTCTAAGGTATCTGAAGTGTTCTAAGCATTAATCTTGTACAGAAGACTTGTTGACACAACTCGACTCGTGAGCACGGCTGCAATGTGGCCGAAACTCCGAGGTAAATATTGTATCCATGATAAGTCCCGTTTAGTATAATAATTATGAGTGAAAATCACGAAAGTTTAAAACAGTATGAAGTATAAATGTCCCAAACTCAATGATAACTGGTATCTGGCGAGAGATAACATATAATATTACCCCCAGTTTCACCATCCATTGATCAAATTTATTTGACGGATAAATGTGATGCCGTATCTTTTTGTTTTGTTCGAATAGATACTCACGGCATCACATTTATTCGTCAGTTAAAATCAATCAATGGGTGGTGAAATAGCCCCTTAGTATTAGATATTTTTGATAAAATGTCTACTATAACTTAACGAAATGTCAGAACTGTTATAATTGGACATTTCGACGGTCACACTGAATTTCGGAATTCAAAATTGCGATTCACTTCAACCCGAAAGTACTAAAATGCGACGCATGGTAAATACTACGAAAGTACGCCGCATCGATCCACATAAGATAAACGTCCCTGTGCTCGACGCTGACCCGATACATGGCACCTTCAATCTTATGTCATAGTAAGAGAGGTGACCGATCGGTGTCATCCACTGGGCGTTGAGGTGTCGAGCATCGGTACGTACCGTATTGTCGAATGTTTATCACCGCGAAGCACGTTAGTGCGAAACTATGCCATATGCATCGATGTGGCGTACTTTCGTAGTAATATGCGTCGCATTTCAGTACTTTCGGGTTGAAGTGAATTGCAATTTTGAACTTACCCGGTACCAGGATATCGGTGAATTTTGGGGATGCTTGATTGCTATGGTAGCTACCAATTCGCACAAAAAGCCGTGGTTGGCCTTGTGGTTTGACCTATGGTCTCTCAAGCAGAGGGTCGTGGGTTCGAGTCCGGGCCGCACCTCTGAGTTTTTCGGAATTTATGTGCGAAATTATATTTGTAATTTACCATGAGCTATACGGTGAAGGAAAACATCGTGAGGAAACCTGCATAAGCCTGAGAAGATATTCAATGGTGTATGTGAAGTTCCCAATCCGCACTGGGCCCGCGTGGGGACTACGGCCCAAGCCCTCTCTCATCCTGAGCAACCACCATCCATCCCAGCCTATACAGGATGTAATCGTTAAGTGTGTCCAGGCGATTATTCCGTAACTATTACATATAGGTATCAAAAACCGGCCAAGAGCGTGTTGGACACGCCCAGGATAGGGTCCGCAGCTGTTACGAAAAAATCTTCGCAAATCTAATACCTTTAAACGAGCAATTCTTGTATATATGTATATATATAATCAGGATCTCGGAAACGGCTCCAACGATTTCGATGAAATTTGGTATGTGGGGGTTTTCGGGGATGAAAAACTGATCTAGCTATGTTTCATTTTCAGAAAATCGCTTTTACTCGTGTTTTCCGGCTATTTTTGTTTGCATTAGAATATAAAGCTAAATATCGCCCACTTCGAGCAGATCATAATGGCACATTAGAAATCGGGTGGTCGCGGATCCAGCCGACCTCGGTTCGAAACCTCGTTTTTTTTCAACATTTTTAGTTTTTTTTTTTAAGTTTATTTTTCATGAGTTAACGTCAAGTTTCTTCTTTTGTGAGAAAAAGTTACTTTTTTGTTAGAAAAAGTATTATAGGGAACGTGCAGTAACTATAGGCGGCAGCACTAATGCGACAGAAGAGACACTATGCGGACAGTAAAACAAACTTATCAAGGTAAAACATTCAAATTGATGGCACCCTTATGGCACCAGTTGGCAGCACCGTCTATGTGCACGTTCCCTATTGGGAGCACAGAACAGGAAAAGCCGGTTGTCTGTAAAGTCGGTTTACGGACGATAGTTTAACGTGACTCACCCAACCTCCGGTGTTTTTGTCAAATATCTTGAAAACGGTGCATCCTACGGCAAAATCAATGAAATTTTCATCCCCCCTTTAATACCCCCGCGCTCCCTCCCCCCCCCCCCCCCCCCACCCCTCCGGTGTATATAATCAGGATCTCGGAAACGGTTCCAACGATTTCGATGAAATTTGGTATTTGGGGGTTTTCGGGGATGAAAAATTGATCTAGCTTGGTCTTATCTCTGGGAAAACGCTTGGTACCGAGTTTCTGCCCGAGCAGAGCTCGGTCGCCCAGGTACTCTTATTAATTTTACTATTAATTATACTGTCCGTATTAAACAAGCAATATTTTATAGGTCAGGCTGCTATTTACTCTTAAGCTACTAATAGTTCTCAAGCAAACTTAGCCGTTATAGTTTTCCTTGTTAATTTGAGATATTTCCTCCCATCCTGATTTTTTCAAAATGTTTTTACCAACAGTTTAGCTTTTAGAGTGACGACGCTCGATTTTAACAAAAAAAAAACAGTTTAAAGTTGAATATTTCGCAAACGAATCACTGTATCGAGAAATCGTCTTCACAACCCCGTAATGATTTTAAATGACCTATCCGTCCCACTACACACAAGGGCTCCTCTCAGAATACTGAAACTTCGTTGCAATAATCTTACGAGTTGACGCAAAATGTGACCTCAAAATCCTTCGCTGCAGATGACACCGCATTACATGACGCGACGTTATGTAAAAAGGAGCTATTATGGTGAAAAATGGGGCGGCGGGTTGACGTGTAGTGTTTTAACCATCCTGAGGACCATTAACTGCGGCCGGTTAGCCGGGGTAGCTTCCAGGGCTAATGTTGCACAGTTTTAGTTAGTTATTTTGTTTGAATCTCAAACCATTTGCGTGTAACTCGAGCATTAAGCCTAGGCCGCTGACGGACAAACATAGAGACATGGCAAGACTAATTATAGGGCAAGGGTTTCTATGACTACGAAATCCTAAAAAGGCATTAGGCAGCATAATAGTAACAAGTCAAGGCTGCACCGAACTTCTTGCGCTAATCGATTTGAGGTATAATATTCTATGCACTCGTGTATGTGTGCGTGAGAGCGGCTAGAATCAAAGCCGTGCGTAAGCGCAAGCGACACAACACAACTTCCCCGTCCGATGACCGAAGAAGAACTAACCGAACTATCGCAACTCACTATACGGACAGAGGGGACGCATGGCGGCTCAAGATAGGTTAGTCAGACCGCGCTTGTATTTAGGTAACTTCATCGTATTACTAAAACAAATAAGGTACATATATTTTAAAAATGTAGAATCACTAGGCCCTAGAAAACATCTTGTTCTATTAATATTCAAAAAATCATGACCTGCCGTGCAGTATTTACGCCGTACTAAGAATTTATTTTTTAGAGACGACTTTGGATTTTTTTTCTATAGAGCACAAACTACAAGTAATCGTGTTTCGAAAATCACTGGTAGTTAGAGTGAATCCTCAAATATATTGCACATGAATTTCAGAACTTTCAGAGATTTGCTGGTAATTATACTGCAAGGGATTAAATTAATGCAATAATTGCGCCAAAAACTCGGTGCGGCCTTAATTTTTAGTCCGTTTTAAGTCTGAGAACATCTCAATAATTCAGGCGTCCTCGTACACTGACTGTACGAACGCATACATTAACCCGTATTCTGCTTCGCGGTTAAAAAAACACCGAAGACCTTCATAAATATCCCCCGGTTTTCTCTTTCCTTTAAAGCGTGTAACATTACCGCGACATGGGTCTAGCCCGCCTTGCAATTATGCAGTATGAATTTGGATTCACAGAACAAGGAATTCAAAGGCTGCTACGAATGGGACCTTGTACAGCGACTGTAACTTGTGTAATACAGGGTTATTTGTAATTCACTGACATCCTCTTTAACCCTGAATTCCTATCACTCAAACAAATGTTTTTTGTTCTACAACTTTTTAAAATTAAGCACTTTTTTTCCCATACAAATACACAGAGTATCATAAAAATAAGAGGAAATCTCAAATTTTCAAAACGTTATTACACCAAAAATATTAAGTTATGACAAAAGCTGTAAAACAAAAAACGTTTGTTTAAGTGGTAGGAGTTTAGGGTTAAAAGGATGCTAGTGAATTACAAATAACCCTGTATACAAGTGTTTGCGACTGCGGTACTGCCGTCATATCTAACTTTATTCTTGTACCTCCTAGCTTTTGCCCGCGACTCCGTCCGCGTGGAATTAGTAATTTGGGCAGTTTATTTTTTTTTATCAATTTGCTTTTTCATCAATCGATATAAAAAAAATTACCCGCACCCCCCCCTCACCGACCCCCCCACTGAACCCCACCCCCCCCCCCCCGCACACCCGCGTTCACATTCACCACCGTACCTACTGCCAAGTCACTACTTCTAAAAACTGTTCTATAAATTCTTAAAATTGACGTATCTTTCTTATTTGTGAACCGATTCAAATGAAACAAACACTAAATGTTAATCCAAGAAAATACCAACATATCAGTGAAAACCGCATCCTTCTAGGTTAAGCCGTTTCTGAGATTAGCACGCACAAACGCACAGACAAACAGATAAACAGACAAACAGACAATAATTCTAAAAAACATTGTTTTTGCGCTAGTAAATAGCCCAGCCCTAGTGACAGTTTTTCTCAAATATCTTCAATGTACAGACACCGACTTGTTACAGATTTATTATATGTATAGATAGATAAGTTACCTTCAGGGTGTATTAAATAGGTTATGTGATATACACCTTGTCTTAGGTCGAATAAAGCTAATTTCTCAAAGACACTGATATAGCATCTCGTACCTTTTCTATACTAATATTATAAAGAGGAAAGATTTGATTGTTTGTTTGTTTGCATTGAATAGGCTCCGAAACTTCTGGACCGATTTCAAAAATTCCTTTGCCGTTAGAAAGCTACATTTTCACTGAGTGACATAGGCTACTTTTTACCGCGGGAAAATGACTTTTCCTACGGGAAAATTAATTTATCGCGGGCGAAGCTGCGGACGGAAGGCTAGTAAAAGATAATCAACTAATGAATTTGAGTAGGTAGTGCATGGTTAACCCGTGTATTTTCTTTTTAAATTACGCCAAGAAGAAGGTTCAAGACGGGAGTTTGTTTAACATTAATCTCTTTGTCTTTAATGTGTCACGTCAATGTCATGTCATTTATGTTAGAGCTTGTTGTTTTTTAAAATTGTTTCCTCTTGCGAAAAGGCAAAGGTTGTAGAACCATACAACCAAGTCTTGGTTATTTATTTTAGAACATTTAATTACTAGAAAGTTATCGGCTTTTTGTTTTGTTTAGAAATCAGTGGGCATAACTCCTACCTTTAGAATAATGCTTTATAAGTCAGAGTCAAAGTCTTACAATTTTGGCTAACTATAATGTATTTAATTATTATGTATGGAAAAGGGAAAAAACTGTTTTCGGCTACAACAAAAAACGATTTATCGGGTAGTTTCTGTGGGTGTTTCAAGTAGGTAATGATTGTATCGAAGTTAAGGTGGAACGGCACGCTCTAGGCGCGAAATTCAAAATTTTTCCAGGTTTTAATTTATTGTGGGTAAACGGTGTAACTGTTTAACTTTATATGGTATTTGCGCTTGTAAAACAGTGTTCTTTATTTTATTGTGTAAAGCTTTTTAAGAATAAAACTGATAGCTTGATATAAAAGTTGTCAAACATAGAAATTCGGACTTTCAACGTTTTGACAACTTTTATTTCAAGCTAATAGTTTTATTCCTAAAAAACTTTACACAATAAAATAAAGAACACTGTTTTACAAGCGCAAATACCATATGAAGTTAAACAGTTACACCGTTTACCCACAATAAATTAAAAACTGTAAAAATTTTGAATTTCGCGCCTAGAGCGTGCCGTTCCACCTTAATGGAAATAGAAATGAAAGGGTGAGTAAGTTATGTATTGCATTAGGTACTAAAACTACAACGAAACCTTAGTTATATCGCGACATGTTCCTAGTGTGGATTGTAAAACCTGACTATATCGTTCGATAAAGTCATCTTATTGTTGCTGTTGCGACACTGAAAAAACGAAGGCCAAGTTTTTACGGGTAGCCTTGCAAGCCCCATTATTAGCTCTGAATACTTTAAAACTTAGGTGTAACATATTTTCTCAATAAAGAAAGACGAGTTCCACCATGTTTATCTTGTTCTCATCTTTTGTGCTCAACTGTTAAGTGTCTTGGATGCGCGCAAGTTTTTTAATTTCCTCCGACTTGGACCGTGGAGCGCTTTGATTAAATAACGCTGGCAACTTTTTATGGCTTTTAATAACCGATACTTTACTCTATACACAGGCGAAGAGTTTATGTTTCAAATTGGATTTTTTCTTTTTTTATTTACTTTGATGCTACCTATCTTTTAAAATATCATTACTCTTCCTTTTGGCTTCGCCGTAGTCGTGAAAAAACGTCACGTTTCACAAGAGCTGGCACGAATGGATCGAATGAGCGAATGAATGTATCTATGTGTTACCTATTTAAATACACTTCGCACAAATATGAAAATGACATGCATCAGTCATTTTCCTACAAAAATGTCAAAGTGACATAACTTTCGTTCAATCCATTCGTGCCAGCTCTTGTAAATCGACCTGCACTTCTCGTACATTGCAAATTTTATAGGAGTTTTGTAATTAATATGGGATATTTTAGGTGGTTGAGTTAACTACATTGGCTTAATGCCACTGTTTGTTTTTTTAATTGTGGTTGATAAATGTTTCCAAAAATTTCAGTTGACAAACTTTTACAGAGGTGCTCAGTCAGACTAAACTCAACTTAAGTAAATATAACTTATGTCCTGTCAATCGTTCTAAGGTTAACTGGAAGAGATGCCTTCAAGGGATAAGTTCGCCTTCGTACATCTGTTTTCTCTTTTTAACTGTTTAATTTCATGTTACTTGTCACATTACTTTTAAAATAATTTGTATTATGGCCCTTAGATTGTCTTAGTTAGTTGTTTTTTTAAAAATATGGCTATGTCCATCAGAGGAGTACCTATTTTGCCGTTATTCTATAAAAAATCATAAATATGAGAGAAAATGGTGAAGAACCTATGACAGCCGAAACCCATTTTATACATCAATCACCTTAGATTATTTATGCACTAGATAGAGTGTCAGTAGCAAACATTGCGATACAAAACGTCCAAAAATTCCATTTGACAGCTTCATATTACGATCGCGATACGTCATGCTCATGACAGAAGGGAGGCAAATGACATATAAGCCAACAGTTGGCTTATATTTTTTGGGACGTTTTCACGCCGCCTAAGCTCCATCTAGTGAATAAATAATCTAAGGACACCACTTGTCAAGTAAAAACACTGACAGCTAACAGCGGCATCTCTCCTAGGTCCCCATCTAATACCTTTAAACGAGCAATTCTTGTATATATGTATATATATATATATATATAATCAGGATCTCGGAAACGGCTCCAACGATTTCGATGAAATTTGGTATGTGTGGGTTTTCGGGGATGAAAAACTGATCTAGCTATGTTTCATTTTCAGAAAATCGCTTTTACTTGTGTTTTCCGGCTATTTTTGTTTGCATTAGAATATAAAGCTAAATTTCGCCGACTTCGAGCAGATCATAATGGCACATTAGAAATCGGGTGGTCGCGGATCCAGCCGACCTCGGTTCGATTCCACGTTTTTTTTCAACATTTTTAGTTTTTTTTTTAAGTTTATTTTTCATGAGAAAACGTCAAGTTTCTTCTTTTGTGAGAAAAAGTTACTTTTTTGTGAGAAAAAGTTACTTTTTTGTTAGAAAAAGTATTATAGGGAACGTGCAATAACTATAGGCGGCAGCACTAATGCGACAGAAGAGACACTATGCGGACAGTAAAACAAACTTATCAACTTATCAAGGTAAAACATTCAAATTGATGGCACCCTTATGGCACCAGTTGGCAGCACCGTCTATGTGCACGTTCCCTATTGGGAGCACAGAACAGGAAAAGCCGGTTGTCTGTAAAGTCGGCTTACGGACGATAGTTTAACGTGACTTAACCCCCCCCCCCCCCCCTCCGGTGTTTTTGTCAAATATCTTGAAAACGGTGCATCCTACGGCAAAATCAATGAAATTTTCATCCCCCCTTTAATTCCCCCGCGCTCCCTCCCCCGCATCCCCTCCCCCCCCTCTCACCCCCCACCCCCCACCCCTCCGGTGTTTTGATCTCGGAAACGGCTCCAACGATTTCGATGAAATTTGGTATTTGGGGGTTTTCGGGGATGAAAAATTGATCTAGCTTGGTCTTATCTCTGGGAAAACGCTTGGTACCGAGTTTCTGCCCGAGCAGAGCTCGGTCGCCCAGGTACTATCTATAGAATAGACAAACGGCCAACAGCGTTGCCTAACCTTTTACGCGAGGGTCAACCAATACACAGGTTGCTGTACCAACTATATCTACTGCATGGTCATCATACATCGTTGGTCCGACATCCATCCATCGACGTCCCGCCCGTTCCCTGTTCCCGCAAAAACTACACGAGCCAATGGCAACTTTATACTTTTACTTTTTATTTATTGCAGTTATTAAGTACTAAGAAGATCGTAACTTTGCGCATTGTTTTCAATCTTGTATTTATTTATTTAGACTTAACAATAATAGACAACAATAAACAATAGGAAGTATGTTCTATTTGGCGTAAAGTTCTTTGCCGGCAAAATCTATCTCCCCGCCGGAGGGTAACTTTTGCTGTATTTATCATAGTTTTACAATAGTCGTTTGTTGTGCCGTGTTGGTAGCCAGCCATGTTACAGCATCGTTGCGATTTTTGCGAGATAATTTTCTGGTATATTTTGAATGTTTAAGTGGATTTGTTATTGTGAATAGAACATTTATTTAATTCCAAGTAGCAACGTGATCAATCCAAATGGGTCAGTAATCAGAAACTATGAGGGATAGCGAAATCGGTTCTCCGGAACCATAGCGACGATTTTTAATTAGTAAAAATGGCATTCACATTTTTTTTTTATTTTTGGCGTTACAATATGTAACGAATGCCTATCACGGTACCAATATAAAACTTGTATGCAATTTTTATCACTTTTAAAATTTAACACAGATGATTCACGGTTGATTCCTATGATTACATAAATCTATTAAATATGAGATATATAGAGAGCAATCACCTTTGATTAATTCCCGATATTTCGACGCACATACGTACGTATCACGATCACGAGTAGAAAATCAAAGCTAATTACATAACGCATTCCATTTATAAATATAACAAGCTAATTATCTTTACTATTAATATTACGCTAGTTTGTATGGATGGATGTATGGATGTTAATACTCTTTCACTCTAAAACGGTTTGTCGGATTCTGATCAAACTTGTCATACAGTTAGTTCACAACCTGGATTAATATATAGTTTACTTTTTATCTCAGAAAATTGCATAGTTCCCGCGGGACAGCGATAAACGAATTCTTCACATACGGAGTTGTGGGCAACAGCTAGTGATGAATACTCATTAAAATAATGTCATACTCATAATAACTGAAGAACTAGAGAGTCTAAAGAGCTCCTAGTTTACATTAACACGACACATAAAACTTCGCCATTGATCCTTCAAGTTTCAAGTATGAATTATGAAGATTTTTACTCCGAGCGAGACCCGAAGCGCTCGACGAAGGACCCTTACGCCACTCCGCTAAGTGGCTTAACTTCAATAAGTTGCCAAGTGATTTTGAGTTGAAACAGAATGGGGCTTAGGTGTTAAAAAGAACAGTGTTCCGTTGCGACTTACGACACTTTGCCAGTGTCGGCAGCAACTGCAGCGCTTTGTCGAGTTTTTGTTACATTGTTATAGTTTCCTTTAACATCGTGTTGGAAGTATATTTGACGTCGAACTTTGTTAAAAAAGCTAAGGAAATTAGTTACAGGCTACAGCTACGCATGTTTTTAAAATATTGGCATAATGTTTTAAACTTTCGCAGTTCTCACTCATAAATATTTTCCCCTACACTTCAGTCGACTCATGATCATGGCCGCTGCACAGCGATCGAAACTTCGAGGGTTTTTCGTTAGTTCGTGATTAATATTAGTTATTACTTTATTATTAATGGCGCTGTGAGTGAGCGGCAGACGTTGTAAGTTTGTCTTTTAAATTTACAACCTCTATGGCTCGCATCATTTTGAAAAAATCTAAATGAGCATTTCTCAAAAACCTTGTACATTAATGATGGACTCCGAATTGCATTAAAGTTCACAGATAAGTAGCGTGAATGCATCTGAACCTAACTATGAGTAACACAGCCTCCCAAAATGTCCGCAAGTTGGCGATCGCAGTAGGTTACCTACTGTAAATATCGAGGACGCTGCTGCCCGTCCTCCGGTATTACATGCTTATCTTACCGACCGCGCAGTCTTACACCCCTCTACCACACTGGCCGCAGTTTTAGGGTCATTTGTGCTTGGACAGGGTCAATCGCATGCAAGATTAAAGCTCTCTTAAAATCGGCTCTAACCTCAAAATACCGATATAAACAAGTTAATCCATTCACTCAAGTGTCGCATGCTGTCAGTGCGCTAAAATGGCGGGTAGCGAGCTCAGAGCGACGACGCTTGCCAAACGCCGGTAAACCTTAACGACGCACTATAGACACTCGTAGTCATCTCGTTGTTTTAACGTATTTAGTGTCAACGCATATAAGCTCGTAGGAACGACAGCCTACTAGCGATGGGCGTTGAATGAACGGACTAGTTGATTGATCGGTCCATTTATAATCAACGTATGATTACTATACTAAACGGGACTTATCACGCAATAAATATTCGCATTAATTATGAGTGAAAATCACGAAAGTTTAATACAGTATAATCAACGTATGGACGGTCCACCGACCGAGCGTCGACTAGTCGAGTTTTTAGACGGCTAAACTAAGAGTTCACAATCGTTCATCATATATTTACTAGGAACGCGACGTGATCGACAAGCCATCATCAGAGCCCTGATTGGGTATATGCTGTCTATGGTTTTACATTAAAAAAAAATTAACGCCTTACTCGATGGTTAGTTCCGTGGAGGAACGAGTCAAAGCCACCGGGGACCCACTGACCGCGTATTGCGGCATTTTGCATTGATTCCGCACTGCGCTTACATCGATGGCGCA
The DNA here is from genome assembly GCA_947563465.1 of Archips xylosteana. Lineage (NCBI taxonomy): Eukaryota > Metazoa > Arthropoda > Insecta > Lepidoptera > Tortricidae > Archips > Archips xylosteana. Next base: position 16,609,174 of record OX387358.1, read on the forward strand.
TTGGGCCACAGAGTTCAAGTTCGCGTGTCTACGCAGCAATACTTGGAAAAATTATGAAAGACGACGAACGCGTAGCATTACGCTGCATTCGGAATACGGATTGTGTTGAAAATTTGTGTTATGAGTCATACACATTTTTTTTTATTTGCGTCTATAAGTGTCTATCATCATCATCATCATTTCAGCCAAAAGACGTCCACTGCTGAACATAGGCCTCCCCCAAGGCTCGCCAAACAGATTGGCCCTGCGCCATCGGCATCCAACGCGTTCCCACTTAAACCAGGTCGTCGCACCATCTTGTTGGAGGCCTACCTACACTGCGTCTTCCGGTCCGCGGACGCCAATCGAGAACCTTTCGGTCCCATCGGCCGTCAGTTCTACGACCGATGTGCCCTGCCCACTGCCACTTAACTCTAGCGATTCCTCGAAGGTCTATAGCAAATGAAGACATGAGTGGATGAAGGGGGTATGTCACATAAACATTATTTTGTGTAAATCGCAGTTAAAGGTTTATACGTTGTAGTTTTGTTTTTAAATTGAATAGGATATTGTTACTTTTATAAAAATCAACCAAATAGCCTGATCTATTGATTTTTTTAATAAAAGCTTTTAAATAACATTTTTTTATAAAAAAAAGTACATAACCCCTTCTTTCTCCTTTAAGCTGTTCTGCAAAGAAAAGAAGTTAAATAAATGAAAGTGTTTATTGTAACAAAATTTATTAATTTAGAAGAATTTCTTCGTAAAAATACCTACATTCAGGGTGTATAAATTTCAGCTGATCCCTAATGTTTTCTTTTTTTTCTTGGGATATCGGATATGTCATAATAAAAGAAAATAAAAGTTTGTCTCATAACATGGATGAAGGATCTAAGTGCGTACATAACACTTTCTTCTGTTACACTCACTCGCAAACTGGTAACCACTTCTAGAGTCATGTGCCCTTAGACGTTCATTCACGAAGAACGTAACTTATTCTTGTACATAGGTCCTTCATACACTGGGTTTAAAGCTGTTATAGTTTATAAACATGAGAACTGAAGTCTTTCGGTGTTGCATTATGAAGTCATATTTGCTTGCGTGCTTTTAAGATCTCGCCTTATACAACTGTTGCATAAAATAAAATACTATACCTACGAGTATTAAGGGACTAAATGAACCACAGAGTAAATAAAACCATAGACAGCAAATACCCAATCAGGGCTCTGATTGATGGCACATAATAATGCAGCCTACGTCCCCGTTATTATGTTTTAATCCGTGTTTTTCATTAAGCTCACTCCCGCCGGGAAAAATTTAATTCTGCCCGGTGGTTGATGCGATTAAAGAATTACTGGGTCGAGCTGGGAATGGAACTATGTTTTGTCGGGTTTGTTTAACGTTTATTTTATAGGCATAATGGAGCAGAAATGCAACATTAGTTTCTAAAAATAGGGGTGCGGAAAATATAACGAAAAATCTTGAAGGACATTGTTTTTTGGAAATTATTTTTCTTTTTGTTATTTTTTTGTGGTCATTTTTGAAATTATATGTTTAAAACGCAAGACCAGAGAAGAGCCTTTTTCCCCGTAGAAAGACACAAAATACCAGTTAAAAAGTATCTACTGGATGGAGGAATTAAAATATCTGAATGTTTTTGTTTCTGAAGGTTATCAGAAATTCAAAACTTCTTTATGTCACTGCTTTGGTAAAGTCTGTCAGATAAGGGTCCCTTTGAAGCACGCACAGAAATGACGAATCACTTAGTTTCCCATAAAATATATAGAACTGTACTGATTTCAGGATTTATAGGGTTCCGTACCCAAAGGGTAAAAACGAGACCCTATTACTGAGACTTCGCTGTCCGTCCGTCAATCCGTCTGTCCGTCTGTCACCAGGCTGTATCTCATGAACCTTGATAGCTAGACACTTGAAATTTTCACAGATGATGTATTTCAGTTGCCGCTATAACAACAAATACTATAAAAAAGAATAAAATAAATATTTAAGGGGGCTCCCATACAACAAACGTGATTTTATTGGTGTTTTTATAGATAATGGTACGGAACCCGTCATACGCGAGTCCGACTCACACTTGGCCGGTTTTTTAAATGTCATCTTAAAGAATGAAATATTGTTTTAGAAATAAATTTCTCTATGACTGATAAAAAATATGGAAAACGATACGTTATGGCAAATGAAATTCGGCCGGAGAACTCTGGAATTATTATCGTAACAACCGTACCCTAAGACATAATATGACATAACCCCTTACACATAAACCCGAATCTTTTTATTCAATTTTAAATTTATGTATTCCGTCCCAATGCGGTGGCGACGTAAAGCCGCGATTGGGTGTTTTTACGACAACCCGGCTTTACGATTGGTGCATGTACCGTGCTGGAGAATACTGCAGCATAAAGACGTCAGCGGAATGGATAGTAAAGCGTTTACAGTTGACGTTGTAGGGGTTAACATTGTAAATTATGGTGGCGTGGGGTCAAGTTGCTATTGTATTCAAAGTATTTTTGGCGTGGATGCCCACCCCTTTAAGTCGAACTTGCACGGATTTAAGTTAAATATATAAGTCACGTCACGAGTTAAGTGCTAACCCAGGGTTAAGTAGTATCAAAAAAATATGTAACTGTCAGCCATAACCTTGATTTAATTTTTAGGGTTCCGTATCCAAAGGGTAAAAACGGGACCCTATTACTAAAACTCCACTGTCCGTCTGTCTGTCTGTCACCAGGTTGTATCTGATGAACAGTGATAGCTGGACAGTTGAAAATTTTACAGATGATGTATTTCTTTTGCCTGTTGTTAAAAACTAAGGGGGGTCGTCATACCACAGAATATATAATAGTACTAACGTACAGAATGGACACACTTCGCCCCGCACCGATTCGAGTTACCCCACCCCACAAGGCACAGATTGCCGGACCCCGCCGGAATCCAGAAGAGTGCGCACGCGATGTATGTAGGCGTACGCGTGTACAGACGTCGTCGTGCTTATGTAGATTCAAGAACGCGTATTTGTACGTCGTGTCCGCCGCGTGGTCATACATGAAACTTTATTAGTGTATTTAACTCGATCTCTATAACTAGAATCTTAACTCGATTTCTATAACTAGAATCTTCACCGATTGTTTATTATTGTATCCACTCCAACAAGAAATAATAAAAATATTATTAAATTGAATATTAAGGGGGATCCTGACTAACCAATATAAAATAATCCCACATTGCGTACATTTTACTTAGAAGCAGGGCTTTGCTAACACTGGATTAATTTAGTTACAGCTGTTTACCTAAAAATTAGTACGGAACCCTCAGTGCGCGAGTCCGCCCCGCACTTAACCGGTTTTTAATTCTATAAGCCACTGTCTCAGTTGCTCTAGAATGGTTAACGAGTACCTAAAACAAATAAAATGTCGATGGTTCGAACTCTGGTTTGGATCCCATGGACCGATTTCTTAAATCACAAAATTGACTGTTTGATTCATTGAGTGAGATTTATTGGTTGTTATTTTTTTTACAAAGAACGACGGTACTTTCAATTATTCTCGCTCTTTCTCTCTCAAGTGTTCAATATGGTGTACTGCTACGTACAAAAGTTCTGCTCAATTTTAAGCTTCATATAGTTCTAGTTCGCGAAATTAGATAGAACGTAATTTTTCTACTACGCTAATATTTTTCACTATTTTCGCCCTTTTTCTCCATTTTCTATTAAAAAAAAAATATATATATATCACGGGACAATTCACACCAATTGACCTAGTCCCAAAGTAAGCTTAGCAAAGCTTGTGTTATGGGTACTAGGCAACGGATAAACATACTTATATAGATAGATACATACTTAAATACATATTAAACACCCAAGACCAGAGAACAAACATTCGTATTTTTCATACAAATATCTGCCCCGACACGGGAATCGAACCCTGGACCTCAAGCTTCATAGTCAGGGTCTCTAACCACTAGGCCATCTGGTCGTCTAAATCTATCTATCTGGTCGCTTCATGTTTTTTACGCGACTACGGCAAAGCCAAAAGGAAGTTTAATGATTTAGCAGTCAATGTTTTTATTTACGGATGTTCCACCGTAGCGTCGAGACTACTCATCCGATTTTAATGAATACGGTGTCAATCGATTTGTTATTATGCTCCGGGTAACAGAGGATACTTTTTTATGTTTAAAAATATAGGTCGGATTTTTCACGATATCGTTACCCTGAACTTGGAACCTAACTGCTTAATTTAATTTAAACTTTAGTATCAAGATGATTGGCGTTCCTACTTATTGACAGAGTGATTAAAAATTCAATTCCTCTCTTTTTCTCCGTTTTATAAATATTTACGCTCACTACACGAATAACATTCCTTACTGTTCGTATACTTCATTTAATTTAGAATTAGAAACCACAACAACATTATATTGCGGCTCGTGAACTGTAATCTCTGTACAATTTGTACTAGAGTAACAATTGACGACACGCAAATAAAGTGACATAAAAACAATTTTATTTTGCGGCTGCCAGACTATTGTACTGTACTATTTGCTAGGTAAGAAATAGTTGACCAGACGCAATATAATGTTATTGTGCTTTCTAATTCTAAATAAAATGAAGTATAGCTATGGTCGACCTCAGAAGTCGTTGAATACTTTAATACTTTGTCACTTTCACTGACGTGACATATTTCAAGCTTCACAGTACGACTGGTCATTGCGATAAAGTACTAAAATGTTCAACGACTTCTGAGGCTAGCCGTACGTCGTATACTGGATATACTGTGCTTAGCTTACTCTCTCACTCTCTATTAGGGATGTTGACGCCATTAAAAAATAATTCGAAGACACGACTCCAATAAAAAAACGAGCCCTGAAAACCAGATTAATTTTCGATTAACTGCTTAATTAGATTTTTTGTTGTTTTAAAACAAATAAATAGTTGATTGAGTTGGCGAACAAGTGACGTCATAAGTTGCTATTTTCATTCAAACTCTATGGGAGAATTGTGTTTGACAGCTCATAAAAAGTACGTCAGTTGATTGGTGGTGTCAACATCCCTATTATGGGTAATCTTTTTACAGCTATAGCCATAACTATGTCATTATAACGAGTTGGCGATCCTCATTGTTCGGACTATACTGAAATGTTCATACAAATGAAAACAGTAGCGCCCTCTTGACAATGAACATATATCACTGGTCAGGCTTTACTATAAATACCAATTGATTCCATATCAGTGTTAATATAATCTCCGGTAATTAAGCATATTAATATTATTAGTGATTTAATAGACATCTCACGTACCTTAGCTTAATATCCGATTTACTAATTGGTGCTTCCCTTAATTAGTAATCAGTCGTTATAATTAAATTGAGTCTCGCCATGGCCACGTCTGGCAGGAACACTTGTAACGTAATTTTGTTGATTAATGTTAAGATTTACGTTTGAGACAAGTCTTCGTCAAATGAATAGGTCATCAGCTGCATTGATTAGTTGGTTGTTAGCAAAATTTATGTAATCTACGCAGCTACGTTATATTTTATCCAAATTTATCATTTTCATATTTTTGTATACTTTATATTTTACTTCACAGTACTGTTTATAATGTATAGTAAGATAAGAATAGAAGAGAATACGTTTATTTGAGGAACACAGGTGTATATAATCGATCTTAAAAGTAATACATTCAGGAATCTCTATGTTTTGCCGGTGGGCGTACAAATATTGTTTTTCTCTAACATAGTTCATACATAGTCATCAAACAATACCCAATAAATTCACAGCAGTAATAAAAATAAAGCTAACTATAAAAAGTGTGTTAATGTTAATCAGTTTAAATAACTCTTATAGCAAGGATTTTATTTAATGCAGGTCAATATCAATGTCCGGCAGAATTAATAATAAATACAATTTAAAAATTAATGTCATTAAGACGCATAAAATTATGAGCACTTCACATCATGACTCATGAGGTCATGAGCGATGATATTTTTGAGGCCAATGCATAATGTTCTCTTCTTTCTTTTTCAGGTAAGCCATTCAACAAACTTAATCGAGCAATATGTATTTGCTATCACGGAAGAATGATTTGAAGATTGTCCAAAGTCCTGGATTTTAAGGTAACATGTACTTTACCCACCTAGATACAATAACAATTTCTGCATTACTAATCTTACGCCTAGCTGCATCTCTCTTGTAACACCATAAGCTCACGAACTGGTTTAAACTAGTTCTGACCAGTACAAACCGGCTTGGCCCAGCTAGAACCGGAAATTATCGGTGCAAGAGTTACGGTTAACGTAATACTTCGGCCGTCGTACAGTAAATAGATTTAACACGGTATGAAAACGATGATTCTCACGTCTAAAGCTGGTAATACGCGTGCCTGCAGCTTGCACATTTTCGAATTAATAGCTACAATGAAGACTCCAAAGCAGGTCAGAGAACAATAAAAATTAAATGAGGCTACCGCTTTCTTCGCAAATGTCTCATTTTTGACGTAAAATGCTTGAAGATGGCAACAATTTGGTAACTACGCAAAATTTTTGTTCCTTTATCATTCGTTGTCAACTTTTTACTGTAAAAGCCTGCAATCTGTAAATTATGGTTTGAACACACCAACCGTAGAGTTTTCTTATTCTCGGTATCTTCCTGTACGATATTTTTAATATTCTGCTTTGGAATACTTAATTTCAGTTACAATACCGATCGATTATTTAATAGGACTAGCTTTTGCAAACAACCGTTGAAAAGGAATTCTTTGTCTGTGCATTCTGAGGCAAAGGAAAAGGATAAAGACAAACGATTGTAATACCTCAGTTGTATTACTGTTTTGAATTTGCAAACTATGAGTTCCATCGAATTGCAAACGAGGAAGCACCGGCGGTATCCGATTTCCAATTAACATTTGGAAAACCCTTTATAAAAAGTTCACATCGAAATACCGATTTTTGTACCAAAATGAGTGAATGAGATCGTGGGTTTTGAAATTTAGTGCACTTATTAATAAATAAGTTGCATGGCGTGATTTGTCATGAGAATTTCTAGTCTTCACTAAAATTTAGATGTTATACGAATACCTTAATAACTCGTACGAACGAGTATTATACCTCTTATCTACATAATTTTCACACAAAACTACCGTAAGACTCACTTCTAGTGAAAAACACGATCATAGACATGAGTTATCCGTATTAGAATAGAATAGAATCGTTTATTTCTGTTTAGAGTTACATTTAGGTACAATTTGTATTATTTGTGCCAAACTACAGAGCAGTTTGTCGGCACTTTAGCTCTTGGTTATTAGCTTGGTTATTTTTTCACTGCCTCTTATATATTATCTTAGGTGTCTTGGAATTAATCCGGGATCAGTCGATGGTTTTGTTAGTTTAAATGAACATGACTACATATAAAGGTTTTTAGGATTTTTTTAATTTTTGCTGACAATTGTTTTCAAACGTTTTGAATCAAAGATTCCGAAAAAAAAATTTGAAGTCAAGTACAACAACCTCCTGATAATTTTAGATTCATATTGAGACATCTTGTGTAGATGAGATGATTATGAGCTGAACTATATAAACCTTCTTTCTTGTTTTGCGCGCGTATTTTTTGTGGCACTCGCGCGTGCGTGTGTTTAATTAAGGGCCATATCTCACCGGGACACCACGGCGGCGCAACCAGTCGCAACCAGTCGCGCAGCCGTGGTGTCTAGCTACCAAACTAGCTTCCAAACCGAGCCACCAATAGAGACACCAGATTCGCCGCAGTCTCAAAATGGACGCCGATGAGATAGTTATGCTGATGCTGAGGGAGCGTCGCTGGTGGCGCGACTGGCAGCCGAGTGAGTGAGATAGCATACAGCGCCATACTAATTAGTGGTGGCGCAACCAACGTGGCAGCACGGCCAGTAATGTTGCATGCACGCGTCTACGCTGGTTGCGCCGCCAAATCCGTTGCGCAACCAAGTGGACCCCAGGTGAGATAACCTCCATAGAGCTGTATACATTTTGTTGGTGGCAGAGACTGGTTGTGCCGCCGTGGTGTCCCGGTGAGATATAGCCCTAAGTTTTCGTGATACAGATAACATCGATACTAATGCTGACTGTATTACCAGTAACAGACGAAATCCCGGCAGCAAAAGTAATGTTTCCCATTAAGGCTAAATCAGGCGCGGGTATTCATACGACCAAAAGCCCCGTTTGGCATTGTGCGCGATCCTAATTAATGATTTTTAGGGCACCGCAGAGATGAACCTTTTCGAACCGACACTGGAAAAGTTTCTCAGGTACCACTTTTTTGCAATTTTCTTTCCGATATTGTAAATACAGTAGACAAAGTTTGTGAATTAAATGTGATGTGATGTGTTATATTTTATCACATTTTCTAGAGATGACCTTAAGCTTCAAATGGTTCGTTATTCGAGAGTTTGTTCTGAATCACTTTCGTGAACACATTTGGGTAGAAATGGTAGAAGATTCTGATACAGTTTCGAGTTATTTGGTAGAAGTACATAACCTCTAAGGGCCTAAGCACACGGCGTATTTTTAACGCGCCGTCGACGCGCGTTTGTATCGATACAAGCACGTGTCGACGGCGCGTTATTTAAAAAACGCCGAGTACTAGGGGTCTTATATGCCATAGAAAATGCGATCAAGATCTACACTACATCCAATCCGTAAAAAAAATCACCACGAAAGTGATGCGGTTGAAACGCTCAAATGACACAAAAGTAGCATCCTAAATCCTTTTATTTGAAATTTATTGAAATAGCATCACCTCATTACGACCTTAGTGTTTAAAGCTTTGGCAGCACTTATTTGCTTAAAATAATTCCGCAATACGTACGTGATACGGAAAATTACGTATTCAAACAACTGATATTTCAGCAACCAAAAATAATACGTAAGAAGTCGTGTACGCTAAGACCGTCGATCCGATAATGGCCCCGTTCGGCGTGTGGCAGCCATTTTTTCTCCGATCATAATTTATGGCCCCTCGGTGGCTGAACTTCTGACTTTAAGATATCGGGATTACTCGGCGCTATGTTGGTAGTATTGTCATACGTCTTGTTACACGAGGAACACATTTGACATCATTTACAATTGACGGTGCTTGTTATCTGTACCTATAAAAGATTGACATGACTGACTGACTAATTGATGTAGAGACTAGAAAATTCGTGAAAAATATTTTTTAACGATAGAGGTGCACTAAGATGGGACTTTTCGAAATTCCCACGGGATAGAGAGCCAATCATGATCATCAGTTACTTAACAACACGCGTTCAACAATTGATTTTTAGGGTTCCAGAGCCAAAATGGCAAACCGTTATAGTTTCGCCCTGTTTGTCTGTTGGTCTGTCTGTCTGTGCGTCCGTTCGTCCGCGGTTTAGCTAGGAGACTATTAGTTCTAGAAAGCTGTAGGTCTAGCTGTAATTTTGCGTGGATATACGTAGCGATTAGCCCGAGCTCGAACTCACGACCCTCTGCTTGAGAGGCCATAAGTCAAACCAGTAGGCTACTGCGACTTTTTTAGGTCATAGCTGTGGTTGTGTCAGGATTTACTTTAGACCAGGCGCTAGCCGTTGACAGTAAGCGTACTCGACTAAAGCCCATCACACACAGCGCAGATGCGGTAAGATATCTGTATCTGAACAGATATCTGTCAATATCGCTCCCTATACAATTCAATGGAGGACCACACACAGCGCTGATGCGGTAAGATTTTTATCTGCGTATCAGTGAGCACCGGCATATATCGACAGAATCCGACAGATGTGAAGATTATATCTGCAGATAAATACAGGTGAATGCGCAAAAGCATACTTTCATCATCATCATCATCATCCCAGTCTATATTACGTCCCACTGCAGGGCACAGGCTTCCTCTCAGAATAAGAGGGTTTGGGTCGTAGTTCCCACGCGGGCCCAGTGCGGATTGGGAACTTCGGTGTATAATAAAATAAATATAAAATTACGTACTACTTACGCAAACAACAAGTCATCCTTGCGTAGAAATGCATTTTCGCATTTTTTTACATTTTGTCGTGAAGAGAAATAAAGAAAGTGTAACGCGCTTTCATTGAAAATTCATTGTAGCCTATCTATCTCTCAAAGGGCCGGCAACGCACCTGTGACACCCTTAATGTTGCGGGTGTCCATGGGCGGCGGTGATTGCTCTCCATCAGGTGACCGGCATGCTCGTTTACCCCCTTTTATATAAAAAAAAAACACCCTGTATAAGCCATCCGCACCACAAAACACGTCTACTCAGCTCCGAAATTTTAGAATGAATGTAAAACCTCGCATCTGCGCTATGTGTGATACCTGCAAGCGGATAAGTTTTTATACGCAGATAAAATCTTACCGCATCTGCGCTGTGTGTGACAGGCTTTAGAGCTTGTCTATTTTAAAATGACGCGCCTCACCACCGCATTTACGCACAGGATTTGAAACTCAATTTAAGCTACAATAGAGAAATATTTCTCTTGGCAGATGTGCGTGAATGAGGTGGTTGGGCGCGCGTCATTTTAAATTAGACAAGCTCTACCAATACTCACCTGTCATTTAACATTTCGTTTCGCAATTGCCGTTAATATTTCTTTTTTAAATTCAAACTTACTATTTACAAGTACCGTTATAAATAGTGTGCTCAGTCGTTATCATCATAATCTGATTTTAATTCGTACAATTTATCGAATCAATGAATGAAATGAAATGGCGGACGCAGCGGCCCGCGCCTCGTTGTCGCTGCCCCTGGGACGTTTACACAAACACATACAAAGCTGTACTACCCTGCCTCCATTTTATACCGTTTATTAATGGAAACAAAGACCAGATTACAATGACAATGGTGTTGACAGCGTAATGTATTAATTAGCGCAGTTCAAATTAAACAGAACAAATTGTGATGAAATTAAAATTAATTCATGCATCGGTAATAAGTGTTTTATTTTCGTTCGTTGATTAATTAATTTTACTATGGAGGCTTTGTACTAAAATGTTGGTTGTTACAAGACTTTATTTAATTTGCAATGTAGGGAATTGACGTCTCAGAATGTAGCAGTAAATCTCCATCATGTTTTCAAAACATCTTAACGCCTTTAATGACTGTTTTAGCTCAAGTCTCCGTACACTTAGTGCCATCTTAACAAGGACCAACTCCCTAACTTACTCTGGGTTCGCTCGCGGTGGGTATAAGCTTAAATGGCTTTTCTATAGGGCAAAGTTTGCACGGTCATTGCAGTGAAGCTCCTAGCGGCTAGTCCTTTGAGTAAGGCTGCGCATCCGCCGGAGATATGCGATGAAATATCCACAAAGAAGCGCTGATCCGAGTAGGAACGTTATAATACATTTTGCACCAAGGGCCTTAATTAGGTCATTACTAATGAGTCTATTAGAAGCCCGACGCCAAAGGCGGAGGTTTTTTTAATAACTCGAGTTTGTAATCTCCTTACTGCCCGTGATACACACAATGATTTTCATCACATCAAATAAAATTACTTAAACTCATTGTAAAATAATGGCTACTCGCCAATACAGATTGTCACTTTTTTCGAGTTATCTACCATAGATAATGTACTTAAACTGTGTTTAGTTTAGAATTCGAATGGTCTACGGCCAGATTCTGCCAACATGTTAAAAAAATACTTACTAAAATTATTGCAAAACTATTTGATATAAATTTAAAATATAAAAATAAAGGAGTTTCATGAAGCGTAGGTAAGTTTTGTGTTGTAAAATTAAGTTATAGCCATGTTGTAAAGATATAAAATAAAACGTTGACTGACTTGAAACCTCTTTGGTCTGAAATTACATACTTATTAACTTGATTGCGAATTTTAAAACTAAAGTTATAACTCCCTGGGGAGGAAAAACTTTACGTAAATCCATAACTCCCTTAATAACAGTTTAGCCCATTGTCTTTAGTATACAGGCTGGAATAACACCATTGACGAGCAAGTGTGATGAAAAATAATTTATTGAATCATGCGTTACTTTGCGGAGGTCCATATTAATGGTCGCGGGTGAGCAAAGGAATTGTTTCAGATCATTAGGAAAGTTAAGTAGTTTTATTGGTTTGACGACCGAATAGGCCAGTGGTTTGAGAACCTGATTACGAAGCTTGAGGTCCCGGGTTCGATCCCCGGTCGGCGCATTATGTATTAATAACTATAAATTGAAAATTTTAAAAACCCCCAACGCAATTATGTCAGTCGTATGTTTGAACGTTAAGTCAATGCCCATTATGCGTCTATGATCCCTTCCGCAGCTAACAAAAGAGCTGATAACTTTGAAACGAAACATTTCTAAGAACCATCGCCAAGAAACCTGCTTTCTAATAAAAAATACCGCATCCAAATCGGTTCTCCCGTTTAAGAGCTATGATGTCACAGACAGACAGACAGACACACACATATAGCGGTCAAACTTATAACACCCCTCTTTTTGTGTCGGGGGTTAAAAATACGAATGTTTGTGCTCGAGTCTTGGATGTTTAATAAATGAGTATTTACTAATTTATCCATTGCCTAGTACCTATAACACTAGCTTTGCTTTCTTTGGGAGTTAATTAGTGTGGAATGTCCCGTCCCGCGATTTAGTTATTTATTTACTAGCTGTTGCCCGCGACTCCGTCCGCGGAGAATACGGGTATAAAAAATAGCCTACGACCTATTCTCAGACCTACCGAATACAGACAAAAAGGTTTCATAAAAATCGGTCAAGCCGTTTCGGAGGAGTTCGGTAACAAACACCGTGACACGAGATTTTTATATATTAGATTTATTGGTGGATTTTTCCTCCCACACTACACTACAATTCCTCCACAGAATTTAGAGGAATATAAGGGTGAATCAACTTTTTCGTCATGTTTAAGGCCCATTTACATTATACAACTTTCTTACACTTTCCATACAATAAAATTGAGGCAGTAAAACATTGCTCAGTCTAAACCTAAGGTTTCTAAGGTTTAGACTGAGCAATGTTTTATTGCCTCAATTTTATTGTATGGAAAGTGCAAGTAAGTTGTATAATGTAAATGGGCCTTTACTTAGTCCCCAGTTGTCCAAGTGACATCTTAATACAGGGTGAAGCATGAATATTGCACCATAAAAAACATAATTTCTTTTTTTTATCCTTGACTCTACACTGTCCTTGGTTATGTCATTTTACGCGGGAACTCAATATTTCTTCAATATGAATCGCATTAGTGAAGAAATTAAGATTCAAATAGTGCAATTATACAATAATAATAATTGTGCAATAGTTCGCCTTTGTACATCTGTTTTTCTTGTTAACTGTTATTTTTCATGTTTTACGTACAATAAAGAGTTTTACATACATACATACATACATACATTATACCACAAGCTGAAATCGATCATTTTAGTTCAAAGAGCGTTCAAAGGTGTAACAATTTTGAAACCACCAAGTCGTTGGAATATTCTAAGGATTATAAAAGTGTTTAATGAACATGGTACGGTCCAACCCAAAACTTACCATCGCGAGCCTACTGCTAGAGTAACCAATGCAATTGTTGCAGTATCTGAAGCAATTCAACTGAATCCCAGAGCTTCCACAAGACGATTAGCACTGGACGTAGGAGTCAGTCAAAGGACTGTGTTGAGAATATTGCATTAAAACTTGAACTTATTTCCATATGAAATTCAATTAGGAAGCCGCCTAAAACCACAAGATTTGCCAATTCGCCGAGAATTTTGTGAAAAAAATAATGAGAGTCGCAGATGATGTCCCGAACTTCATAAATTGTTTATTTGTGTCCGATGAAGCTCATTTTGACTTGAATGGTAATGTATACAAACAAAATTATCGCATATGGGCTGAGCATAACCCTGGAAACATTCACGAAATGGATCTACATCCGGACCGTGTCACGGTGTGGTGTGCAGTTTCGTCATCCTGCGTTGTCGGCCCGTACTTCTTCGAGGAAAACGGTACTACGGTGACAATTACCGGTGCTCGAAGATAAACTCATTTCAAGAAACGCTACACAATGTTGGCCTCCAAGGTCGCCGAGTACTACTGTTCCCAACTTCTTTTTATGAGGATATTGTATACAAGAAGTCTACAAAACTCGACCCCGCAATAGGAACGAATTGAAAGAAGCATTCACACAAAAAATTCAAGGCATCTCACGAGCTACTTTGCAGGCGACTATGCGTAGCGTACTAGACCGGTGCAGGGTATGCGTTAATCAGGATGGAGGCCATTTAAAGCAAATAATGTTTAATAAATGAGTAACTGAAAATAATCTTATGGTTGTACTTTATCTATTAACGATTACAGACATATAATTTTATAAACTGTAAAACAGAAATTTCACTTTCATTATGTAGCAATATTCACGCCTCACCCTGTACTATTTCATAGAAAAATGCTTAGGTTTCTAAAAGACAATTTTTTTTTTAAATATGGTAAGAAAAATTTCATTCACCCTTACCTTATTTTAGTAAAAAAAAAAAAAAAAAATTTAACTGTTTATTTCAGTAAAATTACAAAATTGCATGCATAATCTTAACTGATAATCTTAATTTAAAAAGATTTTATAAGTTAAGAAGTCTATTTTGTGTATACAGTCAAGGTCACAAACACGCGCACGTCAGAAGTCAAAAATATCTGTACACCTCTTTATCACTAAATAAGGTTTGTGTTTATATTATATCCGACTCCGAGCCGTCCATAGTATTTAGTTCTATGCAGCCCCAAGTCGAGCGTTTTGTGTTTGTACTGAGTTAGGAGAACAACGACCCTAACTGCACTCAAATTAGATATGCATAACGTAAACAGGCTCATGCAACTCGGATTCAATTTCCCGTGCCTTGTACAAAGGCTGGATACAATTGCTACAGAATTGTGCTAGAATTGTGCCGACTAGATATTGAATTCCTTGCATATTGATTGAACCACTTATGAAGACAAATAACAAGATTTTGAGATCGAAATACTTATATGCGTTCCCAGTACTGAATGCGTTAAGGGTTTACGTAGATTCCTTGTGATATCGGGTTAAAAATAGCTTATGTGTAGACGACCACCTATAAACCTACATTCCAAACTTCATCCAAATACGTAACACACGCACGCACACGCGTACTCCGAAAAGTCGCATTTATAATATCAATAAAATTTAACCAATTTTAGTATGATCATATTCAGTATATTTTATCCCAATAAATTGTATCTTAAACATATCCTGCGTGAAACTGAACGCAATTCATCAGGAAAACACTTATCATAGTGTGTAAAAAATAATGGATCTGTGGTCGTTTTGAGGCGGCCATCCATCAGGCTGTCCGCTGCTAATCACTAACGTGCTTTATTTGCTCATTAGGAAGATTTTCATCGCGTTGAAGCATCCTTTGAAACTTGACGTCTTTTACTTTCACTTATTGTCTCTATTATATCATACTTTCAACGGAATCAGTATTTATTTTATACTAGCTTTTGCCCGCGACTTCGTTTATTGCCATTCCGCAGACGTTATTGCATGATTGAATAACAAACATCCAAGCATCTTCACAAAATTTGTCATTTATAATTATAATATTAGTAGGATCATTATTTGTCTCATTGACAGATAGGAACCAATAGCAAACATATTCAGATATGATTTAAAGACAAACAAATTTCCGCATAATTATAAATTATAATACTTCGCGCCTTGAATGGCAGTGAATGTGACAGGAAAAGTTGTACAGAGCCGGACAAATTATACATTGACTGACGTGACGTGAATAATTAAAAATAAAATAAAACTTGACAGGTGCTGTCATCGGACTAACGATAATGCATGATAAATAGGTATGTACAAACATTTCGACAAATGAAAGTCGGACATAAAAAGATTTAGAAATTGCTGTAGGTTACCGCATTCTAGTATTAAACGTGAGTATTTTCGTGGTTTTCTTTGAAAAAACTTCTTTAAAAACATAAAAGTCTTGTAAAAAATAATCCCCTTGGGGTCTCGCACGATTTGTCAGTCGGACGTTTGTTGTTACTAATCACCGAGCCTTATTCATTAGCGGATCGGGGCCGCTCGGGGATGCTCTGGAGTGTACGGAAATCACACGATTTGTTCGTTGAGGTATTGTTGACGTGGTTACAAATGGGTAAGAAAAATGTTTCTGCATTTATTCTACCACGTAATCTTGGTGTTATTCTACAACGTAAGCATGTTGTTTATATCGGTAATACTTTTTGTGGTCACTACATTTTTTCTCATAGTAGTTTTTACTCATCTCGTTAGTATAATCGAAAAATTTACCTACACCAACAGATCAACTCCGCTGTAAAGTAAATATATGTATATGTACGATACCATAGCTGTTTTGCTAGTGTTTTTAGATTAGAATATAAATATACTTAGGCACCATTCTGGTACAAAAATAATCTTGGAGATTTCGGATTTTAAATTGAGAAAAAACAAATTTATGTTTTGATTAAGTCTCCAGTCTTGGCACTCCTGTGGCGTGTTATTTTATTTTTTATCTTAAATAGACTGCCAAAAACATAACTCTCTTTATTGACTTCACTAATAAATCAAAATTTCGGCCAGCTGAAACTTCTCAATAATTAAGCCCAATTCGGCGAGCCGAGTTCGCCACCTCTTAACTCGATTGTTCTATATTCGTAATCTCGGCAGTGACGGATCGGCCAACTTCGATGATCGATGGCCAGTAACATCTTGTACGTAATTATTAAACGATCATTTCTACAACTTTGACGTTTCGTTCGATCTGTTAGGTTGGCAGCATGGGAGCGGTGACTTTAGTCTCGATTGGAAATATTTTTAGAAGCTTTTAGTTAGCTTGCAATGTTCGTAATCGAGCGATATTTGGTTCAAATTTAGTTGCAGTTTGGATGACAATATAAGTACAGTCAACAAAAAGTATCTACAGTCAGTCTAAAAAACTTGTAAAAATTATTTTTTAACAAAAATTTGTTTGTGAGGTCAGCCTTTCAAGAATCTTTAATTCAGACATTGCAATTAGGAATATTGAAGATAGTCAAAGCAGCTTCAACGCCAGGGAGAACATACTTACGTCGACAAAAAAAAATGGCCTGCCTACAACTTTTTGACATTGTCACTAATTTTGATTGTGAACGCAAAACTAAATCAGAGGTAACTTAAAAAAACCCCATCGCTATTTTATACTGACAGAAAGCATAAGTAAACCTTTTCTGTTTCTAACACATTCATAAAAATATCTCGTTGCCATCTAAAAATTCATTCCGAACCTCACGACAAAAACATCAATATCCCAATTGCAAAACAAACAAACCACTCGCCCGTGAAAAACCATTCGCCTTTTCTTTGACAATTCGGTCGCAACGCAAAGCTCCGTTTATTTGCTCACTTCGGTTGCACATTTATGAGCACAAGTTGAACACAAAGGGCCTAACTGAGCAAAAGTCAATTTGCCGATACGCCCTATATTGCCAGGCGCGTCAACGCACCAATTAAAAAAAAGACAATCAACGTCAAAGGCATATCGGCTTTGGACCTTCGCATTGTACAGATAGACTCGTAATTTTATTGACAAGCTACATTGTATGAGATGTACTACAAAGAGTGTTTTTGGACAATAAAGTTCACGTGAAGTTACTTTGTGTTGTGGAATTTTTACGATGAAATTCTATGTAGAATGTTTGCTTTTTGTGTATAAAGATTGTAACAGAATTGAAGAGACGCCGACGTATAAAAACGCTTAATATTTCTTTTATTTTAAGTAGCCAAACATTTACTCAACCCGAATTAAAATGGGAAACTGAAATCAAACTGATTGAATTGATCGACCACCGTTTATTGCAATTGCCGCCAAAAATCTAATTTGACATCTCAGATGAGATGACGCTGTTCTGTTTTTTTTTGTAGCCTTATTTTTCTCGCAACGCCATCGCTCAGAACGTTCCAGCAATAGCGTTACCATCCGAAAAATACATCTATTAATAACAATATCACAAACGCTGTGTCCTATTTCCTCACACAATCAACAGCCAATCTAGAGCACTAAGATGGGACGTCTCGGGCCACTAATTTATGGCGGCTTTTTTTTTATGTCATAACTAATAAGTCCCAGCAAAATCCAACTAATCAGATAGTGGTTTTTAAAGAGATAGATTCGTTTAATCAGTTCACAAGTCTGTGCGGAATCTCCAAAGCGCTCAATCATCGCACAATCGAACAGCTAACCGCATGTCCTCGTTCAGATGCACCGCTAATCATTGCATACTGTTTAATTGTTGTGTTGATCCCATTGTTCAATAACACCAATGCAGTCGGGGTTCTCATCCAGTTCGGGAAATATGCGGGAATTGGAGATGTCTTTTTTTTGTAATGTAAATCGAAAACCATTTCGAGATAAATGTTTTTTAAATTGTTTTCTGTAGTTATTTAATTTTAATATAATTTAATGCATTAATTACATATCAAATAAGCAATGACCTTGACATTGAAGTAAAATTCGTAGACGGTCCAAGTTGTACTTTAATCGGTGTGGAATAGCATTATTTAGAATTCTTCACAATTTTACGCGCGGATTAAACTACGGAGTTTGATTTGGACCCGCTGTCTGACATCTAGCACTCTGACAGCGCCAGTAAAGTGGCACTAATTACAATGTACCACTACACAAAAAATAATTAAAGGGATTGCCTTATCGTAAGAATTTAGAAATTTGGCTGTGTAGGAGCCCTCAATTATAATCTGACGTCATCAACCAAAATAGTTTCAATAATTAATTTCTTTGATCAAAGATTAATTTTGAAAAAAATAGTGAACTAAATGAAAAAATATTGAAATTAGTTACTTATAATTGACTTTTCTATACAAAAAAATATAAAAACCATTGGTATTTTTTTAGACATTCCCAATTGAGTTAAATCGTTCGCTGTATGCAATGTGCGTGTATAGCACGCAGAACAAATGGCTGTAAAAAGTTCTCGAATGGAGACCACACGGATTGAAAAGCGCAGTGTGAGACGTCCACCAACGAGATGGACGAATGATTTGGTGAAGGGAGCAGGTTCAAGGTGGATGCAAGCCGCTTACAATCAATGATTGCGAATCCCACTATAGGCCTATGTTCAGCAGTGGACGTCTTTCGGCTGAATGATGATGATGACGATGATGATGACGATGATGAGACTGTAATAGAGGGGAAAAGGAAAAGGGGAAGACCAAGAAGGACATATATAGAGAAAATAGAAGAAAAAATAAATGCTTCATTATATAAAGAAGTGAAAGAAAAAGGGGAATGTAGAATAAGCTGGAAATTACTCCAACCGACAAGAGCCTAGCTCTTGGTTCCATATTGTTATTAAAGACAATTAGCTTATATAGTTAGTTATAATATAATAGAAATAAACAATAATAATAATAAATAATAATGCCCTACGACAAAGGGCCTAATGTGTTCGAATTATCAGGTTGTCCATTATTATCGTTCATTTCGGGCCGACAAATACGAGGTCGTAAACTAACCACACCCAATTGCCCTTCAATCTTAGGAGATTGAAAATATCTTCAAAATATAACCATTCCATGACAATTAACAGTAGAAGTAAACAGTAACCCGTATCGTGCGTCGTGCTATTAATTGCGGTTCATCTGGGCCGCAGTAAGCCTGGATTAGCGGCGGCTAGCGGGCTTTAGCAGGGTTAAGATAGAATACTAGTCTTAGGCACGTTGCTTTTGCCCGACAATGATGTAGCCTTCTTTACTGGTTGGATTACCACGGTTTGGAATAACGTAATAATTTGTAAGTGAGCGTGCTTCTTTATCTCGATGCTATACTTCGTTTTTTTAGCATTAGGAAAAGGGTAAACAATCTTGACGAGCCTTATTGAAATACGCTTTAAAAAAAATAGTACCTAACCACTACTTATGAAACCAAACGAATGTAAATGACCATATGCCCTTCGTAATAGTTACATATTTGCTGTGACTTATTTCTCAAAAGTGCTTTTCGTTAAAAAGACACGTCAAGACCGATTCGCTTTCTAATGCTAAAAAAAACGAAGTACAGTAAGATTATTTCCACTTTGGCACTCGGCAATTCTCGACATTCACCGAGAGAGTTCGGAAGTGCAATACTTAGGCTGATGTTTAGTTATTAATTGCACTAGCCTTCCGTCCGCGATAAATTAATTTTCCCCTAGGAAAAGGTATTTTCCCGCGGTAAAAGTAGCCTATGCCACTCAATGATAATGTAGCTTTCTAACGGCAAAGGAATTTTTAAATTCGGTCCAGTAGTTTTAAGTTTATTCGTTACATACTAAAATACAAATCTTTCCTCTTTATAATATTAGTGTAGATTAAATAGGTTTGTATATTTTATGTGATTAAATTTTAGGATTTTATATAAGTACTCTATAAGAAAGCACGAACCTTAATGGTTAAAACTGAGACGTCCCGAGTGTCAAAGTGAAAATAATCTTACTGCCTGCTGAGTTACGGCGCGCACACATATTCAGTGCTAAGAACTGGACAGGCGAGTTCTGTGTTCGGAGGCAGTTTTCGCTATAAAGCGGAAAAACGCTGCTGCTTGGATGGACAGAGCCTGTGTGTTAGCGTTGATGGGACGCGGCCGTACACCGCACCTTTTAACTGCCGTATCAAGACGACAGAGTTACCTCACTAGTGTTCATTATGCTAACGATTACCTGATTGGTAGATATTATTAGAGCGGAGAAGTTGATCGAAGGCATTGGTGAGACTGTTTTTTTTTCACGCCATTCGGCGATGTAAAGCCAACGAGTATCAGATGGCGGAGGTATTAACTTTATGGTCGATCGGATTTTAATAAAAAGTTTCTCGTTAGTAAAATAACTGACATAACAGGAAACCCCTTTAATTGGGTCCTAAAGTGACAAACTGTCGCGAAAAACCAAAACAAACAGCGAAGGGAAACTAATAATTGATACACTTTATCAATATTGGAGCCACTCTACCGCTCTCAGAATAGGGTAGTTGACTCCATCCTACTAATATTATAAACTCGAAAGTTTGTGAGTATGTATGATGTACTAAAACAGCTTTACGGATTTGATTGAATTGTATATAGATAGCTTGACGTCTGGAATAACACATCATAGCATACTATTTACCCGATATTCATACGTGAACCATTTCAAAACCCAAAATTTGAACCGCTAACTCAAGAAATATGAAATTTTGCTTGGATTGTCTGCGTACAACGTAGACAAATGCCACGATGTATGTTGTATTGTATTCGGCTGCCAGTGCGCAGTACTTTAGTTGCCTTGAAACAAAACAATTAGTACAGGATGACGACACCATCAATCAACTGACGTACTTTTTACGTGCTGCCAAAACACGGTTTTCCCATTGATTTTGTGTAGCGATTGCGTCACTTCTATGACAACTCAATCTAGCCATTCTTTTAAGCAGCTAAAAGTCAAATATTGCAGTAAATCGAAAATTAATTAGGTTTCAGGGTTAAAATAAGTTTTTTTTTTACTAGATCCGCATTTTGGAAAGGTTGTTTTATGGTGTCATTATCTCTATTAAGTTAGTGAATTAAACACACTAACGTCACAGTTCACTATTGCTAGAAGCATCTGTCGGGGAAGCGCGTTTTGACAACTCATAAATAGTATGTCAATTGATGAGTGGTGTCAAATACCCTATTTTACAGCCAAGTTACACAGCATAAGAAAGACTTGCAACTATGTTAATACGAAACGTGTTATTAAATGGTGTAGTGTAGCCGTAATTATAGGCTACCAACACACCGCAGCACGCAAGTTGCAACGCAACCTGAGACTCCACCTGCTCTATTACACTGTTATTAATTTCCCTCAATTAAATATTAGACTAAGTGCATATAACGATTTTTAAGAAGGTTTTGTGCATTATAAGTTTGCTATCGAAGTTAAAAGGGTAATGTTGTCTATCTTGCCTTCGCACATCGTACACGTAAACGATTAGAATCGGCAAAAAAAAGGAAAATTTCATGTATCTATACTTCGTTTCATTCAACATTTAAAATTTAATCGTCAAACTCGCGCTTGTTTTCAAATAATCCAATTTCGGAAGTGATCACGTGAGATCTGTTAACACTTATTATTGTTAAATAATCTAAGTTTTAAATGTAGAAGTTAGCACGAGTCATCTCATCTCTTCGCTTTATTAAAAAACGTATGCGAAAGTAGGTAGGCGTTAAATTTTTAATCTCAAATGGATGGATCTCCTACGAATAACTACAATATGTGTTATTTATTCCAGAAGTCGAGCTATTTGCATAAAGAAATAAATTACATTCTTGTTTATATATACAATTACATCATGCCAAATTAAAAATATGCCAAACGACACATATATGATATATGAAATTCGGATAAACGATAAAGAAGCACACTTACCATCAAGAAACCCCCGTGCTCATTTACCATCCAGTTTTTAAAAAAATAGGAAAATTGTGCTTTTCTTTTTTGGATAAGCATTTTATTGAGACATTGTTCCCGTTCAAATTCCTTAAGACATGCAAGTACATAGTAGATTGTCATGAAAACTTTAAACGCGTATGATTTTTTTGAACCCCCTTGCTCATTTACCATCCCGTGTTTTAAAAAAATAGCAAAATTGTGCTTTTCTTTTTTGGACAAGCATTTTATTGAGACATGCAAGTACATAGTATATTGTCATGAAAACTTTAAAGGCGTATGATTTTTTTGCTACTTTTTTAACAACCATTAGTAAATGAAAATGAGAAGCCGACACAAAAGTCTGCTACAGTTAATATCGTTTATCCTATCCGTCGCTATCCAAAACAAAACTAAAAGCAGGCTAGCCAAAAAAGCAAACCTAAAACTGTATTATTTCGACGCTAATCTTTGCCAAGATTTTTTTTTTCAAATCCTCTAATGTACCCAGATAAAAACCCCGGGAGTGTTCTGCTACCCGCACATTTTCTTTTTTTCTGTTACGCCCCTGATTCTCGTGGTTTTTTACCCTGTGTAGATTTATCATTTTTAATATGGAGATGTTTACGGCATTACACGTCTTAAAAATTTTGAAGTTGCTTAAAAACATATTTGTTTCATCGACAAAATTATTTAAGTTTTATTGAACACTATAACAAAGCAAAAAAAAAAAACAATAAATAAGTTTATACCTTGACGAATAGTAAAGATGACTTAAATAAATCTTAAAAATATATTAAATAAATATCTTACTAATACTATAAACTTGAAAATCTGTGTGTACGGTCAAGGACTTTAATTCATGAGCCACCATGAAACCATTTCACAGTAAACGTCATAGTGATATAGCATTAATTAACAAGGAAAATCGTAATGACTTTTTCTTTGAAAAGGTTCCATGGTGGCTCATGAATTAAAGTCCTTGACTGTACCTATGGATGGATAGAAAATTGCATAAGGTAACGGCGCCTATTACCGTGGTACTTAAGGGAGTTTTGAAATTAGTTCAAAAAAATAAGGGTATCAAAGCTTCTAAACGACCGAAAATATTTTTTTTATTTAAGATTGTTTATTGAACTTTCGTCGTCGTAACTTTCTGGACTCGTTTTACTATTGATTATTTGATAAAATAATTATTGAAACCAAAATACCCAAGTCTTCTATTACCGTGGCAATGGGCAGGTTATGATTCTATTACCGCGAATTGAGCTTCCATTACCGAGTGTATAAAAAGCAACAACTTTTTACCATCGGTAATAGGAATCCGACTCATAATTTGGAACCTAACACCGAGGTTAATAAAAAATAATGACTTTTGGTTCTGTATACTGTTTTTGTAATTATATTTTTTCAAGGAAAACTAGAAATATAACGTCAAAATATGTCTTACATGATTATATAATTTTCTTTTGTAATTTGTCACAATATTGCAAATAATTAAATTACTTATGAGTATTTCTGATTGATGAGTAAAAGTCTCAACTTTATCAAAAAAAAATCTGCACTTACGGTACCCTAAATGTGATATATTTTAATACAAGACTAAAATGTCACTCGGTAATAGATACTTCCTAAAGAAATTATCACCGACCCAAACAAACATTGAATGGGTCGGTAATAGATTCCCATACATTCTATTACCGAGGGTTATGTGGTCGTACCATCGGTAATAGGCTTAATTTGGAGTGTTATAAAATCTAATTCCGACCCATAAAATTAATAAGATACAGTTGTATTTTCATCACAAACCGAAAATATTAGTTATTACCTTGGTATAAAACCAAAATTATATAACTGATAAGTATAAATATGATTTTATCTCAATATTTAAACAACTGGACAAAATAACGGTTTCTATAGAAACTACAAATTCAATACTGAAGTTTTTGTTAAAAATTAAGGGTTTGTTGAATACTTTCCATACCACGAAAATAGTTCTTTAATAGTGTGAATAGATCAAGATTGGAATAACTGTAAGAAAATATATAACAGATCACATATACCAAAAATAAAGCATAAAGAACCAAAATCACCATTTTACCTATTACCGTGGTATACCACGGTATTAGAATCCACATAAAAAAACGACGCCTATCATCGCTGTATTTTATTTTCAATTTTAAACTTATTTCCAGGATAAAAAATATAAAAAATATATTCAAAAGTCGTGCAGAAAACTGTAAACAATCGTTTAAAAACCATAACATTAATTCAATTGCTGTAAATATTACGTAAAATACTAAATAAGATTCGAGTTAACTTACATGTGGCGTCACACGTTTGTATGGCAAGACCTCTTCCTGCGGTGCCATCGCGGAAATCGATGAATTGCGATCTCTTATTTCATTCACACATACTAGCGCTAGTAAGTTTGTTAGTCAATTAAATGAGCTTCATTCACAGAAAATTCGTTTTTTAGTAAATCGATCGGCTTATTTTTAAAATGCATATTTCAAAATACCGCGGTGATGGTCGCCGATTTTGATACCCGCGTTAACAGGCGCCGTTACCTTATTTCTCTTGGCATAGCGGTAAACGAACTCTCCGCAGGCGGAGTTGCGGTCAATAGCTAGTTCTGAATAACAAAATCAGATAAAAAACCTCAACAAGGTTTTTAAGTCAAACTGTCCCAGCCATCTGTTGAAATATTCCCGAATGAATTTAAGACACCTACATATGTGTAATATAACCTAACTACTTCAACCAAGATAACTCTATATATTCTCTTTGTAACCAAGATAAGTTAGAGCAGCTCAAACTGATATTGCCGTTACTACTTTAGCCATCCCTCTTTTCCCTAGTATAAACTCTGCCCGTGCCTTTCACCGCATCTAAACCGCGGGAACTAAACTCGAAGACAACTTAAGGAATGAGTCGATACCGGTTGCCGTACGAATCAAATAAATCGTGATTTCTGAAACCTTTTATTTAACTCGAAATATTTTTACGTCAAAAATTGCTAGCAGTAATGCTACTACCAGCATTAACTCAAAAGAATTCCTACAATATATGTATGTGTTTCAGTCTACAATAAATTCTTGATGCCCTCAAAAATGTAAAATAAAAATATATAAAATAAAATATATAAAAATCTCGTGTCACGGTGTTTGTTATCTAACTCCTCCGAAACGGCTTGACCAATTTTTATGAAACTTTTTTGTCTATATTTGGTAGGTCTGAGAATAATTAGGTCGTAGGCTATTTTTTACCCCTATTCTTCGCAGACGGAGTCCCGGGCAATAGCTAGTGTTTCTACAGTATTAATGACTACCTTAAATGATGAAAGATGATATATATGTATATCTTACGTTGTATATTTTATTAGCTGTGATAATTTGAGACGTTTTTTGCGGGTTCGGTTGGCCGGGGAGGTTGCCGTGTGAAAGAGCCGTATCTGGACTAAAGTTATAATGTCTTAAAATTATAAATACCATGCCAAATAAAATGTAAGTACAACTGAAAAGGTAGCTGGTGATACCCTATTTCATATAACTTGCCTACTTATTTCTTTTGTATGGCTACCGGTGGGGTAGAACTTGTGTTAAGACTTGAGCATTCACTAAGTGCGGATTACTTCCCGGGATACGGCTTAGAAACGTACAATCATACATACATGTTCTTTAAGCGTGTCATGTACAAAAGTGTGTCAGGGCGACGAAAACTTCACTAAGTACAGTCACGCCAATAAGTTATGGCAGGAAAAAAGAAGATGGCTACCCGCATCTTCCCCACAGGCAAAAAAATATGACTCGCGATGACCTAATTATTCATAAAAAAAAACAGTTTTGTTTTAGGACGATGTTAGGAACGTAATAAGTTTTGAACGTAATAAGTACATGCAATTATGGGAAAAAGTAGGAGCCACACTTCGTGTAATCAAACAAATAGTTTTTTCTGTACATAGGCCACAAAGGGCTCCTTTTACATGTCACTTTCATACACCAGCGCTTTCTGAAAGACCATGATTGCCAAAAAGAATGCGCCGCAAGAAACATATTAATATAATCGAAGCAAAATTAGTTAATAATACCTATATGAAAGACAAAAATTACATGGGTAGGGAAACGTATTTCATTATCATTATATCTATTTTTTACAGGGACGTAGGTATAGAGTCCCTTAGTTAAGTATCTTATTTATGACCATTCTTTCTAACCACATGAAGCAACCTACAATCACCCTATATTACTCGCTTTTCCTCTGTTAAAACGCACATCTTACCACAAATATTTGAAGTCCAATGAAGGTCATATATTTTCTGAAATTGATTTTTTTTTCTTTTATTTTCATCAATCATCCATTCATTTTAAGGGGTCGAAGGATATTACCCGAACAGGTCCTCAGGGTGCAGTAAGGATAACTCACACATTTCACTTAAAGCTATATTATTAATTCTGGGCCCATTTACCTTTTTCTTAATGCCGATTGAGGATATAAAGGACTTAAAACTTTGCGTCATATAAATGCTTGAGTTTTGATAAATTCTGACAAAATTAATGTTCTGAAGTAGTTTCAGTAAGCTTCCATTTTAATGTGATCAGATCATTCCGCTCCGCTCCCATAAAAAAGCACTCCAATCGTCAGATATGCATGAATTAGTTTGTGCTGCTAAAAAAACTTTGGTTATAACTACAACTGGCAGATACGTTTTTGGTCAGGTGCGGCATTGCCATTGCTCCGATTTGTTAATTGTCAGCCACAATTTAAACCGCTTAAGCAAATCGTCAGATTTTCTATTTACCTGAAGCGTTTTCCGTAAGACTCGATTATTGTCAGACTTCTTTATCATCGAATCCACAGAAAATCTGTGTGAGAGATGTCTTGATCCTCGCTCTAGGTCGTTTATGCTACAAAGGTTGTCCATCACGGTTCAACGTGGCAATGCTGCTAGTGTATTGGGCACCTTTGCACCAGAGGCCGTATTGTCTAACGCTTCTGACGCTTGCCTTCGCTTTCACCATCTCTTTCTGTCATCATTTTATACCGTTTGACAGAAAGAGATAGTGATTGCGAAGGCAAGCGTCAGAAACGTTAGACAATAAGCCTGCTGGTACGATCCGAGGCGGTTTGTTTGACTGACAACATTTTATAAATTGTATTTTATATTGTTTCCTTTTTTACTTCTTAACCATTGAATTTTATCCATCCACATTTAGATCCATATTTATTTAGATCGAATCTTTTATCTATTTTGTTTTTTTTTCTAAATAAATTTTCTGTGCTGTTGCGCATAAAGATTTAACAAAAAACAAATCTGACTCTAAGCGGGTAGGTACAACCTGACCGAAATCGCATCAGAACATAAAATTATCTGACGAATGTCGTCATATCCCACCTCGTAATACGTTTATGTTTCTAGATTATCGCGCACGAGTCTTATTATAAAATCTCATAAAAATAAACATGAAATTAAACCCCTAAAGTAAAACGTCATCCGCAAACAGAGCGAGTTAACTAGAGCTTGATACACAATAGCGACGTGACTGTTGCGATTTTCATTAAATGGCCGCGGTGCATTATTATGCAAATGCAGAAACGCAGCGGCGGCGCGGCGCCGGTCCGGGCGGGGCGCCGGCGCCGGCGGGGAAATAATTTACAATAGACCTTAAACTTATCTTTGCGCAAGGTGTTTCAAAATTAAATACTGTATTAATCAATCAGGCTTTATTTAGCGCATTCCATGTTTCGGATAAAATGGGTTAAGTTGATTTGCTCCTCCGCAAAGTAGAGCAGTCTTTTAGTTATATGCAGCATACTTCATTCTACGATCGACCGTTTGTGTTGGCTATTAGTGGGTGGTAGTTTTACTTGTGAGTTTAGATGCGTTTGCGTTGTATATATATATTATATATATATATCATTTTCCGCACAGAGGGAGGTCGGAAAAATTGAGAGAAAGAAAGAATAATGCATTAAACTTGTCAAAAGAGTATCGATAGGCTAACAGACAAGGAAGTTGACCCCATAAGGGCCGCTTACACGGTCTAGGATTAAAAAATTACATAAAACTTAACCCCGGATTGTAGATGACAGTTTCGTACATTTTGACACTAATCAAACCTAGGTAAGCCTAATTGGCTCGGAGTTATATAGTAAACTATGGTCCGTTTCCCTAAGAGTGTCTCTTTCTTTTAAGGTACGAAACTACTTATTAGTACATTAGTAGGATCTCTCTTCAGGCAGATGTTTTGCCTGGGAACCACAGTCCGAAGAAAAAGAATGGGAAGTTGTATTTATTCATCCGCGTTCAGAAATTTCGACCGTGCAATGTAAATTGTAGTGATTTCTCCAAATGATCACAAGATGGCGCTAGAGGTCGTTGCTGCAAGTGATTCCTTGTCTTTCAAAGACTTATCCCGCGCGCAATAACGCCTCACCTTTTGATATAATAACGTCAGTCCTCCGGTTTATGAAAATGCGCCCAAAGCGCGCTCCTCTGGAGTTTCTTCGCCTTTTCTCTCGTTTTTTACTCGTTTCCCGCACACGTTTTACTTTTATTTAATGTTTAACCTACATCCTAGCAACTCTTCGCTGCTTTCTTCGTTGCTTATGTGAGTCGGCATACTAAATATCGATGAAATTTTTGGCACATGAGGCATTTTATCCCCTATAGCCTTTATCCTGTGTATTGTTGTAAACCAGCGGAAACTGGATTTTAACAAAAGAAGCTGCTTTTAACGCATAAGAAAGCAAAAGTAGGTTGTAGAATATAAGTAAAACAATCGCGAAACTTTAAACAGGTATTATTTGAATTGTAAATTAAAGAAATAAAGTGATTATATGACAAAAACCGTTTCTACCCAGCCCTAATGGTTAAAGACGGTTTAAATCGCAAATTTAAATAGCTCTGGATAGGGAGATGTGGAGTCCTTTGCCCAGCAGTGGGACACAAGCGCTAATAATAACAAAAACTTAGTTTACACGGCATTACTGATTAAGGGTCGCAAACGGAGGTAATTGTGTTACGAATGCGGTGCTAATCAAAAAGCAATTCCACTCAAAATTTGACTTAAAAGTGAATTTTACTGGACTTTGTTTTGTTACTTTGATTCGAGTTAAAGCGCCAACTAATTTGTAGTGCGAGTCAAAGGCTAATGGATTTTCAAATACGAAAGTTTTTAAAAGTTGACTAGCTTAGGTATTTTCTTGAATACGAGGAAAGCATAGATGTTTGTGAAGACTTTAACTGAAACCATTACTTTGCTCACCCGTTGGGTGCCTAAAAATGAGAGAAAGGGGCGGATTTGGATTTGGTACCTTTTTGAAAAAATCATATGGTCGAAAAGTGTCCGCAGATCTAAGGCTATTGTGCCGCCGCACATGAAATTCTCAATTCCTATTTGTTCCTGTAAATAACCGTACCTACCATTCATAAATCAAACAAAGCCTTTCGTATACGTTCATACTTATTTTTCGAGATTAAAAATCGTGATCGGTTTTGTTCCGATTTCTTAGCGAGTTGATCGAAATGACGTTCTTTGCTGAGTTCAATATAAATTCCGTGGAACAGCAGCGATATTCGGACGTAGATCATTCTTATCGACGCATGTGTATTCATCATCATCCCAGCCTATATACGTCCTACTGCAAGGCACAGGCCTCCTCTCAGACTGAGAGGCCTCGGGCCGCAGTTCCCACACGCCCCCAGTGCATATTGGTAATAAAAATCAAAATTTAAACGTTTTTTCTGCAAGTAGACCGCAAAGGGCCCTTTTACATGTCACTTTCTTTAAACTACCAGTGCTTTCGGAAGGACCATTATTGAAACTTCACACACGCCCTTTGATCAATTATAACTGTAGATCCACAGTCGCGCGCCCGAAAATGTCCGAGCCAAATGAGCGCCACTTTGATAAAAGTGGCCTTCTTTTTTCTCAGAACGTGCGTGAAATTGTCAAGTTTAGCTGACAAGTGGAGTTTTGCCGCTACCGAAATTCGACTGTAATGAAGTAAAGACTAGGTTCAAATTTCTGTGTAGGTGATGATTTTACTTGTTACGCAACCAAATAAAAAAGTTCGGACATTCTTAGAAGGGGATTTTGTTCGACAATGTGTATCTACAGTTATAATTGATCAAAGCACACGCCATTGAAATTCTTTTCAGGTGTATCCAGGTTCCCTCACGATGTCCTCCTTCACCGTCAAGGCAGGTTTAGACAGGGTCAGAAACTGACTTCAAATTCGAGACAAGTCAGCGCTGACCCGAGAAATACCCAATGTAAATTTAAAGTCAGCGCTGTCCTCCCACCGCTGTACTGACTTCAAATCAATTTACATTGGGTATTTCTCGGGTCTGCGCTGACTTGTCTCGAATTCGAAGTCAGTTATATACTGACCCTGTCTAAAACCACAAAACAGATAGGTACAGGAGTCAATCACTTCACTTTTCATACCTACGCTCGGCGGTCGCTCTAGGGTTGTCAATTATGGCATATGCACATAAAACTAACGTGGTATGGCACTCGCTCGTATCTAGTTGTTTGATTTATTGTTGATAATTAAACGGGAAGAATGGAAATATAAAATAATAATAAGTAAAATATTTTTATTTTAATGTCATTGTTACATATTATATTACAAATTTGACACGGAAAACCGTTTAGGGTTGAATTTAAACAACCGTCCACTAAAATAACTGTTTAGTAATAACTTTTTTTTTGTTGCTCCTTTATTGCACTCAAAAAGTTCACGGATGCGCGTCTCAAGCGGATGGCAATCGCACTCGAACTGGTCCCAACTGTTCCGAGATATCGTGTCTATGAGCAGTGTCTATGTGTGCGTTGCTCGAGCGCACTTTGTATGTAGATTGATTTCTGTACCTATCTGTTCTGTGCTAAAACTGTCTTAAAGCTCATGTCAAAATTCAAATATAATTTCGCACATACATTTCGTAAACTCAATTAATTGTAAATTAATTTGGTTTTGATGGCTAAAATAAAGTGTTTTTAACCCCTGACACAAAAAGAGGGGTGTTATAAGTTTGACCGCTGTGTGTGTCTGTCTGTGGCATCATAGCTCTTAAACGGGTGAACCGATTAGGATGCGGCTTTTTTATTTGAAAGCTGGTTTTTTGGCGATGGTTCATAGACATGTTTCATCAATTTTGATTCAGCTCTTTTGTTAGCTGCGGTCTTCCGCAACAATCTTAGAAGCATAATAGGCATTTACTTTATTTTCAAACATATGTGTGACCAAATTTAGTTGGGGGTTTTTAAAATTTTTAATTTACAGTTATTCTGCTAGAGTCGCATTATAATGCGATATTGTGTTATGGTGTTTATTTATTTATTTATTTTCGGAGAACCAACAGCTACAAATCACAGAGTAGGTTAAACATGTAACCAATAATAATGTAATGTGCACCAATCTCTTGCATTTAATCCTGCCATGTTTTAATCACACAAGTGTCGCGTCTGAATCCGATTGATTTTCGCATCCAATCCGTAATATTTGGGCCGTCCCTTTTGATTAATGGTGGGGTGTAAGTGAAACCAATCTTGGCGTGAAGGGTCCATTTACATACGGGATGCGTGGCTGCGTTTCGGACTTCGGATTGCTTATTTCCTAAGATGCCTTTTATTAGCTACTAAATTTATAATTTCGCTCCCGTGACAATGTACACTGGGAGTAGTGAAACCTCTAAAGTCGAGTAGATACTGTGTATATTCTATTATGCGGGCGAGGGGGTGCGGGGGTATTAAAGGGGGGATGAAAATTTCATTGATTTTGCCGTTTTACAAAACACCGGTTCTCGTCCGATCACCGAGGTTAAGCAACGTCGGGCGCGGTCAGTACTTGGATGGTTGACCGCCTGATTTAATTTTTGTTTTTTGAATGTTTTGTTATGACGTTGTCACGTTAAACTATCGTCCGTAAACTGACTTTACAGACAATCGGTTTTTTCGATACGCATTGAGTTCAAATTTGACTCTATTTGTCCGTTTTCTATGGATCAATCTACTGAGTCAGCGTTCATAGTTTATTTGGAGTTGTCGATGTGGTTATCATCATCATCATCATCATCCCAGCCTTTATACGTCCCACTGCAGGGCACAGGCCTCCTCTCAGAGAGGGGTTGGGCCATAGTTCCAACGCGGGCCAAGTGCGGCTTGGGAACTTCACACACACCATTGAATTTCTTCTCAGGTTTATGCAGGATGTTTTCCTTCATCGTAAAGTTCATATGGTTATAGTTATAGTAGTCAGAAATAAAATGACTCAATTTAGAGCGCGTTTTTTTAAAAGTTCATTTACTGGTGCGGTGTAGATTAGTTTAAGTCAAAAAGAGGTCACTAGGTCCCCTCTAAACGCTACTGCGGTACAGTTAGACATGGAAAAGACCCTCGTAGCCTTCATGCAACATAAACCTTTTCACTTTAATATTAGTTTGGATTTAAACCCCGACTCCCCAAGCGTCATTACGCAACCTTACAATAAAAAGGTTCCATCTAACATTCCCACCAGCCATAACTTGAGTCTTACTATACGCAAGATACAGTTTATATTCCTTCTCAACCTTGAATGCCGTTGGAACCTATGCGCACTCAGGTTTAGATTAGGCGAGTGTCAATGTCCGCCAGCCCGGAACTGGTTGGTACATTAAACTTGCCGCCTTTAGAAAAACGACCCCTTACGGTCCGAACACTTGAATAAGTTTCATTGCGCGGCCGCAAAGCTTTCCCCGCAGTTATTACCTGACAGTATACGCAATGAACAGGATAAATATGAGTACTCGCCGCGACGCCGGTGACGCATAGTAGTGGCCGGGCTGTTAGAATGAGGCTGCCTCTTATTCTGTAAGATTGTTTTTCTCGGCTTAAGTTTCATGTTCGTTCAAAGGAATAGCACGTTATCTTATACTATTGGAATTGGATCTTTATTATTGTGTGTTTTAGGTTAGGTTAGGGCCACCGCACGAGAGGTTCTGTATAGGTAACGCCACGAGAGTAGAATCGAATGATTAGTGATTACACACACAGCTACATAAAGTACTGATTTGTGATTGCAAAAAAGTAGGTAGTGAATGAATGAAATGAGTGAGTGAATGAAAATGTGAGTTATATGATCTTATGATGAAATACCTACGGTACGCAATCATCATCCTCATCCTAGTCTATATATGTCCCACTGCAGGGCACAGGCCTCCTCTCGGAATGAGAGGGCTTGGGCCGTAGTTCCCACGCGGGCCCAGTGCGGATTGGGAACTTCGCAAACACCATTGAAATGGATTTATTACTCTAAAACTGGGCAAGTGCGAGTCAGACTCGCGCACGAAGGGTTCCGTACCATTATCTATAGAAACGGCAAAAAAATCACGTTTTTTATATGGGGGCTCCCTTAAATATTTATTTTATTCTGTTTTTTAGTATTTTTTGTTATAGCGCAACAGAAATACATCATCTGTGAAAATTTCAACTATCTAACTATCACGGTTCATGAGATACAGCCTGGTGACAGATGGACAGACAGACAGACGGACGGGCAGCGGAGTCTTAAGTAGTAATAGGGTCCCATTTTACCCTTTGGATACCCCCTAAAAATCATATACTTAGGTATAGGTAACGCCACCAGAGTTGAGGCCACGCACACAACCACATCTCATGTAATGACAGCGGAATTTTGACGTTGCGTTGACGTTTAACGACAACCCAACGTCAAAATCCCGCTGTCATTACAAGAGATGTGGTTGTGTGCGTGGCCTCAACTCTGGTGGTGTTACCTATAGGTATCTATAAGTATTTGGCGTTCCTTTCCGCCCGTTCGCATATCCCGAACCATAATAACAATTTGGTCATCCTAGTCCGATGAGTAATGTGTCCACAAATAAGTTGCGTATCCGAGGCCCGCGTGTCCGGCTTCCGTCGTATGATGCATTATGTTTGGTCACCCTAACGATACGTATTTCGTATTGTAGTGATACTATATTTCAAGTTAAATGGGCGGATAGTGTCAGTTTAAATGTGTAACTGGGACTGGAAACCAGCGCTGCCCCGGTTGTGCTTCTTGCCACGTCTCATTTAAATTTTTTGAAAAACAATCCATCGTTTCGGCGATCGTGCATTGAAATGCTCGTTTCCTAAATATCAGAATTGCAAAATACTAGATTGCCGACTTACACTATTTCTAAAATACCAAATTCCCAGAATACCAGACTTTCCTGTCACCGTGTTTTTCTCTATATCGGATTGCCAAAAAAGCTTGTTT
The DNA here is from genome assembly GCA_947563465.1 of Archips xylosteana. Lineage (NCBI taxonomy): Eukaryota > Metazoa > Arthropoda > Insecta > Lepidoptera > Tortricidae > Archips > Archips xylosteana. The sequence goes on from OX387358.1 coordinate 16,643,832, forward strand.
TTTGTACGCCATGTTCCATTCAAAACTTAATTCCCATAATACCAGATAGTGAAATCACCAGGCCAAAAGGCAAATTTCAAATGTAATTTACATTTGAAATTTACCATGAGCTTTACGGTGAAGGAAAACATCGTGAGGAAACCCGCATAGACCTGCGAATAAATTCAGTGGTGTGGGTGTGAAGTTCCCAATCCCCGCCTGGGAACTACGGCCCAATCTCTCTCATTCTGAGAGGAGGCCTGTGCCCTACAGTGGGACGTATATATGCTGGGATGATGATGATGACGATTTTTTATTGAATTTACGTAATTGGATGTCCAGTGTCCAACGGGTTGGAGCAATATTCGATCACGCTCGATGTTTCGTAGCACCCAACGCCGTAGCGTCTACAATCACGTCACATCTGCTACGGCGTAGCTCGTAGCCCGTAGCTAACCTTGTAGCTGCCGTAATTTCCCCTGGCTCGCCGTGATTGATGCCTCAAGACGCGGCAGAAGGGTTAACACTATTTATGAAATAGTTAAGATAGTTCGTGATGTGGATTATGGCAACTTATTATGAGTTATACAGGGTTATTTGTAATTCACTGACATCCTCTTAGCGCTAAATTCCTATCACTTAAACGATTTTTTTTTGTTTTACGACTTTTTAAAATGGAGCACTTTTTTCATACAAATACATAATAATAAATAAATACTTCTAACACAACTTCGTACTCTATGATTTTTACGATAATATGATTTTGTACATACTCAAATTCGAGGGCGGGGCCACGCGCCGCGGTCGTGGCGGGCAATGAATACGGCACAGAGTATCATAAAAATAAGAGTTAGTCTCAAATTTTCATAACGTTATTACATTTGTTTAAGTGGTAGGAGTTGAGGGTTAAAAGGATGCTAGTGAATTACAAATAACCATGTAGTGATAAGAAAGCGTTTTAAATTTCTAGACAAGATTTCTACGTAACCTACATAATTTTGATTAAGGTAGGTATGGTGTTTTGAAATTAATCTGAATTATTTCATACAGTGATAGAAAGTTGAAGTTTTCACAGATGATGTATTTCTGTTGCCGCTATAACAACAAATACTAAAAAACAGAATAAAATAAATATTTAAGGGGGCTCCCGTACAACAAACGTGATTTTTTTTTGCTCGATATTGATAACGGCAACACGTAGACGCTTGAAATATTCACAGAATATTTAATTATATATTCACTTTAAAAGTAATAATTAAATTAAAATAAAACAAATATTTAAGGGGGCCCATACAACAGACATGATTTTTTGCCGTTTTTATAGATAATGGTACGGAAACTTAAGTATGTTTTTTTTTCTTTCTTTTCAAATGTGAAATATAATCGTGAACTCGAGCAAAACCGTGGTTAAAAGCTTGTACATCACTAACTTACAACTTACGCCCTCTTATGCTAACTTAGTAACATTAAAACCTTAAAGCGGGTTAACGTCGCAGGCGCCATTAATGACCTCTCGAACAAAGCCGCAGTAAAACTGTGTTTATGCGACAGTAAAAACATAGTATCGCTAGTCATTGCCGCCAGACATCTGCGTGTAAGAAGGTCTGGATGACGCCGGCTAACATACAAATATATCGCTCGTGTCTAAAATACCATGTTCGCAAAATACCAGATTTTTCAAAATACATAATCTATTTATTACATTTAAGACTGTTTGTTGGAGTTCCGAGACAATACTTTTTTTTAAAGGAGTGGGGCGCCGTCTTCGTGAGAGAGGTCTTGACCATCGCTCTGGGTCGTTTCTGTGCCTCTACCATGAGTTACACTAGTTTGCAGTGACCGTACTCGCTAGCGACGGCGTAAATGATTTGTATGGAGAATTGTACTTCCGTATGTGACCGCTAGAGGCGCTGTACACAATTTCTCTATACAAATCATTTACGCCGTCGCTAGCGAGTACGGTCACTGCAAACTAGTGTAACTCATGGTAGAGGTACTGGTGCAAAGGTTGTCCATCGCGGTTCAGCGGGGCATCGCAGCTAGTGTGTTGGGCACCTTTGCGTCTGGTACGATCCGGGGCTATTTATTTCACTGACTTTTTTTATTTTATTTTATTGTATTTTGTGCAAAAAAAATTCTTACATTCTGTAGCATAATCAGCCGCAAAAGTGCAGCAGAATCTAATTTTGAATCAAATATTACTTCTAAACTCTTTTTGTAAAGTAAAAGTCAATTCGCGAACGCTATAAAGTTTGAAAAACAGAAATTCATGCAGCATATTATGCTGCAGTGCCCATTATACCAGATGTCCATATTGCACCAAAAAAAATTCTAATGTACTGAAACAATTACTTAGCTCACCCGCGACCTTATAATAGCTAAGTTTATGTAAAAAAAATGCGTGTTCATGCACCAAATGCAAACTGAACTGTTGCGGTACTCTGGAGATAAGCTCTGGTTGAGTTCGAAACGCGTCAGTGTAGTTTGGTGGTGGTGCTAGTTGGGTTTGTGTGATTTGTGTGTGTTCGTACAGTGTGGAGGTGGAGGAACTGCATGAACATGCATTTTTTTTACATAATCGTAGCTATCGTAAGGTCGCGGGTGAGCAAAGTAATATGGACCTCCGCAAAGTAACGCCTGATTCAATAAGTTACTTAAAAAAATCTCTATCTACTCTTTCCCCCTGTGACTTAAAACGTAAGGATTATCTATATACTTAGCTCTCGGGTTAAATTTCTATGAGACAGTGGTTATAAATGACTCGAAACCGTTGGAAAGGGATCATCGCGATCCATCCACGAGATTTAATAAAGTAAACAATAAACAGTCGTAAACAAAGAGCAAGTGTTATTACTATTGTCTTGAGGTTCAATAGGGGGCGCTGTTTGTTTGACAATATTGTGTAGCATGTGTCAAAGTGATGTCTTTGCGTGGAGGGGTGTTGAGACCACCAATCAACTGACGTTATTTTTATGAGCTGTCAAAACACAATCCTCCCATAGAGTTTGAATGGCAATAGCAACTTATGACGTCACTTGTTCGCCAACTCAATCAACTAACTATTTATTTGTTAGGACTTATTGAAATCAAAAATGCAAACACTTCGGCCGTCGGTTCTACGAGCAACGTGCTCCCAACTGCCACAAGTCTGTCGACTCTTCCAGCTAAATATTTCAGTAACTTTGGTTGTCCTGTGGATCTCCTCACTTCCTCTCCGATTAAGTAGTAATAAGGGTGTTCTTTCGCAGAACTGAAGTGAAGCGTAGACGTTTCCAACCAATCACATTTTTTTTTATTCAATTGCAAAGAAGCACGACGAGACGAGGATTTCAACTAATATGATCACACTTAATGTCGCACGGTATCACTCCGGATTTATAAAAACACATTCTAAATCTGAAAAGTCAAATAAGTTATGAATAAACGATATCAACCACTCAAAGTACGATGTCCGCCTTTTACATCAACTCCCATCTTGCCAGCTTAAGAATATTATTTCATCCACATTTCCTCAATACGGAATGTAAAACGGATTCTATTTCGGTCCCACGGGAATTATCGCGAAACGGCTCCGGGAAACTAATATGCTGCTCTTACACCATGCATATTAATGAGGGAAATCATTTAGATACTACATTTATGAGTACACGGACGAAGACGGTATGAATTATGAGCGTGAAAAATTAAGGTAACAGGTATAAATACTTGGTAAAGCTTTAGAAAGTCGTGGTACCCTAGTTTTTTCACTTATGGTCTCTCATGTAGTCTTGGATTCGAAATCGAACTCGTGTGTCTGAGTTTTTCGAAATCTATCTGCGAAGTTACATTTGAAATTAATCAAATTAACCATGTACTTTTCGGTGCTTGCACATTATCTCTTTCCAATCTTTACTAAGCCCTCTCACTCCGAAAAGAGACCTAGACCCACAGTTGGACGTATAAATATTTAATTTTTGGGTGGAGTGTAGCTTAACTCCCCGTAGCCGTACAAACATTACATCAATTGTCTTACATTGCATAAACTACTCTAATATTCTGCAGGGGCTTAAGGTAATTAAGTTTAGTGCTTTAGACGGACTAGCAAAGGAGGTGTGATTATATCTGCAGACTAAGAGAGTTACCAACCTTAATTAAGAACATCCCTTTGTTTGAAATCGCATTTAATTCTCATTCTATACAACACATTAGGTACTAAACTCTCTTTTAATCTTCTATTCGGTTTATACTAGCTTCAACTCTCGGTTTTGCACGCGTAAACCAATAGATCTGGCAGTCGAATAGAAATTCAGGGGTTTTACTAAATTCCTAAATATTTCATCGTGGTCCTCTTTTTCGTTGTACACCCGTGAAAAATTTCATGACTTTGCTAGAATAATACAAGAACCGCTAGAATCGGTTGAGCGGTTAAAAAGTATCCTGTGTGTTGTCCCAGATTTTCAGCTAAATTTCATACTAAATTTCATGCAAATCCATCCTGCTGTTTTGGCGTGAAGGACCAACAAACAAACCACGCACGCACTACTCGCATACTCGCTTATACCTAATATAAATACTCGTACCAAAAGGCGGCAGTACGAGTAAAGGGATCTACAATTCAAACGCATTAGGGCGTTCGAGCGCTCAGAATTGCCGTCGGTACGGTTACGCATGGAACGCATGACGCGAATTTAAAAATTAAACAAAAGTGACGTATGGTTGCGATGTGAAGTTTAGTGCGAGTAGGGATGACGGATGTTTGTTACTCTTTCTCGCTAAAACGGTATATCGGATTCCGATACGGCAATAGCCCACATATAGTTTATATTATAACACGGATTAAAATATACCCGCTACCTAGGCTTATACAGTCAAACAACCAAGTGGGGTGACTTAACTAAGCCATCCGATGCTCGTATATCAAATTGTAAAATCCACCTTTTATGTTAACAGGGTCGCCAGCCTAAAATTAAAATTCAAGTTACAACATAAAGGTTAGCGCGATCTTATCTTCTGGCAACACTGAAATGTTCTGAGCATGGCACGGGGTGGCCATGAACGAAGGATATTCTTGAAATCCAGTACAGGACAGGACAAGAAATTTTCGTGTTTTTTGTTTTTTCATTATTTTCGTATTTTTCGTATAAATAATTGAATAAATCATCAACCTACTTTAATGTGTTCAACTTTGCTTGCTGTTGTAAAGTTGTCTGGGAAGAGATCGCTCTGAAACGAAAAGGCAGTCTAACCTTATCTTGTTAATTTTCAGCACACACCTTTCTTTCTTTATTTATTTCTTGTCTTATAATATGAGTAAATAAGTAGGTAATAGTTTATTAAAAAGCAAACTTACATGGTTATATAAAGACCAGTATTATCCGGTAAGTACCAAACTAAGCTGAGCCTGTATCTTGGCACTCACTGAGTATTTGAGTACTTATACTAGCATTTCAACCAATATCACTATACTAAATAAGTCACACCAAGCGGCAATTTCTATTTGTTACCATCTCATGCTAACCGTAGCTTATTTCTTCAATATACTCATAGATAATTTTTTCAAAAAAAAGTAACGATTAGTTTGACATTTGTTAATTTCAACTTTTTTGAAGTTTAACTGGAAGATGCCTTTAAGGGACAAGTTCACCTTTGTTTAAAAGGATAACTTTAAGAGACAAGTTCGCCTTTATACAATTGTTTCCCTTGTTATCTATCAATCTCATGTGTTTTTGTACAATAAAGAGCATACATACAAAAAAACATTACCCTCCTTCGACAGTCGGGTGAAAAGTAAGTAAAATTTTTATTTGTGATGTCGAATCTCATAGCCACCCTGTTTTAAGGCAGGAAAGGAAACCGGGAAATAAAGCTCACGGAGCTTCGCGTGACAGCCCGGACATTCTTAGGCCATAAATCAAAAGCTATGGAGTTTTACCTGAACCGAGCTTTCTTACCTTTGTTGCCGGTTGACCACGAAACTTCGTTACATTTTACTAATTTGCCGAGAAAACTGTTTTGTTAAGTGATATTTTACTTGTGATTCATGCATACTTAATTAAAAATTGGACTCCAACGTTTCCTTGCCGAGTTTCTTGTATATTGAATTAAAACCAACATACTCGTACTTAGCTAAGTTTGCGATCACCCGTGCAGAATAGCTAGTTTAAAAACAATAATACATAATACACGACCTGCAGGCTTAATGTCTAACGCTTCTGACGCTTGCCTTCGCAATCACTATCTCTTTCTGTCAAACAGTATAAGATGATGACAGAAAGAGATGGTGAAAGCGAAGGCAAGAGTCTGAAGCGTTAGACAATACGGCCTCTGGTATTTGAAACCCAAGGCACAAGACAAGACAGGCCACAAGACAGGAAGGTTTGAATTATCACTTCGTGCATTATTGTCGTTCTTTAAGGGTCAACAAGTACATAGGCCATATAGTCTAACGCGGGGACGCTTGCCTTCGCTTTCACCATCTGTTTCTGTCACCGTCTTATTCCATTTGATAGAAAGAAATAGTGATTGTAAAAGCGTCAACGCGTTAGACAATAAGCCTGCAGGTTGTATTTTAACTACACCCAATGTCGTATGCTATTTTAGTTCCTTTTTCATCCGTTGTTGACTTTTTTATGTCGTCGTATATAAGTAGATACAGTTCATCGTAATTCAAATGGTTTTCCATAAATTTTGCGTTCACGTTACTAAAAAATGCACGTAAAGTAATCCCTTAACTTTTGGCACGACCCTTTTAGACATTAGAGAAAAGTTACAGATAATTCTTTATCACACACGACAGTCATTCATTCATATCCTTAATACTTTTATTTTACCCAATTTTGTATACAGCATCCCAAACTTAGCCAATCACGTAAAATCTTACAATCAGACAAAGTAGAATCTCGACCTCCATCTGTCATCCGAACCCTTCCACATTCATCAACTAGCGCTTCGATTCACTCCCAAGTCACACGACTCCTATCTCCAAAACGACGTATCTACATTCCAATTCCATATACACATACGCCCTTTTACTTACACCATTTCGGCCCACGGTCGGCAATGTCATAGAAGATTAAGCAACCCAGTTACGAAACGCCGTATGTATATTTCCACTTCTGCACTGGCGTCGTTTTGCTTGGGATTCCGCGGACGACAATAAAAAGTGACATAAATCTTCGCCCCCTCACCTGGGGGAGGGTGAAGAGGGTTTATATAGCTGTTATGTGTCAATGGATGTTTTACATAAGGCGGGCTATAACTTTAATGATCTTGTTAGGCTTTTATTACAACCTAACGACACGGTGCCGACGCTTTATCTGTACAATATGAAAGTCATACTCTGTTTGTATTGTATTTTTGCCTAAAGTCCATATCACTTACTAAAGCAATAATAGAGACATAAAGGTTTTTCAATAATTTATTGAATCAGGCGTTACTTTGCGGAGGTCCATATCACTGAACTGAAAGAATTACTTTGCTCACCCGCGACCTTATAAGGTCTTACAGCCCGAGGTCGTATTGTCTAACGCTTCTGTCGCTTGCCTTCGCTTTCACAGTCTCTTTCTATCATCCTTTTATACCGTTTGACAGAAAGAAATAGTGATTGCGAAGGCAAGCGTCAGAAGCGTTAGACATTAAGCCAGTCGGCCACGACTTCGCGCGACCGTTTTATCAGTTCATTGCGTGGGCCGCCAGATAATAACTGTACGGCGAGCGTCTCGGCCGCGCAATGAACGGAGGACACGCTCGCTGCTGCCGCCGGTCGCACAATGTCGTGGCCGGGCCATTATAAGGTCGCGGGTGAGCAAAGTAATTGTTTCAGTTCATGGATATAACAAAGTAACGCCTGATTCAATAAATTACAGTAGATATTACCTATTTGAAGCCAGTAGGGTAATTGTGTATGTTTTTTGACATTCGGCATCGGATTGAAATGTCAGTTTTTGCATGGCTGTGACAGCTGGCCGTTTCCGATACCAATTGTCAGCCCATACAAGAACTGTCAAAATGAACGCGATGGCGATTGCGAGGGAGTTAGACAATTTGACTGCTGGGATCGCTAATGCGGATACTTTGCGGATAGGAATTATTTCCAAACTCCAGTCCATAAAATAATCGTTAATTTAGGCAGGTAAATTAGGTACTTAGGATTTCAATTCAACTACTAGACTAATTAGTTAGTTTTTCGTATAGGCTCCACGTTGGATGCGGATGGCGTAGGACCGTTCTGTTTGACGAATCTTGGGGATTGCTTATGTTTAGCAGTGAACGTGTGACTGAAATAATGATGATAATGATGATGATGATGATGACGATGATGCTGATGATGATGATGATTGGTTCACCCAAGCGAAGTCGTGGGTAATAGCACAATTCAAGAAGTTAACCAGTTATTCAACTTCATACTAGAGCGCCCGAATCGACGCTCGCACACAGCCAAGCGTCTTATACGGCGCGAGCGTGGGAACTGCATTGTTCTGTCTAGCGAAGTTCGGTTAGCGGCCGTGTAAGACGCTTGGCTGTGTGCGTGCGTCGATCGGGCGCTCTAGTATGCAGTTGAATAACTGGTTGACTTCTTGAATTGTGGTAATGGCTAGTGATGAATTATTCCTTTGAGGGCGTATATAAGACAAAAAAGGTATGGGACATTTTAAAAGGGGAGTTACTTTTGATATGTTAATTGCGGTCCATCCAATAACAGACCTAAGTAAATATTACCCGAGATACTGAAAGACTACATTTGTTTGTCCAATGTTGGTCAAGGGAACACCAAGTAGTCACGATTCTGGAAAACAGGACGAACATTTGCCAAAGGTAGCACGAATCTGTCAAACATTGGGTCGATTGGGCCAATGCTGGCCGTGACTTTGAAATGGCGGCGGCGTTTTACAGCAACTGTCATCGTATTTGGCTGCTTAAACCGAGGATATAATACACTAGCTGGTGCCCGCGACTTCCGCCGCGTTAATTATTGATGCTTCGCTCCTATTAGTCATAGCGTGATGTTAAATGGACTATTCAACACAAAAACATTTTTTCAATTCGAACCAGTAGTTCCTGAGATTATCGCGTTAAATCAAACAAACAAACTCTTCAGGTCTTTAATATTAAGTATAGATTTATGAATCAGCCCCTGGCTAAAATGTATTGAAACATTTGTCAATCTCACTTAAATATTCTTGAAAAAAATTACTCAGAGGACTATTTGAAATATTTTGGATTCATTTTGTGATTATTATTATCCCACCCAATAGCCGTTCCACTAAAGGTCACAGTCACAGGCCTCTTCCCGGAATGAGAGGGCTTGGGTCGTAATTCTCACGCGAGCCCAGTACGGATTGGGAGCTTCACATACACCATTGACTGTCTTAGGTGTGCACAAGATTTACTCACGATGTTTTTCTTCACTATAGAGCTTATGGTACATTTCAAATGTAATTTTGCACGTTGTTAAAAAATCAAAGGTCCTTCTGCTTGGGAGGCCATAAATCAAACCGCTAGGTGCAGTAGCCTACCAAGAAACCTACTCGGCGATTTTGTGATACCTTTTAGAAATTAGCTGTGATAGGATTACGAAAACACGGTTTAACATATCTTTACAACTTAGATCGTATCTCTACGCGCCCAAAACGTAATGTTATTGTACCCTTAACTGTCCCACGCAAACAAGGGACAATATGCTATCGCAGATTCGTGGTTATTCTACTATTATTTTATTATATGCGAAAGTTCGTGAATGTGTTTGTATGTAAAATCTTTATTGTATATAAAAACATGAAATTAATAGTTACCAAGAGAAACAGATGTACAGGCGAACTTAGGTGTGTGCGTGTATGTACGTTTATTACGCTAAAACGGTTCGACGGATTCTGATGAAATTTGGCATACAGATGATTTATAACCTAAATTAACAAATACAATAGTTTTTATCCCGGAAAATTGAAAGTTCCCGCGGCATAGCGACAAACCAATTCTTCACAGACGGAGTCGCGCATCAGCTCGTACTTAAATTCACATAAATCATCGAAGACTCGAGAACAAACATTCGTATTTTTCTCGATTTAGGATCGAACGCGAAACATTAATAATACTTAACATTTGCAAGTTTTGTAAGACATATCCGTAAAATAACAGGTACAAAGTACGTTAACTGTACCAAAGGGTAAACATTTGTCAACCAGTATCGATCTACATTCAGCTAAAAGGCTTGTTCTACCTTTTCCCGTTACAATTCTTCGTTGCTTTGATGCTTGTAAAAAGTTAGTTTCGATGTAACAAATTTGCTGCTCGACCGAGTAGAACAAGTGAATAACATACGGAAATAGAACAGCGAGAATATTCTAAAAATAAATATAAGTCTAGTAGGACAGCTGCACACTTAACGTAGGGTTTACTTACGTTCCATTTACATTTAAAAAATATAAATCTAAAACTACAAAGTAAAAAATATCGTCGAGATTTTCTGCTCGGGCATTGAATTGACCCTGAAATACTTTGGTTACACGCTTTCGAAATCAAAAACAAAACTATTCTAAGAGTTTCTATGTGAAAAGAAATCCTACAGTATATTTTTACTGGTGACTAATTTTAATTTGGCGCGTTTTCTTTACGTAAATACTTCTTGGTTACAGGTAAGCAACATGATTTACGCAGAGGGAGTTTTGCTGGCTGGCGATCCGTAAGTTAAGTCCGTTAGGTATTTGTGGTAAGTAAATAGTACTAATATTATAAATGAGAAAGTTTGTGAATATATTTGAATGCTTAGATGTTTGGACGTTGGTTATTCAATCAGAAATAACGGCTTAACGGATGAAACTTCGAGTACAGATATACAAAGATCAGCAGGGTAATTATGTAACTTTTGGCCTCGGATTGAAATGACAGTTTTTGTATGGCTGTGACAGCTGGCTGTTTCCGATACCATTTGTCTACCCATACAAGAACTGTCAAAATGAACGCGATGGCGATTGCGAGGGAGTTAGACAATTAGCCTGCTGGGTTGAGACATAGAATACTTTATATCCCGGTAATCCGTCTCGAGGGATAATATTTTAATTTTAAAGAAGAATTGATGGCGCTTTCTAAGAACCTTGGCTTTCCAGATAACGTGTTAACTCCACCTGCAATCAATAGATGGCGTTGTCTAAGCGAACGTGTGTTTTTATAAGTTTGACTGCTATGTTTGTGTCTGTCAGTGGCATTATAGGTCTTAAACCGGTGAACCGATTCGGATGCAATTTTTTTCATTTGAAAGCAGGTTTCTTGGCGATGTTTCTTAGAAATGTTTCGTCAAAATTGGTTCAGCCGTTTCAGTTATCAGCTCTTTTGTTAGCTGTGGAAGGGATCTTAGACGCAGAATGTGCATTTACTTTATTTTCAAAATGTATGACCAAATTGCGTCGGGAGTTTTTCAAATTTTTTATTTTTTTATTAAAATTACTTTGTTCCCGCTGGATAGTGATAAGATTAGTGAATTCTGCGCAGGCGAAATCGCGAGTAACAGCTAGTAATCTCTTTATAAACACTAATATCTTAGTAACGCTGGACAACAGCCCCGGATCTAAGGGGGGCAAACCGGGGCACTTGCCCCGGGCGGCAGTTTCACAGGGGCGCCAAATCCTTAAGGCAAGAATTCGAAATATCGAACAAGTGAAGGGAGGAGGCGCCACTATCAAGTTTTTGCCCCGGTTCGAAAAAATCGTAGATCGGGGCAGCTGGACAACGCGAACTAAATGACATCCCACTTTTAAGTGTAACATCTTCGCCTGTCCGCGTTTTTATATTATCCGATCCGATATGATATCCGATATACATCGATATGTTTTGTATCACGTACTGTGTGAGCTGAGCATACATGCAAATTCTAATCTCGTGGCGAAAGAAATACGCAGTTATTTCGCCAGTTCAAGGGCCCCAATATTATTGATATGATAACCGAAAATGGCCCCTTTCCCGCGGCCTTGGTGAAGCATTATCAACGAGAAAGTGGGGCACAGATACGTAACATGTGGTGGGTGGCGGTTTTTGTTTAGTTTGTCCGGTGGCTTCAGAGTAGTCCGGACTAAGGGCTAACTTGTACAAATTAAGAGTGAAAAAAGTATTCGTGCATTAGACGGGTTTAGTGTCAAACCGTACTGCTAGTGAGTGCGCGGATTATGTGAATTATTGGTGCAGATTTTCTAAGGATAATTATTTATTATGCTAAACGGGACTTATCACGCAAACAATATTTACCTCGACGTTTCGGTCAATTTGCTGCGGCCGTGGTCACAAGTTGAGTTGAGTTGGTCAGTCAACTCAAATCACGAAAGTTTAAAATAGTATATTTTCTAAGGGACTATATTTAAGAAGGTCGCAAAGTAAAAGAGATGTAGAGTTTAAATACAAACGGTGATGACTTTTTCCACCGGTGTTAATTTGTACTGGTCAATTTTAGATTTTTATCAGACAAAACAAACCCAAAGTTTGTAAGTAGGTATCGTTTTCTAAAATATTGAATCATAAACAGACAATGGCCGTTTAGTAAGAACACTAAAACTGTTCTAAAGGGACGTTTACAGTGGCTATACTGAAAAAGGGGTTAAGTCTGCAGAAATTAAACAGCTGATTTCGACTTAGCCCCTTTACACATAAAATAGAAAATAGCTGTTTAATTTCGGCAGACTTAACCCTTTTTTCACTAGAGCCACTTATTGATTCAATTGGAAAAGCCGGTCAAGTGCGAGTCGGATTCGTACATGAAGAGTTTCTTGTGCGACGACCCCCTTTAATTTTTTACTTTATCTTAATTTTAGTATGTATAGCTTTTGCCCGCGACTCAGTCCGCGTGGAATCAATAATTTGGGCAGCTTATTTTTTTTATCCAATTTGCTTTTTCATCAATTATGGCTCTCCTTAGTTCAACGATATAAAAAATATTACCCCGCCCCCCGCAACCCCTCCCCCTCCGTCACCGCCCCCGCCCCCGCCCCCCCCCCCCGCACACCCGCGTTCACATTCACCACCGTACCTACTCCCAAATCACTACTTCTTAAAACTGTTCTATAAATTCTTAAAATAGACGTATCTTTCTTATTTGTGAACCGATTCAAATGAAACAAACACTAAATGTTAATCCAAAAAAAATACCAACATATCAGTGAAAACCGCATCCTTCTAGGTTAAGCCGTTTCTGAGATTAGCGCGCACAAACGCACAGACAAACAGACAAACAGATAAACAGACAAACCGACAATAATTCTAAAAAACATTGTTTTGGGTTCTATTGCGCTAGTAAATAGCCCTAGTGTCAGTTTTTCTCAAATATCTTCAATGTACAGACACCGACTTGTTACAGATTTATTATATGTATAGATTTGTTGCTGCATAATCGTTGAAAATTCCAACTGTCCAGCTATTACGGTTCAAGAGAGAGCCCTATCACACATGGACAGACAGCGGAGTCACAGTAATAAGTTCCCTTTGGCACCGTTTTGGATACGGAACCCTAAAAATAGGTGTTTAATTTAAAATCGCTCCGTATTTGCTCTGAAACGCATGAACGGACACTCTACACAGGATGGGCTGGATAAGCAAAAAGGAAATGGCAAATAGTTAGTTCTGTACAAAACGTACTAAGCCCGTACCGGAAGTAGTCCGGCGGAAGTCACGTCCGCGTTCGACCAATAATTATGGACTATCGCTGTGACATCACTTTCATAATGGAACAAAGATTTTATAGTAGGTATTACCATACCTAGAAGATGGGTTAGAATTTTTTTTAATTAATTTATGCTTTTCGCAATTTTTCCTTTATCTGTGCTGTCACATATTTGATTGGTATGGTTTCTTGGTTACAGTTGTTGATGACTTGGACTGTCATTCTAAATATATGTTTTATGCTAATATGAAGATCTACATCTTATTTATTTAATTACTTAACAAATTGGCGACGATGTCGTTTGATTTGAAGAAAGGAAAACGTGCGCGAGCCACCCTACGCGGTGTACTAACTAAAACGAACAACGCATTTCAAAATGAACAAAACTTACATACTCACGAAGAACTAGAAACCCGACTTCTTACACTTCAAAATACTTACGATGGCTTACAAAATATACAATGTCGCATAGAAGAGGAGACGGAAGAGGAGGATCTTGAGGTAGAAATCGCATACAGGTATGAAATTGACGAGATTTATACGAATTTACGCACAAAAATTTTACGATTGATAAATTTAAACAAAAATGAAAATAACATACCTCCTATAACTCAAGTAACCTCCGTCACGAATGCCCGTCATGATGCACAACCGAGAATTAATTTTCAACCATTTCAAGCCAAAGAAACCTTCAAAAATTTCATAAAGCGGCTTTCCGTTTATATCCTACTTAATAACATCACTGATCCTAAAACGAAAGTTTATACCTTACTCTCCACTTTACCTCCAGATATCCACGAAAGATTATACGACCTGTGCTCTCCCGATGAACCGATCGATAAGTCTTTTGAAGAACTTACAGATATTTTGGATAAATTTATTGACCCGAAACCAAGCATATGGGCATCGCAACATAATTTTATATCACGTATACAACAAGCCGATGAAACAGTTGCAATCTACGCGTCAGAATTGAAAAAGTTATCTCTAAATTGCGAATTCAAATGTACACACTGCAAAAAACCTACAATTGAATCATTCTTAGCACTACAGTTTATACGAGGATTAAAAGACGGAGATATTCGTACAAAAATATTACAACAGAAGGAGACTACACTGTTTTCTAATTTAGTGGATACCGCCACGTTGATGGAAAAGGGAAAAACTGAAAACTCAACCATGTCTATATCAATTCGTCATACATCGTTTGACAATATGAATAAAGTATCGAAAGCACCAAGATACACTTCAAATCCTCAAACCATCAAAGATCTGAAGGGCAAATGTTATCGATGTGGTAAAGACGATCACAAAGCGAATGAATGTGGCGCCATAAAAAGCACGTGTCGCAAGTGCCAAAAAGAAGGTCACTTAGCTCGAGTCTGCTTACAAGGACGTAGAAGTAATAACACAAATTTACTGGATAACTCTACAAGCAGCCTCAGCGCCGATAGCACAGTTGAGATCAACTTAGTAAAAAGTGAAATCTCTGACAAATACATTTTACCGATTGAAATTGAAGGTACGATAGTCAATATGGAATTTGATACTGGCGCTACACTTTCTACTATATCATTAAAAGATTATAAAAAGCTCAACATTAAAAAGAAACTTTTCACTACTAACATGAAGCTAAGAACTTACACAGGTGAAGTATTTAAACCCACTGGTGTGGTATATGTTAAATGCACATATGGAAATCAGACTTTCTACGGAAAACTATACATAATAGACAAGAATGTTGACCCTATCCTCGGCCGAAGCTGGATGAAAGAGTTCAACATCACACTTGCCGATATGAGAACCGTCCAAGAATGTGAAAATATACCGAAACTAGAAAAATTACTAGAAAAGTACGATTCCACTGTATTTAACTCAAATTTGGGCGAAATTCCAAACATTCGAGGCCACCTCACTCTTACAGAAAACTCACAACCGATCTTTATCAAACCTCGTAGAATTCCTTACGCCTTACGAACCAAAGTAGATGACGAAATAAACCGCCTTGAAAAATTAGGGATTATTACAAAGATAGACCACTCAGAATGGGGCACACCTGTCGTTCCGATAGTCAAACCTAATGGCAGCATCAGACTTTGTGCTGACTACAAGATTACTTTAAACAAAGTTATAAAAGACGAACAATACCCAATTCCAATAATTGAAGATATTTTAGCGGAAATGAATGGCGGGCAACTGTTCTGTACCTTAGACATCACACAAGCATACTTGAACATGGTGATGGATGAAGAAAGTGCCTTATTACAAACCTTAAGCACACATAAAGGTACTTTTAAGGTAAACCGGCTCATGTTTGGAGTTAAAGTTGCCCCTAGCCTTTGGCAAAAGTTTATGGATCAATTATTACTTGGCATAGATGGAGTAAAATGCTTTTTCGATGATATTATTATACAAGGTTCTACAGAAGAAGAACTACTTTGCAGGCTTAGACAAGTCTTGGAGAAACTCAAAGAAAGTAACCTTCGAGTTAATAAGGAAAAATGTCACTTTTTCAAAAGAAGTATTAATTACTTGGGACATACAATTGACAAAAACGGATTGCATAAGAATCAAGATAAAGTCAAAGCAATTTTCAACGCACAACGTCCTACGAATGTAAACGAATTACGAACTTTCTTGGGTATGGCAAATTATTATAATAAATTTATACCTAACCTTGCATCTATTACAAACCCTTTAAATGCACTCCTGAAGAAAGGAACAAAATTCATTTGGTCTCCGAAATGTGAAGAAAGCTTGAAGAATGTCAAAACAGAAATACTCAGTGAAAGAGTCCTATTACACTTCGATCAGAACAAACCATTAATTTTAGCAACAGATGCGTCACCTACAGGACTGGGTGCAGTGCTCAGCCATAGACTACCGGATGGCTCAGATCGACCAATAGCATTTGCTTCTAGATCTCTAACTAATAGTGAAAAGAAATACAGTCAAATTGACAAAGAAGCAACTGCTATTTTCTGGGGATTAAAGAAATTCTTTCACTACTGCTATGGTCGCAAGTTTACCCTTATCACAGACCACAAGCCACTGACTTCAATTTTTCATCCACATCAAACCTTACCAACATTGAGTACAATGAGACTATTCCATTATGCACATTTTCTATCTGGATTTGACTACAATATTGAATATAGAAGTTCTTCAAAGCATTCCAATGCAGACTACCTCTCACGATTTCCTATTGAAAAAGTTAACGACAGTAATATTGTCCAACATAGCATATTTCAAATAAGGCAGATAAATACATTAAATATTTCACCCGAAATTATTTCCAAAGAAACAAAAGAAGACGCCGAACTACGGAACTTGTTTCAAACACTACAATCTGGAAATTCACTTAGAGAATCAGGATATAATGATAACGAATTGACACTTCAAAATGACTGCATTCTAAAAGGTACGAGAGTAATAATTCCTCGGAAATTGCAGCAACAAATTTTAGACGAACTTCACATTGGCCATATTGGTATTTTAAAAATGAAACTTCTTGCTCGTAGCTTCGTATATTGGAAAAATATCGATAAAGATATCGAAACTAAAGTGAAATCATGTCGAACTTGTAGATTACACCAAAATGAACCTCCTAAAGCCCCACTACATCATTGGGAAGATCCAACTGGTCCTTGGCAAAGAATTCATATTGATTTTGCAGGCCCTATATCTGGCTATCAACTTTTTATTGTAGTGGACGCCTTTTCCAAATGGGTGGAAATAATTCCTACTAAAACGATGACAAGCTCATTCTGTATTCAGAAATTAGATGGATTATTTGATACTTTTGGATTCCCCTACACAGTAGTATCAGATAACGCTAGACAATTCGTATCCCAAGAATTTGAAAATTTCCTACATACCTGTGGTATTGTACATAAAACAATCGCCCCGTATCACCCGGCTACAAACGGGCAAGCGGAACGTTTCGTACAGACGGCCAAACGAGCACTGCATAAATTAGAGGGGGAGAGTGGCGATATCTCACAGAAGATCCGTTTAGTTAAACATATTCTTCGAGCTACACCAACTTCATCAGGAGACTCTCCATATGTTATTATGTTCGGAAGGGAAATACGAACACGATTGGCTGCCAAGATCAGAGCAGTTCCTAAACCACCCCCCAGACAGCCTCGAAACGGTACAGACGGAAGACAGTTTAGTCCCGGAGCCAGAGTCCAAGCAAGGAACTACTCGGTATCGAAAACCAAATGGGAGTTTGGCACTGTGGTCCGCCGTCTCGGACAGGTACATTACCAGATTAGGACAGATAGCGGACTCCTGTGGATCCGACACCTGGACCAGCTACTCCCTGCTCCTCTGATTCACGGCGGAGGCGTGTCACATATTTGATTGGTATGGTTTCTTGGTTACAGTTGTTGATGACTTGGACTGTCATTCTAAATATATGTTTTATGCTAATATGAAGATCTACATCTTATTTATTTAATTACTTAACATGTGCTATAAGACCTTGCTTCGTACCAAATTTCAAGATTCTGAGCTCACGGGAAGTAAATAAATAAATAAATAAATAAATAATCTTTATTCAAAATACTTTCTTACAATACAATACAATTTATCTAGGAGACTTATAGGAAAAAGAAACACATATGCCTGAACTAGGATGATCCTGTGTTTCAGGCGTGAAAAATAAAAATTACATTAATATCCTTAAAAATTAACACTTGCATATAATATAACAAAACAAGACCTTAATACCTAAGGTGAATTATAAAATAATATAATATTACCTTAATACAAAAAAAAAAGAAAAACTTAATATTACATGTAAAACATTATGGTCTATGTCATTATAAGTACCTATCTATCTTGAAAAGAAAATAAAAATGTTTATTTAAAAACAGTCAACAATTTCTCTGTATCTTCATAGGAAAACTACTACTACTACTACTATCGCTGTGACATCACTTTCATAATGGAACAAAGATTTTATAGTAGGTATGGTAGGGTTAGAATTTTTTTTAATTAATTTATGCTTTTCGCAATTTTTCCTTTATCTGTGCTATAAGACCTTGCTTCGTACCAAATTTCAAGATTCTGAGCTCACGGGAAGTACCCTGTAGGTTTTGATTCGCTTGCGAGTTTCGAAAATTTGCGGAAATTTGTGGCATAAACGGCTTTATCTTTTGATTGCGTTGGCTTAGAAGTTTGATTTTTTCACAGCTCCAAGGGACAGTAGACTTGAGTATTTGATATAAATTTCAGCTTGATACCTCCACGCGTTCCTGAGAAAAAGGGTTCTTGACAGACGGACAAAAAGGGTCTTGACAAACGGACAACAAAATGATCCTATAAGGGTTCCGTTTTTTTCCTTTTGAAGTACGGAACCCTAAAAACGCTTTATTTTAGCCCTGAAAACCAGAATAACTTTCGATTAACTGTAAAATTAGATTTTTGTTGCTTTAAAACAAATAAATAGTTATTTGATTGAGTTGACGAACAAGTGACGTCATAAGTTGCTATTGCCATTTAAACTCTATGGGAGGATTGTGTTTTGTTTGACAGCTCATAAAAAGTACGTCAGTTGATTGGTGGTGTCAACATCCCTATTTACGTGCGACATAACTATTAGACTAAACGGAACTTATCACGCAAACAATTTTTACCTCGACGTTTCAGCCATATTGCAGTTGCCGTGGTCACGAGTTGACTAATGCAAGCAACTGTAAATGTGGCCGAATGGTCCCGGTTAGTGTAATATAGATTTCATTCATATTGACGCGTGCCGTGGTTCTTATTGTAATGACATTAATGTCTAATTTTGACAAATTCACGCGTCTTCGTGAATGGCACTAAATACTAACTATAGTTATGTTATGAGTGAAAATTACGAAAGTTTAAAACATTTTACGTGCAACATTTGAAATTTATCTTGAGCTTTACGGTCAAGGAAAATATCGCGAGAATACCAGCACACACCTGCGAGGTAGTTCAATGGTGTTTGTGAAGTTCCCAATCTGCACTGGGCCCGCCTGAGAACTACGGCCTGAGCCCCGTCAATCTGAGACCTAAGCCCTACAGTGGGACAGCTGAATTTAACTAAACTAGAACTAGTGAGTGAGAGTGACGCAGCTATACGTAAGAGTGAGAAAGATATGTTCAATGAGACTGACAGTGTGTTAATGTGAATATGGTGCGTAACAAGGATCCCGATTGCATACAAGTCCTGCTCGAGTTACTCTGCGACGAAAATCATCGGAGAAAGAGGATTAAAAAAGGTAAAAACATTTACAATACAATAAGCAATATACCTTAAGATTTTTCACTTCTTGATAGTCCGTTGGGATGGGATAGACGGAACAACCCGATTAAACTCAATCGTTAAGACCCTGTTTACATTACTCCAGTAAAATCATTCCAGTAGCATGACATTGCGGGACCGTGATGCTAACGATTACAGAGATCAAGCGAGCGCCGCATTGGCAGCTACTGGAATGATTTTACTGGAATAATGTAAACAGGGTCTTAGACGGGGAACGAGACGATGAGCGCGGAGCTCGACCACATCCCTTCATACCATAATTCACAGACCCCAACGAGTCCGATTTTCAGTCCGCGTCTGGACTCAGCCGATTATAGATAGATAAATTACTTTACAACTACAGGCACGCTGTGGCAGAACCATATTATCTACTCAAATTTGTTTTAAATTAAATTAGATCTATTTATCTAATTATCAATTGATTATGACAATTATGAACTCTTAACGGCCATGCTCCTAACTCGCGCAAGACGGCGTTATTACTTTTATCAAACATTTCCAATGCATTCACACTCGTAACCGCGGATTACCGAATACTAAATCGTTAATAACATAACCTAGTACCGTGCAAGGTGCAGTATCAAACCTAATTGTTGTGGGCTAGTCTTATCAATGCGATACCGCGCACGATAACAGCCAGTACGCTCCCAAACGCCTCTAGAGTATATTTACCTGCCGGCAAAAACACTGGCACAAAAAAATATGATAAAACAAAACCGGTACGCGTTCCAATTTTGAAATTTTATTAAAAACAAAAAATGACGTTCGTATCCGTGTTCCGTAAATTAAATTTGGTACTGTTTTAGTGATGTGAATTAAGTCTATCGATTGAATTGTTAACACAGGGTGTGACTGTTTTTTTTTTTCACTCAGAGTGTTAAATAACGACGTTAAAACAAATGGGATTTTCGTGGATTAACATGAATGTAAAGATAGTGAGCTGATTCAAAGCGTGTAAAATGAGGTCGTTTTGGTCGGAGTTCTTGACGGCGGCGGCAAATCATCCCTTTACCGCGGTGCCGGGAGACTTCTTAGCTACGTACGATACGTACCGCGACTATTACGATGATGATGATGACGATGATTGTGAGTATTTTTATATCAATACTTGATTAAAATCTATTGCTTTATGTGTTTTAATAGATGCTAAAGCATGTGAAGATTTGATTTATGAACATTTTTTTGTATTGTTTTTGTTACATTCCAATGGCTGCTTTTCTAATTACCGTGATATGGTCAATATGAAATGCAATAACCTACCCCCCCCCCCCCCCCCTCCTAACCTAACCTAACTAAATTAGTCTATGTTTCCATGTTTTCGTTTTGGATATATTGAATGGCAAGGGCAAAGGTATTCGGTCTGTATTTTTGGTATTGTTTTCTTGTATGCTTATTATAGATGCCTTTTGTGTTTTATGTATTTTCTTTTTATTTTTTGGATTGCTTAGTGATAAAATTTTAGCTTGCGGTTTCACTGATCAGTTAACGTTTGAATTGTGGGTAAAATGGTTCCAACGGAAGACCTGCGTCAGCTGCATAGCTGACATCATGCTGAGTTGGGACCATTTCGTGATAATGTTGTATCTGTTACCGTTTTTTCACCTGTTACTTTATGATTGTCACGAATAAATATTTTTCTTTCTTTCTTTTTTCGATAGCGAAGTGTACGAAACTGTAATTTGTAAAAAAAACCGTAATTATTGTGATTGAGGAAAACATATGACCTTATTGTAAATGCTATTGCTATTCGAAAAACTTTAAAAATACAAACAATTTAGTAAATGAGCATTAGGGCATTTTTACGGAAAATATTATTCTTTGTATCATCATTTCCAGGAACAAAATATTCCGAGCAAAACATTATCAGAATGTGGTCATTCATTTAATCAATCATTGCGATTGCTCTTTGTGTGATATAGTCATCAAGTCTTCAATAGAAATAACACAAAACACAAAGAAATCAAAAACGTTAATACCAAATACTCACTTTCAATATCACTTTATCGATAGTTTTAAAAACGCAGATCTAATTGTTTTACGGGTGGGCGCAATAACAAGTTAAAATAAAGCCAACCCAAAACAGATTTCATTTGCTTGCTTGTTAAATTGAGAATATGTAAACATTATTTTATTACCTACGAAAATGAACCCACAAAACTAGAGTAACCACACCCCGCTATAAGAGCTATATCTATGACGCCTATGACGGGGTAAAATGGCATGTTTTAAGGTAGGCCTATGGTAGCCTATATTATATTTTACAATCAATATAGCTTGCTTTTCTCCTCTTCCGCTGTCACACGATTTTTGTGTTTTATTAGGTTTAATAGATTACGGTACTCACCAATTAAATGTATTGCTTTTTTAAACATCGTCTCTGTAATAATCCGTTTTTCTGAGCAATAGGGATGTTGACGCCATTAAAAAATAATTCGAAAACACGACTCCAGTATAATAACGCCTTATTTTAGCCCTGAAAACCAGATTAATTTTCGATTAACTGCAAAATAAAATTTTTTGTTGCTTTATAACAAATAAATAGTTAGTTGATTGAGTTGGCGAACAAGTGACGTCATAAGTTGCTATTGCCATTCAAACTCTATGGGAGAATTGTCTTTTGACAGCTCATAAAAAGTACTTCAGTTGATTGGTGGTGTCAACATCCCTAATAACTTCGTTACAGACTGAGTTAGGCTTTTTAATCATATGTGCGGTCGCCTTTTGGTTTATTAACACATTTCTATTCCACTTCTTGGTTCTGTGTTTATTATTAAGTTACTGAGAATTCATTCGTCGATGGAAAACTTGTCCATCCCAAGCAAACAGATCTTGCCAAGTCAGCGAGTCAACAAGAAGTGGTTGCGAGAATACCTGCGTACAGCAAAACCCACAAAAGAAAACAAACACAGAACTAAAACTAACTATCTGGCTACTCTGTGACCATAAGTGCAAGTTATCTAACATTTTGTGTCTAAAATTTAGACACAGCTGCCAATAGCGATTTTAAAAAGGGAATATGCTTTGTAATGACCGTTTGACAGTTCTTGAAATTTTTTTGGCAGTTCATAAAGCTTTATCATCACTTACACATCACTTTTTATTAGGGTTCCGTACCCAAAGGGTAAAAACGGGACCCTATTACTGAGGCTCCGCTGTCCGTCCGTCCGTCCGTCCGTACGTCCGTCTGTCCGTCTGACCGTCTGTCACCAGGCTGTAAATTTTCACAGATGATGTATTTCGGTTGCCGCTATAACAACAAATACAAAAAATGGAATAAAATAAATATTTAAGGGGGCTCCCATACAACAAACATGATTTTCTTGCTCGGTTTTGCTCGATATTGATAACGGCAACAGATAGAAGCTTGAAATATTCACAGAATATTTAATTATGTATTGACTTAAAAATAAATCATTAAATTAAAATAAAAAAAATATTTAAGGGGGGCTCCCATACAACAAACGTGACTTTTATAGATAATTGTACGGAACCCTTCGTGCGCGAGTCCGACTGGCACTTGGCCGGTTTTACATACACTCACACTTTCTACACATAATACCTGAGTTTGGTTGCCAGTAGATAAATTAATTCTCATAGTTTTTATAAATTAGTTTTGCTTGTAAAATGTTTAGTAAAAGTAATATTTTGTAATAAATTGAAAGAAGACGCTGACACTAAGATACAGGTTTATATTATACCTAGTTCAATAGTCAGAGACTTCATAAAATTATGTTCATCTCTGTTTGGTCAATAAAGTATTATTATTATTAGTTTTGTCACTCGTGGCTGCCATCCGCTCCACGATCCTGCGTATCGTTCCAACATAAGTATCACATTTACCACATTTCATCATCATCATCATTTCAGCCGAAAGACGTCCACTGCTGAACATAGGCCTCCCCCAAGGCTCGCCAAACAGATCGTCCCTGCGCCATCCGCATCCAATGCGTTCCCGCTACCTTCACCAGGTCGTCGCTCCATCTTGTTGGAGGCCTACCTACACTGCGTCTTCCGCCACATACCACACACCACACCACATACCACCACACCACACCACCACACATTTACATTTATACCTAAGATATTTTATTAGAACATTTATTATGCAAAGTGTCTTCTTTTTTATAATTAAACTCATACTCGTTGCAATTTATTCGTATTCTTTGATCAATTTAATAAAACCCCAAACGTTATTGTAAGACTTTTTAAGTAACATAGTGCCTAATTTTATTACGTGGGTATTGTGACAAGCGAACTTTTGTATATCAATCTACATTTAATTATATTCTGTGTAGAAATATCGTTCCAATTCAGTCTTTAACAGATAATAATCATTTATCTGAGATTATTTTAGTTTCAATGCCAACCGACATAGCCTAAGAGCGCTAGTGTAAATTTTTCGGTACCTATGTGTAACGTTAATCTTGAATGAACGTGCCTACTCATATCTAAGCGCTTTAGAGTATTTTTACTATCTTACTTCAGTTGGTCCGATAACGAACATATTTTGAAAGAAAATCCTTGAAAGGACTTTGAGCTGAAGAGTCTTTTATCCCAAAACATCCCACCTGTTATTAAATGTTAACGCTCGACCGCATTGTTCCAGCAAGACAAAAGACAATCGAATCTCATGCTTCCCTTTAACGATAGACAGCGTTGCGCAAACTCGCTATCGTTATCAGTCCAATGCTCCTTATCTGAAAACGCAAGATAATGGCAGTCCAGTCACCCACGCAATGTACCTGCTCCATCCAGTCCGCATCGCAGCACAGATGAGCGACCGCGTCTACAACTCATCCTGTATCTTATCGATGTATTGAAATCACGCGCGACGTAAACTAATCTAATCGAAAGAATGTGAGCAAAGGTACAGCAGCTACATGTGTTAGAAATTTGGTTTTAAAATGTAAATTTTGGAAGTGTAGTGTTGTGAAAGTGTCGATATGCGGGTGTCGTGGAGTGTCATGGAGTCAATGAAGGAGTGTGCGTGGCAGACGGTGTACTGCGGATTGGATGTGTGTAACAGGTTCGCGGCAGCACAACATTTATTGGCGCAACCTTATCCAATCTTCGATGTGGTAGTCGCTGCGCCTTCTCATTCCAAGCAATGTTGGTATTAATTTTTTTTATGATTAGGTATATCATTGATACCGATTTGATTCCTTCGGCTGCCTACACGTCCTTACTGACAAATCTTTGATGTCACGCTCAAATAAACATAAATAAATTAACTATCTTCTATTGAAAAATACGCCATAATAATATCATTATACCTGTGGCATTATGTTTCTTAATCAATTTACTTTACATTTTGTATTACTATTTTCTCTGTAGAAATTTCTGAACGACAATCGAAACGTTTCAAGACTTTATTTAACTACATACCTTTTTGTATTTGTTCAGAGATTTAGTAGGTTTAGGCATAAACTTCCGTCAATAGTCTATTTTAATGATAAAACTATCAATAAACGTGAGTCATCGATCGATTCCTGATTATCATATGATTAATCCATCATTCATAGATATTAACACTTGATCTCTTGTTCGAAGCTACTAGGTACTTGCTAGCTTTTAGCTACCTACTGCACTACTACTGCAATTGCACATGGCATAGCAAATTTTTAAGCTTAAGAAAGGAAGCTTAAATGACACACGAAAATGAGTAAAAATTGGATGCGTATACAATTTGACACATTTTAATAATTGTTATACCTATACATACACCCTAATGCGTTTTTTTTACAATATTGAGTTTACATACATATATTATACTCGCTTTGTTAAGTGATGCCTAGTATCAGTTCAGCACTTACCTATGATGAGTGATTTACCACGGGCTTATAAAAAATCCGATTGCTTGCATAACTCTCCCTCAGCATCCCAAGTCTGAGGTTGAACAATAGGAGCACCCTTTGGCATGGTAACAAAAATTTCCCCTTGCTGAGCGGCCCGTTTGGCAGCCCGCTCTCTCTCTCTCTCTCTGGTAAGCTGTACAAGCCTAGCCTGGTAGACTAACAGCAACAGTTCGTTAAAAAAAGGGTCTAGATGAATCATAACATTTGCATATATACACTGCGGCAAACTTTGAAACTTTGATGAAATGTTTGTCATAATGTATTGTTATTTACTTTGAATCCATTAATTGTACATAATTGTTACAAAACAAACCTAACCTAACCTATAGAGTTCTACAGGATGACAATTTAAACTTTTCTAAAAATTTTACGGTTTCTACGAGAAAAAAAATTATGACAAACAAAAATTGCGACAAATGTAATGTAATCATTACGACTTAAAATTTTATGCCACCAAACATCTGCCCCTTATGCTAGTGAATAAAGATACATCGATATCGATAAGTCTACCTAACCCTAGTCCACTATCCATGAAACGAGATGGATAAAGATCGTAGGTATTCTTGTGCCTAATCGACGTGTTGCAACATCTGTTTTTTCCGGATTAAGATAAAATTTGATCTTACTACGAATCTTTATCGAAGATGGACAAATATATCGCTACAAAGGCTACAATAGAAGCAGTAAGAATTTCACGGTCATAGATTCTTATGAGACTCAGTTCTGTGATCGGATTATGTTATGAATATGTAGATGTTGGAATCATTGCTATGAAATGAAAATCGTACAAATATATAACAGTAACTTCGTTCGAATCAAAGGCGTGGGTACAGTTTGAAATACGAGTACAGATAAGGATTCAAAACTGGTGCTGGTGGTACTGGTGGTTAAATCGTGCATGATTGATTAATTACTATAAATTACCTACTTATCTTTGCGAGTGAATTCAACGGCAGTTAAACCTTAGTATGGTTTTGCTCGTTGCATAGTTGTAAAATTTTATATTGTTTTTTTTTTCTGTTTAGTAAATAAATTAAAAAAAAAAAAAAAAAACACGGAAATGACGGATGACTCGATAGTCGTAGACAAAACGGAGATACTCTCTTAAGCTAAGTAGGTCGTCCCTCCATCTACGCTCCAGTCTGCCTTTATAAATATAAATAACTATATTTACGACAATTTATTGAATCAGGCGTTACTTTGCGGAGGTCCATATTAATGAACTAAAACAATTACTTTGCTCACCCGCGACCTCGCGAGGTCGCGGGTGAGCAAAGTAATTGTTTTAGTTCATTATATTTACGACCACCTGTTATGCAGTTAAATATTTCAGTTAATTATTTTAAGTGTAGACCCGATTAAACTGACTGACTGTGAAAATTGAAAATATCCTTTTTATGACACGAAAAACTTTTCGCATTCAAAGTTTTCTCGTTATGCGTCACACGAAACTGCATTGTGCATTCATCAGCACTGCAATCGCCAATCGAATTCAAAAGCGCGATTCCATTCATCAAATAGGGAAAACAAATAACTCTGCCTGGCTGTATGGGAATAGTGCCCAACCCAACCCATGAATAAAAAAAAATAATTTTGACAGTGACATTTCTTATGATGAGCTTTTAGCGCCAAATTGCCAAATAAACATTAAAAAGTAAAATGACGGACCAGTTACCAGTTTCAAATTGAAGAACGAAATTTATTAATAGAAATCAATTTAATTATTGTTTTTGATTTTGTATTGTTCACAATTTAACATATACAGTTTAAATCTACGCTGTAAATTAAAAGTGCCACATTGTGGCCAAACGTCAAAGCTGATGAAAAATTGCATTTGTAAAATAATGCAAATATTTCGCAATATCAGCTCAAATAATGGCAGTATTTAA
This sequence comes from Archips xylosteana, assembly GCA_947563465.1. Taxonomy (NCBI): domain Eukaryota; kingdom Metazoa; phylum Arthropoda; class Insecta; order Lepidoptera; family Tortricidae; genus Archips; species Archips xylosteana. The sequence goes on from OX387358.1 coordinate 16,671,474, forward strand.
ATAATCAAACGGAAACACGACGACAGCCGGCCCGGGCTGGATATTGTATTTTAAATCATTTCCCAATTAAAATTTAATGTTGTATATTTTTAGTTGAGCGCGATTCGGACCGGGCCCTGCAGCGGTGCGTTCCAATTATAACTTTTGTACGATTTTCTTTTTATTGCGAATTCCATTTGCTTTTTATTGAGTTAACGTTCATTATGGCGCAGTAGGTGCGAATTAATTAACAAAGTTGATATTTCTACCTTTGTCGCTTGACTTCGCTGGAAATTTTCTCACCTTGTAAGGAGAAAATTGTCGTTTTGAAAATAAGTTGCCGGTCACGTTTGCGAATTCGTGTTTGAAATCGTAACGAGACGATTCTAATGCGACTCGTTTCGTACTTGAAAAATAAATTAAATAAATATTGAAAAAGAAAACAAAACGAAATTAGTAACGTAACTTGAAGAAGACTTGACTCATTGTATTAGCTTTTTTTAAACATACCTAAGTAAGTAATGAGCTTTATTGGTGGATGGGGATACTTACAGTTAATGTAGGTACACAGTACCCCCCTCCCCCCCCCTGTTCCTTTTACAGTACCGTCGATTCTGAATAGAATAACGAATAACTCGAAGCAATAAAACGGTAGAAAGGGTTACAGATATCAGCTGTAAGTGCCGATTCACATTTTATAGCTCCGAATACAAGTCGTAAACAAGCTGATAGTTTCAGTTACTATAGTTCGCTGACGTGCTTTGCGATATGACCATGCGAGTATATCTCGTGGATAGATACATTTTATTCAATACCTAACTAGCGACCCGCTCCACCTTCGCAGAGGTGTTATTTTGAAAAAGAATAGGTTTTTTGTGTGTATATCTATCTAGGTTTAGACTACGTAAGCCCAGAAAAATAATATTTTCGGCGACTTGATTGCAAAATGCAATTTTTTCTATTACCGACATCATAATCATTATCATCATTTCAACCGAAAGACGTCCACTGCTGGACGTAGGCCTCCCCCAAGGCTCGCCAAACAGATCGGTCCTGCGCCATCCGCATCCAACCGTACCGTACCTTATCGAAATCCGTTGCGTGGTCTAATAGGAGTTTTAGTATGTACAGACTGAAAAATGCGAAAAGTGACTCTTACTCTAGGCTATGTCACCACAAAGAACAGGTAGATAAGGGAACTAGATCGGGGGTATACAAGCTTACTTGTAATGACTGCAATGGGATATACGTAGGACAGACAGGCCGAAGTTTTAATACTAGATTTAAAGAGCATGTTTCGGCATATAGGAATGAGCATCCAGATAGATCGAATTTTGCAAAACATTTGTTGGAATCAAATCATTCATTGTTAGATTCAGATTCTTATGAAGTGTTTCATTATTGCGGCAAGGGGTTGCGTCTGGATGCTCTGGAATGCATGGAAATAATTAGGTACAACACTATGGGGTCTATTATTAATGAACAGGTAAATTTAGTATCTTCTCCTTTACTGCGGCTTGGGTCTAATTTGAACAGTTAGTATTAATAAAATATGCCTTATAAATAAATAAACAAAAATTCAAGGTGGTTTTATAATATGTCAATAAAAGTTAATTTTTGTGGGGTAGTTTGAGAATAAGAAAAATATAGTGGGTACTTGTGAAGTTACAGTGACAGGTTAAAACATTTGTTTTGGTTTGTTAGTTTAAAATTTGGTAGCATAGCATACGGTTGTGGTAACTCTGAAGATGAGCTCTGGTTGAGTTCGAAACGCGTCAGTGTAGCTTGGTGGTGGTGATGGTTGTGTTTATGTGATTTGTGTGTGTTCGTACAGTGTGGAGGTGGAGGAACTGCATGAACACACATTTCTTGCATAAACGTAACTATTGTAAGATCGCGGGTGAGCAAAGTAATTGTTTTAGTTCATCCATATGGCAGGGTTGAAAAATACTTGTTCGTGTTTTAAACGCACCCGATCAAATTGAATGCATTGAATTGAAGTTGTAAGATGGTTGTCTTTTTAAAGTTCCGTAGCTAAAGGCTTATAACTGAAACTTATTAATAAAGGCTCCGCTGGCTATTCATTTGTCGCAAAGGTGGATCTTTTCAAATGTTCAGTTATAATTATAATTTACAGTATGAGATAAATGTGTATTTATTTTTCTTCACACTACTTCTTACTTTATAACAGGACAAATTAAACACATTTCCGACTATCTAAAGCTAATCTACGCTCACGTCGGCAAAAATTGACCCCGATTACACAAGTTTAACTGGGAAACTTGGAAACAAAACTAGTTAAAAGAAAATCTATTACCGGAATCGGTGTTTAGACTAGGGCGCTGACACACGACACGTGGCGTAGTGTGCTAGTGTGGCGTGGCATGGTCTAGCGTGGCGTATGTTAAAGTCAAAGGCACTAGAAACACACGAAAGGTTGAAGTTCAATCGTACAAACTGGCTAAAACTAAAAACTCGTTTCTGGGAAGTTACATACGATTTTGACGCCATTGTTGCAATAAATAAATATTATTATTAAAAATTCCAAAAACTATTACCGTTCAAATAGATTAGATTTCCTTAGTTCATAAAATCTCCTTAGTACATAATATTAAAAAATCACTACATAGTAATAAAACAAAGTCGCTTCCCACTGTCTGTCCCTATATAATGCTTAGATCTTTAAATTAAAACTAGGTACGCAACGGGTTTTGATGCTGTTTTTTTTAATAGATAGAGTGATTCAAGAGGAAGGTTTATTTGTACGAGTATAATACATGCATAATATCAGCATTGCACCCGTGCGAAGCCGGGGCGGGTCGCTAGTTAAAGATTATAACTAAGTATTTAAGTAAAACCTGTAACTTTCTTTTATATTTGCAATAAACAGATTTTAACAGATATTTAATTGAAATCCACTGTCAAGAAGACACATGTATATCAAAGGTGTATTATAAAATTGATTCCAGATTTTGTTTATCTGCACGCCAATTTTCATCCAAATCCGTTGACCCGTTGTTACGTGATTGACTTACAAACATCCAAACATCTTGACAAGCTTTCCACAAAATATATGATTTTAGTTCAAGTTCAATTCTATGTATCTAAAATATTCGACCACCCGATATAGACCTCATGTATCTCTGTGTTTCTCCATCTCATTCTGCTCTCGTGTTAAACTATGTGACAGAAATAAGTAGTGTGAAACGATTTTGATTGCCGTGCGGTAGAAAATGGGGAATTTCAGAAATAGGGTACAACTATATTTTTTCTCCGATTTTAGAAATTTTTGCATGGATTTTTGCATAATATATCAATTATAATGGAGTAAAAAAATGACCCCAGTTTTTCATACAAAAACAAGTGTCGGTTTTGTTACCTTCAAACACCAACAATGTATGAAAAGTAGCAAAAATGACCTCGGGACACTTTTTTCTCTCTATGTGGAATCGATAGTGCTACTGATTCTGAGTAGATCCATGCAAAAAATTTCAAAATCTGAGAAAAAAATGTGTTGTAGCCTATTTCTGAAATTCCCCAAAAAACACTTGAGATTTCCTCTGTTGATGTCACTCATCATATTAATAAAATCATTTTACCGTAACTAAAAGCGGTAACCAATGTGAAACCGCCTCTATTTCGTTTTTGCGCCCAATTCCATTAACTAGCGATGTTATCGTCTACAATACGACGGTCCGTGGAAAAAGGGCGTAAGTCCGTACTAATCCCATATGTTTTTACAACCTTTTTCCTCTTGAGAACATACTGTTAGTGCGGCCAGGCGTAAGCTTGTTAGGGAACAATGCTTTTATATTTAGTTTCTTTTTTATTTAGCTTTTCAATTGTAAAGGAAAGGGTACAAATACAAAATAATTCTAAAGCAGTTGTACTTGTGTAAGTGAAATTATATTAATTTTGATTTACTAATAAACGGTAAATTAAATCACAGTAAGCTATCTCGCTGGTTTTGAGTACTCTTGACCTGAACTTTCTTGGTCATTTTCTAGATCTATGTACAGTCAATTTCATAATATATGTACGTTACCAAGACGTCAAAAATATCTATACACCTTTTGCCACTAGTCGTAAGGGTTTAAATATATTCGACACGATGGCTGTATAGATATTAATTCCCTTGACTGTAATCTATGAAGTTAAAAACAAACGTAATATGTCACTGCTACGACAAGCGCTACGCCGTAGATCCTTCGTAAAATTCGTAGCTCTTATTACTAGTGCATATTAGCAAATCTCTGACTCAACCATGTGAAATTTTAATAAATAGGGATGTTGACGCCATTAAAAAATAATTCGAAGACACGACTCCAGTAAAAAACGCTTAATTTTAGCCCTGAAAACCAGATTAATTTTCGATTAACTGCAAAATTGGATTTTTTGTTGCTTGATAACAAATAAATAGTTAGTTGATTAAGTTGGCGAACAAGTGACGTCATAAGTTGCTGTTGCCATTCAAACTCTATGGGAGAATTGTGTTTACAGCTCATAAAAAGTAGGTACGTCATTTGATTGGTGGTGTCAACATCCCTGTTGGAATAACCACTTTAGACGGTTTAAAGCGATTATTTTAACTTCGAAAATTACAGATACGGAAGTTTATTTATTTATTTATTTACGCGATTATGTTTTCAGTTAATAAATTAAAAGAGGCGAGTAAACATCTACTCTATTATGTAGTAAACATTTGTAAGATAAGAGAGGAAGTAGGAAGCGTTACGGAAATGATTCACCGCGAACTAAGACCTCGGAGTTAGATTGTCTACACTCAAGTAGCCATTAGGGTGTGCTTTTGTTGAACCGAAGTACACACGTGTATAATCTGTTTATTTCACTTGCAATCTTTATATGTACGTAAGTTGTCTTCAAATGTTATCAGTTGAATTTCACAAACTTCAAGTGATTAGATTGACTTCAAATTTGGTACGAATATGTTTGGTTGCGAACCAAAACAACTTGTATTTATGATAAAACAGAATGTCATAAAATACGAAAAACGGTGCCATTTAATAACGGACACAGGGTTATCTCAGCGACATTTTTAAACCTCAAAAGGTAAATAAATCAATGTAAATCTACCCTCAGCTTGATAAAAAAGGGAATAAACAAAGAGACAAAGGGCCCCGTCAAATCCAATCTCGCTGAAGGAAAGCGGACCGCTCGCTGCCCGCTCCTACCACGGTTTTCTGTTTCTGTGACGAAACCGAATAGTTTTTGTCGCTAGTGCTCGTTGTCATACTGAGAGACGACAATTACTTTTGATGGATATTTAACACGTTGCCAAGTTGCTATTTGGGTCACAGAATTTCGTTCGCGTTATTCGTGTGGTCGTTGCTATACTTATTACTAGCAACGGCAACGGCCCGCGACTCCGTCTGCGAAGAATTCGTTTAGGGTAATTCCAGGATAGATGCCCCAGTGGGATAGATGCCTCGATTTCAATTTCTACTAGTAGCAAGGCTGTGGGACTAAAATTCCACTAAATGATAGCAAGCCCCCTCCCTGCAAACCTCTGGGCCGCTGCTATCATGAGCAAGAGCGAACGCGTTTAGACCTTGAGTGCCAAAACCTTCCGCGGCGAGATCGCGCAGAGCGTGAAAATTATATTCGTAAGTATTTGTTTTTGAATAACTTTAGACTGGCTTATAATTTGCACTTTTAACTAACTCATTTGGTTGCACTGAAGTTTAGGCTGCATGGATTAGTATATTTTATAGTGATTTTATCATTACTTGATTTTTTATCGAAAAGGGCATCTATCCTCTGCGAAAAGTATAGTTGCCCCGTTTTCGATCGCTATAGATGCCCCTAAGGGCATCTATCCTCAACTTGTTAAAAATATTTTTTATGTTGCAGAGGGTCGCAATGCCTCGTAAATATGAGAAAAAACAGGGCGTAGTCCTGCGTAACGTCGCCTGGACTGAAGAAAGCTTGCTAGCAGCCTTCGAGGAAATGAAGAAGGGAGAAAAAGGAGTCAACGAAGAAGCCAGAACATATATGGAATACCGTCTAGAACACTAAGACGACGTTTTGCCAAAAATTACGAAAATCAATTGACCCTAGCTAGGTAGGTAGTTATGTAGTAGGTACATGTTGATTGGTATTTAGTGAAGTTTTTTCTGTAGGTATTTGCAAATAGAAGCAAAATCACATTTTATATGGAATTGATTGAACTTTTATAATTTGTTTCAGTAAAACATCCAGTACGAGGGTTCTAAAATGACAAGAGGCTCGTGGCTCATACTATTCAAACTTGGCGAATTTTCAATGAATATAAAAGATTGATAACTTTTATTTAACTTGTTTAATTTCAAAGGGCATCTATCCTGTGACTCATTTTTGCGACGAGTCGTCTATCCCCCACGGTAGGCACCTATCCCATTTATAAGGGGTCATAAAAAGTACGATTTACACAAAATCCATACGATTTATAATAAAACAAGTACAGTAAAATAATAGATTAAGGACCATAGTTATCATACGCATTGGACGCAATGCTATAATTTGTTAAGTTTTTGAATTATAAAGCTATTTCAAAAAGTGGGGCATCTATCCTGGACTTACGGGTAATTCCAGGATAGATGCCCCAGTGGGATAGATGCCTCGATTTCAATTTCTACTAGTAGCAAGGCTGTGGGACTAAAATTCCACTAAATGATAGCAAGCCCCCTCCCTGCAAACCTCTGGGCCGCTGCTATCATGAGCAAGAGCGAACGCGTTTAGACCTTGAGTGCCAAAACCTTCCGCGGCGAGATCGCGCAGAGCGTGAAAATTATATTCGTAAGTATTTGTTTTTGAATAACTTTAGACTGGCTTATAATTTGCACTTTTAACTAACTCATTTGGTTGCACTGAAGTTTAGGCTGCATGGATTAGTATATTTTATAGTGATTTTATCATTACTTGATTTTTTATCGAAAAGGGCATCTATCCTCTGCGAAAAGTATAGTTGCCCCGTTTTCGATCGCTATAGATGCCCCTAAGGGCATCTATCCTCAACTTGTTAAAAATATTTTTTATGTTGCAGAGGGTCGCAATGCCTCGTAAATATGAGAAAAAACAGGGCGTAGTCCTGCGTAACGTCGCCTGGACTGAAGAAAGCTTGCTAGCAGCCTTCGAGGAAATGAAGAAGGGAGAAAAAGGAGTCAACGAAGAAGCCAGAACATATATGGAATACCGTCTAGAACACTAAGACGACGTTTTGCCAAAAATTACGAAAATCAATTGACCCTAGCTAGGTAGGTAGTTATGTAGTAGGTACATGTTGATTGGTATTTAGTGAAGTTTTTTCTGTAGGTATTTGCAAATAGAAGCAAAATCACATTTTATATGGAATTGATTGAACTTTTATAATTTGTTTCAGTAAAACATCCAGTACGAGGGTTCTAAAATGACAAGAGGCTCGTGGCTCATACTATTCAAACTTGGCGAATTTTCAATGAATATAAAAGATTGATAACTTTTATTTAACTTGTTTAATTTCAAAGGGCATCTATCCTGTGACTCATTTTTGCGACGAGTCGTCTATCCCCCACGGTAGGCACCTATCCCATTTATAAGGGGTCATAAAAAGTACGATTTACACAAAATCCATACGATTTATAATAAAACAAGTACAGTAAAATAATAGATTAAGGACCATAGTTATCATACGCATTGGACGCAATGCTATAATTTGTTAAGTTTTTGAATTATAAAGCTATTTCAAAAAGTGGGGCATCTATCCTGGACTTACCCTATATCGCTATCCCGCGGGAACTATTCGATTTTCCGCAATAAAAAGTATCCTATATGTTAATCCAGGTTATAAATTTAACAAATCATCCATACAAACTTTTGCGCTTATAATATTAGCAAGATAGTTTGGCGACTTTGGACAAACATTAGAGCTGTCACAATATTAAGTTCGACCGGATTGCGAATCACGTAAACAAGTGCGTAGTCAGATATTTTAGAATGCCTTTAATTTATCATCATCAGGCCTATGTCCACTGCTGGACATAGGCCTCTCCCATGCCACGCCATTGAGCACGATCCTCGGCCTCATCCAGCCCAAATCCAGGGCACTCGCATCCTTTTATTTATGTTCTTTCCTAACATAAGTAGTGAATAGTCAACCTGAAATTCCCTTACCACCCTAAGGTTCAATATCGACTACGTGGCTTAAAACATCAAGGACTATTTTCACTTGCAAGTCTATGTGAAAATCAGCCTTATTGTTGTTATTCTGATGTAGGAACTGTCATAAAAATGGTAAAGCACTTACTTGACCGACTATAAGCAAACATATTTAAAATCTAAAATAGTGATGTTATTTAATATCCATTCTTTGTGAATTTCAACTTGAACTGTTATTATCTTCAAATTTAAAAAAATATAATATTTTAAATAAGACTGTATGTAGTCTAAGGAATTATCATGTCATTTTATTCTTCAGGCAACACCCGGTATACCTGGGACGGCCAAAAAAACACAAGTTACTTATTTACTTCTAAAAACATACTTTGTTCCCTATTTAAATGTATCAGCTTTTTCCGAACTCGCAAATGTATTCATGACACGTTTACAGAATTACGAAAAGTTTGACTTTACGTTAGAAATTCGTCGGTAAGTAGCTCTCTCGGGTGCAACCCCCATACAAATTATAGGGGGAAACCTTACCTGTGTTGTACAGTTTACGAAAAAGATACCAATCCTGGATAAAATTAAGCCCAAAAGATAAATACGTCAAATTGCACTTCGAGACGAAGTCCATATAGAACCCAACGACGATTAAATCAAGTCATAGCGTCTCAAATAAGACAAACTACACATTAAAATACATATACGACTAGTTGAATCATCATCAGCATCATCATTTCAGCATAAAGACTGCTGAACAGGCCTCCTCCAAGGACCGCCAAACAGGCCGGTGTTGCGTCATCCGCATGCAGCGCGTTCCCCAACCTTAACCACAGGCAATATTGTCTAACGCACGGACGCTTACCATCTTTCTACCATCATCCTGAACCGTGTGACAGAGAGAAATGCTGAAATCGATTGTGATTACAATTGAGTTAGACATTGGGCCTTCCGGTCCATTGACGCCCATGGACCGTGGACCGTACCTACATAAATTATTGGCAATGTCTTTTAAAATTAAATATTAGATATTGCTAAATAACGTATACAAAGTTTTACTTGACGGTACTGTTTTTTGACTTAACACGCATTGGTGTAGAGTTCAAAAAGTAGGTCATTTTAACGCTGATAGAAAGCAAGAAAGAAATAAAATACATTTATGTATTTACAACACATGACACGTCATTGCGATTGTAAATTGTACACTGCCTCAGCATAATGCTGAGGCGTTTAGCGCTGATTTTCAGACATGATGATTTTTTGTGCTGCCAGATAATGTGGATAATGTTGAAAAATTTCCGTTGTGAAACGACAGTTAATCATACGTATGGGTAATTAAGAAATTACAGTCACCCAGTCACAACGAAAAATTTTTGTAAACATACAAAACGGTAGTTATAAATAAAAACTTCGAATAGAAACGGCTTACTCGTAACCTTTCACGAAGCTTTCTGTGGGATTACACATTAGCTACTACTCGTACAAACATCTTATCAAATCTGCAGCGCCATTTTACCTCAGTCTTGAGACTCTCTGATTGGTCTATTACCCGCCATTTTAGTTTGACTGCTTTCTGATTGGCTCTTCCGATTGGCGCCAAAACTCTGTCAATTGTTCGGATAAGGTCACTGCAGAATATCGTAAAACCACACGGTGGAAAGGCATTGCTAATCAACGAAAACAGATAGAAATGTCCAGAAAGTTATTTGAACGTACAAACTTTAACGTGAGATAAAAGTGAATACCGAGAGTAAACAACCCGAATAACTGTTTTCCTGCGATTTGGCGACCACGTTTTTTCTTTCAGTTGTCTAGTTATAACTAAAATAAAATAAGTCAACTTATCTTTGAGTTTTTCTGTGGGGCTGGACGTTTATTTATAGAATTATGTTGCGTTTATCGTAAGTTTTATCGATAAGGTTTGAGTCACAGAATCCATGGAACAACTGAAGATCATCATTCATTATCACAATCATTATCATCTTTAGATTTGTCTAGTGATTATGTGCGTGCGTGAGCGAGTGTGTATGTGTTTGTGTCTTTACACTGAAACGGCTGGATGGATTTGGATCAATTTTGGTATGTAGATAGCTGGATGTCAGGAATAATACAAAGCTTACTATTATCGCAATATTCTCATGGGATCGGGCGGGATAAAATCCTGAAATCTCGACGGCTAAGTTCAGAGACATGAAAATTGGTGCAGGTATTTTTTATACAACATTAATGAAGAGCAAGATGTAATTTTTTGGAAAAAGTCGGAATTTCAATTCGAGTAACAAACCTAATTTTTTTACGCGTACTAAACCGCGGGTAAATACTAGCATGCATGTAAATTATTTATCGTAAGTACATAAAAAAAATTGGTAAGAATAATAATTGAAGTAACTTTAATAATTCTCACACCAATTGACAAAGTCTTGGATTAACGAATGAGATATTTATTTATTATAGCTGTTGCCCGCGACTCCGTCCGCGAAGAATCGTAGCCTACGACCTATTCTCAGACCTACCGAATACAGAGAAAAAAGTTTCATAAAAATCGGTCAAGCCGTCTCGGAGGAGTTCGGTAACAAACACCGTGACACGAGATTTTTATATATTAGATTTATAATCCGTATCTTCATTTTTTTATGTTTGAATGTCTGTTCCGCAATCACACAAATGCCGCTAAATAGATTTGGATAAAAGGCACACAGATATATTATATAATTCCCGCAGGCAATAAACGAAGTTGTGAGCTAAGTAGTACATAACTAATATAAGCCAAGTACCTACTTTCAAAACGTTGCCAATTACTGCCCCAGATAAAATAATACGTATTCCGACTATCTGTCGCGAGTGCTATCTTTATGGAAAGCAGTCCAATTTGCTAGCTCCAATCCAACTTTGCCCACATATCAGCCATTTTGTTACATCAGGTTCTACGTTTATACCGCCGCAATAGGTAACTTACTTAATATATTTTCTCCCTTCCATAATCGGACCATGTGTTTTTCTAGCACTTTTGTAATACGAGCGTATTTTTCTCGTGGAACTTTTGCATCGTTCGTTATTTTGTACCTATTGTGCTTTATAATTTGTTGCGAAAGTTTTTTTGAACATACCGTTTTAAATTCTTTCCGTCGTTTTTCTAGTACCCGAAACTGTAAAATGTATGTCAGGATCGTAGCAGGTGGAAACAAATAGTCTGCCTACCCCTTTTCTAGGAAGAAAGCGTGATTGTATGTATGCATGGTTTTCTAGTAAATACATAATGGAAATGCAAGGAAAACTCTGGTATTTCTACTCTACTCCATTTTAGTTTAGTTTTAGTTTTTAGCATATATGATCATATTCGTGTCTTCGCTTTTCCATCAGGCGTAATTGTTAAACGTAAGCCTATATTGCATTAAAAAAAAAAGTCCTACACAAGCGTGAAGGTTACTTTTATGAAAGTATGCGAGTTGCAGGCGTGTGTATTCCCTGGTCCAAATTAACTTTTATGAAGCTCACTCGTCATTATTACTTTTCTTCAATAGACGTTCATAGACAAACCTTTATTAACTCTACTGTGAAGTAACTGGCCGCTAAAAAAAAGTGTTAGTTTTTTTCCTGCCAGTTAAGATCGTTTGCAGCGCGGCACCCAATACAAGCACTGGGTTTGAAATAGGAAAAGTAAATTGAAAACAGTTTCCAATTTGAAATAAGAACGATGTTTTCTATTTTCTGTGGAAACAGACACCTCGTTTCTTTCACCTGAAATTGTCAGAGCAGCAGAGTGTTTTTTTTATTTTTTTAGATAAAAGCTTGTAAATAGAATGCAGTTTAATCCTACTAATGTCACGAATGAGAAAGTCTGCGAAGAAATAAACTTGACGTGCAGATGGAAAAAGATCTGGATTCAGACATATGATACATAATTAATATCACTTAAATATACGCTCCCATAGAATATTTTTTAACTTTAAGCAAGAATAGCGCGTTGTGTCCAAGAACGTTGAGGTCGGTAGGTACACTTCGGCTTTCAAGTTAATACGTTATCTTCATCTGCAAGCAATAAATGGCTTTGTTCGAGCGAACGTTGTGCTTTAGAAATATTACCGTAAACTTTTTTGAGGTCAAACTCTAAGATCGTAAATGTCTCTCATGAAGGTATTTTCAACGCGGGCGAACCCACGGGTCAATGTTAGTATTAACTAAATTCCTATTTACTGTGAGTACATCCAAACTCACGTACTCGTACATAGTGACGTCAATAAAAAAACCTACGAAAAAGTACTTTCATGAAACTATGGAACGCGACAGTATCTAACTCTAACACGACTCTGGAATCACCGCTGGCAGCTTTAACTTTTTTTTGTGCAATACAACTACTCTGGCACAATTTTAAAAAAAGAACGCCGCAGCAACCGTAATTGAAGCCAAGTTCTGTTTCCTTTTTCTTCTCAAAAAGAGAGCACTTAATGCAATTTTCGAATTACAAAGTTTTTCTTCGCTGCCAAGTTAAATCGTGCCTCGTCTCCGATGCATTAGCTGATTTCGGGCTTAGGATATTTTTACGAGTTTCTCGTTTCGAATTCTGTGGATTTTTATTTAGTCTAGTTCCGTAAGTAGCTAAACTCGAGGCCTCGTTACCAAACCTATGCGATCGACACTATTAAGGGCTCAGCTCAAATTTTTGAAATTTAAAAAATTAAAGGGAGTTCAATATAAGGTTTTTTTACAGTGGGTTTGGCACTTGGCCGATTTTATGCAATCAACGATCAAACACATTTTCTACCAAAAACTACATCGCAACGCAATATCGGCATCATCTGACAGAAAAAAACATCGTTCAGAAAATGCTGCAAGCAAACAATTTTCCTGCAATATCAATGCACCAAAATTGTGTTTCCTTTTCAAATAAGTCAAGTGCAGTTTGAGGCAACCAGCTATTCCAAAAAGTGGGCGGCCACTTCAAACATTCGATATTTCCCGGAGGCTATTATTTGTGCATCGCACTGAGTTTGTTTGGTCGATAAATGTTTTTTAGCCGTGATTGCTGGCCACTACGAAGACTCGGTTGCGGTTTTTTTTTAATTTCTGTTTGAAAATGGAAATTGGTATTGTGTTCTGTCCGAGTTTTTTTTCCACCAGCGTTGAAGTTTGTGATCAGATTTGAAATGTTTTTAACCGACTTCAAAAAAAGGAGGAGGTTCTATGTTCGACTGTATGTATCTTTTTTTTCTATTGAGTGTGCGAGTTGATCTGCAATTCAAATAAAAGTCAATAATAAATCAAATCAGAAATAAACTGTTAGCTTTGCTGCTGGTGGCAAGAAAAATGTATTTATAGTATAAAAATATATTGATATAGGTACAAACAACTAAGTAAATAACGAGAACTCCGAATTAGATTAGGGTAAATTTTGAACTTCTACGTTCTAGATATCGCTGTATACGCAACCGATTATAAAATAAGGTCTTAGGGCACTGACTTATGAATTCAACATTCTCAGTTAACCTTATTAAAACTCAAAGAGACAATCGCCATAATTGATGTCTAAGATGAATTGGTATTAAGAGGGTTTATACCTGCTGAGCTGGCAACGTTGCATTTTTGTTAGTTTGAAAATTGAATGAAAATTAAAAATGTTTTAAATACAAATTGTTCTAATATATAAGTTAATGTGTCTACTGCAATAATAATTCGTGATAAGATTTTTATTTTCTTTAAAAACCGTTACGTAATAATTTGTTCGTTTTTAAAGAAAATAAAAGTCTTATCACGAATTATTATTGCGGTAGACACATTAACTTATATATTAGAACAATTTGTATTTAAAACATTTTTAATTTTCATTCAATTTTTATGGAATAATCGAGAAAAACAAAAAATGCAACGTTGCCAGCTCAGCAGGTATAAACCCTCTTAATGACAAACGAATGTAAATAAATCTTTCTATCTCTCTCTAGCTATCGAACAACGGCCAACCGATAGTGTCTTTATCAACCTCGACGTTGGTGAAATCATTGATATTATAGATGAAGCTATTTTTTAATTGAATTGAGAAACAAAATAAGATGTATTAAATTTAGTACACTATAGCTAAACCGTTTATATGAGTCCTCGCCCGCGCGTTACAGGGGCTGGAGGGTGTGATGACAAAGGGGGCCGGGAGAGGTGCGGGCGGCAGACACACGAGACGCGCTCGCCGCCCGCACTTCTAGCGTCTAGCTCTAGTCCTTACGAGAATATATCAATTTGCCCCACTTTACCATCGGCTGGAGACACCCTTGCCGTCAGGTGTAATTGTGGTTAAACGCAGGCCCTTAAAAAATATTATTTTCCTCTTCCAAAGCATACAGAAAACGGGAAACATTCGTCGTTGCCCATAACTCTTATATACAAGGGTATTTTATATGCTCTTAGTTAATGCGACACCGGCGTGGCTTTTAGCTGATTTGCTTGAGTGAAGTAAATAATGAAATATTACATTATATTTTTGTTAAAGACACTTGTTGTTGTGTTGGTCTAAATGGTTGGTTAAGATGTAAAAAGCCGAACAAGCTGAGGATTGCGTACAAAGAATGAAAGAAATTAGTTTGTATTCCATAGCATTCCTATGCTATTGCTTATTATGTATCACGTAATAAAATCGCCTTGTATATACCTACTTCTATCTACTTGTAACTTCGGTAGTTTGTACACTTATACACTGTTTCGTTTCTTCGCAGATAGTTGTATTAGTTTGACCTAACACTAAAGGTTTTTCAGGATTCTTTGATCGTGGTTGAAAATATTTCCATACATTGGTCATTTCATTGTTCAAAGCTTCCGTACACATAAACAAAAGAAAACTTCTTGAAAAACAATCGGTGAATAAATATTCTGACCAAAAACATGCCGCCTAAAAATACATTTGTTCGCGCAAATCCCTTTTTCTCAACACAGGGCGCTAAATACAGGTGTTATAATTACTATTTAATAAATAATGACGTGTTTCGAGTACCCTCCAAAAAGATGCACCCCATTATCACCCCTGGCGTATAAACGTCGCTTGAGTTTGTCCAGCCTTCTAAATAATGTAAGCTGCAGCTGAGATCTTCCGCTCCATCTGTTTCTAACCAAGGCACCGGCATTTCCACAGCTTCTTTCCAACTAGAAATTCTAGTCTAGAATGCAATTACGTCCGGAAATACACGAAGTTGTCGGACGTTCCTGTTGCCTGTGTGGTTTAAAGTAGTGGTTACACGACGGAGATGTTATGACTCCATACGTTTATCGTGTTTGGAAGTCTGAGACCGTAATTACCTAACGCGCGAACGCCTGCAATCGCATTCTCCCTCATCTTGTATCGTGTGATAGAAAGTGGTGAAAACGATATACGTAGTTTAACGAAAAGGAAAATAAATAAATATTTTTCTGGGTTTTTTCTGTGTATCCATGTTTCAGTTTGTATTTAGTATGAAAATATTTAGAAAAATTTGGAGTTGAAAAATAAAAATACAAAAAGACTCCAAAAATCCAATCTTGATAAGATTGCTTAAGAGCGCCATCTCTTGTCCGGGTGAGCGGATAGTTCCGAAGGAGTGTTGACGTTTCTCGATGATAACATTAAAATATAGGTGTCGCTAGTGTCGCTGCGTAAAGTGACTATAGAAAAACAAACTGAAAAATGTCTCTATACAGGGAAAATTTGTGTCTAAACTCCTGACCAGTGGTGGTGTAGGGGTGTGGCACGCAGGACGGAATTCTGAGGACCTGAGTTCGTTTCCCAGCACTGGTCTGCTTTTCTGGGTTTTTTCTGTGTATCCATGTTTCAGTTTGTATTTAGTATGAAAATAATTGTACCTAATTTAGGTTATTAAACAGTGTTTTTTTGTTGTTTCAGTGTTCCCCAATGTGCCGCCGGCGCCGGGCATGTCATGTGCGGGGGAGGACCGTGAGTACCGTCATTTATATTATATCCCACTGATAGCCTGAAGTCTCAATACCGTCGAGATAAACTGTTGTGAAGCGAAATTTAAACCTACAAGAAAAAATCGTGCCAGTTGCATTACATTACGAGGCAGTAAAGCGAACGAGATTGAAATGGACAATCGAGCGCCGCAATGTATGCTTGCAGTAGTGTTGCCTATCGATAGTTACCAATAGTATCGATAGTCTATCGATATTATCGCCACATGTCAATACTATCGATCGTGTCTATAATGATTTATAAGCAACACTATTGATAATGGCAATACAACCGATACTATGGTTAGTTCAATGTCCAATAGAATCGATAGTATAGATAGTTTTGCAAAGTCAGCCTATAGTGACCAAAACAATCGATACTATCAATAGTACTAAAAATTATAGTATTAATAATCGATACTACCGACACGTGGCGATACTATCGATAGTACTATCGATATCCTGAATAGTTATCGAGGTCAACTATCGATAGTCAAATCGGCCGTTGTTATAACCCGATGGCACCTAGAATAGAGCCCAAGAACAGTATTTATTAAGATTAGTTCACAATCAAATACAAATACCAACAGTCAATTAACATACTTTTAACTCTTCTTTGCATGGCGATGGAAATTTCCATCATAACATTGTCCTAAAAATCAAACGTACTTTTAGAGGTGATTGATATTTATTTTTAAGACTGTCAGTTTTCAACAACAGTACAGCGTGAAATGGAACGTAGATTTGAAAGAAATAAACAGAATTTTGTAAATTCATATTTGAATTCGCGGGTTCGTGGTTACGCGCCAATTACAAAAAACATCTGGATATCAAGCTGGAAGATATCGGTTGTCGCGGGATTGATACCTATAAATGTGTATCAGATATGTAGTTTGGTACTATGTTAAGTTTTGTGCGTACATTTTCAAAATTCGAACATAAAATAACTCGAAAGTATGTTATGGAAATTTACATTTTGTATTTAAAGTATGGCGAATTATTAAATAAAAAACCTGTTTAATTTATTTATCACTTAGCTTAAGACTTGGTTTTGCATAATGATGAATATTTAACACTGTCGGTAGGTAACACTGGACTGTGACGTCACTTAATAAAAAAGTCAAAGTTGTTTATTTCAAGTCTACCTAAATCAAAATTTACATTCAATTGAAAATTAATTTGATTTTCTAAGTTAAAATTAAATGCCTTTTCTTTCTTAGAGCTGTGGCTTGGAATTATTAGTGTAAAATACCCAATTACGTCGTAAGTCGTGGTGTCTAGTGGTTTGCTTCTTAAGCAGAAGGATGTGGGTTCCAGCCCGGCCGGGCGCTCGCACCTCTAAGCTTAACGGTGAAGGAAAACATCGTGACCTCCACACACCTGCGAAATGCAATGGTGTGTGTGAAGTTCCCAATCCGCACTGGGCCCGCGTGGGAACTACAGCGCTCGCTCATTTTGAGAGGAGGCATGCGCCTTGCAATGGGACGTATATAGACTGCGATTGCGTTACTCAATTTAAATATTGTCACTACAAACTCCATGTAATTCGTTTTTCATTTTAACAGTAGGTACCTACCCAAGACCCTAACACAAGGTTAAAGTTCCCATATCGGGGTACGCCGCCGAGCCCGTGACGGCTCGCTGTAAATAATGTATTGTGTGCTAAGCCCAGTACCGAGGGAAAATTGTTATGCTATTGAAATTCTACTTTAAGAGGATACGATGCGCACCATTTCTCCATACAAACGTAATCCCCTGTTTCCTCCCTGGATAATGGCTTTAGAGCCAAATTTTTTTTTACTGTGTATTCTGTATCTGGGCCAATCAACTTTTAAACCGACGTTTTTGGCGTCTCCTGCATTACCAAAATTGTCTCTGGCGTTACCAAAAAATCGTACTTCCAACAAGATATTTCACGGTTTAATAGGTTAAACTTACGTCGGATGGCATGTATTCATGTACACCATCTATTAAATTACAGAAAAAACATGTTTACTTACAAAAATCTGCAATTGTTTGAAAAATGTCGCGGACAGATTAGTGTCGGTTTAAAAGTTGATTGGCCCATCTACCACAGCTATGCCCCTAGGTTTCGTTTTTTTCCATATTTCAATTAACATAAGAAATATGAGCTTTCAAAAACTGAAAAAATTGCCCAATTTCAACGTCATTTTCAGACACTCATCAGAAAAGAATCCCTCATATAAACAAAAAAAGGATAACATAGGGGCATAGCTAAATCTATCCTCTAATTATATATGAAAAAAATAATTTTATTGGTCCAGATTTCGAGAAGAAAACAGGGGATTACGAAATGCTGTTTTGATCAATTTTACGCGCCTATTAACGGTCTGAGCTGCAGTTGTCCCGCTCTCGCTGTACTGACACGGAGGGGTTCGGGCGAGACAGCGACATTTCATTAAAATACCTATTTCTCAAAAGTCTCTCAGCCATCGTACCCTCTTAAATTCCGGTCAGTTAAGCTCGTTGCATACTTTACTGACAACGTTGCGGGCCTTTAAAATTCTACTTTCTGATGAAATGTGCAGATGCAGATGAAGCCAAAGATGTATCTCACTGGTTCATTGACAGCCTATTCACTCGATAAGCCCTCTGTTATATCTGAAAAACAGACAATGGGAGCGAATTTCATTCCTTAGAGCTCGTTCCCACTATGCCGTGCGTGTGTCGGAATCCGATTTTAATCGGGTGTCGGCGTCTCTGTTCACACTAGTCGACTGTCGGCCACGACCGCACAGTCATTTCGAGGCTTCTGTACACGATTTCTGGACGAGGGCTGAGACAAAGCACACGATATTTTTTGTCGGCTCCGACACAAAATCGTTGTCGGACGTGTGTAAATAGCTTCATATAAAATGTTCTGCCACTGGAACGCGCGATTAAAAAACGGACCGACACACGACATTGAACGAGCTCTTAGCAGTTCATATCAGTTGAGGTTGAGATGACGTACAAATTCACTTTTTGAAAATATAGCCATAGAGAACATACCTATAGTTACGTACCAGACAGACGTTCGACCAATATCGCGTTCTTGTAGCTTGACGAGCTTATTAGCTTGCTTACCGCCGGCGGTGTTAGTAGCAGCCACAGAATACATTTTCAAATGACGACTGCTAAAAAGAATACAATTACTACCTGTCAGCGATAGCAATGTGGGAGTAATCTACAGTACGGATTGATATAACTCCATCGATCCTATTTATTTATTATTCCGCGAAAAAAACACTCTCGGTTTAAATTAATCGTTGTTCGGTATAAATGACAAATTTAATGCAGCATCACGATAACTAATAGGTACCGGTAAACTGGGGTTAGTTTAGGAAATTTTGAAGCTACTTTGATAGATTTAAAATGGTTATAAAAACGCAAATATTCATAGCTCGATTGAGCAAATGACGTAAAAAGTTAGTGATTTATCAAGGTAGTTATTTCACTGCCACAGATGGTCTAAAAAAATAAGGACACGGCGTAAAAAAACTGTTTTCTAAAGTAGCCCCCGCATTTCAAAGTATTTAACCCCAGTTTACGGTACCATACGGACTTTCTAAAGCAGATAAATCATATACCGACTTGCTTCATCATCATCATCATCCCTATACTTCCCACTGCAGGGCGCAGGCCTCCTCTCGCAATGAAAGGTCTTGGGCCGTAGTTCCCATTCCCATGCGAGCCCAGTGCGGATTGGAAACTTCACACACATCACTGAATTTTCTCGCAGGTGTGTCCAGATTTCCTCACAATGTTTGTCTTCACCGTAAAGTTCATGGTAATGGTAAATTTCAAATTTAATTTCGTACATAAATTTGGAAAAACTCAGCCCGGGCTCGAACCCTCGGCTTGTTGTTGTTACTTACATAACTTTTTTTTGTAATTGTGCATTTCTATTTTTCGTTGTGTTGTACCCAATTAAGAAATTGTTAACAGGGAGTTAAAATTAGTCCGTTTGGTTACGCATTTTTCCAAGCCTTTACGATAAAAAAAATGTAACAAATCGGACAAGTTTAACAATGTTTAACAAGAAGTGAAAAATGGTCCGGTTTGTTATGTTTTTTTCAAACGGACTAATTTTAACTCCCTGTTAACAATTTCTTAATTGGGTACAACGAAAAATAGAAATGCCCAATTACAACACAGAAAAACGCTATGATAAACAAATGGCGTTACGGCTTTGCATAACAGCATAATCACTTATTTTATTACGATATTTCATCAACGTATGATAAGAGTTACTGCTGATATCGCTTACAACGAAAACGGTTTATGTATTCAAGTTATATTAATCTTGCAAACAAACTTTTTCAATACCTACATAAATAAATAATTGATTAAATATCACGGGAAACTTGACACCAATTGACCTAGTCCCAAAGTAAGTAAAGCTTGTTGCCACTAAGCATCGGATAAACATACTTAAATACATATTAAACACCCAAGACTCGAGAGCAAACATTCTTATCACTACATTACTACATAGTATAAAACAAAGTCGCTTCCCTCTGTCTGTCCTTATGTAAGCTTAGATCTTTAGAACAACGCAACGGATTTTGATGCAGTTTTTTTAATAGATAGTGATTGAAGAGGAAGGTTTACATGTATAATTGCACCCGTGCGAAGCCGGGGCGGGTCGCTAGTTTTTCATATATAATATCTGCCCCGGCCGATTGAACCCGGGGCCTCAAGTTTCGTAGTCAGGTTCTTTAACCACTAGGCAAACTACATAGGTTGTCAAAATCGTCATTGGGTCTCACCCAGAGGCCGTATCATATCTTTCTGTCAGTGGCGGATTAGCCACGTAGCAAGAGTAACAAATGCTACCGGCCCCCGCGCATAAGGGGCCCCCGCGCACCAACGTTTTCTGACCTTTAAAAAATATTTAGATTTAAGTGTGAAAATATTTTTCAAATCAATGTAGCCGCAATTCTTATTACAAAGAAAATAGTTTCATCAAAATTTCCAACTATAAATTTAAAGTTGATTAACCTGAAACAATACAAGGGCCCTTTGATAGAATTTGCTACAGGCCCCGCGCTGGCTGCTTTCTGTCACCATCATATACCGTTTGACAGAAAGAAATAGTGAAAGCAATAGCAAGCGCCTAAGCATACAGGTATCTTCCCCGCGCGTCAGTTTTTAATCTATTTCTCGCTCATTCTGTTATTTATAAATCGGTTGCTTCACAAAATTCGCCTTAAAACCGATAAGATAATATCGATAAGTTTCGCCGAGCCGACGCCATGCCACTCCGATGTCTTGTACCGGCGACATCGCCAAGCATCTTGCAGGTGCTTGCAATTTAAAATACTAATTATCTAAACGTTAATTCGCTTCGAAATTTTAATGACAATCGCGTCATTACCGGTTCTGTGCAGCGTCATTTCTCGCGCGTTGTTGTGTGAAATGGGGTCGTGAAAGATTGATGACAGAAGTGAAAGAGGTGTGTCGGTGGCCTAATTTTGTTAAAAGTGGCAATCGAACTGGCTTTAATTGTGCCTTGGGAGTGTCCTGTTCCTGTTAGACTATACGTGCTTTACAAATGAAGGAAAGCCGGCGGTCGTAGCTTGCTTTGATTAAGTGCTCGTATTCAATTTGAAAGTTGGGGTTTGGATTAAATTATGTGTAATTGTTTAGCTAAAAAAGTGGAGTTTTGTGTTGTTAAATATGTAGTCCTGGTGGAACTCACGTCGCCTGATCATGATCGAATTTTTGGAAGATATTCTCCCGAGTTAGTTTTTCTTTTATTGTAATTTATTAAGTAACAAAAAATGCAATTTGATTACTGGTCACATGCTTAAATGTAAATTTTTACGCGTGAACCTGATCTCTAGTTAGTTTTACGTCAATTATGTAGGTATGTAGATTATGTCTTTAATTAAAATATTAAGATTTTCTCAAAATATTTAGCTAATGAGAAAACAGACAGATGTGTATGGCGTCTTCTCGCGCGCTGTAGAATAGTTTATAAACTAACCTTCTTTCCCGCTCCTTAAAAATTAAGAACAGACCATAATGCTAATTAAAATATACTGTATTTTTATGTTATTCAAGTTTTATCGTTCTATTTACAGGCAGCATATACAGGCGCGGTGCACGTCGGTGGCGGAAACTCTACCGCGTCAACGGCCATATTTTCCAGGCCAAGAGATTTAATAGAGTAAGTTCTGCTTAATGGATTCTTTAAGAAAATGGTGCTTTTCTAACCCGTTTGTTTTTATGTCAATACTGTTAAAACAAGTTTGGCGTGAAATAAAATTGCGATGCGCTGTCATTCAATTTTGTTCCACAGAATTAAATATTCCGTTCAAACAGTTTTAAACCCCCAGTTTACAGGTGGAATTTAAGACGTGATTGATTGGTGTTTCTAGCTCAATTAATACAGGACAGCATAATGCATTAACTAAATTGTTTTAATTAGTCTTATTTAATTTGAGGTATCCATACTTTGAGTTTGTGATTTAATTTCAACAAAGTATGAACATGTTAGCAGACTACTTTTAACAATTGAGTTATCAAAGAAATGACACATTATAAATTAACTGGGAGTTCTAAGTTCAAATCTAAGAACAATTAACCTAAAACTAAAGACCACCTTATGAAATATAATAATAGTAATAATAATATCTACAATATATCATGAAAAGGAGTCCAGGCAAGGTTCCGAAGATACTGGCAGCGTTCCCCCTTTGAATAGCTAAACTAATTCTTTGTCCGAGGTAGTTGCCAGCTCCGCGCGTTCCCTAAATATCAGAATTGCAAAATACTAGATTGCCGATACCCTATTTCTAAAATACCATAAATTCCCAGAATGCCAGACTTTCATGTCACCGTGTTTATCTCTATATCGAATTGCCAACAAAGCTTGTTTTCAATACACCATGTTCGTCAGGCAGGTCGTGGTCGTCGTGGGGAGGCCAGGGGGTCGTGTTTTACGAGCCTGGTGATTTCACTATCTGGTATTATGGGAATTCGGTTTTGAATGGAACATGGTGTAACGAACAAGCTTTTTTGGCAATCCGATATAGAGAAAAACACGGTGACAGGAAAGTCTGGTATTCTGTGAATTTGGTAAGTATTTTAGAAATAGGATAAGTCGGCAATCTAGTATTTTACAATTCTGATAGGTATTTAGGAAACGAGCGGCCAGCTCTTCGGACTCCTGTGATGTCGACTGACCTTTTTGCTATTCCCTTACAATTTAGTTAATGCTTTATATTGTAAAATAAATAAATAAATATTGTTCAGCATTAATTGAGCTAGGAGCGCTAATTTTGTATTACGATTAAAATATCACCTTGTTAGTATTAGAATATCGATATATCATTCCATAATCAGTTCACTCTAAAGACGTACCAACTAAGTAAATAGCATAATCATCAATAGTCCTTAAAAGTTTAACGGCACTTGTCATTATCATTAACTTAAGTCTTGCTCATTTCCTTTAATTATAATTTTAAAATTTATCGTATCGCAGGCGCCCATACCTCTACTGAAGACTACGCCTACGATTCATAGTCTAATTGAAATAAAAGTGTGTTAGAATTTAGAATGTGGTATGAGTTCATCGTTTTAAGAATTGTATGTCTAGTTTTAATATTATAAAGAAAAGAAAAGTAAGGTAGATTAGATATTAACTGTCGTTAGGCCATGATTCATTCATATTCATAAAAAAAACAACGGGTTACCCTCCGGGAGTGCCGGCAGACGTTGTGCCGTCTTACGAACCCCCCTCACCCCCCTCGACCCCCAATCCACCCCCCCCCTCCCAACCCCTCGCCCCCCACGTGTCCTGACGCGAGTTTAACATTTTTTACCCATCCCAAAAAGTGCACAACAACGCCGCCAAAGAAGTTTTCACTTCAAAAATATCATAGCGCTATATCTTGTAGATGTCACTTGTTTCATTCACAACCTAAGAATCACCATTATCAGTACCTAATTAGACCGTGTTTATTTAGTTAAATCATTAAAGTACAAAATATAATTAACTAATATAGTATAATAAGGGATGGTAAGTAAATATCCATTGTGTCTTAATTGATATACTAAACCGGTTTTATAATTACTATTCTCCAGCAAAGTAACTAATCAGACATAAGCCCAGACACAAAACGATCGTTCTGTGTACTGGTATTGCCCACGCGACTGTTTAAGTCATCAAAAATTAAAAACATGTCCCCTATAATTTTATATTTTTCAATAGTTCTGTGGCTGCACGTAATCTTTCCTTTCCAGCGCGCGTTTTGTGCCTTCTGCCAGGACCGCATCTGGGGGCTCGGGAGGCAGGGCTTCAAGTGCATCCAGTGCAAGCTGCTTGTGCACAAGAAGTGCCACAAGCTCGTGCAGAAGCCCTGCTCCAGTGAGCACGTCGACCCTGTCGAGATCAAGGATGATGCGAATGGAGAGAGCACCCTGGGGCGAGCCTCGTCTGTTAGGTAAGGATGTTTTCGTACTTATGGTTTTTTTTTAAATAGACTTTTGCTGTTAGCTTCTGGTGGCTTTACGGTTTACCGGAGATAGGAGCTGCCAGACGAGCCGCTCTAGACAGGGGTTTTGGGCTTTAGTACTCGTGAACTATAGCTTATTTTGTGTTAAACTTGGTCTGATATCGTAGATACGCTATCTGTTGTATGAAACATAATATATTAATTTAATAATTTTAAGCGTTATCCCTAAATGGTCAACGGAGCAGCGTGACGGTTAAAATCATGTAATGAGTAATTATTTGAGAAATAAGTACCTAATGTGTATTAATATCCCAGATAAGTATATCTATGTATATCACGGGACAATTGACACCAATTGACTTAGACCCAAAGTAAGGCAATGTTATGGGTACTAGGCAACGGATAAACATTCGTATTTTTCATACAAATAAATATCTGCCCCGACCGGGAATCGAGCCCTGAACCTCAAGCCACACGGCGGACACGACGCACAAAATACGCGTTCTTGAATCTACATAAGCACGACGACGTCTGTACACGCGTACGCCTACATACATCGCGCGCGCACCATACTGGTGAACAGCGGTGACAAGCAATGGCGCCTTGGGGGGAGGGGTAACTCGAATCGGTGCGGGGCGGAGCGTGGCCATTCTACAGAATATATTCTGTGCTCAAGCTTAGTAGTCAGGTCTTCTCTAACCACTCGGCTATCAGGTCTTCAAAAGTGGAAGTATTTCGGCTGACGTTAAGGATTTAATTTGCAGGTCCCGAGCGGAGCCCGAGCCGCCGCTGCCGGAGACGCCGCCTGCGCCCGCGCCGGCCTCGCGCGAGGACCTGGAGCCCGGCTCGCAGCGCCAGTACTCTCTCGATGACTTCGAGCTGATCCGGGTCATCGGGCGCGGCTCTTACGCTAAGGTACCTAGACCTACCTTTACCTAGTTTATGATCATACATCGTTATCGCGGGAGCAAGAACAAATCAGTTAAAGAACATATATAACAGAATGTCTGTTTAGTATACGGATATATTCTGCCTACAAGTTCTAAGCATCTAAGAAGTTTTAGTAACACTAAAGTTTTCGCTGGAAAAGGTCAATCAAATTTGTCTTATACTTACTGTTTAAACGTTTACATACATAAAAGTCAATGTGTCTACTTGAATAATAAGCCAGCAATGTCTGTAATTTTTATTAACGTATATTTAAGTACTCGGATTTTATTTGGATTTCGTAATAGATCACAAATAATTATGTTGTAAACACAGTTATTATTACGAATAATTAATAAATGACAATGTCAAGCAAGAAAAGTGGCTGAAGAGTTTGACGCTGCGATTGCGTAATTAATACTTTTTATGTATGTATTATTAGTAATCAAGTCAAGTATGGAGGTCTGATATTAGTAATATAGTTGATAAATTTTGAACTCTTGGTCATAAATGTTGCTTGATATCAGTGTCGCTTCTGTTATTTCTAATTTTCATAATCTTTCAGTACTGTCAAATCGTTTTTGCCCCCGCGATAACGATGTATGTTTATGATTTACTGTCATTAAATACAAATGGAGAATCGTCAACTTGAATCGACCATTTTGAATTTCGACCAAAAATAATACCGCTCAAAATGAATTTTGGTAAAATGTAATTGTGTGTGTGTGAAGTTCCCAATCCGCACTGGACCCGCGTGTGAACTGTAGCCCAAGCGAGAGAGCGAGAGGAAGCCTGTGTCCTGCATTGTGACGTATATTATATACGTGACCATTTTTTTGTCATTTCAAAACGGGACAACGACTTTTTAAGGAGATTTTGGGCAGAAATATATATTTTTTTACTCAAACGTCTTACCGCCCAATTTTGTATTTAATGTTTTTGCGATGCGCGAGTATTAGTACTTACTGATTGACAACTTCCAAAATGTGTAAAAACATGGCAAGATTTTTGAAATATTACAGTGTTGCAAAAGTGAAAATTTAAAAATCGTTAAATTGTCCAGTTAAAGATCGGGAGAATTCGGGAGATTTTAGTCAAAGTTAAACAATTGTATGTTTTACACACTTACAACAAACAAACTATGTATTAAATTATTTAAAAATATATTGACGTAGGTTTAGTGATTACTAATTATTCATGTTCATACCATTTCTTTTCTATAATTGATTCAGTGTAATGTTTTTTACGATAAGTTTCATTAAATTTACCGATGAAAATATTCTGTATGAAACGAAGTTCAAATTTCGTATTTCGAAGTAGCCTGCCTGATTTTTTGGGAGTTTCCCGCATCCACCCCTACCCACCAAACAATAATAAACTCTAGTTTAGGGCATTTAGATTTAATGTATTTTGTGGGTACTACATTATTAAAAGGCCGTGCGTGAAGTTTTGGGGAATCCCCGTGCATTGTTTTAATGATACCAGGTTACCTTTGGCGGTGTCCTCTTAAAAATATTGTTTTAATTGTCACTTTATTTCGAAATATAGAAAATCGGGAGACGGGGTCGCTAAATCGGGATATCGGGAGGGAAGAACCGAAATCGGTAGATCTCCCGATAAATCGGGAACTTTTGCAACACTGAAATATTATCTTTAACAATTACTATTAACATAGTGCAACTTGTTTTTCGGGACATCTGGACAGAGTACCTGAGAGCGGGACAGTCCCGTTCAATCAAAACGAGTCGTATGGTCACATTGCGTATATACTTACTTAGATTCTGAGATAATGATGTCGAAGATATTAATAGCAATCAATTAATCCTTTCCCCAGGTTCTGATGGTGGAGCTGAAGCGGACGAAACGCGTGTACGCGATGAAAGTGATCAAGAAGGCTCTGGTGACCGACGACGAGGATATCGACTGGGTGCAGACAGAGAAGCACGTCTTCGAGACCGCCTCCAACCACCCGTTCCTCGTGGGCCTGCACTCCTGCTTCCAGACGCCGAGCAGACTGTTCTTTGTGATCGAATTTGTTCGTGGCGGGGACCTAATGTGAGTATGTAGTGCAGTACAATAATTAAGAACACGTTTCGAAAGTACCTTTAGCACAACAGTATTTATCCCACTAATATTATAAATGTGATAGTTTGTATGGATGGATGTGAGTTTTATGTTAGTTATAAACTAACTAAAATATTTAGGTAGGAAGGAACTGAAGGAAGAATTACGAAAGAGATATATAATGCGAGTGTAGATGGAAATATTGGAAGAGGGAGACTAAGAAGGACATTCCATGATCAGATTGGGGATGTCTTGAAGAAGGGTCAGGTCAAGAGTCCCCGAAACCGGCGAGCATGTATGAAAAGACTAATGAGTGTTGCTGAAGCGAAAGATGTATGCCAGGATCGTAGCAGGCGGAAACAAATAGTCTCTGCCTATCCCTTTGCTGGGAAGGAGGCGTGATTGTATGTATGTACTTTTAATTCCGAATAATTGCAGTTCCCGCAGGTATATACATAAACGAATTCTTCACAAACAGAGTCGTGGCCAACAAGTAATGAATAAATATACTTAAATCATAAGTCTATCTATGATGTATGTATGTATTTTGTTCAAGTGCAGACACGTATAGATAATAGATTTACAAAGTATGCTTCATCATCAGTCACTAATTATTAGAACTCTATTCTTGGTTAATGCTGTCATTTATTTTCCAAATAAATGTCAGAGAACCCAAATGAGCGGTGTAGCTGTCTCATGGACTTAATACCTAAGGACTGAGCACTGCGACAAAAAAGTGAGGCCGAAAAAAACAAACCAGAGAATTGCATCTCGTTCTAATTAGGGTGATCAAGTACTCAAGGACTAATAAAAGTTAGTACTCAGTCCGGTTAGGTATTAAGTCCATGAGCTGTCTCAACGAAGTTCTCTCTCCTCACGCAGTACTTCAGCCTCCCCTGTTTCCACAAACCACCCGTCTAAGTATTGGTCCTTCCAGGTTCCACATGCAGCGGCAGCGGCGGCTGCCGGAAGAGCACGCGCGCTTCTACGCGGCGGAGATATCGCTCGCCCTCCACTTCCTGCACGAGCGCGGCGTCATCTACCGCGACCTGAAGTTGGACAACGTGCTGCTTGACCACGAGGGTCACATCAAGCTCACTGACTACGGCATGTGCAAGGTAACATCGTTAGTGGCTGAACCAACTTTTTAGGGCTCCGTACCCAAAGGATTAGCACGCTGAAGTGGCAATGGGCTGGTCACGTTTGCCGTACAACTGACAATCGTTGGAGCAGACGTGTCCTGGAGTGGAGACCGGATTTAGGAAAGCGTAATGCGGGACGCCCTGCGACACGTTGGACTGATGACCTTAGGAGGACAGCTGGCAGTCGGTGGATGAGGGAAGCCCAAGATCGCGAATTTTGGCGTAATTATGAGGGAGGCCTACGTCCAGCAGAGACCGGACAATGGCTGTAGATAGATAGACCCAAAGGGTAAAAATGTGACCATATTACTGAGACTTCGCTGTCCGTCCGTCGGTCACCAGGCTGTATCTCATGAACCGTGATAGCTAGACAGTTGAAATTTTCACAGATGATGTATTTTGTATTTGTAGTTGGTAGTGACCCTGCCTACGAAGCAAGAGGTCCTGGGTTCAAATCCCGGTAAGGGCATTTATTTGTGTGATGAGCACGAATATTTGTTCCTGAGTTATGGATGTTTTCTATGTATTTAAGTATTTATTTATCTATATAAGTATGTTTATCGTCGACTAGTACCCATAGTACAAGCTTTGCTTAGTTTGGGACTATGTCGATTTGTGTAAGATTGTCCCCTAATATTTATTTATTTATTTATTTATGATGTATTTCGATTGTCGCTATAACAACAAATACTAAAAACCGGCCGAGTGAGAGTCGGACTCGCGCACGAAGGGTTCCGTACCATTATCTATAAAACGGCCAAAAAAACACGTTTGTTGTATGTGAGCCCCCTTAAATATTTTTTTTATTTTAATTTAATTATTTATTTTTAAAGTGAACATATAACTAAATATTCTGTGAATATTTCAAGCGTCTAACTGTTGCCGTTATCAATATCGAGCAAAAACGAGCAAAAAAATCACCTTTGTTGTATGGGGGGATACCATAGCCTCTTCAACTCTTTAAGGTTAGATTGAATATTCTGTTAGTGAGTGAATTCAACCAAACCCAATCTTAACCTAATCGCATTTTTATTCCAGGAGGGCGTCAGACCAGGGGACACGACATCCACCTTCTGTGGAACACCCAACTACATAGCCCCGGAGATTCTTCGCGGCGAAGAGTACGGCTTCTCAGTAGACTGGTGGGCGCTGGGAGTCCTAACGTACGAGATGTTAGCTGGCCGCTCGCCGTTTGACATCGCGCAAGCTGCCGACAATCCTGACCAGAATACGGAGGACTACCTGTTCCAAGTAGGTGGAAGTTAACAAGGTTTCTCAGAAGGCTGGTATAGTATAAATCATCCCAGTTGAATTTTTCGCTTCGAGCCATTACATTAAATTTGAACCTTAATACTATGACGATACCGTTTGTTTTGAAAGATAAGGGCTCGAAGCGAAAAATTCACCTGGGAAGATTTATACTCCACTTACCTTGGGTTCCATTTACCGTCGCTAGTCGTTCGGTTGCCACACAGTAGGATGTCAAGTAGAGGTGTTAAAATGGATGCGGCATACTGACCCGTCACACGACCAGTTACTTTTTTGGGTAATTTTGTGTAAGCACCCTTACGCTAACCGGTGAGCGAAACTAGGAACAAAAATTGGCAAATCTCGAACTGTTCGTTATGCGCCACTGGTGGCTCAAATGGCATTAAACTATTCGAAAAAAAGGTTATTTAAGTCTATATTTACATGATTATGTTAAATCAATTCAGATGAACTATATTCAGATATAAAACACTGTCATTTTCTAACAACACAAAGGCAAGAATCCCGCGGCATATCAAGATTGAGGCGAAGATGTAAAGTGTAATGGAATGTACGATAACTATATAGATAGATATCGTACATTACATTACACTTTAGACCTACTATATGGGGTAGAAACCTGATTAGATTAGTAACCTTCGACCAAAGCTGCTTCTCAACGACACTACTTTTTCATGCAATACCCACCCTCCCCTAAAATGAACTTTTTTTTTTCAGGTGATTCTAGAAAAGACTATCCGTATCCCCCGCTCGTTGTCAGTGAAGGCGGCGTCGGTGCTGAAAGGGTTCCTCAACAAGAGCCCGGCGGAGCGGCTCGGCTGCGGCGAAGCTGGCTTCATGGATATAGTCCAGCATCCGTTCTTTAAGAGCATCGAGTGGGAAATGGTCAGTTATTATACAATGTTCATCATAGAACTGCAAAAAAACTTCTTAAATTTAGTATAAAACTACAGGCACGCTTTTTTATATTTTCTCTGCCTTATCTTCTACGTACGCATTTAATCTCGACAAGCACCAGATGATGAAGTTAATTTAACAACGTATTCTTCTTTTGCGATCCCGTCAGATTTTTGCAATAGGGATGTTGACACCACCAATCAACTGGCGTACTTTTTATGAGCTGTCAAAACAATTCTCCCATAGAGAATGCAATATGACGTCACTTGTTCGCCAACTCAATTAAATAACTATTTATTTGTTTTAAAGCAACAAAAAATCTAATTTTGCAGTTAATCGAAAATTAATCTAGTTTTCAGGGCTAGAATAAAGCTTTTTTTTACAAGAGTCGTGTTCAAATTATTTTTTAATGGCGTCAACATCCCTATTGTCTAGGATTAAAAGTATCCTTCGTGTTAATTTAGGTTTATACACTATACAGGATGTTCCAAAACTCAACGATAACCTATCGGGCGAGAGGCCAAGTTCTAACAGTTCTGGAAAAAATAAGAAACTAAATCCATGTTGTTAGTTAAGCTAAACGACAATAGACATTTTTTCGAAAATATCTAATACTAAAAGTGACTTTATTGTGAGTCTATGTGACTTTATTTTGAGTTTAGTACTTTTTGTATGTAAACCAAAATTTCTCCCTAAATCCCTTCACTCATTTTTGCGTAAAATGGGATTTTGTTTGGGTCACCTGTATTAGGACGTAATGTAACGTAGTCTAATTCAACATACTGTAATGTAACGTAATGTAATGTGTTTCCAGCTGGAGCAAAAGCAAGTTGTACCACCGTTCAAGCCGCGCCTGGAGGGAGAACGCGACCTGGCCAACTTCCCGCCCGAGTTTACCGACGAGCCCGTACATCTCACACCTGACAACGAGTTAGTACAACAACAATTTATATTATAATACTAGCTGTTGCCCGCGACTCCGTCTGCGAACAATAGGGGTATAAAAAATAGCCTACGACCTAATCTCAGACCTACCAAAAATACAGAGAAAAAAATTGGTAAAAATCGATCAACCTGCTTCGGAAGAGTGCGGCAACAAATACCGTGATAGGAGATTTTTATATATTAGACTAGTTGTTGCCCGCGACTCCGTCTGCGAAGAATGTGGGTCGGAATACAAAAAATAGCCTACGACCTATGCTCAGACCTACCGAATATAGAGAAAAAAGTTTCATAAAAAATCGGTCAAGCCGTTTCGGAGGAGTTCGATAACAGACATCGTGACATGAGATTTTTATAAATTAGATTTATAATTTATCGACCAGGGGCCTGTTGCATAACAAAGTACAACTAATATTACAAGCGGAACTCTCGCTTCGGTTATATTAACTAGAAAGGGAGTTCCGCTTGTAATATAAGTTGTACTTTGTTATGCAAATAAGTGTGGTAACTGTTTTTATGCTTGACGCCCACAGCAACGTGATCGCGGACATCGACCAGTCAGAGTTCGAGGGCTTCGAGTACGTGAATCCGCTCCTGATGTCGCTGGAAGACTGCGTGTGACACCACGCCTGTCTGCTGCACCCCTACCACGACCCGCAGGTACAGTGTGCACTTGGGTTTAACTATACGTAGCAATCATCATCATCACCTCCTGCGTCCCACTGCAGGGCACGGGCCTCAGAATCCACGAAACACTGCAATTGACAAGATTTCATATTTCTAAGATTTAAACGATGATTCCTTAGCATACCCGAAGTTACCTTGACCTGGTCCTAATCCGCCAAAATGCTTAATCTCAGAAGTGGGACTAGTGCCTAAAGCTAGACTTTGTTTGGTTGAACGCGCTAATCTCAGGAACTATTGGTTCGATGTTAAAAATTCCTTTTGTGTTCAACAGTCCATTTATCGAGGAAGGCTGAGAGCCCAGTACGGATTGGGAACTTCATACACACCATGGAACTTCTTTACAAGTGTATACAGGTTTCCTCGCAATGTTTTCTTTCACCGTAAAGCTCGTGGTAAATTTCAAATGTAATTTCGCACATAAATTCCTAGGTGGTGGCCAAGAGATTTGACCTATGGCCTCTCAAACAGAGGTTCGTGGGTTCAAATCCCGGCTTGCGCCTCAAGTTTTTCGGAATTTATGTGCGATTAATTTTTGCTATTACTTTGCCAATTCAGAAAAAATAATTTTAATTAAAACCCGTAAAAATAAATACAAAAACAATAAAATAATATTTCCAAGTTTTTTTTCATTTATTTTTTAGACAGGCTTCGTACAATTTGTCACATTAGCCCATTGGACAAGAAAGCAACTTGAAAAAAAAACGCAAGCTCACAATTTCTACCCATTTCTATCATAATTTCTGCTTGCCATACAATAGATGAGGCTCTGGTACTCCATCCACCAACCAGCACTCGACCAGCGTGGTGTGTTAGGTTCCGAACTCCACAATGTCTGGTAAAGGCCGCAGGCTCACGGTGGATGCCAGCCGCTTCTAACCGTCACGATTGGGTATAAATGAAGCCTAAGTCCACCAGTGGACGTCCTACGGCTGAAATAATGATGATGATGATGATTATAATTGTCTATTACAGGCGTTCGGCTACGGCGAGTCATCATCGTCTGACTACGACTCGGTGTGCTCGGAACTGCCGCCGCGCAAGCCGACTCTCCTCCAGCACATGTTCTGTCTGCCGCTCAACTGACACAAACGCAACAATAACTAGCCACGTGACGCTTAAACAAACGGACGTGACTTTTGAACAGTTATAGTATTTCTACCAATTTCTACCCTTTAACGCGTTGACCGCTGGCAACACTTATGCATTGAACTCTCGCGTTCGGCTGAAGGAATGCTCCCGTGTCCAGAAATAAATTAAAAAAGAAGTCTCACGTTTGACAGCTGACGACGAACGCGGTATTGTATCTCAGACCAAAGACTAGAATAGACGGATGAGTGAAATTAAGTTCCGAAACACGTCGCCATGTGCGATATGATTATCCATCT
This sequence comes from Archips xylosteana, assembly GCA_947563465.1. NCBI lineage: Eukaryota > Metazoa > Arthropoda > Insecta > Lepidoptera > Tortricidae > Archips > Archips xylosteana. The sequence goes on from OX387358.1 coordinate 16,705,287, forward strand.
TACGATTATAATTACAATTAATGTTTACAATTCAAAATAGTAGTGATAACCTACGAAATGGTGAATTTTACTATTTAATGGTGGTTTTTACTATCGCTCTATTCTTGTTTTTATTCTGAGATGGAATACCGCATTTGTCGCTGGCTGTTAAACGCAGGGAATGCGTTAATGAAAAGAAACTAAATAAGGATTCTACATTTTTCGTAACTGTCAAATTTTTGACGTAAAATGCTTGAACATAGCAACCATTTGGCATATCAAATTTAAGTTACTCGTTCATCCGTTTTCTACTCTTTTTTGTTTTATTTTAAACGTCTACTAAGGCGAGAATACATAGGAAATGCCAATAGCATTAAGCTGGAGCTAGTAATCGAACCCAGTTTTGTTCCCTTGTTTCCTTGACGCGTGCTTTATCAATACACCGACCCGAGCAAGTCGTGGTGATGAAACTTTTCTATGTGCTCCAGAACGAGTTATTACAAGTAACTGACAGTACTAGTTTAATTATTAACCGGTGCATTATTAGAATAACGTGAAAAATAGGGAAGTTTCCGATGATGTGGTAAGCCTATAGTTGACGTTCCGTGTTCGTATTGACATCTCCGTCGTTCACGCTAGAAACGGTACATCTCTCGCTCACACATATATTTCAGCAATTACGTCGAGTGATATGTCCACCATCGCTTTCTGCCACCCTCCTATCGCCATATTGTTTCTCAAGCTCCACTTTCGACTGAGCATTAAAAAAAATATCGCAAATTTACAGTTATGTAAATAATGGCAGAAGCTAGTGTACTTAAATAATAAAGTTGTGTCATATATTGTATCTAAAATTGGTCAGAAGTCACTTCCGATGCATGTCAAAGGCCTTAATCGCCAGACAATTAGTGGCATTTGAAAGGACGCTTTTTAATGAAGTATGAATAATCTGTAAACGGAGAGGTATGTAGCGGACATAGGCTTGCCTTGTTATGATATGATATGGTTCGAGTGTAAGGTCAATTGTAAAACATGATAAGCTACGTTTTTCTTTAAATGTAATGTGTAAATTTTCAAATTTTAGCAGACTGAAGTCGATGAAGACAAATTTAAAATGTAAATCCCATGACGACATGAAATTTAATCATGTTAAAAAAGTAAATCGCATTGAAATTCCTACAGTAATTTCAATGAAAAGTGGTAACGTGCTTACAAGACGAGAATTAGGTGAAACGTACCTATTGTTCAGATTTCAATTTAATTATGTACATTTAATAAAATACGCTACCTTCTTCAACTATATGGATAATTGCAGATATTGAGAAGGTAAAAAAAATACGGTTTAACTGACTTAAACTTAATTTTATTAATATTTTGAATGGGGCTGATATTGCACGGTCATTTAAAAAACCTAATTTGCCAGTTGTAAATCTAAAATCATATAAAAAACGAACTGCGTAAAGGAAATTATAAATAAGTAAAACGAAGGTTTGCTTTCCAAGTTACCTTCAGATGTGCATACCTACTTGAGAGCATTGGAACTATGTAAGTAATATAATATAATAAACAAGTGATGGTGTAACATCAACTTGAACTCCTTAAAATGTCAAAATTTTACATGGAAAGTTACAAAAACTGACATTCTAATTGTAAAGCCAAGTTTTCACAAGGATAAATATTAAGATTATTAAATTAACAGATCTGAGTTACTTCTATTTATTTCCAAAGGAATTGATTGCATGGTGAAACGGTAATCTTATCTAGCTTAGTTTGGTGCTTGAATTTTTATTGCGCATGTCAGTAAATATAATCCTTCAGCATTAGGTAGGGACAGAGACGGCGTCACACCTTTTCCTATTATTATAATAAATCTTAGATCACTTTGAAATACGACCGAAGCTACTTCGGCCAGAAAAACGCTTCTTATGTAAATAAAAATAAAATTATCTCTATGTATTATACAAAACATATAATAAAACTATAAATATTTTTGAAACTATTCTAATATCTTACTCGTGAGCATGTTGAGTGCTCGTGCACCGGATAACACCGTCGGTGTCTTAACATCTTTATATGTTGAGCAATAATATATTGTATGTAGTTTATCTATATGGGGACAGGTGATATGCTCAATGAATGGCACGTAAGGAATTAAAAGTAGATAAATAATGTCGCCCTTTAAATGCAGGCGCGTATTTTAACCCTTCTCCAATATTAGTGTTTTCCTAGGAGCCTAGTTGTACCTAAGCTAGGCTAGACTTAGATACAATTCTTTGCAAGGAATCCAGCGTGGCATTACCCGTCTTAAAACAAAAATGTCTATTGAACAACAAAACCCAATTTATCTTCAAAAAAGCGATGTTGCCAGGACTTTTTGTAATCAAAATTGAACAGCATTTCAATTATGGTTTTGAATGTAAAAATGAAACTGTCGTACTGACCCAGCGCTGTGGAACCTAGTTAAACCTTTGTGTGTATTATATAAGGACTGTATGCTAACTGTAGTCAAGCCCAGTGTAAATACGTCACGCTTAAAGCAAAGTTTACACCTGCCGAGACAGTGGGCGAGGGAGCACGCCATCTCGCTTATTCGCTTAGTGGGTAAGCGGACCGACAAGCTCGAAAGCATGTCTTGGCAAATGTATACTCAGCGTTATTCCTATTGTATTATAAATTAATATATCCTTCCCTACCGTAGCTCCCGTTCGTACATAGCTAAACACCACTCGTTTAGGTAGTCAACGAATTTTATAAAATATTATACATGTAATTATAAATATTGAGCACTGAAACAAAATTCGTGTACATTGACAAATGAAAATATGAAAACAATCGGTTATATTATAACAAATTATTGTTAAAGTAGAAGGAAAGACTTATTATATAAAGATTATTATGTCGTAATGGGATGAGAGGCGGTGCGCGAGCACTGGTGTCCGCGGACTATTCTAAATAGCGTGTAGTTTACTTAGAATAATAACTCGTAACAACCTTCTTTGAGCGATTACTGTACCTACTAATGTCAAAGATTCGCTGCCTGCGGTGCGATAAGTCATCACCGTCGTGCAGTGTCACTAATCCATTGCTGCTTATTGATTCTTAGAAGAATGAAGAATAGTATGCGCTGGCACATGATTTAATAATGAGTACGTTTATCATTTCCCAGTGGGCAGTTAGTATTGGAATTCAGTTTAGTAATAACTACCTGCAAAATTTGTGTTTTATCTGTCTTGGACTCAGCTGTTGCCCTTTCTATTTGATGGTAAATAAAGACTATGTCGTGTATGTAGTCGGGTGCTTGAGTGGAGGCCTAGAGTAGGGCATATACATGTGGGCAGGCAACCGATGCGTTGGACCGACGACCTTGTTAGAGTGGCCGGAAAGGACTGGATGCGAAGGGCGCAAAACCGGGAAGAATGGCGTGCATTGGAAGAGACCTACACTCAGCATTGGGTGGTGAAAGGTTGAAAAAGAAGAAGAAGAAGAAGAAGAAAGACTATGTAATGTACCTACTACTTTCACGTAGAGTCAGGGTCACTACTGGAAACAACAATAGCTAAAACATTAAGGTGCTCGCGGGCCAGTGGTTATTGGTTAGAGTCGATTCTCGTTCAGTTTTTCTCGTTGATCTTCCAAATTAGGAAAATGACAAATTCTATATAAATTCGTTACAACTACATGCAAGAGGCCTTTCTTCAGTTTTTCACCTATACTGAATTTGATCGTGGTGATTAGTACAAAATGTCAGCGCTAAAAGAAGTAAAAATTTAATGAGAGCGCGGCTTTTTTCGTACCGGTAAATTTTTTAACATAATACCTAAGTGTATGCATGTTACATAATATATAGCAACATTTATCAAGTTTTTTTTATTTCCTCATTCATTCATTTTCTATTGTTTGATGTCTTACACGGAGTACTAGGGTTTCTATGAGTTATTATTGTAAGGAAGTAGGTATCTATTAGACATTTTGCACCAATATTCTAGAGTTCACACGCCTTCGACGGGCTCGGCAAATCTTCATAGAGTTGCCTGTACTGTATACCTCTTTCGTCACCCCTATGAATCTAAATGTATTTTTTTCCATCTGCATCCCATTATAAATGTTGCCACTGCCACCGTCGTACCATGTTTTTTTATTGTAACTTTATGAATGAATGAGTAAGAGTTAGGACAAATGAAATGTACAATTCAACTGAGAGGGTATCGTCAGCATTTTTCATTTGGACATATTGCGTGCAATGGCTGAGAGAGATTTTAAATAAAACGTAAAAAAATATGATTACTTACAGAATATTTTTTTGTAATGGTGAGCATAAAAATAAAACAAAAATCGTAAAATAACATTTCCGGGATTGATTAATGCAATAAGACTAATTTAACAACATGTTTACGAGAATTAATAAGGCCCGTTTTATTATTCTCTGAAGTTCCTGATGTAGGTATATGACAGACATCGTAATATCATCTGTTTTTTTTTGTTCAGATAAACAGAGACGGGCACGATTGTTTGTTACATAAAATCCAGGAACTTATCAAAGGGTCCTTAATTTTGAAGAATGAGTTAGTTGAACAAACTTATCGGTTGAATCGTTAGCATAAAGGCTTATGATGTTGACACATTACTTTTGACGATACATCGCCAGTTAGTATACTCATGCGTAGTCGACACAGTGGCAGAAAAACACTTATTAAACTGTGGCTTCTCATGTTCGGATGAGTGGCTTTATTCAAGTTATGGGTCGGCTTATCCTCGTCTAGTTAACCGTATCGTCGTTGCTATTCATATTTTAATGTTTTGTCTTTGATACGAAGCTTCAAGTTGTTGGCCGCCTGCGTGGTATTTTGTATTATTTTAAATTAAGTATTTAATTGTTTTTAAGCAGTATTTTGGTACTATTAACTCTATAGTAATCGTAATTAGTTAACATTCCAGTATGTCTGACTCGTTTTGGACGCTTTGATAGTACGATTGATATTGTATGTTCCCTAATATGTTGACGCGCATGGAAATCTATGTGTACATATAATTGGTTTGTTAATTCCAGGTATTTTCATCTTTTTATACGGTTTGATAGGTTCTAAAAATGTTGAGATTATAATAAAAATCATTATATGTCTAACTAAATCTATGTTGTACTTTTACAAGTTCGTTTTTAAGCCAATTAAGTTTGAATTGTATAGCAAATTCGTGTATAAATAATAATGATTACTAACCGCATGACAAGTGACATTTAAAACTGTTGATTCTAAAAGGAATTGTTAAAACAATTTATTGAGATGTTAAACTCTAAGAACAAATTATGTATCTTAGTTTAAGTTTTAGTTATACGTATCTGATACATCCAATGTATGGCTTGTGTATGATTTACGTGGATGGTTTGGCAGTATACTTGTACATGAACACCATTATTGTTACTTAAATGTTTCGGGGCCGTGTGGGCGTCTCCCGGAGTGAGCGACTACTGTCGAGTTAGACTGGATAACTTGGGATACTGTACTATTCTGTGCTTAATTGAAAATAAAGAAAGATTAATCTGAGTTGTGATTTTTATTCCTTTTTACGATTTCGTAGTCCTACAAGGAAGCATTTATTCCGTTGTATGCCACTGGATCTGCCACCGATGGCGTAAAACGGAAAAATACTTCCGTTTAGTGCCACTGTCACTTTTTAATGAGATTTTTACTAAACGGATATATAAGTAAGTGTTGGTCATTTTTTGGAAGCAATTGTGGAAAATAAAATTATTTAATTTAAATATGAATTATTTCATTTATTTTTACTTTAGTAGGTACCTAGTACTTTATTAGAATGTACCTAAACCCATTCAAAATTGACAGTGGCACTAGACGGAAGTTTTTTGCGTTTTGTGCCATCGGTGGCAGATCCAGTGGCAATGGAATAAATGCAAGGAAGGAACCCTTAGAGTTAAGCCAATCCGTGGCATAGTTCAGAGAGCTAGGAGGCTGTAATTTTACATAGGTAGGTACAGTATTGACCGCGCGGACCAAGTGGTAAAGCCTTTACCACTCGCCAGCCGATGATCAAGGGGGGGGGGGCTATTAGAAGTATAGAGGATGGGATATTTACAGTCGAGAGCTTATGAAGCAAGAGAAAATTTCAACGCGCTCTTAACTGTACAATAAATAAAACTCGTAAACATAGTGATTACTGATTTTTTTTTTTTTTTTTTTTTTTTTTTGAATGAGTCGCCAGAGGGGCCAAAGACGCGAAGTCTTTGCTGTTTTTTAACTTTAGGGTAGGAAGAGTGACTTGTGCTCGGGAAAAATCCCTTCGGACGAACTGGGAATGGAGGGCCCAGACAGTGTCCGACTTGCACGGACTAAAAAACCCGGTCACAAGTCCCCTTCTCTATTGATTATTAATACAAAAAACGTGTGCTTTATATTTTGAGGAGGGGAGGGGTAGGGAGGGGACTTAATCTACCCACAGTGTCCTGCCTCAGCCATTTGCTGGAAGGCCGGGAGAGGAGCATGCATTCTCCCGCTGGGCACTGGGGGGTGCTTAGGTCGGTCTTTTATGTTTTTACCCGTTGGTTTATTCCTTGACCGACCCTCGCCCGTTTCTGTACATTTACTTAGAGCTATTGGTTGGGTTGGTGGGATTTCCTGTCATATGCATTTATCTATAACTACGGGCTTCCTTTCTTTTGCCCTGCGATGGAAGGGTGGGTCGGAGATCTTTTGGGCCCATTGTGTGGCTTTGGATGCCATCTTTTGGGTGGGGCTACCCTTTATGCCTGATGGTTTTTTGGCATGCTGTGTGTTTTTTTGCGCTTGTCTCCTAGCGCTACCCTCTTTTCGTTACCGCTTCCATCGATAGTTTTCCTGCTATAATAATTCGGAGGGATGAGGAGTGCCCCCCGGACGGCTGGACGCCCCAGTGTCTCACAAGGGTCATGTGGAGCCCAGCGGATCCATACCCCAGCCAATGCTGAAGGGCCAGAGAAGAAACTTTTAGTCTCGATTCTCTGTTTAGACTTCCGCCGTTGCTCCCACGAGTTCCCCACCGAAACTACCGGGTGCGTCCTCCGTCCGGAGCTCACCTGTCGTATGGGCGGGAGATGCATATGTCAGGAATTCTTAGATCTAATAATACACTAACCAATATTATACAGAAACTACTATACAATCCAATCAGTAAAAAAAGGTTTGACAATTTTTTATATATACTGCAAACAGTGTCTAGGTCCAGGTGAAGCGAAAAGAGAATGGTTTTATAAGGAGGGAATATTGAATGTGTGTGTGTGTGTGTGTGTGTGTGTGTGTGTGTGTGTGTGCTACTTATTTCGAAGGTTTGCCACGCGAACCACTCTTTCCAGGAACTCTTTAGTGTGGTCTCTGTTCTTTGCCGATCCAAGCAAATCACTCCAGGTCGAGCTATCTTGAGTTACCTTGACTCCGGTTTTTTGCTCTAGCTCGAACCTTTGTGTGTCAAAGCGGGGGCATTCACAAACAATGTGCCAGATGTCCTCGTCTTTAGCCGGGTCACATATGCACGAGGGTGCATCTTTGATTTTGAAACGGTGTAGATAGGCTGCGAATCCTCCGTGCCCGGTAAATGCCTGAACCAAGAAATTTGTGAGTTTGAGTTTTTTTACGATGCTGTTTGCATCTCTCACTTGTGGGAAGAACTTCTTGGTTATTGCACCGGTCCCGGAGGCCTCGTAGCGGATCTGCCATTTTTCGACCGTCTCTAATCTTATTGACCTTTTGACGTAAGATATCGGCACCTCGTCGTAATTCGGAGCGGTCTTTTTCCTAATTGCTGCTTGCTTTGCCAGTTCATCTGCCCTCTCGTTTCCTGGCGTTCCAATATGAGCTCGCAACCAATAGAATTTTATGTCCACTCCTGCCTCCCTCGCTTGTACAGTTTGGGTCTTTATTGCTTGGACTAATGGGTGCGTCGTGTGTGGCGTTTTGAGTGCCTCCAGCGAGGACTTGGAGTCGCTGAGAATGCTGACGCTTTGCACTCTGTGTTTCATTGCGATCTGCACTGCTCTGAACAGCGCGTACAGCTCGGTTTGATACACTGTGTTGTAAGGTGCTAATTTATTTTTAAATTAGTGATTACTGATTAGCAACATAGTGATTAACAAATAAAAGTAAATTTTACAAAATTATCTCGATTCTTAGGTGTTCGGGTGTTTATTTAAGTATGTATCTATCTATAATAAGAAACTAACAATTAAATTCAAAATTAAAATTAAACAGCAAAAATAAAATTAAATATCAAAATATAAAAATAAAAATTAATAATTACAATAAAACAAAGTCATAAAGAACTAAAACTAAGTACCATCAGACCAAAATTATTAATTAAATAAAACATATTCTACGCGGGTTATTTGAAAATTTTTCGATCACTATTTCGTGAAAATCTTGCAAGTTTTCATAAATAACTTTCATCATGGCCAGGCCGTTGAGACGATCTTCTCCCATAGTGCTTCTTAACCAGGTTTTCAACTTCCTAAGGCTGCTAAACGATCGCTCTACCTTACACGTTGTACACAGCAGAGCGATCAAAATTTTCAACGCTTTTCCTGTTTTGGGGAAGAAGGTTTTTGCCTCTTTTACATCAACAACGGGAACGGTTAGATCAATAGAGTTGGGTTTATTACACCACAATTTTTGCCAAATTTCTATTCATATTTGAAATTCGGTAGATTATAAAATTGATGGATGGTTTCGCAAGTTTCTGTGAGATTTTCCACGGACAGAGTTTGTATTTGCGCCGGGTGCAATTTCGATAATTCGAATGATGGTGTGTTGTCCTCAGCAAAGTGTGCTTCAAGAGAAGTATGGTATTATTAATGACCTCTTCCAGTATTCTAAAGCGTTATCTGCTGGGTGGTTGTTTCGATTAAGTTGTTTCCCAGTAATGCGCGGTACTGATGTGATTTCCTCATCCAGTCCGGCTTTCGCCGCAACAACGATAGTATCTTTTATGATTTCATCTGTGACTTTTTCAGGATTGTCATTTGTCACGGTAACTCCTAAGCAATCGTAGAATGCTTTTGATGTGATGCGAGGCCTTACGCGAGCACATTTACGACAGGTTCCATCAAAGCCGAGTACCTATTTAAGCTATCAAAATAATTCCCAGGATAAAATGAACTTCTGGAAGCTGCCGCGTGGAGTTGAAAGGCATGTTTTCGAGTCGCACTATTGCATTCACGCGATAGTTTCTAAGGCTTCCAATATGACGTTAGTTAGATAGTTTTGTATTTTTCACTCCATCTTGTTTCACAGAGTCTGGACATATTAGGTATCAATTTGCTTCTCAAAACAGATTCCCTAAAAAATTAAATAATATCCTTGGTGGTTCCCATGGCGTTTCGAATTTCAGGAACAACGTTAAGATCATTTACTTATTATTAGGTTCAGTTTATGGGATGAGCAATAAAAAATAAAGCCTTGGTAGGTATATTTTTTGCGTAGGATCGCTTGCACACCATCTTTTCCGGACATCGTTGAGCAGCCGTCAAATCCTAAACCAACACATTTAATTGGACAAAGGTCTTCTTTTGTCAGGAATTCATCGATGCTATGTACGTGCAATAGATTTTTACATCTAGAGCTTTCAGTCCGATAAATCCGACAAACATTTCTTGGACGCCGTTGATTAGGTGCCTAATTAAAATATCGCAGCCCAATAGACAATTGTTCAGTGAGCTGTTTCGTTTGCTAGCATACTATACCTACGCTTTTTCGTCTTTTACTTTTTTGATAATACCTAATAATACCTATCTCCACAAATGCTACTAATTTTAGCCTAGGATTCGAGTATACAACGACCTTCACCGATCTGGTTAATGGATGAAAAGTGTTTTAAATTAAATTAAATATGTTAATAATTATATTGCAAGTGGGTTGACTAAAAAAATTCAGTCCAGAATATGAAAAAAAGATTTTTTTTTAAACATTTTACCGTTTCGGTTAATATACAAATGACATACCAATCAAAAGTATAAAGCCTATAGAATAAAATATGCAAACTTTAGGTTGACTAACCAGACCAGTGCAAATATCGATTTACCTGTTTTTACCTGTTTGTTTGGGTATTTTGACGGGGTGCTAGGGCACACACAATAAACCCCCCTACATGAAGTGCTCATATTCAATGGGGGTACTCTAGAGGGTATAAGGTATCCCCCGTATATTCATCTGCCGCGCTCGAGTAACTTCACAAATCCCCTCTTGGGCTCCCCTATACTATGTTTAATTGTCTCGCCTGCATCATGTTTTTATTTAGGGAGCTGGGTAGCAATCTTGTTTTGTCTTTTGTAAAAGAGTGTAACAAGGGAAAAACTTCTTGTTGGTATTTGATAATTTCATACTGCCTGCGAGTTAAATCTGCATCAACAAACATTGATAAAGCCTGAAATGGTGTAAGAATGTCAGTTTCTGTTTTATTAACTTCTGATGTATCAAATGCTTTTTTATATTTGGTAGCACGTGTTGGTGAATTAGTGATTTCTCTAAGCACATTGGAAGCATTTCGTTTTCCAGTTTTTTGTAACTCCACTTGAGCAACATGAGCAATAAGCTCTCCGTCTATGTTTGATCTAACTTCTTCGATTTTTCTCCTTGTGGATCTTTCACTTGATTCTTCAAATGTCTTGCTTGGGCGACCGGGTCTACTTCGCTGCGTAATTGCCGGAATCTAAATAATTCCTTCTAGCCATAAATTATTGTATTTACGAAATACATCTCCCTTTTTATGGGCTTTAGCATCTTTGTTTGATTTGAGATTTAAACTTAGAATAGCTACGTTTGAGCATCTCAATTTGACCATCGGTATAACTTTGGTCGCGTAAAAGTTCTTTTAAAAAATCCACTTTTTTCAATTGTAGGCAAATTTGCTACAGATGCGATCAAATAAGTATTTGCGGGTCACAGTTTTTAGACCTGAAGTACTTTGAGTACCTAAAACAAATAAATTAATCGTTGGAAACATATTTAACAAAATTATGATTTTTTCGTCCGAAAAAGTACAAGGGCTGAAATACTACTTATCCGCTGTTTTCTGCGGTATATTTTTTGATTATATACAGCTCAAGGCATCTTTGAAATAAAAGTTTAATTATTGCGTGTTCTGTCTAGATTATATAACAAATTCCTTAAAAAAATAAAAAAAAATAAAGTTAAAATATACCTATTTGTAATTCGCGTGATTTTCAAAACATGAAATCTAAGGTATTCAACCATAAAGGTCTAAATAAATTTTAAATATTAGATTATTACCGGCTGCATCAGGATCCATCACTATGTATTCGATGATTTACTTAAAAAGCACAAATATTCACTGTCAAACTTTATGTTTGCACACAAACGCCGAGAACTGAGACATACACCACGACCACGAGGGAAGATCAAATTCAGACTAGCGCAAGTGAAGCGCGACTGCTCGTGCGGGCACAGCGTGCACACGGGAAAAGTAGGAAAGGATGCGTATTGTTGTCCATTTAGTACCCTTCCGCCAGGTAGTCGTTTTACCTGTCGTGCATTATTTATGTAAAATGGACTTTTGGCCGCCAAAAAACAAAAAAACAAAGAATACGAAAAGCTGTTTAAAATATGTAATATCTTACCTGTAAGTGAAAAATTTAAATTGCTAGTGGCATCATACAATTATAAAAAAGAACCTTTCATATGCAAATTGCCGGATGATAACTGTATCTCAAGAAGAAAACCTAAATTATTCCCTGATAAATATAACGCAACTAATTACTATGGAGAACGCACATTTGAGTACATGACTCCTAAAATTTATAACGCCTTACCGCAGAAGTTGTTTGATGAGAAAGTTAGAATAAATAATTTTATGAATAATGTCAAAAAGTTCTTTATAGATAATTATTGGGATAAAGGGCAGTGAGAATGGATAACTCGTATTCATTCGGTACCCACTTTTCACTGCTTTTAGTTCTCACTAAAATTAAAATGTCAAATTGCATGCTTAGTATTTTTGTATACATAGTAAATAATAATGCATGAATATAACTAATTAGATGTATGACACAAGGTGTATCAAGAGCATTCGAACTGCCAACAAACTGCTACGCAGTTTGGCAGTACAATTAATTTATGTAAAAATGTATGTGTCAATAATTCTGAAAATAAACGATAATAATAACGATAGATCGCTCAAATACCCCTATGTGGGATGCGTTGACAAAATATTTTACTTTAGTGTATAAGGAATTTAAAAAGTAAACTAATCCAAAGGACCGAGACGACCTACGCAACGGCGAAACATACCTCGCTGCTTCGAACTCATTGTTACTAAATGCTCCTCTCATCCACTCAAAGGTTGACTGGTAAAGATCCCTTAAAGGGATAAGATGTAGTCCGTGCAAGTCGGACACTGTCTGAGCCCTCCACTCCCAGTTCGTCCGAAGGGATTTTTCCCGGACTCAAGTCACCCTTCCTGCTCTAAAGTAAAAAACAGCAAGGACTTCGCGTCTTTGGCCCCTCTGGCGACTCATTAAAAAAAAAGGATAAGATCGTCTTTGTACATGTATCTCAACGGTTGTCAATTATGTTATTTTTTCCTTATCTAATATACATATAAAAATCTCGTGTCACGGTGTTTGTTACCGAACTCCTCCGAGACGGCTTGACCGATTTTTATGAAACTTTTTTCTCTGTATTCGGTAGGTCTGAGAATAGGTCGTAGGTTATTTTTTATAGCCGTAATATGGCAAAACAACGTTTGCCGGGTCAGCTAGTTTTTATGTAATAAAGATTTTACATACATATAAAGTGAAAGGAAAACAAACTATTGTTTCTCTATTGGTATTTAACCCTTTTCAGACATGATGCATATAGCGATCACATAAATGTACACAGATTCGACCTTGCTCACTCTAAAATACGATAGAAAATCAATTGAATTTGCTTTGCTTTCAAATTCTTGCATAAGTAAACAGTATAAAATTATGATTATTTTTCGTCTAACAATTTAGATTTAGTATTATACCTAATATTAAATATCTCTCTATCTATTCTTGTTCAAAATCTTTGCCGGCTTAATCAAATACCAGTAATACCTTAAGCAAACGGAATAAAAGACAATGTCCAATCACATATTTTTTATTTAATAGTAACACGAATATAGCGATGGATGGCTACAGAACCAACAAGGAATAAATAAAGGCTAACCACGCTCCGATGTAATTATTAAAAGATCTAGTTGCTAAACGAAAACAATAAATTGAATACAAATTTCACACGATTGGTATGACGTCTACGACAGAAACCTCCACAACCTCTGTTTTTTTTAAAGTAATTAACATTAAAATAGACATGCAATTGAAAAAATACAACAAACAAACAAGACAAACAAACGAAGTCACTCAGAATTTTGTTTTTTAAAATGTGTTGAAAACTATTACTTACTAGAAGTAATACGGGTCGTTTTCAAAAATAATGTACATAATTAAGGGCATAATGAAAACAAAATCACGCTCGCGTCCTTTGTGTAACGAAAGTTAGTCTTACAAACTGTATGGGTAACTTTCGTTACACAAAGGAATCAATTAAGTTTGGTTTTTATTAAATCCCTTAATTGTGTACAATTTTTTTTAAAACGGTTCATACATAACATATCCTAAACTTAGTATGATTCTGATAACATTACAGCCACTGAATAACATCACAATTGTAGTAAAAAAATAATACATCATCACTTAATAAAAAAAAATAATGTTAATACTGGGGCTATAATAAAATTTGACTTCTACTGTATTAAGTAATTAAGTACTTGCTAATCGAAATGCGAAAAAATACTGTCAATTTCTAATCGATATAAATGTAAGCAAATAAAATACTTAGAAATTTAATTTCTTAATCTAAAGCCAGCCAGCTAAAAATTTTAAAAACTGTTTCGTATACAACCTTCGTAGAAATATAAACTTTAAACTGAATAGAGCAGGCACGACACAAAACAATAGAAAACGGGTGAAGGAACTAAAAAAACAAAATACGAAATACACGAAAAAACGAAAATGAAAAATAAATTTAAAAAAAAGAAAAAAACGAGTAATAAATACGAAATTGTTGCCATTTTAAGTCAAAAATTTGACAGTTACGAAGAAAGTTGAGCCCTCACCCAATTACTACTCTTTCATGTCATACTCTGAATAAGATTATAAATAATAATGCTTTTCTTCTGATATGAATTTAAATATATAATTTACGGTAGTTAATTAAGTATACGTCACCAAAATTAGTAACTTCACTGGTAAAAGGTTCTATGAAATTTGTGTAAAAATTAACCTTATGCGAATAAACTATAACAATTAAATATTACTGTAAAATGCGCAAAGAATCTAATTATAGTGATCATACGATTCTACTATTGCACTGTGATGTGCACTGTGATTTGATGAACGATCGTGCATAACATACCCGCATAATAACAGTGTAATAACATAACTACTATATAATTAAAACGAACACGCCCTTGAAGAAAAGTACTCTTAAAAACTAAGATAGCTGATTAAAAAATTAGTTGCAGATGATGAGTTTAAAAAAAATACGAATGTTAACATAAATAAAGAGGTTTCTTTAAAAAAAAATGACACCTTCATTAGGGTACTCTTACCCCAGGGCGTATTTGTTTTTTCCATCCCGTATATTCCTAATACTAGCCACGTCCATACCAACCACACAGGTCCATAGCAACCTAATCACATCAGTAGCATCGTTGTGGCATTTGCGCTTTTTAAATTTAAAAGTGACAACATGAAGGTATGTGATTGATTCAGGTGTTATTTTGCGGAAGTCCATATCGAAGAACTACCTTTTATCTTGCTCCTCCGTTTCCACATACATATTGTAAAGAGTGCTATGTCGCAACTATCAAAGAACAAATCCCTGTAATTTTCAACGCACTCGTACGCAAATGACACCACTCCTTAGCAATGATGATGAAGACGTATACGCATAGTTTATGAGAAGTTAGAATTAATTTGAATTTTCGTCAATGTTGTCAATGTATCCTCCCATGGTTAGTATCAAAGGAAGGTAAGTCGCAAGATCAATCTAACCTCAATCATAATTATCTCTACAATATTTGCTGAGAGGATAATGGAGAAAACGTCGCTAACATCGTCTTAAACGCCACAAAAACGTAGGTTCTATATTCAAACCTTCAGCATAAATGGTTTGGGCTGTAGGGGCAGAATGGCCAGAAGCCATGGCCTCTGTTTTTGGCGCAAGTTTTTAAACAATCGATTTTGATTTATGTCATGTAAGAAAATTATTTATTCACGAATTTAAATGTTTAATTTCCAGTATTAATATATCTTACAGGACGATTTTGAAGAATGAGATTTGATTCGCCTTCTAATAATTAAAAATTCTCATAAACTGAAGGACTAGACAGTGGTTGGTATGAACGGTGTTAAAGTACAGTACACGTCAAAAATATTGACACAAGCGAATTTAGTAAATCGTCCAAAACTACGACAAATATATTTCTATCAAGAAATCTACACTCTATAGACATCGATCATATTTGGTCATTGAGATTTAAATGTATTAAATACATCGTAATTCGAGTTAATTCAGATATGAACACCTAAAATAAATAAAAATAATAAATTTTAATTTTTAATTCAACATAATTATATCGATTTGAATGGGTCCCCAGTAAGAGCATTCGCGTGTAATGAGCATTTGACGTCGAATATTCGAGTGGTGGACGTTGAGCCGAGCGTACAAGGCTTACACGCGCTGGCGATTGCTCGTCTACAAATGCTCGGGTAAGAATGCTCTCAGTGAGGACGCTCCTTTATCATCCTTTGGGTATACAACCCTAACAAGACAAAACAGTTAAAATATTTAAAAAGCATTACCCGCCTACATATTGCCACAGCCGCTAAACAACTTAAACGCTCATCTCTCTCTGACAGTAAATCACCCTGAAAATAATGGAAAATAAAGTACTAAAAAGTTCATCTATAGCGTGTTGCATCAATTAGATTACAAAAGAGAGCGGTGTTTGTGCAGTATAGAAAAAAACGGCAAGTTCGGTGGTCGGGTAATTGAAAGCTATTTACCTAAAGATTCGCTGTAAACATGAATGAATATCGCCACTAATTCGCTAAGCTCATATCTCTCATTTTCGGATTTATTCTTACTGACCAATATAGATGGGTCAACCTGTATAAGATGCACCTAAAAAAAGAAAGTGCAGATGAGACAAAAGGTGTAACTCAATGGTTTGTGGTTTATTCACTCTAGTCTCGAAGAGTCCTGAGTTAAACCTGCAGCGGCCACTATAATATCAAATACTCACTGAGCACGGTACAATAAAAAAGTATACGAAATTACTCGCACCTAGTAGACAAGTAAACGACAGCGCACACTATTCCTCTGACTGACTGATGACTTAAGGATTTGCCACACTGGATGCGTTCTGCGGTCGCGGTCTGGTCATATTGAATGCAGCCCGCATTATGTATGAACAACATTGTCGGTCTCTATATATTTTGTATAGATATGCTCGCGCAGTATATAGAGACCGACAATGTTGTTCGTGTACAATCAATGGCGTTCAATTTGACCTGACCGCGACCGCAGAACGCATCCAGTGTGTGTGACAAATCAAATCCTTTATGGCACCGTGCGGAGTGTTTTTTTATAGTTGACGCTACTAGTGGCCTAGCTATCGGGAGCTCTTAGCAGATTTAAGGTTATTCCACTCGTGTAGCTTGACTTGAGCCTAGATTCTATTGGGACAAGCGAACTTTAGGTAATTACGCATTCGAATATCGGATCTCTAGGTTTTTAGTGGTCGCCGTTCGTGTGGGCGACCTTTTGCTTCTTCGTGGGCGGAACATCCGACGAGAAGAGGCGGCCGGTGCGGAGGTCCGACATCAGGAAAGGCACCTGAATAAAACGTGATTTGACATATTGAGTTGATGAGTATCGTTTTTTAACACACCCTGCTCCAGATGCTGTATTGTCTAACACACGTCGTAAATCAAGCAAGCATTATTAATAGAGATCGGAATTTTCACGGCAAAATATAAGACTGTCGCAATCGAGCTAGTGTTAGAACCAATTCTAACTACGAAACATGATGTCTAAAATTAATAAAATGCATTGTTTTCATATCCTTCCATTTAATTTAGTAGGTGTTCGAAATTGCTACCATTTTTTTTTTCATTTCAACATTCTTATAGTTTCAGACTTTTCCATAATGACCGATCTAAATGTTACACCCTGTGTAGGGCTGGGTGATGATGATGATGATGATAAAACACTCTGCGAAAGCCGCTCACCTTATGCTCCAACTGTTGATGATGGTTCGGAGGCAAGCCCAGCGCGGCTCGCATGATGTTCTCGAGGGCCGCGCGCTGCTTGAACAGCGCGTTGACCACGGGAGCCCCCGCTGGCACCAGCGGCGCTTTCAACAGGTACGAGAGGGAGGATAGCACGCTGTGGAGCCCTGTCCATTCTGGGGGTGAAAATTGAATGGAGGCATTTAAAAAAAGTGTACCTACAGTTTACTTCTTTTCAAATGAGGTAGTTTCTGGCGTTTTCTTATCAAAATCACAATTAATTTTCATAAAAGACGAGAGTCTATTGGAAGCCCGACACCAAAGGCGGAAGGCTTTTGGGTCATTCTAAAATATTACGCAGAACACTCTGTTACTATTTGTATGAAGCTACCACTCTGTTACCACGCATTATTACATATATTATATTACAGAAATACTGAGCATCATTTTTTGATTCAATCATTATCTGTGACATGTAGCTGATTGCAATCATCAATCATTTCACTTAAATAACCGCTGAAAATAGACAGTGTCCAATTCAATTCAATTCAATTCATTTATTTAAATAGTTTTAGTACATAGTTATAATTATTAGTAGGCACTTTACTTAATCTATGTTAGGTATTATATCTAGGTACTATATTAAAATAGCTCTTTGGGCTCGTTCAAGTACCAAAAGTGTAGTCTTCGCGTCGCGGCATCTCCCCAAGCCGAAATGCAGTAAGACAGTAATGACTGACACAAAGCCAAATAAACTTGACGAAGCAATCTCGAGTTTGCGATACAACGAAGTTTTTTAAATATGAAAATTAGCTTTCGAACTCTGGAAGCAACTATATCTATATGGTGACTAAAGGTGAGGTTAGCGTCGATCATTACACCCAGGTATTTGATGGTGTTAACTTGCGAGATAGCTGGGCAGGTAATGCATCCTACTTGATTAGAAAGGGAACACAGGTGAGCTCGGATAGTGTTATCACTGCAAGGCTGCTGTGCGTTTCTTATTGAAAAAGCGACGTGTTTCGTTTTATTAGCATTTAACGTTAGTAAATTGCCTTGAAGCCAGTGTAACCGGAAACAACTTTTTTTAGGTTGGGACAAGTTTACCTGCGCAAAATTTTATAATGATCCTTTTAATGACTTGAGTTTGTATTCCCCTTACTGCCCGTGATACACACAATGATTTTCATCACATTGCGAGGAAAAAAATCCAAAAATAAAATTAATTTGTCCCTGTAACACTTAAAAAGAATAAAATAATAGCTACCCGCCAATTGTTACAGATTGACACTTTTTTCGGGTCATCTACCACAGATAATGTAAACTGTGTTTTAACTTTAGTTTAGATTTCGAATGATCAAACGGCCAGATACTTACTAAAACTATTGCAAAACTATTTAAAATATAAAAATAACGAAGTTTCATGAAGTGCACCAACCTTATGATAACTGATAAGTGACATAGACGTTTATAAATATTTTTATTTACTTTAGTACTTACATATTATTTTTGACTTTGACTGTACGTAGGTACAGTCAACGTCATAAATAAGTGATCACTTTAGTGCCTTGTCGCTTACAGTCGTTACATAATTGGGATGCACCAAAAAAAATAACCTATAGTTTTTATATTCTTTTTGGAAAGAATAGGATATTTTAAGACACCATTTTCATCGATTTTGAATTTGGTTGAGTATTTAATTTTTTATATTTTTTTTTAGAAATACGTTTGATGACGTCACAGTGAGAGAGCCACGTTCCATAGCCTAGAAAAATTCAAGTCGTACATAACATAATCTGTGGCACTACCACGGCCTACTACTACGAAGACTACTGAGACCCTACTACGAAGTGCATAATTCGAACTTCGTTTCATGCCGTGCCGCTCACGCTAATATGATTTGACACGAGAGTGAGAGGGATGATACGATAAGAACTTCGATTTTTGTAGTAGTGCCCCTGATTTGTCTTGTCACTGTCAATATTACAAGCACGGCTTAGGGTCCTAAATGAACCATAACAAAATAGTTTTATTTATTTATCTTCTTTTAGCTTCGATTATTCCTGTTTGTTTACGTGGGTCACACTGAAAGTTTCGGGAATACAAAAAATGGATCAGCGTAAAGAGTTAAATGTACATTTCCGGTTTTTTAAAGTATTCTCCAAGCATATTTATACATTTATTCATTCGCTTTGACCGATTATTGAAACAGTTATTCGACTCCAAAGTGTAGTCTCCGAAATGGCACTTATGAAGGTGTCCACTGCTGCTTCGAGTGACAGAAATCGCTGAACGCGTTGCTTATATTTAATTTTAGGGTATGTATAGAAATCATGAAGACTCCAAGTCGCGGCTGTATGGTGGTTGGGTCATTAATTCGGCGTTATAATAGTCTAAATACTCATTTGTTTGACGAGCAGTGAAGTCGCTAGCGTTGTCGTGATGAGAATGATGCATCGGTTGGAGTTTTCTCTTTTGAATATATCAACGATTTCAGGTAGACTATTTGTAGTACATCACTCTGCATTAACCGTTTTGCGATCCTCAAGTGCAATAGTCGCAACTTGCCCTGATTTCGAGACAAAAGTGGCGACTATCTTTTTCGCCGTGCTTCGGGAGCGAACAATCTTGGTCGGTCGCAGTTCGTTTTCGAACACCCAAACTCGTGATTGGTTTTTATTTTCAAGTTCGTAAGCATGTATCCACGTTTCATCACCCAACACGATTTTATATACTTCGTTGGACGTTCCAGTGTTAAACCTTTCTAAATTTATTCGGCACCAATTGACCCAGGCCCCCTTTTATTCATCAGAAAGTTGGTGTGAGACTCAACGGGAAAATAGCTTTTTCACGATCAGTTCTGTTTGCAAGATAGTTTGGATTTGACTCATTGCAATCCCTAAACATAACTGAATTTCACGATATGTGACATGACGATCTTTGTTGATCAGGTCCCGCACTGCATCGACATTTTCTTGAGTAACTCCAGATTTGGGCCGCCCTTCACGAAAATCATCACTGAGTTTCACACGATCGCGGTAAAATTCGGAAAACCAGCGATACACAGTCGTCTTTCATGCAACTCCCTCCTTAAATGCATAAATCGTCCGATCAAGGCATTATTTTTGAGATAAACCACTCCTAAAATCATAAAAATTCATAGCTCTTAAAATTTCTCGCGTTACTTCAATTTTGGCGGCAACAACACCGTTTTAAAAAACAATTACTAAAAAGTGTCTACTTTTTTTTCAAACTGCCTGCTGTAATGATTTGACAAGACCTCTATGGTTATAAAAAGGTTAAATTTGAAACACTATTATACCATTAAATAATCGATTCCCGAAACTTTCAGTGCAGCCTAGTAATGGTTAGTTAATAGATATTTTTTATTAAAATCTGATATTTAAATTCTTTCATATTTACTTGTAACGTAGTAATTTAATAATTAAATTTGTAAAAATACATTGCGAGTATTGTATACATTTCGGAATTTATGATAAATGACAACTGTTTAAAGCCAGGTGTGCATCATGTGATTAAAGTTCTGTCTTTGTCACTCTTTGCTATTATAAGCAGGACAGCAACATTTCAAACTGTCAATTTGCTTTAGAGTGTAGACCTGCTTTATATCTGCCTTTGTGACGATTCACTGCAGGGGTCAAATGAAGGACATTACTTAAATTTTCTTTATTTAATTCAGATTATTATATTTTTGGAATCTGATTTCTGAAAACGCTTCACAAAGCCTATTTTCTCCAAACGGTTTTCGATTTATTATACGTTGCCAAAAATTGGGACATCCCAATTTCGTATGGCTTTTCAAACATGACGTTAAAGTGACAAGGTACAAAAGCGACCACTTATTTATGACGTTGACCCTGCAAAGCTTTGAAGAACCAACTCACCCTCGGTGCCTTTCCTCTTCAGCGACAGCCTGGAGAACAGCTCAGCCAGCAGCGCCAGGTCCAAGATAAGCGGCACGGCAAGAAGCGAGTCCTCGCAGGTATTGTGCACCACGATCGTGTTGGTGCCGTGCAGCAAGATCTCTGAAGTATACTCGTCCATGGCGCGTTTTGAGTCACCTGGTAAAGTGATAAGAAGTGGTTACGGGTGCCTTTCCTCCAGGGATAATATTAATAAAAGAGCATAAAACGAGCCATTTTTGAGACGTTCATATAGCCAACCGAGCCGGTACGGCGAGGATGGATAGATACGTCGAGAGGAAAATGAGTTTAATGCTCGAGTTTTACACTCTGCGTTTTCACTTCGATTGCAACATTTGAAATTAAATTAACAAGCTCTTATTTTTCATGCATTGCAATTTCTAATCCAGCTCAAGGAAGATCCAGAGCATGCATCTTTTCATATAAAAATTATAGCTTCGTTGAACCCGTTTCCACCAGTGCTATGCCATATGGATGATGTGGACCAATGAATATGATTGGCAACGTACTCGTAACATAGCACATCTGTATAATAATCGAGAGAATGCTGCATAAAATGGCTTTTTATGCTCTAGCACGCGGCGGACACGACGTACAAATACGCGTTCTTGAATCTACATAAGCACGACGACGTCTGTACACGCGTACGCCTACATACATCGCGCGCGCACTCTTCTGTTTTCTGGCGGTTTCCGGCTATCTGCGCCTTGAGGGGTGGGGTAATTCGAATCGGTGCGGGGCGGACCGTTTCCATTCTGTACGTCAGTACTATTATACAGGGTTATTGGTAATTCGACGTATTCCCGTTAAGGGGTTATGGGGGAGGTCATTTGCAATCATTTTTGTCCCATAATGCCTTATGCAAAAATGAACCATTTCTGAGATAATTGAAATTTAAGTTTTTTGAAAAAAAAGTCGGAAACGCATCTTCAAAAATTTATTTAAAAAAAAGTTGGCCATTTAAGTAAACTTTTTTTATTTTTTTATGTACAAGATAAAATAGCTGTTTTTATGCAATATTAAAAGTATAATTATCTGTACACGTTTAAGAACGCAAGACCAAAAAGTAAAAAAAATATGACTTTTTTCATAAGGTTGTTCAAAATGAATGGCACAATAACAGAAAATTTTATTACTACATTTGGCGTGCAGATTGTACAGAAAACATGCACGTATTTCTAGCTTTCTATCAAGCTACTAAAATTATCATTTTTGTAAATGGTTGCCAGAAAAAAATAATCACAAAGGACGTAGGAAGAAAATCACGACCGAACATTTCTCAAAATCAACTCATCAATGAAAAATTTATTAAAAAAAAAGATGGCCATTTATGTCATTTTTTTTTATTTGGTTGTGTACAAGATAAAATAGCTGTTCTTATGCAATATTGAAAGTGCAACTATCTGTACACGTTTATGAATGCGAGACCAAAAAGTAAAAAAATATATGATTTTTATCAGGCTGTTCAACATTAATGGCACAAAAACACAAAAAATTAAAATTTGTTGTTTCAAATTATGAGAAATAAAGAACTTATTTGAAAATAGAACTTCTTACTTTGATAATCTTATAAAAAAATAATTAACTGTGTTTGTTTTCGTAATTATTATGATCCCAGACATAGTAATCTGCTTAGTAAATAAAATGTTGTGCATTAACTAAACGAATTTGCCGCCGATTTTCAAAAATACACAATGTTTTTTTAATAAGATTATCAAAGTAAGGAGTTCCATTTTCAAATTGCTTCTTTATTTCTTATAATTTGAAATGGAAGTTCTTACAAATTTCGTAGTCGGCAACTGCAACAAATAAGGAACATTTATGATGGGTATCAAATGTAAATAAAATAAAAACATCGTCGGATTTCAAACTTAATTGTTTTTTGTTTCAATTTGGTATTTTACATTAGTTATTGTTGTTAGTTGTATTTATAACAGTTATTATTGATAGATTCAGTGTGAGTTAATTTAAAAAAAATGTTCGGACGTGATTTTCTTCCTACGTCCTTTGTGCTAATTATTTTCTGTCAAGCATTAACAAAAATCATATTATTACTTAATAGCTTTTTAGAAAGCTAGAAATACGAACACATTTTACGTATAATCTGCACGCCAAATGCATACGTAAAATTTTCTGTTTTTGTGCCATTAATGTTGAACAGCCTGATAAAAATCATATTTTTTTTTACTTTTTGGTCTCGCATTCATAAACGTGTACAGATAGTTGCACTTTCAATATTGCATAAGAACAGCTATTTTATCTTGTACACAACCAAATAAAAAAAATGACATAAATGGCCAAATTTTTTTTAATAAATTTTTCATTGATGAGTTGATTTTGAGAAATGTTCGGTCGTGATTTTCTTCCTACGTCCTTTGTGTTTATTTTTTTCTGGCAACCATTTACAAAAATGATAGTTTTAGTAGCTTGATAGAAAGCTAGAAATACGTGCATGTTTTCCGTACAATCTGCACGCCAAATGTAGTAATAAAATTTTCTGTTATTGTGCCATTCATTTTGAACAACCTTATAAAAAAAATCATATTTTTTTTACTTTTTGGTCTTGCGTTCTTAAACGTGTACAGATAATTATACTTTTAATATTGCATAAAAACAGCTATTTTATTTTGTACATCAAAAAATAAAAAAAGTTTACTTAAATGGCCAACTTTTTTTTAAATAAATTTTTGAAGATGCGTTTCCGACTTTTTTTTCAAAAAACTTAAATTTCAATTATCTCAGAAATGGTTCATTTTTGCATAAGGCATTATGGGACAAAAATGATTGCAAATGACCTCCCCGATAACCCCTTAACGGGAATACGTCGAATTACCAATAACCCTGTATATTCTGTGGCTCTAGTGCAGTGTTTCCCAACCTGGGGTCCGCGAGTATATGAATGGGGGTCCGCGGTAAACAGTTATAAATACCTATTTTGTAACTGTAATAACTAAAATAAATACCTAATCCGAATTTTTTTCTTTTGTTCATTTTATTAAGGGGGTCCGTGAAAACTGTGCTTGATTTACCCCTAGGAAATGAAAAAGGTTGGGAAACGCTGCTCTAGTGCACAAAGTAAAATCTTCGTCTAAGACCAAGGCAATCAGGCGTAAACAGTCACAAACAGAAAATAAAATATAATAAAAATCTCGTGTCCGTGGTGTTTGTTATCGAAGTCCTCCGAGACGGCTTGGCCGATTTATATGAAACTTTTTTCTCTGTATTCGGTAGGCCTGTGAATAGGTCGTAGGCTATTTTTTTATACCCCTGTTATTCGCGAACGGAGTCGCGGGCAACAGCTAGTAAAATATAAGTTTCTTGTTTTTTTTTTATATAACTGGTAGGTATTTTATATTACAAAATTAATAAAACTAGACAAATCTAGTACATTATTATAAAAGTTGCAAAGCATGAAATATAAGAACTTGTAAATTTTATTTCCAATGTTGCTGTTTAATTTACTTGCAATCGGAGTAAAAAGCAGTGTAAAACTTCATTAAACCCATTTTCCCCTCGACGTGTCTATTCACCCTCGCCTTACCCGCTCGGGTGGCTATATAAACGTCTCAGGTAAAATGGCTCGTTTTATGCTCTTGTCAATCTACTATTTATGATGGCCTCCTCATGTCATCTTGGAATCTTGTTGGAATCAAATGCCGGCAAAACAAGCTTCTACGTACCAACATACGGCACATATTTGATGACAACGACGTGATCCGGCTTCTCTCCCGGCCGGTACACTATCCGGTTGCTGTCCACCATGTCGTCGACGACGTTGCTTTTGGTGATCTCTTTGGAGCGGAACTGTTTCGGGGCGGAAAGGTTCTTGCCGTCGTTGTTGCCCAGGTGGTTGTAGCTGACGATAGACACCGGTTTTAAACCTGTAAAGGAAGATTTAACTATGATAGAGGTACGGTTATAAGGTAAAGGTGGTTAGAACCCTAAATCCAGAATTCTGAGTTTATAAAAAAACAATCAAAATCATCCCACCCTATCTATATACGTCCCACTGCAGGGCACAGGCCTCCTTCCAGAATGAGAAGGCTTGCGCCGTAGTTCTCAAGCGAGCCCAGTCCGGATTGGGACCTTCACACACACACCATTGAATTACTTCGCAGGCATGGAGGTTTCCTCACATAATTTTTCTTCAACGTAAACCTCATGGTAAATTTGGAATGTAATTTCGCACATAAATTCTGAAAAACTCAAGACCACGACCCTGCTTGAAAGACTAGCACGACTTTTTTCAAAAAATATGGGCGAAATTATATTTTGTATCATGGGCTTTTCGGTAAAAGAAGGCATCGTGACAAAACCTGTATATACAGTTGTGGCCATATAATTAAGAACGATTATTTATTGAGATGATTTTTTCAAAGTAACAAGTATAACTAATTGCCCGTATTTTTTTTATTTCTCTCGGTATTGCAAAACTTTTCCGTACTACCGGTACATTCATTTATGCAACATTGTTGGCTAAAAAATTAATAGAGAAACTTTATACATTCGATCTGAACCTAGTATTAGTACTTACTGGCTGGTCACGTAATTAAGAACGCTGAATAGTTTATTATTTTTTCAAATTTAAATAGAGAACACTGTGTGGCTCTGTGGTTGTAGATTATTATTCGTATAATTTTGGCGCCATTTCGTGCTGTTAAAGTCTTAAAAGTGATTACTTCGTATAAAAACAATGGGGAAAAATAAAAGTTGTGATAAATCTACAAGAGAAGTAATAATAAAACTTCGCGAGAAGAATTGGTCGTATAAAATGATAGCCGACCATCTGCAATGTTCAAAAACAATGGTTTTCCATGCCGTAAAGCATTTTTCCACGTATCAAACTACTTCAAACGTTCCGCGTGGACCTAGACAGAGAAAGTCATCTCGTCGAGATGATCGAAATATCGTTCGTTTGGCAAAACAAAATCCTTTTAAAGGGTCTAATGAGTTGAGAAAAGAATATTTTGGTGAAAACAACCCTTCAGCAATCTCTGCACGCACTATTCGAAGGCGTTTGGTAGAAAATAAGTTGAACGGAAGGATAGCAAGGAAGGTGCCTATGTTGAAACGATGTCATAGGCAAGCCCGACTTGCATTTGCAAGAAGGTATGAAAACTGGACAGTCAGACAGTGGAAAAACGTTCTTTTTTCTGACGAGACAAAAATAAATAGGGTACGTTCTGATGGAAAACGATATGTACGACGCCCTCCGAATAAAGCATTCGACCCAAAGTACACAAAAGTGACATTAAAGCATGGCGGGGGAAATGTGAAAATTTGGGGGTGCTTTTCTGGACATGGCGTTGGACCTGTTAGGCTGATAGAAGGAAACATGGATCAATTCCAATACAAAAATATACTGCAAGAAACAATGTTACCATATGCCGAAGACGTGCTTCCGGTTATTTGGACATTCCAGCACGACAATGATCCAAAGCATACTGCACGCACCGTTAAGGAATTCCTCACATCACAATCAGTTTCAGTCTTAGATTGGCCAGCCAACAGCCCAGATCTTAACCCAATAGAGCATCTTTGGTGCGAAGTCAAGAAAAAGGTTTCAAATCGACAGTGTGGCAATTTGAGAGAGCTGTACGACGTTTTCTTAGAAGAATGGAACTCTTATTTCTCTTGCGAAATGTCAAAAATTGATAGATTCAATGCCTCGCCGGTGTAAAGCCGTAATTAAAAGCCGTGGACATGCTACTAACTATTAATTTTAGTTCAAATGTATTAATTTGCTTTTTTTTCTATACCAACTTCACATTAATATGATTTATTTAATCTAAGTTTCATATAAAACAACTCTCGAGCAGTTTAATAAATCGTTCTTAATTATTTGTCCAGCTTCATTACTATTTGAATTTATTAGTATAGAGAACAAATAAAATTTGTATAAAAAAGTGTTAGCAATTTATACACTATTATTATTAATCCCGTTTGCTCTATCCATGTGGCTATTTTATAACATAACTTGTTACTTCTAAGAAGGAACACAACTAGACATATGACATGATGTAGATAAAAAAAAATCGGAAACTTCAAATCGTTCTTAATTGTATGACCACCACATCTACAAAGATTGAAGTTACCAATCCGCATTGGGCCAGCCGTGGGAAAGCCGTAGTGGCCTAGCGGTTTGACCTATGGCCTCTCAAGCAGAGGGTCTGGGTTCAAATCCCGTCTTGCACCTCTTGAGTTTTTCGGAATTTATATGCGAAATTACATTTGAAAATTACCATGAGCTTAACGGTGAAGGAAAACATCGTGAGAAAACCTGTATACACCTGCGAAGAAATACAATGGTGTGTGTGAAGTTCCCAATCCGCACTGGGCCCGCGTGGGAACTACGGCCAAAGCCATCTCATTCCGATAGAAGGCTTGTACTGAACAGTAAATAAGAGTAGAAACGGCTCAACATCACGGCTTCTAGTACTATAGCAGCCCTAACCGACCCGTTCTTCTTAGTACTTACCAGCGGACACGAGAAAGTCGACAAGCACCGACTTGAGCTTGGTCTGTCCCGACTTGAAGTCGTCTCCGGCCACGAACACGTTGTTCCTCTCCGCGCGATCCACCACGCCGTCGACCAATGTGTTCTGCGGCGAGCCGTTGATGTAGCAACACTGCAACATAAAGATAGAATGGTTCACAATCATACATGACCAATACATGACCAATGTTCTACTCTAAATAAATCCTTCTACAATGGAAATAGATCCCTATTTATCGACTAGTCGGTTTGTTCCGTGGCGTACAGAGCACGTCACTTCGTTTGTTTTGTGGCTATCAAAAGGTTTGGCCGCTAACGATGGGCCTCATAAAGCTCCAAGTCACTCAGAGGGCGATGGAGAGGGATATGCTCGAGTTTCTCTGCGGGATTACATTAGAAAACATGAATTGAGGCATTAGACAGTCAGGCAACGCTGATTTTCCGCCAGAACCGTTTGTGACTGTACACAAATATTCTACATACACCCTCTGGTTTAGAGATTTGTTCAAATATTTGTCTAAAAATTTGTGTTTTGTTTCCCTGCGGCATAAACACTGCGAAAGCCACTCACCCCCTCGTCGATAGCGGCGAGCGCGAAGACGGTCGACGGCGATATTTCCGGCTCATTGTTGCGCAATGCTTTCTCGATGTTGTCTGACGTGTCGTGAATGCCGGGCTTTACTTCGCAGAATCTAAACAGAAGGTTCGTATTATAGTAAATGATTCCACAGGAAAATTCTACACCTATGATAGGTGACCTATCTGTAATTTTGTCGGCTTAGAGAGCAATCCTGCAAAATCCATTTTTACCATCATCCAATACTTGAATATGCTTACACGTAAAACTAAATTGAAAATTGAAAAACTTATTTAGCAGATCTGCTCCATAAACCGACCATTTATGAAGTTTGTGAGGGTGTGTGTGTGTGCGTGCATTGTGCGTGTGTGTGTTTGTTACTCTTTCATGTTAATACGGCTGGATGGAATTAGATGAAATTTGGTGCGCAGATAACTGGATTTCTGAAATATGTAAGTCATAACCAGAAAATTCTACAAGCTCAGGACTCGGGATAAAATTATGATCCAAATGTTTATTCGTTGTGTTCGTCAACATAAATCTCAAGTAGGTATCAAGGTAGACAGACATACACTTATTTCTCGGAAGGCTGCGCAAATGAGCGCTTTGCAAAATGATTGCACGTCCCGCACACCCCATTAACTTAATGAGTGCACGCGATGCGCTCCAATCTGATGTCTACGTTACATAACCTGTACTGACAAACATGTATTACGTTTAAGCGGCAAATAAAGTGAATATATTGTCCAGGGACCAGACTACCCTTTCCTCAATAAAAAACTTTCACTGGATGTCCCTTTAAGACGGCTAACCCAGTGAAAGGCTTAACAGTTCAAAGTGCTAGCCAATTCATTTGACTATCCCTTACCGAAGAGCTTACCAATCCATAAAGCTAGCACTGCCTTGCAATCCCTTTATAAGGGTTACCGTAAAGTCGAGAACCTGTATGTTAACGACATTTCTGGCTTTTTAAAACCTACCTATTTAAAAAGGCATATCTGGTGTTTAGGGTAAAATGTTCGGCCAAATTAACAGCCGGTTATGGCTTTTGCGTTTTTGGACCTGACAAGTCTACCCGCAACATTTTACGTGACGTGGGACATGTTGCTTCCTCCCGCTCCGAGAGCGAGCGGCATGTCCCGCAACAAGTTGCTCCCTTTGTCCCATACTGTATCCGGAGTATACCTAAATTGACCATTTTTTTGTCACTTTAGAACGGGACAACGAATTTATAAGGAGATTTTGGGCAGAAATGAACTTTTTTTACAATAACAAACGTCTTACATGCCACCCAATTTTGTATTTAAATTTTTTCCGATGCGTAAATACTTAGTACTGTACTGGGTGACATCTTCCAAAATGTGAACAACACTTGGCAAGATTTTTGAAATATTATCTTTAACAATTACAATTAACATAGGTCAAACTACGGAGACATCTAGGTACGTAATTGGGTTTTCTTTTATGCCCGCAACTTGTTTTTTTTAAAGAATATAAGTACATGTTCGACTACCGCTCACGTGTCGTTATTTTAAATGTTATGAAAACGGGACATTTTCGCGTCCCCGACTTGTTTTTCGGGACACCAGGACAGAGTACCTATGAGTTCAAAACGGGACGTATGGTCACATTAAGTATACCACTCATGCAAGACAGCTACGTCGTGCAACAGATCTATATCGTGTATTAAACCTACTTTAATCAGTTTATTCAATAGTTGCTATGACACGCTTCAGCTGTGTTTGTTTGCTAAGCGAGAAAAAGAACAGAGATAGACAATGACAATCAAAGAACAAAGAACTTTAATAAGTTCTTTGTTTAATGAAAATAATACATGCACATAGTTATAGTATAAATCTTCCCAGGTGAACTTTTCGCTTCGAGCCCTTATCTTTCAAAACAAACGGTATCGTCATAGTATTAAGGTTCAAATTTAATGTAATGGCTCGAAGCGAAAAATTCACCTGGGAAGATTTATACTACTAAGGCAAGATATTGTCAAATCGTCGTGATTATCACAACAAAATTCTCACTAATGTTATAAATGCGAAACGAACTGTTTGTCTGTCTACGCTGAAGCGATTTAGATGAAATTTGGTATAGTATAGAGGTCATTTGAGAGCCTGGAAAGGACATAGTTCCCGCGGGATAGCGATGAACATAATCTTCGCAGACGGAGCCGCGGGCAACGTCTAGTAGGCTCATAATTACCACATTATTATTATTCTAAGAAATTAGCAATGTGAAGTGCAAAACGTGTATCACGTTATCTTAAACTATTTGCATAAAACATGGTTTCCCTGATAAGATTAACAATTTTGTAATTTTTTAACCGCCTCAAGTTAACCCACGTCTAAACTCTTCAAACCTCTATTCTATTATAGTGACTATAAGTCGAATTTCAATTAGAGAATACGTTATTAGAATAATCTAGGCCATTTTAACGGTCCAACTTCAACAATGTATGCAAAACGCGTTTTTTACAACCGTGCGTCATTCGTAATCGTCACGTCAGTACCTCTACCATGAGTTACACTAGTTCACAGTGACCGTACTCGCTAGCGACGGCGTAAATGATTTGTATGGATATCGTGTACAGCGCCTCTAGCGGTCACTTACGGAAGTACAATTCTCCATACAAATCATTTACGCCGTCGCTAGCGAGTACGGTCACTGTAAACTAGTGTAACTCATGGTAAAGGTACTGGTCTATACATCTGAGAGTATAAAGTTTAAATTCAGTATATTATCTCCAAACGTGACGAATTTGCACCTGCACAAACACACGAATTTATACTGCGGTAATTCATAGACATCACGTCTGGCATAGACGTCCAGACATCTTGGTTTTAAAGAACGAACCTTATTTCCTTGACGTAAAAGACTATGTCCGCAAAACCGGCACATAGTTAAGCGTGGCTCAAAATTAAACAAATTTATATTTTATTATTTGGGGATAGAGTACACAGGGACACTCAAGGTAAGATGTCGCGTGTTCCGCAGGTTTTTCGTCACAAGTTCAATGACCTTTGTCTGGCGGTTATTGTAATGTGCACGTGTCGGCGAAGTTAATGCTGGACCGATTTTTTTTATGTGCAACAGTATAATGATGTCGAATGGAATTTTACGCGGACACTTGAAGATGGTCAAGATATAATTTAAAGGAATACGAAAAAAAAATTTCTTTATGGACTTCTATAATAGGGATGACGACTGGGTTAAAAATTGGTCATTCTAATTAGTCCGTCATTTAGATTATGGGAAAATATGGGACACGTATTTTTTGGTTTATCAAATTATTAAAAAACGACAAAGATATAGATCATCAAACTTCCGGAGTGGGGGCTTGTGACGTCACCCTTAGGTAAAAATTGTACCATATAGTGACGTCACTCGAAACTTCTAAGCACTGTATCGTCCTCATTTTTTGTTTGTCAAACAAAGGAAAAAATACGTGTACAATATTTTTTAATAATCTAACTGACGGACTAAACAGTTTTTTTTAGT
This sequence comes from Archips xylosteana, assembly GCA_947563465.1. NCBI lineage: Eukaryota > Metazoa > Arthropoda > Insecta > Lepidoptera > Tortricidae > Archips > Archips xylosteana. Next base: position 16,737,107 of record OX387358.1, read on the forward strand.
CGTCTAGCCTATTGAATGAAATGAAATTGAATGTAAGATTGATGGCTTTAATAGGTTAAAAACCCCCACCGCGATACCTACAAAACCCAACCACCCATATCCATAAAAGAGTAGGTAATTAAAAGATAGCCCTGAACAATAGATTCTTAGTTGTTTTGAAACATAAATAGTCAAGTCGATTGAGTCGATAAACTTTGTTGGTAATACTGAATCTTCTTAAACTCACTCTTGCCACTCTTTTTCTTGCCACCCGTTGCTATGGGTACACATGAATTTTTCCATGAAACAGTATGAAGATGTCACTTGGACAACTGGGGACTGAGTAAACAACACGAAAAAGTTGATTCACACACATTTATTTCAAAGTCATTAAAAAAACAATTTTACAATTAATTGAAAATTCATTTGGTTTCCCTTTTTTATTAGAGCTGTCATGGAATTATTGATCAATGGTGTCGAGTAACCAGATCAGTTCCCCAAACTTGTTTATTCCGCGTAGCAAAATTCTCAGTCGCATTTTTCCTAAATGCTTTTTTTCTCACTATAGTTTTTTACTGAAGCATCTTTTCACAGTAGCGTTTTTTCCCAATTTGAATGGACACAGAAAGTATAGACGGACTTCTTCTGTGTACTTTTGACCCTTCGGGCCGATGCCAACTCAACATAACCTAAACCCACCCCCACCCTTCGTTTGACACGACCTAAACCCACCTACAGTACCCGGCCATAAAGAATGCACATCGGTCTTTGGAAAAAGACTCGGCAAATGTCGGCTTCGTATAGCGTTGTCACACACTACTTATGTGACGTTTGTCAGTCGTTGTTCAGGTGCCGTAGGGTACGGACGCGTTCCGGTGAAAATCTATATATATAAAAGAAGAAACTGACTGACTGACTGACATATCAACGCACAGCCCAAACCACTGGGCCTAGAGATTCCAAATTTGGCATGTAGGTTCCTTATAAAGTCTAGGGGTGCACTAAGAAAGGATTTTTCAAAATTCACTCCCTAAGGGGGTGAAACGGGGGTCCAAAGTTAGTATGGGGAAACAAGATTCGTTCGACTATTTTATTCGAAACTTCACAGAAGTACTCCTAATGATAAATGAGTAAACACGTGTTTCAGGTTTTTTGAGAATTCAACCCCTAAAAGGGGGAAAAGGGGTAACAAAGTCTGAAAATCAACATGGGTGTTGTTTCTATGGTTTATCGGGTCGCTGGTTATGAAAACAACAACGGTTTTAAAATCCGACGTGGCGGACGTAAAATACCATCTCCCTGGATGGGGTGCAATGGGGTTGAAATGTCTAAATAAACTAAATGACTGTTGATATATCAACGCACAGCCCAAACCACTGGACCTAGAGACTTGAAATTTTGCACATTGATACCTTATACAATGTAGGCATCCACTAAGGAAGGATTTTTGGGAATTCCCACGGGGACGGGAAAAAACGGGATTTATACATTCAATTTCGAGTGACCCTATCTCAGTAACTATAATAACTAGACTCTTAAAATTTGATACACAAGTAGGTTTTACATTATTTAAAATATTAATTTCAGGATTTTTCAAAATTCCCACGGGATAAGGAAAAAACGGGATTTATATATTCAGTTCAACGGGATCCTATTAACTATAATTACTAGACTCTTGAAATTTGGCGTAGAAGTAGGTAATTACAATAGTAAAAAACAGTTTTAAGGATTTTCAGAAATTCCCACGGGATAAGGAAAAAACGGGATTTTTCATTTTACTGGTCGTAGAAAGCTGAAATTCGGTATCTAGGTTGCTTGGAGAGTGTAGAGGAGGACTAAAAGAAGACTTTCCAAAATTCCCATGGGAACGGGAAAAAACGGGATTTTTCGTTTTACTGGTCGTAGAAAGCTGAAATTCGGCATGTAGGTTGCTTGGGAAGTGTAGAGGAGCATTGAGAGAGGACTTCCAAAATTCCTACGGGAACGGGGAAAAACGGGATTTTTCGTTTTACTGGTCGTAGAAAGCTGAAATTCGGCATGTAGGTTTTTTGGGGAGTGTAGAGGAGCATTGAGAGAGGACTTTCCAAAATTCCCACGGGAACGGGAAAAACGGGATTTTTCGTTTTACTGGTCAAAGAAAGCTGAAATATGGCAAGTGGGTTTTTTGGGAGTGTAGGGGAGCATTAAGAAAGCATTTCCTGAATTTCTTACGGGAACGGGAAAAAACGGGATTTTGCGTTTTACTGGTTAAAGAAAGCTAAAATTTCAAAATTCATAAGTTTATACTGTAAGTAGGCCGCAAAGGGCTCTTTAACCGACTTAAAAAAAAGGAGGTTATGCATTCCACTTTATGTATTTTTTTATGTAGGTATGTTCACCGATTTCTCGGTCAATTGTGGACCGATTATAAAAATTATTTTTTTATTCGAAAGAATACAATATACTCCTGAGATGGTCTCATTGTCACCAAATCAGGATCTAATGACGGGATCTCAAGGGAATCGAGAGCAACCCTCAAATTTTGTAGGCACGCATTACGTTTTTCATATATTTTCTCAAGCTATTTAAGTGTTTGCGTCTGGTAGAAATCATCTCATGTTGATGAGCTGATGATGAAAGGTAAATCTCCTTAACGGTTAGGAGTTGAGGATAATTTTTCTAATATTATAGGTACGTATAGACCGAAAGTTGTATTCTTTCAGGTTATCCGGGTGAGCTGATGATGGAAGGTTAAACTCTTTAACGGTTAGGAGTTATAGGAAGTTTCTTTAAATATCATATGCACTTATAGATCTTTAGTTGTATTCTTTCTGGTTATTCAGATGAGCTGATGATGGAAGGTATAACTCCTTAGCGGTTAGGTCACACAACACCTTTACAAAATACTATAATATGTTTAATATCAATGCTAAGTAGGTACACAGCGCTTCCAGTCACTCAAGTTTCCGTAGAAGGTAAGAAAACATTGAAAGGATAGGGGAAAGTAATAATAGGTTTTATATTATTAACAAGCCTGGTTATTTTAGTGCCCGCTTCCGTATTAGTGAAAAACATTCTATATAAAGAAATACTGTAAAGGACCGTATTTAGCTGAAGTTTAGTCGGGCTTGCTTGCATGCTTACTTGCACGCTTTCTTGCTTGCTTGCCTGTATGCTTGCTTGCTTGATATCTTGGTTCTTTGGAATACTCATGGTACACGCGAGCGAAGCCGCGGGCAAAAGCTAGTATATAATATAGAGTTATTGAAACCCCCCAACTTTAAATTGTATGATGGATTACACTGACAGACTAATAATAAATACGGCTGATAGTGACAGTGATATTGACCAAATTGAGAGCACAGATAGTGAAATAGAAGGAATTGAGATTTTTTGAAAATTTAAATTTATGAAAAAATAGGTGTCTTTTAATATACTCTAATCTTTTTTTTGACTACCCTTTTTCTAGTAGTTGCAACAACCCTCTATAGATATCAAAACTTTACATGTCATTAATTTGACGTAAACTAATTAAGTCCATGGAGTGCAGTATTTATTTGATATCAAACGTCACTTAATAAATACGGCTATTGATGGACGGTCGCCAGTGTTCGGAAATCGTCGTAAACTGCGAATTGGGGATGTCTATTTTTTTGCAATGTATAGTAAATCGAAAACCATTTCGAGATAAAAATTCTTTTTAACTCGTTTTCTGTAGTTATTTAATTTTAATATTATGTAATGAATTTATTATATAACAAATAAGCAATGACCTTTATTTGACATTGGTGTAAATTGCGTGGCCGGTTCAAGTCGTACTTTATTCTATGTGGTTAGAATTCTTCACAATTTACGCGTGGATTATACTACGGAGTTTGATTTGGACCCGCTGTCTGACATCTAGCACTTTGACAGTGCCAGTAAAGTGACACAGTGTATAGTGTACCACTACGCAAAAAATATAATTAAAGGGGTTGCCTTATCGTACGCATTTAGATAGATTTAGAAATTTGGCATTGTGGGAGCCCTCAATTATAATCTGACGTCATCAACTAAAATAGTTTCAATAATTAATTTTGAATAAAATAGAGAACTAAATGACAAAATATTGAAATTAGTTCCTTATAATTGACTTTTCTATACAAAAAAAAATATAAAAACCACTGGTAATTTTTTTTAGACATTCCCAATTGTCTCTTGCTAAAGGTCGATGTGCATTCTTTATCGCCGGGTACTGTATGTTCCTGTGTCGATTATTTCAAGATCGGAAAAAAACGCGATTGTGAAAATAAGCTTCAGTAAAAAACAACAGTGAAAAAAAAATCATTTGAGAAAAAATGCGAATGGAAATTTTGCTACTAGGAAAGATCGATTTTGGTAAATTGATTAAGGCACTCATGGTGTCAAAAGCCCTATTGTGTGACACTTTTGCCTTGGTACGCGTGTGTGGAATGACATTAGTGTTAGTGATAAATAGGGGAACCTATCGATGTTTAGAAAATTTTATTTCCGAAGGTTTAGAATCCCGAAAACTTCATTTGTCCGAAAGCATTTTTTTCTGAAACTGTAAATATTTCAGGATTTATTTCAGGACCATCGTGTACAACCCTTTAGGTTAGGGTTGTTTTATAAAAATCCTGAAATATTTACAGTTTCAGAAAAAAATGCATTCGGATAAATGAAGCATTCGGGATTTTAAATATTCGGAAAAAAAAAATCTAAATTTTGATAGGTTACCGATAAATACACGTTACGCTGCAAATTGTATGTCTTCCAAAACTGGTAGAAGTGATGAAGTCTAAAACCAAGCCAAATTTCACTACCGTCATAGCCTCTGTGGTTTCGGCCCTTATGTCGATTGAAAATACATGCGCGATAGCGCGGATACTTCAAATATTTACCCCGATGTTTACTGTTATAGTACCGCTTCAGATAAGAAAATAAAAATAGCGATTTATAAATAGATACACATTACGTGCAGAACTGAGTCAATAGTACTTACCTTACCGATATGCAAATAAATCGATGATGGGTATATAACTCTGTACCGTTATCGTATATCGTTAAAAAATACTAAGCATAATAAATAAACTTTATGAAAGGGTGTCTAAAAGTACATTTCCCGAACAACAATTCTGCCGCAAATATTTAGAATCTTCAATTTGTTGGCATATCAGATACTACTATTGATTCAGTTGTGTACTTATCTGTACTTTCAGGAATTACAAATGACAGTAACTCGTCAATAAAAATACATAAACCTAGCTTCGAAAAACTGTTTTTAACGGGCAGGTCAAATGCATAACCGTTCTTCAGGGCTTCAAACAAACTAGGGCATCCAAAACCGGTTTTCTTCATACAACCAACCGGAAAAACTGGTTTTCATATACAACTAAAACTGGTTCTGGATGCCCTAGACAAACTAGAGTAACTCGCTCAATCTCTCTCGCTCAATCGCGTCTCTATTCCTTAAAGAGTAACAGTAATAAAAGTACACATAACGCACGCTTAATAAAAAAAAAGTGTCACAATTCAAATTATTCTCATTTCAAAACTAAACCTTATTATATCTACATGTTTATTTTCGAAATGAGAATAATTCTAATCGAGTCAGTGTCTTATTAAGCGTGCGATAATAGCGACAGAAGCAGATCGCTATTGTTCTCAAGTTCTCAACATACGTCATATGCGTGGGAATCGTACGATGTGACGTCTCACTGTCGTCATGTACGCCAAACGCGACTTGCCAAACGGAACTAAATCGGTTTTACGCCTTGGCTGTTTCATAGAACTATGACATGACAACATTAAAGATCATCAGTGACTGGTGAGTAATTTCATAGTCCAGGGGTCGCCAAATGGCGGACCGCGGACCCATCCGGACCGCCGACCCATTTTGTGCAGACCGCGAGAACACAGCCACTTGCACTACAGAGTACGTAATTTAACAGAAATGTATCCCTCGCATTATTTTTGTTGACGTCAATGCGAAAACGGCCGGGCGAAGTAACGAGCTAACAAGCGAGAAAAACTTCAAGCTTCAGACAGATAGTCCGCAACAAAAAATGTAATTTTTCTCATTGATATGTAATTAAAAAAACTAAAAAACACGCTTTAAAAAAATAACAATAAAAAATAAAAATTAATAAATTTTAATTCACTATTCTTATAGTGCAGTACAAAATCCTAATAAGCAATTATTATATTGTTTTATCCAGATCAAAATGGGATGTCCCAATTTTTGACAACGTATAATAAATCGAAAACCGTTTGGAGAAATAGGCTTTGTGAATCGTTTTCAGAAATCAGATTCCAGAAATATGATAAACTGAATTAAATAAAGAAAATTTAAGTAATGACTTGCCTCAGTACTCAACTTGCAGGAGCCCATATTGAGATAACTCGATTGAATGAAGAAATTATTGAGCTGAAAAAGAACCTATACGAGAAAGGAAAAAAACTAGACATATACAAAAAAATTCTTTCGGAAAATGGACCGCCTCGAAAAATTACCTCATCGAATAAAAAAAAAGCAAGCAATAAGCAAACTTCTCAACACGGTGACAATGCTATAGCCACCCCAGAAAAGCTCCAATTCGCTCAGCATAGCGATGGTACCGATACCACCCCTCGAGGGTCCTCTATCCCGCAAAAGTCATCGAATAATTCGCAAGATAATATTCAATTCAAAATGCCGAAACCAAAACTATGTATTATTAGTAGCAACTCTAATAATAACATTCAGTCGATAGCCCAGGACACTTTTGGCACAGGTAGAGATATATGCCATTATCTACTTGCACATCGAGGAATAAAGGAATTGACTAGAAATATTGACAAAAAACTTGAAAATTTTACTTTTAATGATTATTGCGTTATTTTCGTAGGTGAAGAGGATTTTCTTAAAACTAATGATTATTATTTATTGGTATTGTATCTCAGAAAAACTCTTCAATCAATCAATCATACGAATGTTGTAATATGTTTACCTACCTATAATAACATGAACCTTATGTATAATTGGCGAATTGAAACGTTTAACAACTTGCTGTATTTGGATATCGAAACACATCAATACGCGTATTTACTTGACACTAACCGTAATCTATCTTATAATTTTAATATGTTTACAAAATCACTTGGCATACTAAACAACACTGGTATGAGAACTATATTTAGTCAACTTTATCACGGCATTAGTGACATAGAACAATTCTACTGCGATGCGGAACCTACAGTTGAGTTCGAGGGCATAACTCACTCGACCATAGACGACACCACTATAGGAAATGGAAACCAGTTATTTCTATTATAATTATATACATATATTGCACCAAAATATTGCAGGACTTATTAATAAATCAGATTTACTAACTGTATACTTAGACGAATTTAAATCAAAGCTATTAAATATTGATGTTTTGTGCATAACAGAGCACTTTATGATGGCTGGCCGTGAAGTTCTGCTGACCATACCCGATTTTAGACTTGCAGCTTCTTACTCAAGGCATGGAGTAAGTCGTGGTGGTGCCTGCATTCTTGTTCGATCTAATCACCAGTTTAGAGATATACCGGCTGTAGCTGAGTGTTCTGTAACAGGAGTGGTAGAATGTTGTGCTATTGAATTGTGTATACATCGGATTGTAATTGTTTGTTTATACAGACCGCCTAGTTCATATAATTTAAATGTATTTTATGAAAAACTGGAATCTATACTGACATTACTATGCTTCAGTAGAAACAAGAAAGTTATTTTGTGCGGAGATTTCAACATCGATATCCTGAAGAAAGATAAGATGTCAAACGAATTTGAACAATTCCTATTAAATTATAATCTTAAAATGGAAATACGCACATCAACCAGGCCCTCTAGCGGGACTTGTATAGATAATATTGCACACAACGTTAAATTTGGCTGCAAAGGTGATGTGATTGACTTGGGATTGTCGGATCATGCGGCACAATTCTTAAAAGTCCCAGTTAAAAGAAGCTTTGTCCTCAATTCTTGGTACGTTCTACGACGAGATTACGCACCTAAACACCTTGCCAAATTTAAAGAGTGTCTTGAATCATTGTCATTTTCGGAAGTTTATTGTACAGACGATCCAAATTCCTCTTATGACTCTTTCTTGCAAACTTTCCGTATGCTGTACGATTTGTGTTTTCCTCTGAAAAAAGTACATCATAGAGCATTTCATAAGACACGTTGGTTGTCGAGAGGTGTCAAGTTTTGTAGTAAAAAACAAAGAGTTTTACTTTGGCGCTATAGACTTTCTCCGACATCTGCTAACAAATTAATTCTAAAAAACTACTCTAAACTATACAAAAAAATTATAAAGCTTACAAAACTATCTCAGAACAATTACAAAATGAAAACAGCGCGAAATAAAAATAAAACAGCATGGCAAATGATCAACGGATCCAAAATGATGCACCATAGGGATTCCATACTTAAAATAAGAAGAGATCAAAATCACTTTGCGACCGACCCTTTAGAGATTGCTAATTTGTTTAATGATTATTTCATAGATCAAGTGGTTAACATGGGAGAACAGACACCCAACACAAATATTATTAAGGCTGAAATGCATTCAATGTTCATGTATCCCACTTCCAAGGAAGAAGTAGAGCAGATCATCAAAAACTTGAAAAACACAAAAAGCGTAGGTTATGATGAAATTGACACTTCCGTGGTAAAATTTGTGAATAGTTCTATATCTGGACATCTTAGTCATATTATAAATTTGTCACTATATGCTGGAGTTTATCCCGATGGATTAAAATCAGTAATCATCAAACCGCTTTTTAAAAAAGGTGACAAAGAGAATCTCAAGGACCACAGACCGATTGCATTAATTCCTGTATTTTCTAAGATCTTTGAAAGTGTCATCTACACCCGCTTACACAATTATTTAGATAAATTTAACATACTTTGCAATGAACAAAAGGGATTCAGAAGAGGTAAAACTATAAATATGGCTATTTTCGAACTACTTCGTACTGCAATTGAAAACGTGGACAAAAGAATACCAGTATGCGCAGTTTACACTGATATGACGAAAGCCTTTGATCACGTTGACCATAACATTCTTTTAAACAAATTAAATAGTTATGGTATTAGAGGCAATATCCTTAGTTTAATTCATTCTTACCTATCGAATCGCGTGCAATGTACTGAAATATCACGAATTTGCTTAAAACGGAAACAGGAATTAAAGTATACTTCTAACCCGAGAGTAGTTAAATATGGTGTTCCACAGGGAAGTGTACTTGGGCCATTATTATTCCTCATTTACATTAATGACTTGCCTGCAGCTGTTCATCATCCTATGATACTCTTTGCCGATGACAGCACTGCTATTATAAAATGCGATAATCCTGATAATTATGAAAATGACATAAATACTTCACTAAATGATATTATAACCTGGCTCAATAACAATAATTTAATTATAAATATAAATAAGACAAATATAATGCATTTTTATCAAAATATACTGCCTAACAATATGAATATAAACTATAAAGGTGATAGGATAAATGATGTGCAAGAGTGTAAATTTTTAGGAATCATTATGGACAGTAATTTGAAATGGAAAGCTCAAATAACAGAGGTTAGCAAAAAAGTCAGCAGATCAGCTTATGCATTGCGAAGCCTATCGAAAATTGTAAATCGTGGCGTTTTGTTAAGTGCATATCATGGCATCGTAGCTTCAGTCCTGAGATATGGCATTATTTTCTGGGGCAACTCAACTCATATACATATGGTTTTTAAGGCACAAAAAAGATGCATTCGGGCCATGTTAGGTTTGAAACCGAAAGAAAGTTGTGTCCCGGCATTCAAAGCTCTGAAACTACTTACTCTGCCTTCACTATACATACTTGAAGTAGCTTTGTTTGTCAAATGCAATCCCGATTTGTTTGTGCTAGCATCTCGCGGGCGAACGCTGCCTGTTCGAGCTCAATACCAGCACAACTTGCGTGCCCCTACAAAGAAAACCGCTCTAGTAGCAAAAAGCCTGCTGGGCATGGCTCCGCGCATTTATAATAAGATACCGAAGGACATTATACAACTAGATTTAAAAATATTTAAAAGTAAAATGACTGAATTATTAACTACTAAATGTTATTATTCTGTTTCACAATATTTGAACGAAGCGGTTAAATAGTTTATAAGTCTAAATTTAAGCTGAATAATTATCATATATTATATTTACTTCATTATTATTATATCTTTAGACATTTGCTAATTGTTATGGATTGCTTTAATTATAATTTTAATCTTGTTTTTATTTAATTGGAATGATAAAATTACTTAGGATAAATAGATAAATATTTGTACACCTGCATTTGTGGGTAAGACATAGCGACCGAAATGTAAAATACCACCATCCAATATTGTAACTACCTATGTTCTAGCAAATAAACTGACTGATTACTGATTACTGACTGACCTTCATTTGACCCCTGCAGTGAATCGTCACAAAGGCAGATATAAAGCAGGTCTACACTCTAAAGCAAATTGACAGTTTGAAATTTTGCTGTCCTGCTTATAATAGCAAAGAGTGACAAAGACAGAACTTTAATCACATGATGCGCACATGGCTTTAAACAGTTGTCATTTATCATAAAGTCCGAAATGTATACAATACTCGCAATGTATTTTTACAAATTTAATTATTAAATTACTACGTTACAAGTAAATATGAAAGAATTTAAATATCAGATTTTAGTAAAAAATATCTATTTACTATCACACCATTAAACAAACAGGAATAATCGAAGCTAAAAGAAGATAAATAAATAAAACTATTGTCATGGTTCATTTAGGACCCTAAGCCGTGCTTGTATTATTGACAGTGACAAGACAAATCAGTAGTGCCACAGATTATGTTATGTACGGCTTGAATTATTGTAGGCAATGGAACGTGGCTCTCTCACTGTGACGTCATCCAACGTATTTCTTAAAAAAATTATAAAAAATTAAATACTCAACCAAATTCGAAATCGACGAAAATGGTATCTTAAAATATCCTATTCTTTCCAAAAAATATATAAAAACTATAGGTTATTTTTTTTGGTACATCCCAATTCTAAATATTGATAAAATAAATAATAATAGTTTAAAATATTTTAAACTATTATTATTTATTTTATCAATATTTAGAATTGTTTACAAATTTTGATCTGGATATAACAATATAATAATTGCTTATTAGGATTTTGTACTGCACTATAAGAATAGTGAATTAAAATTTATTAAATTATTTTATTTTTTATTTTTTATTTTTATTTTTTTAAAGCGTGTTTTTTTAGTTTTTTTAAACTATTATTTTTTTCTATTTTTTAGTTGCCTTTTTTTCGCAGTGAGAGTTTCCGTGTGCTAAAAAGAGACACAAAACGGTTTTTTGCTCGTCTTAAATAGAATCAGTCTATCTTATACTTGGTCTTTGGTGCGCGCGCACTGCTCTACACTACTAAACGTAAACCTCTTTCTTTCTAACTTTACCCCCCTCACCTACAACCCCCCAACCCCCCAACATCCCCCAACCCATTTCCCCAACCCCCCCAAACCCCTAACCCCAACCCCCACACCCTTACCCCCAACCCTTAACCCCCCTTACCCCCCTCCTCATTTTCCAAACCCCCAACCACCTAAACCCAACCCCACTAAAACCGGACCCCCACCCCATTTCCTCAAACTTCCCCCAAACCCCTAACCCCAACCCCCCTTACCCCCTCCCCATTTCCCACAAACCCCCAACCTCCCTAACCCCCGAACACCCCAACCCCTAAACCCCCTTCCCCTCCCATTTCCCCCCCACCCCTCCACCTACCCCCCCCTTCCAGCTCCATCATCAAACCCTTGTTACCATCAAGGCCTCTTACCCCCTCCCCATTTCCCACAACCCCCCAAAATCCCTAACCCCCAAACCCCCCAACACCCCACCCTATTTCCCCCAAACCCCCCCCCACACCCTAACCCCAACCGCCACACCCATACCCCCAACCCTCTAAACCCCCGACCTTTGAACCGATTTAGATTTTGGTATGAAGATAGTTTGAAACCCTGGGCATTACATAATTCCCGCAGGGTACTGATAAACAAACTCTTTGCAGACAAAGTCGCGGGCAACATCTAATTTGCTATCATCATCATCATCATTTCAGCCGAAAGACGTCCACTGCTGAACATAGGCTTCCCCCAAGGCTCGCCAAACAGATCGGTCCTGCGCCATCCGCATCCAATGCGTTCCCGCCACCCTCACCAGGTCGTCGCTCCATCTTGTTGGAGGCCTACCTACACTGCGTCATCCGGTCCGCGGACGCCACTCGAGAACCTTTCGGCCCCATCGGCCGTCAGTTCTACGGGCGATGTGCCCTGCCCACTGCCACTTAAGTCTAGCGATTCTTTGAGCTATGTCCGTGACTTTAGTTCTTGCGCGGATTTCATCATTTCTAATGCGATCCAATTAAACATAAAAAATAAAGAAAGTAATATGTAATATTAGGGGGGGGGACAATCTCACTCAAATCGGCCTAGTCCCAAACTAAGCAAAGCTTGTACTATAGGTACTAGACGACGATAGACATACTAATATAGATAAATAAATACTTAAATACACAGAAAACATCCATAACTCACGAACAAATATTCGTGCTCATCATACAAATAAATGCCCTTACCGGGATTTGAACCCAGGACCTCTTGCTTCGTAGGCAGGGTCACTACCAACTAGGCTAAAGCGGTCGTTAAATAGAAAGTCATTTCTACTCCAGAACATTAAGCGAGCGATTGAATAAGTATGTAGTAGATACAGGAATTTTAACGGGAAGATGGACGGTCTCTTCTTAATGGAACCCGGTGATAGGCTATAATGTGTGCGTGCGGATGTATCTTCGGAAAAATTGTTGTATATTTTTGGTGTTCGTGTGACAAAATGCCGGAAGGAAAAGATTTAATTGCGGGTAGGGTAGTTCGAAAACCTTGTGCTGCTAAACGAAGGTGACACCTACATTTCAGTCTTCTCGTGACCACAGCCATTGCAATGTGGTTAAAAAGTCGAGGCGTTTTAGCAATATTTAAATTGTGATTAAAGGTTTCGACACACAGCGGGCGTCGACGGGACGCCGACGGGACGGTACAATCTGTAATGTACTACTTTAAATAGACGCCGTCAAACAACGCCGTTTGACGGCGTCTATTTAAAGTAGTACATTACAGGTTTAGTTGCTATGAATTATAAAACTAACCTTTCAGTGTTGGCTGTCCAAAGAACGATAACTTTGTCCAGCTTCTGTCGGTCCTTGAAGTCTTTGATGTCGGCGCGGATTTGTAGATACTGCTCGTACTTCGTGCCACGAATGAGGTTGGTCGCTCGATCAGCCTATATAAAATAAAATGATTGGGTATTAATGAGGGAGGCCTAAATATGTCCAGTAGTGGACGTTCTACAGTTCTACAGTTATATGTAAGAATTAGTGTAATAGCCCAGGGGGAAATACCTGCTAAAAAAATTGTTTATATTCTCCATAAACTCCATCCGCAGCAACTTCACATGTTTATTCACAGATTAGATAATTCTTTACGTGCGGTTTTTTTATTATTCTACTCATGAAAATAGCCAGTTTGACAATGAAAATTAAATGAACATGGAAACGTTTCTGCAAGTAGCCGCAAAGGGCAACATGTCACTTTTTTAAACTACCAGCGCTTTCGGAAAAAAAACACCATTGCCAAAGAATGCGCCGCAAGAAAATTGGCCATGTCCGTATGACTCAAGCCACTACCAGAAAAGTAAAATGTATGGAAGGTAGAGGTTAAACTGGTTAAAGAACAGTTGCAAAATTTTCCAGGGGCTACAAAAATAATCCAAGTTCGTATCGAGCCGTCTTTTGTTTAAAGGGCCAATCAACTTTTAAACCGACGTTTTTGGCGTCTCCTGCGTTACCAAAATTGTCTCTGGCGTTACCAAAAAATCGTACTTCCAACAAGATATTTCACGTTTTAATAGGTTAAACTTGCGTAGGACGGCATGTATTCATGCTATTCATCTATTAAATTACAGAAAAAACATGTTTACTTACAAAAATCTGCAATTGTTTGAAAAATGTCGCGGACAGATTATAGTCGGTTTAAAAGTTGATTGGCCCTAATACTATTTGCGTGAACGGAACGGTACAATACGAAGTTCGAAAATTGAATTTCGTGCTATAAGGCCACTTTTAAGCGGCAAATAACAGTTCCGAATCCCTCCGCGGAGTGGCGCTAGAATAGCAAGAGGGCGACAGCGCCATCTAGTCTAGTATTCTTGCCGCTGCCACTGCCACCCGCTGCCTTTAAAATTTACCCGCTGGCTACTTTAGCACCGCGTATTTACAAACACTTTGGCATACACAGAAGATAGGGGATCCTGCCTTTTCGTAGCATTTTTTCCCAACTGATTCATTTGCCAACTGTTCCATTCCCCAACTATTCTTTGTTTCCGAAACTGTAAACTATTCAAGATACCTACCTATATGTATTTCAGAACTATCCTATAGAACCCTATAGGTTAAGTTATGTTAGTTTTATAACAATCCTGAATAGTTTACACTTTCAGAAGAAAAAAAACAGCTGGGAAATGAATAAGTTGGCAAATGAATCAGTTTGGAAAAACGTAATTGCGATAAATTAGAGAACCCGAAGATTGTTCTTCTTTAACCTCTACCCTCCAAATCATCGCGAAAACAGTCATAATCGGAGGTCGGAATTTTCACGGCAAAACAAAAGATTGTCGCAATCTAGTCTTACAAACATTTTTTTATCGATATCGATAGTTGTGTAATAGAAGAAAAAAACATCACCAAATATTCAATCAAGATAGTTTAGCCGCTCGAGTCTTTCTAACTACCCGCACTAATCGGGATCAAGTGCGGGTAGTTCGAAAGACTCGAGCGGCTAAACGAACTTGACACCCTACACTTCAGTTAACTCGTGACCACGGCTGCTGCAATGTGGCTGAAACGTCGAGGTAAATATTATTTGCGTGATAAGGTGATAAGTCACGTTTAGTACAGTAATTATGAGTGAAAATCACGAAAGTTTTAAACAGTATATATACAAATTTATACGAAGGTTTGTATTCTACACTAATATTATAAAGAGGAAAGATTTGTGTTTTTGTATGTAACGAATAAACTTAAAAACTACTGGACCGATTTCAAAAATTCTTTTACCGTTGGAAAACTACATTATCACTGAGTGATGACATAGGCTACTTTTTACCGCGGGAAAATTAATTTATCGCGGGCGAAGCTGCGGAAGGAAGGCCAGTAAATTATATAGAGACTGATGCAATTTTATTTTTCGAAATACACTTTACGTCAGACACGCAGTAGCACTAGCATTTCATTTGGTTTGTGATAGTGAAAGGAATAGATAATTATTAATTTCTCATTGTCTGGTAGTAGACTGTTTCGTTAATCACATAAAGCCATTTATGCATACAAAATTCTGAACTGATTATTTTCAATGAGGCAGTACCACGTCTTTTGCATATTTTAAATTAACTGTCGGGAATGATTTTTTTATATACCTAATAATACTCGATATCGATAAAGATACGTTTCTAAAACTAGTTTGATTGCGACAGTTTTTAGCGTGGGTTAATTTTGTTTTTGTGCCGACTAACATTACATCACTCAGTAACAGCTTTTGAGTTATAAAACCAAATGAAACAGGAAATAAACTGTACATTAACAGGACACCGACACCTGACGCGTGTTTTATAAACAGTTCATTGCAAACGAATCGTCTGACCCATTGAAAATCGCTTTCCTTGTTGCACCTTGCATGCAACCTGCATATGTTTTGGTTACTTGCAAATACGTAATGTTTTTATAACAAGCTGTTAAAAAAACATTCGGAACGTCTTCAACATCATCATGGCCTATATACGTCCCACTGCAGGGCATAGACAGAATAAGAGGGCTTAGGCCGTAGTTCCCATGCGGGCCCAGTGCGGATTGGGAACTTCACACACAACATTGAATTTATTGAATCAGGCGTTACTTTGCGGGAGGTCCATATCAATGAACTGAAACAATTACTTAATATTAAGGGTGAGCAAAGTAATTGTTTCAGACCATTGAATTTCTTTGGTGGTGGTGCAGGTTTCCTCGCAATGTTTACCTTCACCGTAAGGCTTATGGTAAATTTCAAATACACTTTCGCAAATAAATTTCGAAAACTCAGAGGTGCGAACGTCAAACACCGAAACTTTGACGTTATTTAAAAGATCTCATCGAAATCATGATCATTAGTCTGTAAACGTCCAGAGTTGAACAAAAGCCTATTAGAATGCGACATTGAACAACAACTAGGCGTCTAATACTAGGCCACCGAGACCGTGTTACTGTTTCGTAAATTTGAATTTTATCTTCAACACAGTGTTTTTTTTTTATTTCCGTTAAATTCGACATATTGCTCGGTACATGTGCCTGGCTATTTATTATGGCGTGTTTAAAACATTTTGATACTTTAAATTAATTGTGAAGTAAAACTTTACGAAGAACATAAATTGGATCAACTTCTTTGCCTAATCAAATTAAAGTATTAACAAAATGGTGGCTAATGCCTTTATTAGTATCTAGCGACTCGGGCTAAAACTCTAAAGGACACGCTTTCCCAGAGGTAGGTAAGACCAAACTAGATTGATTTTTCGCGAGAACGCCAAAACACTACTTTGGAATAGTGTTTTTTCAAAAGCTCATATTTTACTTGCCGTAAGGTCCTTAATGCTATCAACAGGCTTCCTCAAGATACAGTGTTTTTGCTTGTCACAATACGCACACTTAAAATGAAACTGAATCAGTCCGAAATATTCTCATTTCAAAAATAAATTTTGTGAAAATAAAAATAAGGTTTAGTTTTGCGTGTGAATAGTGCAACTATAACTAGTACTACTATATTTACGTATTAAGTAGTTTACCTGATTGGCAGCAATGAAGTCTGGGTCGTATATAGCTGGTCGAGGCTTCATGGCGGCCATTTCTTTCCGCAGTTTCTGCTGCAGGTCGTAATCTATGACTTTAGCTCGCACCATGGACTCGGCCAGGTTTAGCGGACTGATGTCCCATCCGTCGATGGCTAGAAGATTTTTTTTTATTTAGTAATGGAAAATATACAATTTGGGAGTGTCAATTGTGGCTGATGTAGTGTCCCAAAACTCAAGCCAAGTTATAACAGTTCTAGAAAAAAAACTAGCCAAGTGCAAGTCGGGCTAAGAGCGCGCGCAGACAGAGAGCGGTCTGGAGTTCCGAGTTCCGCGTTCAGAGTTCTGTGTTTTGACCGCTCGAGAGTTCCATTGGCCTGCTGTAAGCGTTATCGTAAGAGACTCAGTACATTTGAAAGAACGCAGAACTCTGAACGCGGAACTCTGAACTCCAGACCGCGCTCTGTCTGCGCGCGCTCTAAAGTATATCAAAATATACGCCGCCGTAAACTGCCGTAACTAAACCGATTAAAATTCATCGTGTGTATTGACAGAAAACAAGGAAAACAGTCTTAATTTTAACTCGTAACAGGCGAAAAATATGTACCAGGAAATATAATATATACAATGTATATCAGGGGTCAGGGGTTCCCCATTTCAAAGTGTGAAGCACAGATATGATGTAGTTGTATAATATTGTACTATTTGTACTGAACAATCAATTTGGCTTTTCATGGCCCATTTCCTTTTCCCTGGATCTTGTAATTTTTTTTTATTAGCCTGTCATAGTATCCCACTGCTGGGTAAGGGCCTCTCCTCTTGACCTCCACAACTCGCTGTCTGGTGCAATATCAGGTCAGTCCAATTCATGAAGTGTCAATGACTTCATTCAAAAATCCTCTAAGGCAAAAGTCACAAAAACGCATATATGCGTTTTTTTAGTAATGAATGCGTTAAATTATTACGTGATTATTAGTGGGCGGTTGTATATTTTTCCATGTACTTGTTTTTCTGTATCATTTTCTTTGTGGTGTACAATAAAGAGTCATTGTATTGTGTATTGTGCAAAGGGATTTTTTTTCATCCTACCCTCGAATAACTATTCAAGTTTTTTTGGATTTGCCAAGGGTTGTTCTTCTCTAATTTCCTTTCATACCAGTTCTAGCAATTATTCTTCTCGAACATTTATGCTGTGGGTGGGGGTTGAGCTGAATCAACTAATCTCATGTGGTGAAAAAGTAATTAAAACTAAAATAAATACTTACGTTAATTTCACATGAGAGTAACAGGGGAAGGGGGAATCACACAATATCTCACTAGTTGTCTAGTACCCATAGTACAAGCTTTGCTTAGTTTAACACTAGGTCAAATTATTTATTACTAGTGGGGTGGGGATCATAAAATCGCCAAAATCGCCTCACGTAATTAATAAAAGTCCCCTTAAATCCCATGTCAATTAATGAAAGATTATCTTACCTATATCATCAGGGTTGACCATAGGCAACAACTGTGACATCGGCACATAAACATCTTGTCCATTCTCGTCCATGCCCAGACGAACAGTTGACGCCTGTGTTACAGATCCCCACCTATGTGTGCAAAAGTAAACAAAATATATTTATTTAATATTATACAAAGTTTCATCACACTATCAATTTATTAAAAAATATGCAAAATGGTTGAATAGTGAGCAATCCTGTCCAAATCCGATCAGTAGTTGAGGAAACCAGAAATGTACATACATACATGCAGTTAAAAATAATATGTACAGTAGAGATGCGCCGAGTACAACTTTTACAGAGTAACCGAGTACCGAGTATACTCGGTTCAAAGTTTCTCAAACCGAGTACTCGGCCGAGTTACTCGGTTCAGTTTTGGGGCGCGAAAATAGGTTTAGACAGGTTCGCACGGCGCTACCAGCCGCCGCGAGCGAACGTCGCGGGGATCCCCGCCTTCTCACTCCCCCGCAAATTAGAATCGCATTTAGTCCGCACATTAATTGCTTAAATATTTGAAAAACATTGTTGTTCCTGCATAGAAATTGATGATTGTATACAGTTACTGTTGACACAATGAGTATGTAGGTATACCTACGCAAAAGATCGCGAATTTGGATGGTTTACAAGCCTGTTTTATTTTAATACACATGATTCCTCTTAAATAATAATATTATTTAGACCGAGTATACTCATCATTGGAACCGAGTTATTCGGCCGAGTATGAGTATCAAAAAAACTGCAGAGTACACCGAGTACCGAGTAGTAAACGAGTACTCGTCCCATCTCTAATGTACAGTAAACTTTTTTTTTAAATAGTATGTAGGTAGAATCTTTTTACAATAATTATATTGTAATAACATTGCAATGCCTGGAAAACAAAATACTTATGACATTTTATAGTGGCTCACATTTTAATGATTCAACTGTGCAATAAAATGAAACTTCATGTGACTTCTTAATAGAAAAGCAAATATTTTGAAATGTAACATTCTTGCCATTATTTCATCCTTTGCTATAATATTCATGGAGATCAAAATGTTGGACCACATTGACCATAGTTAACCATGCAAAACATGACAGGAATAATACCCATAGAATTGTATGGTTAATTTTAATGTCACAGTGAAAAACTTTCATACAAATTTTAACTACCAATGTCTAGGTGTCCAAGTTTTTGAACGCCACACAATACATATCTGCATATTGATTTTAACTTCTTCAGTCTTAACCTTTTCAAAACCAATGATATATGTTTGTCATAAAATACAAAGTCAAAGTGATCTTCACACATTGACATGAGGTTCGAAGGTGCTTGGTGTTGAAAAGGTTAAAAAAGAATATATTGGATAGTTTTTTTTTATTCGGCGGTATATACATTTGGCCTCATTAAAAAGTGTATTTTTATAATTACATTTCTACTAACTAACCAATTGGACTGCAAAGTTCCATTCTTCGTGTTCCATGACAGTTGGTGCTTGTTAGCCAGCACTGCAGCGGTGAATGTGGAGCCATTGTTGCCTCCCCAGCCAACAAGCATGATGCCGACTTTGCCCACTTTTCGTGCTGTGCGCAGACATAACGATGTTTTGAATGGTTTTGCCTGTCAATAAAATAAAAGAGGGTAGGTATGTTGGTAAAATTTGAATTTGTAAAATCATAAACCATCTTTTTAATTTTGTCATAATCGCACAAAGGGTTAAAAATAGATAATTCACATTAGTTTCTGTGACTGATGGGTGCATAATATAAATAAAAACATTTTAAATATAGAGGTAATTTTTGGGGGCAAATTAGAAAATTAAAAAGATTCCTAAACCACCCTTTGACATGTATATTGAAAGGGCTCGTTGTGAGGGTCTAAAAAATGTATTTTTTTATACTTTTTAAATAAATACATTATTTAGATAATTTTTAAATTCTCTTCCCCAGCCCCTTATCTCCAATACTACTGACAGAACCATCAATGATTGTATGTTATTTGAGGTTTTCTTTTCTATTACGATGAACGAAAGATCATAAACAGAAATACTGGAAAATAAAACAGGTTGTATTAAACTTCAAGTCTTGACAGTTTGAAATGTAAACATACTCTGTAATTTAATTATGATGGTTAATCAATCATTTCCTGCCATTAATGTGTAACAGCATATGCAAATTAACAAGCTGTCTCTGCTCAGAACGATCACGCCACGCATTCTGATGGTCAAGGACATAGCCTTCAGAGATATTCCAGAAAAATATATTCCGATCAATAAAACAAACAGTGCCGGGTATACCGGCACCGAACGGCAAAAACACGCCAAAAAAACACTTACCACTAAATCGTCGCCTTTCTTCGTAACTAAAGTCTCCTCATATTCGTAATCAGCAAAAATAAAATCGTCCGTATACTTTAAATTAGGGCTTGAAACTAGTACATTTGAGGTTCTTTCCATGACGACTCAAATAGTTTAAAATTTAAAGCTGATCTTAATACTTCGGCGCTAAGACTGTTATTTTATGTAAAACACTATCTTTCTGTTCCGTATGTAAAGTTATATTGGATTTCAGATAAACATTGATCGTGCTCACACTGCAAGAACCAAACTCGAACTGTTACTGTTCAGCCCACAGATTAAAAATTTAATTGACAGATAAGCTGTCAGTGTGATAAGACGTCAAATGGTCTTCGTGTCTATGGTTTGTAAATGAAAATTAAAAATTTATTCCATTTTAATTCCTGTGTTTAATTCGATGTAAGTAAAAAAGCCAGACTTCATAATTATAAATTAACGAGCATTTTATTCATTACAATTTCCATGTGAAACAAATATAAGAGAAATCCTACCTAACTACACTACGGCAATACTCAATCTTGAAATCATAGTTCTATACTGTACGGTAACATACACAAACGCACATTGCTCTCACACTCTCAAAGGAATTACAAAAAGTAAAATATGCTATGGAAACACTGGCTGGAAAAAAAGCGCGGGAAACGTTGGTCGTGACGGGAGTATTTTTTCTAGCGGAATTTTCAAATTTTATTTAACTTGTATAAAAGATCAGTTTGTATATAATTGTATGTATTAGTTTAATTTAATTGTTCTGTTTATTGTTTTGTGTATATATTCTACAGTATTTGGTAAGTTTGAATACTTTATTTTCCTCAAGGCCTGGAGTCAGGCCAAAAAATGGACGAGCCCCCGGACATCGGGGGCTCGCCTCCCGAGGTAGCTTGTAATGTAATAATAGAAAATAGATTTTCTAAATTGGAGGAATCCAGTATGGATACAGATGTGGATCAACGGAGTGAGCGAAAAAGAGCGCGACCCAACAAAATTTGCAAACACTGCAACAAAAGGAAAAGAAGGTCCGATCCAACGCGTCAGAACAAACATAAGGACACCGACTGTTTGTGCCAAATCCCGGAAATTCAAATCCCATCATTATATACTGAGCTTAACAACGCTAACGCTCTTGATAGTTTTACAAATGTATTAGACCTGGTACATAAAATACCCGCTACTAACACCCAACAGCACCAAACACCACCATCAGACGATTCTCAGTCTCCAAAAAATCCAACAGGCAGAATGTTTTATGAGAGCTATGACATAGGGCCATTTGTGGTCCATGCGCAAAAAAATTCTTCAGATAGAGACATCCCCTCCCTGCACCCTGTCCAATTTGGCTATTTTCTAAAACAAAATTCATTTAAAAACATAATCAATGGTAGCATCAAAAGGATAGGCAGGAACCGAATTTCTCTATCATTCTCAGACCACAAATTTGCTAATGAGTTTATTAATAACCCTTGTCTGACAAGGAATAATTACAAAGCATTTATTCCTTCCTTTAATGTGACCCGAATGGGCCTGGTGCGAGGTGTACCTGCGGAATGGTCTCCCGAGGAGATCTTGGATAATATCTCACTGCCTGTGGGCAGCGGAAAAATCATAAAAGTTAGACGCCTAAATTATAAAGTGCGTAATAGCAGTCCTCCTGAGTGGAAGCCGTCACAGACTATTGTGCTAACTTTTGATGGTCAAGCCCTACCTAAACACATATATGTCTGTTACAATGCCCTGCCTGTGGAACTCTATTCATACCCCACTATTCAGTGTTATTCTTGTTGCCGGTTTGGACATACTAAGACGAAATGTAACTCTCGCCCCCGCTGTTACAAGTGTGGCCAAGGCCATACTGGTGACACTTGCACTATAGAAGATGATGCCGCTTATTGCTGTTTGTGTTCTGGACTGCACTTTGCAACAAACAGGAAGTGTCCAGAATATGAACGACAGACTAAAATTAAATTATACATGGCTCAGAGATGTGTGTCTTACGCAGAAGCAAATAAAGTTCATGAACCGGTTTCAAAATCTTTTGCTGATATAGTTAAATTATCAAACATACAGAATACTTCTAATACCCCTGAGGAACCTACAT
Organism: Archips xylosteana; assembly: GCA_947563465.1. Lineage (NCBI taxonomy): Eukaryota > Metazoa > Arthropoda > Insecta > Lepidoptera > Tortricidae > Archips > Archips xylosteana. The sequence continues at coordinate 16,759,971 of OX387358.1, forward strand.
CGCCTTCCTCTCCTTCGATTCCATCATATAGCAGATCGTATAAAAAAACAATATTTGCTAAACCCTCATCCCCCAAACAAAAACGACTGGGGTATAACAAAATAGAACACTTTAATTTGATAAAGGACTACGATGCTCCAGCCCCTCCTAACGGAGCGGCTTTAAACGGTAACCACAATAGTGAAACTATGTTCTCAATCTCTGATATAATCCAACTTTTGACTGAAATAAAATCCATCTCTAACTCTGAGCACAATGTAACCGAACAACGCCGCCCAATTATTGACTCATTAACTCAGTTAAAATCCTCTTATGCATCACGAACGCGAACAAATAATCCAGTGGAATTGCAGAAGCGCTATCTGCAATAAAAATGATTTAATCCATTTGCATAATAAATTTGAACCATTCGTCTCAACTCTGTCAGAAACATGGCTTCGCCCGGAATTGACATTTCGAATTCCAGGTTATGTTATTCTCCGACAAGACAGACCTGACGGCTATGGCGGTGTTGCCATAGTCATCAAAAATAATCTCCCCTATTCCTTATTTCCACTCCCCTCATTCAGTGATGACTTGTCAGTCATTGCTGCTATTGTAAATAAAATTTGTATAGTGTCTATTTATTTCTCTCGTCCTAATGTAAATATTTTTTCTCATCTTAATCAACTGTTCTCCATCCTTCCAAGGCCATTCTTAGTCCTAGGTGATTTTAATTGCCAACATCAATCCTGGGGAAGCACTTCTTCCAACTATTATGGAGATCAATTATTAGATATTATAGATTCTCATTGTATCTGTATTTTAAACACCGGGCTGCCAACTCGTGTTACTGGTCCAAATGAAGGTGCAAGTGCGCCTGATCTATCTTTATGTTCTCCTGATTTAGCTTCAACTTTGGACTGGCACCCTCTTGCATCTTCGTATGGTAGTGACCACTTTCCACTTGTAATTACTTTTCCTTCTCACAAACCTACCAAAACCACTCGCCCTCCTCGTTTTAAATACAGATTGAACAACGCTGATTGGGAATTATTCAATGAAAGAGTAGAGCAGAAAACTAGTACTTATTCTCAATTAGATAGCCAGATTTCTGCTGAAATTCTTTCTAAGGTTTTAATTGAAGCTGCCGATGAATCCTTTTCCACTAAAACTAAGTTCCGATCTCAAATTCCTTCGCCTCCCTGGTGGGATCATGAATGTACAGCTGCAATAAAAGCAAGAAAACAGGCTGAAAAAAATTACTGTGAGGAGATGTCAGAAGAAAATTTCGAGTTATATTTAGAATCTGCCCGTAGTGCTAAAAAGTTGTTTAAGAAAAAGAAATACGATGGTTGGCAATTATTTTGTGCCTCCATTAGTCCAGACGTCAGCCCGTCAGAGGTCTGGCGTAATATTCGTAGATTTAGATCTGCATATAATAATTCTCCCTCTTCTAAATTACCGCTTACCCTAGCTGATCAGTTCATGGACCATCTTGCTCCCCCCTCTGTACCGGAACAGAGATTTCCTCCAGTATCTATTCCTGCTTATATATCCGATGACCTAACCGGTTTAAACTCTCCTTTTTCTCTGACCGAACTTAAAGGTGTACTTAATAACGTAAAAGACTCTACTCCAGGAGAAGATGGGATTCCATACTCTTTTTTGAAGAACCTTTCGGACCGTGTGCTGATGCTGTACTTAAATATTATAAATTCTATTATGATTTCTGGGTGCATTCCCAAGTCTTGGATCACTCAATCTATTATCCCTATTTTAAAAGACAATAAACCAGCCGAGGATCCCTCTTCTTACAGACCTATTGTCCTTTCTTCCGTTTTGATGAAAACAGCAGAACACCTAGTAAAAATCCGCTTAGAATGGTTTTTAGAAAGTAAAAATCTGTTAGCAACGTCCCAATTCGGTTTTAGGAAAAGTAGAAGCACAATGGATAGCTTGGGAATATTCACTACAGACATAAGATTAGCTTTTTCGAACAACGAGTCAGTAGTAGCTACTTTCTTAGATATAAGCTCAGCTTATGACAATGTTGTTATATCGGTTCTCAGGGGTAAAATGCTCTGCTTAAATGTGCCACCGATCCTGACAAACTTTATTATCAATATGCTCAGTGAAAGACACATTAATTTATTTATTGAAGATGTCAAACTATCTCGGACTGTATGGAAAGGATTACCACAGGGTTCTGTACTCAGTCCTTTGCTATATAACATTTATACGTATGATTTAGAAACATCATTGCAGGCATCAGCAAACATACTACAATACGCAGATGATCTCCTTATTTACAAATCGGGCAAATCGATTGAAAATAATTGCCAAGCTCTAACATCTTCTCTTTCATATCTAAAGTCATGGCTAAATTCGAATGGTTTAGACTTATCTGTATCCAAGAGTAGGGTTGTGTTATTTTCAAGAATGCGTAGGCCTCTCCCGGTTCAGGTAAAATTCAATGATATCTTGATTCCCTCGACTAATGACGTCAAATTCTTAGGAGTAGTTCTAGATTCCAAACTTACCGGTGTACCTCACTGTGAATATGTAACTGCGAGATGTGAACGTACTCTGAATATACTTAGATGCTTATCGGGCATCTGGTGGGGAGCGCATTCACACTCCTTAAAACTTATTTACAACGCCATAATCAGAAGTGTAATGGATTATGGTACTTTCCTGTTAGAACCAGGCAATGTTTCTGCTTTTAAAAAATTGGATAGTATTCAGGCAAAAGCAATGAGAATAGTCCTAGGAGCTATGAAGTCAAGTCCAATCAACTGTATGAGAGCCGAATGTGTAGAGCCTCCATTAAACTTACGACGGCAATTCCTGTCTGATAAATTCCTATTCCGTTGTGTCCAATTCAGTAACCATATTCTAACACCTAAACTATCTTGCCTGGCATCTATAATCCCCACTTGTAGCTATTGGAAAAACAAACGCCCACCATGTTTGGTTGAAAGTTACAGAAGATTTACTTCTCTTGAGGCTCCTACTCACCAAACGACTTCTAATCCGCTGTTCAAATATAGTTACGATTCTCTTATAATCTCTCCTGAAATACATACTAGCATGGGTCTTGTGAAAATTGAGCAAAACCAAAAGTTAACATTTAACTACATTGCTGACACCAAGTGGCCACTATGGCATCGAATATTTACAGATGCATCTAAGCATTCCAAAGATGGATGTGTCGGTGTGGGTGTACTCCACTCTAATTACAATATTGTCCAAAAAACTAAACTCCCTCCTGAATCATCCGTGTTCACTGGCGAATGTCTTGGCCTAGTTAAAGCCATAGAATACATCCTTCTACTAAAACTTCATAAAACTGTAATTTTTACAGATTCACTAAGTTCTTTAAATGCCCTAGCCCGGTTCCCGTTTGGCTCACATTATCAATTCCCCGTCATTTCTGAAATTAGAAACCTACTATTGAAATGTTTAAAAGAAAACTATTCCGTGTCTTTTGCATGGGTTCCTGCTCACTGCGGGATATCTGGAAATGAGAAAGCAGACCGTATAGCCAATGAGGCGGTGGAGGGTGGTGATGTTGATATTTTTAGAAATTATGCGCATGACTTGAAGGCTCTTCCCGGGATTTATCTCAGGAAATCCTGGAATGAATCCTGGGCCCTAGATAATTCAAAAGGTCGTCATTATCGTGCCATTCAACCTTCCATACCCATTAAGCCCTGGTTTTGGAGACTGAGATTCGGTAAAAGGGTCACAACCATATTAACCCGTATGCGGCTGGGACATGTTTGCACCCCGGCTCACCTTGCTAAGCTCAGTATTATTGACAGCCCCACGTGCGATTGCGGATATGATCAAGCTGATTTAAACCACATCATGTTTGTTTGTCCTCGGCGCGACCGATCGGATTTCCTCGAAGGTCTCATTTCCCTTCAAGTTCCTTTCCCTTCATCCATATCCTGTTTACTTGCAACATTGGATCCGCCTGTATATAAACTTTTAGCAGCATTTATCTTAAGTAATAATATTAAAATTTAAACAATACGACATTTATATATGTAAATATTTTTTCTTACAGTACTTTATTATTTTTCCTATAAAAATTGATCTTTTATTTTCTAGACTATTTCCTAAATTCCTTTCTATCCGATCATTTTAAGTTTTTACCCTTTTCCCCGTTTTTACCCCGGGCCACAGTGCACAAACCGTGCGGGCCAGAAAAAAAAAAAAAAAAAAAAAAAAAAAAATATGCTATGCTATACTTACTTTGTAGTTAGTACAAGTAGAATACCCTACTCGTGTAATTATGGAAACTTGTATGTGTGTAGGTTTACTTTGTTGGTTTCTTTTTGTTTCTGTGTGGGGCATGCTTTTACAAAGGCTTTTACATTGTAATGTTGAAAACTTTTTGTTATAATCCGAACTACACTACGTAGATATTCCTTTCTAGTAAGAACAAAGCTTTTGTAATTTTATTATTATACAAAGCAGTATTTTAGTATCCTTTGGATGAATTACTAGTAATAATTAGATACCTACTCAGCATAATGTTGGAGAATAGCCACACAAATTGCATTCGCTAACACCTTAAAATTCTTAAATTCCTCTCCCCCGCATCTTCTAAGTACAAACACCAAGGCAAATAGCTACGTATATTTGTAATATAAATAATTTAATATTCATGCAACCGCTCATGCGCCCTTCTCTTTCAACTTGAAAGTTATAAATAATATAACTCGGGACTGTCTACATAGTTATACATCTTATGCAGTTATAAAACATTGCCCATTCGAATGAATCCATAATATAAACGAATGGACGGAATCTAATAAAAAGAAGAATAACAATCCGCCTATTCTCAGGTCTTTGTATGTGTGTTACGCCGTGGAAAGAGATTGAAGTACTTTTTTACACACATACTTCCCACTAACGATGTAATTTAAGGAAGGGGCTCAAGTTGGGTTGAAATGTACACAAAAGAGTAAAATTAGAAAAAATATTTTATTCTTAAAATATTTTGATTAAAATATCTTTACTAAGTACCTATCAAATAACACTGTGCATACTGTCAATGCAATGAGATTTAAAATTGATTTATCTTTTTTTTACTGAAACAGAAAATACCTGTGCGTGCTTTTACATCTTAAATAAAACTAGGCTTTATGACTTATCTATTATATTACAAAGTGTGTATAATATTCCGTCTTAAGAGTGTGTGCGTGTAGTCTACAAAATTAAAGTTGTGTATATTAATTACGGTATAATAAAGCATGCGGGGGGCGAGGGGGCGCGCCGCGCTCTCATATTCCGTATATTGATTGTGTGCGAGGGGGCCGGGGCAAGGAGGGGGCCGCGGCGTGCCCCACTCTGTTATTTTACGACACGGCTTTCTGTGTAACATAATTTTATTTAATTTTGTGAAATGTGTCGGTGTTATTTGTGAAAAATCGGGAAGTCGGAAGTTCGAATTCGAGGTAAGATACCGGTAACATGTTGATTTGTGTCAAAAAATACGTACATGAAGAATAAAATATAAAAGATATTTTATATAGCTATAAATTCTCTCGGCGGCGCGTACCTACAGTATATTACACTGTCATACCGCGTACGTATAGTGTTTTTTACGGGCATCGTTCTAAAAATAAGTTGTAATAATTATAATTTTATGTAGCGGTCGCAGCAGACTCGGTTTTCTGTCGATTATTCATCTTTCGTCGGTGGAATAAATCGTGCGTGTAGTGATTTGTCGGTGCTGTGAACGGAGTGTTTGTGGTGTTCAGATGCAGGGGCTGGTGAGCGACAAGACGTTCCACCTGAAGTGGAACAACCACCTCCAGAACCTGAGTCAGCTGTTCACCACCATCTACTCGTCGTCGGCGCTGGCCGACGTGACGTTGTCCTGCCGGGATGGCACCCTCAAGGCGCACAAACTCGTGCTCTCAGCATGCAGCCCTTACTTCGAGCAGATCTTCAGGTAACGACGACGCAAACATTCCATATTCAAAGTTTACGAACAAAAAATAACGTGTTCCTTTCAACTAATTCAAATCTGCTCCATTTGTTCACAATGACATCATTATTTTTTTCTAGCGTACGGCTTTTGCCAGTAACATGCCAATTAAATATAATTTTGTAAACTCATTCTAATCTTGCAAGATGTTTAGTTCATTTATTTTTACATCATATTTATTTTTAGAAAATGTGTGGAGGATTTTTGTTACATAAATGTTGAGCTAAATATCTTTATGCATGTAAATGTGACTTTTATCTAAGATAAGGAATTAAATAATTATTTTGTCAAGTAATGTGGTGATAATATAAAACATGAATTGACTTCTAAGAAAAACAACATTTATTGGATAGATTTTCCTCATTGAAAATGTTACTCTTACTTAATAATGCAACAGTATGAGTGTACTTGTTTTGTTTTAACATTGTATTTTTTATTCATAGAGACAACCCATGCCAGCATCCAATCGTCATTCTCAAAGGCATACCATTCTCGGAGATCAATTTGCTGGTGGAATTCATGTACAAAGGTTCTGTGGACGTCCAGGAGTTGGACCTACAGTCACTCATGCACACGGCTTCTGAGCTGGAGATCAGAGGCCTGGCTTATGAAGCCCGGGATAATGCTGCGCAGCTGTTGAATGTAAACTTGGAGTACCCCACTTACACGCAGACACAAGTGTCACAGCCTCAGACACAGGCATTTCCGCAGGCCCGCACTGATGTTGAACGGTTGAAACAGGTGAGAACTTTTTTCTATGTTATTAAAAATGTTGTTTCAGGTTTGTGCTAGATTAGCTCAACTACTTAGTTCACTAAGGCAGACTTGCTCAAACCAGAGTTAACTATATAACTCCGAGTTAGGGGCCAACCCAGGGTTATGTAAAGAAATGTCACCTGTAACCCAGGGTTAATGTTTTTTTTAAACCCTGGAATGGTCCAGGCACTTGCACAGGCAAGTGGCCCTAAAATGATCATTTTTGCCATCTACATATTATTACGAGGGTAATTTTAGAGATTTAGCAGTACTGCGTTGCTCCTTTAATTTTTATGATATGACTAGCCTGGAAGCACTGAATAAACCCTTAATTTGATAATGTACCCCACAAGGCACATTATTTAATACCAACTTTTTGTATTTTTTTTTTTTTAAATATAGCATTTTCAGGAGTCCTAATTTAAGACAGGGTTTGAATTACCTACTTTTAGAAATTTTGCCAAATTATGGGTCAAACTAACAAATTTTATCTCTTCCTGAGTACTGAAGGATTGTATTATTGTATTACATACACAAAAAAACAAAAGCTTCATACTGGCTTCATAGCTAAGAATACTCACCCAGCACCCCTAGTAGGTTGTCATTTCAAGCAACCCAAAATGGCATAAACTATTTTTAACCCCCAACACAAAAAGAGGGGTGTTATAAGTTTGACTGCTATGCGTGTCTATCTGTGTGTGTGTCTGTCTGTGGCATCATAGCTCTTAAACGGGTGAACCGATTTGGATGCGGTTTTTTTTATTAGAAAGCAGGTTTCTTGGCGATGGTTCTTAGATATGTTTCATCAAAATCGGTTCAGCCGTTTCAAAGTTATTGGCTCCTTTGTTAGCTGCGGAAGGGATCTTAGACGCATAAAGGGTGTTTACTTTATGCTCAAAAATACGTGTGACATAAATTGCGTTGGGGGTTTTTAAAATTTTTAATTTATAGTTGTTACAGACTAATATTTACTTGTGTCTATATTTCTTGTTATTTGTCAATGCAGGGATATTAGAAATGAATTTAAATGGATATTTACTTTTTCATGGGTCTATCTAACTTCCTTTCTTGCTCTAGGAATATTTTTGTAACGGCCTGTATTAATTCATTATTTTGTTGAAGCTTTTATTTAGACCACAACAAATCTTTATGAAACTAGCTGTTGCCCACTATATCTACAGGGATCCTTCATTCACAATCTGGAAGAAAACATTAAATTAAATTATTTCAGATTACAATTAGGCTACATAAATGTCAATGCTCCTTGATAATTTTTATTCAGATGAGTAAATGAATTATGTCAAATAAAGTCAGTATTTTGGTAGAAGGGTAAGCGTAATTTAATGGATTCCAATGCATTTAATGCATATTACAGATATCTATTAATACTACTAAGTGTAATAAGAATTAAGACTCATCATGAAAGTTTATAGTTTGTTCAAATAGTTCTGCTGGATTTTCACTAGGCCGTTTTTTTTCCTCTGTAACTAAGTGGTTTCAGGAAATATGTACATAGACAAATGCATAAACAGCATTAAAACAAAACATTTCTAAAGTTTCAAAGTAAAGTACCTAAGTAAAACTAATAACAATTTGCATACTTAAATTACAGCAATTAGCCAACATATTTTTTAATTATGATAATGCAGTTACAACAATTGAGATTCTCGTTCATTACCCACTGCATTCGCCTTTTTATTGCGCGGGAAGTGTACCAAATTAGTCATAAGATTACTCAGATGTTTATACTGCTGTTATCTTAGTTCTGATCGGATCATCGCACCAGCTTTTCATCTCAGTAGCTTATGTTACAAGCTTATCTTTCGGTAGTAGAAACTGGCAGAGTGACAGCAGTTACGGCAGGAAACTTTATACTACTTTAGCACGTGTTTGTAGCTGTCACATACTACCATTTCTGGCTGTGACTAATGGCCGCCACGGGTGGCTTGTGCTCGCTCTTGTTGGGCCAACCTGTAGATCATATCGACTAGCTGGTCCACTCAACTCAAGTGCACAACTTACTTACATCGATAGTTGGCCACTAATCGCCGCCATTAATGACCTTTTCTGAGTGCGCGTGAGGTAGAAGTGTTCGCTGCTGTTTTTTAGGGTTTCATACCCAAAGGGCAAAACGGGACCCTATTACCGAGACTTCGCTGTCCGTCCGTCTGTCACCAGGCTATATCTCATGAACCGTGATAGCTAGACAGTTGAAATTTTCACAGATGATGTATTTCGGTTGCCGCTATAACAACAAATACTAAAAAACCGGCCAAGAGCGTGTCGGACACGCCCAAGATAGGGTTCCGTAGCCATTACGAAAAAATCAAGTAATATTTTTCTAAGGATTTCGTATGTGTACGGAATCTTCCAAGTTAGGTATCGTCAATACTTTGAAAAAAGCTCGTATCTCAAAATCGTTAATCTGGCAAAGTGAACTTTATTACGCGCGTATCAAGGTTCAGTTTTGTTTACATGCTGATTTGACATACGAGTTATTCAAAGTAGTGACGGTATGTTTAATACCTTAGGCTACTATTTACTCAACTACAAATAATTCCCAAGCAATCTTAGCCGCTATAATTTTCCTTGTAAATTTAATATATTTACTACCATTTTGAATTTTTTCAAATTTTTCACCCAACAGTTTAGATTTTAGAGGGGGGCGAGACGGTCGATTTTAATGAAAATTTTCACGTTAAAGTTGAATATTTCGCAAACAAATCACTGTACAAAAATCATGTAAGCAACCCCCCAATGGTTTTAAAAGACCTATCCAACGATACCCCACACTATAGGGTTAGTCGAGAAAAAAAAATCACTCCCACTTTACCCTAAAAAAATTTTTTTTAGTTTTTTATATTTAACCACTTTGTCGGCGTGACTAATATATATATTCATGCCAAATTACAGTTTTCTAGTACTAACAGTCTCTGAGCTTAGCCGCGGACAGACAGACAGACAGACAGACGGACAGACATGGCGAAACTATAAGGGTTCCTAGTTGACTACGGAACCCTAAAAATGGAATAAAATAAATATTTCGGGGTGCTCGCATACAACAAACGTGATTTTATTGCTCGTTTTTGCTCGACACTGATAACGGCAACTGGTAGACGCTTGAAATATTCACAGAATATTTACTTATATATTCACTTTAAAAATAAATAATTAAATTAAAATAAAACTAATATTTAAGGGGGCTCCCATACAACAAACGTGATTTTTTGCCATTTTTATGGATATGGTACGGAACCCTTCGTGCGCGAGTCCGACTCACACTTGGCCGGTTTTTCACGTTATGTAGAGTCGGCTCTCCTAATTTTGAGAGAGAGAGAGAGAGAGAGAGAGAGAGAGAGAGAGAGAGAGAGAGAGAGAGAGAGAGAGAGAGAGAGAGAGAGAGAGAGAGATGTTGTTGTGTTGTTGTTGGTGTTGTGATTTTGCGGCGGCACTGACAATTAGCCCGGCCTGAGTTGTCGAGTCGGGCAGTTTTTCTTCTAATATTAGTTAGGTCGTGCTGGTCTACCAGGTGCTACGAGGACGCCTACTATCTGTTATAGTAATATTCTTAGATATACGCAGTACCGGTTTAACAATGTTGGGCCCCCCAGGCAAGGCAATTTTCGGAGCTCTCTCAGCTAATAAGTCAAATAAAATAAACTGGTAGCATGCATCGAAAAATATCAAGAATACTCAATTTATTGTCATCGAGGATACAAATTTTCCAATTGGGATGTCCCAATTTTTGGCAACGTATAATAAATAGAAAACCGTTTGGAGAAATAGGCTTTGTGAAGTGTTTTCAGAAATCAGATTCCAAAAATATGATAATCTGAATTAAATAAAGAAAATTTAAGTAATGACCTTCATTTGACCCCTGCAGTGAATCGTCACAAAGGCAGATATAAAGCAGGTCTACACTCTAAAGCAAATTGACAGTTTGAAATGTTGCTGTCCTGCTTATCTAATACCTTTAAACGAGCAATTCTTGTATATATATATATAATCAGGATCTCGGAAACGGCTCCAACGATTTCGATGAAATTTGGTATGTGGGGGTTTTCGGGGATGAAAAACTGATCTAGCTATGTTTCATTTTCAGAAAATCGCTTTTACTCGTGTTTTCCGGCTATTTTTGTTTGCATTAGAATATAAAGCTAAATTTCGCCGACTTCAAGCAGATCATAATGGCACATTAGAAATCGGGTGGTCGCGGATCCAGCCGACCTCGGTTCGATACCACGTTTTTTTTCAAGATTTTTAGTTTTTTTTTTAAGTTTATTTTTTATGAGAAAACGTCAAGTTTCTTCTTTTGTGAGAAAAAGTTACTTTTTTGTGAGAAAAAGTTACTTTTTTGTTAGAAAAAGTATTATAGGGAACGTGCAGTAACTATAGGTGGCAGCACTAATGCGACAGAAGAGACACTATGCGGACAGTAAAACAAACTTATCAAGGTAAAACATTCAAATTGATGGCACCCTTATGGCACCAGTTGGCAGCACCGTCTATGTGCACGTTCCCTATTGGGAGCACAGAACAGGAAAAGCCGGTTGTCTGTAAAGTCGGTTTACGGACGATAGTTTAACGTAACTCACCCCCCCCCCTCCGGTGTTTTTGTCAAATATCTTGAAAACGGTGCATCCTACGGCAAAATCAATGAAATTTTCATCCCCCTTTAATACCCCCGCGCTCCCTCCCCCGCATCCCCTCCCCCCCTCTCACCCCCCACTCCCCACCCCTCCGGTGTATATAATCAGGATCTCGGAAACGGTTCCAACGATTTCGATGAAATTTGGTATTTGGGGGTTTTCGGGGATGAAAAATTGATCTAGCTTGGTCTTATCTCTGGGAAAACGCTTGGTACCGAGTTTCTGCCCGAGCAGAGCTCGGTCGCCCAGGTACTAATAGCAAAGAGTGACAAAGACAGAACTTTAATCACATGATGCACACCTGGCTTTTAACAGTTGTCATTTATCATAAAGTCCGAAATGAATACAATGCAATGTATTTTTACAAATTTAATTATTAAATTACTACGTTACAAGTAAATATAAAAGAATTTAAATATCAGATTTTAATAAAAAATATCTATTTACTATCACACCATTAAACAAACAGGAATAATCGAAGCTAAAAGAAGAGAAATAAATAAAACTATTTTGTCATGGTTCATTTAGGACCCTAAGCCGTGCTTGTAATATTGACAGTGACAAGACAAATCAGGGGCACTACTACAAAATTCGAAGTTTGTATCGTATCATCCCTCTCACTCTCGTGTCAAATCATATTAGCGTGAGCGGGACGGCATGAAACGAAGTTCGAATTATGCACTTCGTAGTAGGGTCTCAGTAGTGCCGTGGTAGTGCCACAGATTATGTTATGTACGACTTGAATTTTTCTAGGCTATGGAACGTGGCTCTCTCACTGTGACGTCATCTAACGTATTTCTAAAAAAAATTATAAAAAATTAAATACTCAACCAAATTCAAAATCGATGAAAATGGTGTCTTAAAATATCCTATTCTTTCCAAAAAAAATATAAAAACTAGAGGTTATTTTTTTTGGTGCATCCCAATTCAATTTTTACTCCGAAATCTTTTTAATTTCTTTGTTACGCGCGCGCCTTTTGGTGATGCGGGGCCCCTAGGAAGTTTCTACTCTGCCTAATGGTTAATCCGGCGCTTGATATCCGTGTTGAGGTTTTTAAAGAAAATTTCTCTAACTAGCATTCAAATAACTCTTTTATCGAAAAACATTCATTTAACATATTACACCAATAAAAGGAGCGTTTATTCTACTAAAGCATTTATCGGCTGTTTAAAAAACATCTTACCAACCTAATACTTCAATCCAGACCGTTAAGCTGTTTTTTGTGCAGCCCCGTATAAAGCGAACAATTATCTCGCTTGATTAAAAACAGGAATAAAGAAAACAATTAAGTTATTATAATGTGCGCAAAAGTTACCCAGTCATGCACGAGTCAAACAGTAATGGGAATTAATTAATTTTCTTGATAAATAGTTATTTATACGTAATTAACCGGGTATAATTCTGTAATAGGCCTCTTAATAGCAATATTTTATTGTTAATTATATAATTACATTTTATTATTAAATGCTCGTGAGAAGTGCTAGGAAAAATGGCAAAAAAGTGACAAATGGTTTCCGTACAAATATTATGGATATTGTAGATCGTTGTCATGTTTAATAATATGAATTTGATTAAATAGGTAAGTAGGGTTTTTCGAACCGACGGTAGATTCTTCGACTTTCGTAAGTTTGTGCTTGTTTAGCAGTTTAGTCTGAATTGAATAAAGATATTTTGATCTTTTTAGATACGCCACTAGGTCAAAAAGGACAGCCAGTCCAAAAAAAACTTTCTTCTAAATGTAGTTATAGAAACTTCGAAATTATATCGATAGGAACTGTATTAATATTAAAGGAACAAATAGCGTTGCCGAGTCATGGAATATAATTTCTACTTTCTTTCTTATTTTGTTACCTTTGAAATTTACGCGACGAAAGCTAATTATGGGTTTGGGACCCTCAAAAACAAAGCTAGAACAGGTAGGGTGAGGAAGGCACTAGACTAGAAATAATGACGTGCATTAGGAGATACTCTTGGACCTAATGCTGTGCCGAGTCTTTTCTAATACGTTGTAGTTGAAATAGAGAAAGTGACACCCAAAAATATAGTCGACTGTTTCCCGCAACTTCGTCTGCGTCCCGCTGCCTAAGGCATGTCCACGAAAAAAAGTAGCCATCGAAAACTAAATCTCCACGGTCTCCCAGTAGGTCTAGGTAGTCCAAACCGCAATAGAGTGCCAACTGAGTATTCTTTTTTATGTGTAAGAAACTAAAATCCATACATTTTTCCTTACAAGTTGTAAGTGAAATCCTACATAATGCCAGTTAAGGCTTAGAGCTAAAATGATTGCATACAAATGTGTTTGTTTACTTCTGGCATGATTTAAAACAATTTATGACCTGCATACGGTAATTAAGTGTCTGGAAAGATATTCGCGGAACATTATAGCGTCGATAATCTATTTGAGTAAAGAAAAAAAAGAAAAATTATGACCCAAACGTGAAAAGTACAAAATCTAAGACTAAAATCCAGAGATTTCGAAAGTAAGCCCAAAAATGGATAGCATCTGATATAAATATCCATAATAGCACTCAAAACGAAAGGTGAAGTCATTCTTTCTAATTAAATTCTTTAAAAAATGTAATTTCGTATTGAAGACCTGAATTATACAACAGTGGCTACTTTTTTCGTGGACAAGCCTTATGTCAATAGGAAATGAATAGTCTACCAGGACTTCCCAAACTTTTTCAGTTTGCGGCGCACTTTAAGGTTTCGTATTTTGTCTCGGCGCCCCAAATAATTAAAATAAAGAAAAGATCAATTAATTGCCTACAAGGTGAGGAATATTGTCGAATTCGGAACGTACCTAAGTATCAATACTAGCAATCATCAAGTGAGCGTTACATACAGTTTCACGGCGCCCCTCTTTACCCTCTACGGCGCCCAAGGGCGTCGCGGCGCACACTTCGGGAACCCCTGGTCTATCATTTTTAACGCATTCACTGCCACCGACGCATATATGCATTTTCGGTGTGCGTCGGTGGCACCTGTGGAAGTCAGGTGGCAGTGAATGCGTTAAGCAGAGTTTAACCTGCAAGAAAAAACATGTAAGTTGCATTACATCGCGAGGCAGTAAAGCGAACACGATTCAAGTGGTCAACCTAGCGCCGCTATGTAATGCAACTTGCACGATTTTTCTTGCAAGTCTAAATTGGGCTTTAGTGAAAGAAATTAAAAATTAGTAGCAGTTTCAGAGATTGCCCCTACTGCCCTTACATCCTACTGGGTGAAAATTTGTAGTTTATGTAATAATCGATCTGCTAGTAGTTATTAGCATGTCCAATTAATAAACTACATTGTATAATACATTCTAAAATTATTATAATTTGTAATATTCCATGACTCCATTTATTTTCATCTACTTACAAATTTGTTAAGTACACAAAGGTATACACTTGTACTTTTTTATACAGGGTTATTTTTAATTCACTGACATCCTCTTAACCCTGAATTCCTATCACTCAAACAAATGTTTTTTGTTTTACGACTTTTTATAATGAAGCACTTTTTTTCCCATACAAATACACAGAGTATCGTAAAAATAAGAGGCAGAATCAAATTTTCAAAACGTTATTACACCAAAAATATTAAGTTATGACAAAAGCCGTAAAACAAAAAACATTTGTTTAAGTGGTAGGAGTTTAGGGTTAAAAGGATGCTAGTGAATTACAAATAACCCTGTATGGTTAGGTAAAGGTTTAAAGTAATTTATTATCAACAAAGACATGGTCTTCATTTATGTGATAACATCATCATTTTAACTTAATAAGTACTTATTTGATGGATGTTCACCGCCGCATTTATTGAACATACATACCTAAACTAAACAAGTAATAAATATCACAAACCTTAGTCACAAGTAGATGAGTAGGTACGTACTCACTTCACTCATTTGTAGCGATTTGAGATGATGAGTTAAGTATCAGCAATAACATATTTTGCTAACTGGTTTTTAAATGCGAGAAATGAGCTCACATTTTTGATAGTACCTGGGCGACCGAGCTCCGCTCGGGCTAAAACTCAGTACCCCAGAGATAAGACCAAGCTAGATTAATTTTTCATCCCCGAAAACCCCCACATACCAAATTTCATCTAAATCGTTGGAGCCGTTTCCGAGATTCTGATTATACATATGTGTAAGAATTGCTCGTTTAAAGGTAGTATTAGATTAGATGTGAGGGTATTTTATTGTAAAGTCGCGCTTCTTCATTAGTGAGCATCGTTTTGTCGTATTTCGTTCTATGTTTCGTCGAGACAAGAAAGCTAGCTCGCCGACTTCGGTGGTTGATAACATTTTTTTCGTTTAATGAAAGACAAGTCGGTATGGATATTTTTATCTAAAGTCTTTCGAAAAAAACGCATATGTTGTATTTATACAACGTGCCCACCAGATTTCCGCGAGAGTCTAACTGCGTATTCCTGAGGCCATATGGAGTAATAAATGTTATCTGAACCTAGGTCGAAATTTTCTTAGTTTTTGAGATATTTCTATATATATGTTTAAACTTTACTATGAAAGTGGTGGAGGTGCTGGGATTGCGTATTTGTTATGTATGTAAAAAAGTTAAAAAGCTTAATTCGACCTAGGTTCACATAACAATTATTACTCATATGGCTTCAGGAATGCGTGGTTAGACTCTCGCGGAAACCTGGTGGGCACGTTGTATATAGCTTTTGGATGTTCATAATTTTGGTTTCTTCATAGATTTTTTATTTTGTAATACTTGAAGTTCCTCCAAGTATTACAAAAACAGTACAAGTCTTAGCAGCACTCCCCCAGATTTCGATAAGGTATAATAAATGCGGTTTTACTAAGGTATTGTAAATGTTAGTCGTAATATGGGATGGTAGTAATTTTTTTAATGTGTTCTATGTGGGTTTTCCGAGTTAACTTACAAAAACAAATCAAGATATTTTTCACTAGATTTCAGTTGGAGCGGAACATATAAAAAAGTAACATGCAGATTAAATGTTAAAAATATGAATATTTATCAGCGCGTACCTGTTTGTTTAAAAATACTTACTTATCGAAAAGGTCTCGATTAAAAGGGCAAACACATAAAATATAAATGATGCCTTGTGCAAAAATACCTATCTGAGATTTTGTGATTAAATGCAGTAGGTGGTACGTTGAATCATGTGACTTTTTTGTTTGCTTTTTATTGACGCATTATGCTAACATTGTATGATTTATGAGCAACTAGCCTTTACAGGGGGCTACGTTTGCGTCAACCATTATTCTTGGCATTGTGGGATTAAACCCGAGCAAAATTTCACGTTTCTAGACTTAATGGTAGGGGAGCCCAAGAGGGGATTTTTGAAGTTACTCGAGCGCGGCAGATTAATATACGGGGGGACACCTTATACCGTCTAGAGTACCCCCATTGAATATGAGCACTTCATGTGGGGGGGGTTTGCCTGGGGCACCCCGTCAAAAAACTTAAAAAAAAAAAAAAAAACTTTGAAATATTCGAGCGCGTCAGATTTTGATAATTTGATACTCCAGCGCGCCACTGATAATAAATGTATGATAATCTGCCACTTTGCATGGTGGGGGGTGGCCATACGGAAGGGCGCGCGTCAGGTTTTCATAGGGGATGTTAATTCCAAAGACTGACGATTTGGAAGTGAAATGTGGATTTTTCTGCTAATAATTAACCCACCTTATCTTAATCTGACGCGCTCGAGTATTTTAAAGAATCAATTTTTTTTACTAAATATTTTGACGGGGTGCCCTTTTTTTTTTTTTTTTTTTTTTTTTTTTTTTTTTTTTTTTTTTTTTTTTTTGGTGTGGAAAATGCACCTTATGCATCGTCACCGTTCGGGGAAACGGAGGTATGTGGGGCTCTCCCCAAGGGGGGCCTACCCACTAAAAACCACACGGATTCCCTCGTTTGCCATTGTGAACGCCACGGGAGCAAAATGTGTCACCGCAACGCCCACTGGCCGCCCCGGGATGGGGCTCCTCTGTCGACACCGTGCAATGCGGGCTCGGCACTCCCCGGCCTCCCCCGCTGGTGAAGGATTGTTTAAAGAGGTTTACTCCTCGTGGCTTCCGCAGACGCCCACGTTCCCGGGCAAGCCGGGTTTACGTGCCCTCACGTTAGCTCCCGCGCCCTCATGTCCTACTCTGAAAGCAGAGTGGTACCGAGGGCACGGTTGCTTCCGCCCTGAGGCTCCCCCTCACCTTTCCCTGCTCGGGCCACAGAGCAGGTACTAGGCTTAGGCTCACCTCCATCACTCGATCCCTCTAAAAACCCCAAAAGCTAACCCTCCCCATAAGGCGTTTGGCGCCTCAGCAGGTTGCAGAGCGGTGGAGTTTTCGGTAGCCCAGGCCGTGTGGCGAGTACGGCGGGGCTACTTACTAGGTCCAAGGTTGCAGAGCGTGCACTATTGGCAACCGAACGCCTGTCCCTCCTATGCTATCCCTCCCTATATAGGGCGTAAGTCGCATCGAGGCCTGTTGCAGAGCGGAGAACCTTTCGGTAGCCCAGGCCGTGTGACCAGCACGGCGGGGCTACTTACTCAGTTCAAGGTTGCAGAGCAGCTTCCTTGACGGGGTGCCCTAGGCAAACCCCCCCACATGAAGTACTTATATTCAATGGGGGTACTCTAGAGGGTTTAAGGTATCCCCCCGTATATTAATCTGACGCGCTCGAGTAACTTCAAAAATCCCCTCTTGGGCTAACGGATGCTAAGGTACGACCTGTAACTAGCAACTCAGAATGTACGGGAATAATGCACGACCCTTATGGAATTTACATGGGGATTTGAATGATCTGGGCCCAATTGCATAACAAATTGTATTAGCTATTTTGTATTGAAATTTACTAATACTATTTGCTTGTATTTTGTTATGCAATTGGGCCCTGGTCGCGCATTATTAACGTACACACCAGGTCGACAAATACTCGGCAGGACATTAGCCGCACCCGACTTAACAGGTGAGATTTTGAGATTTGGTATAGGGACCTCCCTTGAGAATATCGGAATCAAACTTTATTTCGCTTGCAATAAAATTTGTTGACTAAAAATTAAAATTACTTAGATAAAATAGAATACCAAAATTACTAGGTTAATTAACTCTAAAAATGGCCTCTGCGGCATGGTACTAAAAACGCTGGCAGCATTTCCTCGCTGAATTGTAAGACTGATACGTTGAGCGTGGAAGCTGCCAGCTCTTCGGTCTCTTGTGGTATCTCTGAGTCTCTTTGATAAGTCTTTGAAGAGACTCAGAGCGCCAGGGCCCTACGGACCAAGGGTCTCGACTCCGAAAGGTACAAAATTATATACGGCGCCGAGACCACTTTCCTGTCAGTCATGGCAGTTTCTGCCGTTATCGGAATTAAAATAGCTTTTGTGTTATTCCAGAGATAGCTATCTATCGACGACCTAGCCTAGCCTAGTTGTTAAGAGAACTTGACTACGAAGCTTGAGGTTCCGGGTTCGATTCCCGGTCGGGGCAGATATTTGTGTGAAAAATACGAATGTTTGTGCTCGAGTCTTGGATGTTTAATATGTAATTATCTATATAGAGGTAAGTATGTTTATACGTTGTCTAGTACCCAGTAGTAGTAGCTTTGCTTAGTTTGGGACTAGATTAATTGGTGTGAATTGTCCCGTGATATTTATATTATTTACTAGCTTTAGCCCGCGACTCTGTCTGCGAAGAATAGGGGTATAAAAAATAGCCTACGACCCATTCTCAGACCTACCAAATACAGAGAAAAAAGTTTCATAAAAAATCGGTCAAGCCGTTTCGGAGGAGTTCGATAACAAACACCGTGACACGAGATTTTTATATATTAGAGACTAGCTGACCCGGCAAACGTTGTTTAGCCATATAAATTATAGCCTACGACCTATTCTCAGACCTACCGAATACAGTGAAAAAAAGTTTCATAAAAATCGGTCAAGCCGTCTAAGAGGAGATCGATAACAAACACCGTGACACGAGATTTTTATATATTAGAGACTAGCTGACCCGGCAAACGTTGTTTAGCCATATAAATTATAGCCTACGACCTATTCTCAGACCTACCGAATACAGTGAAAAAAAGTTTCATAAAAATCGGTCAAGCCGTCTAAGAGGAGATCGATAACAAACACCGTGACACGAGATTTTTATATATTAGAGACTAGCTGACCCGGCAAACGTTGTTTAGCCATATAAATTATAGCCTACGACCTATTCTCAGACCTACCGAATACAGTGAAAAAAAGTTTCATAAAAATCGGTCAAGCCGTCTAAGAGGAGATCGATAACAAACACCGTGACACGAGATTTTTATATATTAGACTAGCTGTTGCCCGCGACTCCGTCCGCGAAGAATAGGGTATGAAAAATAGCCTACGACCTATTCTCAAGCCCAAGACCTGTACCTCTACCATGAGTTACACTAGTTCACAGTGACCGTACTCGCTAGCGACGGCGTAAATGATTTGTATGGAGAATCGTGTACAGCGCCTCTAGCGGTCACTTACAGAAGTACAATTCTCCATACAAATCATTTACGCCGTCGCTAGCGAGTACGGTCACTGTAAACTAGTGTAACTCATGGTAGAGGTACTGCAAGAAAAATCGTGCAAGTGTAGTGACACTGCGGCGTTCGGTTGACTACTTCAATCTCGTTCGCTTTACTGCCTCGCAATGTAATGCAACTTACGCGTTTTTTCTTGCAAGTCTAAACTCGGCTTCAGACCTACCGAGTACAGTGAAAAAAGTTTCATAAAAATCGGTCAAGCCGTCTCGGAGGAGTTCGATAACAAACAGCGTGACACGAGATTTTTATATATTAGAAGATTTATCTAGCTATCTACAAGCCAAATACAAATCCGTCCAGCCGTTTTAGAGAAAGAATAATAAATACACAAATACACAACTTTCTCATTAGTGTTAGTATCAGTAGTAGTTTTCCTATATTAGTAGGAATTTGTACTTAAATTCTTATTAATGCAATGTATTGTGTAAGATATTGACTACTTTAAATACTTCAACAGGCGTGATGAGACATTATCTAAGTACGAGTAGATAATATATATTAATAATATTAATTTGAGCAATACTAAAGCAGCTGGTACTCATGGTGTGACTAGTAAATTGCACAACACCTTTATACTCAGATAACTCAGATTATATTAACAAATATACGATCATAAATTAATTCATATAAAACTCGCGGCACAGACCACAATTGTTCTAAATGTAATTTGCATAATATTTATGTATATAATGCAAATTAAATCAAAATAAATTAAATATGTTCGGTTTCTATTAGTTTGTTGAGTAGGTACCGATTTTTAAGATTTCGTATCGTTACTCTTTTATGTAAATTATTTTTGATGCATTAAGCTTGACTAGTTATGTTACTTACCTATCTTATGTGCATGTAACAACTTCACATAAAAGTTATATTTAAACTGGTTTACATATAACTCTACTGCTACTACGCATGGTGTGTGTGAAGTTCCTAATCTGCACTGGTCCCGCGTGGGAACTGCAGCCCACGCCCTCTTTTTCTGAGAGGAGGCCTATGCCCTGCAGTGGGACATATATGGGCTGGGAAGATGATGATGATGATGACGATGACAGCAAGCAACATTTGCGCCCCGCGGGAATTATGCATTTTCCCGGGATGGAAAATACCTAGGCTGTTTGATATGTACCCATTTTCAAATGGTGATGGTTTTCGTGTGCGTGTCACGCATCAGTTGTAATGAATGAAACTGTAAGAGAGATGGCACACCATGTGCACGCATCTAGTGTGCCGTCCTTCCTACAGCTCCACTTAACACAACCGGTGCGTGTGCCCACGCATCCGGTCTGCGTTGGCCGTGATTGGCCGAAAATATGTATACTATCGTTGTAATGCAAAGTTACAAATAAATCACATCTTCTTTTTCTTAACATGGGTACTTATCAAACATCCCTATTACCCGCTGAACAGAATTTTTAAAGTCTGTTATATAGATTCTGGATTTTATCCATCACAAACACAAAAAAAAACACACAATCAAATCATTTTTTTATTCAATAAAGGGTTGTGCTTGTGCTTGACCACAATCACGCCTGATGGAAAGTGAAGATGAGGATGGAGCACGCTTGCCTAGTAATGCTCATTACCCTAGGCTTGAAAACGGGCAATCAGTTTTCTTTATATTACTGCTTTAGATTATATATTTATTTAAATTTGTTGTGAATATTTTAGGACATTCCTTGACTAACAAAATGGCTGCTATAGAACCATGTCGCAAGAAGTAACGCTGTGTCATACAGTGGAAAGTAATTTGTCATTAATTGTGAAAAGGTTGTCCAGCCTACAAATCAAATAAATTTATTGTCCGTGCGTGTGGAGCATTTTAGTGGACGGTTCACCTTTAATTTATGGATAGTGACGTCATTAAGTACTTAGTATTTTTTACAACTCTAGACAAATGACGTGGGCATAATTCTTAGAAGCGAATGTTTTTTATTAAGATCATTGCGGAAATTTAGTTATAAAAAAGGCCACTTTTATTTGTTTAAGCCGCGAAGGACACGAAAATTAATTAGACAGCAAGGTTATTTTTTCCCTTGTTTAATTTAAATAAAGATTTTTTTCGTTATTCGACAAAAAATAACGTAAATCGCCATTATGTTAATTCATAATAGCATAAACAATTACATGCCACGCTCACAGACGGCAATCAACTGTTACTAATTTAAACTATACGTAGTTTTATTTACCAAACTTTGTGTGGTTATCAAATGTAATATTTAAATATTAATTTACGTCTCTGGATGCACCATTTATTGTTATTCAAGCCGATTTATAGTAGGTAGAATTACATTTATGATAGAGTATTATCATGTGAAATATTTTAAACAAATTATTAAATACAAGATAAATATGAATTGAGATAAGACTGATATTAAAATATAAAAAAATAAGTTTAAAAACAAGTACGCTTAGCAACATTTTAAGAACATAACCGCCGTATATTCTATTCGGGTGTGGCTACAATGCGACTTCGTAGCCGTAATAGAATACCAGCGGTTGATCGTACCGCGTAGATAACTTTATTTTTCTTTGATACATTTATTTAAGCTTTATCACGCTTTTTAATGTTTGCGTTACGTCATCTTTATATCTTTCTCTGGTAAATTTGAAAGTATTTTTATGGATGCGAGAGGTCGTTAAATTCAATGGACAACATACGATCAATATAAAGAGCTACCGAGAACTCGAGGGCCATCGTTTATTTCAATTTACTTGTTAAGTGATCCTTAGGTTCAACTGAACGAATATGAATATGTACATATGCGATATTTATATAGTGCTGCCTTTATCAAACCAATCTCCTGTATCTCACGACACGTAGTTTTGAGAAAACGTAGTTTAAAGTTTTTGATAGTAATTTGTCTAATGAACTGAAACAATTACCTACTTTGCTCACCCGCGACCTTACGATAGCTACGTTTATGTAAAGAATGCGTGTTTTTGCTGTTCCTCCACCTCCACACTGTATTACGATACACTCGATGCTTAATGTTTTGCCTTATTCAGGTAACTAAAGGTTACTAGTAGTTAATTAATAAACTCAAATGACGCCTAAGTCCTGAATCTTTAGCTAACTAAGGTAGAATTTGTTCAAAGTATCTATCGATTTAGATCATAGATTCCTCAGGTTATTTGAAACCAAAAATGTATAAAGTTAAGTCGATTTGGCCTAGTTAGGAAGACATTTATTTTGTATAACGTAATTTAGTAGCTACTAGTAGGTATCCAGTGTGAACGAAATAAATAGGTACCTACATTTGTCATAAAAATATTCCTCACTACACGACCAAAAGTATATCCTTAGGTATTTAAAGGGTTTATGTAAAACTATCCATTGCCTGCGTCGTCTGCAAAGAATTCGTTTAGCTATCCCGCGGGAATTAAAAAACTATGCTTTGACCTTCCCAGGGTCTCAAATTATCTTCATACCAGATTTCGTCTAAATCGGTTCGGCGGTTTAAGCGTGGGCAGGTAACAGACAGACAGGCGCACTTTCGCATTTTTAATATTAGTATGGATTGAATAAAATGTATGAAAAATTATACGCCATTATCTTTGAACTTTTTTTTAATTGTATAGGTACTGTATGTCACTCACTAGCTGATCAGTTTAATTGATAGCAGTTTCATTCCGAAGTCGTGTAGGACTTTTTTAATAAATTACTTGATGGTTGCGAGACTAATTAAATTAATTAAACAAAATAAGATAACTAGGTACTTGATACTTTTTGACGATTATGTTGCAATCTTGCAATTCCATTGATCGATAATATCGATATTAATTAAGTTTATTAAATAAACCAAAAGTGCAAAAACAATATTAATTTACTAAATAGAACTAGCACCTGGTCGACCGAGCTATACTCTGAGTTCTTTTTTTGCTAAAATTCAAAAACGCGTTTCCTAAGTTTTATAGATGAATTACCAAGTTAGATCGTTTGTTCGCCCTTTAAAATTCCCACATAGGAAATTCCATTTAAATTTTAAATCATTGCCGTGCCGTTATTGTTTCCGATATCTCTAAAAATAAAAACCGGCCAAGTGCGTGTCGGACTCGCGCACCGAGGTTTCTGTACAAATTTTTAGGTATGTCAAAATATACGCCGTAAACAGCCGTAACTATAATAATCCAGTGTAGCAGAACCCTGCTTCAAAGTAAAATGTACGCAGTGTGAGATCATTTTATTTTGGTTAGTCTGGACCCCCTTAATATTTAATATAATTTTATTTTTACTATTTGTTATAGTGGCAACAGAATTACAACATCTGTGAAAATTTCAACTGTTTGTTTAGCTATCACGGTTCATGAGATACGCCTGGTGACAGACAGACAAGAGTGGAGTCTTAGTAATAGGGTCCCTTTTTTACCCTTTGGGTACGGACCCTAGGCTAGATCAATGTGGAAATTTCGAAAAATTCATTTGTTATCTTAATTTGACAAGATACCGACGTTTGCGTTTGCCTACAACGCCAAAATTGAAATCTCTGGTTCTAGTGGTTTAGGCTGGACATCTCCTGTCGTCATACATTCAGTCATGTTACTTATCTTCTATCTTTTATAGTTATAGACAGATTACGTAACGGTCGACATAAACTACGCGACATATTTTATTTCGTATAAAAATGACGTAGCATAAAATGCCTACTTTCTGTATAAATATTTAATCCTCTCTCTGACGCATAGATACGCCCGACCGTCTTAACTTAGGTAACTAAACATGCAAGCAATCCAGAGTGCGGAGACTTCAAACTAGAGCTAGTTCTATCACAGCATAGGAAAATATAATCTTCATATTGATTACTTTTTAGCCTATTGTCAAACATTAACCTTTACGCCACTAGTACCCATTTCAGGTTCCAACAAATGGGCTGTCTCAATCATAAATTTTGTCAACAGATCCACATGTACCAACAATCCATGATGCGTGCAGAAGAGATCCGACGCCGCCGCCGCGATGATACTCCTGGTACGCATACCGCCGTCAACAACATACTGGCCGCGGCTGCTCGCGAGATGGAGGAGGCGCGGCACGCGTCCCGCGGGGAGCGCGTCGTGGCCAGCATACAGACGGAGCTCGACCAGGGTGAGTGTGGGAGCGATATGACACACTCGGCAGCCGACACACGCCTCCGCCACACTGGCTGCGAGGTAGAGGAGGCGCGTTCCGCGGGGAGCGCGTCGTGGCCAGCATACAGACGGAGCTCGACCAGGGTGAGTGTGTGAGCGATATGACACACTCGGCAGCCGACACACGCCTCCGCCACACTGGCTGCGAGGTAGAGGAGGCGCGTTCCGCGGGGAGCGCTTCGTGGCCAGCATACAGACGGAGCTCGACCAGGGTGAGTGTGTGAGCGATATGACACACTCGGCAGCCGACACACGCCTCCGCCACACTGGCTGCGAGGTAGAGGAGGCGCGTTCCGCGGGGAGCGCTTCGTGGCCAGCATACAGACGGAGCTCGACCAGGGTGAGTGTGTGAGCGATATGACACACTCGGCAGCCGACACACGCCTCCGCCACACTGGCTGCGAGGTAGAGGAGGCGCGTTCCGCGGGGAGTGCGTCGTGGCCAGCATACAGACGGAGCTCGACCAGGGTGAGTGTGTGAGCGATATGACACACTCGGCAGCCGACACACGCCTCCGCCACACTGGCTGCGAGGTAGAGGAGGCGCGTTCCGCGGGGAGCGCGTCGTGGCCAGCATATAGACGGAGCTCGACCAGGGTGAGTGTGGCAGTGATATGACACACTCGGCAGCTGACACACGCCTCCGCCACACACTGGCTTCGAGGTAGAGGAGGCGCGTTCCGCGGGGAGCACGTCGTGGCCAGCATTCAGACGGAGCTAGGGTTACCATATGACAGGCGTTTGCCGCGTTTGACAGGCATTTTAAGGTTTAGACAGGCGTGCGGCCGGCATTGGTCTGAGACAGGCATTTTAAAAAAAGAAAGATCTATTTAAATAAATAATGTCCTCTGACAAATATCAGTAATAAACATCCTTCTTCAATATTATCTGTTGGCTTTTACTTATTACTTACAGCGTTTTGCTTTAGACAGGCATTTTTCTGAAAAATCAGGCATTTTAGGAACCATAGACAGGCATCCCTCTATATACATATGGTAACCCTAGACGGAGCTCGACCAGAGTAAGTGTGGCAGTGATATGACTCACTCGGCAGCCGACACATGCCTCCGCTATACTGGCTTCGTGGTAGAGAAGGCGCGTTTCGCGGAGAGCGCGTCATTGCCAGCATAAAGACGGAGCTCGACCAGGGTGAGTGTGGAAGCGACATGACACACTTGGCAGCTGACACACGCCTTCGCCACACTAGCTGGGGGATATAGGAGACACGTCTCGCGGGGAGCGCGTCGTGGCCAGCAGCCAGCAAACAGTCGGAGCTCGATCAGGGTTTAGTTAGTGTGGGAGCGACATGACACACTCAGCAGCTGACACACGCGTCCGCCACATTGGCCGCGGTTGCTGCGAGATCAAACATTAGGCGACAGAGGCACTTGTGTACGTAAAATAATCTTACGTCCGAAACATCAGATAAAAAACAGAGACACAACGAATATGTGTGGCTGCATTATTTAAAATTCCATTTCGTTGCTTTCTATTATAAAAAAACTTGACGCTTCCGAGTTTCGAGCTCTCAGAATGTTGCCACAGAAAAAATCTGGCCAAATGAATTCTGAAGCTCATTTAATCTAGTGCAGTTTCATGAGTTTCTAATAAATCAGTTTCCCTAGCCGCCGCCGCCGCAGCCGCCGCCGCCGCCGCGTCCACACCGGAACTGAAGATGGACGAGGAACGGCCCAAGAAAAGGTCCTCCATCCTGACACCTGACGATGACAAGCTACGCGCCAAGAAGAAGATGACTGTCCGCTTCCAAGACGACAAGACTGATGAACGCCCTAACAAGGTTAATTCGCCTGGTGAGTCGGCAACCACATCACACCTAATCTAATACACATGTAATGTCATTATTTTCTCTGGTTTTAAGGGTTCCGTAGTCAACTAGGAACCCTTATAGTTTCGCCATGTCTGTCCGTCTGTCTGTCCGTCCGCAGCTAAGCTCAGAGACTGTTAGTAGTAGAAAGCTGTAATTTGGCATGAATATATATATCAGTCACGCCGACAAAGTAACTAAAAAAAATTTTTTTAAGGTACCTCCCATAGACGTGAAGTGGGGGTGATTTTTTTTTCTCGACTAACCCTATAGTGTGAGGTATCATTGGATAGGTATTTGAAAATAAATTACAAAGAATTACATCTGAAAAACCATTAACATACAATACTAAGCTAGTAGACTGCAGATTAGATTAGGTAGTTACCCAATTCGCCGATAGATGGGGCTGTACCGCTGACGTTGAAATTCTGCGCGCGGTGGGATTTGGGACCAAAACAACCACATTAATAAAGTATGCAAAGATTTTTTCGTACCTGCTACGGAACCCTATCTTGGGCGTGTCCGACACGCTCTTGGCCGGTTTTTCCATCTGGGCACAGCCTCCTCTCGGAATGGGCATGGACTGTAGTTCCCACACCACACGAGCTCAAAGTGGATTAAAAATTTCACACGGACCATGAAATTTTGCTTGAGAGGCCGTAGGTCAAACCCACAGAAATAATAATAAAGAGGATAGAAATGCCTTAGTTCCTATTTTGTTCCGGGACCAGTGGCGCTAGTTTGTCCCCTCTACTTACTATTAATGCACACACGCAAAAGACCGGAACCGTACTACGCAATCACGCACACAATTACTAATAATTTTTGCTTGCAAACAATTATGAACCTAACCACTTAGAGACAGCGTTGAATAACACTCACCGTAAGTCATACCCACACTTACACAACGGCGTTTTCATTGGCCGCGTCGGCAATATGGTTGTAGTGTACACCGGTGTAGTCGTAACCTGTCTTGTGTTCGTACCATGAACATTTGTGCGAGGCAGAAGGTTTATCAAAAATTACATTACATTGCTGCGTATACTTCAAAGCAATCTGTGTTTTTAAGGATTTGAGCAGCAATGGTACATGAAGTTTCGTGTTAATAACGTGTATACCAATATTTCATAATGAAATATTTTTTCAAGTTGTATTTTAATATAAACCGCATTATTACATTAAATTAATACATACCAATGAAATGTAATCCCCTTATTAGTGTAATTACACAGTGTGGACGAGTTTCCGCAATTGCTAATGCTGCAAAACACCATTTTAAAGCACTTTTTATCATACCCACGTTTCAAATAGCACTGAGCCACAAGTCGCGCGCTTGTGACGTATGAGTCACAAGCGCGGCGCCAAGGTCACGCGTCTAAGGCACTTCTATCCTCTTTATTATTATTTCTGTGGTCAAACCGCTCTAGGCAATCACGGCTTTTTTTAATTATATCCTGCCACCCACTGTCCTTTTCACCCGACTGTCGAAGGAGGGTTATGTTTTTCGAGCGTTATGTATTTATGTTTGTATCATTCTTTGGCACACCCTGCAGCCTAAAAGGCTCAATGGATTTTGAAGTGTGACGTGACACTAGATTCGTCTCAGGTCCGAGAGTGACTTAGAGTATATATTTTCCCGGAATTCCCATGGGAACGGGAATTAAACAGGCGGGTTTTGTTTCGTCTAGTGTTGAAATTAAAGTTATTATAGGACTGGTTGTAATGTGACATCGATTTCACTCAATAAGTGTCATAAAGTTTAAAGTTCATTGAAACAAAATTTGACGTGGGCGGCAGGAAGTTAAAATAAAACAAAAAGTGATTGCATCATGGAATAAAATCAATAAATAAGTTTAATTCATCAAATAAGTTAACCGGGAGTTGCCAGGCTTCAGGTCGCGACCTACGGTGAGCAATACTGCAATATCAAGACGCATGCCATATGCGAGTGACACTCGCCTACTCATTTACTCATTTACATTTACACGTTTTTTTACATCACTAGGAGACAAGCGACGATTTGGGATTCTGCCGCGTATTACGTGGAAGTAATGATGTTAAATTTTGTGTAAATATTTATTTACTAGCTGTTGCCCGCGACTCCGTCTGCGACGAATTCGTTTATAGCTATCCCGCGGAACTATGAATTTTAAAGAAAGAAGGAAAATACATTTATTTACAACAACACAAGACACAAATATTTTTACAAATAGGACAATACAAAGGCTAAAAAAAGAGTGTCATTGCGATTGTAAATTGGACACTGGCTCAACATAATGCTGAAGCGTTTATAAAACCCCAGCGCTGATTTTCGTACATAAATTCCGAAAAACTCGGGAGATGCGAGCCCGTCGTCGAACCAACGACCCTCTGCTTGAGAGGTCATAGGCCAAACCACTAGGCTACCACGATTAAAAAAGTGAACGAATTACTATACAGGGTGTTTGGCAATCCAGTGTAGGGGGTTTAACCTCTTCAACGCCAACGACACATACAGGGTGTTAGGTAATGTAATGCATGGATAATCCTTGAACTACGGATAGAGGGCACTTAGGACGTTATAAATTATAATAAAGCTAATATAGGTTTAGTAAAAGTGGCACGGTTTTCGAGATATTTGGACTTTTAAGTTTTTTTCGAAAATGAACACCCTTGTTCAATGTTTTGATCATAGCACCATGTTAAACTAATTTTTTTTTATTTTTGCTCAATATTCTTGAGGACTTGTGTAATCAGATAGGCATCACCATTTTTGTGGGACTTCATTAGATTTTTTTTTAAAAAATTGCAAACTTAATTTTTGCGATTTCAATTAGGTAGAATTCAAAAAGTTTTGAATTCTACGGCCGGGATACAAAAAGTACACTGGAAAAAATGTGAGTGAGCGTGTCTTTTTTTTAATATTTTGGCATTTTGATTTTAAATTCAAAAGGTAATTACTATTTTTAAATTGTCAATAAATTGGCATGTTTTTAAGCTTATTGGCAACTAGATGGTAGTGTATTTTTCTTTCACCATGAGAGCTGAAAGTTTGGTCAATGTATGATTGAAATCGCAAAAATTAAGTTTGCGATTTGTTTTTAAAAAATCTAATGAAGTCCCACAAAAATGGTGATGCCTATCTGATTACACAAGTCCTCAAGAATATTGAGCAAAAATAAAAAATAAAAAAGAAATAGTTCGAAATGGTGCTATTATTTATTTAAAGGGAAACAAACAGCTCAAAAGTAACACCTCTAAGATAATCATGATAGATAACACATAAGCCAAATCAGTTTCCACTTATTAGTTAATTTACATTTTTTATCTTTATGCTCAGATGTAATTTAAGTGGATAACACACAACAAACACATAATATTTTAAGGAACTACTAGATTTGCGAGAAGCTAGGTAGATAGATAGGTACATTGGAAATAACTATTCCACATGCAAAGTTACAAAATTAACTTATACTAAGATGACGTTGTACTCTTACTTATTTTTCTTATTTCAGACACAAATTCTTGCAATTTCATGTAAAACATATCAGCACATGAGTACTTACTATTATAACTGGAACATGCTCTTACTAAGAAAGAGTTCTTGGCATAGTTTGTACGGCAGAGCCGCGTCACAAACAAATTGGTGGAACGATTACGGAAGCTGGGACACCTAAATGTTATCTCGCTTAGGAGATCTTCAGAATCAACGAGATTATTGAGTAATTTATATAAGAATAATTGATCCTTAACCTCTCTGCGTACCTGAAGGGTAACCATGTCACTGTTATCAAATGATTTAAAACTGTATTTCATCCGTCTCATGAATTTGTTTTGGATTTTTTCAATATTGTTTATGTGAACTTGGTAAAGAGGACTCCAGACAACTGACGCATATTCTAAGCGGGATCTGACAAATGTATTGTACAGAAGAAGTAGTGTACAAGGGTCCTTGAAGTCTTTGCCCTGGCGGAATATAAACCCTAACATTTGATACGCCTTAGATATAATTTTATTACAGTGAGTAGTCAACTGCATTTCACTATCAAAATACACTCCGAGGTCTTTAAATTCTGTTACTCTTGCAAGTATGTGTCCATCCAATGAGTAATTGAAGCAGATAGGAAATTGTTTCAGGGAAAAAGAAATTGTATGACACTTCTGTAAATTAAGATGAAGCTTGTTACTTTTGCAATACAGTGCTAGTCTATCTAGATCTGATTGAAATTGGACACATTCTTTCTCTGATTTTACAATTGTAAAGATTTTTGTATCATCTGCATATAATAGTCCTTTAGAGTGCAGGAAACAGCTAATCACGTCATTAATAATAATGGGCCTAAGTGGGAGCCTTGGGGGACACCAGATGATATAGGGACAAAACTTGATGTATAGCCCTTCACTGCCACCGCCTGAGTTCTATCCCGCAAATATGAGGACAGCCACCTCAGCAGATCACCATGTACACCGAATGATTCAATTTTCTTAATTAATAATGAGTGAGAGATTTTATCAAAAGCTTTTGAATAATCGGTATAAATGGCATCCACCTCAAAGCCCTTGTCCATTGCCTTCAGAACATATTCCACCAATTCGCATAAATTCGACTCCGTTGACCTTTTATTTATGAAACCATGTTGCTGTTTAATTAATTTTGGTCTAATGGCATAAAATAAAGTGTTGTATATAATTTTTTCTAATAATTTAGATATAACAGAGAGCTTTGAAATACCACGATAGTTCTCAATATTATGTTTATCACCACTTTTATGGATAGGAACTACTATAGATTCTTTCCATACTTTAGGCATTGCGCCAGTCGTTAGGGACAAATCAAACAACATACCTATAGATATTGATCAAAACATTGAACAGGTGTCCATTTTCGAAAAAAACCTAAAAGTCCAAATATCTCGAAAACCGTGCCACTTTTACTAAACCTATATTAGCTTTATTATAACGTCCTAAGTGCCCTCTATCCGTAGTTCAAGGATTATCCACTCATTACCTAACACCCTGTATATGTGTCACAAAATACAGTGTCAAAGTGATCTTGACACAATGACATAAGATTCAAAGTAAGTTTACATTTTGTCGAGGCGTGGCGTTGAAAGGGTTAAGGGGTGATAGTTAGGGTTATTTTGAACATTTTCGACCACATCTACTATTGTGCAAAGTTGGCGACTCCTAACAGATTAGTAGAAATATATTTTCATGCTTATTGTGGTCGGTTCAGTTTTCATTTCATGGTTTTTTTTGGGTGTTTTTTGAAGGTGGTTTTTTTTTATTTTTTTTTTTATTTATTAATGGTGATTTTGAAAAATAAAACCCCAAAATTTCCTCATTTAAAAAACAGTAAAGGGTATATTTAAAATGTCCATCGAAGAATGAAAAAAGAAATAAAACAACTATAATTACTTTGTTTTCGTACACTATTTTTCTTTAATAAAAAATATGGCGCTCAGTCACGCCTACGCGAGCAAGCTTATTGTTTTTCAGTCGTGCTTATAACAACATCCAATTATAAACATGATAGGTTCTCTGTTGTTATTTAATTAATCGACAGGCGATAGATAGAAAAAGTATTTAAGTGAGTTTATTAATTAAAAATTATAAGCAAACATATCAAACTGAAAATTCGAAATGCGGACAAAGGTAAATTCCGTTTTAGAAACGGATTCCATGCTTAGAGTCAACGCTATCGGGAATTATCAATTTTGCATTTTGTTTTGTTCTGTTGGATTTTTCAAACAAATATTTAACAAGATAATTCATCATCAACATCATCATCCCAGCCTATATACGTCAGTGGGACCACTGCAGGGCACAGGCCTCCTCTCAGAATGAGAGGGCATGGGCCATAGTTCCCACGCGGGCCCAGTGCGGATTGGGAACTTCACACACACCATTGAATTTCTTCGCAGTTGTATGCAGGTTTCCTCACTATGTTTTCCTTCGCCGTAAAGCTCATGGTAAATTTCAAATGTAATCGCGCACATAAATTTCGAAAAACTCAGACGTGCAAGCCGGGATTTGAACCCTTTTGTCTTTATCGTCATCCGAACTATTTATGTAGTTAATTAAAATCCAGACGCTTGTCAAACCAAGTAAAAATCATAAAAAAATTCAGTTCATGTAAAACTAATTTAAAAAAACGCTTAAATCTTGGATTCCATTAGCGCATCATAAACATGTTAAATTTCCATTTGCTTTTGGCTAAAGTGTAAATAATACGTATACTTTAAATATTTATCTTTCACGTATGCAATATGTGCGAATAAACAATATTAACTTTATATTTTATTATAGTGTATCTGAGTATCTGTTAGCAAAGATCTCGATTTTTGGTGCTAATTGTAAACAAGGAAAATCAATCGAGTTATGATCATGAGACTTATCTTGAGTGAATGAGCACAAAGTTAACAACTAATTACATTAAATAATAATAAAATAACGACTCCACTCAAAAATCTAAATGACTTGGTAATGTTGCTACGTTTTTATTTTTATTTTTTTCAAGTTATATACTTTAAAATGGTATTAAATTCCGTTCTGCCGTTCTGCACATTATGTCCGCAGCCATCATTAAAATTTTAAATGTATTAAGTGAATTTAGCGAAAAATCATCGACCCCAAGTAAACCGACCGCAATAAAATCGTTGAATTATATTTTAATCCAATAAAAAATATGTTTTAAAAGTTTTTATACTTTTTATGCATCCTCATAAATATTTATGTGAATCCCAAAGTTAATTTCAAATTCGATATCTGTTGGTACTTGATATTGAATTTAGGTAAAATGATTAACGTGGTAACATATAGGTACAAACGCATCTTTATTTTCGATTCAAGATGGAATCTCAATCGTTATAAATCGTAAAATTTTACGACAAAATGTCAACAAATTAATCTTAGTTGCCTATTTTATTGTTTAAATTTCAAAAGTAATTAAATATCAATAGGAATATTGTTAAATTGTATTTCCCCACTTTAAGATGTTTAATTATGATTATGAAGCTTAGTAATATTAGGTTTTTCCTTAATTTTGTTTCCGTCTCTTTTTTTAAATCGGAATTCCATAACTATTTCTATTTAAGTTAAATGTCCTGTAGAAAAAATACGTAGGTATACAAATAAAGTCATACACGTGGTAGACGTTTAACCTTCTAAAAATAAAGCTTTACCAAAATCTGTTGAAAACTTCACTATCTGTGAGATCCTGTAATTGGCTCTGTGTTACTATTGATAATACCTATATTATGTTATAATCTGTTGGTTCTCCTTAATAAATAAATAAATAAAAGCTATTTATAAGTAACCTTTTATCTTTATTCTAAAGTAGTACTATTCTTGAATCGAAGGTCGAAATTAATTAAAAGGTCAGTCTATATTTGAAACAAGTAAAAGTACTTTTATATTTAGTTGTTGCTTTGTAGTGGTTGGTCGAATTTATTATGAACATCGATATTGGTTGATAAACCGATTTTTCTTGTTTCATATAATATAACTAAAACATATTATGAAAAGGAGTCCCCTTAATCAAGGTTCCGAAGATACTGGCAGCATTCCCTCTTTAAATAGCTAAGCTAATTCACTGTCCGAAGTAGCTGCCAGCTCTTCGGTATCCTGTGACATAATAATTACTTTAGGGTGAATTTATATTTTGTGTGAATGTGGGTTGGTAATATCATTATGTAGTTTTTTATATACAGGTGTCCCCAAAAGTCAACAATAACCTGGTACCGGGCAAGAGGTCAAGTTACTTATACTAATTCTAGAAAAAATAAGACAATCCATATCACTTAGTTAATTTGTCCTCCTGAGTCCCAGCGTACTTTATAAAGAACAAATCATCAGTAATAATAAAGGCCGGATGTACTATATAAAGTACAAATTATTCAATGAATAAAGAACTACAAAGACGTTTTAATAAGTTCCAAAACTACAAAACGTTTGACTCTTATCTAGGTCTTAAGTTCTACATCGGTTAGAAAAGGCCGGGACTCATGAGGATATATTTTGTTTTGCCTAAGTGACATGATTTTTTTTCTTATTTTTTTCAGAACTTTTATAAGCTTTGTTACTAATCATCTATGGAGTCCTGTGTATTCCGAAATAAAGAATTTATTATTATTATTATTATAAGTCTATTAGCCTCTCGCCCGGTGCCAGGTTATCGTCGAGTTTTGGAACATCCTGAATATAGATAAAAAATAATGGAACATTCTGACAGAACTTGTGAAGATTTTTAACAGCCAAATTTTTTTCAGATCTTGAGCAAATATAATCATGGATTTTTTTTAGTGGAAAAATATAATGTTTAGCCGAAGTCGTTTATGTAATGACAACGTTTCAAAAATAAAATGTTCATGTTCATTTTAAAAACAATAAAAACATACGCCCCTAAATTAATATTCATGGCAATACAAATTCCAATTACAATACACACTCGTGTTATTTTTTTCTAACAAAAATAAACTGGCAGCATAGTCACAATATAAAGAGTTTAAACAAATAAACAGCT
Organism: Archips xylosteana; assembly: GCA_947563465.1. Classification (NCBI taxonomy): domain Eukaryota; kingdom Metazoa; phylum Arthropoda; class Insecta; order Lepidoptera; family Tortricidae; genus Archips; species Archips xylosteana. The sequence goes on from OX387358.1 coordinate 16,795,354, forward strand.
ATGTTTAATACAATGCGTGGTTGTGTAAATCTCGGGAGGAAATTACGCGAAATTATATTGTCTCGGCCGACCATTGTTGCTCAAATTGATGGTTGCGTTCAAATGAAATGTATTATTTTACATAAGAGTTTAAGCGTAGTCGTTAAGAGGAACTTATTGCGGAATTTTCCATAGCAAATGCTGGTTTTATTATGTTCACGACACGAGAGTTATACACAGTTATATTATACTCTGTCTTATGGATGACTTATGACATCCGGGATTTTGATAAATTATTATAGGAATTAGCAAAAATTAATCGTGATCTTAACGTTGCATGAAGGCACTTGTGTAAATTTTTTTTTAAATACAACTTCATCGAAACTATCGATGTGTCTGCAATTTCGAAGTTCAAAAAGACTACATATTATGTTGGCCTTTGTTCCGTAGCTAGAGCCATTAAAAAAGACAGTTGTATTTGTGAAAATCTTCTAATCTAATACATAAAAATCTCGTGGCACGGTGTTTGTTCTCGAACTCCTCCGAAACGGCTTGACCGATTTTTATCAATTTTTTTCTCTATATTTGGTAGGTCTGGCAATAGGTCGTAGGCTATTTTTTGAACCCTTAATATGGCAAAACAATAGTTTGACTTTAGTTATTAACGACATTGCAATAAGTTTCACGGCGCGCGTAATCAAATCAATCGTTGGAATTTTGGAATTTAATAATTATAAAAAACCGGTCTCGTGAGAGGTATCGGATTAAAAAGTACCCTACCTAGTTATTGTTCGCGAAATCCAGCTAGCTATCTAAGTATGAGCTTTACGGCAAAGGAAAACATCGTGAGGACCATGCACACACCTGCAATTCAATGGTGTATGTGAAGTACCCAATCCGCATTGGGCCCGCGTGGGAACTATAGTGCCCTGCAGTGGGACGTATATAGGCTGGACGATGATGATCTGCATACCAAATTTCATCCAAATCCCTTTCACATTTATATTATTAACTAGCTTTTGCCCGCGGCTTCGCTCGCGTGTACCATGAGTATTCCAAATAACCAAGATATCGAGCAAGCAAGCATACAGGCAAGCAAGCAAGCATGCAAGCAAGACGCAAGCAAGCATGCATGCACGCAAGCAAGCAAGCGTGCAAGAAAGCGCGTAAGTAAGCCCGACTAAACTTCAGCTAGATACAGTCCTTTACAGTAGTATTTCTTTATATACTATGTTTTTCACTAATTCGGAAGCGAGCACTAAAATAACCAGGCTTGTTAATAATATAAAACCTAATTTTGAAATTTTAGCTTTCTACAACCCAATACCTCCTACGTATACTGGTAAAACTGCATAATGGTGATTTTACAGTAAAGACCGTATCGTTAAACAATATGGTCTTTACTGTAAAATCACCATTATGCAGTTATACCAGTATACGTAAGAGGTATCGAACCAGTAAAACGCAAAATCCCGTTTTTTCCCGTTCCCGTATGATTTCCAGAAAATGCTTTCTTAATGCTTCCCTACACTCTCCAAGGAACCCACTTGCCAAATTTCAGCTTTCTATGACCAGTAAAACGAAAAATCCCGTTTTTCCCGTTCCCATGGGAATTTTGGAAAGCCCTTTCTCAATGCTCCTCTACACTTCCCAAGCAACTTACATGCCGAATTTCAGCTTTCTACGACCAGTAAAACGAAAAATCCCGTTTTTTCCCGTTCCCGTGGGAATTTTAGAAAGTCCTCTCTTAATCCTCTTTTACACTCCCCAAGCAACCTATATGCCGAAGTTCATCTTTCTACGACCAGTAAAATGAAAATAAATAAAAAAAAAAACATTTAAAAAACCCAACACTCCTCAAGCAACTTACATGCCGAATTTCAGCTTTCTACGACCAGTAAAACGAAAAATCCCGTTTTTCCCGTTCCCGTGGGAATTTTGGAAAGTCCTCTCTCAATCCTCTTTTACACTCCCCAAGCAACCTATATGCCGAATTTCAGCTTTCTACAACCAGTAAAACGAAAAGTCCCGTTTTTCCCGTTCCCGTGGGATTTTTGGAAAGTCCACTCTCAATGCTCCTCTACACTCCCAAAGCAACCTACATGCCGAATTTCAGCTTTCTACGACCAGTAAAACGAAAAATCCCGTTTTTTCCCGTTCCCGTGGGAATTTTGGAAAGTCCTCTCTCAATCCTCTTTTAAACTCCCCAAGCAACCTATATGCCGAATTTCAGCTTTCTACAACCAGTAAAACGAAAAGTCCCGTTTTTTTCCCGTTCCCGTGGGATTTTTGGAAAGTCCTCTCTCTATGCTCCTCTACACTTCCCTAGCAACCTATATGCCGAATTTCAGCTTTCTACAATCAGTAAAACGAAAAATCCCGCTTTTTCCCGTTCCCGTGGGAATTTTGGAAAGTCCTCTGTCAATCCTCCTTTACACTCCCCAAGCAACCTATATGCCGAAGTTCAGCTTTCTACGACCAGTAAAACGAAAAAACCCGTTTTTTCCCGTTCCCGTGGGAATTTTAGAAAGTCCTCTCTCAATGCTCCTCTAGTTCCTCTACACTCCCCAAGCAACCTATATGCCGAATTTCAGCTTTCTACGACCAGTAAAACGAAAAAACCCGTTTTTTCCCGTTCCCGTGGGAATTTCGGAAAGTCCTCGCTCAATGCTCCTCTACACTCCCCAAGCAACGCACTTGCCAAATTTCAGCTTTACGACCAGTAAAACGAAAAATCCCGTTTTTTCCCGTTCCCGTGGGAATTTTGGAAAGTCTTTTCTCAATGCTCCTCTACACTCCCTAGCAACCTACATGCCGAATTTCAGCTTTCTACGATCAGTAAAACGAAAATTCGCGTTTTTTCCCGTTCCCGTGGGAATTTTGGAAAGTCCTCTTTCAATGCTCCTCTACACTTCCCAAGTAACCTACATGCCGAATTTCAGCTTTCTACGACCAGTAAAACGAAAAATCCCGTTTTTTCCTTATCCCGTGGGAATTTCCAAAAATCCTTAAATCTGTTTTTTACTATTATAATTACCTACTTCTATGCTAAATTTGAAGAGTCTAGTAATTATAGTTCATAGGATTCCGTTGAACTGAATATATAAATCCTGTTTTTTCCTTATCCCGTGGGAATTTTGAAAAATCCTGAAATTGATGTTTTAATTATTGTAATACTTACTTGTGTATCAAATTTGAAGAGTCTACTTATTATAGTTACTGAGATACGGTCACTCGGAATCGAATCTATAAATCCCGTTTTTTCCCGTTCCCGTGGGAATTCCCAAAAATCCTTCCTTAGTGGATGCCTACATTGTATAAGGTATCTATGTGCAAAATTTCAAGTCTCTAGGTCCAGTGGTTTGGGCTGTGCGTTGATATATCAACAGTCAGTCAGTCAGTCAGTCAGTTGAGAATTTTATATATATAGATAGGATAGGATTTAGGTAGATTGAATAAATCTGTTATTGTTACTTTGCGGAGGTATATCCATAAAGGATTTGTCACACTGGATGCGTTCTGCGGTCGCGGTCAGGGCAAATTGAAAGCAGCCCGCATTATGAATGAACAACATTGTCGGTCTATATATTTTGTATAGATATGCGATCTGACTGTGGGTACTAGCCAACGGATTAAACATACATATATAGATAAATACATATTATACATCTAAGACTCGAGCACAAACATTCGTATTTTTCATACAAATATCTGCCCCGACCGGGAATCCAACCCGGAACCTCAAGCTTCGTAATTAGGTTCTCTAACCACTAGGCCATTTGGTCGTCTATGTATTTTTATTTACTGAACAAAATTTCCCAGGAGCCGCTAACGAGTTCAAAGGCGAGGGCGAGCCGAAACCGGGCGGGATTAAAGTGGTGCAACTGTCCGCGCTCCAGAAACCATCCAATAACGAACAAGACGATTCCGACGGTGAGTGACGTTGAGTTAAGCTTTGATCGAATCAGGCGTCCGTGGACTAAGTATATAAATAAATACCCATGAACTAAAAAGTAGCATTTTACGCCGCAACCACTCGTGCAAAATGGCTATAGGTATGCTAAAGTCTCTGTGTGTCATGTGTAGTCGACCAAGTAAGTGATGAATAAAAACAATAAATTAACTGTATGTTTAGTATAGGTTTTACTTCACCGAAATACTTCTCGATCGCGTTTACGTAAAAAAATCAATTACTAGGGAAACATGGACAGCGCCTCCGCGGCCGCGCGTCCATGTTTCCATAGCATTGATATTTTTACGTAAACGCGATCGAGAAGTATTTTGGTGAAGTAAAACTTCTAAGCGTACTGAAATATTTACTTTGCTAACCCGCGACCTTATGATAGCCACATCACGAGTCTAACATCTGGTAGCATAGTGAACGGTTGCGATACTCTGAGGATGAGCTGCTTGAGTTAAACGCGTCAGTGTAGTTTAGTGGTGGTGATAGTTAGGTTTGTGTAATTTGTGTGTGCTTGTACTGAGTGGAGGTGGAGGAACTTTATGAACACTCATTTCAGTTCATTGATATTGACCTCCGCTAAGTACGGATGATTCAATAAGTTATTTAAAAACAATAAGGCTGATTGTCACATCGACTTGCAAGTGAAAATAGCCTTTGTCATTGACATTCAACCTTAGTTGGGTAAAGAAATTTCTTGGTCGACTATACATACTCTTCTTCTCATCTAAAGCTCCAAACGCATAGACAGCGGAGGCGTGGCGGTGACGGTTGCAATATTCTAACTTGTATGAACGAGTTCGCGGTACGGTACCACGGGTATGTATTACAATACCGAAGTACGAAAGACCGAATGTATTAAAACATCGAATGGGTCAAAAGACCGACACGATTTTTTTCTGAAACCGTTAACTTTTTAAGATTGTTATAAAACAAACCTAACCTAACCTAATGGGTTCTGTATGATGCCGTTTTAATAAATTCTGAAAAGTTTACGGTTTCAGAAAAAAATCGTGTCGGTCTTTTGACCCATTCGATGTTTTAATACTTTCGGTCTTTCGTACTTCGGTATTGTAAAACACACCCGGTACCACACAATCATTTATACAAGCTAGAATATTACAACCGTCACCGCCACGCTTCCGCTGTGTGTGCGTTTAGAGCTTTACTCGTACTCGCATCATCAGTGTCGTGTGATGTTTGTCACAGTTGGGTCTATTCTATGCCATATATCCTCTTAATAGAATTCTTCCTTTTTAATAGACGTAGTGCCTAAGACCTAGACGAGCGACACCAATTGGGCCAGTTTTTATTTTGTTGTCTGTCTAGACTTTTTTCGAATTTGGAATTTTTTGTAATTTCTGCGACGTAGAGAAACCCTGATTACTGATGTGCCAAAGGAAACTTTCCAAAATTGCGGAATTTTCCATATAGGAAAATTTCGGAAACTTCTCATAATTTTGTATGGGGATTGAAACTTTCCGATTCTTAAATTTAAGTTTCCTATATTTCTTGTGAAAATTTCCAGAAATTTCCGAGAACTTTTCCAACATTTTTGAAACTTTCCGCAACTTGCACATCTGTAACCCCGAGCATAGCCCTCTCCATAGCTCGTTGAGCTACTTTGATCCAATAGGCCAATAGTGAAGCACCACGTCTCGAGTCTCAGATCATTGACATAACTGTAATCATTGTTAATTACAGAGAAAGCCAAGCAAATGGATGACGACGAGGAGACGGATTCCAGCGGCTCCATGTCGGATTCGGCCGCCAACGACTGCGACGGCAGCCGACCCCACGTCTGCGATGTCTGCGACCTGAGGTACCGATATATTTTATGAGGGCTTTTTCAATTTAAAGTGTTAAATGAGGACTTTTTTGAGTTTATTATTCTAAATCATGAGTACTATTTATTCGTGTAGGTACTAAAAGTACGTGTATCTAAGCTAGGCCGCCGCGGACATCGAGACAGATATGGCGGAATGTTTATTTTTACCATTTTGACTACGGAACCCCTTAAAATGGGACAGTGCTCAGGCGGGGCGTGAAAATTTTTGCAAGTAAAGCCGGACCATAAAACCTAAAAACTCCATTTATCCTCTTCTCGAAAGTGCAGTAATGGTAGAGAAGCGTTTGCTAACTTCAAAAGTTTAGTCGACCCGGGGGGAATCGGGTTGTTAGTACTCTTTGGCACTGTGCTGTAGCCTCAGATCAAATAAAAAGTAAAGATATAGCGCTGCGAACAACAAAGTGTGGCCGGTCAAACTACACCAATCCGTGTGCTTACACAGTGGCACGCACACACTTGCAACCAAACTACACCAAATTTTGCTTAGAACCCAAAACGTCAACACTAGTGTTGCCATTATAATGTTGTAGTTACCCTATTATTGGGTAAATGCCGCCTATGTAGTACAACCTTTTCTTTTTCATTTTAAATTCTATTCTTACGACTTAAAACGTGAGAACGTGACACGCAACGTAAAGTTATTTGTTTCTTCTAAAAGTTTATCAATTTTTTTTATTGTAGTAACGGTATCAACGTGACACGCAATGTAGTATCGGGGTATTAAGAATTATTATGGCAACACCGGGCTACGCACAAATGTTTATACAACCGGCCTCACCGCGCTCTATCTTTACTTTTTATTTGATCTGAGACTGTAACTCTAAAAGTTAGGGCCCTCGCCCACGGCGACTTTTTGTAGCGCTGCAGTAGCGATGCTCTCGCGCGTTCGCATCGATACAGTCGCGATGCGGTCGCTAGCTGTGTACCCTCGCCCACATAACACGATTCAGTCGCGATGCAAACGCGATACCGTCGCGCTTCTGACGCGATGCAAACGCGATACCGTCGCGCTTCCGTCGCGATGCAAACGCGCGGTTTTCTACTAACGCGCCACCCTCCCTCCGTTCCCTCCCCGATGTCGTCCGACACGGTCGCGCGTTTGCATCGATACAGTCGCGATTCTGTAGCGCGTTGGCATCGCTTCTCTAGCGCGTTACAAATGCGACTAACGCGCGTTAGTAGCGATGCTGTCGCGCGTTTACGAAACGCGCGACAGCATCGCTACAAAAAGTCGCCGTGAGCGAGGGCCCTTAAATAAATAAATAAAAGAGTCAACCCAGGGAGAATCGGGTTGTTAGTACCCTTCGGCAGTGTGCTGTAGCGTCTCTGTGCGTCAGGTTCCAGCGCTCGTCGCACCTGTCGCGGCACCGGCTGACGCACACGGGCGAGCGGCCGTTCACGTGCGGCGGCTGCGGCCGCTCCTTCGCGCGCTCCGACAAGCTGCGCGTGCACACCAAGATCTGCGAGCGGGTGAGCCACACACACACACACACACACCACCACCTGTGCTCTACCTATACTCTGTCTATTTAACCTTTTCGACGCCAACGACACATATATCAGCACCGCAGGTTCTACGCCAACGACTTATATATCAGTCATGGCGTGCAGAGCGATATCTACCTGCATGCATTTCTGTAGGGTTCAACTCCGCGTTTGACATTCCGATGTCATGGCGTATGAGTGAGAGCTGTTGTATTTGACAGAGCGTTGAAAAGGTTAAGAGGATATGGCTTTAGAGCCAAATTTTTTTTTTACTGTGTAATCTGTATCTACCACAGCTGCTGCCCCTATGTTTCGTTTATTTCCATATTTCAATTAACATAAGCAATTAGCTTTCAAAAACTGAAAAAAATTGCCCAATTTCAACGTCATTTTCAGACACTCATTGAATCAGAAAAGAATCCCTCATATAAACAAAAAAAGGAAAACAGGGGCTTAGCTTTTTGAAAAAAATAATTTTATTGATCCAGTTTTCGAGAAGAAAACAGGGGACTACGAAATGCTGTTTTAATCAATTTTACGCGCCTATTAACGGTCTGAGCTGCAGTTGTCCCGCGACACGAAGGGGTTCGGGCGAGACAGCGACATTTCATCAGAATACCTATTTCTCAAAAGTCTCTCAGCCATTGTATCCTCTTAACAGAGTTAATACTAGAAAACAGAGAATGCACGTAATTGGTCAGCGATAAGGACGATGCACCGGAACAAGATAGGTTTACATGCCTGTCAAAATTTAGTCAACATCTGTCTCTCGTACGGTGCGGACGCTTTCAAGTGCTTATCTTTGGTTACTAATTTTTACCTGGCTCGTTTGATTAATAGATGAATAAACATGACATGACAATGTCATGTTGTCAATAAGTTAATTATTTGAGGAGCCTCTAAATACAAACAAAAATCACGAGAAATATTACGAATATTCCAACAAACGGCATGTAAGCCGAGCCCGCCATCGACGTGCGATTGTTGACGCCCACTGACAGTTTCTTGTCAAGTGCAACAGAGAGAACATAGACAGGGTATAGAAGTATCAAATAACATGCAAGCTAGTCGCGTATAGCTAAAATGTGCGCGTAAGGCCATACTTTACACGTCATGTTCTCTATTAAAAAAAAAAACATTTAAAACAATGAGGTAAAAATAGTATTTCTCCCAGAATATTATAATATCGTCTTTGAATGAAATTTGCTGCAGCAAAAATGATATCTTTTGAAGTACTCTTCCATCAGATCAGAGCTCGTTGGTGTTTTTTTTTTTACTTTTTTTAGTCATGCCCAACTACTTAAACCGCCTCTCATGAAGCACACAATAAAACACCAACCAACCAATTACAGGAGGACCCAACGGTCGACATGGCCAACGAAGCAACAGCGGCCAAACGCGAGAACAACTCCGAAGTGATGTCCGGAATGGTGCGCACCACACACCGGGAGTCCGGCCATCTTGTGTTCACGCCGAGCGGCGACGTCATGCTGCCCCCGCGCGCCGCTAACCCCGTCGTCCTCAACTCTACCCTTGAGCCTGTCAAGAACGAGCTCCATCAAGAGAGTTTGCTAGACCCGCCGCGCAGAGGCCGAGGGAGACCCAGGAAGACGCCGCTCCCGCTCACTCCGAAGATTAAGAAGAAGAGAGGACGACCGCCGAAGACTTCGCTCGGTAAGTTTCGGATGTATAGTCGGAACACTTGAACGATGATTTTCTGACAGGTGGATTATGAGAGAGAGAGAGAGAGAGAGAGAGAGAGAGATATATATGGTGTTGGTATCGTGACGTGAGGGCCGTTGGACATTTAGCGTTCATAAATAAATTTTTAAAAATATAGCTCCATCGATACTATCGATGAATCCGCTAATGTTAAGGTTGGCAAAAGCACAATCGGTTAGGACGTTAGTCACGCCTGCTGGAAAGCGAAGATGAGGCCTACGATGGAGCACGCTTGCCTAGTAAATGCTCATTCACACTAGACTTGAATTTAGGGGAATAAGCAGGTAGAAGGCAGTTGCGCGCACCTCCAAGCTGCAAACCGTATAGCAAATACGGGGCACAACTGTAACTGGTAGGTGCGCGCTGCACAACTGAGACCCTTCCTCCAGAATGGCTTCTCTTCTATAGGCAACAGGCCGGAACACGACCAGAGTCGCTTGGCGGCCTACCTCAACCTATAGGGTGGTGACCAGCCACGGCTGAAGCCTACCACCGGGTCACGTGTAGGGTCTCGAGGGTAAACCTATGGACGCGAACGATTTCAACCCCCAAAACTTAAAACTTAATAAGGACAAACCAATCCCGAACGTGACACAAATATCAAAGTTGTCAAACGGACTTCACGACACTGACGCCAACCACCCTGTCCCAGAAACGGGTGCGGTTAAAACACGACCTGTATTTGTCTATTTGAGTCTGTTCCTGAGGTATGGGAGCGGTACGGGAGGGGTATGTTTATGGAACGTGAAATGACTCGTAGCTTCAGTCGGGCATACCTTTCACCCCTCCCGTACCGCTCCGATACCTCAGGAACAGACTAAGTTAAGCGTTAGACCTGTAATATGTGTTTCAGGGTGAATCAACTTTTTTGTGTTGTTTATTCTGTCCCCGGTTGCCCAAGTGACACTTCATACTGTTTCATAGAAAAATGCTTAGGTTTTCCGAGGGACAAAATTTGTGTAACCATAGCAACAGGTGACACTAAAAAGTTGATTCACCCTTCAACTATCAGTTCGTGCATTATTCTCGTTCATTTCGGGTCGACAAATGCAGGTCGTGTTTTAACTGCACCCACAGAAACACTCGTGTCTCAAGGATCTATTTTTGATTAAATTTTAACTGTAACTATGATAATTCGTGTTGCGTATCATTATGATTTTAAATTTCGACTTCATTTCGGATTCTGTAATTTTTCACGTAAAATCCCTATTTTTGTTTTTTATTATTTCTTTTACCTTGAATTATTTAGTTTAAACAAGCCAAACCCTATGCCCTACATACCTTTGCTTACCAATTCTTCCCTTTTCCATTTTAGTTATCATCCTTTTTTTGTTTACTTCCGTGCGCACCGTGCTTCTCTTTTGTTCCAGTACACGAAACTGTTGTCCCAAAATTGCCTATTGATTTTCTCGTCAGACTTGGAAGGCTGCGTACTTACCAGTGGGACGGTGATGGGGCTAAGCCAAGTACCGATGTCTCCGAGCGGCCAGCAGTTGCTGCTGAAGAGGAAGCGGGGACGCCCACCGAAGAATTACCTCATGCCGAATAGATCAGGTGCGTGGAACGTCCCTATTTGTCGACTTTAAAAATCTAGGATAAGCTACCAGTTATTGGCCGTTGATTGACCACTTTAAAAAAACATTGTCAAGTGCTAATTGTCTATCATTTGAGGTCGGGTCTCCACTGAGCGAGCCGCTTCGCGAGGCAAGCGCATGAGGCATGGTTTTGTTTGACACAGGGCTCAAAATCACACCGAAAATGGCTGCCACGCGAGGCGGCTAATGAGACAGTAGTACTTGACAATGCTTTTCTTAAAGTCAATCGGCGGGTAGTTTACTCTAATAGCGTAGCGTAATCATTTTTGATAGTGGTCAGTGCATTTCGGGTCCCATTCGCGATCGATAACATCGATAAGTCATAATGTAACGTTTGTCATTAATCTTTTTTTCTCTGAAACCGTAATTTTTATAGGAACTTTGAAGTGGTCATCCCGAAGATCTCTGTTAGGTTAGGTTAGATTTATTTTATAACGATGAAGAACAATTAATGGATTCAGAGAAAAAAGAGTTATAGCAAACATTACATTATAACTTTCAATATTTATGGATTCCCAAACGGGACTTATAGTTCAAAGTTGACAAATGGGCCTCAAGATGCTAGCACCGACTGGCCTGTCATAGAAACCCTCACGCTGGAAGGAATGCCCCGACCGATAGTCGAGTTTCCTCACTAATTGTTATTATTACGCTATGCTATTAGCGTAGGCTAGGTTCGTTTCGTCAAAGAGATGTATCTTTGTCTGTATCGCGCATGTTAATTAAGTTAATGGAAAATGTATAAGTAGTTTTTTTAGTGAAAAATGAGGACGTAACTTGTTGTCTATATTAAAATACACGAGTCTATAAACGTTTTATCTTTCTTGATTAAATGAGACCTAAATGGATACCTATTTTTACATTTATTTATTAGAAACGTTTATAATACTTATGATAGTTAATCATAAAAGACACTCCGCATTTGTTATCAATTACATTGTTATCACATTTTGTTCAATAGTCTCTAGTTGCTTGTAAAACTAAATCTGGATTCAGTCTAAGCCTAGCTTAAACTTGACAGTTGCATACATTTTGACACTAAATCGAGATTTTTTTTTCAGTAAGTAGCCATAGAAAAGATTTATGTATACTGGGGTTAATAATCTTGGACAGTTGAATGTCGTGCACCAAATAGTTAAAACAAACAGCTAGACAAAAATGAGTCAAAAAGCATTGACTCATTAGTACAGTAAATGTTTTTGTTCGATGACTAAGCATCTATTAGATCACGCTCGTGTGGGCTTCCCACTTTTTTGTGTGCGTGTGTATGTGTGCAAACCGCGCATGTGTGCGTTTTTGTTTTTTCGCATATGCTTTTGTTCCGTTTCGCCTGACGATGCTATTGAATAAAATCATTATTTTTATGGCATATTTTATTTGTCTGCTTCGCACAGTTAAGACTTAAGCTTTAGTATGTTATTGACTTATTTGGGCCAGGTTTTATATCACATATCGCGGCCTGTAGACTTCTCACTGCTGGGCACAGGCCTCCTCTCAGAATGAGATTGGTTGGACTGTAGTTCCCATGATGTTTGATTTTTTCAACGTTATATGATAGTATATGGGAGTTAATCACGACTGTATCTTACTTCGAGGTTTCGAACACTTTGCAGCGGCCGTAGTTACGAGTAGGCTCACTATTTTATTACATGCAATTAGATACATACTAGATTACTAGGAATGTATAAAAATAACTCATTGAAGAAAAGAAAAGAAAGAGACATTTATTTGTGACAGCAAAAATTCGAACAAAGAGTGAATCAACTTTTTCGTATTGTTGTTTACTTTGTCCCCAGTTGTCCAAGTGGCATATTCATACTGTTTCATAAAAAAAATACTTGGGTTGCCCAGGAGACAAAGCAACGGAGTGGCAAGAAAAAGATACAATTCTTTGCATAATTTACCAAGAGTCCTCTCCTCACACTATGCTTCGCCTGCATCAAAAAGAATCAGTGAAAATTATCCAATCTGAATTCTGTTGTATTGTGAATCTTTTTTAGCGTTTCATATTAATATACATCGTTTATGGGTCTCTGGAGTGAGGCAAAACTCGAAAAAAGGAAGAATTTTTCTGAAGGATGTTTTCAATAATGTATACCGAGACATAAATACAATTTGTATTTCTCTGTCAAGCCTACTGTGATGCGCCAAATTGAGAAAGAACGCTTATAGCTTAATTACCAGCTATAACAAGCTTAATTACCTGTCCGTCGTGCTTTTGTAATCGAGGTGAAATTGGACTCAATAGAAACAACCAAAGTGTAAACAAACCTAACTCTTCAAAGCTAGAGTGCATAGGCTGTTGCTGAACCTGTGAGTTACAAATTTGGCTTCAAGAGTACATAGCTGCTCATATTATTGTAAAAAAAATCTTAGTTATTTAAACCAATTTAAACTACGAAGCATCGAGTCTTATAGTGCTCAAATTAATGAATTAGTTTTTCGAACACCTAGGTAGATAGCGTATCGACTCAAAATAATACCTCAGCCAAAAATCCCAATGACCACCACCACGCGTGGTGTGGGGTGCGGTTGCAGATTTGCAATTCGTTTTAGTTCATGCATATTATCCTTAAGCCCAGTTTAGTTAGACCTGCAAGAAAAACCGTTCAAATTGCATTATATTGCGGCGCTCAATTGATTGCAAACTCCTTCGCTTTACGGCCTGGCAATGTAATGCAACTTGCACGTTTTTTTGTAGGTTTAAACTGGGCTCTCGATTCTCGTACCACATGGGTTACGGCTATTGAAAGGTTCCACAACCCACCCGCCGATTTATTTGTTTTCATTCTTAGCCATTTCTTTTGAACCCATGCTCTGTGATTCTGCAACTTCTACCTGTGACGTTTATTTCATTGTCAGAACTGTGTTTCGTAGCCCTAATCGCCAGTCTGTCCCTAGGTACCGACTTACCGATGCAGTACGGAATACAGATGGACTTAAACAAGATTTGTTAGTATTTACACGTTTTAGCATGGCCTGCATCTAACACGGGCGCTTCGTTATAAATAAGTCAGATGATGTCGTTATTCCATGATTTTTGTCTCCATGAGATTGCATATCAGTATACTTCATTTTATGTAGAATTAGAAACCACAATAACATTAAATTGCGTCTGGTTAACTATTTCTTACCTAGCAAATAGTACAGTACAATAGTCTGGAAGCCGCAAAATAAAATTGTTTTAATGTCACTTTATTTGCGTGTCGTCAATTGTTACTCTAGTACAAATTGTAAAGAGATTACAGTTCACGAGTTGCAGTATAATTTTGTTGTGGTTTCTAATTCTAAATTAAATGAAGTATAAATGGGCTTAAAAAATAACAAGCGACATGGTCATAACCAACAATTTCCATACAAAATCTATGGGAGAATTGTCTTTTGACAGCTCATAAAATACGTTAGTTATTGGTGGTGTTATCCATCATCCCTTTTAGTTTGTATGATAACGTATTAAATCAATGAAATGTGCCTCGTCGCGACTCAGCGTGTATTGGCCCTTACTATTTCTACAGCTGGTTGTAAATTACAAACCTAGGACTGTAAAACAATGGTTTCGGATCCTAGGTATTCTATCCGAGAGTAAATAATCTCATTTAGCCAAAAATTTACTAAGGCTCGGTGCAAACAGGCAAACGAAATTCTATTTTCGAACTTCGTATCGTGCCGTTTCATTCACCCTAATAGTATTGAGTACAAGACGGAAAGGGATGGTATGATACTAACTTCTAATTTGAAATTTCGTAGTAGGCCACCGACCACAACCACCAGTGGCCAGCGATAAACAGTTCACACGCTTATTTACCTCGTGTGAAAGATGATGTTGTGACTCATATAGAGAAAGGAATGTTAACTTGGTGCATATGGGGAAGATGCATGAAGGTAGAATTATGAAAGAGATAATTATAAGGCGAGTGCGTGTAGATGGAAATGTTGGAAGGGGGACACCAAGAAGGACATTCCATGATCAGATTAGGGATGTCTTGAAGAAGGGTCAGGTCAAGAGTACCCGAAGCCGGCGAGCATGTATGAAAAGACTAATGAGTGTGTGGAAGCGAAAGATATATGTCGAGATCATAGCAGGTGGAATCAAATAGCCTCTACCCTCTTGCTGGGGAGGAAGCGTGATTATATGTTAGACGTGCGGCGAGTTTTAACAAAAGGTATGAAAAAGCGTATAAAATGCTCGTCTCTGGCCACCGGTGTCTGTTGTCCGTTTGCGCCGAGCTGATTATAACGACATCTTTGTACCAGCTCTCGTGGGAAACGCGGTACTAATCAGTATTTCTAATACCTTTAACATTGGCTTAATATTGAATGTGCATAAATTAACTGGTAAGTCAGCATTACTTTACTAATCCGCCTGCTTTGCTTGCAATGTTATGCTTACTAATAGTAGATAGGCGAAAAACATTGAAATCTCAAGGTAGACTGTCAGTAGAGATCGATAGTAGAGTTATTGTCTGACGCGCGAATGGGTGCAATGTCAATTATCATTACTATCTCTCAAACGGTAAACGTGGCGGTAGAAAGAGATGGTGAATGCTATTGTAATTACGAGCGTGTTAGACAATACGGCCCCGGATCTCTATCTGAGGTGAAACGTTTTAAAATGTTCATGATATTCAATTATAATTAAATTGTGTAAGAAACTATGTAGACGGAGTTTAAATAGATCTGGAAGATTTTTTGATAAAACGACTTTATATTACTCGCCCATCGTCCAGTCTGCCGAATCAACGTTGTATTAACTCCAATAAAAACTGTATTGTGAAATTCTTTATCTAAACTAAAATATTTGATGTGTATGTTTGTAATGGATAAATTAAAAAAATCCTGAACCGATTTTAAAAATACTTCCACTTATATCGTGTTTATTCAGTTCCGTTTACAAGTAGTTTAGTACGTCATTTAAAAATACCTAATAATTAACATTTTCGTCTAATCAAAAGAAAAAAAAATTCTTTAAAAAAATATATTATGAACATACATATACGTATGATAAATAAATATAGAGTTACAGAAAGTTAGTGTTAAATATGACAGTATTTTAACTACGACAGCATAGCTTAAGCTTAGTTGTAGGTAGGTACCATCGCCCCAGACGTCAGATACCCATTTTAAAAACAAATTTGCTTGTAGCCGTTGATGTTTCTTGCTATGGATTGGTATGGACAGATGTCTAGCCACTACACGCAAACTGGGCCTTTAAGGTGGTTATCTGGCGCTTGGGGCGATAGTACATTATGCACCGTGCATAATCAATTAAATTTATTTCTTGTTTATCTTTTAAAGAATAAGAGTGAGAACTCTAGTGTATTAGAGAAATCAACTTCATTTGACTTGTTAAATGTCCCCTTAAAGTTAACGGAAAAAAATATGTAGAAAGCCGTATTAGCAGCGACGCTATTTTTTATCCCAGGAATGTGTCAACAAAAATGAAGTTGCGAACAACAGCCACAAATAAAATACTCGTTAATTTCCAGATGGACGCCCGAACGAAAACTACAACGCTACAAACCTACCTTTCGGCGATTTCTCCTACTTAACCGAGATGATGTACAACCCGGCCCTCGCGGCATACGGCTACGGCGTCACCAGCGTGGACCCCGACCGCAACGTCGACGCCGACCAATCAGCGACCACCGACACCTCCCACGACCGCACCATAGATGTCTCCGACTCCTCATCAGACGACGACGACAGCACACGCGTCGAGCCCGAAGAAAACGTACCCCCCGTCGCCATAGAAACCCAAATCATGACCGTCGGGGACTGCCAGATCGTCAAACTGCCACCCAACAACGAGGAAAAGGAAGACAAAGTCGAACAGGTACCAGAAACCCCTGCCCCCCCGGTCTCCACCCCTAGCTCGGTCACGATAACCCCCATAACCACCGTAGGGGATTGCACCATCAGACCCGTAGAGAACAACACTTAGGTGTCCATGTCTGCCTCATACACTTTAACGAAGCTTACTGTTCACTAGCTGTTAATGTTTTGGCGGTTGGCAGCTGCGGGGTAGACATAGATTATTGTGGTAGCATTACTATAAACCTCGGTTTTATAAGCTAATGGCTTAACCTTTATGAAGCTAATGGTCCAGTTGCATGCCAATTTCACGGGGACGGTGCGAAAAATTGAACCTTGCAAGTTAAATAACGGCCTGTTTCACCATCCCTTGTTAAATCCCTGTTCTTTTATGTGATGTTGTCTCTGTTCAATCGAACAAAACGAACAGAGACGTCATCATAGATATCTGTCTAATAAAATAATAGACATTTAACAGAGAGTCGTGGCACAGGGGATTACTCATACGTTTACTAGCTAAGTATATATACATCTCGCTCAGGCGTATAGCCGTGTTCCTCCAATGGTCACGCACGGACAGCCTGGCCTATGAGGTACGACTAGAATTTTCGTGTACAAGTCTTCCCACATCACAATATATACGACTTAATTCCCGTGATGCTGCCACAATGACGTAGTAAATTTAAGCAAAATGACTGTGTCGTAATCTGCATTTAGATTGGTGGTGAATAAATTAATTTATTTTACTGAAATTAATACCCGTCACTGCTCGTCCGGGGCACGTAGGAGTGGGAATCATAACGCGGTCGCATTTGTGCGCATGCCTCTGACGCAAGGCTAAACTGTGGCGGGATAGATATACCATAACGGCATAAGCTTTACATTATTAAACGTGATACTCAACTAGAATCAGCCCATATACCTGAACAAATGAAACGTCACAATCTCAGCAATGTTCTACATGACAATTACGATTGTGCCCCGTACTTTACTGTTAAAGGAACATGGGACAATTAGTTCGTAGGATTCGTAGAACTCTTAAGTTTACACAACATGTATTGTATGTATGCGTGTAAGCGCTTATACATTCTCGTTTGTCTTGCCTAAAGTTAGCAACTCAGTTGATTTTTGATATATTTTTAGTAATTCACATGACATGCGACTGAGTCGCCGTTTCAGGAACTGAGATAAACTCGTTGTAGCATGCAGAGTTAGCCGTGTAAAGCACCGGTTGTCATTACTATATTATGTATAATATACTAATAATATGTATTTTTTATTTTTACTTACTTTTTTACTTACTACTTTTCTTTTATTACTACAGCCAAATATAATATGTTGTTAACATTAGACTAGACAATACGAGACATAGAACAGAACTATGAAATGAAAGTCTTATTTTTCTAAATTAAGTACGCTATTCACATCACATTGAAAACAAAAAATGTGGTTTTATTAATAGAAATGCAATACATAAGTATTAAGACTAGATTAAATTGTAGGCCTACCTCGATCCATGTCACTTTAGAATCTTAACAGTGTTATGACCCACCGCAATAACTATACATTAAGTACCTTACATGGCTAATGAATATTCATGTAGAACATTGTACACAAGCAAAGTTATGTACAGAATATTTTGCGAATATCTACATAGAGGCAGCATATTTACTACATAATGTTATAGAAAGTATATACCCAATAATTATATACAAAATGTGCACTATATAGTTGCCTTCGATGTTTTTTCCCTTTTCCCATACACTGCTCGACGCACGCACGTGCGAGTGACGCTTCGTTCTTCCAATAGTGTGGGCAGCCACTGGGCAGGACCGAGCAGTGTTGTGAAAACTCATCTTCCCCACTTACCATTTATTGTGGTAGCCTGTATTAATATCACATTTAAGTTTTTCTACATTACCGATTAGGTATGACAAGAAATTACTTCCTACGTTTGTGTATTTTCCTACAATGGAATGTTTTTGTTGGGACAGGTTGGTAGTTATTCTCACGGACGTGTGTCCGAATGCGACTCTCTTTAACGTAAGCGACGCGACTCTGGTCCGTCCCGCCTTCCCTTGCTGTATCATCTCTGTGAATACTAGTACCGTAGCGAGTAGTGTCTTAGATAAAACTTATTCTAAATATTAACTGAACAACACCACACGAACAAGTGATACGATGTTAAGCTTAATTCTAGCTGGACATTATTCTATTGATATGATGTAATGATAACATATATTTCTTTAATCGTTTTGCCTGTAAAAGCAATGAGTAACGTATCGTAGTCGTATATAAATATTATAACGCAACTAGTGTAACCGCTGTCAGGTAGCAGCCGCGGCTGTGAGACAGCCCGATGGCCGCTCTTTACTTTTCATAATAGAACAAACCTATACCTTAGTACCTTATAATTTGATGCGCGAGCGTCGTTCGTGAACCCTTCTACGCTTTACTCTGTCAGTCGTGTTCGCATTAAATGTCGATGTCTTCAAAGTATTATGTAACTCACTACTTCGGATTTTCAAACTTTATTTTCATAAATATCTGTACAGTAGTATAGTTCCTAACGTGTAATCGAAACAAAATTATAACCCTTCAAATACTAGAGTAGTTGAGACGTAATTTTATTTGAATCAATTTTAATGTTTTAGTTTTAAGTCCCTAATTTTTATATTCGATCAAATTATGGTAATTATAGCAATTTACAATTAGTGATATGTCGAATTGTTTTAAGGATCATTCGCTGGTGAATTATTTACGTTTATGATGGAAGACTGCTCTATTCCGTTGTCTATTAAAGTTAATATGTTCGCTTTGACAGCCGACCGACACGGAATCACCCGTGGACGTCGGCGAGAGCCCGAGAGGCATTTAACAATGAGTCTCAGATGGCAAGCTAAACTTATCGAGGATGATTTAATATAGGAAACTGTATTTTTATAATAAACCTTAGGTAACATTTAATTTATTGTCATCAGTTACTCCCGAAATGTTTGACGTATCCCATGCCATAGTGTTAATGACGTCTGAAATTCGTATTAGCTATATTTAAAGCGGCCCTATTGGCTAGTTTGTGTTGTCGTTAAGTTTTATGTGTTAGCGATCGGCCTGACAGTCGCGTGTTGCGATGGCAAACGCTATTAAATTTACGTTGTAAATGCTTGCAAATTGTTGCATTTAAACCGTGCATTCAATTTGTGTCGCACTGGCAAAATTAGAGATACTAAACCACCAAACAAAATTGCAGCTTCTATCGAGGCAAACTGTATTATGGGTTACATTGAGTAGATTAAGAAGGTCAACAAAATAATGCGTATCTCTACTTGTGCCAATGTGAAATATTCTTTTATCTCAATACTGTTTAGTTGCTAACGGCGTATGTTTATGTTGAATTATTTGATGACGACAGATGAAACCTATACTTATGAAGGTGCTTACTGATGAATAGATTAACACACAAAACGTTTGTGCAAAAAGATTATGCGTTTAAAATAAACCATTATATTGGCCCGTGAAATATATTCATTGGTAAGTAAATGTTTAGTTACTAATTATTTTTAGAGATAGCGTATAATCGAATCACAAGTGAAATCAATATTGTTATAGTTTTATTACGATGGCAAAATTATATGATCGGCCCGTCCAGCAGGCGTCGTGGCCGAAGAGTTCTATCGAGTTTCTTAATATTTGGGCAACCTGTTTAGTTGTAGGTTGATTTTTATATTCCTGTATGTGAAATGGTTTACATTTTACGTTGTGATCATGCGAGTGCAAAATTATTTTTTTTTTAATTAGACCAGTTTCGTTGGCGTTTCGTCAATTATGGGCAGCAGACATGATGTATGCGTTTTGTTCTGCATAGTCCGAGAGCAGTATTTTTTAGATTTAATCTTTTATTGTATGAACCTCTTTTTATTATTTTTAACAATTATGAAATTCAATCGTTAGTTACTTTCTAACAATGAAATATTTAATAAAGAAATTACAAAATGATTGGGCTTTTAATTTACACACAACGATCAAACCAACGAGGCAAGCTGATTTAGGCAGACATGAAAATAAAAATAAAAATTCTTACACATTAATCATATTTATTTCATATAAATATATTTTTTTGGATAACCACACTTTGTATTAGAAGTTTACAGAGCTAAGTATAGGCTAATTATTATGAGATAATTCGTAAGACGCGCGAGTTACGTCCCTGGCGGGGGTGGGGGGCCGTTGACCCATTGCGGGGGCTGGCCGGCGGGGGCGCAGAAATTACCCCCAAACATCGGCACGCCATGCCGGAAGGGGGGCATCATGGGAGGCATGCGGGGGCCCGTTCCGAACTGAAAAGCGTTCGCCATGAACGGAGGCGGAGTCGCCGCGTTAAAAGGCATCGGGAACATCGGAGGGGCGTTGAAACTGAAGCCTCCGGGGTCGTTCGGGTGCGGGGGTGGCGTTCTCATGTCCATATTGGGCCAGGGTCTGGCGAATCTGGTGAACGCGTTGGGGTTTCTTCTGGAGCCAGCGGAGAAGGGGTTCCGGCCGCGGCTGGGGCCGCTTCCGAATCTGCTGCTGGATTCTGAAGGTCTTTGGTTTCTGGGTTTGCGCTGCTTGGAGGTTTCTCCGTCGGAGTCGTCGGGGCGTTGCTTCTGCTCTTTGCGCGCCTTGTTGGCGCGGCGCTCCTCTTCGTCGTCTGAGTACTCCACTTGGTGTGGAGGCGGCTCGATGTCGTTGAGCCACGACGCGTCAGAGCCTTTCACTCTGGAAATTAAAACTTTAATTAAATACAAGTAAGGATGTAGTTATTAACTATTATAATTGTTTACTTTGAATTAAACAAAAAAAATATGTATTTAAGTATTTATTTATCTATATAAGTATGTTTATCGTCGTCTAGTACCCATAGTACAAGCTTTGCTTAGTTTGGGACTAGATCGATTTGTGTAGATTGTCCCCTAATATTTTTTTAAGTGGAAAAAAACCTATCGTACTTTGAAGCGATTCAGTTCACTTGCTCGCTCTCAAGATATTGTACTACGAATCTGAATCACGTACCAGGGTGAACCCATTTTCATTGTAAATGTCATGTTGACATTCCATACACCTGCCAAAAATCATTGTGAAATTGGTTTTGAAAAGGTTCCACCCTGGTACGCGATTCAGTTTCCTTGACAATACTAAAAGCAGAAAGGAGATTGGAATAATAATAAATCATGGGACAATTGACCTAGTCCGAACTAAGCAAAGATTGTACTATGAGTAAATGAGTACTAGTCAAGTGTCCCGACCGGGAATCGAACCCGGGAAATCGTGCTTCGTAGTCAGGTTCTCTAAGAACGTATTACAGCGGCCCTGGTCACGAGTCGGGCCGCTGCAATGTGGTCTAATCGTGGTAATTTAAGCAATAAATCTTTAGTACGAGTACTTAGTAGGTGTACGGTTAGTCGCAGAGAAAAGGTAATGAGTGGTTACCGCCGTTATAGGGGGTACCTTTTCTCTGACAACACAAGCAGTACGTACTTCATGAGCTCAGCAAGGAACACATAGTTTGTGTGCTGGCTCTTCGGCGCAATGTAGACCTCCATGCCAGGAGTCACGCCGCGCTCCTTCACGTGCTCCTGCGAGTTGAAACGCACGCAGTAGTGCGGCTCTGTCACCTGGAGGACAAAGCGTTAAACTAAAGTTTACTGGTCGACATTACTATTCGAAGACATTATTTGTCTGATCTCAATTAATGTAACTGGCATGATTTATACATGACTAGCTGATGCCCGCGGCTTCGCCCCCGTTGTGTGGCGCCATCTGTCGAAAATTGGTCGTACCAACTCAGAAACCTTTGGCTCATGCACAACAACTTTGCTAAAGATCACATGATCAAATGCATAGTTTACGATTATATAAAGGACATACAGACAAACATTCATTTTTATATATTAAGATTACAGGAGTTTATCGCTATCCCGCGGGAACTACGCAATTTTGTGGGATAACACTTGCCTTCCTAGAGTCTAAAAATATCTCTATACGAATTTTATGTAAGCGGTTTAAGCGTAAAGAGATAACAGACAGACAGTTACTTTAGCATTTATAATATTAAGTAAGGATTATACATATAAACAAACATTAATAGATTTACTGTCATTAAGTACAAATGGAAAATCGTCCACTTAAATCCCCGTATCCCAGTAGTTCCATGGAAGTAGAATAGTACTATTTCATCTAATCCCATTTGTTCCATTATATGAATAAATACAGTTGAAACGTAATTAAATATAGTAAGAACAAGGATTGTTAGATAAGCAACGTTTTTCATAATAATGCTAATACATAATCATCCGTTAGTATATTGCGGTCAATCCCATTGCGATTTAACTGTACTGTACCGGAACTAATGAGACTAATTTTATCTTGCATAAACAGGATCCCAGTTCCATGGAACTACTGGGAGAAAAAAAATCCCAGTAGTCCCATAATGGAACTACCGGGATACAGGGACTTGAATTGACCATTTTGAAGTTTGACGAATAATAACATAAATAACCAAATTTATTTTCGTCATAAAATTTTACCAAGGGACGATTCCATTTCCAACATTCTGGACGGACAACTTTCCTTATTTATTATTATTACATAAAAATGAAATTATTCTGAGCCCAATTGCATAACAAAGTACAACTAATTATTACAAGCGGAACTCTCGCTTCAGTTATATTAACTAGAAAGGGAGTTCCGCTTGTAATATAAGTTGTACTTTGTTATGCAATTGGGCCCTGATTTGACGTATAATATTGAGTGGAAGATTTTCCATTTCAAAGATATAAAGAAAATGCATTTATTTACAACAACATAATGGTGGCACTTCACTTGGCGTTGCGTGTTCGCGTTGCGCTATTGCATCTCCGTCTTACACGCTAGAATCGGCATAGTGCTCCTCTCTCGCACACGCAACTATTTCGTCAAATACGCCAAGTGAAGTGACAGCATAAGACACATCAATATTATTACAATGAGACAACGCGAAGGATAAAGATAGACGTTGGTGAAACTGCAATACCGCGTAACCAGCTTTTTCCATAAGACTTAACTTGAAATTAAATAACAGTGAAAATTACACAAATTAGACCTTATGGAAAAGCTTAGTTACGCGGTATTGTAGTTTCACCAACGTTAAGTGTCATTGCGGTTGCAAATCGGACACTGGCTCACAGCTACTTAATGACAGTAAATCCATTAATTCAAGGGGCCCCAAGAGAACATCGCATTTACTTTTCGCAGCCAACAATGCAAACAGCAATAAAACAGGCTGCCATGTCAAGGCCGCAGACTGTAAGCATCGCATGCTGAGGCAGCGTGCTCTATAAATAAATTAAGCAAACCAGACATCCACTCAAGGGCGTCCTCACGGAAAGCCTTCCAAGTCGCCGAACTATTGACATGGTTTTGTAATATAGCAAGTAAAGTTGGACTACGTTAAATGATAGATTATTAAGACTGACTAAAAAAAAGTTGTGACTCAAAAATAACCTAATTAATTTTCATGTCAGAACGGAAAACCCGGCCTTATGTTATTCGTATCGCATTGCCGCGATCATTTTCACGCATCCAAAAATAAACATTTAGCTTCACTCGATTAAAGCTTAAAAAAATAAAATGTTACAAATGAATCCTTGAATTATTTTATTAAAAGAACTACCCAACGACACCAAACACTATGGGATAGACGAGAAAAAATGAATTTTTCACTTTGCGTGTTGGGCAATTTACCTACAAAAATGCATATTCAAAAATGTATTCTACCGCCTCGTGGATCTGATTGTTAGGAACAGTACAATCAACCGATTTGATTCCTAGGACTACCAAACTGTTTCATTGTGACTTTAATTTACGTCATTCATCGTCATTTTGAAATGCAACACCCAAAAATTTTGTGTTGTTCATAATATAAGGAAAGACAGATGAACATGACAAAGTAGTTAAACATGTAGATTATGAGTACTCACCGGTCCAAAGACGTCAAAGACCTTGCCCAGCGCCTTCGCCCCATTATCCAGGAACAGAACGCTGTCCAGGTCCACCGCTGGAGTCTCAGGAAACGCTCGGACTATAACTATGCACAAATACACTTATTAGTTAGTAATATAATTACAATGTGGGTATAAACCTGTTGAAATGAATATATCTTGGAAGTCCAATTGACTTGAAATTAGGTAAGTATAGTCGACCAAGAGATTCCTAGAGCACCCTAACATTCAATGTCAGTTGTATGGCTTAAAACTTTAAAGGTTATTTTCACTAGCAAGTCAATGCGCCAATCAGCTTGATTGTTTTTATTCCAATAAAGGAACTAGCATAAAAAATGGTAAAGCATTTGGTTGACTATAGAAGTACATATTATGTAGGAGTAGTTGGATGACAATGCAACAGTCAACAAAAAGTACAGTCAGCAAAAAAACAGCTTGCATCAAACTTAAAATTTTGACAAAGACTTATTTTGTTGGGGAGCCACTTGCATAATGTATAATCAGGGCGAGTTTTGAAAGGGATTGGAGTTGACAGTAATTCTATATGCTTACGTCAAAATATGTATGAAATTACAGTTCTGAAAGTCCCGTTCTTATTGCGGTTTGATAATAATAAACTTCCTTAACCCATTAGGAACAAGTTTAAGATTAATTAGGACCTACACACACGTGCTTATATTAAAATGCTATATCACAAGGTTCTTTAAATCTGATAATGCCGGCTCCTGCTGATTAAGTGTTCAAATCCTGGATATTTTTCTTGGAGTTTAAAAAATGGGTGATATTATAGTTTGACATACATTTGAACCAACTAAAAAGTGACCCACTGTGGAACTTTATCACAGATAATGTCAGTGACTTTGCATTGCTTGACAAGAAAAATCATTATGACGCTTACTGTGAAAAAGTTCTATGATGAGGCAGAAATCAAATGGTTCGACTGCACACCCTACCTGAACAATGTAAAATTATAAATTTTCAAAACTCCGGATTAACATTCAGCTTGGGCCGGGCACGCTCACCCAGTCTGTCGACGATGCTGGCGACGGTGCCTATACGCGTCATGTCTTGCGCTGGCAGGCTGATGGCGAGGTCCTCGATGGGCGGCAGGTCGTCGAACCCGAGCTCGCCCTGCACGCGCGGCACCTCGGTCTTCTGTCGCGCCTCTGTCTCCTCGCTGGGGGGTACCATTTGTTTAGCACCAGTATACCAGGTGGTACATTTAGATCAGTCAGTATGGGCAAGTCTGTAACTACATATAAGACATACAAGGGCCAATCAACTTTTAAACCGACTATAATCTGTCCGCAACATTTTTCAAACAATTGCAGATTTTTGTAAGTAAACATGTTTTTTCTGTAATTTAATAGATGAATAGCATGAATACATGCCATCCTACGTAAGTTTAACCTATTAAACCGTGAAATATCTTGTTGGAAGTACGATTTTTTGGTAACGCCAGAGACAATTTTGGTAACGCAGGAGACGCCAAAAACGTTGGTTTAAAAGTTGATTGGCCCACAAAGATGTTCTAAGGAAAAAACTTACTTATTTCGGGGAACAAACCAGTCATATTGAAGAAAAATATTAATATTCCAGTCCCTATACCAGCCTGTTGGTAACCAAATCAAGAAAGTCAAACTTGACTCAGTTCTCTTGGTCAGATTGACTTTAAATATGGTATACATACATATTATGTAGATAGGATGTATCCATCCATATAAATACATCCATCCAAAGTACAGTCAGCAAAAAAAACCATGTATTAAAAATGAAATTTTTCAAATAAAACTTTTGTAGTCTTTTTTTTTTAGATTTTCTGATCACCAAAATCGATGTCATGGTTCATATGAACAGATCTTTGTATGTCTTATAGTTACAGACTAACCCATACTAACCAATCTAAATGTACCACCCTGTATAATGACCAATATAACTGTAGATGGATATGATTATTTTATTAGTTAGTAATTATATTCCAAAGAGGATTATATTCCACTAAATAAAAGAAGGTAGAACTGGCAGGACCAAAAGTTATGGCGTTGTGTTAGCCAGCCAAATGCAATATTTGTAGTTGACTTTCACGCGTCACATTTTCGACATACTCTTTAGTTTAGTTGCTTTATGATGTGTTTTGTTTACATTTAGTAAAGTACCTAAACCTTTATAGTATAGTCATTATGCATTGAAAGCGAATGCTCAAAACACTTTGGAGCTTCATCCATTAGCAACTTTAAAAACGATCTGTGGTGCACTTTGACTTCACAATCTAGTGTGGAACATGCAAAAGGTGCACCAGCTAACCCAATGACAACATTCTAAAAATATCATTCACAATCAACTATAAGGAAGGAAGGACCTTGGTCGCTTAAGTGATAATTTGGCTCTGAATTTTAGTTCAATGTCAGTCTTTGTTTTAAATTTGCTTAAATGACAAACTCGTTTTTTTTTAAACCAGCCTAAAAACAACCTCAATGCCTTCTAAACACAATTAGTTGAAATGAAAAACAGGATTTCCAATATCTTCACCAGCAGCTTTGATCAATTATAACTGAAGATACACATTGCCGAACAAAATCCCCTTCAAAGAATGTCCAAACTTTTTTATTTGTTTGCGTAACAATTAACCCTTTCGGCGCGAGCGCCTTCTAGCGCGCTGCAATGGTCCTGCGCGCAGGCCCGACGAAGCGATGCAATGCGCCCGCGCCTGTGCCCGCGCGCAGTACATTTTTTCCAGTACCAAGTGCAGTATTCGATTCCATAAAGATAGCCGGGTCTGTAGATTCACTATTACAACGCTACGCAACGAGACAAAACGCTCAGTCACAGGCACAAACTAAGACTGTAACCAAAAACAAAATTAATGTAAAGGCACTAAGATAACCCGCCCTTTATCTATCAGGCTCAGGTCAGCGATGCTCGTGATTGGTCGATTTTCGTCTGAAAGCCTTTAACAATAATTATCGCATTTGTGCAACTATTGTAAGTAGCCACAAGGGGCATAAAACTTTAACTCGGACCTCTCGCTCGCACTTAGGGAGTCATATGGATGAGCGTAGTGTCACAAGACACACAGACATCAGCCGAGTGGGTCAGTGGGTAAAACCCTTTTATCGGACCTCTCGCTCGCACTTAGGAGTCAACGGTATACCAGGGTCACGGGACACGGTAAAGCCAGGTAGCCGAATAGGTTTAACACGGACTTGAATAATAATACGCAACATGATGAGATTGAAAACTTTAGTAAAATTTATACTGCACCGCATAATATCCCTACTTAGTGTACCGCTACTACTTTAAAAAATATTTATTTGGTTAATCTTACTAATATTATAAACGTGAAAGTTTGCATGGATGGGTGTGTACCTAGATGTTTGTTAATCTTTCACGGATTATGATGAAACTTGGCACATAAATAGTTTAATTTTTTATCCCGGAAAAATGCGTAGTTTAGGCGGGATAGCGATGAACGAATTATTCGCAGACGGAGTCGCGGCCAACAGCTAGTCAACAATCCTATTTCCTTCTGCTATTTATCTACACTTTTCGCTAAAATACATATTCAATGCTTATACCTACGAATTATTTTAAAAATATAAAAACATATGGTTCTATGCTGTAGAATACCATCCACTGTGATTGGCAGTACGCTACGGCGCAATGATGCACCGTGTTATCATGGCATTTTCAAAGTTAAAATATGAATATAAAGTTAATTTTTTTAACTGAATATGGATATCAAAATCCAAATTTCTGGTTTATCAAATAAAGATGAAAACTTTTTAACCAAATACAGATAATAAATGACAGTCGAATTTCAAAGTATTTTTTCTCTGCAAATACCGTGGAACAATAATAAAAAAAAATGACACTAAATGAATTATAGATCCAGTAATCCTGATCAACCAAAAACTACATAAATTTTGGACAAAATAGTATATTTAGATCAAGATTTGTAATAATGCTCATGCGCATCATGCGCGCACAAGAGACTGCAATCCCATGATGCGCATGGTCATCATGCGCGCGCGAGAGCCTGCAATCTCATGATGCACATGGGCATCATGCGCGCCGAAAGGGTTAAAATCATCACCTACACAGAAATTTGAACCTAGTCTTTACTTCATTACAGTCGAATTTCGGTTGACACTTGACAGCTAACTTGAAAATTTCACGCAACATACTGAGAAAAAAGAAGGCCACTTTTATCAAAGTGGCGCTCATTTGGCTCGGACATTTTCGGGCGCGCGACTGTGGATCTACAGTTATAATTGATCAAAGACCAGCAGTTTGTTTATTATTCTCTTGTCTTGTCTACCCTCCTTTATTATTGTATCAGAAAATCAATTCAGGAGAAACTTCAATAGCCATATAAAGTTTCTAAATCTAAAAGCAAAAACAAAAACAACCAGCATATTTACAATCAACAGTCTAGAAAATAAACATACAGGTTCAAGATTACAAAACAGTGGACTAGAGGAGAAGATTATGACATAATATTATGTAATGAGAACAGAAAGTGAATGTTTTAATTAGCTGCATAATAAGTTTTTTTTTAAATTTGGTTTTTAAACATTTAATTAAAACAATTGGAATTCATCTAGACATAAAACCAAAGTAGACTTGGTCTGACATGGTATAATTAAGGAGTCATTCGTAAATATGTTCTGACATCCCCTATGACGTCAAAAATAAGCAAGGCGTAGATAGACCAATCCACCCCCCCTTTGATGCTTACACAACAGTTAAACATATTGTGCAAGAGTGTGAACAATCTAGTCTGCTTTAATTCTTTTACTTTTGGTTTAAATGATTTTGAATAGGAGTCTAGAAAAGGTTTCACACATTGTTAAATGATTATATGAATGTATTAAATTTATAAAAATGTTATCAAGATGTAGTCCAAGATCATTTCAAGTTGCTTCAGTTAGTTTACTAGATTAACAAGAACTTGCAGACCCTGGGAATTTTCCGGCAGTGATTAAACTGTTACTGTAAAATGAAATCTAGAGTTTAAAATCAATTTAATGTGATAATAAAACATGATGCAATTTAGCCTGGTTTGTAAAAAAATGTTAATGACTAATTAAATTAGTTTAATTAAAATGTGGAATTGTATAATTGTGTATGAAATAAATATGAATTGAAGCCACAGGAATGTTAATAAAAGGCAATCAAATAATGGACCACATGAATAACAGTAATGTCCAAAATTGAGGATGAATCACATTCAAATTTAACAATATTAACAATTGAATAATTTGTGTGATCATTACAGCCCTGCTGTTTCCTGTGACTATGCCTTACTTGCATGAGTTAGCATACATACATAAAAAATTAAAAAAAAATATTTTGTAGGTAGGTTGGCAGCAAAGAACTCTTTTAAATATCTTTTTTACCATAAGTGTTTAACCCATGAAAAACTTTAGGCTTTCTTTTCTATTTTCATTTACATGTATAAAATTGGAATTATATGGGCCCCCATTATGGGACCGCCCAGACAAAAATACCATTTTTTTTTAACTCCCCACATAGGTACAAAGGGCAAAACTTGAACACACATGTGTATTGTATTTTAAGCTGGATGCAAATGGAAGGAGCTTCAAAGGATCTATATAGGTAATTTTATTAAAAAAAATACAAGATAGCAGGGTAAACAAATAATCCCAAAATAAGTAGTTTGAAAAGAGTTGCAGTCACTCCAGCTCTCTTTAATACATTTTTTTATACAGATAAATTCCTGCAGATAAAGAGAGCTGCGTGACTAGCAATTTTTCACAAAAAAGATTGTGTGAATGTTATGATTGTGTCACAAATTATATCATTCAGGTTTTCATACACCATTGTTTTCAAAAACCTTCAAAACAGTTGGTACCAAACTATTTTTATGACTGCCATATGAGTACGATTTAAACCAACCTACCTGCTAGATAGCTCTTCAAGGATATCCTTGACGGAATCCACATCGCTATCACTGGAGTCACTTGACGAACTAGAGTCAGAATCACTGTCCTCACGATACTCAGTCACCTCGTATTCTACTACACCACTCTCCGAACTGTCTATGATCATGTGCCTCGACTTCTCGACCTCCTCTCGCGCGGAAGGCCGCGACAACGGACCGTGAGCACAAGCATTTATAATGTTATTCTTCAACACCATTTCACTAAGTTCCGCGGCATCTGAATCGTTTCCCGTATGATTTGATCGAGTCTCTGTGTCGTCGGAGTCCGAATCCGAAGCGCCGTAAGCCGCGATCAAACTTAACGACACATTTTTATTATTGCTTTCATTGGGATTGTCCATTGTGACGACTGGTGCGTGAATCCGCGTGCTCTAAATTAAATCTCCTACCTAAGCTTATGAGTTTTAATTTTAGTCTTTCGTCGATAATGCACCAGAAAAAGTTATTAACTACTATTGTATTGAGAATTCTTCTTGGAATAACAGAAATGACTCGAAGAAAACAGGAAAAATGCACGAAAATGGTGTTTAGCGAAGTGACAATTCACGTTTTTAAAAGTCAAGAAAACGATGTTGCCATTTCGTAAAGAAATGCTGTTCGGGAGATTGTTTTAAGCGCTCACAATCGTAGCTCATTAGATCGATTCGAATCGATTTTTATGCGACTGCTACATTGTAGTGTGTGGCCATGGCGAAGATTTTCCGACCGAAAATTGAGTTTCTATTAGTGTCCGACCGAAACACGATTTTTAGCCGAAACCGAAACCGAATATTCGGTTTTTTTCTGATTTCGGCCGAAACCGAAACCGAAATTTTTGAAGACATATCATATCAAACAAAATATTCCAAATTACTGTACAAATCGTAAGGAAAAGGTTATTGCAAGGATTTCTTATATGAGAACAGTTACTTTTTTTGTAAAACAAAATAAAAAACGTTTATTTTTAATGAAAGATGACTTGGCATAGGTATTATATTATTCAAAACAAACAACCTATTCTTATCACGTCTAAACTAAATTCACAATCCTAATATCAAACGTATTGTTCATTAATCACAGCATAAAATGCAGTAACAGATTCTAATAAAAAGTAAATAATGATTTAATAAATAAACAACATTCACCATATTTTGTCACGCGCTATGTGGTTCACAAACAAACGTCACAAGCTGCATGCATACTACTATCGCTGGTCCCAGCTGGGCCGGCCGCCGATGCATTACCTATACCTAAAGGTAACGCCACCAGAGTTGAGGCCACGCACACAACCACATCTCATGTAATGACAGCGGGATTTTGACGTTGTGTTGTCGTTAAACGTCAACACAACGTCAAAATCCCGCTGTCATTACATGAGATGTGGTTGTGTGCGTGGCCTCAACTCTGGTGGCGTTACCTTTAACCTTCGGCCGGGCCGAAATTACTCCGCGGCCTCTCGCGGCTCTCGCATCGGGAGCGCTCGGCTTAATCCGGCCACACTCGGCCGGACTCAACTCTGGTGGCGTTACCTTTACCCGGCCGAGTGTGGCCGGATTAAGCCGAGCGCTCCCGATGCGAGAGCCGCGAGAGGCCGCGGAGTAATTTCGGCCCGGCCGAAGGTTTCGGCCGGATTCTGGCCGAAACCGAAACTTCGGCCGAAATCACTTTTTTGGCCGAAACTGGCCGAAACCGAAACTTCGGTCGGACACTAGTTTTTATTTAAAGAACGCATATTCGAAGATTGCGGGCTGCGGTTGCGTGGTCAAACCAGCTAAGTCGATCAGTATTCGCAGGAATTTTGAATTAAGAGTTTTACATAGTATTCTACTTTCAACAATTATTTCGACTTGTTGGGTTCAAGCACCCTATACAATAAAAGTGGACCGCAGCCCACTAATTTGATACTTTAGAGAGTAACAATGTTGCTAATACATTAGAAACAAATCCAATGCAATGAATTTTATTTTTCCATGTCTAATAAACGGTATCATTGGGTACTGCCTGGCGTGCAAAACGTTTAGCCACACTGTAAATAGTTCATGTGAATATTCTTCTAATTGGCACAAGGATATAGTAAGAAGTAAAACGATTTTCAACATCAAAAGGTTTTATTTCGCTTCAGTATCGGCTACATCTGCCCTCGTCTTGCCGCGCTTCTTGCGCGGTGGATGCGGCAGTTTATAATGCACGGTACGCACGTGCAGATTCCTACTAGTCGAGTATTTGAACTTTTTTCCGCACATCGAACACTCATATGGGGTTACACCTGTGTGTACCTGGAATAATAATAATAATTGTAATAATTATTAAATGGCTCCATCAGCCATCAGTTCTACGAGCGATGTGCCTTGCCCACTCAGCCCACTGCCACTTGAGTCTGGCGATTCTTCGAGCTATGTTGGTGATTATAGAGCACTAATTGTTGCCCGCGACTCCG
The DNA here is from genome assembly GCA_947563465.1 of Archips xylosteana. NCBI lineage: Eukaryota > Metazoa > Arthropoda > Insecta > Lepidoptera > Tortricidae > Archips > Archips xylosteana. Next base: position 16,828,152 of record OX387358.1, read on the forward strand.
TCTGCGAAGAATTCGCTTATCGCTACCCCGTGGGAACTATGCAATTTTCCGGGATAAATACTATCCTATGTCCTTCGGAGGGTCTCAAACTATGTCCATAAATTTCATTTTAATCCCCACAATAGACTTTGAAAAAAAAAATTCGACAATTATTTGCAAAATAATTTGTGGCCAAGTGACCACCACTCCTCTTATGTCCCGAGGCCTCCAGACCTCTAAATCCGGCCCTGCGTTTCACTGACCCTGGCATACTGTGTAGACTTCGTCTACGACTTTGTCGGGGCGAAAGGATTTAGCACTATAACAAGTTTGATATTAAGTAACTTTTATATATTTCATACTAAATACAAACTGAAATATGGATGCACTGAAAAAAACCCCAAAAACTTGTTAAAGTTTGGCTTATAGTCCGACAAGCTCGTGCGCGGCTCTCCGCGGAACCCTGTCGCAGTCAGCATTTGCCGCACTTGTTAAAAACAATCTCGTTAAGGACAGCAGAGACTCCCTGCGACAGGGTTCTGCCGAGCGCCGCGCACGAGCTTGTCGGACTATTGTAGCGACATCTCTTGTCCGGGTGAGCGGATAGTTCCGAAGGAGTGTTGAAGTCTCTCGATGAGGGTATAAACATAGATGGCGCTGTATCACTGCTATATAATTAAGTGATTATCTAACAGATTGAGATATGGATGTATGGGAAAAATTCGTGTCTAAACTCCTGACCAGTGGTGGTGTAGGGGAATGGCACGCGGCACGGATTGCTGAGGACCTGGGTTCGATTTCCAGCGCTGGTCTTTTTTCTGTGCATCCATATTTCAGTTTGTATTTAAATAAATAAATTTTACGGGACAATTCACACCAATTGACCTAGTCCCAAAGTAAGCTAAGCATAGCTTGTGTTATGGGTTCAAGGCAACGGATAAACATACTTATATAGATAGATACATACTTAAATACATATTAAACACCCAAGACCCGAGAACAAATACCGTAAACTGGGGTTACTTTCAAATGCAGGGGCTACTTTGGAAAACAGTTTTTACGCAGAGTCCTTATTTTTTTAGACCATCTGTGGCAGTGACTACATAGATAACTACCTTGATAAATTATCTAACTTTTTACGTTATTTGCTCAATCGAGCTATGAATATTTGCGTTTTTATAACCATATTAAATCTATCAAAGTAGCCCCAAAATTTCCTAAAGTAACCCCACCCCAGTTTACCGTATTCGTATTGTTCATACAAATATCTGCCCCGACGCGGGAATCGAACCCGGGACCTCAAGCTTCGTAGTCAGGTTCTCTACCTACTTGGCCAGATGACCAGATGGTCGTAAACGTCGTGGTCGTCGTTGGTTAGCACTGTACCCGGTAGTGGCGCGCGAGGTTTCCGCGCTGCTTGAAGGCGCTCGGGCAGGCGTGGCAGCGGTGCGGGCGCGCGGGCGCATGCGCGGCGGCGTGCCGCGCCAGCGAGTACTTGTCGTGGAACATGCGCCCGCACTGCGCGCACGGCACCGCGGCCGGCGAGTGCCGCAGCATATGTAGCTCCAGCTTTGTGGAGTTCTATGAATAGTTTACATTTTAATCATGAAACTACCGTGAGACTCACTCATAGTGAAAAAAATGGATCACTCGCGTCTTAAAACGAGTTTAATCACGGCGGCTGCCAAACGCGCACAGTTAGTCAGTTGTGCGCGTTCGGCAGCCGCCGTGACGTGCGACTCCAAGAGGAAGGGCTACGAATAGCCCGAAACAGTCGAGTTAAACTCACTTTAAGACGTGAGTGATCCGTTTGTTTTCACTATAATAGAGTTTACAGTTCGAGGGGTGGTCGAACCCGATAAATCAATCTAAAGTAGGTATTATACACTCACGGTCAATAACTATAAATTAAAAATTTAAAAAACCCCCAATGCAAGTAAATCTAAGAAACCTTTCATTTTATTTCCAATTTTGCTGTTTAATTTCCTTGCAATCGAAGTAAAAAGCAGAGTTTAATACTCGAGCATTAAACCCATTTTTCCCTCGACGTGTCCGTCTACCCTCCTTCGCCGTACCTGCTCGGGTGTCTATGAACGTTTCGGGTAAAATGCCTGGTTTTATGCTCTTATTGTACAATCAATTATTTGTATCAGGATTTCTGTAATGACTAATGATGCATTTACATCCCAAATCCTTACCACAATTTTTTTAACGAGTGAGCTTAAAGCGATATAGTTTTCAGGAATAGCAATCATTTGGGAATTGAATTTTATCAACTCCCATGGTAATTTTAAGTCCCAGAATTGCAACTACCCAGGAGTAACCACATTCTTCAATACTGTATAGTAGTGGCCATAATTCGAGAGACAAGCTTGACAATTAAAGGGTTACCAGGGTTAGACGAAATTACTCATACTCATACTCATTTATTCATTGCAATTAAATAGTGATGTGGCCGATATCGATAATCAGTGTCGACTGGACTATATGATGTGATATAAGACGGGTTTTATTTACTTCCGTTAATGATATCTTACATTAAAATGTAAATTGTTAAATTAATTTAATCATATCACCGTCAGTAATTAATAAACACCACAGGTAGCCAAAGCCGTAATGTTTTTTTTTATTATCGACACGAACAGCACTACCCTGTCTGTGGCAATATTTGAGCAAAATGAATTGTCAAAGTTGTCTCTCGAATTATGGCCACTACTATAAGTAAGTACTGTAGTAATAAGTGTCACCTGGAAGCCCTTTCCGCAAGCATGGCACACAGCAGTGACCACGGGCCGGTAGAGCCGCCGTGCCGCGGGATGCGCCCGAGACACGTGCCGCCAGTGTTGCGACCGACTGTTTACCACCACGTCACACTAAACAAATACATACTTTACTAGCCAAAAGCTGGATAGTAGTGTCGCTGGATAATAGCAAATAGTATCGGTATACACTTTTCTCAAACATGCTATGAAATATTGACGTTATGTACCTTAAAATATAACACGAAGTGTCACGTTGCAGGAGCGGCTAGACGAGAGGTCAATAATGGAATTTCATACAACATTGCTGGCCTTGGCACGGCTGATGGTGATGGTGATGATGATGATGGTGGTGATTGTGATGGTGATGATGGTGATGGTAGTGATGGTCATAATGATGATGATGGTGGTGGTGGTGGTGGTGGTGGTGATGATGATGGTGATGATTATGATGGTGATGGTGATGATGCTGTTTGAGAAAAGCTCTATACAAGCCTCGGCCACGAACAGGGATTACCGGCCTCGTATCTCTAGATGGCGTCGTTACCACTCGGCCATCTACAACTACTCGGCCGGCAATCCCCTATTTCGCGGCCGCTGCAGTTAATGTACTATTGTGTACAAAGACAAAGTCAAAATTCTTTATACAATTTAGGCATCAATTGATGCTCCTGTGAACGTCGAAGAATCTAAATGACCATATTTCCTTTCAAATTGTTACATTATAGCTGTGACTTATTTTTCAAAAGTGTTTTTCAATAAAAAGACACGTCAAGATCGCTTACCTTCTTACTAATGCCAAAAAAACGAAGTATAAATGCCTACAATCGGTCGAGTCCTGGCGCGCAACAAAAAGTCGAACGGAATGGGGTCTGTGATTAGTGGAGAAGCCCAAATACTGTTTATTCTTTGTGAGAACACTTACATGCTCGCACTGCGTCGGATAAGAATCCCCAGGAAGACTCCAGCTGGTTTTCTTCCTCGCCCGCCCGTGCTCCACTTTCCCGTGTTCCACCAGCTGCTTCAACGAAGGGAACTCGACGCCGCATTTGTTGCAACAGTTCTTTAGACTTGGGTCTTGCGGCGTTGAATCACTGGAGAAACATGAGATATAAGTAGTACAGTTTTTGTGTTCTCGCCGAAAACGTATGTGGCGACCTAACGCCAACTAGTCGGCAAATAGAGAAGTTGCCACATTCTATATCGCGCTATCGAAGTAGAACTTTGTCTGTTCGGTGTCGACCGAGACCCTTGGTTCGTGGGGATCTAGTGCTATAAAGCTCTATAAAGAAATATTAAAGAGGTTAGTCAACGTCACAGGAGACCAAAGAGCTGGCAGCTTCCTCCAACAAAGAATATAGCTATACCGTTAAACTAAGTCCTCGCCCGCGCGGTACAGAGGCTGGGGATATGACGACAAAGGGGCCGAGCCGAGAGAGGTGCGGACGGCAGGCATGTATAAAATAAATAAATATATAAATATTAGGGGACAACCTTACACAAATCGACCTAGTCCCAAACTAAGCAAAGCTTGTACTATGGGTACTAGACGACGATAGACATACTTATATAGATAAATAAATACTTAAATACAAAGAAAACATCCATAACTCAGGAACAAATATTCGTGCTCATCACACAAATAAATGCCCCTACCGGGATTTGAACCCAGGACCTCTTGCTTCGTAGGCAGGGTCACTACCAACTAGGCTAAAGCGGTCGTTAAGTGCAAGTATTCCATGCCTGTATACCTATTAAATGACAATGGTCTAAATTTTTCCCAAGCGAGTTATGGATTTACGTACATACAGTTTTTCTTCCCAAGGGAGTTCTAACTTTAAAATTTGCAAACAAGTTAGTAGATATGTCATTTCAGACTAAGGAGGTTTCAAGTCAGCCAACTTTTATTTATATCTTTATAACTTAGCTATAATATAACCCAATTTTACAATACAAAATTTATGTACGCTTCATGAAAATTCGAATCATTTTAAAGTTATATCAAATAGTTTTGCAATAATAAGTAGCATTCTAATTGTGTAATGTAATATAACATGCTTCCAATTCTCTTCATTCGGACTTCGGTCCCCAGGCATTATAACATCTGCCTGAAGAGAGATTAGATTACTCTACTGTGGCCAATCCCCACAAGCATGACAATTGACCAGTGCTAGGTCCTCACCAAAAACTTTTCTTTGTCTTGTGTTGTTTGGAAGTCAGCATGTGGACACGCCTCGCGCCTTCCGTCTTAAAGTTGAGGTCACACTGCTGGCAGCGATACGGCAAGCTTTCTTCTTGATCCTGCTAAATTACGATGAATCTATAGAAAAACTGCTTAGTATTTTAGTAATTTATTCAATCAGGCGTTACTTTGCTCACCCGCGACCTTACGATAGTTACGTTTATGTAAGAAATGCGTGTTCATGCAGTTCCTCCACCTCCACACTGTACGAATTAGTTTAGTTTAACGTTTGGTAGCATAGCGTACGGTTGTGGTGCCAACTCTGAGGGTGAGCTCTGGTTGAGTTCGAAACGCGTCAGTGTAGTTTGGTGGTGGTGATGGTTGGGTTTGTGTGATTTGTGTGTGTTCGTACAGTGTGGAGGGAGGTGGAGGAACTGCATGAACACGCATTTCTTACATAAACGTAACTATCGTAAAGTCGCGGGTGAGCAAAGTAATTGTTGTAGTTTATTAGCCTTTTAGTATTATTTAGTTATATATGAGTCTAGTATAGTTTTGATTGGGAGTGTAACTGAGAGATAACTCCAAACAAAAAATGCTGAATAACTGTTTATTTTATTCCCAAAAAGTGCCCTCTGTACTGTCGTCTACATTAAAGTAATGCGCGCTGAGCATTTGATTGTGTACATTAGTTAATTACACGTCAGTTAACGTTTAACACTCGTTCATGTAACGTGTGAAATGAAATGAAATGTGGTCGCATTACTATCAATAAAGGTTATTATTCGGGATTATCTGTGAGTTCTTATTACAAAACTCTACAGACGTAGTGGTTATATTCTCTTTGCTCTACAGTTAAGCAACAAACAGTTCTACTTGGTGTATACAATCTTGAAGTCTTTTTATTGAAAAACGCTTTTGAAAAAATAGTAAAGTAACTACCTATTACTTATGAAACCAAATGAACGTAAATGACCTTAATTATGACCTTGCTAATTGCAACATATTTGCTACGATTTATTTTTCAAAAGCGTTTTTCAATAAAAAGACACATCAAGAACGCTTACCTTCTTTCTAATGCTAAAAAAACGAAGTATACCGAATGATATAAAGCTGCGCAAATTGACTGACTGGCTTCTGGATAAATGTTTTTAAAGTGTTAAGGATGATTTAGAATTTAAGATCAATTTATTATTATTACTGAAGATGAATTATAACGAAAATTAATTATTATTTGTTGTAACAGCTTAATGTCTGTATTCTAGCAAATAAACTTATTTGATTTGTATACAGGGTGGTCCAAAAACTGAAGTCCAAAAAAAAATTTAGATGCCTCACATCCGGGGCTATCCGAATATACCCCATGTATGTTGGCCGATTTTTTGTAGTTTTCGAGTAATTAATTTTTAAAGATTTTTTCAAGAATTTTCGGGCCGAGCAGTTTAACATCATGTAACTTTTTTTGGTTACGTTTTTTCTGAGTGTTTTTTTTTTGTGACATTATCCTCACAAACTGTACTTTCACACATAAAATAATCAGCTTCCCAACCTTGATGCAAGTTACAATAAAATTGACCGAAAGTGAAAGTTTTACCTTTGAGCAAATGGAAGTTTGATTTTGTAAAAAAAAACCTAAAAATCTCAGAATTCAAAGACCAGAAGTAATTTTAAAAACTTCGCCAATCTCTAAACTTTCAGAATAATACAAAAAAAGTGACACTTACTAGGGCATAATTTGCTGGATTCGACTTTCAATCGTACTAAGGTAGAATGTGTAATAAAGAGTCTGTTGTTAGTAAAGTAACATAAAAACTGTTTTTATTTGGCCGAACCTAATTTGGTACTGGCCATCAATAAAGCCATGTAATACTTTTAATGAACAAATAAATTTGTTCTTCTTCTGTCTGTCTGTCTGTCTGTTCGTGTCGACCGCCGGATTTGAATCCCATTGACTTCTTTGTCTGGGGATATTACAAAGAACTGGTCGTTTAGGTTCATTTCGTCCACATTCCCACTTCAAGAACATTCTTGAAAAAATCTTTAAAAATTAATTACTCGAAAACTACAAAAAATCGGCCAACATACATGGGGTATATTCGGATAGCCCCGGATATGAGGCATCTAAATTTTTTTTTTGGCGTCAGTGTTTGGACCACCCTGTATATGTATACTCACAGTGTTATCGTGATGCACGGTAGCAGCGTGCAGCGCGAGTCCCCTTGCGCTGACGAACGCGCGGCCGCACTCCGCGCACGCGACCGCGCCGGCGTGCTGCGCGCGCGCGTGCGCACCGAGCGCCGACGCGTGCGCGCTCGCGAACGAGCACGAGCCGCACAAGTACAAGCACATGAATAAAAAACGAACAGAATAAACGCTTCAAACAACGCCGCGCACGCATTACACTACTACACGCACAACATATGTGTGCGTGACCTGTCACAGACAGTCGGGGGGGGCGTGTACCGGCGCCCGCTCGGAGACAAACCGGTTTGAACTAGCTCAGTGAGTAGACAAAGTTCAGTACGCTTAGTATAAGTTTTACTTCACCAAAATACTTCTCGATCGCGTTTACGTAAAAATTTCAATTACTATGGAAACATGGACAGTGCCTCCGCGCGCGCGCGTCCATGTTTCCATAGAATTGAAATTTTTACGTAAACGCGATCGAGAAGTATTTTGGTGAAGTAAAACTTATACAGTACGCTTAGTATAAGTTTTACTTCACCAAAATACTTCTCGATCGCGTTTACGTAAAAATTTCAATTCTATGGAAACATGGACGCGTGTGCGCGGAGGCGCTGTCCATGTTTCCCTAGTAAATGATTTTTTTACGTTAACGCGATCGAGAAGTATTTTGGTGAAGTAAAACTTATACTAAGCGTACTGAGCGTGCAGGTGTGCCGCCAGCGACGACGCGACCGTTTAGCGTTTAGCTACATAGTTCGAGTGTTCGGTTGTTTTAAAGATGCCTGCCTGTTGCAGTGTTTGTAGATATACAGATATTAGATACTTAAGTACTTGTTTGAATAAAATATTTTGATTTTTAATTTTTTTTTTTACCGAGTGACAACCCTATGATAATAGGTAAGAATTTCGAGCTCTGTTCGGTAGCTTTTATTCTGTTCGTTTTTTACTCATGTGGTACAAGTGCCCGGAGTGCCATTTGTGTACTCACGGTGTTATCGTGATGCACCGTAGCAGCGTGCAGCGAGAGTCCCCTTGCGCTGACGAACGCGCGGCCGCACTCCGCGCACGCGACCGCGCCGGCGTGCTGCGCGCGCGCGTGCGCACCGAGCGCCGACGCGTGCGCGCTCGCGAACGGGCACGAGCCGCACGAGTACAAGTGCCCCGAGTGCCATTTGTGGTGCTTTTTTGCTACGCCACTAGAATAGAAATTCAGGGGTTCATATCGGGTTGCATAAAATTTTAAGTCATAATTATCATTTGGCCTTAGATTATTTATACAAAACGTTAAAAAAAACCATTTGACAGCTTCATCTTACGATCGCGTTACGTCATTCCGGTTGAAGGGGGCAAATGACATATAAGCAGACATATAAACAGTTGGCTTATATTTTTCGGGACGTTTTTATGCCGCCTAAGCTCTATCTAGTGTTTAAATAATCTAAGCATTTGGCGTAATTCATCATCATCATTTTACATAACTCTTTTTTTTTCAGAAACCATTAATTTATTCAGAGTTGTTATAAAAAAAGGCCAACGTAACCTATAGACTTTAAGTAGGATTCCTACAGGATAACCATTACCAAATTTCTGAAAACGGTTTCAACGAGAAAAAAAATATGTATGACTAACAAAAGTTATGACAAACATTACATTACATTATGACTAAGAATTTTATGCCATCAGATACGTTCCCGAAATTCTCAGAACACAAAAACTCGCACAACTAAACAAGCCTGATACCCCATGCTGACCATAGCTGGGCACCGTTAACAAAATTAATTCGTTAATCGCTAATCCGCTACTAAAAAAAGTTAACTTCGGTAAACGTTAAAGGGTTACATTTCGTGAGACTTAGCGAAATTTTTCGTTAATCCGGTAATACGTGGTAACAGTTCCTATAACCTAGTTATAAAAACTGTTGGAACTGGAATACGATTCCATAATACCTACAGTTTTGATTTGCACAGTGCACTCTATCTTTATAAATACTTACACACAGTTTAGAAAGTCCCAAAAGTACGTTCCTAACTAGTACTTATTTCTATAACATAATTTGAATATGTATGTTACTCTGTAAGGTATTTATCTATGGGCCTTTGCAGCCTGAAACAACAAACAAAACACTATTTAACTCTTTTTCTTTTAATTTAAGATAAATTTGGTAAACTTACACATTATTAAATGTCTTAGGGCAAGTTTTGCAGTAAAACTTCTTCCCGTGAGTTCTGTTGGCGTGGGACTTCGCCAAAACTTCGTTCTTGAACCGAAGCTTGCAGACAGTACACTCTGCTTTGCCTCGACTCTGGCAACAAGAAATCCGATAATAATAATAATAATAATAATTCATTTATTGCATGAAAACAGGTACAGAAGGAAAGATGGTAAAAATAAATTTAGCATGCACATGACCGTAATCTACCTACCATAATGCATGGTGTACAATATTATAAAGAAAATATTGATGAATATATAACTGATTGGATTCAGGTGTTACTTTGCAGAGATCCATAATATCAATGAACAAATGTCTAAAAAGCCGTGGTGTGGTAGTGGTGGTTTGACTTATGGCCTCTCAAGCAGATCGTGGGTAACCCTTTAATAAGGTAGAAGCGACTTAGCGACCACATGCATTGAGTTGGATATTCAACCCTATTTGTTTCACAATACGTCACAATATCCATTGTAATTATTGAGAATACGACTTGCTTTTAACCTTTTCAACGCCAATGACGGATATATACGTCACTAAAAACAACATCAAAACTATCTTCAGGCAATGACATATGATTTAATGTAGCTTCACGTTTTGGCTAGGTATGGCATTGACAAGGTTAAAAATATCCTATGTCAGGTATGTATTCGATTGCTGCTTTTGATTCTGTGGTTTTGGTACTAATGCTCCAATAAATGGGGCCTTATTAGGGGTTATATTATTATTATGTGAAACTGAGCGAACCGACACTCAGAGTAAAAGCAAATACTGAAAACGCACCAATACCAGCACCGTCTGTCACATAAGGGCACACAAGGGCCTCGAAAGTCCAACATATTCGCTTAAATACACGATAAACAATTTTGTTGGCATTGTCATTCATCCTTTTTACGTTCGAACAGGGCTCCAGTTAGTTGGTGCCTAGTATCAGAGGCCATAAGAAATCTCTCATCAAAACTCATAATGCATAAGTTACACGTTTAATTTTAGTAAAATTAACTAAAATTATTTTTCCCATTTGCACCGGTTGGTTTGACTTGAAATTCAGTATTCGAAATTAAATTCTATTTAACAAAGTTATCTACTTACTTTGAAAAAAACATTCGACAGTTCAATTTAACTTACTGGTTCATGCCTTAGAATGTGCAGTTGATAAGTGTTGTGATGTGCAAATATTTTGGAGCAGATTTGACATTTCAATGTTTCGTCACTGGATTCCGTGTCTGCTTTGGTTCTGTTCCATTCTTCGATTTGTTGCTCTAACTGAGAACATAAACATTTATTGAAAACCTCGAAAATAAGAACGCAGAATAGACAATAGACGGTTTTAAATAAATTCAACAGGCTTAAGTAGGTGTAGGCAACAAATAGAGACAGATACGCAAAATCAATAAAATTACAAATGAAAATTTTTATTATAAATTTCCAAGCAACTATAAAATCAAAGGCCCACCGATAGTGTCTTTTTCAACCTCGACAGTGATGTTATTGCTATCATCGATAGTATCGATGGAGCTACATACATTTAAAAAAATTGATTGAAACAACTAAAGTAAATGACTTGTTGTATGTAGTTGTGGGGAATTTAGTTGTATCCTACATGTATAGTCATAATTTCCTTAGATCAACCCAAACCTCCAGCTAAGTTCAATGATCTTTTCATCTATATCTCAATATTATTACTTTACTAATTAGGATTTGTAAGCACTCACCAAGTAGGGGTATACTTAACCATCTGCTTCGCACAAACCAACACTCAAATCTCACTTGGCCCAACGTTCATCCTTCCATCCATCTCCAGACTAACTACGTCACAACTAGTGTTGCCAGTTATCGACGTTACGTTCAGAAATATTATAAGGAACTCACCAGCAAGTGTTAATCGCGATCATTCGCGACAGTAGTAGTGCACAGAATTGATATGGAGCTTGAGTCATTTATCTAATTTGGAACGTAAAATTGTTTATATGGACATATTACTACCACCTACATACAACCTCCTTTACTTAAGTTTTTCACTTACATAATGTTAGTATCTTATACAGCATATAAAAATAACTTACTGTTAATTTTACTATAGTAAAGTGCTTCTGCATTTCCACTTCATCTGGCGTAAGTCCCTCTTTATTTGACTTCTTACCTGTTCTTTTAGAAGTTCTTGTTTCCTAAGACAGAATACAACTCTTAATTAATTAATACCATTTTTATATTTACATGTACTGCCAGTAGTAACTTTACTTACTTCTTCGTGAATTATGCTAATTACTCCAGGCTTTAATTCAGCTTCTAAATTTAAGTTTTCAGTACAATTAATTTCAGAAATTGAACATTCGGATTTGTCATCACTATCTTCATGAAAATTTGCATCTATCGCATTATAGTCATCAATCACATTTATTTCTTCAGGTCGTGTGAAATTGGTTACTTCTATTTTAGGTACTTCAATAAAATTAACAACAGTTTTACCGCTACTGTTTTCATCATCATTCTGAGTATTATCAACATTTAAGACTTCTGAACTATCTTTAAATTCTACTCCATTAGTGTTATTTTCTTGAATCCCCAACGATGATATTAGATTGAGTTCCTTTCTATTTTCTCGTTCAACGAGATTTTTTGTAATCTGAAACGAAAAACAGTCAGGTCAAGAGTACCCAAAACCGGCGAGCATGTCTCATTATAAGTACTATATATGTATAATAAATAATAAACTAATGAGTGTTTTTATTATAGAATCTATTTAATATAATCAAGAACATAAACAAAAGGTTGTAGTTATATACCACAACTAGCTTTTGCCCGCGACTTCGTCCGCGTAGAATTCCAATTTGTGGTAAAGCTTCTTCATCTCTTTCATTGTATAAAACAAAAATCCGGCACCGGCAACATCCATCATTATTATCATTTCATCATGAGTATCAGTTAGTGAATATTATAAATCCCGTTTATTCCCTATCCCGCGGGAATTTCAACAAATTTGTCCTTATTCTTTGCAAAATTACACTTATTTTTATCCCGCGGGTATTTTGCATTTTCCCCGAGAAAAGTAGCCTATGTCCTTAAAGCTTTCTACCGATAAAAGAACTTTTAAAATCAGCCGCGTAGTTGAGTTCACTTATTTTTTTCCCGTGGGAATTTTGATTTTTCACGGAGAAAATACATAGACATGTAAGTAAGGGTTAGTGTAGCTACTCACTAATAGGTGAAAGAAATTTTCAAATCAGCCCTGAAGTGAAATTCACTTCTTAATATCCCAGGGGAATTTTGCATTTTACCGAATAAATAGTAGGTAGCCTATACCAATAAAGGATAGTGAAGCTTTCTATTGGTGATTTTTTTTTAAACTCAGCCCCGAAGTTAATTTTACTATTTTCTATACCGCGGGAATTTTGCATTTATCCGGAAAAAAGCATCCTATGTTAACCAAGGACAGTGCATCTTTTCTATTGGTGTAAGACATTTTAAAATGAGCTCCGAAGTTGAATTTTCTTTTTTCTATCCCTTGGGAATTTTGCATTTCCCCGGAAAAAAGTAGCCTATGTCAATAAAGGATAGTGTAACTTTTTACTGGTAAAAGTTTTTTTTTTTAATCGGCTCGGAAGTTTCAGAGATTATCTATCCCACAGGAATTTCCAAAAATCCTGCAATAAGTTTTTTTGTTGTTATGGTCATTTTCGTTAATACTGTATTTGAAAAGATTAGTAATTGTAGTTACGGAGATATGGTCCAGTTGATTTGAATACCTACATATATAAATCCTGATTTAACTTTATCCCGTGGAAATTTTCAAAATTCTTTATATTCGCTTTATATTCTAATAGTCTAATTGCATGCCCAATTTGTACAGTTTAGTAATCTTCGTTATGGGCATAGGGTCACTCTTGATGAAATATATAAATCCCGATTATTCCTTATCCCGTGAAAATTCCGGAAAATCCTTTCTTATCGGATGCCTACGTCATACAAAGAACACACCCTCCACGTTTTAGGTCTCTACATACAGCGGTTTAGGCTGTGCCTTAATCCGGCAGTCAGTCATTTAGGACTTCAGGACAAAGCATTTTATATGTATTTGCATTGCACCAAGCTTTTATGCGAGTTCAACAATGATATTTGAATACTCAATTCGATTTTATTCGAAAAAGGTTGAACTCGCATAAAAGCTTCATCATCATCATCATTTCAGCCGTAGGACGTCCACTGCTGGACTTAGGCCTCCCTCATTGACGTCCAATCATTACGGTTGGAAGCGACTTGCATCCACCCTGAACCTGCGGCCTTCACCAAAACGTCCGTCCATCTCGTTGGTGGACGTCCCACGCTGCGCTTGTAAAAGCAAAAGCTTGGTGAAATGCAAATACTTAATACATATAATTAGCTATTATCAGAGATCAGATCAAGACGTGGTTGACAAACGTAGACAAAAATGGTTTGCAATATTTGAAGTTTCGTTTCGTTTACAATGTGTCAAAATAAAATGTAATTTAAATCAAAAGCACTAAGGAGTATTGATATCAACTTCGAAGCAAATCACCCCCAAAATAACTTTCTACTACTTTTTGACCCCGTCAAGGGATGAATTTCAATAAAATACGAAACACGTCTTCCATCAATTTTGTTAAAGAATGTTTATGCAAAATTTGAAGTAGATTGGACCAAGGAATCACGATGTCTCATACAAACTTTGCCCCCCTTTTTTACCCCCTTAGAAGTAGAACTACGGAAAATCCTTTCTTATCGGATGCCTACGTCATACAAAGAACACACCCTCCAAGTTTCAGGTCTCTACGATCAGCGGTTTAGGCTGTGCGTTGATCCGTCAGTCAGGACAAAGGATTTTATATGTATAGATTATACCACTTCTACCTTTAAACCTAAAATTGCTAAAAGTGGCCTTAAAACGTAAATGTAACGTTTTATGTGCTCAGCCTACCCGCTTTGGGAATACAGAGGCATATAACTTGATCTCTAGCCCGGTACCAGGTTATTGTTGTATTTTGGGAGACCTAGTACAGATCTTAGATGGGATCACAGTGTGTGTTACAGTACCTTACCTTGCCATTATGAGCAAATATGTCAAGCAAAGTTGCCTGTGCTATCATACTCTTCTCTATTAGGTTGTAGCATTTCCTTAGATAAGCTGCACACTCGTAGCATACAAATTGTGGGAGACCTTCAATGGTACAGTTCTCCTGTAAAGAAAAAAAAGATTGAACATTTTTTTTTTCTTTTGCTTTCGCCCTTGCTATTTTAGCAAGGCGTATTTTGCCAATGTCCACGTAAAGACATGACACACATGAGGAGACTGTTTGGTTTAAGAAATTTTGATTTTGGGGAAGGAATAGACAGGAGACCTAAAACAAATAACACATGTTATGGACGGTACACAGACAACATAAGACGTTTTTAGATTACATGTTTTTTTTAAAGATTGAACATTGCTATTTAGGGTAAATTTAGCTGTGGTATATATGTACAATGTGAGGGTAGCTTTTAGTCTTGTAATAAACGTTGTACCACACGCACGCCTATTATTTGTCACTGGCGAACGAGGCTTGGTTTTTTACCGTTATTTGTGTCGTTGCGCGTAATAATAAGAACTAGAACAATGGGTGTCGGTAAAATAGACGAGTTTGACGTAAAAACGGGAAACTGGACTGTGTACTGCGAAAGGTTGGAAATGTACTTTCTCGCGAATGATATTAACGACGGGGTGAAGCTACCTACGTTAATAGCAGTGATGGGAGAGGACGCGTATCAGTTGTTGTCTACGCTGGCAAGCCCGAAACGACCTTCATCTTTAACCTTCAATGAAGCGGTATCGCTGCTTAAGAATCATTTGCAACCGAAACCATCCATCTTAGCGGAGCGCTACAGATTCAGGCAGCGGCGGCAGGCAGAAGGAGAAAGTGTGGCTGAATATGTAGCAGAGTTGAAGAAGCTCGCAAAGACTTGTGATTTTGGCACTAACTTAGAGGAAAATATTCGCGATCAACTAGTTTGTGGCATTACCAGCGAGTCGACGCGGCAAAGATTGTTCGCGGAGGACGGTATCGAATATTCTAGAGCGCTCAGATTAGCTACGACACTCGAAGCGGCGGAGAGGAATGCGGTGGCAGTGGATCGTGAAACGAGCGTGATGACAGGTGTACATAAACTTCAATCGAACCACAAATGTATGGCGTGCGGGGAAATAGGGCATAGAACAGAAACCTGCAAATATAAAAACTTTGAGTGCAGTTGCTGCAAGAATTTAGGCCACTTAAGAAGAATGTGCCCAGAGAAGAACGCAAGACTCGGAGTGACGGGAACGGCGGATAGCCAGTCACAGTCACGCGGCAACAGCGTGACCTTCAGCGCTAATGGAGGACGCGGCAAACGAACAACCTGGCGGGGCGGCCGGGGGCGCAGCCGCGGGCGCGGCATGAATAACTATTGGGTGCACGAGCACCAGACATCAGCGGATTATGGTGGCCAAAGCGATAATAGTGGATATACGTCAGCGCGAGAGGATAGCTGCGGCGACGATAAGGACGAGGAACCAATGTTTCAAATGTCTTTAGCCAAATATAAGCCGGTATGTATTAAGTTATTAGTACAAAATCAGTGCTTAAAAATGGAAATTGATACGGGATCGGCCTTGTCGTGTATTGGACTAAATACATATCGTAAACATTTTAGTGATGTACCAGTACAGGCTTGTCATTTAAAATTAAAATTTTACGATGGTTCGATGATTCAACCTTGGGGTTATTTACAAGTAGAAGTGATATATAAAAATAATAAAAAATTATTAGACCTTTACGTTATAGATCATGGTACCACTAATCTTTTAGGTAGACAGTGGCTCTCGGAACTATGTATAGAAATCCCAACATTGACAGTAAATAGTCTAAGCGCAGAAAAAGTAAATAAAACTGATATTGTGAACGAAATCCTTTCCAGACATGAGTCATTGTTCGACGGCACCCTGGGGCGGTACACTGGCGGCGTGGTGCGTCTGCACGTGCGCCCAGGCACGGGGCCCGTGTTTTGCCGTGCACGACCGGTACCATTCGCACTACGTCCGCGAGTTGACGCTGAAATTGACGCAATGCTCGACGCGGGCGTCATTTGCCCCGTCAGTCGCTCCGACTGGGCCACTCCTCTGGTCATCGCTCGTAAAGCAGACGGCGGAATACGACTGTGTGCGGACTACAAGGTAACCCTCAATCCTCACTTATTGGTCGATAGGTACCCGGTTCCAAGGGTCGATGACCTGCTTAGTAACCTCAGCGGACATCAATATTTCACTAAATTAGACTTGTCACAAGCCTATAACCAGCTAGTCCTAGACGGGGAGTCTACTGAATATACTGTGATTAACACGCACAGGGGGCTATTCAAATATACTCGTTTAGTTTACGGACTTGCATCTAGTCCAGGAATTTTTCAAAAATTTATGGAAGATCTCTTTAAAGGGGTCCCGGATGTAGTTACTTTTTACGATGATATTTTAATTACTAGTCAAAACCTAGGAAGTCACATTAAGACAATTGAGCAAGTTTTAGATATCTTGGTGAAAAATGGCTTGAAGATAAAAAAAAATAAGTGCCATTTCTTGACCGAAAAGGTTCAATATTTAGGCTTTGTTTTGGATAGGGAAGGCTTAAGGGTTAGTCCGGAGAAAATCAAACCCATCATAGATATGGCTCCACCCCGGAATGCACATGATTTGAAGTCGTTTCTAGGTATGATAAATTTTTACGGGAAATTTGTTAAAAACTTATCATATACTAGCTTTTGCCCGCGGCTTCGCTCGCGTGTACCATGAGTATTCCAAAGAACCAAGATATCAAGCAAGCAAGCATACAGGCAAGCAAGCAAGCAGGTCCACAATTGACCAAGAAATCGGTGAACATACCTACATAAAAAAATACATAAGGTGGAATGCATAACCTCCTCCTTTTTTAGAAGTCGGTTAAAGAGCCCTTTGCGGCCTATTTACAGTATAAACTTATGCATTATGAAATTTTAGCTTTTTACAAC
This sequence comes from Archips xylosteana, assembly GCA_947563465.1. Taxonomy (NCBI): domain Eukaryota; kingdom Metazoa; phylum Arthropoda; class Insecta; order Lepidoptera; family Tortricidae; genus Archips; species Archips xylosteana. The sequence continues at coordinate 16,845,499 of OX387358.1, forward strand.
CAGTAAAACGCAAAATCCCGTTTTTTCCCGTTCCCGTAAGAATTTCGGGAAATGTTTTCTTAATGCTCCCCTACACTCCCCAAGGAACTCACCTGCCAAATTTCAGCTTTCTATGACCAGTAAAACGAAAGATCCCGTTTTTCCCGTTCCCGTGGGAATTTTGGAAAGTCCTCTCTCAATGCTACTCTACACTCCCCAAACAACCTACATGCCGAATTTCAGCTTTCTACGGCCAGTAAAACATAAAGTCCCGTTTTTTCCCGTTCCAGTGGGAATTTTGGAAATCCCTCTCTTAATCCTCCTCAACACTCCCCAAGGAACCCACTTGCCAAATTTCAGCTTTCTATGACCAGTAAAACGAAAAATCCCGTTTTTCCCTTTCCCGTGGGAACTTTGAAAAGTCCTCTCTCAATGCTCCTCTACACTCCCCAAAAAACCTACATGCCGAGTTTCAGCTTTCTACGACCAGTAAAACAAAAAGTCCCGTTTTTTCCCGTTCCCGTGGGAATTTTGAAAAACCCTCTCTCAATCCTCCTCTACACTCCCTAAGCAACCTACATGCCGAATTTTAGCTTTCTACAACCAGTAAAACGAAAAATCCCGTTTTTTCCCGTACCCGTGGGAATTTTGGAAAACCCTCTCTTATTTCTCCTCTACACTCTCCATGCAACCTACATGCCAAATTTCAGCTTTCTATGACCAGTAAAACGAAAAGTCCCGTTTTTTCCCGTTCCCGTAGGAATTTTGGAAAGTCCTCTCTCAATGCTCCTCTACACTTCCCAAGCAACCTACATGCCGAATTTCAGCTTTCTACGACCAGAAAACGAAAAATCTCGTTTTTTCCTTATCCCGTGGGAATTTCCGAAAATCCTTGTTTTTTACTATTATAATTACCTACTTCTATGCCAAATTTGAAGAGTATAGTAATTATGGTTCATAGGATTCCGTTGAACTGAATATATAAATCCGGTTTTTTTCTTATCCCGTGGGAATTTTGAAAAATCCTGATTTTAATATTTTAACTAATGTAATACCTATTTGTATATCAAATTTGAAGAGTCTAGTTATTATAGTTACTGAGATAGGGTCACTCGGAATCGAATATATAAATCCCGTTTTTTCCCGTTCCCGTGAGAATTTTGAAAATTCCTCTCTCAATGCTCCTCTACACTCCCCAAGCAACCTACATGCCGAATTTCAGCTTTCTACGACCAGTAAAACGATAAATCCCGTTTTTTCTTTATCCCGTGGGAATTTCCAAAAATCCTTAAAACTGTTTTTTACTATTACAATTACCTACTTCTATGCCAAATTTGAAGAATCTAGTAATTATAGTTCAAAAGATTCCGTTGAACTGAATATATAAATCCCGTTTATTCCTTATCCCGTGAGAATTTTGAAAAATCCTGAAATCAATGTTTTCATTATTGTAATTCCTACTTGTGTATCAAATTTGAAGAGTCTAGTTATTATAGTTACTGAGATACGGTCACTCGGAATCGAATCTATAAATCCCGTTTTTTCCCGTTCCCGTGGGAATTCCCGAAAATCCTTCCTTAATGGATGCCTACATTGTATAAGGAATCTATGTGCAAAATTTCAAGTCTCTAGGTCCAGTGGTTTGGGCTGTGCGTTGATATATCAACAGTCAGTCAGTCAGTCAGTCAGTTTAGAATTTTATATATATAGCGTTCCCGTGGGAATTTTGGAAAGTCCTCTCTTAATGCTCCTCTAAACTCCCCGAGCAACCTACATGCCGAATTTCAACTTTCTACGACCAGTAAGACGAAAAATCCCGTTTTTTCCCGTTCCCGTGGGAATTTTGAAAAGTCCTCTCTCAATGCTCCTCTACACTCCCCAAGCAACCTACATGCCGAATTTTAACTTTCTACGACGAGTAAAACGAAAAATCCCGTTTTTTCCCGTTCCCGTGGGAATTTTGGAAATTCTTCTCTCAAGACTCCTCTACACTTCCCAAGCAACCTACATGCCGAATTTCAGCTTTCTACGACCAGAAAACGAAAAATCTCGTTTTTTCCTTATCCCGTGGGAATTTCCGAAAATCCTTGTTTTTTACTATTATAATTACCTACTTCTATGCCAAATTTGAAGAGTCTTAATAATTACAGTTCATAGGATTCCGTTGAACTGAATATATAAATCCCGTTTTTTTCCTTATCCCGTGGGAATTTTAAAAATCCTGAAATTAATGTTTTAACTAATATAATACCTACTTGTGTATCAAATTTGCAGAGTCTAGTTATTATAGTTACAGAGATACGGTCACTCGGAATCGAATATATAAATCCCGTTTTTTCCCGTTCCCGTGAGAATTTTGGAAATTCCTCTCTCAATGCTCCTCTACACTCCCCAAGCAACCTACATGCTGAATTTCAGCTTTCTACGACCAGTAAAACGATAAATCCCGTTTTTTCTTTATCCCGTGGGAATTTCCAAAAATCCTTAAAACTGTTTTTTACTATTACAATTACCTACTTCTATGCCAAATTTGAAGAATCTAGTAATTATAGTTCATAGGATTCCGTTGAACTGAATATATAAATCCCGTTTATTCCTTATCCCGTGAGAATTTTGAAAAATCCTGAAATCAATGTTTTCATTATTGTAATTCCTACTTGTGTATCAAATTTGAAGAGTCTAGTTATTATAGTTACTGAGATACGGTCACTCGGAATCGAATCTATAAATCCCGTTTTTTCCCGTTCCCGTGGGAATTCCCGAAAATCCTTCCTTAGTGGATGCCTACATTGTATAAGGAATCTATGTGCAAAATTTCAAGTCTCTAGGTCCAGTGGTTTGGGCTGTGCGTTGATATATCAACAGTCAGTCAGTCAGTCAGTCAGTCAGTTTAGAATTTTATATATATAGATTTTAACACCGCTTTATGCCTTATTAAAGAAAGGAAAACATTATGTATGGGGTAAAGAGCAGAATGAGGCGTTCATTAAGGTTAAAAAAGAGCTTTGTGGCGCGGACGTATTGGTCCATTTCGACGCGTCGCGGGTGAGCGTGGTGACGTGCGACGCGTCGTCCCGCGGCGTCGGCGCAGTGCTGGCGCAGCGCGCGCCCGACGGCTCGGAGCGAGCCGTCGCCTACGCGTCGCGCGCCCTCACGCCCGCCGAAACCCATTATAGTCAAATAGACAAGGAAGCCTTAGCGATCATTTTTGCCACAGATAAGTTCCATCAATATTTATTCGGTAGGAAATTCGTTCTTCGCACGGACCATAAACCTTTAGTAAGTGTTTTTGGCCCGAATGTAGGTATTCCTATTACAGCAGCCAGTCGGCTTCAGAGATGGGCGATCAAGCTTTCCGCTTACGATTTTAAAATTGAATACGTAAATACGGATAAGAATACTGCTGATGCCTTGTCGCGTTTAATTAAAGCCCATAAGGATGAATCGGTCAAAACCGAGGAAGAGTTACCAGAGCAGACATACTTACACTTTGCATCGGAAGCCCTCTTATTAGACTATAAAGCTCTAAAAAAAGAAACCGCTGCAGATCCGATTTTGAGTAGGGTGTTGAGTTATGTCGCTGATGGGTGGCCAAATGACGCGGATTTAAAGGAACTTAAACCGTATTTTAATAGACAAAAAGAGATATATACAGAGCTAGGATGTGTCATGTGGGGACACAGGGTAGTTATTCCCCTATCTTGTCGGGCTAGGGTTATGGATGAATTGCATGATGCGCATATGGGCGTGGTCAAAACAAAGGCGTTAGCACGAAGCTACGTATGGTGGCCCGGTGTAGACGAAGCAGTGGAGGCAGCCTGCGGCAGCTGTGCCGTGTGTGCCAGCGTAGCCAGTGCACCGCCGGGGCATGTGCCAAGTCTCTGGCCATTTCCATATCGTCCGTGGGCACGATTGCACTGCGATTTTTTAGGGCCCATGTTAGGCCATTCCTTCTTAATTGTAGTCGATGCAGGCTCCAAATGGATTGAGGCCATTCGAATGAAAAATACAACGGCAGCTGCAGTTATTGCAGAGTTACGACCTATGTGGGCGAGATTTGGCCTACCAAAACAGGTGGTTACAGATAACGGGCCCCCATTTTCCAGTGCTGAATTTGAGACTTTTTTGAAAAGAAATAAAATTGAACACATATTTTCGGCGCCTTATCACCCGGCATCTAACGGGGCCGCCGAAAATAGTGTCAAAATTTGTAAAAGAGCTATAAAGAAAGCTATCAAACAAAAGTTGGACATTGATACAGCCTTAAGTAGATTTTTATTAACATATAGAAATACGGAACATTACTCAACGGGCGAAAGCCCGGCTAAAATTTTACAAGGCAGGAATTTACGAATGCGTTTAGATAAGTTAAAACCGGATCGTTCTGATCGAGTATACAAACATCAGATACAAGGGAATGACGCGGGGCGAGGGGTGCGGGCGCGCGCGTTCGAGCGCGGCGATGATGTGTGGTGTCGCGACTACCGCTCCACCGACCGGTGGGTCCCGGGCCGGGTTACAGACGTACTAGGTAATACGGACTATAAAGTTAAGTGTGATCATAAGGGAACCGAGGTACACAGACATATCGACCAAATAAGACGTAGAATTTCAATAGGTACGGAGGAAGTACGCACACAGTCCAAAAACACCCCCCATCGTAGGAACAGTTCGTTAATACTTCCGCTACTCGAGAGGAACGAGTCGGGGCCAGAGGAGTGTACTGCGGAGCTGGCGAGGGATGGCGCCGGCGCCGAGGGGGGCCCGCCGCCCGCCCCGTCCCAGGGTGCACCTGATACTGTTGCTACCGTTGATCCCTCTAAAAGAGTACGAAAACCTCCTATCCGCTTTGGATTTGAAGAATACTTTTGAGTTTTTGTAATTATGTATATTACTAGGGTTAAACCATAGTTTTAATATTACATGATCTGTTGAAGTTAATGTGTTAAATAATTGTATGCTTTGTGTAGTTTATAATTTCTAACCAATCCACTCGGACGTCATGTCCTTCTGTAGATGCAGGAGGTATACCTGTTTTGTTGTTTTGTTACTAGTTTTATACATCACTGATATGTGTAACTGATAACTATGTATAGATTAAATTACAAGCAATAATATTTAAGAATGAATGATCTATAAATAATCTGTATGTAAGCCTTTGAGATGTAAGCTCATCCATCTACAAATCTATATTAATTAACATGCATCTACCACTGTGGAATTACGTCAAGATTTTATTTTTAAGTATCATTTAAGGGTGGAGGTATTGGTATATATGTACAATGTGAGGGTAGCTTTTAGTCTTGTAATAAACGTTGTACCACACGCACGCCTATTATTTGTCAAGCTGTTGACTTAATGCATACAAAAAATGTCAAAGAATAGGACTATTTGTTGGAATATTTTATACCAGGCTTTATACATGTAAACCTTTGATCAATTATAACTGAAGAACCACATTGCCGAACAAAATCCCCTTCAAAAAATGTCCGAACTTTTTTATTTGTTTGCATAACAATTAAAATCATCACCTACACAGAAATTTGAACCTAACCTTTACTTCATTACAGTCGAATTTCGGTTGACACTTGACAGCTAAACTTGACAATTTCACGCAACGTACTGAGAAAAAAAAAGGCCACTGACGCTCATTTGGCTCGGACATTTTCGGGCGCGCGACTGTGGATCTACAGTTATAATTGATCAAAGATGTAAACCCTTTGATCAATTATAACTGAAGATACACATTGCCGAACAAAATCCCCTTCAAAAAATGTCCGAACTTTTTTATTTGTTTGCATAACAATTAAAATCATCACCTACGCAGAAATTTGAACCTAGTCTTTACTTAATTACAGTCGAATTTCGGTTGACACTTGACAGCTAAACTTGACAATTTCACGCAACGTACTGAGAAAAAAGAAGGCCACTTTTAACAAAGTGGCGCTCATTTGGCTCGGACATTTTCGGGCGCGCGACTGTGGATCTACAGTTATAATTGATCAAAGTGTAAACCATTACATCTGGCAGTTTGTTAATCCAGACACACACTCGCACGCACGCACGCCCACACGCACATACTCGTATTTATGATATTAGCAGGATTGATGTAAAAATCTGTTGGTGAAAAAGGAAAAGCAGTAACATTGCTTCTCTATTACTTCCAAATCAATGAGCTTTGACTTTTCCTGAGTCTAAGGTTGTATGAGGTACAGTTCTATATTCTACAGACTAACTTACATTATATCCTGCAAGTGAATCCATGTAGACTCTGTGCACTCCACTCTGGAGGCTGTATAGCTTCAGATCAGCTGCAAGGCAGAATCGACAAACTTCTACATGAGATGCCTCAAAGTTGGAGTTGACCTGGAATGGATAATATCAGGAATGTTCATCATTAGCTAGGGTTGAGCAAGCTGCATCGCGCGGCTAGCGCATGAGGCATAATTTTGTTCGGCACAAGGTTCAAAATCGCGCCGAAAATGGCTGCCTCGCGAGGCAGTTCGCTCAGTGAAGAACCAGCTACTGTTGGTTGAGTGTTATGCTCAATGATCAGAATTAGGTGAGCTAACATACCAATTCTTTGTAAGAGGACATAATATACAGTGGTTACAACAAGGTAGAAAAAAAAATTCTTGATTTCTCAACATTTATCAGAGTTCTAGTCGTAATGTTAAACATACAGGTGTATATGTGGTATGTGAACTTAAAATCAATATGGAGTAGACTTACAGGCAAATCCTTAGCCGGTACAGCATCATCCTTGATCCGTATCCTTCGGCCATCATGATTTATCTGTTCGTAGCTAAAATGCGCGCTGCACACACGAGCGTAACTTGGTGGCATCCAGTTTGGTCTACCGATGGCTCGGACCCATTTTTGCTTCAGTTCAATGTTTGTGGGAAAGCTAGAAAAAGGGTTCAAACTTCAAACATTACTTTAACCAGGGTTTTACTTCCCAGTTTTGAAAATATCCAATAAACTTGACTATAGTCAGGCTATGCTTGATATATCATCGAGAAGGGTCCGCAACAAACATACATAACAAAAGACGAAAGTCATTGACATAGCCCAAAGGATTAGCACGCTGAAGTGGCTCTGAGCTGGTCATGTTTGCCGCACAACTGACAATCGTTGGAGCAAATGTGTCCTGGAGTGGAGACCACGTTTGGGAAAGCGTAGTGTGGGACACCCTGTGACACGTTGGACTGATGACCTTAGGTTAGGAGGACAGCTGGCAGTAAGTGTATGAGGGAAGCCCAGGATTGCGCATGTTGGCGCTATGAGGGAGGCATACGTCCAGCAGTGGACGGACAATGGCTGTAGATAGATAGATAAGTCTTGACTATCTCATATAATTCCAATTTTATAGATATAAGTAAAATAAGAAAAAGATCACACGTGATTGTTTGGCACCGGCTCAAAATTACTTAGGTATACTTACATTAGTTTTAGAAAACGATAGTCTTAAAATTTGCACAGATTCATGCCTAAGCATTTGAAAGGTTAACTTTCGTTTATATCTACCTATATTCAGTTACATCTGTGTTTGTAACAATGATTGAAACGGATGGGATTAAAAAAAATGATAGTCCTACCTAGTCAAAAATGGTATGAAATATTCTATTGTATAACCAACAATTAATCATATAATATTTCGGGTAATTTTTGTGACACAGCAGAGCTCTTCATTCACTCGTTTTATATGTATAACTACCGGTTAACCTTTCGATTTTTTCTACCCAAATCTACTTAATTAAATTCGATTGGTGAAAAGATTCGCACTGGCAGATATCTTCTATTCGTCGTAATTGCGCAAACTTAACAAAACCCTTAGCCTTTTGAATAACACTAATTTCAATTTCAATATAATACTTACGCGTGAAACGATGTGATATCATTGGGATTTTTCTTCTTGTTGCTGCTATTGTTATTGCAACCTTTAACACAGCAATATGCCACCATTATCAAACAGTCGGTACAATAAGCTATATATTCTTAACTTAATTCACTTGTTTTTATTACTTTAAAAAACAAAAACAATTGACGATACTTCACAACGGAATATGTCAAATCGATATTAAATTGAATTGACGTTGACGTTAATTGACTTGACAATGACATTGATAAGACAGCTGTAATCTTTTTGACATATAGGCATGTAGACAATCTTTTATCTACTATTTATTTTACGATGATATATAATCTTCCGGACTTCCGAAATATTTGGCTAACTTAAGGAAAAGGAATAAATTATTCACAGTTTAGTATACTTTTTATTCAAATAATAATATTATGTACAATACAAAAGGCAAAAAAAGTATTTTCACGAATTAATTGTGCGGTTGTATCTGGGGCCAATTTCACGGAGCTATTATTAATTACAATTTCATAAATGATTCGGCCATCCTATTGTAATATTTACTGTATTGAATAAAATAGCTCCAATGCAATCGCTGTCGTACCTAGTAGCATCGAAAGTCTAAACAAATACGAACTTGGCGATTTCCATAGAAAAAATATATAAGAAAGGAGCAAGCAAATCCGCTACCACACCGCCATCTTCAACAATCCGCGATCCAAATTATTTATCATACATAAGAATAGCATTATATCAGAGTAACCCCCTGTTTCACCATCCATTGATCAAATTTATTTGACGGATAAATGTGATACCGTCTCTGTTTGTTTTGTTCGAATAGACGGAGACGGCATCACATTTATCCGTCAGTTAAAATTAATCAATGGGTGGTGAAACAGACCCTAAGTATGCCACTTGCTTTATCCTTCGAAAGGCAGAACCGGCAACAGTTTTCCCTCGCAGGTGCCGAAGCCAATCCTGAGTTTGCCATTATCACAATACCCGCGTAATATGACCGTGTCGCCATCCTGCAGGAATTTGCGTTCTTCCCCGTTAAGCAGACGAAGCGGTTTCGTACCCTTCCATGATAACTCTAGCATACTGCCGTAGGAGTCGGGAGTCTAAAACAAAATAAAGAATTTAATTAAAATCACATGTATTCCATTGACTGCAATCCTCGTGCGAATTGCCGGAATTTTTTTCAGAACTTCCACCAGGACCTCACTTAGTACCTCAAACGCATACAAGTGTTTAGTTAACTTTCACCCAGTGTCTTAAACGCATATAATAAGCGTGCATTCTAATTCATATTAATACAGTAAACTATATATGAAAGTTAAAGGTACTGGTAGAAATTCTCAAAATGTATGAAATGTATGATCTCTTACAGTATGCGTTCAAGGTACAGAATGCGTAAAAAAACGATAAGATCTAAACCTTGTCTTCTTCCACAATCTTAACTCTTCTTCTTCTTCTTAGAACTATAAGGAAAACGAAATTTAGCCATTCTGTACGCAATATTATCAGAGGCTGCGCTAGGCGTCGGCGATGCAGGCCACCGTCTATGGCATCTCGCTTAGAAAGTTTCTAACAATTACATCCGTAATTTACGTGTGCTGCGCCATCATAGTGCCTCGCAAAATATATCTTGCCCACACCAAATTTAGGGTCTCGCGCTGCCACTGAGTATTATTAGACATCCTATAATCATAGTGACAATGACAGTGTCGTAGTGTTACGTACGTCTCCACTAATGGTACCAGATCCGAGCATGTCTCCAGGGTTGAGGTTGCACCCTGTGACGGTCTGCTGCGCCAACTGCTGTTTAACTGTCCAGTACATGTGCCTGAAGTTTGAGCGGCTGATTGTAGTGGAAGTCAGAGATTTCTCGGCTGTGAATATAAAAAAAATGGATTAATCGCATGTCACGAAGCTACAAAAGATGTAGGTACAAAGCATCTTAAGTTGGACGAATAGTCATTTCCCTTCATAAAATTTAAAGTATGTATAAAAGATATTAACGTTACTAAAAAAAATTACTTTGTCTCTAGATGTAAAAATTGTTACTCACGTTTCAAATCTACTTCTAATTTGACATCGAAGTTAAATTTGTCATCATGTTTGAGATAGGGGAAGGGTTCTGGGTCCTGCGGGTAGTTGTCTACGATGAACGGCCGAAGCGCCTCCACGGTCACAATCCAGGGTGAAATAGTGGTACCAAGGTTCTTAGCCGTAAATGGGCCAAGAGGTACGTACTCCCATTTTTGGATATCGCGTGCTGAAAGATAAATAAGTAAAAGCATAGAGATACAGGTCTTAGATAGTTTCTCAGGGGTAAGTTCAGCCTAGTTTAACGTTTTCTGAGGATGTATTACGCTATGTAATACATCCTCAGTCTGCAGCTAGTAAAGATTCCTTACCACTCCAATCATTTAACAGCACAAAACCAAAGATCCTGTCTTCAGCTTCCTTTGCAGTGACGCGCTGCCCAAGTGCAGTGGGAGGACCTCCGATAAAGCACCCCATTTCCAATTCAAAGTCCATGAGGCGACAGGGGCCAAAGTGTGGCGCTGCACCTGAAAATACCTTATTTCTTATGAATGTGTTCAAGAGTTTATTTCGTGGATATAAAACATCCATTACTATCGCATTTCATTTGCGTAAGTATCAGCCATCGCGTGATAGGTCTAGGTATGTACCTACTAGTAAAGCCAGGTAAGAGTGAAAATTATAAACAAACTATTGAATAAATATCTTTTTTTACTAGGCTTAAAGTTGTTGTGCCTCCATCCAGGCAAATGAAAGTACTTATTCGAGTACACTACCTACCTTCAATTGGTAATGTTTGTCCATAAGGTCTCCTGATGGGTGTTCCTGACACAACGATGGAGCTCGAACGCCCATGGTAGCCAACTGGCAGGTGTTTCCTTATAAAAAATGCAATATTTATAAAAATTTAGTTAACATCTCAGTGTTTTTAAATTATAAAAGGGACAGATAAGTATGCCAGTAAATATGATTGATCCCATGTGATTTTAGAAGTCACACAGGCAAGACAAATACTTAATGTAAATCTCTCTTCCCGTGATCAATAATCCCCCGTTTTGCCTTCGTCTGCGTCTATTGGTATTTTTACGGACAGACTTAACTACGCAAGATCAATTTATCTATTTAATAATAATGAATGATTTAATGATTGTTTCATAATCATACCATACCAGTTAGGCATTAGTGCGTTCTCCTTGCTTCGGAACATGATGCCAACGTTCGTAGCGTGTTGGATGGAAGAGTAGAAATCCGTATAGTCACCGATGTGCACCGGCAGGTGCATAGTAACTGACTTCAGCTCGATGAAAGGCCTGTATTAAAGAAAAAGATATTTTTTAATTCTGTTTCATCATCATTTCAGCCGAAAGACCTCCACTGCTGAACATAGGCCTCCCCCAAGGCTCGCCAAACAGATCGGCCCTGCGCCATCCGCATCCAATGCGTTCCCACTACCTTCACCAGGTCGTCGCTCCATCTTGTTGGAGGCCTACCTACACTGCGTCTTCCGGTCCGTGGACGCCACTCGAGAACCTTTCGGCCCTATCGGCCGTCAGTTCTACGGGCGATGTGCCCTGCTCACTGCCACTTAAGTCTAGCGATTCTTCGAGCTATGCCCGTGACTTTAGTTCTTGCTTGTTCTTTAGTTTAATTCTGTTTATCTCCGATAAATAAAACCCAAATAGTACCTATTATCCATGTAGGGAATTATTTTAGCTTGAAAACGAAAGTGAGACGTTGTTAACTATTATTTACCGTTTAACATCTGTAGCATTTTCAATGGTCTTGTCTCTGATGAGTCGTTGAATGGCTTCCCTGGCTTCAAGCCAGTGCGCCCTGGTGAGACCCATAAATGCGTTGAGAGATTCTTGCTGAAAATGAAAAGTTTAACGTAACGTAATGCATTTATACTATACTAACTATTTTTATTTCACTACTTTCAGAAGAAAGCAGGCAATAAAAATCTCACTTTCTGGCCATGGGAAGATAAAACTAGCATGGCAAACAAAGTTTGTGGAGGCAAACGGCGATAAAAAGGCCGAAAAGATTAAGTCCTTATTTACACGATGCGAGAATATCTTGCTAGTTTCATCCATCACATTGCGGGGCCGTGTAGCTATAAGGGATTAATCATCGACGGCACTGTACCGCAACTCGCAACACAACTCTCACATGTCTAAATCTAAAATTTTAATTAAAAAATTTTGCTTGTAATGTTTATTTTACCTAGATAATGTTCATGTAAACTTATACGGTCAACTGCCGAAAAAAGGTACCCTCCCAGTGTGGTTATCACCATTACAGAAGTGTACCTTTTCTCTGAAGCGGACTGTACCGATTTTCCGTTAGCTGTGAAATAATAAATAGATAATAATAGGTAGGTAATAATAATAAATAAATATCACGGGACAATTTCACACCAAATGACCTAGTCCCAAAGTAAGCTAATCAAAAGCTTGTGTTATGGGTACTAGGCAGCGGATAAACATACTTATATAGTATAGATACATACTTAAATACATATTAAACACCAAAGACCCGAGAACAAACATTCGTATTTTCATACAAATATCTACCCCGACACGGGAATCGAACCCGGGACCTCAAGCTTCGTAGCCAGGTTATCTAACCACTAGGCCATCTGGTCGTCAGAAATGAAATGTAAGGATTCAGCACTCACGGTAATTGACGAGATTTCATTTTTTTGACACCTGAAAATTACTACAGCAATCGAAAGAGTATTGCCTCTTGAACACGGAAAAATATTTATTATAATTTATTTCTCCATATTTAAAAAAAATACAAGAAATTGAAAAAATATATCTGATTTTACCAATTATACCACAGAATAGATACGTTTCCTTTGCCTTTTTCACCAGAAAAAAGAGCTGTCATAATTTTAAATTAGACATTAACATTGAGACTTGACAGATCCATAAATGATCTAGTTTTATTAATGTTAATGCACGAACGACGTGTTATTCATTTAAATAAGATTTTAAAGGAGCCCGTAGTTGTGATCGAAAATCAAGAAAGAACCAAGCAAACCACACACAATGTCAACGTCAGATTTACGTAATCACATTTTTTTAATAGACTTTTTTTTTAAATTGTAATATATTAACTAATAATTCTAGTGAAAATTTAAAACTATCAGCGTCTTTCTCTTTCCAAACAGAATACAGAGAACGAATGTAATTTTAGTCTTAGAAATATGAAATCTTGTCAATTTCCTGCGATTTCAGAAATTCTTTGGTTTGCCGCCATAGCTTAATGCAGGTTTCGTGAAATAAGCCCCCATGTTTTAAATTTATTACGCAACGCAATCTGTTAAGCTCTGTAAACATCTCATTTGCATACTCGTATGATAGTATCAACTTGTCTAATAAAATGTTAAGTACCTTACCTTAAAAACATGTTGTTTGTCTTTCAAAAGCGGCCCATCAAAGTAATGAGAAATTTGATTTAGATCCAAAACAAACTCTCCATAAGCTACTCCAATGTGTTTTTCTGTTTCCTGCAATAAAACATCATTAAAGCGACTAAATAAAGAAGGACATACACTGCAATCTACTTCCGTTGCACTGGCTGGTTTATAATTCTGACGTGTTATACAAAAAAAAACAAAGCAGAATGTTACATTCCAAAGTTTAAAATTAAAACCTTACGTTTACCGACGAAGTGAAGACACCGTATGGTAGATTTTCAATAGGAAAATCATTTAATTTGCTTTCTCCTTCCATTTGATATAAATATTATTATTTGACTTTACTAAGCTTGTTTTGTGTGGCTAACCGGCGACTGTTTGCGGCGTACTGATAGGATCCGAGTCAGGTATAAAATGGTTATAAACTTAAATAGTAGATTATGTTAATAAGGTAAAACAGCCGGTTTTGAACCCGTTGGGGGCTTGACGAGATACTTTTATAAGTCAAGGTCAATGTCGAATGATGCGATGCGATTCACTAGTAAATTAGGAGAGATAATTGAGTTTGTTTCATGTTTCTTTTTCAAGAATCAGGTGGTAACAAAATAATTTCGTATCGACCAGCGACCTCCACAATACTAATGTCGCTAGAATGTCACATTGAATGATACGATCTCAAATACCCTCAAATACCTAATAAATAAGTAGGTACTTACTTATTTCATAATCTTGGCTCACAATGACGTAACTATTACCACTGTAAAGGGGGTGATCCATTTGCGGACTTAAAAACCGTCGGATTTGCTCGCTGGCTCGCTGTTGCATACTTGAAATTCTAAAGTCCGCAGACCTTTAAGTGCTCCATTGGCGGTTTTAGACCGTTGGCTCGCGAGTTCGTTGGCGTACCGGCGGTTTTGCTCGCCAATGGATCACCCCCTTAAAAGTGGTAGTTGCCGGCTTAGCCGGCTTTTTAGCATAACTAACCTAAAGTAAGTTACGTATTTTTATGTTAAGGTACCTAGCCGGTTACTTTGATTAAATTGGCAAATACTTTTTGCGTTTATTTAGTAGGTACGTCTATAATTATCATTCTGCAAGAAAGTTAGGATAAGGGTCATAAGGAAAGGATAGTATTATACATTAGGGTCTTATATAGGTAAGCCGTAAGCGTAAGCATATACTTACCTCAATTAATTGCAAGAAACAGTAAGGTAATCTCATGATTTGGCTATCATCGTGTTTCTGACCGTTCCGTTGCCCTTTTCTAGTATCACTATCAACTCCATGGCAAATAAATCTAATATAATAAAAATCTCGTGTCACGGTGATTGTTATCGAACTCCTCCGAGACGGCTCGGCCGATTTTAATGAAACTTTTTTTCTCCATTTTCGGTAGGTCGTAGGCTATTTTTTATACCCCTATTCTTCGCGGACGGAGTCGCGGGCAACAGCTAGTATTATTATAACTTATGTAATGGCGTACTTACAAATCTGTACCTGTCTGTCTTATACGTACTTGTAAATCTGGTTAGAATCAACCCTTTTTGAAACGCTTAAGAAACACAAAGACAATCACAACGCGAAGATTGCAGATGATTATGATTATTGGTATGGAACTGAAAATAAAACTTGTATAATATGATCCTGATTTTATTTCACGATTAAAATTTATTAAATAAATGTCTTTCTGGAGCAATTCGGACCGAACGCGCGCTGTCAAATGTTATGTCAAAAAAGTTAGGTTAAGTTTATTTACAAAAATATTTATTCATAGATTTTTACCTATAAGAAAAACGCTATACTTGGAAGAATAAAGTAAAGAAAATTTATTCAGGAACGGCTCGAATTCCGTTACACAATACATAATTTCGATTTCACAAGATTGTCGAAAGTGGCGAGCAGTACGTAAAAAAAAGTACCGTTTACTTTACTACGAACGATAGTACATGTTAAAGTTTTAATCCAGTTTATGGTTCCAGCTAGTGATTTGCTTAAATAGAAAGTGTTTACTCTTATTAAAATGAGTATTAAATTTAGAGCGTTTTCGAGGACGTTTTCGTCTAGTTTGAAAGTGCCTCAAGTTTGTATAGTCGGGGCCGGTCCCGCGGGGTTCTATGCGGCGATGCACTTGACCAAAAACCTTGCCAGCGTCAACGTCGACATAATCGAGAAACTTCCAGTACCCTTCGGGCTGATTAGATACGGAGTCGCCCCCGATCATCCCGAGGTTAAAAACGTCATCAACCAATTCACTAAAGTAGCTCAAAAGAATAACGTTAATTTCTACGGCAACATCACGCTTGGTAAGGACATCAGTTTAGCTCAGTTGAGACAGCATTATGATGCAGTTTTGTTGACCTATGGTGCTGAAGAGGACAAAACACTTGGCATCGAAAATGAGGATGCAAGCAATGTGGTTGCGGCGCGAAATTTCGTTGGATGGTACAACGGACTTCCTAGTGACAGTAATCTGAAATTCGACTTGTCGGGGCCAACAGCTGCAATACTAGGACAAGGGAATGTTGCTTTAGACGTAGCTAGGATACTTCTTTCCCCTATAGATGAATTAGCAAAGACTGATATAACAGAACATGCACTGAGTGCTTTAACTGAATCAAAAATTAAAGAGCTGTATTTAGTTGGAAGGAGAGGTCCTCTGCAGGTTGCATTTACTATTAAAGAGCTGAGAGAACAATTGAAAATGAAAAACTGCAGGACAATATGGAGAGAAGAAAACTTTGATGGTGTTGCTGACATTGTTGGTACACTAGCTCGACCACGGAAAAGACTAACAGAGCTCATGTTGAAATCATTACAAGAAAATCGGACTGCAAAAGATGATGAAGTTAGCAAACGGTTTTACCCTATATTTTATAGAAGTCCAAACAAATTTATAGTGAATAATGAAAAGCAGTTAGAAGGAATAGAGCTAACATGTACTAGAATGGTTGGAGATAAGGTTGAAGAGCAAAAGTGTGTCCCAACTGAAGAGCGAGAGATTTTAAATTGCAGCTTAGCTTTTAGAAGTATTGGATATAAAAGTATCAATGTGGACAAGAATTTGAAGTTTCTTCCACAGGGAGTAGTAGCTAGTGATAAAGGGAGAGTAATAGATGATAATCCGGAGCTAGGTAAGCTATATGTAGCGGGATGGCTTGGTACTGGTCCAGTTGGGGTCATACTACACACAATGGGAAATGCATTCCAAGTTGCAAAAGCTATGTGTGAAGACATTAATAACAGCAAAGGTTATGCTAAAGGAGGATTTGGAGAAGTAAAGAAAGTTATCAGCAATGCTATTATTGACTGGGATGGCTGGACAAAGATTGACAAGTATGAAACTGAACAGGGGAAAAAATTGGGAAAACCACGGGAAAAAATCTGTGATGTTGAGAAGATGATTGAAGTTGCAAAGACATAATGATATAGCAATGTTATTAAATAGAATGATGTAAAATGTTGTAAACATAATTGTTTGAAATAATGTGCAATAAGGTGTATTTATATTGTAGTTAAGTATGTAAAAAAATCAATAAAATCTTATTTCTTACTATTAAAAATTTGGATGGACACTTAAAAGTTGGACTATATTAAATGGTTACCATACAAAATGATTAATTGGGAAAAGTTCCATTATTTAGTTTAACTTAGCTAATTTTAACAAACACTAAGGTACACCTTAAGGTCCAACTTTTCAACTCCATCCTTTTGGATATTTTTACCTATTCCTCATCATCATCATCATCATTTCAGCCTAAAGACGTCCACTGCTGAACATAGGCAAACAAGGCTCCCCAAGGCTCGCCAAACAGATCGGCCCTGCGCCATCCGCATCCAATGCGTTCCCGCTACCTTCACCAGGTCGTCGCTCCATCTTGTTGGAGGTCTACCTACACCGCGTCTTCCGGTCCGCGGACGCCACTCGAGAACCTTTCGGCCCCATCGGCCGTCAGTTCTACGGGCGATGTGCCTTGCCCACTGCCACTTAAGTCTAGCGATTCTTCGAGCTATGTCCGTGACTTTAGTTCTTGCGCGGATTTCATCATTTCTAATGCGATCCCGCAGAGAAACTCCAAGCATAGCCCTCTCCATCGCCCTCTGAGTGACCTTGAGCTTCCTTATAAGACCCATCGTTAGCGGCCACGTCTCAGTGCCATAAGTCATCACTGGCAACACACACTGGTCAAAGACCAAGACCAAGACTGGTACCTATTCCTAGCATGTATAAATAGTAGCGGAATGAAAAGGTTTGTCACTTTTCAATCTTAACTCGTTGACATAGAGTCGAAAAGTGACGAACCTTTTCATTCCGCGACTGTACAGTACAGTCAACTACAAAGAGATTTATATGGCCAAAGTCACAAAAAAAGACACAAGTTGATTGACTTCACATTAGGGTTCTGTATACTTACATATTTTAGTAATTACGGCTGTTGTAGCTAAGCATTAGTGGAAACTGTCATATACAGGGTTATTTTTAATTCACTGACATCCTCTTAACCCTGAATTCCTATCACTCAAACAAATGTTTTTTGTTATACGACTTTTTAAAATGAAGCACTTTTTTCCCATACAAATACACAGAGTATCGTAAAAATAAGAGGCAGAATCAAATTTTCAAAACGTTATTACACCAAAAATATTAAGTTATGACAAAAGCCGTAAAACAAAAAAAAATTGTTTAAGTGGTAGGAGTTTAGGGTTAAAAGGATGCTAGTGAATTACAAATAACCCTGTAGTTTTGTACCTTAGCTTTCACATCCTTGCAGCATAACTGCATAGCACATCTCTGGTGGAGAGGGACCCTAAGGGCCATTACAGACAGACTGCGTTCCAATCGCAACGTCCAATACCTCTCCCCTAGTCCCTCTCCTTTTTAAAGGCCGGCAACAGATCAATGACTCTTTGAGTTTGTTGATATTTATGGGCGATGGTGATCATTTTCCATCAGATGACCTCTTGCTCGTTTGCCACCCTCTCATAATAAAAAAAAACCGGCCAAGTGCGAGTCGGACTCGCGCGCGAAGGGTTCCGTACCATTATCTATAAAAAATTGCGGTTTACGATTTATGGCGTATTAAAAAAAACTACTTACTAGATCTCGTTCAAACCAATTTTCGGTGGACGTTTACATGGTAGGTCTATTTTTTTTAGTTTTATCATTCTCTTACTTTAGAAGTTACAGGGCACACACATTTTACCACTTTGAAAGTGTCTTTCGCGCAAACTATTCAGTTTAGAAAAAAATGATATTAGAAACCTCAATATCATTTTTGAAGACCTATCCATATATTCCACACGTATGGGTTTGATGAAAAAAAATATTTCGAGTTTCAGTTTTAAGTATGGGGAACCCCCAAAATTTATTGTTTTTTTTTGTGTGAAAATCTTAATGCGGTTCACAGAATATAATCTACTTACCAAGTTTCAACAGCATAGTTCTTATAGTTTCGGAAAAAAGTGGCTGTGACATACGGACAGACAGACAGACAGACATGACAAATCCATAAGGGTTCCGTTTTTTGCTATTTGGCTACGGAACCCTAAAAACTGCCAACTGCCCATACATTTTTGATTGCAGTCCCGTTGCAGTTAGTCGGCAAAACTGCCCGTGAACTGTATGGGCAGTCGGCCGTTATGTTGGGGTTGGTATGCAGTCCGTCTGTAATGGCCCTGAAAACTAATAAGTAAACCATTAATTAAAAACCCAAAAATATTAAACAATATATTATACGTACAATATAAAAATATTTACAACTAAAAACGTTTGCTTGCACACTAAACTTTGGAAATGGTGTGTCGGAGAATGGGGCGACGTCCGGAGCCTGACGGGGAGGGCTGTGGCTGTAAAGACTGCTTACTCAGGGATAGCCGCCGCTGCTCCGAAACTGCCTGGAAAACGGTTACCTGCTAACCTTCCTTGATAGTAAACAAATGAGGTAGGAGGATTGTTTGCTCCAGTGCTGCAGAACTATCGATAGTTTGACTATCGATAGTATCGCACATGTCAATACTACCGATAGTTTTATGTCCAATACAATCGATAGTATTGCAATAATGACCGAAAACAAGTTTTAAACAATCGATAGTACAAAACTATGGATAGTATCGATTGTTTTCGGTCATTATAGCCTAATTTTGCAATACTATCGATTGTATTGGACATAAAACTATCGATAGTATCGATAATATTGCCATTATCAATAGTATTGCTTATAAATCACTATCGATAGACTATGCCATCCGCACCCAACGCGATCCCGCAACCTTAACCAGAGGCCGTATTGTCTAAAGCTTCTGATGCTTGCCTTCGCTTTCACCATCTCTTTCTGTCATCAACTTTTACCGTTTGACAGAAAGAAATAATGATTGCGAAGGCAAGCGTCAGAAGCGTTAGACAATAAGCCTGCTGGTCGGTTAAAAGGTTCTCGAGTGGCGTCCACGGACCGGAAGACGCAGTGTAGGTAGGCCTCCAACAAGATGGAGCGACTTGTTATATATATGAGTCAACCAAAACATAATGCTCATTTAAAATGCGTAGGTACTGTTTTTTAAAACATTTATTATGCCCATAATCACAGAGTTATATCCAGTGAATGTTACACATACATTAAAATAAATCTAACACCTTTAAACGAGAAATTCATTTAAAATTATTTACTTACTTCGGGACCTCGAAAACGGTTCTAACGATTTCGAAATTTGCTATGTAAGTTTTCGAGGGCGAACAATCCATTTAGTTTGGTGTTATCTCTGAGAAAACGGGTGTTTTCCAGTTTAAGAAAAAAAATAACTCTGAGCTTCGCCCAGGTACAGTCAAGTGCAAAGATGTGAACACGGCCGAAGTTACAAAAATATGTATACCTACACGACTTTATGCTCTGAACATTAAGGTCGTGTTTATATATTTTTGTAACTTTAGCCGTGTCGATATCTTTGCACTTGACTGTATCTACTTATTCTCTTTGCTGCTGATATAATACTTTGTTCGTAGCTTTCAAAAACATTGTTAATATAATAAATTAATAAGTAATTAAAATAGCTTTTTTCTAACCGTGTAATTTTTTATTAGGTATTTATTTTGTTTAGTGAGTTTATCAATATGAAAGCTTTTAGGGTGGAAAACGACAACCTATTAAAATATTATTTTGGTGTCAAAAATGTGGATTCATACGTAATTAATTCATTACAACTATCAGCATTTTAGTTACCTATATTAAAATACTCTTTTATTTTTAACATGCGGCAATTATTAATCTATTCTTAATTACATGTTTGTAAATTTTTGGATGTATAAATTAGCAATAAATAATATTCTAATGAATGGTAGTTAAAAAAATATCGTTCAATATATCTTTCATTTAAAACTACAATTACCTACAATATGGATTCCAAACGGAGATTTTAAAGCCTAGTTTGGATCTGTAAGAAAATTCGTCAAATATGCAAAGTTGGGACCTTTTTCAGCCACGGACCCCTAGGAAATCAAGCACAGTTTTCACGGACCCCCTTAATAAAATAAACAGCAAAACAAAATTCGGATTAGGTATTTATTTTAGTTATTACAGATACAAAATAGGTACTTATAACTGCTTACCGCGGACCCCCATACATATACTCGCGGACCCCAGGTTGGGAAACACTGAAATATGCAATTAAGGCCACACCAAACCGGGAGCGCGGGGCGCCAACGGAGCGTGCGCAGCGCAGGCAATAAAGCTGAATCAAATACGGTGGAAACTGCGGCCCAAGCCATCTCATTCTGAGGAGGCCTGTGCCATACAGTGGCACGTATATAAGCTGGTATGATGATGATGATGGAATACGGTGTGCCGCGCTGCCGGTGTGTGTCACCGTATAAGTATTTGATTGTGTTGGAGAGCGCGCTGGGCACGTTCCGTCGACGCCCCGCGCTCCCGGTTTGTAGTGGCCTTTATTCGCTTTACGGCCTCGTAATAATAGGTACAAACTTGACGGACGACCCCCCAGTGCCCAGCGGGAGAATGCATGCTCCTCTCCCGGCCTTCCAGCAAATGGCTGAGGCAGGACACTGTGGGTAGATTAAGTCCCCTCCCTACCCCTCCCCTCCTCAAAATATAAAGCACACGTTTTTTGTATTAATAATCAATAGAGAAGGGGACTTGTGACCGGGTTTTTTAGTCCGTGCAAGTCGGACACTGTCTGGGCCCTCCATTCCCAGTTCGTCCGAAGGGATTTTTCCCGAGCACAAGTCACTCTTCCTACCCTAAAGTTAAAAAACAGCAAAGACTTCGCGTCTTTGGCCCCTCTGGCGACTCATTAAAAAAAAAAAAAAAACTTGACGGACGATTTTTCTTGCCGGTCTAAACTATACCTTGACAAGCTCGTACGCGGCGCTCGGCGGAACCCTGTCGCAGGGAGCCTCTGCTGTCCTTAACAAGACTGTTTTTAATAAGTGCGGCAAATGCTGACTGCGACAGGGTTCCGCGGAGGGTCGCGCACCAGCTTGGCGGACTATAGGCTTGATAGCGTTAGTTTTTTTCCATAACTCGGTCGCTCATAAGGGTGAGGCCAAACTTTTGAGTTGAATCGTGTATTCTCACTCTCAGTCGCATAATTTTGGATTCATACATAAGCCCTACTTTTAACCCTTTAATAAGGCAGAGGCATTTAGGGACCACATACATTGACTTGGAAATTCAACCTTATCGTTTTGGTAATAAGTTACAATATCCATTGTCATCATCATTTCAGCCGAAGACGTACACTGCTGAACATAGATCTCCCCCAAGGCTCGCCAAACAGATCGGCCCTGCGCCATCCGCATCCAATGCGATCCCGCTACCTTCACCAGGTCGTCGCTCCATCTTGTTGGAGGCCTACCTACACTGCGTCTTCCGGTCCGCGGACGCCACTCGAGAACCTTTCGACCCCATCGGCCGTCAGTTCCACGGGCGAAATATATCCATTGTAATTATTGAAAATACTACTAGCTTTAAAAATATCCTTTGTCAGGTATGTATTCGATAGCTGCTTTAGATTCTGTGCTAGTATACACCAATAAGTGGGGTTTTATTAAGGGTTAATGCAATTTGAACTTGGCTGGACATGCTGCCGCACTAAATTGGGTTTAGCCGCTTATACTGTTATATCCTGATGTACGGCTAAAATACACAGAGCAGTGGCAAGTGTGAGCGCGACCATACTTTTCATTTACTGGCGTACTCTCGCGTACTATTTTTTACTCCAACAATCACTTATTACAGGTAAAAAAACTTAAGCATGACTTAGCATGTAGTAGCGTATCCATACAGACAAGTAGACGCACCATATTCGAGAAATAACTTCAGTTCCCTATCAGTTCTGTACACTATACATACAAGAGCATTTCTTAAGTTTTATACCTATAGCAAGTTACTCCATCATTGTCACTGTATTAGCTACACCAAAATTTACTAGTGACTTTAGTTACTAATTTAGTCTCACATATATAATACATACAATCTACTCAGGTTCCAATAATACACATGTATGTACATTTATAGCTAAAGCTACATTTATTTCCAGAAGCCCTAGCACACTAGTTTTTGTCGCTTACACAAACATATTGCTCTTTCTAATTGGTATGGTATGGTGTGAAAGAAAAAGGTGGGTTATATTAGCATTACTACTTGTGTGCTAGGACCTTGTAACAGTGATATGTTACACCAACATACTAAATTTATCTAATACTCAACATATTTTGCTTGTACAATTGATTTGATTTCTAGTGGATGTGGATATGTATGTAAATGTTTGACAAACAATGTTAGACATACTAGATAGACATACTATGGACCACATATTTTTTTAACGTTTTCGTTTTTTTGGCCTCGATGATGTATTTCCCAATGCATTAAAAACGTGGAAGTGTATTTAACTTTCACGTAGCGTCAGGGGCGTAGCAACCACCCCCGATACGGGGCCCCCGGGCTACAGAGGCCCCTAACGTGTGTAAGCAAAAATTAGAAAAAAGTTTTAGTTTTAGTTCAAATGTCACTAACCCCCTGTTTCACCATCCATTGATCAAATTTATTTGACGGATAAATGTGTTGCCGTCTCTGTTTGTTTTGTTCGAATACACGAAGACGGCATCACATTTATCCGTCGGTTAAAATTAATCAATGGGTGGTGAAACAGCCCCTTAATCTCGTGCTTCCCGGGAAAGTCCCCCAACTAATTTTGATACAGGGCCCCTCCAAGGCACGCTACGCCACTGTGTAGCGTATCTGTATAACTGGGGCCTTCTTAAGGGTTAACTTAAAAACCCTTTAATTTTTATCGACCTTAACAGTTTCCCAATAGATATATAATATTTTATTGAGTTAAGTGAGCATAGTCAACTTCTTTAATTGTTGAGCAACTTACGTTCGTATTTTAGCCGTGTAATGAAAATCAGGCTTTGCCGCTTATATTCGTATGGCCTGATTTGCATTACACGGCTAAAATGCGAGGAGTGGCAAAAATAGTAAATTTTAGTTGTTCAAAAATCGAAGTTGTTGACTGTACCTTTACTTTACTGTGCCCTATATGCCTGCATATTTAAAAAATACTTTGTATTTTACTGGATAAAACCTGAATAGATATGGGGCCCCAATTTCTTGCACCGGGGTTTTTGGTTACATAGCTACGCCACTGCGCACAAAGGAGAAAAAAGATATCAGATAACATTCACATTTTTTGTGAGATTAAGTGATTATACATTAAAACAACGATACATTATAGACACCAAATTAAACAACAACATAATTCTACTCATAGGCCATTACATTACAACTAAGTAAAACATTTAAAAGCTCCGAAATACGACAATATACTACATATAAACAAACAGTTAAGCTAAACACATACAATACAAACTATATTGACATGAATACATTTTTATTTATTAAAATAATAAATGCAAATCTATAGCAAGATGCTGTACCTAATTTTCAAAAAGTACACCCACCATATATTTATATTGGAGGCCATTTATACCTAAACAGGATTCTGTAGTATTATTATGTATTAGTAAAATATGATCAAATGGTCAAAACAAATATGAAATTCATGTGAATACCAAAGATTCAAAGAAGAAGATAAAAGAATAAGTGACCAGATTAATTGTAAAACTAGGTTTTTATTAGCGCTGAAATAAATAGAAGTCAATCGCCTGTAATTATGGCTCACTCAGAGTCCTGACCAAAGGGATTATGCACTGGACGGGATGCCATTCGCGGCAGCCACGACTCAGTAGTTCAGAGAATATTATTAGATTTTTTGACCAGCGGTAGCGTGGCCACCCCAGCATGGTAGTGTAGTACAAGAAAGCATTAAAATAATTAAAAACATCACAAACAAGGAATTCTTAGTAAGTAAAGTGATTATTTAAGTTTTTACTACATTATATTTCGATGCTACATCCTCGAGATTTAATTATGTAGTAGTCTTTTTACGTACTGCATCATCACACTATGTTTAAAAAATATGGAAGAAAAAAAAACTTATGTTGGTAGTTCCCTACGACGACGCCACTTGAGGGCGTAACGGACAGTTTGTCATTGTTATTTTGTGTGCGGCATCATCAAGTTCATCCTTTCGATAAAATATAAAATAAATCACCAAATATCGCAGAATAATGGGTAGGAATAAGAGGAAAAGAGACCAAATCAACAAACCAAATCAAGATCCCGCTCCACATCGCCTTCAATTTCATCAGAGAGTTCTTATTACGGAGGTAAAGTATATAGACAGTACAGTAAAGATAAATAAATGAAAATAAATGCTTTTCTCAGATACTCAGATGGCTTCGAAGACTCAATCACCGACACCTGGCGCCCCGGCGGACACGTGTCTTATTTTACTCCGCTCGTTGTCAGAGATATTACGATGTAGTTTACGAGGATCCGGAAACGTTGTCACAATGTTTAAAGCTCCATGAAAAAACAAAACGCAGTGATGTAGCTGTCACGTTGACAGCGCGCTTTCTTCATTACGATATTCTGTGCAAACGTCGTCACTTTGCTTTATAATAAAATAATCAACAACGCTGTTTTTCATGTCGAAAACTGGTACGTAAACCACAAAAAGTATAATTAAATGTGCAAAATACGTTACTGTGGTGCTGGGAAAGTATAAACCTGAAAAATTACGGTATGTAAACAAGATAATAATACTATGATTTATGCAACTTTCAATCCAAGAACCGTGGAACATAAACGTGAGTATACCTTTGAAATTCATAAAAAATCATTAAACAATCGAAATCTACAATACTGATTAAGCTTTACTCGTGTATTAGTTAACGTACACAGGTGTGATGTAGAGTCTTGATCGTAAAATGCAACACTTTTAGTCGCTTTTTACACTCACTCAAACAGTTCGAATGATCATAGACAAAACAATTGTCCCCACAGACAAATCCCTTCCCGAGAATTGTTTTGAAACCACTTGAAACTCGCTCGTTGGTACGTTACAAAAAATTTTTCTCTTCTTTCGCAAGTTTCATATCAATAGATAAATATTCGTGTTGTTTCTCTTCGTGCAATTCGTGGTGTAATAAAAATTTTCTCAAACATGCTTTGAAATGTATGCGTTAATGTCACGAAATGAAGCCATGAAGTTTGTTGTTTATGGCTCCCTACATTACTTCTTGGCCTAGGCCATAAAAGTAAGTATGAAAAACCATTATTGTCCGCTGCTGTAACTTTTTAAATTTGCTTACTAACATTAAACTGACAATGGAAAAATTACATACAGCCAACATACGACATTAAAAAAAAATCTATCTTCTTTTATTTCTATAAAACCGCCTAAACTACTGGTGATGGATGGATGGATGTATGGATGGATGTATGGATGTACGGATGGATGTATGGATGGATGGATGTATGGATGGATGTATGGATGGATGTATGGATGGATGTATGGATGGATGGATGTATGGATGGATGGATGTATGGATGGATGGATGGATGGATGGATGGATGGATGGATGGATGTATAGATAGATGGATGGATGGATGGATGGATGGATGTATGGATGGATGGATGTATGGATGGATGTATGAATGGATGTATGGATGGATGGATGGATGGATGGATGGATGGATGGATGGATGGATGTATGGATGGATGGATGGATGTATGGATGGATGGATGTATGGATGGATGTATGTATGGATGGATGTATGGATGGATGTATGGATGGATGTATGGATGGATGTATGGGTGGATGTATGGATGGATGTATGGATGGATGTATGGATGGATGGATGTATGGATGGATGGATGGATGTATGGATGGATGGATGTATGGATGGATGTATGGATGGATGGATGGATGGATGGATGTATGGATGGATGTATGGATGGATGGATGTATGGATGGATGTATGGATGGATGTATGGATGGATGTATGGATGGATGTATGGGTGGATGTATGGATGGATGTATGGATGGATGTATGGATGGATGTATGGATGGATGTATGGATGGATGTATGGATGGATGGATGGATGTATGGATGGATGGATGGATGTATGGATGGATGTATGGATGGATGGATGGATGGATGGATGTATGGATAGATGGATGGATGTATGGATGGATGGATGTATGGATGGATGTATGGATGGATGTATGGATGGATGGATGGATGGATGGATGGATGGATGGATGGATGGATGGATGGATGGATGGATGTATGGATGGATGGATGTATGGATGGATGTATGGATGGATGGATGTATGGATGGATGTATGGATGGATGTATGGATGGATGTATGGATGGATGTATGGATGGATGTATGGGTGGATGTATGGATGGATGTATGGATGGATGGATGGATGGATGGACGGATGGATGGATGATGATGATGATGATGATGCATGTTTGAGAAAAGCTCTATACAATCCTCGGCCGGAAGAGGGATTGCTGGACTCGTTTTACCCCAAATCTCGTCCATCAATCCCTTACTTCACGGCCTCTGCAGTAATGTACTAATAATGGGAAAAAGGAAGAGAGAAAGAGAAGATCCAGAATACATCAGAAAAAAAATTAGAAGATTAGAAAGAAAACTAAGAGAAAAAGAAGAAGATAATCCACAACAGCCTCCACCGTCTCCACCACATCCTCGACCGCCTTCACCACATGCACAGCCTCCACCATCGCCTAGAGCATCGCCGATAACGACTGAGGAGTTAGAAACTGAAACCCCAACAACTGGTGCGTACCTTGGTATACCTTTCCTTTTTTATGGATTAAACCAGAATTGTTCTGGACTAGACAAATGCGCCATCACAATGCGGATGGACAAACTGTCTTAAAGCAACATCCAATTATTAAGTTGCATACACTATAGCGTACCTTGGTATCCCTTTCCTTTTTTATGGATTAAACCAGAATTGTTCTGGACTAGACAAATGCGCCATCACAATGCGGATGGACAAACTGTCTTAAAGCAACATCCAAATTATTAAGTTGCATACACTATAACAAACGCGCTATCACACTGCGGATAGAGAACTACCACAATACGTTACTAGTAATTTAACAGACCTGCATGTACATAGGTACAGTAGGTAGGTAGGTAGGTAGGTATAGGTAGGTAGGATGACAACCGTTAACATTGTGCGGATAAACACCCAATTACTAAATTTCATAATGACAAATGCACTATCACGTTGCGGATAGACAACCTGTCAATACTCCATCACATCCCCTTTTTTCTTTATAATACATTGTTGGTTAACACATTTATTAAAAACATTTCAGAAAACATTGATGAGCTCCCAGTTGAATATATAATGGCACTGGGACAGGAAGGTGAGGAAGTAGTGGAGAATGGTGAAGAGATCAGGAATGAACTCTCCCGTAGATGGACAAAGATCATGGCAGAAGGCCTCACTAAAGAACAAAAGGAAGCGCTGTTTAAGAAATATCCCCAAGCAATTTCCAAAGCGCAGTAGCACCGATTTTAAATAAGGAGATTGCGGTTAATTTATCGGAACTGTCAATCAACAGGGATAAAAGAATTATAACACGCCAAAACATGTTAGGGAAATTAATGTCTTCCCTAGGAAAATCACTAACAGACATTCTGCAGGGAAATATCAATACCAAAAAATTGATAGAAGAAATAAACGATGCAGCAAAAATTGCTGCAGAAATTTATCACACAGATAACAAATCAAGAAGATATTTTGCTCTGTCAACAGTGGACAAATCTATTCAGGACACCTGCAAAGATACAAAAACCAACCAATACCTTTTCGGGGACAACCTGAGTGAGCAACTTAAAGGAATACAGGCAGTCAGAAGGACCGCAGCTCAAATTAAAGGAACAATTAAGTACAAGACAAAAAATTAATGCCTTTTATGGAAAACATACTTGTATAATAAGAGATTTTGCACAAATCTTAGGATTGCTTAGCTCTATCTGCCCAGCCATCCCTTATGGGTGGCTATACACTAAAGTATTAGAACGCAAAAAGTACTTAGCCTTATTAAACTGCAACGATAATTATGATGCAAAAATGACCTTATCAACTGATATATTCCGAGAACTGGATTGGTGGCTCAGCAATATCAATAAATGTAATTTAATAAAGCAATTTATGTTTGTAAAAGAAATACATACAGATGCTTCAAGTACTGGCTGGGGAGCTGTCTGTGAGTCCGAATCCGCCTCTGGTTCTTGGTCTAACCAAGAAAAACAGTACCATATTAATTACTTAGAATTGAAAGCGGCACTTTTGGGACTGCAATGCTTTACCAAAGACTTATATGACCATGAAGTCTTACTTAGGGTTGACAACACCACCGCAGTTGCCTATATCAATAAGATGGGAGGCATTCAATTTCACCACCTAAATGAAATAACAAGAGAAATTTGGCAGTGGTGCGAATCTAAAAACATTTGGATTTATGCTTCTTACATAAACACAAAGGATAATATAGCAGATGTAGAGTCAAGAAAAGTAAATATAGAGTGGGAATTATCCAGAGATAAATAATAATAAGGTCATTTGGAATACCTTCTATAGATCTATTCGCATCAAGAATTAATAAAAAATGCAATCAATTTGTTTCATAGAAAAGAGACCCTGAGGCATTTGCAATAGATGCCTTTACTATAAATTGGACAAATCTTAACTTTTACGCTTTCCCGCCCTTCTCATTAATGTTAAAAGTATTACATAAAATCAAAAACGATAAGGCAACTGGTATAGTGGTGTTTCCCTATTGGGCTTCACAGCCATGGTTTCCATTGATACAAACCATGTTGATAGGAAAATTATTAATATTTGAACCAAATAAAAATCTGCTTTCATCACCTTTCAGGCACAACCACCCTCTCCATCGGCAACTTACCCTGGGTGCAGGACGGCTATCGGGGAAGCTTACCTAAAACGAGGAATACCTACAACCTCGGTTTCCTTGATGTTAGATTCCTTATCACACAATACATATAAGCAGTACAATACAGTACTAAAGTTGTGGTGGCCATTCTGTGCTAATCGTTGTATTAACCCTTATAGAGCTTCGGTAAATGTAGTCCTTGAATTTCTAACTGAACGATTCAAAACAGGCGCTTCTTATGGCTCTATCAACTCTGCAAGATCAGCCCTGTCACTACTAATAGGTTCGGAAATAGGTCAGGATGACAATATTAAAAGATTATTAAAAGGGGTGTTTAGATCTAAGCCTCCTAAACCTAAATATGACGCAGTCTGGGACCCAGCTATAGTTTTAAACTATCTTACTTTATGTCACCCAAATGAAACTGTAGGTATAGCACGCTTAACTAAAAAGCTAGTCACCATTCTCGCCTTAACAACAGGGCACAGAGTACAAACGCTATCCTTTATTACAATAGATAATATAAATTTCAATAACAATGGGGTAAAAATAAACATACCAGATCATATCAAAACTTCTAAACCAGGTGCCTCACTACCAACTTTACATCTAAAATATTTTGATCAAAAAATTGAAATTTGTCCAGTAAAAACCCTACAGTCATACCTCAGCATCACTTGTGCCCTCAGAGGTGATATTAAAAATTTAATAATCACTGTTAAAAAACCACACAAAAAGGCCTCAACACAGTCCATCAGCCGTTGGATTAAGGCCACTTTGGGGGAAGCTGGTGTTGACACTAATATCTTTAGTGCGCATAGCACTAGACATGCTTCAACCTCGGCCGCAAAAAGATGTGGAATCAGCATAGATTTGATTCGAAAAACCGCAGGCTGGACTAATAGCTCATCCGCCTTTGCGAGGTTCTATAATAGACCCTTATTAGAAGATTCCACATCTTTTAGCACCACTATTTGTAACTCTATAAATAATTAGTAAATGAGGTAATATATAAGTAAAAATGACTGATTACTTATTGAAATCTATTAATAGAGAATAATGATTGTTGATTATTAATAACAAATGTTAAAATGTTAAATTATTTGTTTAAAAATAATAAAGAAGCTCCTTATTTTTTTTTTTTCTATTAACAATTATTTTTCATTCGCAACCCAACTTCGAACATCTACATCGTAATATCTCTGACAACGAGCGGAGTAAAATGTAATGATTAAACGAACTTACCTTAAGTGAAGTTCTATCATCATTTTACGAAGCTCGTTGTCAGAGACAAGTTTCCCGACCCCCCCTATAATGTTTTATACCCATTAGTCAGGGTTGCTCACAGGAAACTTCAAACGTAATGAAGAAAGCGCGCTGTCAAAGTGACAGCTACATCACTGCGTTTTGTTTTTTCATGGAGCTTTAAACATTGTGACAACGTTTCCGGATCCTCGTAAACTACATCGTAATATCTCTGACAACGAGCTTCGTAAAATGATGATAGAACTTCACTTAAGGTAAGTTCGTTTAATCATTACATTATAACCTACATTCTTCGATCAACAATACAACTAGATAACGGGTCAGCGCAACAAAAACGGCCCGGAAAATAAGAGCTCACTTTCAAAGTGAGCTCTTATTTGGTTTTAGTTCGGTCCAAGCACAGCCAACATAAACACGTTTCGCGATGCCGCAATGTGTGCTTAAAAATTGCAAAAAAAATGCCCGAAAAATTAATTTATATGTCGGAGTGTCTTACTTTCGATAAGTAAATGTAAAATAAGTATATTTCAAGCTTTAAACTAACAAATAATAAGCAAATTACTGATTTAAACTACGACCTGAGCGCGCGTATTGGCCAGGTTGGCCAAACATTCTTTAATGTTTGGCCAACCTGGCCAGTACGCGCGCCAACATCGTAAAATAGAACAGTAGATGCATGGAGTAGATTTGAAACTTAATTAATTTTAATATTATGTGTGCTGTGGTGGCCTAGTGGTTTGACCTATGGACTCTCGAGCAGGGTCTCGAGTAGGGTCGTGGGTTTGAGTCCGGGCTCGCACCTCAAAGTTTTTCGGAATTTATGTGCATTACATTATACATTTTGTAATTTACCATGAGCCCTACGATGAAGGATTCAATGGTGTGTGAAGTTCCCAATCCGCACTGGGCCCGTGTGGGAACTAAGGCCCAAGCCCTCATTCTGCGTATCTACTGTGTTAAAAAATTTGTTTGTATTGAATACTTTAGATGTATGTAATTTAGTAACATTGTAGATCTGTTTAAAAAAAATCGTGCGTGCAGCTCCTCCGCGCGGAAAAAGTGAAACTTCGTAATATCGAAATGAAAAAGGCACTTATACATCAATATGAACCTTATTGCAATAACTTAAAGAACTAAATTAACTTATGCATCTATGTGTTTAAATTACTCACTAGATGGCGCTTTTATCAAATCTCATACAAATTTGCACAGACAGTATGAGTTCTGCATCGCACTGTCGAAGTTTTTAACATCCGTTAGTATACATATAATAATATGTTTACAATGCGAGATTACTTGCTTCGGCAGTACATATACTAATGCTTTCATACCCCCTCCATGGTAGCGGTAAACGTTTAATGCGACCTTTTTGGAAGTCGCATTAAGAGTTTCACTTCAAAAACCAGGCGGTCACCCATCCAAGTACTGACCGCGCCCGACGTTGCTTAACTTCGGTGATCGGACGAGAACCGGTGTTTTTGTCAAATATCTTGAAAACGGTGCATCCTACGGCAATATCAATGAAATTTTAATCCCCCCTTTGAAACCCCCGCACCCCCTCCCCGCACCCCCCTGACTGACACTGAGTCACATTTGTATTTGTTTTTAACCCCCGACACAAAAAGAGGGGTGTTATAAGTTTGACCGCTATGTTTGTGTGTCTGTCTGTCTGTCTGTGGTATCATAGCTCTTAAACGGGTTAACCGATTTGGATGCGGTTTTTTTAATAGAAAGCAGGTTTCTTGGCGATGGTTCTTAGATAGATATGTTTCATCAAAATCGGTTCAGCCGTTTCAAAGTTATCAGATCTTTTGTTAACTGCGAAAGGGATCTTAGACGCATAACGGGCATTGACTTAATGTCAAACATACGAGTGATATAATTGTGTTGGGGGTTTTTAAAATTTTTAACTTGTAGTTATAATATGATGCAAAACCTTTTGGCCGGCACCGTCACTACTTACATGTGAAAAGAAACTAGCATATACATTTTTTTACGGACGTTAATTTTCTATACGACTCTTACAACATTATTAAATTAAATAAATATATATACACTAAAAACATCACGCCAATAAAATAAAAAGTGTAACGCGCGGAACCCATCGCCGTGTTAACGGTACCCTGTTGCTCGCGATGTTCGCCGCCGTACTGCACGGTCACCCCCGCGCACTCTCGCGTATTTGTCGCGTGACTATCATTGACTATCCGCATTATAAAAATAAGTACTAATAAAATACATAGATACCCAAAAACACTAATCCAACCAAGCAAGTGAATTTCTACACAGGTACCATTTTAAAATAATTTTATTGTCGTGAGCGACTCCATAGCTCCCGAAGTTAAAATCAAAGTGGAAAAAGTAGACAGGAAACGAAAGAATGTAACTCGCAATGCAGTCAAGCTGAAAAACACTTTATCTGTAGTGCGATAAGGTTGACTTCACAGTAACTGTTATTTGACCTATGATTTTTATTTCTAAGTGGCAGGTGTTATTTATTGCTTTGCTAGCTGTTTCAAGTCAATAATCGTAAGTAGAAGGTAGAATTGCGACTTTAATGTATGGTGCTATGGTCGTAAATGGGTTGATCTTAAAACGGTTTTGAATTTGTTGTCTCTTTTCAGCAGAAAACATAAGTCGCTCTATAGCTACACATTCAAGCGGACACATTTTAGCTTGGATTTTGTACCTGTCCCGAAATCTAGTTGTATTGTTGATCGAAGCCTACATTTGCAAAAATTTGCATCAACGTGTTATTGCTGTTGTTTCTTAAGTGATGCCACGAGATGTCATCCAGAAACAACTTATTAATGCCTTCGGGACCCCATCCGCCACACTTCCTTTTGTGATGCCACGAGATGTCATCCGGAAGTTAAATACTTTCTTAACGTGATGATACGCGATATCATCCAGAGAGTAATTGATGGAAGCATAGCATGTTCGTCATGCGGCCAGACATTCAGAAGCAACAAATTAGATCAAGTATCAATCAAAGTAGTTTTGATTCACAACGCCTTTCCATAAGTGATGCCACGAGATGTCATCTGGAAGTTAAAAGGCATTGTTACAAATAAATATTTATTAGAGGCAGCGCTAATTAAAATTATAAATAATAAAGCCCCCTAGCTAAGCTTGCTCACCTTACTAGTTAACTTATGTTTTGTTGTTTTTTTTCCCAATACACAGAACCACAGTCAGTGGGGGACTATTCCGGAGAGGCTTCGGAGGTGGAGTTCCTTGATGAGTCAATTCTGGAATTGGATGAAGAATTCGCAACTGGCAATCCACACCTCCATGAAACACCTAAAATTGAAACAATTCAAGAGGCTGAAAAAGAAAAATGTGTTCCACCGGAAATATTACCAATTCTAGGAGAGGGAAAAAAGGCCACTGAAACATTAGGCAAGAAAGTGCCCAAAGAAATCTCTGAACGTTGGGGGAAGATTATTCAGGACGGGCTAGCCAAGGAGATTAAAGAGGGCTTAATAAATAAAACCCTAATCCCAGAAATTTTCCAGCTTGCAAAAGCGCCTAAATTAAATGCTGAGGTGTCAGCAATCCTTTCTGATTCAACTAGAAACAGAGATAAAATACTAGAGAAGTCCCAAAATCAATTGGGTCTTGCTATTGCAAGGCTGGTGAATCTGACAACGGACCTTATTGATAGTGATATTGAAAAAATCAAATTAATAACACAACTGTCAGAAATAAACCAAATTCTCCTGGACCTTCATTATGAAGAGACACAAAACAGAAGACGCCTTATTATCCCTTTGTTAGATAAGAAGTTTACACATATAGTAACTAAAGATATGAAACGAGACACAACTTTATTTGGAGAAAATCTGAATGAAAATATAAAATTTCCAAAACTATTGAAAAGTCTGGTCAGTAGGGAATGCAAACCGGTTAACCGGTTAACCGAAAAACCGGTTAACCGAAACTTTTTGACCTCGGTTAAAAACCGGTTTTTTTATAATTTTCGCCGGTTATTAACCGAATTGGAAATAGTCCTTAAGAGGGTTTATACCTGCTGAGCTGGCAACGTCGCATTTTTGTTAGTTTTTGTCGATTATCCCATAAAAATTGAATGAAAATTAAAAATGTTTTGAATACAAATTGTTCTAATATATAAGTTAATGTGTCTACTGCAATAATAATTCGTGATAGACTTTTAGTTTCTTTAAAAACGAACAAATTATTACCTAACGGTTTTTAAAGAAAATAAAAGTCTTATCACGAATTATTATTGCAGTAGACACAATAACTTATATATTAGAACAGTTTGTATTCAAAACATTTTTAATTTTCATTCAATTTTTATGGAATAATCGAGAAAAACTAACAAAAATGCAACGTTGCCAGCTCAGCAGGTATAAACCCTCTTAAAAACTGTAAATTGCCTAAAATAGATACCCCAGAATATTCTTCAGACTATAAAATGACGAATATAGCGTGGGATGGAAACGTATTTTAAGACGCTTTTATTAGGTCGACCTGTATGTATGCAACTATGTAATTAGGTCGACCTGTATGTAACTATGTAATGGAAACTTTGAACATGATTTTGACCCACTTCGCGTTTTCCGATTGAGCTGAAATTTTACACATATGTGTAAATTGGATGACAAATGACAATGCAATATTATGGTAACATGGAGCTGATCTGATGATGGAGCTGGATGGTGGCCATAGGAACTCTGTAATAAAACGACATAACCCTGTCGAGTTTGGGCTCGTTTGATTCGTCTTGTCGAGCACTTTGATCCCAGATGGTAACCAGGGTCTAATGATGGAACCGGAAGATCGCCAAAGCCATATAATTATGGTTGAAGTTCACTTAAGGTAAGTTCAATTAACCACTAATAGTTCTTTGGTGCGTCCAACTTTAGGCCGATCCTTCCCCACCCATCTACTCGGTCGAAGGGATGGTTGCCCATTTTTAACCACTCACGCTAAAAGAGGGATGTTATGTTGGTTCAGTTTGGGTTGCCACTGTTAAATACCCGGTGCCATATACAACGAGCAGTTTTCCCAAAATAAAGAAAAAGTACCTGGGCGACCGAGCTCTGCTCGGGCAGAAACTCGGTACCAAGCGTTTTCCCAGAGATAAGACCAAGCTAGATCAATTTTTCATCCCCGAAAACCCCCAAATACCAAATTTCATCGAAATCGTTGGAACCGTTTCCGAGATCCGGATTATATACACCGGAGGGGTGGGGGGGGGGGTGAGAGGGGGGGGGATGCGGGGGAGGGAGCGCGGAGGTATTAAAGGGGGGATGAAAATTTCATTGATTTAGCCGTAGGATGCACCGTTTTCAAGATATTTGACAAAAACACCGGAGGAGGGGGGGTGAGTCACGTTAAACTATCGTCCGTAAACCGACTTTACAGACAACCGGCTTTTCCTGTTCTATGCTCCCAATAGGGAACGTACACATAGACGGTGCTGCCAACTGGTGCCATAAGGGTGCCATCAATTTGAATGTTTTACCTTGATAAGTTTGTTTTACTGTCCGCATAGTGTCTCTTCTGTCGCATTAGTGCTGCCGCCTATAGTTACTGCACGTTCCCTATAATACTTTTTCTAACAAAAAAGCAACTTTTTCCCACAAAAAAGTAACTTTTTCTCACAAAAAAGTAACTTTTTCTCACAAAAGAAAAAACTTGACGTTTTCTCATAAAAAATAAACTTAAAAAAAAAACTAAAAATCTTGAAAAAAAACGTGGTATCGAACCGAGGTCGGCTGAATCCGCGACCACCCGATTTCTAATGTGCCATTATGATCTGCTCGAAGTCGGCGAAATTTAGCTTTATATTCTAATGCAAACAAAAATAGCCGGAAAACACGAGTAAAAGCGATTTTCTGAAAATGAAACATAGCTAGATCAGTTTTTCATCCCCGAAAACCCCCACATACCAAATTTCATCGAAATCGTTGGAGCCGTTTCCGAGATCCTGATTATATATATATATACATATATACAAGAATTGCTCGTTTAAAGGTATTAGATAAATAAACTTGGTCTTGGTCACGTTTGTTCGTGAATCACGCAGCCATATCGCTTCATGCAGTTTATATAACGAAAGGTGTTTTCAAAATAAAGAAAAATAAATAAACTTGGTCTTGGTCACGTTTGTTCGTGAATCACGCAGCCATATCGCTTCATGCAGTTTATATAACGAGCGGTGTTTTCAAAATAAAGAAAAATAAAAACTTGGCCTTGGTTGGTGGTTAAAAGGGAGGCAGATACCTCCAATTCAGAGGTCAGTGACGACTGGCCGGTTGAATATTTGGACACGTCAGAAGACGACGGCGATGCCGACGATTCTATTCTTTACCAAAATCAGGAAGTTGTCATGTATATAATATAGGAATAGCGGGGTGGTTTTAAACTTATGTCAATGTCATTTTCATGTATGTGTGCGTGCATCGTCAGTCCGCCATTACTAGCGTTGCATAACTATCGATAGTTTGAATATCGATAGTCGACCTTGAAAAATAGTCACAATATCGATAGGCCTATCGATAGTTTCGATAATATCGATAGTATTGTTTTCAATAGTATCGATACTATTGATATTTTATTATCAATCCTATCGATAGTTTGTAAAAATTCAATAGTATTGTTAATGTAATAGTATCGATACTATCGATAGTATTGATGTCTATCAATAGTATTGGTCTGAAATTACTATCGATACTATCGATAGGCCTATCGATATTGTTACTGTTTTTCGAGGTCACGATAGTATTGCCGATACTATCGATAGTTCGATCTATAGTTGGCAACGCTAGCCATTACACGTGATTGAAAACGCATCGTCTTTGCTTTATATCCTCCTAAAGACCTACATAACAAACGTGCGACGAGTCGTGATCGGATCAGCAAGTGCGCAAGCGAAAACGCGGTTGAGGGACATCTTGTGCGAACGGAAATGCGAGTGAAATTGGTGAACATTGTCGGTTGGCAGGTTGGACGCGTTTGATTATCGTAAAGACAATTGGTTCGCGTATGTGGATAGGTTAGAACAGTATTTTGTGGTAAACGAAGTGAAGGAGGACCGTAAAGTACCATTGTTAATTACTGCGATGGGAGCAGAGAGCTACGACTTATTATTTGTTAGAAATAGAGTGTAAACCATTCTTAACATTTATATTGTCTCTGATATGTGTAAGTTTATGACAACACTAGATTTGTCTCTGGCTGTCTTCCTGCTCTTAACACCGGCCGCTCATGTGTGCTGTAATTAAATCTATTTATTTCTTCTGCTTGTTCCGTATAATCATAAAGATTCATTGTTTGTTTTTGTGAAGAATACAAAGTTGAATACACTACACTGCGAGTATTGTTTAAGAGCAACCACTGCCTCCGTTGATCCTGCTTCCACCTGCATACGTTCAGACCCCCACTCTGCACTTCAGGTTATGTTACCCAGATATAACGAGGTATGTGGTTTGCTATAATACAAGCTTTTGCCTAAATCCGTTGAGAAGATTGAGCACTGATTGCGCATCTTGGCAAGCTGTCATCATGGCACTTTATTTTTCACTATTGCGAACAACGAAGCTTGCGCTAGTACTGGTGATGCTGGCGTTGCTGATGCTGCTTCTCGTGCTGCTACTGGCGCTACGCCTGGTACTTCTTCGACTTACGTTATTGGTGGTGCTTTCAACATTGAGAAATTGGAAGGCGTTTCTAATTATAACGCATGGAAATTTGCAAAAAAAAATTCCCTCATACTCGAAGGACTTTGGGAATGTGTTATCGGAACGGAATTAGATTCTATAAAAGTTTCTAAAGCACTTGCTATACCAGTTACTATATGACACTGATACTGCTAAGGAAGCTTGGGATAAGCTACAATCTGTTTTTGAAGATAAGGGTTTGTTTAGACGTGTT
Organism: Archips xylosteana; assembly: GCA_947563465.1. Taxonomy (NCBI): domain Eukaryota; kingdom Metazoa; phylum Arthropoda; class Insecta; order Lepidoptera; family Tortricidae; genus Archips; species Archips xylosteana. The sequence goes on from OX387358.1 coordinate 16,884,348, forward strand.
ACTTTACTGTGTCATCTTCACCATGTGGACTATTCGAAGTCTGAAAGTATGACTGCTTACATTGATTCTGTTTTCACAATTGTGCAACAACTTGCTGATATTGGAAAGATCATTGAGGATGCTGAGATTGCAGAAATATTGCTCTCTAGTTTCCCAAAGGAATTTGACACGTTAGTATCAGCCTTAGAGACAGCATCTATGACTAGAGCACTATCATCTGAACTTGTACGTGCTAGATTGATGGATGGATTGATGGATTGACCACCAAGAGGAATTTAGAAGAATTAACAATAACGCAGAAGGAAGCTGAACTGCTCTTGCTGCTGGAAACTCCTATAATAACATTAAAAAGAAGGTTATTTGTCATTTTTGTAGAAAACCTGGCCTGAAGTTTCGCTGCTATAAATTAAAACGTCAGAAGAATGAAAACAAAGAAGAACAACAGACCGTCTTCGCTTAATCGTTTTTGGCGAATGTACAAAAGAAGAACTTTATTATAGTGGACAGTGGATCATCCTCGCACATGTGTAATGACAGTTTAAAGCAAAATTTAAAATGTAAGAAGGTTTTATTGGAATTTGTATGCATGCAACACTGCTGTTTGACAACTGTCAATATGACAGCGTCCCTTTCTCTTCTTCCTTCCGTTCCGTCGCAATGGCTGCGAGCACCTTGTACTCTTGTCTTGTATTGTTATAGATAGATTAATCCTACTGTACTAGTGTAATCTTAAGGCAGATTGCCATCGTTATTCATGAGAAATAAAAGGTGGTAATTATAAAACATTTGTTGTGTTTATTTGTCGAGGGAAACCAATCCACAACATCTGCGCTGATATTGCCTGCGCGGTGATCCAGTCCTCGTAATAGGTTTTGGCCCCAGCCATAACATTGTGGTTTGGATTGTTGTTTTCGACTCGACAAAATATGCCTACGGAAGATGATCGTAACGCCGCGAACAATAGCTCGACGGATTCTGCGTTGCCCGCGTCAACCACGCCGATGCTTGCCCAAGTGCACGCGGTGGAAAAGCTAGAAGGTAGTGGTAACTACCACACATGGAAGTTTTCAATTCGCATGCTGCTGACGGTGCTTGTCGCTGCGCGCGACCAACGTGCGCTAGCGCGCATCGCGCTTAGTATTAAACCTAACCTCTTTCCATACATAAGGAATGCTAATAATGCCTGGGAAGCCTGGAAAAATCTGGCTGACATTTTCGAAGATCGAGGGTTGTTTCGTCAGGTGCTGCTTTTGCGTCAGCTTCGTCAAACGCAGTATGCAGGCAGCATGGTTACTTACATTGATTATGTTATGAATTTGTTGCTGCAATTGGCAGACATCGGAAAAATTATCGAAGATAATGAAATCGCAGAGTTACTTGTTAGCGGACTACCGAAGGACTTCGACTCACTGGTCAGTAATCTTTCAACGACGTGTCTGACGACTTCTGTGTCTAGCGAACTTGTAAGAACGCGTCTACTTCAAGAAGAATCGCGCAATCATGCTCCGGTGTCACTTTTGCCTTCAGAAGCGGCTTACGTTACGATGAGAAAAGTAAGATGTCATTATTGTAACAAAGAAGGCCACGTCAAGGCGAAATGCTTCAAGTTGCGGCGTGACAAGACAGAAGCGTGAAAGCGGTGACAAATGTATGGCTGCTGTGTTTCTCGTTCGCGTCACTAGCTGGTTTTTGGACTCTGGATGCACAGCACATATTATGTCGTGTGTAACCAAGAAAACTTCTTCTCCACTTTAAAGAGGACTTCTTCATCAGTCTCGGTGGCGAATGATCAACGACTGAAGTGTAAAGGTGTTGGCACTTGGAGCTTTAGGGTGAGGCCACACGAGCGTAATTTTGTGAGTCGTGAGCGGCAGAATTTCGGTTCGCGCCATACAATATGCGGGTGTTGGAAAAAGTAATTTCATAGTCTATGCTCTACACTGGATGATGACGCGTTTGACAGCTGTCACTTGCTTTCTCCTTAAAGCCTCATCCCGGTTGGCCATGTGTGTTTTTGTGTCGTCCTCCATTTTATTATATACAATTTACAATCTTATTGGATTTATGTAATCGTTAAGACGCTGATGTTAAATAAATTGGCATCGTAGTACGAGAAGGTTTTATTTCTTAGTAATTCCAAGCGACAAGCGAACCACTGTGCTCCGTCTCTCCAATAGGTTCTGAAGCCCAGAGAGTCTTGGAATTCAGATTCAGACAGAAGATCACTGTGAGTACTACTAGATAATTATTAACGATGTCCCCTGTGCAAAATAGTCAACCAGCGTCAAGTATGGGCGGCACAAACCACGTCAGCAACATAACCTCATTCGAAAGATTGGAAGGATTAACAAACTATAATAACTGGAAGTTTGCGATGAAAATGCTACTAATTTTAGAAGGTCTATGGCAGTGCGTTGAGGGCACTGATACAGATGCCGTCCGCGACAGTAAGGCGTTAGCCAGGATATGTCTCAGCTTACAACCCGCGCTGTGTCAACACGTCAGAGGCAGCGCTACAGCAAAGGACGCATGGCAGAAACTAGCCGACTGTTTTGAGGACAAAGGCTTGTATCGACGTGTACTATTATTACGCCAGCTAGATTGCGTTGAGTACGGCCAGTTTGCATCCATGTCTGAGTATATTGACGGTGTCATGCGACTAGTCCAACATCTCGTTGACATCGGCAAGAGCATCGACGATGAAGAAGTGGCGGATATTTTACTATCTGGACTCCCGCAAGAATTCGATGTCATCGTGTCAGGCTGAGGGACAGCATGTTTGACCAGCGCTCTTACAAGTGAAACAATTCGGACGCGATTGTTACAAGAAGACCACCGGCGTAGCAATAATACCAATTCAATGGCCTACGTCGCTAACAACAACAGAAAGAAGAGTAGTTCTAGTGTTATTTGTTCGTATTGTAAGAAAAGAGGGCACGTCACGAAACGCTGTTTCAAGAGGAAGCGAGAGCAAGGCGACCGAAAGGAGCAAGAGGAGCATACCATGTTCGCCACAGCCTTCTCAGCGACTACCACTACAGCTTTCGAGGAATTTATAATTGATTCTGGTGCGTCGTGTCACATGGTGAACAATGAAAAACTAGTTTTAGATATGCCAAAGATAGTACTTGCAATATTTCTGTGGCAAATGGCCAAAATATATGTAGTAAATCTGTTGGTAAGGATTCACTCTCTTCATCTGTTTGTTTAAATAATGTTCTAGTTGTTACTAGTCTTTCAAATAATTTAATGTCTGTTAGTCAGATTACTGAAAAAGGTTATGTTGTTGTTTTTGCTAAAGATCGATGTAATATTTATAGTATACCTAATGTTAAAATTACTGGCAACCAAATTTTCTCACCTAGCAAAGTTAATGTGCTTTACAAACTTAGGGTTCAACAGGCTAGGTCCTTACCCCAGGAGGATTCCAAGCCCCTTCATTGTAGGCAGGGGACGGTGAGTGCTCATAATGCTGCTCGGATGCCACTTAGCTTGTGGCATAAGCGTCTAGCCCACCTTCACTTTGCAGGTATGCGTATATTGGGTGATGGGGGTCAGTGTTCAGGTGTCGTTTTTCAGGAAGAAGATGACTGCCTGAGCAGCTGTGTCTCTTGTCTGTCGGGTAAGATGCATGAAGCATCGTTTCCCCGGGCAAATGTTAGAAGTGCTGCTTCACCACTGGAGTTGATCCATTCCGATGTCGCTGGGCCGGTGCAAGTCAGCACGTGGGGCGGAGCCCGCTTCCTGTTGACCTTTACTGATGACTGTACGAGGAAGACCTTCGGTTACCTCATGAAGTCGAAGAATGAAGTAAGTTCCCATTTTTATACTTTTAAGAATATGGTTGAGAAACAGTTAGGGTTGCGACAACGGTACAGAGTACTGCAATAGCGCCCTTACAGGATTCCTTAGGAAGGAAGGTATAATACACCAAACCACTGTGCTGTATTGTCCACAGCAAAATTCTGTGGCCGAGCGTGTCAATAGGACGGTGTTTGAGAAGGCACGTGCTATGCTGCAGGAATCTGGCTTGTCGAAACGCTTTAGGGGCGAGGCTGTTATGACGGTAATTTATTTAAAAAATAGAAGTCCCACGTCTGCGTTGTCGAACAGAGTTCCTGAGTGTGACACTGGACAAAGATATTAAGGCGACCCTAGCTGCTAGTGTTTCAGACGAGTGGCTTTATGGTCAAAAGTTGACTGAACAGGTTAAAGAAGCGAAAGCTGCCGCTACTTTGAAAGCATCAGACAGACCTGTTGCTAAAAAAACAATTCATAAAGTTTTTACCCAGGGAAACGCGAGAGGCCCAGACAGGTGGGCTCCGACTACCCTTCGGCGGGCTCGCTTGATCGATCAATTTTTGAAAGCTCCCGAAATAAATGCCGAGATAGCTATCACTCTGAACTATCGCCAAACATTAGGGGATAAAGAGATAGCTTCCAGACTGAACAAAATTGGCACCGCGCTTACTGCCATCCTACAAGTGACAGATAAAGTCTTGATAAAACAAGGCGATAAAGAAAATGTTATTCCGCTCTCGATGAGCGATGAGCCATAAATATGCTGGCTAATACACAGTATTATGATACCAAAATGCGGAAAAGCGCTATAATTCCATTACTTGACAAGAAATTACTGAATTTTTAAATGATACGCCTAACATTTATTTGGAAGGGAACTTGAAAATAAAACAATATAAATCTGTGGGTCGCCAAGGCGCAAACGTCAAAGCAAAAAACTTTATGACCTACCAACCTTTACAGAGTCAAATACCCAAAACAGAAGAAGAGCAGACCATGTAAGCGGAACGAAAAATCCCAACACTTACCGCAAAAACAATCAGTCAAAGAAATTCAGAGGAAAATTCAATACAGACAAGATCCATTTTCAGTCCAAGACGAACAATGCACAACGCACAGCCTCATACAAGAAGTGAAGGTTAGCACTGGCCAGTTTGTGGAACTCGGGGCAGCAACAGGAGCAAATCCAACAGTTCTGGAGTGGATTAAAGGATATAAAATCCCCTTTGTTTTTATTAACATCCTGCGTGATGTGATACTTGGTACTGATGACACTGATGTACCTATTGACATCAGATTAATACAGTAATGTTTTGATTGATTTTAAGATGTAAATTTTTTTAATAATTTTTACTCTGTAGTACAGAGTTCGTACAATGTGTTGCTCACGTTCTCAGCGCATTCATGTGAAATACCAATGATTCGGAACTGCATCGGAACTATTAAAAGCGTAATAAACTTTTTTCGACAATCACCACTTCGAAACGGCCTTTTGAAGAAAATTGTGGATCAATCTAATTCATCTCATTCAACGCTTATCTATCTCTCTTTGTGAGACGATGGACCGAGAAACACGTGGCTGTCGAAATATTTGCAGAAATGGTTTCCGTTGTACGCGATGCACTTGTAGCACTTCAAGATTCTACAGTGTTCTTCGAAGCCGAAGCACGTGGCGTGGAAGAGGACGATAGATCTCCGGTTGACCATACAAAGCGAAGCCGAGTACGCGGCGTGTGGAAGACGAGCTCTCCTATTTACCAAACGAAGCGAAGTGGAAACGCGTGGCGCTCCGAAGACGTCCAGAGAGCTCCTGTTTACCATACAAAGCGAAGCCGAAGCACGTGGCGTGTGGAAGACAGCGTGACTTTTCAAGCAGGGCAACACAAAGAGCACACGGATGAAGTCACAGTAAGGCAAGTGAGCTGGCAAATTTTCTTCTAATAACCTAATAAATACTTCCTTTGCATCATTTTTCTTAGGTATTGGGCACAAAAATGAGCGACAGCGAGTTAGAGATCACCCTTATTGAACCAATTCAATTGAAAAACTTTATTAAAAAACGAGGCACAATAAAAGGTAAATTAACTTTGTTCAATTAATTCATAGAAAGATTTAATACTCAACAGTTGTGTGGAGATGAGATCTTAGACTTAGAACTAAGTGTGGCTCGATTAGTTAAAGTATTTGATGAGTTTGAGAAGGTCCAAGACCAGATAGAAACTGCCAGTTCAGATGTGGAGGCACAATTGGCTGAAAGGGAGGCGTTTGAGAATTCCTACTTCCAGTCATTATCAAGGGCAAAAGGCTTGTTTTATTTAATTTGGTAACCCGTTCATTGAATCCTAAGACTTCTAAATCAACGGTCTTTGAGGGCAAATTTAATCGGTTAAATGCACCTTCTGTAATGAATTTCGATTTTGAGCCAGAGTCTAGCAATGCTCTCATTATGTGAGCTTGGTTGGAATTATTTTAGCAGTAGATAATATTATTTGTTTTGGTTGTATTACCTGAACTTCCGACGGAGTGGCGGCATATTGATTTGTCAGTAGATTGACTGACTGGGATGCGCCAGGCGTACTCGGCTAAATTACTAGCGACGTCGCTACTCAAGCATACCATTTGCTGACCGCTATGGAAAACAGCCAGCTTATTGTGTCTTTAGTTATACTGAGAAAGGTTTTTTCATATACGATAAACCTAAACAAAGCAATGCAGAAAGTCAATGTTGATTTGACTAACATTTGCGGTTATGCAAAAACGGTAAAAACGACTTTACTAAATATTCGGAACGAAAGTCAGTTCGAGATCCTGTTTAAGCAAGCACAGCAGATGAGTTCAAACGACATAGTTGTGCCAAGAATGACTGGAAGGCAAACCCAGCGCAGCAATATTCCAGCAGAAACTGCTGGAATATACTACCGACGAAATGTGTTTTACCCCTTCATTGATCACGTGATTACAGAACTCGACGCTCGCTTTAAACCACATGAATCGGCGATCGAAGGAATCCAAATGCTTCTATCTGAGAAGACCAGTAATGACTCCAGGATAAAAGAAAATCTCAAAAAGATACCACAAACATTTCTGGGTGGTGAAAATGAAGGCTTTCTGAGTGAATGAGATATGGCACAATCACTACAAATCTGTAGTGTAAAAACCAGCAACTGTGATAGACACTATTGATCACTGCGATGATCAGTTTTTCCCTTTAATTAAGAAGCTTCTCATCATTTTAGCCACCCTCCCAGTGTCAACTGCAACCCCTGAAATATTTTTCTCTACCCTAAAGAGGTTAAAGACTTACCTCAGAAATAAAATGGGAGATGAAAGACCGACTGGTCTGGCATTAACGAGCGTACATCGACATCTGGCGGTGCAACTAGATTCCGAAGAAATAATAAATAAGTTGGCCATAAAACGTAAAAAAAATAAAATTGAATACTTTAAAGCTCTAAGCCACCAGATACGGTCACAGTACGCCGAGTACGTCCACTCAAATTCACTCAAAGGCCAAGGGATCCATACCATTGAGGTAAGCCAACTGACACAGACTTACTCATAACTTTAATTCCATAAAGATTGATTAATTACCCTTGGCTTTCTCATTCCATTAATATACAAAAGGCAATACAACGTTACAGCGAAGCAGATTATGTATAATTGATAAGACAATTAATATCTTTGAGGGGCATTGATGAATCTAGGCAAGGATGTCAGTGTGAGACCGACCTGACATAGGTTGATATCTCATAGGCATTCATTTCAATGCTCCAACATCCCATATTAATTACTTGCTGTATCACCTATAATAACAGTTGATGAAGCAAAGTTTGGGTCTGTCAAATACAGATAAGCAAACGGAAACAACATCACTAGATGAGGGACTATTCTCTTATTAGAGAATTACAAAAGTTAACATTTCCAAAGGAATATAAAGGAAAGAAAACGCATTTACCTATCTAAGAACTTAGGATTATTTATTGTTGACAAAGGAATTTTAAGATGTGACGGAAGACTCACACATTCAGACCTATCCTACGATGCAAAGCATTCAATTCTCCTACCAAAAAATAGTGAATTTACTGAAAAAATTATCAAAGAAACTCATCATAAAAATCTTTATTTTGGAACATCTCATACTTTAAGCCTTATACAGCAGAAGTATTGGATACCTCAAGGTCGGGCACAAGTACAAAGGATACCGAGCAAGTGTGCGAGGTGCGTGAAACATGGAGGAGGGCCGTATGTTGTACCCAAGACCCCGGCGTTGCCGGCGGAAAGAGTGAGATTTACTACAGCGTTTGCGTACGTAGGAGTGGATTATTTCGGACCAATGGTTGTAAGAACAGAAATTGGTCTGAAGAAAAGATAGATTTGTTTATTCACATGTCTTTTTATACGAGCAATACATTTAGAGGTGGTCAAGGATTTAACTACGGATCTTATGGCGTTCAGACGTTTTATCGCTACCAGAGGAACTTCATCTCTCATATTAACTGACAACGCACCACAATTCCGTCTGCCGGCTGAGGTAATGTCTGAAGAAGAAGCATTGACAGAGAAGATCAAATGGAAATTCATTCTTCAACTACCTCCCTGGCATGGAGGGCGTATGTGAGACTCGTAGCCGTAGTTAAACATTGTCTTAAACGAACACTCCAGATACACATGCTCGGAGAGAATCAGTTCTTGACGATTATCAAAGAAGTGGAAGCGGTAGTATTACTCGACCACTCACATACGCGGGAGTGGATATAGATCACATCCTGAAACCTGCTGATTTTTTAACAGCAGGAAAATGTTTGAACATTCAAGCACTCATGGAACGCTTGCCGCTTACTGGTTCAATCGTCAAGCAGCAACTCATCGAAGGATGGACGCGTGGAAATATGATCATGAATGAGTATATTTAAGGAAATATTTATTAACCAACGCGAGACACTGGAGAGAACGCAAACATAACAATGACACGGAGACCGCACAAACTCAGAACACAACCCTCCCTGCCCATCCCTTTTCATACAAATGATTAAAATTTCGCTCCTCTGCACTGGATGTGGTGGTGGTGTGACCAGCATACCGCAAATAATCTAAATATTAATATTCTCTGAACTAGTGAGTCGTGGCTGCCGCGAACAACATCCTGTCCAGTGTATAATCCCCATCTTCGGACAGGACGCTGAGCCATAAATAATTACAATCGAACATCACAGGTAAGTTCGTTTGATTGTACAAAAAGTATATCAATTGATTGGTCATGTCAAATAACATTAGTTATTTTACGCTTTTGTTTTTAATCTGTACTCAATCTGTCACTGTCAAACTTAAGCCATAGACAATCAACTTTCTGACACTTCTTTCTCTCTTAGACTCTCTCTTGTTAAAAGTTTTAGTTAAATTCTTACAGTGCCACGACATTAAGTTGTAGTAACTGCAGCATATTTCTTTTATATATATATTTATTCCTTTTAATTTTTACCCGTCATTTCCCTCCGATTAAAAAAAAAAGAACTTTTAATGTAAACACGTCCTATGTTGTCTGTGTGTGTCCAGTTATGGCTACATGTGTTAACATGTTATTTGTTTTAGGTCTCATGTCTACTCCTCCCTCCCTCAAAATCAAAATTTCCTTAACCAGTCTCCTCATTTGTCATGTCTACGTCGACATTGGCCAGCAAGGGTGAAAGCCAAAGAAGAAAAACTCTAACCATGACAGAGGTGACACTGTATTACAGCCACAGTGGTGTAGCTGCTCTGTATACTATTATAATAGACAAAACTCTTATCTACACAGAGTGGCATCGATCTGGTGGAGGCTGGGGATGATCAGTTTGAGTTTGCGCCGGTAGGCTGGGTCGGTGGCCACGGGATTCCGCTCCAGGTATATAGTGATCAACTTGTTGTTGGGTGCGAGACGCTCCACCGCCGTCCACTCCGATATCTGGTTGTCGTTCAACTGTAATCGGAATTAAAAGAGCTTTAAAATATAGTCCGACATTTTCACTCCTTGACATAATAATATAATATTAATATAATATTTAAACACACAGGGCTCCGTAATTGTTATAAAATGATAAATAAACCGGTCAAGTGCGAGTCACTCACGTGCACCGAGGGTTCCGCACAAATTTATATGTATCTATGAACATTCAGTCTTAGCAGACCCCTGTTCCTAAGCAAAATGTGCGCAGTGTGGGATCATTGTAGATTGGTTCATGATATAGACAGACAGACAAAAAATTTATGCTTTTCGCAATTTTTCCTTTATCTGTGCTATAAGACCTTGCTTCGTACCAAATTTCAAGATTCTGAGACCACGGGAAGTACCCTGTAGGTTTTGATTTCCTTGCGAGTTTCGAAAATATGCGGGAATTTGCATCATAAACGGCTGTATCTTTTGAGGCTTAGAAGTTTGATTTTTTCACAGCTCCAAGGGACAGTAGACCTGAGTATTTGATATAAATTTCAGCTTGATACCTCCACGCGTTCCTGAGAAAAAGGGTCTTGACAGACAGACGGACGGACAGACGGACGGACAACAAAGTGATTCTATAAGTGTTCCGTTTTTTCCTTTTGAGGTACGGAGCCCTAAAAAAACAGGTCAAATGAGAGTTGGAATAGCGCATTGAGGGTTCAGCAGAAATTTAAATGCCAGCAAAAAAAAATAAGTATTTCCTCATTGTTTTCATGCAATAAATGAATTATTTATTTATTTATTTATTTATTTATTGTATTTCTATCAAAAATAAAGGTTAATGATTTTTGACCTCCTATTTCTGGGCGATTTGCCCTTCGGGCACAAAAAACTACCTAACTAACCTAACCAAATATTGGGAAAAAATGCCACTGGGAAAATGTGGGAATGGAATAATTGCCACAAAGAAAAAACGATTTTCGGAAATTATGGGCAACACTCTAAAATACAGACAGAGTTACATTCCCATTTATAATATTAAATATTTATAAGTGAGGACTGAGGATTGGATTAACTTTGTAAGCCTGTGCGTGATCCCGAGAAAAAAGTTGTCGATAGACCGACGGAATGATCGTCTTTTCTTTTTAACCGACTTCAAAAAAAGGAGAAGGTTCTACGTTCATATATTTTTTTTTATTTACACAACCTTGAAAAATAGGGGCGGGCTGTCAATTAACAAGGTCAACGAACCACCGTAAACCGGTCACGTAATACTCGGTCGACTTGGCGCTCGCGAACCGATTACTTAAAACCAATTAATACTACTTACGCTCAATGAAAGGCGACAATTAAGTTGATTGAAGTATCTCACGCGGTCGCACGTGACATGTACAACGATTACTATTAGGGATATAAAATAAAATTTTTGTTTTTTTCTTCTACTGGGACAATGTGGAGAAACAACTATGAGATATAGGGTATTTGACACGATTAATCAGCAATTCCAACTGGACATGTGTAGCAATTATCCGGGCAAACAGAAAAAATAAAATGTGGGAAAAATTTTTTTTTAGCGTTTCTGCCATATATCTAAAACTTAAAGTGATAAGTTACTTGACTCTATCATCGCTGCATCGCTTAACTAAGTAAAGTGGTATTTTTTTCTTATTTTTACAGAAGTCTCTAGCCACCAGGCACCAGGTTATCATTGAGTTTTTGGACACCCTATATAGATCCAATACAAATACATTTTCCAATACATTTTCGTACTTACCCAGAGTTCCTCCAACTCGATCATATGCGTCAAATTATTAATCGTAGTCAGCCGGTTCTGAGCCAAATCCAACGTCTGGAGATTGCTCAACATCTCCAAATTTTCAATCTCTGAGATGCCATTCTCAGATAAATACAGCTGGTCAAGGTTCACCAGGGGGTCTAGATTCTCCATCTTTTTGATGCGATTGCTCTGGAGAACCAGTATTGAGAGCTCCGTGAGGGTTTCAAGACCTTGTATTTTGGTTATCTTGTTCTTGCCGAGGTAAAGTTGTCGGAGTGAAACGAGGCCGTCGAGGTTTTTGATTTCCTGAAGACATATGTAGTAACAGTTTACTTTGAATTAAACCAAACCCAACTCTTTCTGAACCTAAGAATAATAATAATAATCATAGGACAACTGACAGCAATTTGATCTAGTTCCAAACTAAGCAAAGCTTGTTCTATGGGTACTAGACAAGATAACAGATAAACATATTTAAACATCCAAGACTTGAGCACAAACATTTGTATCTTTTACACAAATATCTGCCCTGACTGAGAATAGAACCTGGGACCTCAAGCTTCGTAGTCAGGTTCTCTAACCACTGGGCTATCAGCGCCTGGTTGACATTAAAATAAAGTGGTTTCACCTGTTTTGGGATTGTTGTAATGAGCTCAAGGGCTAGTATATAGCAGAGCGTTTGACACATTTATTGACAGATTGAGCTTCCAAACTACTTTTACTTAAAATAAATAAATAAATATTAGGGAACAATCTTACACAAATCGACCTAGTTCCAAACTAAGCAAAGCTTGTATGTACTATGGGTACTAGACGACGATAAACATACTTATATAGATAAATAAATACTTAAATACATAGAAAATATCCATCACTCAGGAACAAATATTCGTGCTCACCACACAAATAAATGCCCTTACCGGGATTCGAACCCAGGACCTCTTGCTTCGTAGGCAGAGTCACTACCAACTAGACTACAGTGGTCGTTACTTATGATCAACAATAAAAAAAAACTAAAAAACACGCTTTAAAAAAATAAAAAAAAAATAAAAAAAATTAATAAACTTCAATTCACTATTCTTATAGTGCAGTAAAAAATCATAATATGCAATTATTATATTGTTATATCCAGATCAATTTTATTTATCAATATTTAGAATTGTTTACAAATTTTGATCTGGATATAACAATATAATAATTGCTTATTATGATTTTTTACTGCACTATAAGAATAGTGAATTGAAATTTATTAAATTTTTTTAATTTTTTTATTTTTATTTTTTTAAAGCGTGTTTTTTAATTTTTTTAAACTATTATTTATTTTCTATTTTTTAGTTGCATTTTTTCACAGTGAGAGTTTCCATGTGCTAAAAAGAGACACAAAACAGTTTTTTGCTTGTTCTAAATAGAATCAGTCTATCTTATACTTAGTCTTTGGTGCGCGCGCAATGCTCTACACTACTAAACGTAAACCTCTTTCTTTCTAACTTTACCCCCCCTCACCTACAACCCCCCACCCCCCAACCCCCTAAACCCAACCCCCCAACATCCCCCAACCCATTTCCCCAACCCCCCCCAAACACCTTACCCCAACCCCCACAACCTTACCCCCAACCCTCTAAACCCCCCTTACCCCCCTCCTCATTTTCCAAACCCCCAAACTTCCCCCAAACTTTCCTCAAACTTCCCCCAAACCCCTAACCCCAACCCCCCTTACCCCCAAACCCCAACCCCCCTTACCCCTTCCCATTTCCCAGAACCCCTCAACCTCCCTAGCCCCCGTACCCCCCCAACACCCTTTACCCCAACCCCTTAAACCCCCTTCCCCTCCCATTTCCCCCAACCCCCCCCCCACCCCTCCACCTACCCCCCCTTCCAGCTCCATCATCAAACCCTTGTTACCGTCTAGGCCTCTTACCCCCTCCCCATTTCCCACAACCCCCCAAAATACCTAACCCCCGAACCCCCCAACACACCCACCCTATTTCCCCCAAACCCCCCCCACCCCCTAACCCCAACCGCCACACCCTTACCCCCAACCCTCTAAACCCCCGACCCCCTTACCCCCACCCCATTCCCCCCCCCCCCACCCCGCCACCTACCCCCCTTCCAGTTCCATCATCAGACCCTTGTTACCATCTAGGACCAAAGTACTCGTCAAAACGAATCAAACGAGCCCAAACTCGATGGGGTTGTTTCGTTTTATTTTGGAGTGCCTTTGGCCATCTTCCAGCTCCATCATCAGACCCTGGTTACCATATGGGATCAAAGTGCTCGTCAAGACGAATCAAACGAGCCCAAACTCGATGGAGTTGTGTCGTTTTATTGTGGAGTGCCTTTAGCCATCTTCCAGCTCCATCATCAGACCCTGGTTACCATCTGGGATCAAAGTACTCGACAAGACGAATCAAAAGAGCCCAAACTCGACGGGGTTGTGTCGTTTTATTACAGAGTTCCTATGGCCACCATACAGCTCCATCATCAGATCAGCTCCATGTTACCATAATATTGCATTGTCATCCAATTTACACATATGTGCAAAATTTCAGCTCAATCGGAAACCGGGAAGTGGGTCAAAATCGCGCCCTAAGGAGTCGGTTACAAACATACATACAAACATACAGGTGAAGCTAATATAAAGCGTGTAAAAAATTAGGTTGCTTGACACTACTAATCAATTGATGTACTTTTTATGAGTTGTCAAAACATGATTCGCCAATTTTTTATGGAATCAGTCAGCCTTGACATTACTTGTTAGCCAAATCAATTGACCAACCAAAATTTAAAGTTAATTCAAAATTAATCTGGTTGTCTAAATTAAAATTAAATAAATGATTTTTTATTGAAGCTAAGTTTTGTAATTAAGGATTAATAGTGTCAAATAGCCTATTAATCTAGAATTCCACTTACCCTGATACGATTATCACCCAATTCCAGCATCTCTAACTTTTTGAGATGGTTAATATTTTTGATCTCCGTGATCTTATTGGAGCTTAGGTAGAGCTTGTTGAGTTTTGTCAGGTTGTCCAAGCATGCAATCTCTGTGATGCGGTTGAAAGACAAGTCAAGTAACCTAAAAATAAATATTATTAATGTAGATGTCCATTATTAGTTCTTGTGACAAAGTAATCATAACAGGACATGGTAAGATGTGCCAAAAATATTGACTGTAACAACAAACAGTATTGAAACTACAAAATACAAATTTTGCAGATTCAATACTGTATGTTGCGGCAGTTTATATGACAGGCAATAGCCTGATAACCTAAAGTAATACAAGGGGGCCTCTTGATAGAATTTGCTAAAGGCCCTGGTTGTTAGTTGTTTTGGATTTGTGTGAATTCTGGTTAAAGATGATTCACAGGTGGTAGGACCTAATCCAGTGAAATATCTGTGTGGATTGCTACCATGATGTTACTAAATCATAAATTAAACATTAAGCAGAAAAAGGGTTGATGTATTCCCGGTAATAGTTGAGTCAGAAAGTACGACAATAATGCACAGTCTGATAATTAATGCCCTTAAATAAAATAAATAAATAAATTTCACAAATTACCAGGTCGACAATTACTATACGTCGTGTTTTTAGCAGTAGAAAAAGAAGTTAAGCGATTTTGATATGTCTTTTTATTGAAAAACACTTGTGAAAAATAAGTCAAAGCAGATATGAAACAATTAGCAAGGACATGGTCATTAACATCCTTTTTGTTGTGTACTATTTTTTTAAAGGAGTTTTTCAATAAAAAAGACTCATCATGATTGTTTACCCTATTTCTAATGCTAAAAAAAAAACATACAGACAAATTGAAAACCTCCTCTTTTTTTTGAAGTTGGTTTAAAAACAAAGTATAGGGTATACAGGAACCGCACCCCAGACAAAGAATTCTATCTTATCAGATGCACACTTACTCCAAATTGACAAGGTATTCCAGGTTCTCCATAACAGTTATCTGGTTGTCGTAAAGTTCCAGCTCCACAAGTGTGTGCAGGGTACTGAGACCCTCAATCTTCTTTATCAAGTTCCATCTCAGGTATAATCTACGAATATAGGAAAACAGAAGACGTGTAAGAGTTTTATTACTAAAGGGTATGTGAAAAGAATGTCTAACCACCTTTTTTGAAAAATGAAATTAAAAATTTAATATTGTAGAGCTTGCAAAGTACTATTAACTTACCATTGGATTAAAAATGGATTTTGGTACATAACATATTTTTTTTTTAAAGTTTACCATAGTGCAGGTTGATTCACAAGAGCTGGCATGAATGGATCGAACAAAAGTAGTGTCACTTTGACAATTTTGCAAGAAAATGACTGATACATGTCATTTTCATATTTGTGTGAAGAGTCGGTTCACATTTTAATTTGTTTGACATTTATTTGTACCAATAGCAAGTTCAACAAACTCAATCAATATAGAATTACAAGTGTAGCGACTACTAGCACCATCTAGTCATCACATAAGGAACTAACTACTACAATCCTACATCACACTAACGAAGTTTCTCAACTCGGCTGCATAAATACAACTTCCAACTTTCATCCATTGGACTTTGGTCCCCAGGCATAACATCTGTCAGGAGACAGATCTCTCTATTGCAGCCTACCCCCAAATTGGTGACCCACGACATTGGACAAAAACGCAACCTTCAGACACACAGGACAATGACGCAGTCTCACAGCAAGCCATACTCACCGCACTGTGCATCATTAGCATGTATCTATTATCTGCCTGGTGTCTACAGTTCGCAAATCCTCCTCCCACTACTTCCACTTGCCTATCAATCAACCAATGCTCGCCAACAAGGCTCCGAGCAATCACGCAACAGGCATGCATCCACAAGTAGCAGAGGAACAACAATGCTCGCCGACGAGGCTCTGAGCGACTGGCCCTTGCAAGCGCTCACATGACGCACAGATTGCACTCCACTGCAATTCGTATCGACCTCCGGTCTAAAAGGGGGGCTGATGTAGCGACTACTAGCGCCATCTAGTCATCACATAAGGAACTAACTACTACAATCCTACATCACGCTATCGAAGTTTCTCAACTCGGCTGCATAAATACAACTTCCAACTTTCATTCATTGGACTTTGGTCCCCAGGCATAACATCTGCCTGGAGACAGACCTCTCTATTGTAACTACCCCCAAACAAGATTGACTAAAAATTTAGTCAACTTATTTTGTTAACAATAATTTAGGAAAATATATCAAGTTCAAACAAAACAGAAAATAAAATATTTAGATCTATTTTATCTAAATCAGATAAGCATATTTTTCGCTATTTAAAAAATACAGATTTTTTGTTGCAAATGTTTCTTATCAGTTTAAAATTGTTTTATTTCAAAAATAGGTTATTCATAGTATTGCGTAAGTATTTCATCATAAGATCATATAATGCACATTTTCATTCACTCACTGATTTCATTCATTCATTACCTTTTTTGCAATCAGTACTTTATGTAGTTGTGTGTGTAATCATTTGCCTCAACTTTTGTGGCATTACTTATACTTTCATTTATGCTAGGTTTACACGGAGCTTAATACTTGTCACTTACACTTGGCAGATGCGTGTATTGTATAATACTAAGCACTTGTACAATATGTTTACACACTTCTGACAAGTGTAAGTGACAAGTACTAAGCATTAGCTACTAAGCTGCGTGTAAACCTAGCATTACTCATTCAATCCATTCGTGCAGCTCTTGTGGATCAACCTGTAATTGTTCATGATGAGTCATCACTGATGACTAACTTTCAAACCACTATAATTCAAAAACTTGCTTAGGTGACTAGACCCGTTCTTTCCGTGTACCCTTCAATTTCTATTTTCTATGTTGATGAATAAAAACATGTAGTCAAATCGAGGATCTTTTTTTTTTAATGTAGCACCACAGCATTAGGTCCTATTTATATTTAATGAAATTGATGCAGGAGATAAAATGATAAACATAGTCATGAAAATAAAGAGGCTTTTACCCAGTGCTGGGTGAACATGGACTTATTTTGATTTAATGATTTTAAATGAAAGAGATATTTGTTCACTCAGAGCCATCAATTAACATTAAATCACATGATTAGCAATTAAGATTTTTTAAATGTTAAACATCTAACTGGCTCTAAAGCAAACTTTTTAAATTCAATGCACAAGTTTCATGAAAACCAAGTTCACTAACTACTTGCAAATGAAAAAATGAGTCATTCAAAATGTTTTGGATACACAAAAAAAAATGAGAGTACCTTTCCAAATTTTGCAGATTCTCAAGGTTCTCAATCTTCCCGATTCTGCCGTGATTTAGATCCAGCTCCTTGGTGTGTTCATTTACGACGATGATTTCTTGAGTGTCACCTTCCGGAGCCTCTGGGGTCGCAGGAGGCTGCGGAGAGCCCTCCGAAACATGTTCTTTATTATCCTCTTGCTCAGGCGGAGATTTTTTCCCCTTCTTTGGACTCTCTGCTCGATTGTCTAAGAAAAACAAGCCGATTGTATACTTTCAAAAATAAGTGAACCAATTCCTTTATTTAATACATTAATTAAACATACCTGACATTGTTCTTAAGTTGTTATGTACTCTTCTTCTTACAGTTTATTTATACACAAAATCAATAGTCGTATGGGAACTAAAGCCTAATTATACACCGGCACGGAATATGCACAAGGCATAAATAAATTGAAATTGAAATTTCCATGCAAAACGTCGAAGTACTCGAAGTGGAAAACGTCGTTGAATATGTCAAGTTTTTTTTTCTTGATTCGTCCGTTCGGACAGGCTAAGGTCCTGGGACCATAATATCGCCTCGTCATCAGTTTATGTCAAATAAAATTTGAGGTTGAAGCGAACAGGACTTGGTACTGTACTTCAGAGAACGTTATTTTAGGATAGACCATGGACTACGCGACTATTTAATCAAGTCTGTGTATTTGTATCCTGGGAGTCGCAGCGCTAAGGGTGCGCACTTCCATACTAATCCATAGACTTGATAAAAGGTTACCTATCAAATACTCGAAAAGCTCATTTCCGAATATTAAAATTCCGAAAACGAAACTCCTTTTTTTCCATGAACGTAGTATAAGAATGGACCAAGTCTATTTAAGACGAACAAAAAACCGTCATGTGTCTCTTTCTAGCACATGAAAAGTCTCACTGTGAAAAAAAGAGTGAAGCATAGACAAACACCGCCATCTTAAACGTCAGTGTGTCAAATTCTGAATCGTCGTGGTAGCCAGCTGGATACCAAACGTTGTTATCAGTTTTCCCTTGTTTTTATGTGTTTTATGCCATTTTGAAGAGTAAAATTTAGTTAATTTCATATCACTATAACCATGGATTGTGTGGCTATCGGTTGCAAGAGTAGAATGGGTGTATTAACAGAAAGTGACTAAAGAATATCTTTCCACCGGTAAGTTATCGACTATTATTATGAACTAATTGCGCAATGTTTAGATTATATGATCTGTTCTCAATAAATAAATTGCCGTTCTAAATATTGTGAAGTCATAAAGATCACGTCAGGCCAAAGATTTATTAAAATAATGAACAACAAAACATCTGTTCAGGCCGTTATGACAGTTCATGTACTTAAAATTTGATAATAGGGATGTGGTTAAATAAATCGATATTGTATGTCATCATCATTGTATTTCAGGTTCAGCTTTTGTCACTTTTATTAAAAATTAATATAAACTTTTTATAGGCTCTGAGAAGCACTACAAGAAAACTAATTAAGTTGTATTATGGCTAATATAATGCTAATTGTTGATGTGTATTGTTCTCAGGTTACCTAAAGATCCTGATTTATGAAATTTTGCCAGAAAAATAATCAAAAATGTATTCTGTTTATTTGAGAAATAAAAAAAATGGTTTTATTTAGTGGTCAATAAATAATAAAACTACGTAAAATAAAATCATAATTATTATTTCATAATTGTCGTTTTACTTTTCCCCTTATATCCATTATACTACTCGTACATAAATATACAAATAAATATAAATAACTAGCTGTTGCCCGGAACTCTGTCTGCGGAAAATAGGAGTATAAAAAATAGCAAAATTTTCATAAAGATCGGTCAAGCCGTTTCGGAGGAATTCAATAACAAACACCGTGACACGAGATTTTTATATATTAGATTGAAGATTGATACGCTTTATCGGGACCTAAGTATGGTCTCGTTAAAAAAATTGTACGTTGCACGTATTATTTGGGTCATTTTAGGCGATCGGCAGATGGCGGTAAGGCTCGGGGAGGTTAATTTGCGTTTTGTTTTTGTTGTTGTTTTTGTTAATAATTCTGTATCGTTTTTCGAGTTTGTCGTTATTAGATTTGACTAGTCCACACCGCCCCGCCACCTACCAAGAGCGCCTCAGTATGCTTATTTTTAAACTCGCAGACTCTTATTTTACAACTTACAACTACTACTACTCATTCCAATATCAAACTGCTTTTTGTAATTTTAGAACTAAAGGAAAAGAGTATAAAAAGAATCATTAAAATGCTGAATAGTATGCTTGTGAGTAATTTTTCGAATCCAATTTGGTCCTTCAAATTATGACACGATAATTATTTTTGACAGCTAAAGTTTATCGATATAAAAGTAGCACATCTCGATATATCGATTTATAAATACACTAGCTTTTGCCCGCGGCTTCGCTCGCGTGTACCATGAGTATTCCAAAGAACCAAGATATCAAGCAAGCCAGCATACAGGCAAGCAAGCAAGCAAGCATGCAAGCAAGATGCAAGCAAGCATGCATGCACGTGTTAGATTTAGGTCTATTCATATTAGATATTCTATATACCTATCGATATTCTTTTACTTAGAAATATATATAGAAAGTGACAGTTAATTTCTCTTGATTAGCTGCTTTATAGTCACATGTTAGAACATGACATATAGATATTAAACGAGGAAATAACTTATTCTGATGTTTATTGGGGCCAGGAGTTAACGGAGTATAAAATAATCAGTCTATGATGGGTTAAGATATATATATTTGGTAAGTAAAACAAACAGATCAAACCATATTTCGAGAAATCGCTTATATTGAAACAAATCTTATTTTCCAATGAAATAATAGCTTTTAATGATAACGAATAACAACACAAGATTCTCGATATATAAATATTATTCAGTTACCAACATAATTCAAGTATTCATTAATTTATAGCAATACACGTTAATATAAAATATAAGCTATACGATAATTATTGATATATTTACATATGAAAGATATAGAAACAAACTATAGCCATTTATTAATTATACAAACAAGTAAGTACTTAACTGTCATGTGACCACGGCGACGGCTCGTTACAAAGTGCTTTCTACCTGGCCTAAGAAGGCCTTTTATAGGTTTGCCTTGCCGTCTGGGTGAGTCGCAAACAACTGACGTCACCAGTGTAAGACAATCGGAAAGTATCTTAATTATTATTTTGCTTGTCTTTAGAGCCAAGCATTACCTTAAATTATCAATTCCATAATTATATCTCATTTATTTACTTATTTTACCAATATATTTTATCACCATACATATCTAATAATATTATAATAGTTTCTATTACATAGTATATCTAACACGGCCATACTGACATGTACTACGTTCTCGGAGTACATAGGTAAAAATCATCGAGTCAGATATAAATGTATATATTTTTTTCATCTATAAACGTATTATTATTATAGGTAAACTTTGTGATGGAAGGATTAAATAGTCGTAAGTGGGCACAGTCACGTCAGATTCAGTCAGTCACAGATTTCTTACTGGCACCGGCTTAGCACAGCCACAGGATGACCACAGGCCCCAGCTAAGCACAGCCACAGAATTATCACAGGCCCCAGCTTAGCACAGCCACGGGTTTACCACAGGCACCGGCATAACACAGCCACAGGATGACCACAGGCCCCAGCTAAGCACAGCCACAGAATTATCACAGGCCCCAGCTTAGCACAGCCACGGGTTTACCACAGGCACCGGCATAGTACAGCCACAGGATGACCACAGGCCCCAGCTAAGCACAGCCACAGAATTATCACAGGCCCCAGCTTAGCACAGCCACGGGTTTACCACAGGCACAGCCAGTACAGCCAGTTTAACAGAGTTATTGTAATATGTCGTAATTATGGGTATGATGTTCAAATCTGCAGGTCACACATGACAATCGGATAAATAATTGCTCTATAATACGAGAACTCTCAATAATTTCTACCCTTACCGCACCCGGCTATTCGCCCGCTGCCAGTGAACCGTGTTCACCCGCCGTCAGCGAATGCCTAATACCAGTAAAGGTGTTTGTTTTCAATCATAATTATTCTAATAATCCCTCACTGTGGGCGGCCAATCACCCGCTCGGCTGTCAGTGAAGCATAAATCAACTCGCCGTCAGTGATTGCCGGCCACCAGTTAAGGAATTGAAACTGATAGTTATAACAATAATTACATAATTATCATGAGTGACCTCACACTCAAAACGACCCATCTAATGTTCAAACAGTCGTTGTAGCAAAAGTCATTCGTCATCACAACTATGATTCATTTGTCATCGTAGTTACTTTCTCATGTTTATGCTATCCCAAATTATAATTCATCGTCACAGCCATATCAGTGTCATATCATCATCTCATATGATTACTCAAAATCATAATCACAGGATTGTAAATTCTGTAATGATCACCCTATGTAGTAAATATGACCAATCACAAAAACAATACTTTATGATAAATCACAGACCAAACTCATGTGATCCATTACTTTCAAAACAACAAATTTTACAATATAGCATCATATCTATATGCATTAACATACAAATATCAGAAAACACATTTTTTTCTCATGTTTCGTGTAATTATTAATTTTACAATGGCATGACATCCTTTATCAGCACTATTTTATTTATTTTCCCAAACATTTTATTCTTTGTTTTTATTTTTCATTTTTATACTTATGTTAATATATATCTCATGTGATGAAGTCTAAGATTTAATAAAAAAATTAAAACTACCTTGTCTGAAATTTTACAAACAAATAGCTCGGCCAAACTGACACATCCATAAATAATAAAAAAAATATTTAAAAACAACACAAATACACTGTTAACATCGAGATAAAACTGTACTGTCACTGAATTATTTTTGGTGTTCAATAAAAAACATTTGTATTATATTGTAAGAAGTGTAAAAACGTGAGTTTTCCATCTATTTATTTCTTTTTATAATCAACGTCATTTTGTGTCAAAATAAGCAAACCGTTTAAATCATTTACATTAAGTGTTGTATGTTACGATTGTTCATAATTTTTAAAGAAAACTTAAGTATTTATTATATCACTAATAATTATCAATTTAATAATTTTAATAACATTTTGACATCGATAAAATTTTTATTTAGTTGAAATTTGTAGTATTTTTTGTTACTTAATTTAATGTAATGTAATTCAATTTAATGTAATGTAATTTAATTTCATTAAGTGTAATTTAATTTTACTGTATAACTAAATATAATGAATTATTTTAATAACCAGGCGAGATTCACCCAAGCAGAATAATACAATACTATCTACCCGTGTAGTCCACAGGAACGAAATTCCGCCATCGCTATCCTACCCTACGGAAACATTTATTATTTTGTGAGAGTAAAAAAAAACTGGACAGAGCCATTTTTTTTTAAACTAAGCTTCTACCTGATTTGCATAATGCCTAATTCACTAAATTGACTAAACAAATTTTCATGGTCTCGTAATAAGTAAATATCGATTGGTCTCATTCCTAAAATAAATAAATAAATAAATAAATGTCATGTCCGATAATGTCCAAATATCGAAATGTACATTTCTTTATATGTAATACCGAATCACAGATATGATAATCCTTCAAAATAACTTGAACTGAAAACTCCAGAATGGCAAAATATCAGTTTTAAAATGCTCAAGTATTCTTTTTCAAGCTTGCGGTTTGCGGCAATTATTATATTTGCCTGACATATCGTACCGTATCATATCGTATTACGATTATCGTATTGTGCTTGTCGTACTTAATCTTTTTTTTTTTTATATAAGTATTTCAATGTAAGTGACCAGGACTAAAGAAAGTAGTGAAGCTAATTGTACCTACGTGAAGGTTAACTAGCTTTTTAACAGACTTCATTGAAATTTAAGTATCCTGTCAACTGGTTGTTTTGAATATACTATGTTCTGGAATAAGGGTGTTGTGAAGTCTGTTATAAGACTCAATACATTTTAAACTTCACCCCTATTAAGAACATGGTGTAATGGAAAAAAAAATTCAACCATTCTGGGAATTTAGGCACTTTGACACTAAGTCCTTTTAAGATCTAGAAGTATTGGCAAAAGGGCATAAAATTCCGGCATAATGTGCCCTAGTCTTATAAAAAGGTAAATGAACAAACCTGTTGACGGCCAAGTAGAACACGAAACCACAGGTTGTTAGTATTTAACGGTTAACTTTAACTAATCATTTAATAGAAATTACGACACGTACGTACACTATTTTTTTTTTTTAAGCTGCTAATTACATTTAGCAACCTTTCGAAAACAATGTTGTTTCGTTGAGACACTAATAACTGTTACCACCTACCCTAATTTTTCTGAAGGTAGATGAACAAAGAATACGAAAACTGTCGTACACAGACAAATAATAAAATCTAATAAATAAAAATAAATTTGACGTTATGGTTATCAAATTTAAAATTATTACAGCTTATTTTTTCTGGTGAAAAAGGTAAAGGAAACATATCTGTTCTGTTGTGGTACTGGTAAATTGAGATATGTTTTTAAATTTGTTGTATTTTTTAAATGTGGAGAAATAAATTATAATAAGTATTTTTCCGTGTTCAGGAAGCGAAACTCTTTCGATTCCTGTAGTAATTTTCAGGTGTCAAAAAAAAAAATAAGATCTCGTTAATTGTTCTTAAGGAAGTTATGGATTTACGTACAGTTTTTCCTGCCAAGGGAGTTCCAAATTTAGTTTTAAAATTTGCAAACAATATTAGTAGGTTCATTTCAGACTAAGGAGGTTCCAATTCAGCCAACGTTTTATTTATATCTTTTAAACTTAGCTATAACATCATGAAACTTTGTTATTTTTATATTTATATTAAATAATTTTACAATAATTTTAGTATGTATTTTTTATCATGTTAGCAGGATCTGGCCATAAGGCCATTCGAATTCTAAGCTAAACACAGTTTACATTATCTATGGTAAATGACTTGAAAAAGTGACAATCTTTATTGGAACTATTGGAAGGTAGCCGTAATTTTATTAAATTTAAGTGTTTAGAGACTTAATTTCATTTTTAGTTTTTTTTTTCCTCGCAATGTGATGAAAATCATTGTGGGTACTATACTCGCAAATTTTTCTTTTGAGAAGCAAGTATATTACTTAATTCAAATCATAATTTCCTGGCTAACTACTTCAAAGTAAAAAAAAACAACTTTAGCGCTGTAATATTTGCAACGAAGAAATAGATTGGTGAGTCTGTTGAAATTACTGTTAAAGGATGCCATTTAATTTTGAACATTTATACATGACAAATCCTACAATTCTAAAAATAATTTATAAGTCTAGTAGGGTACAATACCGATAGCAATGTTTTTTAAAATTAACGTTTCGATTAGTTAAGCCGAAAGCTTTCCAGTATACATTTTTAAGGTTCTATTAGTTACTTAGCAAAAGTCACAATATTATAATAATGTCAATTGGGTAAATAAGATATGATTTTCGTAGACTATAATTATTGAGTAAGTAGGAATTGAACAATCATAAGATAATACCAATGGATCACCCGTATGTAACTGAATTGTGATTCTACCTTATTTTTTGTTCACTTTAATTTGAAAATGACTTTCAGGCTTTTGCAATCGAAACAATAATTTTGTGGAAAATAAAGATATCGCAAAATAAGTGACAATGGGTCTCTTAAATCATACTGGCCTTTGTGAAGTAGGTGGTTACTCTTTTATAGTGGCTGCTCTTCTTCATTCTTCATAAAAGCTTGTAAATACCGGAGCACCACATCACGAAGCTGTCAACGTTGGTAGGACGTCAGCGCGATCACGATGTCAACAGGACGCTGCATTATACGCCACACCAGTGTGCCGTTGATCATAATTCCGTTAAAGTGATGTGACAATGCCGTCCATGAAAAAAAAAAGGTATTCATTAATAACTGAGCTAGGTACTATCCCACTTCTGATGTTAGATTTAGGTCTATTCATATTAGATATTCTATATACCTATCGATATTCTTTTACTTAGAAATATATATAGAAAGTGACAGTTAATTTCTCTTGATTAGCTGCTTTATAGTCACATGTTAGAACATGACATATAGATATTAAACGAGGAAATAACTTATTCTGATGTTTATTGGGGCCAGGAGTTAACGGAGTATAAAATAATCAGTCTATGATGGGTTAAGATATATATATTTGGTAAGTAAAACAAACAGATCAAACCATATTTCGAGAAATCGCTTATATTGAAACAAATCTTATTTTCCAATGAAATAATAGCTTTTAATGATAACGAATAACAACACAAGATTCTCGATATATAAATATTATTCAGTTACCAACATAATTCAAGTATTCATTAATTTATAGCAATACACGTTAATATAAAATATAAGCTATACGATAATTATTGATATATTTACATATGAAAGATATAGAAACAAACTATAGCCATTTATTAATTATACAAACTAGTAAGTACTTAACTGTCATGTGACCACGGCGACGGCTCGTTACAAAGTGCTTTCTACCTGGCCTAAGAAGGCCTTTTATAGGTTTGCCTTGCCGTCTGGGTGAGTCGCAAACAACTGACGTCACCAGTGTAAGACAATCGGAAAGTATCTTAATTATTATTTTGCTTGTCTTTAGAGCCAAGCATTACCTTAAATTATCAATTCCATAATTATATCTCATTTATTTACTTATTTTACCAATATATTTTATCACCATACATATCTAATAATATTATAATAGTTTCTATTACATAGTATATCTAACACACGCAAGCAAGCAAGCGTGCAAGAAAGCGTGCAAGTAAGCGTGCAAGCAAGCCCGACTAAACTTCAGGTAGATACGGCCCTTTACATTATTTCTTTATACAAATGTTTTTCACTAATTCGGAAGCGGGCACTAAAATAACCAGGCTTGTTAATAATATAAAACCTAATATTACTTACCCCTGTCCTGCATTAGGTATAATTCAATGTTTTCTTACCTTCTACAGAAACTTGAGTAACTGGAAGCGCTGTGTACCTACTTAGAATTGATATTATACATATTATAGTGTCTTGTTAATGTGTTGTGTGACCTAACCGTTAAGGAGTTATACCTTTCATCATCAGCTCATCTGAATAACCAGAAAGAATACAACTAAAGGTCTATACGTGCATATGATATTTAAAGATACTTCCTATAACTCCTAACCATTAAGGAGTTTAACCTTCCATCATCAGCTCACCTGGAGAACCTAAAAGAATACAACTATCGGTCTATACGTACCTATAATAATCGGTCAACAATTGACCGAGCAATCGGTGAACATACCTACATAAAAAAATACATAAAGTGGAATGCATAACCTCATCCTTTTTTTGAAGTCAATTAAAGAGTCCTTTGCGGCCTACTTACAGTATAAACTTATGAATTTTGAAATTTTAGCTTTCAACAACCAGTAAAACGGTAAATCCCGTTTTTTCCCGTTCCCGTAAGAATTTCGAGAAAATACTTTCTTAATGCTCCCTTACACTCCCCAAGGAACCCACTTGCCAAATTTCAGCTTTCTATGACCAGTAAAACGAAAAATCCCGTTTTTCCCGTTCCCGTGGGAATTTTGTAAAGTCCTCTCTCAATGCTCCTTTGCACTCCTCAAACAACCTTCATGCCCAATTTCAGCTTTCTCCAACCAGTAAAATGAAAAATCCCGTTTTTTTCCGTTCCCGTGGGAATTTTGGAAAGTCCTCTCTCAATGCTCCTCTACACTCTCCAAACAACCTACATGTTGAATTTCAGCTTTCTACGGCCAGTAAAACGAAAAATCCCGTTTTTTCCCGTTCGCATGGGAATTTTGGAAAGTCCTACCTTAATCCTCCTCTACACTCCTCAAGCAACCTACATGCCGAATTTCAGCTTTCTACGACCAGTAAAACGAAAAATCTCGTTTTTTCCCGTTCCCGTGGGAATTTCCAAAAATCCTTAAAACTGTTTTTTGCTATTATAATTACCTACTTCTACGCTAAATTTGAAGAGTCTAGTAATTATTGTTCATAGGATCCCGTTAAACTGAATATATAAATCCCGTTTTTTCCTTATCCCGTGGGAATTTTGAAAAATCCTGAAATTAATGTTTTAACAATGTAATACCTACTTGTGTATCAAATTTGAAGAGTCTAGTTATTATAGTTACTGAGATAGGGTCACTCTGAATCGAATATAATAAATCCCGTTTTTTCTCTTTCCCGTGGGAATTCCCAAAAATCCTTCCTTGGTGGACGCCTACATTTTATAAGGTATCTATGTGCAAAATTTCAAGTCTCAAGGTCCAGTGGTTTGGGCTGTGCGTTGATATATCAACAGTCATTTTGTTTATTTAGACATTTCAACCCCATCGCACCCCATCCAGGGAGATGGTATTTTACGTCCGCCACGTCGGATTTTAAAACCGTTGTTGTTTTCATAACCAGCGACCCGATAAACCATAGAAACAACACCCATGTTGATTTTCAGACTTTGTTACCCCTTTCCCCCTTTTAGGGGTTGTATTCTCAAAAAAACTGAAACATGTGTTTACTCATTTATCATTAGGAGTACTTCTGGGAAGTTTCGAATAAAATAGTCGAGCTAATCTTGTTTCCCCATACAAACTTTGGACCCCCGTTTCACCCCCTTAGGGAGTGAATTTTGAAAAATCCTTTCTTAGTGCACCCCTAGACCTTATAAGGAACCTACATGCCAAATTTGGAATCTCTAGGCCCAGTGGTTTGGGCTGTGTGTTGATATGTCAGTCAGTCAGTCAGTCAGTTTCTTCTTTTATATATAGACTATAGTAAACTGGCTTCATTGAATTGAAAGCCAATACAGACAAACGTATATCTGTCTCTATTTGCAGATGATGTTTTCTTTTAGAACGAGAGAGAATACCGATGGTTATATTTCGTCTTAAATATGACGTGTCTAACCATATACTTTGTCTTAGTTTTTTTCATTTTCCAAGTTATTGTTTGTCTGAAATTTTATTTACCATACTTTCTTTTGCCAAATGTTTTAAAATCCATTTTTTTATTTGCCAAATGATTCAAAATCCAACTGCATGAAATTCCGAAGGATCATTTGCCAAATATATATTTATTCCGCAAAGGTCAGGGGTACAAAAGGCGACCATGTGTGAGCGTAATATTAATTTTGTTGTTTAATGTTGCCCAAATATTTTATTGAGTTTGCTATGTGGGTAGGGGGTTTTGTAGGTGGTTATAAAAAAAAATAACTAACACCAAAGGCTAATGCGGGAGCTTCGCTCCGCTACACTCCCGCATTAGACTTTGAACCTAATCTATCCGAGTCGCTTCCGCTCCGAACCGTCTTGCACGCTCGTTTCGCTCGCCCGCTAAAAATTAAGCAATGTTGTCTTACTCTGGTGTTAGGTTAGGTAGATAATAAAAACTTACTTTCGGCTTTTCGTTACATAGGTTATGAAAATATGGCAACTGATTAGGTTGGCACATAAAAAAATGGATTATTGTAATTCGGGATTTTGAATTACTTGGCAAATAAAACTGTGATTAAATGAATCCGTGGCATTGTGAAGTTGTGGAAAAACAAAACATATGGATTTTAAAAAGTCGGAGAATCGTTTTCGGATAAATTAAATTCGAGTAAAGGAGTTTCTAAACATCGATGAGAAAATAGTCGCGGAGACAAAGTTGCTCGTGCGCGCTCTAGGCAATGAATAAAGGCCACCACAAACCGGGAGCGCTGGGCACCAACGGAGCGCGCTCTATAACACTGAATTAAATATACAGTGACACAATCCGACAACGACTCTGGGCATGTTCCGTGGGCGCCCCGCGCTCTCGGTTTGTTGTGGCCTTTACAATTTCTGGTATTCGTAGAATGGAGAACTGTTTTTGACATTTTATGACAGTTAGTTGACTGACACCTTGGTGTTTGGTGGGTTAGTTGTTTCCCGCGAAAAATTTTTAAGTAATTTGTATCGGTATTTCTATTTTTTCTAAACCATTAGCTTCTGTAATTACATTGGGATTAGCTAAAATACTATATTACATTACACCAGTGCACAATTATAACACAAAAAATGGCTGATATTGACGAACTGACTGAGTTGGATGAATTGTTACGTGCAGATTTAGCTGACGAAGATGAAACTGTTCAAAAGGAAAAATTTCGGGACGTGGATATCTTTCAAGCTAGCTCTAGTAACGTAGAGGACCCTGTTGAAAATACTGTGAAGTCTTCTGAGGTACATAATGGAGACACTGACTCATCGGACGACGAAGAGAAGCGAAATTACACCGAGCGCAAGTATAACGACTATGGGTCACACGTAAAAAAGATGTTAGATAACAAAGAACAAGAACACATAGAAAAACGGTTAGATTTTGTTACTAGACTGCGACAAACTAATATGGACGTTAAAATAGACAAAATTAAACCTAAAGAAATACAACAAGATATAAGACACGTTTTGTGTGCACCAGCTTCTAAAACCAACACTGGTTCCGATATTTATACTGATCCGGTATTTGGTATTAGGATAACAAAGCCTCTTATATCCAGTACAGCACTGTTGGACCGCATGCAAGGCAGAGAAGCTGTTAATATGCTAAGCGTCAAAAGACATGTAGAAAATGAAGACTTGTCCAAAGACTGGGTTACTGCTGGAGTCATTGTTAGAAAGAGTGCTGCTAAAAAGTCTCAGAAAGGAAATCAATTTCAAATTTGGACACTCAGTGATTTGAAGGATGATCTTAAAACAGTTTCAATGTTTTTATTTAGGAAAGCTTATAATGATTTGTGGAAAACGCCAGAGGGCACTGTTGTAGCAATATTGAATCCTAATGTACTAGAAAAATCTCAAAACAGTGCAGACCAAGCCTGTCTTAGTGTTGAGAATTCAGACAGAGTAATGATATTAGGGCAGTCTAAAGATTTAGGTATTTGTAAGAGCAAGAAAAAAAATGGGGAGCCTTGCACTGCTTTTGTGAACAAAACTCAGTGTGAGCATTGCATTTATCATGTGAAGCAGGAGTATCAGAAATTTTCTAAGCGATCAGAGCTCCAATCCTCAACAATGGGCAAAGGTCTTGTAAACTTGCAGAAGAAAGTATTAGGGAAAGATACTGTGATATATGGTGGTAGGGCATACACTGCTCCCACCTCGGGTAATCATAAGGTTGTCAAGGAGAGAGACCAAAATAGACTGATGTCACTTAGTGACTACAACAAGTTGGAGGGTGACAAGTTGATGATGAACAAAGCACCATACGGAGCTGGCTCTTTGAAAAACAACTCTTCTATATTACACAGTCCGTCCACTCAGAGAAAAAGTGATGCAGAAAGGTTGAATAGACTGACTGGATCTCCTAATCCGCAGAATGGAACCTCCAGCTTAGCAGAAAGGGTTGCCAGTTCAAAGTTGGGCCAAGGGTTTGGATTGAAAGGAAGTGGAGTTGTTGATTTAAATATATCTTATGGACAAAGAGCAGCAGAAAGAGCTAAATCTAATGCTTTAAGACTTCTACAACAAAATGGAGGTATTAAGAAACTAGATCCTAATAATTTGAGAGGTACAGAAGCAGGGAGGAAAAGGGCTTTAGATAAGTTGAATGGTGGTGGTGAGAATGACAGTAAGAAGTCAAAACCAAATGAAGAAAACACTACATCAGTTGGTATTAAATCTGAGAGATTCAAGAAGATTCTAGAAGCAACATCAGCCCACCAGAACCTCATCCAGGAACATGATGACAATGAACAGGACAAATATTTTAACAAACTGGAAAAAAAAGAAGCAATGGAAGAGAAGATGTTGAACACATTCAAATTGCCATGCAAGGCAGTCAGATGTGCCAAATGCAAATACACAGCATTCTCTGCAGCACAGCGTTGCAAGGATGAGAGACACCCTCTTAAAGTTCTTGACACATTTAAAAGATTTTTCAAATGCTTAGATTGTAATAATAGAACTGTTTCTTTAGAGCTTATTCCTATGAACTCCTGTTCTAACTGCAAGAGTTCTAGGTGGGAAAAAGCACCTATGATGCAAGAAAAGAAGGTAACTTCTCTTTCTGAAGGTCTCTCTGTGAGAGGCGAGGAAGAGAGTTACATAGGCGGGCAAGTAACCACTGGGAAAAATATTAATTTGCTAGTACCAGACAGCTAGCCGTTTCCAAGTCTGTATTTTGCTTTTACCATTGTTTTAATAATTTTAGGACTGATTTTTCAATGTTCAGTTAACAGTATCTGTCAGATAAACGTAAGCTCTTTCCTTTTTTTACTATGACTTGAGAAAAGGAAAGCAATAGTTTCAACTGACATACTTTTATCTGGAGATTGAAAAAGCAGCCCTCAGTAAATATTTAATCATGTAATTTTTAAATAAAACACACTGTGAAAATAAAGCATAATATAATTTTATTATGAAACCTCCAGTCAATAACACTGAACCATTCCATAAAACAATTTGTTTTTCGATTTTATACACGACCCAGTATATATAATCATGTCGAGCAGAATATTAAGGGCTTTTTAATATTTTTTACACAGCCTTTTACAATAAATTACTACAAGTTACAAAACTGATCAGTGGAGCTAACAATAACCATGACATTGTGTCTCATATTACACCAATGTATTTACAAATCTTAAAAGTTGGGCAGTGGTCCATGACGGAGTGAAAATACTCTAATCCACATAAAACTGAACTAAAATCAACAGACACCAATATCTAGATTAAATAAAACAAAAGGTCACCAGGCCGACAAAATAAATAATTACAATCACACAGATATAAACAACTGCATACTTAAGATAATAAACTTTATATATTGCTTGTAATTTATTAACAATTTAATTGTGGCATTATTATATACTAAACCGATTTACTGGTCTAAATGTAAGTGGGCGAAAAATTATTAGGAAACTGAAAACATTTAACATTATGCAAAATAACAATATTTTATACAGACTACAGATTTGGATCAATTGTATTTAGCGTGAATTGAGTTTTATTACCATCCACTGAATTGGGGCATGCAAATTGTGGTCTTATCACCACATAATAGTAATGTCAATTGATTACAATAAAAATGCTAATTTGTTTAAGTTCAAAATCTGCACGCCCAAACGCAATGAATGGTTATATTAAAAGACTTGAGATCATTACTATGTGTATCTATTCCAATCAGGCACTTATTTGCATTATAATTAAAAACAATTAAATTGGGCACTCCAAGCATAGCTTAATCATTAACAACATGAACACAATTGACTGCCATTACGTTATTATATACATAGTTGTAGTCAAATATGGATACGAAACAGAACCGTGGACGAATCCAAGCGCAGTAACCAAGTTGAAATGGGTTTAGTCCCATTGTAATTGTAGTTTGAGGGCCGAAATAATCAGAAGTGGGATCAGGGTCGATGGCTACGTTACGTCGGGACCACTGCCACGCGGGTGCGTTGGCGACGAGTAGAAACATGGGGGTCGGGCGATCATTCCCACTCGGTGGTCCCCGGCGGCTTGGCGGTCAGATCGTAGAGCACACGCGATATTCCCGGTACGCTCATCAATTCCTTCCGCATTCTGTCGACCACCTGATGACGAAAAACAAAACGTTAATTTTTGGTACGTCATTTTGACATTGGGAGACCTCTATACCTAAGAAGGCTCCTAGAATAAGCCTTCGATAATTTGATAGGCATCTGTTTGTTAGCGACTATAAAAAACCGGTCAAGCGCGAGTTAAATGAATTTCTTGGTCGACTATGCCACACATAACCATAATAGTTTTCCTTGTTAACTTGATATATTTACTCCCATCATAGACGAGAAAAAAAATCAACTCCACTTTAAGTCAATGGGAGTGTGTAGGGTCAACGTCATAAATAAGTGATCACTTTTGTACTTTGTCACTTTAACGTCAAGTTTGACAAGCCATACGAAATCATAATAAAGACTGAAAGCGACAAGGTACAAAAGTGATCACTTATTTATGACGTACTAAAAAAAAAAATCCTACGTTTTATTTTACCACTGTCAGGGTAATTGCTACATATATCCATGCAAAATTACAGCAGTCTAGGACTAAATAGTCTCTAAGCTAACCCGCGGACGGATAGACAGACATGACGAAACTATAATGGTTCTGTTTTTGCCATTTTGGCTATGGAACCCTATAAATCAGTGGTTGTCACACTTTTATGATCAGGGGCCACATTAGACAAAGTGAGGGCTTACTGTGGGCCGCACACTTATAAATTGACTATTAATAGGTACATTTGAAAAGTCGTCGGTAGCTTTATGTAAATGAGTGTTTAGTATATTTTTGTTCTAGGCACAAACTTTATTTTATTACTTAAACAAACAAACTTTATTTAGACTTAAATTTTAAGTATTATGTACGATGTTGTAAATTTTTAATATTCTTTCATACCCGCGTACAGCTATACAGTTGCCTTCGCAGGCAAAATCTGTTTTGAAAGGCATTAAAGTCGTTGCAAATGACACGGGCCGCAAAGATACCGACTAAGGGCCACATGCAGTTTGACGACCGCTGCTATAAATGGTGTACGTACGTCTTGCGGCATAGCATCGGAGCCGGGCAGCGCGGCGACGCCCGTCATGAAGTCGGACGTGAGGAAGGGGCGCAGCACGACGGAGCGCTGGCAGGACGGCGCGCGCGTCGCCGCGTCGCGGTCGAAGTGGATCGGGATCAGCACCACCGGCATCTGCGCGATGCGCCCGCTCACGCCGCTCGACGTTAACACCTGCCATACAATAACATACAGTGGTGGTCATACAATTAAGAACGATTTGAAGTTTCCGATTTTTTTTTATCTAAATCATGTCATATGTCTAGTTGTGTTCCTTCTTAGAAGTAACAAGTTATGTTATAAAATAGCCACATGGATAGAGCAAACGGGATTAAGAATAATAGTGTATAATTGCTAACATTTTTTTTTACAAATTTTATTTGTTCTCTATACTAATAAATTCAAATAGTAATGAAGCTGGACAAATAATTAAGAACGATTTATTAAACTGCTCGAGAGTTGTTTTATATGAAACTTAGATTAAATAAATCATATTAATGTGAAGTTGGTATAGAAAAAAAAAAGCAATTTAATACATTTGAATTAAAATTAATAGTTAGTAGCATGTCCACGGCTTTTAATTACGGCTTTACACCGGCGAGGCATTGAATCTATCAATTTTTGACATTTCGCAAGAGAAATAGAGTTCCATTCTTCTAAGAAAACGTCGTACAGCTCTCTCAAATTGCCACACTGTCGATATGAAACCTTTTTCTTGACTTCGCACCAAAGATGCTCTATTGGGTTAAAATCTGGGCTGTTGGCTGGCCAATCTAAGACAGAAACTGATTGTGATGTGAGGAATTCCTTAACGGTGCGTGCAGTATGCTTTGGATCATTGTCGTGCTGGAATGTCCAAATAACCGGAAGCACGTCTTCGGCATATGGTAACATTGTTTCTTGCAGTATATTTTTGTATTGGAATTGATCCATGTTTCCTTCTATCAGCCTAACAGGTCCAACGCCATGTCCAGAAAAGCACCCCCAAATTTTCACATTTCCCCCGCCATGCTTTAATGTCACTTTTGTGTACTTTGGGTCGAATGCTTTATTCGGAGGGCGTCGTACATATCGTTTTCCATCAGAACATACCCTATTTATTTTTGTCTTGTCAGAAAAAAGAACGTTTTTCCACTGTCTGACTGTCCAGTTTTCATACCTTCTTGCAAATGTAAGTCGGGCTTGCCTATGACATCGTTTCAACATAGGCACCTTCCTTGCTATCCTTCCGTTCAACTTATTTTCTACCAAACGCCTTCGAATAGTGCGTGCAGAGATTGCTGAAGGGTTGTTTTCGCCAAAATATTCTTTTCTCAACTCATTAGACCCTTTAAAAGGATTTTGTTTTGCCAAACGAACGATATTTCGATCATCTCGACGAGATGACTTTCTCTGTCTAGGTCCACGTGGAACGTTTGAAGTAGATTGATACGTGGAAAAATGCTTTACGGCATGGAAAACCATTGTTTTTGAACATTGCAGATGATCGGCTATCTTTTTATACGACCAATTCTTCTCGCGAAGTTTTATTATTACTTCTCTTGTAGATTTATCACAACTTTTATTTTTCCCCATTGTTTTTATACGAAGTAATCACTTTTAAGACTTTAACAGCACGAAATGGCGCCAAAATTATACGAATAATAATCTACAACCACAGAGCCACACAGTGTTCTCTATTTAAATTTGAAAAAATAATAAACTATTCAGCGTTCTTAATTACGTGACCAGCCAGTAAGTACTAATACTAGGTTCAGATCGAATGTATAAAGTTTCTCTATTAATTTTTTAACCAACTATGTTGCATAAATGAATGTACCGGTAGTACGGAAAAGTTTCGCAATACCGAGAGAAATAAAAAAAATACGGGCAATTAGTTATACTTGTTACTTTGAAAAAATCATCTCAATAAATAATCGTTCTTAATTATATGGCCACAACTGTACATACATACAATATCACGGGACACTATGGGTGAGGCCACACGAGCGTAATTTTGTGAGTTGTGAGCGGCAGAATTTCGGTTGCGCCATACATTGTGTCACGCGAGTGTCACGTGATGGCGCGCATATTTGTATGGCGCGGACCGAAATTCTGCCGCTCACGACTCACAAAATTACGCTCGTGTGGCCTCACCCTATGATGACGGGATGATTTGGACGACCGGATAGCCTAGTTGTTAGAGAACTTGACTATGAAAAGCTTAAGGTCCCGGGTTCGATTCCCGGTCGGGGCAGATACTTGTGTGAATAATACGAATGTTTGTGCTCAAGTCTTGGATGTTTAATAATGTATTTAAGTATGTATTTATCTATATAAGTATGTTTATCCGTTACCTAGTACCCATAACACAAGCTTTGCCCAGCTTACTTTGGGACTAGGTCAATTGGTGTGAATTGTCCCGTGATATTTATTTATTTATACTAATAGACCTAGTCCCAAAGTAACCAAAGTATGTATGTATGTATGTAAACTCTTTATTGTACAAAAATAATTAATTGCCGAACAAAGTAATTGCCGAACGGGACGATTTGCGACAAAAGGCACTACAGGACACAGGTCTCTTCTCTGAATGAGAGGGTTTGGGCCGCAGATCCCACGCAGCCCTTAGTGCGGATTGGGATCTTCACACACACCGTCAATGGTGTGAAAACTCAAGTTTCTTCTCAGATATGTGAATCTTGACGATGTTTTCCTTCACCGTAGAGCACATGGTGAATTTCAAATATAACCCACGACCCTCTGCTTGAGAGGCAATAGGTCAAACCACTAGGTCACCACACCACGGCTTAATGTTGAATGAAAAATGATTTATTTCAGGTTATTAATAGAAATAAGTAAAAAACTAAAAAAAAAGATAGTGCGTGGAGTCCCTCCGCGCGTAAGAAGTGAAACTCATAATAAAAAATAAAGAAATAAAAAAACCAGGCGGTCACCCATCCAAGTACTGACCGCGCTCGACGTTGCTTAACTTCGGTGGTCGGACGAGAACCGGTGTTTTTGTCAAATATCTTGAAAACGGTGCATCCTACGGCAAAATCAATGAAATTTTCTTCCCCCCTTTGAAACCCCCGCACCCCTATCCCCCTCATCCCCACCCCCCGGAGTTTTTGTCAAATATCTTGAAAACGGTGCATCCTACGGCAAAATCAATGATATTTTCATCCCCCCTTTGGAACCCCCGCACCCGAACTCACCCCCCCTCGCAAACGTCTAGTAAATGTCAACTTGCGTTGCGTTGCGTTAAACGTTTAACAAAACGTTTTTTGGAAGTCGCATTAAAAGTTTCACTTCAAAAATTGAATCGAAATTGACATAATTAAATTAATTGTTACGACAAACAAAAACATGTATTCACTAACATACATTCATAAGCACATTGCCTATTAACACTTTGTATTCTTAACGAATCTGATAATAAATTTATTATTATTATTAAATCTGGCCCTAGGCAAAAAAAAATGGTGCATACCTGTGTAGCGATGTCGTCAGCCTGGCGGATCGTGGAGACGACCTGCTGCGTGAGAAAAGTGGGCGTGATGTCTGTCACCTGCTCCTTGATGAGCCCTCCGAAAGCATAACACACCCTACAAGTAAAAAGTAATTCATTATTATTCAGATGACCTGAACAAATATTAATGAAATAATCGCGTCTATGATCGAGTTTAGCTCGACAATCAGCACGAGAGATAAATAAATAAATATTAGGGGACAATCTTACACAAATCAACCTAGTCCCAAACTAAGCAAAGCTTGTACTATGGGTACTAGACGACGATAAACATACTTATATAGATAAATAAATACTTAAATACATAGAAAACATCTATAACTCAGGAACAAATATTCGTGCTCATCACACAAATAAATGCCCTTACCGGGATTTGAACCCAGGACCTCTTGCTTCGTAGGCAGGGTCACTACCAACTAGGCTAAAGCGGTCGTCCGTTTCTTGAAACGTCAAAATCCTAAAAGATCAATTAACTTAATAAGCAATTATTATATTGTTATATCCAGATCAAAATTTGTAAACAATTCTAAATATTGATAAAATAAATAATAATAGTTTAAAATATTTTATTGTAAAAAAAGCGTGGGGTGCTTTTTAAGATGTTATCAAAATGATAATCCTTGACAATTGACACCATGCACCCCACGCTTTTTTTACAATAAAATATTTTAAACTATTATTATTTATTTTATCAATATTTAGAATTGTTTACAAATTTTGATCTGGATATAACAATATAATAATTGCTTATTAAGATTTTGTACTGCACTATAAGAATAGTGAATTGAAATTTATTAAATTTTTTTTTTTGTTTTTTTTTTAAAGCGTGTTTTTTAGTTTTTTTTTAAACTATTATTTATTTTTCACTATAACCACATAGTACTAATGTACAGAAGGATCACTATCGAACAAAATACAACTTTAGGTATAAAAATTTGCCTACTCTTACGACCGTTAACTGCTTGCAAGCGAAATTGAAACTTATCGTGTGATACGAGCGTTCATATTCCGTTGGGCACCGCTGACCCGAAACCAAGAGCACAGGGTTCCCACTCACCGATATTTAGGTAGGTATATAAATCAAGAAAGATAACAGTGTGTATTATTTCAGTAAACTTTCTTTAAACGCAACAGTATCTTTTTTACGGACTATAAGATCGTTTACAAGTCATTGTTTATTGCAAAAATCACAGAAAAAAAGATGCTTAAGTGGCAGTCGAAAGCCGAGTGACCACCTACTGCCATACGCCTTCCCGGGAGGCGCGCCGGCTGAACATACCTAAACTGCGGAGTGAAACCCCCCTGCTATAACTACTGACTATAACTATTTACCTGTTGACGTTGTGGCAGACCCGTGGGATGATCTTGGCAAGATAGTTCATGTCCTTCCAATCCGGAGGATAGCGTTCCGTGGACAGCGCGACCGCGTAACTGTACGTGCGGGCGTCACCTGCCGACATAAGCATTCTATTAGTGCTAATCATGGAGGGAATTAGGAATAGGAGGCTATTAGAAAGTTTTATCCCACCAAAAACATTTTCATGTAAAATGTTGCCAAGACGAGACCATATTCCTTGCACTGTCAAAAAGTTATTAGATCTAATATAGAGCCAAGCTTTCTAACTCTACACGCCCTAACCTCACAAACTTTACACCTTACTTTTCTATCATACTATCAGTGGCGAACCTTACATAGAAGCCCAAAAGCCGGGCTTGCCTTATAAATCTCAAATCAAGATTAAAAATAAAAACCAAACATCGTCCAAACGAAAAAGTTCTAATAAAATCACTTTCATAATAACGCGCTTTATTTTACGTAAAATACTAAGAATTGCATAACAAATCCGCTGCGCGGCCCAGCGGCGCTGAACGGCGATAGTAGCGACGTTATACATAGCATGACATCTCGTTCGCTCTTGTGGGCTTTTACGGGGCTTCCAAGCGCTCTCTTCATACTTAGGAAAACGTTAGTTTTGCAAATATCTATGTATAGCTGCATATATAGCACTTTCTTTGCAATTTTGAATCTGGCTTACGGTGTGAAGTTTGTTGCGTTTGGTTTGTTTGGAACGCGAGTGCGCGGGCGAGATGAATAACTTCACGATTGTTTATATCGAATCGTGGGCCATGCAAGGCGTTGTAAAATGCGTGATTTGATGCAATTACAAAATAAATAGGTATTCTTGTTTAGTGCGGTGTACAGTGCGGTGCGTGTGAGAATGAGTCTGTAAAATTCTGTCTAGTAAAAGAATGTTTAATGTTTAATGATTAATGTTTATTTCGGCAATAAACGGCACAAAATAATGAGTGAACTTAAAAAAAAATAGAATGAAGTGTGCTTTGGTAAGCTTGTCCAAACTGAAGAGTAAAGCGGCAACAAGATGGATTTACCTACATTAAATTATAAAAAAATAATAAAACATATCTCTCGGCTTGCCATAGCTTGATACCCTAGGCACGCCACTGCATACTATAGGTTTTGTAGTAGGTAGCCAAAAGGCCAAGCCACATATTTTGACTAAGGTGTAAAGTTTGTGAAGTTAGGGCGTGTAGATTTCGGAATCTTGGCTCTATATGAGATCTCATAAGTTTTTGACAGTGCATGGAATATGGTCTCGTCTTGGCATTATTTTACATGAAAATGTTTTTGGTGGGATTTCACTTCTTTTTGTAAGTTACTTAAGACTATTTTCAAAAGTTCCAAGTTTTATTATACAGGGTGTTTGGTAGCTACGTGCAAAGCTTTAAGGGGGCGATAGCCGAGGTAAGTTTGAACATTTTTAGCCATATACATATATCTTAGCCGAAATTTGATATTTTTTTTTAAATTGAAGACTTCGAAATTTTAGGAAAATACCCAGAATTTGATAGTGACGAGTAAATATTGCCCCAATGAGCGTTAATTTGGAAACCAAATCTTTTATTTCGAATAGTTTAATGTGTATTGGACCAAATTAAATAATTTTTAAGTGTCTTTCTTGCCACAAAAACCAAATGGAGGCATTCGAAATTACTAAAAATGTCTTAGGTTGGAACAGAGTCATTTTTCTGTGCCATAAAAAAATAATAAAAAAAAAATCCTTGACATGTTCAAACATTTTCAGAAACATGCCTGTTTATTGTTCTTTCTTTAAAGGTATCACTCATTGACATTGCTTGCTAAATCTGAGATAAAAAGTAAAAACCAAACTCAGGGAGCACTCGCTAAGAATGCACTAGTCTTGAAATTTTACTAGTAAATAACATATGAAAAAGACAAGTCTACGTCATTTTTCTGTGCCATAGTTAAAAATTCCAAATTAACGCTCATTGGGGCAATATTGAGTCGTGACTATCAAATTCTGGGTATTTTCCTAAAATTTCTAAGTCTTCAATTTAAAATAAAAACAAATTTCGGCTAAGACATATATGGCTAAAAATGTTCAAAAATACCTCGACTATCACCCCCCTTAAAGCTTTGTACGTAGCTACCAAACACCCTGTATTTTTTTTGTTTGTGTACTTATAATAGCTTACATACCAAATTTCACCATTATTTTACTTATTCCACCACACTATCGTCAACGTACCTTGCACGCCGACAGTGCTTAGCGGCAACAGCGTAGCGGGGTCATTATTCGAGCGTTTCAACCGTCTCACTTTCGTGGACACTTTTTATAGAAATGGCAAATACAGTTTTTAAATATGTGGTAGAAGTACAGGACCTTTAATAAATAACCGAGAACGCCATCAAAATCTACAGCCGATTCGTAGAAAGTGAGGCGGTTGAAACGCTCGAATAATGACCCAGCGGCAATGGGCGACTAGGACGAGATGCGTTTGAGCTCCGTCTGTTCTGTAACCGTGCTCGCGCTTGCCACTCGTCCCAACAGGGCGTGGGACTTGACGCACATTGAAGCGTATTCCACCATTATATTAATTGTTTTACCACACTATCGTCAACGTACCTTGCACGCCGACAGTGCGCAGCGGCAACAGCGTAGCGGCAATGGGCGACTTGGACGAGATGCGTTTGAGCTCCGTCTGTTCTGTCACCGTGCTCGCGCTCGCCACCCGTCCCAACAGGGCGTGGGACTTGACGCACATCGAAGCGTATTCCACCATTATTTTCACTATCACCTGAAAATGGACGGAAATTATTAAGATAATTAATAATTATAGCAAGTTCGTTGGCGGTTATCCAAAATTATCGGATATGCCTTGATCACACGTACCGAGTAAACGGGCGAGACAGAGCTCTCGCCCGAGTACTCGGTGCGTATAAACAAGCGCTGCCTTGTTTATATGCACCGAATACACGACGAACGAATGAGATGACGGATATCAATCACTTTATGACTAACGTTGATTATGAAGAATGATACATTTATGAACGACCGCTTTAGCCTAGTTGGTAGTGACCCTGCCTACGAAGCAAGAGGTCCTGGGTTCAAAT
Source organism: Archips xylosteana (assembly GCA_947563465.1). Classification (NCBI taxonomy): domain Eukaryota; kingdom Metazoa; phylum Arthropoda; class Insecta; order Lepidoptera; family Tortricidae; genus Archips; species Archips xylosteana. Next base: position 16,926,640 of record OX387358.1, read on the forward strand.
CCCGGTAAGGGCATTTATTTGTGTGATGAGCACGAATATTTGCTCATGAGTTATGGATGTTTTCTATGTATTTAAGTATTTATTTATCTATATAAGTATGTCTATCGTCGTCTAGTACCCATAGTACAAGCTTTGCTTAGTTTGGGACTAGGTCGATTTGTGTGAGATTGTCCCCTAATATTATTTATTTATTTTATTTATTTATGATTATGATTTGTTAAATTACGTGAAACCATAGAGACCCATCTGACGGATATCGTGATATCCAGCGTTACGTGTATAGGCCGAGATTATGATGTGCCCCCCCCCGCCTTGGTACCTGCGTCTCGGAGAAGTCGCGCTCCATGCGCGGCTCGTCCTGGCAGAGCACGCGCACGGCGAGCCCGGGGCCCGGGAACGGGTGCCGCGCCACCAGCCCCGCCGGCAGCCCCAGTTCCAGTCCTAGGGCGCGCACCTGTACACACGGACACGTTACGTTCATAAATACTCATTAGCCGCCTTTATACAGTCACAGTGACCGGGTCACTCTATCGCGCGTGAAACAACAATAGTGTGCGAAAGAATGCGCGTGTAAAGATGACGGAAGGGGAAGGGATAGACCACGCGTAAAACTGTGTAAATTGCACACGCGCCAATTCCACGCGGTCCATCGTGCACGATTAGCCTTTACACGTTCGCTCTTTCCTTTCTCAAAAACGTATACTTGTAATCGCGCGCGAATGAACGTTAAGTTTAAAAAACTAACAAAACATTATCGCGCCCGATTGCGCGCACAGGCTTTCCGGCACGCAATCCCGTACGCTCTTGAGAATGCGCAATAGAGCGACTGTATAAAGGCGGCTAATGTCTAACAGGACCATAACTATCAGAGTACAGAATAAGTTCTTCATACACACAGTTTGACATTTGAGACTTTCATTCAATACTTGCATTGGCAAGCGCAGCGCGACGTCCACCAACGAGATAGATGGACGAATTGGTAAAGGCCGCAGGTTCAGGGTGGATGAAAGCCGCTTCCAACCGTAATGATTGGGTATCAATGAATCAATGATGGAGGTCTATTTCCAGCAGTGGATGTCCTACAGCTGAAATGATCCTACCCAACCGACCCCTCCCTCTTCTTGCTTGGTTGGGTCTGTAGAGAGTTAGAAACCCTAGTAGCACTACTTTTTTTTTGAGAGGGAGGTAAACTAGCTAGCGAGCCATTTGATGGAAAATGATCACCACCGCCCATAAATATCAACAATTCAGAGTCACTGATCTGTTGCTGGCCTTTAAAAAAGGAGAGGGAATAGGGGAAGGGAGGGGACCTCCGGAGTTCTCTGAAACGCAGCAGCAGTACTGACGCTTCACGCCGGTACTTAGCACCTAGTCCACTGACCTCGTCCTTGTGGAAGTCCTTGAGCGGTTCGATGACGCGTCCGCGCGCGCGCAGCGCCCGCACCAGCTCGGTGTCGTTGTGGTGCGTCTTGATGGTGGACGCGTTGCCCGACGCCAGCGACGACGCGGACTCGATCAGGTCCGGCCGGAGCGTGCCTTGGCCCAGCAGCACTTGGTCCTCTCTAAAAAAAACATTCAAAAAACAAAAATGAAACCAGGCGGTCACCCATCCAAGTACTGACCGCGCCCGACGTTGCTTAACCTCGGTGATCGGACGAGAACCGGTGTTTTGTCAAATATCTTGAAAACTGTGCATCCTACGGTAAAATCAATGAAATTTTCATCCCCCGCGCCCCCTCCCCCTCAACCCCATCATTAAAAATTACCGGAGCACTAGTACTAAGATTGTACATCCTGGAGCGCGCTGCTCTCTTGTACATCCTGGCGTTCACTGCTCTCTATTGTACGGGACAATATGTACGGAGCATGTACATTGCGTCATCCTTTTTCGTGTATGCAGCCGGCGTTCATCGTTTTATTAAACATTGCCACGTCAAAAAAGTTAAATAAAAGTTTCGAGTAGCCAATAATGGCCGCTTACACGAACTGGGGGTAGGTAAATTGACAAAAAAGTTACAAGCAAGGAAACTGAATCTCGTACCAGGGTACTTTTCATTGCTTATGTAATGTTGACATTCCATACATCTGCTAAAGAAATTATCGGAAAATTGGCTGTTAAAAGGTTCCACCCCGGTACGCGATTCAGTTTCCTTGACTGTACATTGTTCACTCTGGGTTAGGGATGATAGTTCTATACATTTATTGTGACCGTTCGGCAGGCCCTCAGACGCGCTCGGGCGTTCGGCTCTGTGCGCCACGCGAGAGCGCCCGAAGTCTGCCGAACGGACGTGGCAATACTCACGTCTAAAACTAATGAGTACAGTCGCCAGGTTATTTTTCCTATTTTTTATCGACCCTAAGGGTCTAAGCACACGGCGCGTTATTTAAAAAATGCCATGTGCTAGGAGCCTTAAGGCTGTTCTAATGGAATGAAAAACGCGCTGTTAACGCTCGTTCCTAAAACACGTGTCGACGGCGCGTTAAAAAAACGCCGTGTGCTTAGGCCCTAAAAGTCTCCACAAAATAAAGACATTGAAGTCCCAATAACCTCTTTTAATAAACATCAATACACACATAGCGGTCTAACTTATAACACGGCCCCTCTTCTGTGTCGGGGTTTAATAAAATAGTACTCACGAGAGGTTGAGGTCCTTGACGGCCTGTTCGGCGACGCGTATGAACACGTCCCCGATGACGCGGCGCTTGTCCTCGGGCGCGTGCGCGTGGCACAGCAGCGGCGTGTGGCGCGAGCGGCCCGCCGCCTCTCGGATCACGGTGCTGCCTTGCCGGAACTGACACCGATAACAAGCTTTTTAGTAGAGGAGACGTGGAAGATCGACCTTCACCGATCTGATAACTCTATGAGACATATTTTTTATCAAATATAATTTATAAACAAATATGCCTATGATAACTTGCCAACCGATAAGTGTTCATAATTTTTTTTTTTTATTGTGGAGTGCCTTTAGCCATCTTCCAGCTCCATCATCAGACCCTGGTTACCATCTGGGATCAAAGTACTCGTCAAGACGAATCAAACGAGTTCAAACTCGATAGGGTTGTGTTGTTTTATTGTGGAGTGTCTTTGGCCATCTTCCAGCTCCATCATCAGACCCTGGTCATAAGAATAAATAATAACAGAGTAGAAGGGAATCTCTTTTGACTGCGTCCAAAACGCCGCCATTTATATACCTACTTCCCCACTCACGTCGTTACACCCCTCTGACGTCCAGGCGTGTTGCTAGGGTTGCTTACTGTTAAATATTACTTACTTTGAAATCATTATTTTATTCTAGTTTTACAAAATATGAGATTTATAAATCATTAGGTACAGTCAAGGATTTTAATTGTTAGGCCACTTGCCACTGTTAGTATTTTAGCCGTGTAATGCAAATCAGCATATACCAGTATAAGCGGCTTCACCCGATTTGCATTACACGGCTAAAATGCGAACAGTGGCAAGTGGCCTAACAATTAAAATCCTTGACTGTACGTACCTACATATTATAGGTAGGTACTACTAAGTAAGAATTTATTACAAGTGCCATACCAAAAGAAGCTATTTAAGGTGATTCGGCATCGTTTTTGAATTGTTTATACACCCAAATACACCACAATAACTTGACGTCATTAATTGTTATTTGTTTCCAATAAAACGAACGCGCAAACAGTTAACAGCCAAACGCGCGTGCGGCGACGCCGGCCGTGACACCCTGACTGAGTTCTCTCTTAGGGAGTACTCTAATATCGTGACATTGAGTCCGGCCGGAGCGGGAGTTTCCCTTCTACTCTGTTATTATTTATTCTTATGCCCTGGTTACCATCTGAGATCAAAGTACTCGTCAAGACGAATCAAACGAGTCCAAACTCGATGGGGTAATTCGTAATTTCATAAATTCAGTATGGCCAAAGACACTCCACAATAAAACGACAAAACCCTATCGAGTTTGGACTCGTTTGATTCGTCTTGACGAGTACTTTGATCCCAGATGGTAACCAGGGTCTGATGATGGAGCTGGAAGATGGCTAAAGGCACTCCACAATAAAACAAAAACAAAAAAGCTATGAACACTTATCGGTAGGCAAGTTATCATAGGCATATTTTGTTTATAATTATTAATTATATTTGATAAAAAATATGTCTCATCGAGTTATCAGATCGGTGAAGGTCGATCTTCAACGGCTCTTAGACAATTTGTTAAAAATAAGTTTTTTAATAATTCCATTTTTAATACAAGCTTTTTACGCTGACTGTACTTTTGCCCCTGGTTGCTATCTAGGACCAAAGTATTCGTCAAGAAGAATCAAAGAAGCTCAAACTCGAGGGGGTCGTGTCGTTTTATTATCAAAGAGCGGACAATGGATGCAATATAGTGACGAAAGCATTAGATGAATAAGACTTTTATTAGATTTCGAGTAATATTTATTTACAGAAATATATGTTTTTGTTATACATATATTAGTAAGTACATAATACCTCTATCCTGTAATAAAATGGAGTCAGTTATAGACAGAATTTCTAGATTACGATATTATAAGAAATTTGAGTGATGATGAAGTATGAAGTCTGTAGATGTAAAGAGGTCATTTTCCCTATTATAAGTGGATAGTAAGGGTAAGGCCGCGGAGCGTCTCGACCGCCAGTACTTTTATGTAACAAATTACTGGTAAATAAAGTGAAAAATGCTACTGAGTTTTACAATTTAGTTAGTTGGAATGCATCTTTCCGTATTTTCTTTCGTACTTTATGAATCTTTTTACTTACAATGGACAACAATCGTTACATATAAGTGCAGCGGTTGAAACGCTCCGCGGCCTTACCCGTGAACCATAAAAGGAATGGACTGAAAATATACAGGCCCTATACTACGAAGCGCGAAATTCGAACTTCGTTTCATGCCGTTCCGCTCACGCTAATGATATTTATTACGAGAGTGAGAGGGACCGCACGATCCGAACTTCGAACTTCGAATTGACAACATTTCAAAAAAAAAAATCATTCTTGTTATTTTGCTTTTATAATAGCTGGTTAAAAATTAGACTACCCGTGTTTCTCGGTTTTCCTTTATTTTGCTTAAATTGGTTGTTAATAATTAATTAAAGAAATGATCATTAAAAAGTCCGTATATACAAAGATAGGAATAATAATGTTGCAGTCTTAGCATGATATAAAATTTAAAAAAAAAAATAACTGTCATAATATGTCATTATGTCAATTCGCGTCACATATTTTGTCAACCATCCGTAGCAAATTCACGAATTTGTTATTTTCTGCGTTTGTTGCTTTGAGTTTTCAAATATTTCTTTATAATGACGACCGGAAAAAGTAGCATCAAGATGCCTTGACCATTTGTTTCTTCTCAAGTTGCAAAAACATGGCATTAATGGAATTGGATGGAATTGAAAATTGAAGAACTTTGAACTGTAACCAAATAAAATAAAAATATTTTTTACATAAGAATAAGAATAGTTTATTGTTCAAACTGTGTACATTTGTGGTAGTATTTATAGCTTAAATCGTCTCAACAGCTTGTCCTTTTCGGACGTACAATGTCATTCATTGGACTCAAATAACTTTAATATTTTTCACAGAAGTATTCATTTAAATCATAAAAACATTTACAGAGAAGAAATTCTTTAAGCTTCTTCTTGAATTGCGCATCATCTAGTGATTTGATATCTTCCGGCAAGTGATTGAAAATTTACATAATATGACATGTATTGTTACTTTTTGCTCCTAAATACATAGTAAATAAAACACTGTAATCTTTATTTGTTTATCCTTCAGACCTACCGGTATTTCAAAGTTGACATAGGTAACCTACCACTGACTACTAAGTCAGTAACTTTAAACAGGTAACTGGGGAAAATATTCAACTAAAACAGTATAAGCAGGTACCTACTGTTGTGAACTTGAATTTTCTGAAATAATTATAAAGTGACTCGTCTTTGTGCAGTACAGTACAGGTACAGGATAAGTTCCCTTAGCTAGGTATGATAAACTGTCAGTGAATTGAAATTGCAAACAATGTAAACAAACCTTGTACCTATTTAAAATGTCTTTTTCCATTTTCCCTCATCAAATACTGCTAAATCCATGTGTTATTTAATCAATACTTACCACAAGACCACAACACTATCCTAAACCATTAAAACAATAAACAAGTGGTAGAATATGGATATGGTTTATTTACATTGTTCACAATTTTAAATTGACAGCGATTTTAATGTAAACATAAGGGTTCATGACTTGATGTGATTGTAATAAAAAACTTGAATTTGTGGGTTAGTATTGTAATATAAAAGTAACATTTTTACAATGTAGTAGAATCACACTTTTTTCTAGTATAAATACTCTCCGAGATTCTTCTGCACCAGTTAAAATATATGATTGATGTTATGAAAGCCAATAATGTTTGATTACTTATGTTCTCTCTAAACTGGGATCAACCACACGAGATCATGTCTTACTTTTTCCTGTAGCGTGCATTTGTATTTTGTACTGGTTTACTGGTTACGAGCATACCGTGAGAATGTGCTAGGCTAGAGGACATGAGAACCTTCGCTCCTTAAGTTTCCGCAACATTAAAACAGTCATTGTTTCGCATGAACTGTAACAACATCCATTCGTCGACATTGGGCAGATTGGGACTATCAGCTTTTACGAATCTGCCAGTCACTTCCATTTGAAAGTGTTATCAAAGCATAATTCAAAACAATGATATTAACAGAACCGAAAGCGTGTCGCTAGAATAATAAGTAATCCGTCAGACAAGACAGATAAAAAATGAACTGACAGTTGTTTTTTTTTTTCATTTTATGGTAATAAATGGACTATGAGCCGCTAAGTGTATGCCTAACATTCACAATCCAACTTTTTTTACTCTTTTTCCTAGATATAAAAAAAACTACTGCATAAAAAAATCCCAAAATATTTTTCCTGTAATCAGCAGTGAAAAATCTACAAACGGTTTTTTTATTTTACTTACTTAGTACATTTGAATTGTTGTCAATTTCGTAGTAACCCCCAGGGTGTTTGGTAGCTACGTGCAAAGCTTTAAGGGGGTGATAGCCGAGGTATTTTTGAACATTTTTAGCCATATATATCTTAGCCGAAATTTGATATTTTTTTTAAATTGAAGACTTCGAAATTTTAAGAAAATACCCAGAATTTGATAGTCACGAGTCAATATTGCCCCAATGAGCGTTAATTTGGAAACCAAATCTTTTATTTCGAATAGTTTAATGTGTATTGAACCAAATTAAATAATTTTTAAGTGTCTTTCTTGCCACAAAAACAAAATGGAGGCATTCGAAATTACTAAAAATGTCTTAGTTTGGAACAGAGTCATTTTTCTGTGCCATAAAAAAAAAATCCTTGACATGTTAAAACATTTTTAGAAACATGCCTGTTTATTGTTCTTTCTTTTAAGGCATCACTCATTGACATTGCTTGCAAAATCTGAGATAAAAAGTAAAAACCAAACTCAGGGAGCACTCGCTAAGAATGCACTAGTCTTGAAATTTTACTAGTAAATAACATATGAAAAAGACAAGTCTACGTCATTTTTCTGTGCCATATTTAAATTTTCCAAATTAACGCTCATTGGGGCAATATTGACTCGTGACTATCAAATTCTGGGTTTTTTCCTAAAATTTCTGTCTTCAATTTAAAAAAAAAAAAACAAATTTCGGCTAAGACATATATGGCTAAAAATGTTCAAAAATACCTCGGCTATCACCCCCTTAAAGCTTTGCACGTAGCTACCAAACACTCTGTATAATATAGAACCAATTATGATTATTTACTACAACAATACAATTATGTAACTATTTTGCAATTATGTTCTCTTTTTTAATCTAACTGTAGTCGTATCCATATTACGTCTATCGTTTGACATGGTTTTGACATATGTATTTTGCATCCGTCGGCCGCCCATTATTTATTATAGAGTTCCTATGGTCACCTTCCAGCTCCATCATCAAATCAGCTCCAATGTCACAATAATATTCATTGTCACCCGATTTACACATTCATGCAAAATTTCAGCTCAATCGGATATCGGGGAGTGGCTCAAATTTAACTTGCAAGATTTGATGACACACAGACAAAGGGACAGGTGAAAGTAAAATAAAAGCTTGCAAAAAAGCCGGTCAAGTCAAGTGCATGTTGAACTCGCGTACCAAAGGTTCCGTACAAACTTGTATGTAAATAGTTCGTTAGTAGGTACAGTAGTACAGACCTTATATGGCGCGTCGTGCATTTTCGCCCGCGCATACAAGAACAAACTATTCCGATGACAGCCGAAGGTACGATTCAACCTTTAAATCACTTCTATGTTATATAGTCACAAGGTGCAAATTAGAGTGCACCTGTTATCCGCCTAATTCACTCGAAAGTATGGCGGCTGACTAAAATGCCACGCGACGCGCGCAAACATGGCGGCAGCAACCCACCAATAGTTTCAAGACAATTCGATTACCAGAAGTAGGTGAAATTTGACTTGTAACATATCAAGACAACTTACATACTTACGTACAGTCGGCCAAAAATATGGTCTACCCCCTACGGTCGAAGTTCATTTGCACGTCATGATACAACGAGGTCGATTTTCCCTTGCAATAACATGATGACAGTGACTTAGGGATATTTAGATGTCACAGAAACTTTTGTCAAAACTGGTAGACCACTTTCTTGGCCGACCGTACCACATTCATCATCCCAGCCTACATACATCCCACAGCAAGGCCCAGGCCTCCTCTCAGAATTAGAGGGCTTGCGCCGTAGTTCCCACTCGAGCCCTATAACTATTACTAGTTTCTTAATTTCAGTATTTAAGAGGCTGACCTGGTGAGAAGCGTTAATAACGTGCATCCTGACACCCAATTCACGAAGACTCCTCTCTACTTTGGCGCTCTCGTTTTTACGCATGAATCCTGAAAAACAAACCTAGTTGAGTTCATCGGTAAAATAAAAAATTTAAATTCCATTTGCGTTTTCATCTGAATAAAAAATCAACCAAATCTACTTATATTGTACTTATAAAATAAATTTAAATAAAAAATAAAACCGAATTCTAAATACATCCAGAAACTAAAAAGGAAAACATTATAAAATAAAAATTGAACCAACTACAAAACACCATAAAGCTAACTTCCTACTCTGAAGTCTGTGCCTCAGCACGAGCCAGCAGGAGTGGTAGAAGTCCAATAGGTAGTATGTACTTAGCCAAGGTAGATGACTAGGGCCACTCCTGCTGGCTCGTGCTGAGGCAAAAGTTAATGAATATTGATAATGTGACGCCATAGGAAAAAAATGCTATACTTACTATTCTGTCACAGTATGTACAGCGTTTATTTCCCTATGGTTGACATTGTTAATATTCAGAAACCTCATAGTTTTGCATTATGTCAAGATTTACATCATAGCAGCTATCGACTCAGAATGACTTCGTTCACAGTCCCATTTCGTCACACAGAAATAATAATAAAGAGGATAGAAGTGCCTTAGACGCGTGAGCTTGGCGCCGCGCTGGTGACCAGCGCGCGACTTGTGGCTCAGTGCTATTTGAAACGTGGGTATGGTAACAAGTGCTTAAAAATGGTGTTTAGCATTAGCAATTGCGGAAACTCGCCCACACTGTGTAATTACACTAATAAGGGGATTACATTTCATTGGTATGTATTAATTTAATGTAATAATGCTGTTTATATCAAAATACAACTTGAGAAAATATTTCATTATGAAATATTGGTTTACACGTTATTAACACGAAACTTCATGTAACATTGCTGCTCATATCCTTAAAAACGCAGATTGCTTTGAAGTATACGCAGCAATGTAATGTAATTTTTGATAAACCTTCTGCCTCGCACCAATGTTCATGGTACGAACACAAAACAGGTTACGACTAGTCCCGAGCTAGTGATGCCCGTTGACTTGCGTAGACTTTTTATCGATATCCTAGTTTACAATCATCCTAAAGGTGGTGTAATTAGTGTAATAGTGTACAAATAATAAAGTTAAATATTATGACATCACCTTCCTAACTCGTTCACGTTCTGATATCGTCAATATCCCATTTTGTCTACATCCCTAATTCGACCACAGTGCCAACTCTTCCCCTAACTTTCATCGGCCACATTACTACTAGATCACCAGTGCCAACTCGTCCACATTCTTTTATGGACCACAGTGCTGATTGGTGTAAATAGAAATGTTAACGAGTTAGCACTGTAGTCGAAAAAAGACTGTTAATCAGTTGGCACTGTGGTGTAAATAGAAATGTTAACGAGTTAGCACTGTAGTCGAAAAAAGACTGTTAATCAGTTGGCACTGTGGTGTAAATAGAAATGTTAACGAGTTAGCACTGTAGTCGAAAAAATACTGTTAATCAGTTGGCACTGTGGTCGAAATAGAAATGTTGACGAGTTGGCACTGTGGCCCGCGTACGAAAGCGGACAAGTTAGGAACGTGACGCTATAGGAATGTTGGCGAATCAGAACTGTAGACCATATGACAATGAGGACGATTTAAAAAGGTGGCGAAATGGGATTGTGGACGAAGTCGGCCTGAGCTTAGCCGTTGACTGTAGAAACAAGATGTGTCGTCGCTCTAGATGTGACAACAAGTAACAGGGTGAATATTCGAGCGTTCTGACCGTGCGGTTAAACGTCATTACCATTCGACGATTATTACCACAACCGAAGGACGAATCGCGCGAAATTTCATGAAACTAGATTCAGCATCGGTAAAAAAAAGTCAAAAGTCAAAATTCTTTATTCAATTTAGGCATCAATTGATGCTCCTATGAACGTCGAAAAATCTACCACCGGTTCGGAAAAAACCCTGTTGAGAAGACACCGGCAAGAAACTCAACAAGGTATATTTTTTTCAATCAGATCTACATTGTTATTAAATGACATACATCTAAAGTATTTAATACAATTAAATTTTTTAACACAGTACTGTCTTAAGTTTTCATAAAAAGTTAACCCTAAGCATCATCCATTTTAATAATTTCTGCTCAAATGGTAATGACAAAAAAACGCCGTAAAAACGCTGAATATTTACCCAACAACAACGTTTACTATAAGATGCTTCGAGTTGTCGTCTAGGCGACAATATCACGACTGATGACGTCACAGCTTACCATTGTCGATATGTAGAGCAATAACTTGGTCTTCGCGCAGTGCGGTCCGGAGCAGAGCCGCGCATACTGTGGAGTCCACGCCTCCGCTAACCAATACCTGCAATCATTTGTCATTGTAAATGGAATAGCATTACACCTCGATCTTTTTAAGGAAGTGAAATGACTACAAAATGTTGACCTACATAATATAATAATTATCTCGTGGGACGTCCCGGGCGCCACAGTGGCGCATAACAAAGTGTCCGTGATTTGGCCATTTTTATTACCAGTATCGAACATCTTTTAACATAGGATATTTACACAAAATGATTCAAAAAAGTCGTTGGTCTACTGGCTATTCATCAATTCTCAGCCCAAACCAGGCCCTAGAAGGCTGAAATTTTGTAGAAGTTGCTTTTATGATGTACAGGTCGATTCACAAGAGCTGGCATGAATGGATTGAACGAAAGTAAAGTCACTTTGACATTTTTATAAGGAAATGACTGAAGCATGACATTTTCGTATTTGTGTGAAGTATATTCAAATAGATAACACATAGATACTTTCATTCACTCATTCGATCCATCCGTACTAGCTCTTGTGAATCGACCTGTAAGAAAGGAATAATGATGGATTTATTGAAATTCCCACGGTATAATAAACGGGATTTATAATATTTTCGCTTCAGAGTGACCCTACCTACGTAGCTATGATTACAAGACTCTTCAAATTTGGTATGCGACTAGGTAATTTTATAACAGAAAAATCTCAGAATTTTTAGTGATTCCCACGGCACGGCATAAGGGATTTATAAATATTCACTAACTGATACCGATGACGATGGTGTGAACTAGCGCTGCCAACAATAGATCGAACTATCGATAGTATCGGCAATAATATCGTGACCTCGAAAAATCGACACAATATCGATAGGCCTATCGATAGTAGTAATACTATTGATAGACATCAATACTATCGATAGTATTGCTTTCAATAGTATCGATACTACCGATAGTATTGCTTTTCAATAGTATACAGTAAAAGCAATACTATCGGTAGTGTTGATGTCTATCAATAGTATTACTACTATCGATAGGCCTATCGATATTGTGACTATTTTTCAAGGTCGACTATCGATAGTTATGCAATGCTAGTGTGAATGTGCGTGTGTGTGTGTGTGTGTGTGTGTGTGTGTCTGTTAGTGCGCGTGTACTCACGAGCACTTTGTTGTCGCCGACGGCCTCGCGTATGAGCTGCACGCAAGCCTCGCGGCGCGAGCGCAGCGTGAAGGAGCGCGTCATGCCCGCGATGTCGAACAAGAAGTTGGACAGCATCTGTTTGCCTTTCGGTGTTAGGTCGACCTGTGGACGTTGACACCATATTAGTATAGTAATAGTATATGTAAAGATCATTCCAATAGCGAATGCGGCGAGGAGGCTCAAGCTATGGAGCACATTGTACAGCGCTGCCCTCTACACTCATACTCGGGCTCCCCTGGAGATCTGTACAATCTAACACCTGACGCAATCTTGTGGCTAGGGACCCTGAATGTGGATTTATAGCTAGTTTGTAGTTTCTTTCTTTAGTGTAATTTTATTGTTTAATGTTTTACGCCATACGATTAAATAAATAAATAGAAACTGACAATCTCGTAGACACTTAATAGCCAACTGTCGTGGACACCAAATTGTTTAGGTAGGGAAACGAATAGATAAATAAATTTTCAGATTCGTACATTTTGCGAATGTACTTTTTGCTTTTTATATGTTTCGCTTGTTTCACATATCTGCGTTGGGTACAGTCGGCCAAAAATATACCCTACGGTTGAAATTCATTTGCACGTCATGAATGTCATGATACTGATACAACGAGGACGATTTTCCCTTAAAAATAATATGATAACAGTGACTAATGACTTCACTCAGTTATTTGACTAATCTCAGAATGGAACTGCACTCAGTAGAGTCGCATCTGTTCGTTGTAGATGGCCACGATGAGATTGTATTGTGTGGAAGAAGTCTTAAACAACCTCAGGATGGAACTGAACTCCGTAGAGCCGCATCTGTTCTTTTTAGATGGCCGCGATGAGATTGAATCGTGTGGAAGAAGTCTTAAACAACCTCAGGATGGAACTGTACTCAATATTGCCACATCTGTTCGATGTAAATGGCCGCGATGAAGTTGTATCGTGTGGAAAAGTTCTTAACCAACTTCAGGATGGAACTGCACTCCGTATAGCCGCATCTGCTCGTTGTAGATGGCCGCGATGATGATTGTATCGTGTGGAAGAGGTCTTAACCAACCTAAGTATGGAACTGCACTCGATATAGCCACATCTGTTCGATGTAAATGACCGCGATGAAGTTGTATCGTGTGGAAGAGTTCTTAACCAACCTCAGGATGGAACTGCACTCAGTAGAGTCACATCTGTTCGTTGTAGATGGCCACGATGAGATTGTATCGTGTGGAAGAAGTCTTAACGATCTGTTCGATGTAAATGGCCGCGATGAAGTTGTATCGTGTGGAAGAGTTCTTAACCAACCTCAGTATTGAACTGCACTCGATATTGCCACATTTGTTCGATGTAAATGGCCGCGATGAAGTTGTATCGTGTGGAAGAGTTCTTAACCAACCTCAGTATTGAACTGCACTCGATATTGCCACATCTGTTCGATGTAAATGGCCGCGATAAAGTTGTATCGTGTGGAAGAGTTCTTAACCAACCTCAGGATGGAACTGCACTCCGTAGAGCCGCATCTGTTCGTTGTAGATGGCCGCTATGAGCTGGTTGGAGGAGTGTGCGCCGACGCGGAAGCGCTCGCCGACGCGTTGCACGCTGTCGCCGTGCGTTAGCAGCACCGGCTGCAGCTTCTCCAACCGGCTGTGGAAGGCAATGCTTACTGAAATCCGAGTCGAAGGACCACACGTGATCCGGCTCGAAGGACCAGGTGCACCATTTACCCCGTTTCACCATACATTGATCAAATTTATTTGACGGATAAATGTGATGCCGTCTCTGTTTGTTTTGTTTGAATAGACGGAGACGGCATCACATTTATCCGTCAGTTAAAATTAATTAATGGGTGGTGAAACAGCCCCTTAATGTGTTTGAACACAATAGCGCAGGTTTTTATCGTGGGCGATAACAACCTCTTGCTGGGGTTGAAAGGCTTTCAGACGGACTGTGGCAGTAGAACACTCAAAGAAATTTAGTAGGTAACAGAAGAAATTAGGCACTAGAAAAAAAAATCTTAAAGAAGGTGGTGGGCAAATTAAAGTTAATTGAAAGCCTATGCTCTATATATGTTAGATATGGCATTCTTGATTTCCATTACAGATGCCCAATTTATTATAGTTACTACAACAAATACACTAAAATCCATAGTGTATATAAAAATGCAGAATTATTAGGATTTTTTATCTTTGCTTCACAAGTGGAAGACACCACAGCTGTTGCTGGCACTTGGAGTCTGAAGGAGCTAAAATTGTTAGCCGTAAAAATAATATTTTTTGTCAGTGCCATCTGCTCCGCATCATAAATTTGCGGCAGAGGTAGACCCGTTGTTAAACTCTTCCTTTGCTTTAATGCTGTAACAAAACAATCATAGTCCAATACTTTGTACCCTAGATATATCAAGAAATATCTTACTTAAACAATGGGCAAGTAGTCTCAACTTCGACTTCGTACTGGCCGTCTTCGCGGGCATCCTTGCGCAGCACTGAACCGCCGAATTCCTTGTTGAGCATTTGCATGCCGTAGCAGATACCTGAGAATTAAATTAATTAAAATTTTAAAAAGTTTTCTTTAAAATAATAATTTTAAATACAAGCTTCTTTGCTGAATGTAGACTACTACATTCAGCAAACGCAACGTACATAATGTATATCAAAATCAACCACTGGAAGTGGGTTAATAAAATCAACATACAAAATTGATCCACACATTACATAATAATATGCATGCCTTAGCAAATTAAGTGTTTTACTCTAATGCCTGTAGATATATTATGCCATACGGTTAAAAAAAAAAGTTACCGCGAGTGTTGTCCGCACGAAAAATTATTACTGAGTTACAATGATTTTGCGAAAACATTATTTTTTGATTTATTTTTAAAATTGTTTATTATTTATAAAAGGAATTATCATGATTTAAATAGTTTCAATTAGCAAGGAAGTTCGTACGGTCGTCACTCCGAATGGTCCCGGCAGTTATCGAGTGGAGGTGATGGAGTTTGAAAAAGAGGGACACTTTGTTCTAAACCTCCATGTTAATAAGACATCTTAGATAGCTAACATGAGTTGTAGTTGTACAGATTCTCTAACCACTAGGCCATATTGTTGTATAGATATTCTTTGAAATCGGGAGATACCTCAGGGGGGGCACACTTACATATATCATCACTTTTCATGCGACTACAGTGATCTCTGGTGTTTGCCGAAGAACTAAATTAGCGGCCATCTTGGTTGACTTGTCAAACTTGTCAGTTGTCATTCATCGGCCATGGCCATGGCGTACCAAATTGTACGGTCAAGGACTTTAATTGATAGGCCACTTGCCAATGTTCGTATTTTAGCCGTATAATACAAATCGGGTTTAGCCGCTTATACTTCGTATATGCTGATTTGAATTAGATGGCTAAAATACGAATAGTGGCAATTAGTCTATCAATTAAAATCCTTGACTATACATTGCTATAGGTACGCGTATCTACAGCTGTACATCACTACCAACATATACATAAAGATATGTATACATCTATAGAAACGTCACATTAGTTCTTGAGCAGCCGTAGGGCGGCAGCACCTTCCATACATGCAAATTTGACCATAGAGTTGCCACTCTTGTTCATATAATATTACAATACTCTTTGAGATACCTATTGGCCAGCCCTAACCATTCAAGCATACCGCTCAGCTAGTCCGTTAATTTGTGGAGTCTTTGTAGAAACGTTTAAGATGTTGATACCAAATAGCGACATAAAAATAGTTTTGATATTAAAAGGCATCTGTATCGTGACCACTTGTTTTAATTAATATGACATAGCAATAAACGAATTTTTGGCAGATGGAGTTGTAACAGCTAGTCTTAAATAAAACACTGACCTAGCACTGGCAGTCCGATCTTGAATATGTCCGCATCGTACCGCGGCGCGTCCTCGGCGTACACAGAGTTGGGTCCCCCGGAGATGATGATGGCGCGGTACCCGGCTTCCTTCAGGTGGTAGGCTGGTGTGTCCAGCGGCAGGATATCGGATTCCACGCAGAGCTCGCGCACGCGGCGGTCAATGACCTGGCAATACAAGGGTCGTGAGTAGTGTTGCCAACTTAAGTGCACGGATTTGCGATCCATTTGCGATCAAGCGGGACTTGTCTGTAAAATGCGGGACTCCTTCACCCGGCCTAACTTGTAGGCAAGAAAAATGAAACCAAATTATAATTTATGAAATAAAACCAATTGCAATTCTGCAACCACTAGTGATGGTGACTGGTGGATCTTTTTGACGGACGTAACAAACGGGACACAGAGGTTAAAACGCTTCACCCTTTCACTACTTGATTGCGTCCAACGGTATATACAGGGTAGCCCATTTAAATGGGTAACTCTGAAACTATAAGATAAAAAGAACTGGTCCAAGGAACCATGTCATCAATTTTAGTAACAATAAAAAACTACATCAAATGTTTTTAAAATAATTTTTTTGCTGACTACTTTTTGGTTACATGCATAGGATAATTTAATTTTCAAGATTCGTTTAATAACAGACAAACACCGGCAGGCTCTTATTGTCTAACGTTTCTTACGCTTGCCTTCGCAATCACTATTTCTTTCTGTCAAACGGTATAAATGGATGACAGAAAGAGACGGTGAAGGCGAAGGCAAGCGACAGAAGCGTTAGACAATACAGCCTCGCGACTGGAATGGAAGTTAATTCTACAATAAGTCCCAGTTTGATTCTCGAACCGTTGTAGAGCTGGCTCCCCAGCAGGAGCCTATCTGGCTGAATCTTTGGTAAAGGCTGATGATAGTTTTTACCTTTCCATACTGCGAGCCTGCGTCCAAGATGGCGACCTTATCGCGGGGGTGTGCGGCTCCGTTGGTGCCGCGGAACTGGCCTTCTGCGCTGGCTGTGTGCATCTCGCCAACTCGCCAGCAGCACTAAATAAAAAAATAAAGCCTAGTTGAAGGTTAACATTTCATTGCATATTTGAGAAAAGATATATTTTGCGACGCACCACATATTAGATGATGAATGTTTAAATGAGCAAAAAAAAAAAGAAACTTTCGAGGCGCGAGGCCCCTCAGACGGCTTCTGCGTAAAGCGGACGAATTTAAAGTGGTCAATCGAGAGCCGCAATGTAATAAAACTAGCATGACCTTTCTTGGATATCTATCTATCTATCTAATCTATCTATCTATCTATCTATCTATCTATCTATCTAATCTAATACCTTTAAACAAGCAATTCTTGTATATATATAATCAGGATCTCGGAAACGGCTCCAACGATTTTGATGAAATTTGGTATGTGGGGGTTTTCGGGGATGAAAAATTGATCTAGCTTGGTCTTATCTCTGGGAAAACGATTGGTACCGAGTTTCAGCACTTTCAGTCCGAGCGGAGCTCGGTCGCCCAGGTACTCTAAACTGGGCTTAGCAAGTTGATAGAACGGACCAATAGCAAAATCCTGTCTCATAATTACAAAGATACAGATACAATTTCAATCCCGTCTTGCAGCATAAATTCTCAAATTCCTTCTAAATGCGTGACACTATGGTACACCACAGCAAAATGAACTTAGTAACGCTTTTCATTAGCAACTATTGAAATTTCCAAAACAATGCTTACGTGAAATAATTATTCCTATATGCAAAGATGTTTGAAATAGTTTTAACAATCTGGATTACTTGATGTTAACTGGGTAGTCCAACTAGCATTTCAATTTCCTAAGTATACTGAAGAAATGAGATATAGTTAGAATGAAATTTAAAAAAATATAAGTTGTACTGCAAGCACAATATTATTATGAATTTTATTATTTAAAGTAGGATACAATTTTAAAGTTTTGCATGCCAATGTATGGTGAATTGTGTTGATCCACACTGATTTTTATTTTTTATAACAGCCTATGTACCATAATTCGAGCAAATAAACATTTGACTTTGACTTTGACTTTGACACAATGTACTGTTTTAAAAATCTTTCATAATAGAGGCAGTAATATTAATATTTTACCAATTACATTAAAATGAAGATTATTTGCAAACAACTTTACCTTTGGTTATTATTAAGTTGAAATACTTTATACTTGCAAGAAAATATACTAATTAGGAAAAAATGGCATAATAGCTTTAATTGGGTGTGGTAAAACTGCTATTGTTTAATTAACGCAAATTTACCTAAATGTAACATGTGTGGCCTTATCACCAATTGCAAAGCCAACAAAAACAAATCTTATCAAATAATATTAATTCAGATACCTAAAGTTTCTAAGTCAAGTAATAATTTCAAGACTTTATTGCATCAACACTTGAATGAGGCCTCTAATACTAATTAGTAAAACTAAGATACTTCTTCAGAACTATGGCATTTTTTTATGGCCTTGCCTATGGAAATGCATTTTGAAAATAACTAAAAAAAAATTAAGTTACAAAACATTATTTAGACAACCAGATGACCTAATAGGTAGAGAACCTGAGTATGAAGCTTGAGGTCCCGGGTTTGATTCCCGCGTTGGGATATATTAGATATTTGTATGAATAATACGAAGATTTGTTCTCGGGTCTTGGGTGTTTAATATGTATTTAAGTATGTATCTATCTATATAAGTAGGTATATCCGTTGCCTAGTACCCATAACACAAGCTATGCTTAGCTTACTTTGGGACTAGGTCAATTGGTGTGAATTGTCCTGTGATATTTATTTATTTATTCTACTCTGTGATTAGTATGAATAAAACACTTTTTTCTTAAGATGTGCTTGCTCATAAAGTGTCTTAATTTATTTTCAAAGACAGCATACTCACTTCCTGCCAAAAACACCTTCCAATAGAACTCTCATTCAACCATTATCTACATTCTAAAATCTAAACTAGTCTCACATCTGTAAACAAGACTAATGAACTTAAACTTGGCCTAAATCCTCACGCTTTTACTATTTCTGCTCGTTGTGTGGCATTAAAATAAAAATAGCATCAAAGGAATCAACCATTATAAACTTAGCAACACATCAATACCTTCAATATGAACTGTCTAAATCCAAACATTACAAAGGAACACAATAAAACACAAACAAACAGTCAGGGCGCAGCTTTTTGACATTTTCAATTGTCAACACAAAGTCATCACCACAATGAATTAATCTTGAGTCACTACCAACACTGGACAACACAAAAGCAACAAAAACAATGGAATAAAGGTTGAGACACTTAGTGATCAAATTATTGGAATATCATTGGATAGAGCAGTGATGTATCTCCACTGAGCCAACAGTGTGAATGTGTTATTTATAGAAAGCATCCCACGTGAAGAAAATAAACACAAACATACATAGTGGACAGTGAGACTGTGACAACTTATCTTGTGATTCAGAAACAATGTTTACAAGAGTTTTTCTTGTTCTTATATTGAGACTGATGATATTAAAAAAGCAGAGGTCAAATATTGTTATTAATTTATGTAAATTTGGATTAACAATAAAACATGTGATTATCTGATGTACAGCCTCATAATGGCCTTGAAAAGATAGTTTTTTTACATCATTTTGTTTAAAAGTCATTATTATTTAATTATTATAATTTAAGTAGGTAGACTGTGTTTTTAGTCTAATAAATAAAGTAGTTTACTCTCCACAATATAAACAAAATACAGTTAAACAGAGCCCATAATCTCTTATGCTCATACTTTAGTCAACATAATTATCATTCTACCTTCATATTTTACCATTTAACAGATAAAAATGATGATTGCTATTGGGATATATTAAATAAAATAAATAAATATCACAGGACAATTTACACCAATTGACCTAGTCCCAAACTAAGCAAAGCTTGTATTATGGGTACACAACGGATAAACATACTTATATATGAACTAAAACAATTACTTTGCTCACCCGCAACCTTACAATAGTTACGTTTATGCAAGAAATGTGTGTTCATGCAGTTCCTCCACCTCCACACTGTACGTACACACACAAATCACATAAACACAACCATCACCACCACCAAGCTACACTGACGCGTTTCGAAGTCAACCAGAGCTCATCTTCAGAGTTACCACAACCGTATGCTATGCTACCAAATGTTATGTTGTGGAGGTGGAGGAAATGCATGAACACACATTTCTTGCATAAACGTAACTATTGTAAGGTCGCGGGTGAGCAAAGTAATTGTTTTAGTTCATTAATATGGACCTCCGCTTTTGGCAGTAGACTTTTCACACAAATATCTGCCCCAACCGGGAATCAAACCCAGGACCTCAAGCTTCGTAGCCAGGTTCTCTAAAAACTAGGCTATCCGGCCGTCATTGGACAATAAATATACTGGCCCTATACTACGAAGCGCGAAATTCGAACTTCGTTTCATGGCGTTCCGCTCACGCTAATGATATTTATTACGAGAGTGAGAGGGACCGCACGATCCGAACTTCGAATTTCGTAGTAACCCCCCTGGGGTCTCACTATCCTATCCTAGAAAAATTGTATTTACAGAACAAGACACTGAAACAATTTGTGCCAATGGTAGACAAAGGTTAAACCATATAGAAGCCCATAAATATATAAACTATGTGGGCTTAAGTTCCTCTTCATAAAGTGAAAAGGTTAGCCATATTTTATAACCCTGTCCAATTCATACCCATCCCAAAACCCTTGTCAGATCTGGAGAACTATTTAAAACCATGGTTTATATTATACCATACTATACATACTTTTGTTCCAGACCTTAATGATTCATATAACTGTAATTGAACTGTCATGCAAACTGTAATTGAAACAATACCCCATACACATTTATTAATATTTTGGGTAAATAAAAGTAAAAGAAAACTTCCATTTAGTTAGAAATATTGGTACATATCATATTTCAATATTCAATATTTTGAATTGGTTTTAAAACTTCATCAGTTTTAAGTACAACTACATAGAACCAAGCCAAATCTTATTCTTCAACATTTTGTAATTAGAATTTAAATCATATTTCCACTAACACACCACTCAAACTGTGCAAATAATTGATCACCTGCTCCAGAACAATACTTTTAGTAACTATAAGCAATTGAAAAGTACAATGAAAAGAATTAAATAAAAAGTCCATACCTTAGCAAATGAACAAGTGCCCTAGACTGAAGGGGGTCTGACACCACATGTACTTATGTACTCATATTTAAAGGTTATCAACTTATCACAGCAATTGACATCCTATTCATAAACAAACTAAACCAAATGATGTAATCTTGTAACCACCAAACAACTAGTTCAGCATAAAAACCACAACGATTCGAAATTCGATATCAGACTGGACACAAAAGATTTTACCTTTCTAAGCACAAACATAATCAACTATGTTTCAACACCTGCACATTTTAGAGGGCATTTTTTAAAAGAAAGAAGATGATCGAGATGGCACGATAACAACACAGATAACGTGGAGATAACCACCAACCAAGCATTTTAACAACGACCAGTGACTAAAAGCTTCATACCGGCCGACACTAAAGTACGCCTTAATCAAAATTCCCTTACGTTATTTATTTACACCACGCGCGCGTCCACCCAACTCCAAAGGGATGGAGTAGTTCAGGTCATTATATACATTAACTAATAAGAAAACTGCGCGTAATGCAATGAAAATGCTGTGTAAAACCGGGCTTTGACATTAGTTTCTGGGTCATAAGCAGAATTAAAGAGTGTAGCATTTATAATTAACAGGGTAAAGGACAAGATGGTGCCCAAAAAAAGTAAACGAGAGTTTTTCTGACTCACCTAAAGGATTATAATGGAGATTTCAAAAGATTATATTCATGAAAAACGAGAAAAAATGTGATTCTCCATTCAGCACTACGAATACAAAATTTTGGTACTGATAGAAGCCGCGAGGTGGCGCACAGCGCAAGTCATTTGGTTGACATTGCGTTCATTTATTTGTGATTTAGGTAGCTTCATTTTAATAACACAAATTTCAATACACGATTTCAAAGAAAAAGTGAAATCTCTAATATAAATAGTTCAAGATATTACTGTAAGAGTAATATATAATATAGTTTATTCTTTTCAACGTTATTTAATTTATTTAAATTTGAACGTGACAAAATTTTTGACTTGTCATCGTCATTTCCAGTTCCAATCTACGCAATTCAGTGCCCATTTTCAAGACCTTTCATTCATTCTAAGATGAATGTGGTTTGCACATAGACCTATGGTTTGCAATTCTTTTATAATTTTGAATAGGTTTCAATTTCTAAATTTTTACGTTTTATCTTTTAGTATACAGCTAATGAAATAAAGCATTGTTAAATTGATATATTTAAGTTATTTTGATTCGATTCCTCGTAGCTATTTTACAAATATTGATTAATTTTTTTGAAATATTTGTTAAAACCTAGTATGATTTTGAGAGAGTGACGTTTTGTAACTAGAAAAACTACGTGAAATGAACTGTGAAAATCGCTTGTTGGTTTGGTTTGGTTAGCCAAATTTGACTCCTCAAAATCTGCTAAGTTCACTTTGTGATTTTTTAATTATAATCGTATTATTTGTTTAGTTGGATATAATATAAAATAAAAATGCCTGACCACTTAGGAGATGATATGAGGAAAATAAAAGATGATAAGGAGGAACCAGAAAAAGAAATAAAATGTATGTATTTACGAATCTAACAACGTTCGTGATCAATCATCAAAAGTTTAGTTAAAATTTCCAATAATAATATTGTTTTATTTCACAGCACTCGACGAAGGTGACATAGCATTATTAAAGTCCTATGTAAGTATAAAATAATTGATGAAATTCTTCTAACCTAATTTGTTTCTATAGTGACTGGCATATTTTTAGTAATTGATGTTTTTTTTTAGGGGCAAGGACAATACACTAAGATTATTAAAGAGGTTGAAGATGGTATTCAGACTGTGATGAAGAGGGTCAATGAACTCACTGGTATTAAGGAATCGGATACGGGGCTGGCTCCTCCAGCATTATGGGATCTTGCTGCAGATAAACAGACATTACAGAATGAACAACCTTTGCAGGTGAATGACTCATTGTTTATTTCACTGAAGTAAAGAAATCAGAGCTGCTGACACTGATTTTGTTTGCTCCACTTTAGCCACATACACTGTTTTGATTCTATTATAATCTAGATTGTTGTAATACAAAGACAAGATGTTAAGATGTGTTAAGATATTATTTGAGCACAAGCTTTGATAAAAGGTTGCATACATGGCTCCATAGATTGGGTTCAGTTTGATCAAGCAATAAATTCTTTGAAGCATCACTGGTTGCTATTAGCATTTATCTTTTGCTAGCAAAAGTATGGAGTATTATAGTAAAGAGAAATGGTGTGGAGAATGGGGCTTTCTTTGTAACAGTAACATATTTGATGTAAAAATGTTTGAATATGGCTTGGCTTGACTGACAGACAAGACTATCTGCTGCTGGACTTGTAACTTAGCAGACATATTCCTTGATGTTCATAAAGGTGTACTGAAGAGGGATTTTGCAAAATTCCCACGGGATAAAGCTGGTTTTGTATGAAAAATTTTTGTTCCTCATCAATTTTTCTACTCTGTATTGTAATATTTTACATGTTGGTTATTATTGTTACATCAAATTTTACTTTTTCAGGTGGCACGATGCACAAAGATCATCAATGCAGATTCCAATGATCCTAAATACATAATCAATGTGAAGCAGTTTGCCAAGTTTGTGGTGGACCTGGCTGATTCCGTCGCTCCCACAGACATAGAAGAGGGTATGAGGGTGGGGTAAGTCATATAAAAAAAAATTCACACTTTGGCCCACTATACTTCATTTTTTTAGCTTTAGAAAGAGGGTAAACAATGTTGACAAGTCTTTTTATTAAAAAACGCTTTAATAACAAATTGTTACCGTTACTTAAGAAAACCAAAAAGGTGTAAATGACCATTGTCCTTGCTAATTGTTATATATTTGCTGCAAGTTATTTTTCAAAAGTGTTTTTTAATAAAAAGATACATCAACATCGCTTACCTTCTTTCTAATGCTAAAAAACAAAGTATAGCTGTTGCCAAAACTCCATCAGCAAATAATTCCTTTATCACTATGCAATTTTCTGAGATAAATACTATCCTATGTTATTCCTAGGGTGTTAAACTATATCCATAGCAAATGGCATCATGATTGGTTTTGGTACTTTAAGTATAAAAGTGAAACAAACAAAAAAACAAGTTCATAACAGTGTTCAGTGGTAACTCTGAAGATGAGCTCTGGTTGAGTTCGAAACGCGTCAGTGTAGCTTGGTGGTGGTGATGGTTGGGTTTATGTGATTTGTGTGTGTTCGTACAGTGTGGAGGTGGAGGAACTGCATGAACACACATTTCTTGCATAAACGTAACTATTGTAAGGTTGCGGGTGAGCAAAGTAATTGTTTTAGTTCATTAAGTTCATATTCATATTTATAATATTAGTTAGGATTTGGAAGTGTTTGGCTGCACTCTGAGAAAGCCCTGAAAAGTTCCAGGTTGCAACGCTACTAGTCCTTTTATGTTCAGAATAAGATGTCTCATAGAATAAAAAACTTAACAGAGGTGCTTAATTGGATCGTAACTTTAATTATACATTTATCATCAGTTGAATATTCTATCGCCATCTCATCATCTTGAACAAAAACTATTTACCAGGTAGTTTCTGTGAGTTTAACAAGAAGTACAGTTGTGGAGTGAAAAGGTTTGTTACTTTTCGACTCAATGTCAACGAGTTAAGGTTGAAAAGTGACGAATCTTTTAATTCCGCTTCTATACATTAAAAATAATAGATATGAATTAAAACATAGTGTATATTATGATAATTGCCTTTGGTTAGAAAAAAAAATGTATTTTTTTTATATTTTTTTCTTACACATTAGGCAATTTAAGAAACTAATTTGAATATTTTATAATTTGGTTGCATATTTTTTTTTAAATTTAATTTGTTAAATACCGGATATGGTTGACCGGATATACGTCATCAGTAGCTCGAAACTCTTGATTTCCTTTGCCCAATCTGCTTAGAGAAAAAATACTGTCATCTGTCATTCGTACGTCGTCATGTCGTCAATAATTTTCTTACCTTCTGGTTCTGAAAGTCTATTTTCCACAATAATTTTTGAAAAATGCTTACCTGTGGAAACTCCGTTGAAAAATTTGTCAAGGCTGACACGCTGAATCTACCCAAATTGCGAAATAGGTCCATTTACTTATATCAATATGGTCTTCGCAGCAGTACAAGAGGGATATCCTAAAATATTCGACATTTGCAAGACAATACCAGTTCTCATGTAGATCTTCCCTAACACGGACAAATATTTTGCCGGGGCTATTCATGGAGTCATTTGAACAAATAAAACACTTTCGATAGTCCATTTTTTAGATTCAAAAATGAAAATAGCCTTTTTGTTTTGTTTCCTATCAATTCAATTCAATTCAATTTTGGGATAATTATGGCCCCATCGAACGGTGCGATGATTCCGCCAATGTCGAGGTTGGATAAGACACTGCCAGACGACCTTTGGTCAAGTACGGTAGAGCTGTCCGTGTTCGGTAGAATACCAGCCACAACCGATCTAGAACAAACAAGTTAAAAACTGCCACCACTATAGATACAACACTACATACTTATAACTAGCAACTAAGTTAGTTAGGGTGTGGTTATTATGGGACAAATCTAATGGATCAGAAGGAATATATTTGGAAAATAACTATTTATGAGACTATTTAATTATATTATAATCTGATGTTATTTTTAGATAAAAATGAGTCTAGTATACTACAAAATGGAGAAAAAACCAGAGTTAGTAGAAAATTAACATTAACGGGGCGGGATATATTACCGGGTAGCAAATCATATAGTGGGACAGATATTTTTGAACATTCCAAAAATATATGTTCCAATGTACCCTCGCCCATACCACATTCACAGATTGAGCTGTCCCTGATACGGAGCTTTGCCAAAAAGACCGGAGAGCAAAAGTGTCCTAAACGAAGCCTTATTATTGTCGATGTGTTAACCTTATTGAAGCATCTATTTTTGAAAAACCATGGTCTTGAAGGAAGATCTGGTTGCAAGCTACCATAGTGTCTTCCTTTGGTCTGTTGTGAAATATGCCACTGATTATTCCAGTTCTCTAGAAGCTGAGGTCGAACATTGGATTTTACATCACGACTAAAGGTTTTGTCATAAGAATTGACACCTACTTGGATAGCTTCCTTTGCATATTGGTCGACAAGTTCATTCCCTACAATTCCGCTATGGCTGGGGATCCAGGCCAGAACCACTTGTAAATTATTCAAATGACAGGCTCTTAATTTCTCTTTAGTCTTTAATGTTAAATAAAAGTTATCTCGAGAGTGAAAAGGTAATTTCCCTATATCCTGTAAACAGCTCAAAGAATCTGATAAGATTATGGAATTATTAAGTTGGTGAGATATAACATATGATACTGCTTCATATATGGCCACAGCCTCTCCGGTAAAAACAGAGTACTGCGCTGGACACTTGAAACTCAAGATAGTTCGGTGATTGGGGATCCAAACCGCGGATCCGACCTTCAAATCCCCAGGCGCTTTAGAGGCATCAGTATAAATCTTAATCCATCCAGGCCATTTGCTATTCATGATCTCAATAAACTCTGCGTTAGCACCGGGAGACTTTTTACGAATCCCCAAGTCAAAAACTATAGTAGGTTGAAAAATTAAGGTTTCATAATCGAAGCAGAAGATGGAGTTTTTACTAAAGCGGAAGATAGGAACAGACTTAAATTTATTGAAGGATTTAATAAGAGGAGGTAGTTCTTTGTGTGACCAGTAGTTGGAGGAATTCGAAAGGCGAAACAAAGTTTTACATTTTTGGTTTATAGGATGGTTAGGGAATTGGGAAACATTTAAAAAGAATCTATCAGCCAAATATTGTCTGCGAAGTATGAGTGGAGGATCTAGGCACTCTACCTGTAGTGCATTTATCGGGGAGGATTTCATGGCTCCAGTTATAATTCTCAGACCTCTAGCCTGCAACTTATCAAGTTTAATTAAGGCTAATTTGCTGCACGGTTCCAAGATAAAGCTGCCATAGTCGAAATGGCTTCTTACTATAGCATTGTATAATATTTTTTGGCTATACGGGTGACTACCCCATCTAACTCCAGACAATGATCGCATTGCATTTAGACTCTTTTCGCATTTATTAACTATGTAGTTCAAATGAAACGCCCCAGTCAATTTAGAATCAAGGTAAATACCGAGAAATTTAACTTGGTCCACAGTATCAATAATCTCATTTTCCACTGTGATAGTCACAGGAGGCAAACTTCTCCTACGGGAAAACACAACTGCGTTACATTTGGGAACCGACAGGGATAAGCCATGACAATCAAGCCATTCATTCAGATATGAAAGAGCTGTATTTAAACTAGACGAGCACTCTTCCAGGGTAGGAGAGCTACTGTACAGGACAATATCGTCTGCATACTGCAAAATATTACAAAAACAGTTAACTGACAACTCTAAATCAAACGTATAGAGACTGTACAGTAACGGACTTAAAACTGACCCTTGGGGAAGACCCTTCCAAACAGGACGAGATGGGAACATAGAACCATTTACTCGAACACAAATAAAACGAGCCATAAACAGATTACATATGAAGTTAGTCAATCTCATCGGAATACTCAGCTGGAGCATTTTCTGCCTGAGTATGGAGAGATTAACATTATCATATGCCGAAGATATATCTAGGAATACACCCACTAGATTTTCATTCTTGCTAAAGGCAATACGAATATCAGTTGTTAGTATACTAAGACTGTCCATAGTTCCCATCCCTCTACGGAATCCAAACTGTGATTTAGCCAGTATATTTCGATTCTCTAATATCCACTCAAGACGATTTTTGATTAAATGTTCCATGACTTTAGCCAGAACCGAAGAAAGCGCGACAGGGCGATAAGAAGATGGATCATTAGGATCTTTACCGGGTTTAAGTATAGGAATGACAATTTGGGTTTTCCAAGGCTCTGGTACTACACCAGTAATAAATACTAAATTTATCAATTTTAAAAAATAAGATTTAATATCGCTTGATGCGTTAATTAAAAAGGAATAAGGGATGCCATCGATCCCCGGAGAAGAATCTTTAAGGTTGTCTAAGGCACACAAAAGCTCACAGAAAGTAAAAGGTTCGTTCATACTGTCCAAAGTAGGAAGGGAGTTAGAAGTTGGAACAGGGAATAGGTCCTCAGCTGGAACAAAAGGAGGAGACAATCTGTCCATAAACTCCGGCAGCCACGTGTCCGTACTATTGGATGTTGCATTGTTAATGGCACTTGTACCCCGTCGGAACGCTTTCACTCTATTCCAAACCAGAGACACGGAAGACCTAGGAGACAGTGATTCGCAGAATTTAGCCCACCCCTGTGATTTTTTTTTTGAAAGCAATCTTTTTGACTTAGCCAGGGTCCTTTTGAATGTTATAAAGTTGTCCATGGTGAGATTAGCAGAGTATGTTGATTCAGCAAGGTTTCGCTCACGAATGACGTTAGTACAGTCTGAGTCCCACCATGGAGGCGAGGGGATCTTACGGAGGGCAGTATTTTTGAGAGGTATGGCTGTGTCAGCTGCCTTAATGAGTAGGTCCACAAACTTAGAGTATAACTCGAGGAAGTTACTACTATCCGGTTCATCCAAGCTACTAAGCTCAGCATCTAAACAACGGGAGAATTTGCCCCAGTCTGCCTGAGCGGTTCTGTACTTCAAAAGTGGAACGGAAATTATAGGAGGAGTGAAGGAATTTAAGACAGTGGAGAGGATAGGAAAATGATCGCTTCCAAATGAACGATCCAAAACATTCCAGTTAAAAGAAGTTACTATATTTGACGAGACCAGGGTCAGATCTAATGCGCTAGAATTTTGAAGGGGAGAGCCCCTTCTTGTAGGAGAGCCGTCATTCAAAACACATAGGTTCAAATCATCCAGAATGTCTAACAGGCCAGGGGAATTGGAATCACAATAGGGAGAACCCCATAAGGTATGTTTACAATTAAAGTCTCCTAATATAATATAGGGGCCTGAAATATTATAAAGGATAGAATTTAATTCTGATAATAAAACTAAAGTTGGATGAGGAATGTAAACTGATACAACTGTAAAATTTAATATTTTTACAACAATTATATTAATACCTGGGCTATGGTTAGGAATTGGGATAAGGTTATATATGAAACTTCTATTAACAAGAAGGGCACAACCTGCATATCCGTCACTTCTGTCATCCCGGAGACATGCATACCCCGGAATCCTAAAGGGGGACCCCGGCGTTAACCATGTCTCCGCGATGGCAAAAGCAACAGGTTTGTAATTATTTAATAAATAAATTATATCAGATTTTTTATTTCTAATACTCTGTGTGTTCCACTGTAGGATATACTGATCCATTATTAATGAGGGGAAGAATTGTCTGTAACTGGGATAAAACATTGTTCGGTAATACATCTCCAAATTTGCGGACCATATTTACTAGCAGTCCAGTGAGAAGCTCTAATAGATTGTCGTTTGGGGTTGGAGGACTGACGGGACTGTTCAGTGCACACCCATTGGGCATGGTTGATGGTGGGTCATTAACAATTTGGTGATGTGCTTGTCTGTCATACATTTTACCAGACCTAGTTTGGCGGGCATGCCGCCGCTCTGTGTAAACGGTTTTTTTATAGGACTTCTGTGTTGAGGAAGGTTCTATATAGTTAGGGGTGGGAGTTCTGGACCATTGAGGAGAGGAGTGGTGAGACTGAGAGAATAAAGTAGGAGGGGGTAGCTCAAACAATTTTTGAGATACCTCTGCATAACTAGTCCTAACAGGACGGAACCGTTGAGCAGCTTCTAGATATCCAATATTTTCTTCCGACATAACTATTTTGATAGCTTTTTGACGGCTATGTTCCGGACACTTCTGATCTGTGGCTTTATGAGGACCAGAACAAAATAGGCAGCTTACTTTGTTTAGTGGGACTGTACATGATTCCCCTGTGTGCTGTTGAGCGCAATTGTAACAGCAAGGCTTGGATCTGCATCTCACTGCTATGTGGCCAAATTTACAACAATTCCTGCACTGTATGGTTGGGAGTTCATACGCATTGACCGGGATGGATGTGTTATATATATATATTTTTTCTGGGAGTGCCTGAGAATGAAACGTAAGGACAACCGTGTTTGAGGGAATCCATTCAGGAGCTTGGCCTTCCCTGCGAGCCTTTCTAAACAATCTACGAGCCTTTATAACCTTCCCAATTGAACTACCAAAGCCTGCAGGGAAGTCAATGCCTGAAACCAATTCTTCTAGAGACCAATCGGTCGGAATGTTTTTTATCACACCCATCCTAGACACTTGGAACCGCGGAATAGAAGAATTTAAATTGTTAATCTGGATGAAATCGGAATTGTTGAAATTATTGGCTTCAATTGCTGATTTGAACGTAACAGCAATTTTGTTACGCCCCATTGATTTGATAGAACCTTCTACAATGCCTTTGACATGGTTTTTATGAAGAAGTTGAGCAAGCTTCAATACCCGCAATGTTAAACCGGCTGATGGGTCTGGCTCAGTCCTACTAATATGGACCACAAAGGGTCCTGTGTCTGTATCAGAGTACTTTAAAGGTGGATCGTCAGCGCCATATCCAGGAGTGATGTACATATTTTGGATTGAATCTCCAGGAGATTGAGTTTTCTTTGAGTCTGATACAGTCGCATTATCACCATCCAGAGAAACATTACGCTTTCGAGTCGAATTATACATAACGTCCATTTGCATTTGCGAACTTTGGGTGAGAGGTATAAATGAGCCATCGATTGAAAATGAAGCTTGTGTTGAAGTACCCTCATTAAAATTGTTCGACAAAGAACCTCCCTTATCGGGAGGATCTTTGTCGTTCATGCTTAGAAAATCCCAAAAGAAACTTACGTGACACTTCACCTAGCCGTTAGAACTACTATATACCAACACCAGTATTAATAAAAACTACCCAGGTATTGAACCGATACTGAATTCGTTTGTGGATACACCGGGGCACGTGTGTACACCAACGCATCAACGAGCAGAATCTTTGTTTCCTATCCTATTGACATCAGTTAAATTTAAATGTCATTATGACAGACATTGACATATTTTTTAAGTGAAGTGTGAGAGCAAAGGTAAAAGAAAAATGCCTTTGAACCTTTGATGACGTCATTTGAAGATCAAATGAAAGACATTAGTTTTTTTGGAATATCTCCGCTATTAGCTGTTTATTTTTAAGTCCGACTACAGAAAATGGTTGTATAACATTATTCCTCAATGATAAAAATATAAAAAAAATACAAAAAAATATTTAACCAAAGGGAATTTCCTTGAATGTCAAGCAAATCATCTGGCCTTCATCATTCATCCCAAAACCCTGTTATACAGACTACATCTCTTTCACTCTCACCTTATAAACAGAAACAAGTGCTTAATGCTTCATAATCACAATCCGTATTAAAGGGATAATTACATTGTATAGTCCGCTCAGAGGCGTAGCTACCGCCGTATCAGCCGTATCAATGATAGCCCCCGGGCTACAGAGGCCCCTAACGTGTGTAAGCAAAAGTTGTCATCATTTCATATTTTTAAGATTATAATTTGATTTGTTCTCTGTATTCTATTTGGAAAGAGAAAGACGCTGATAGTTTTAAATTTTCACTAGGATTATTAATTAATGTTTTACAATTTTTTTAAAATGTGCTTATTTTAAAATGGCGTAACTCCAAAACTACTACACAATAGATCCATTACTTTTGTCTAGTCTCCTTAAAAAAAGTGATGACGTAAATCTGACGTTGAAGTTGTTATCAAATTTAAAATTATTACAGCTCTTTTTTCTGTTGGCAAAGGAAACATATCTATTCTGTGGTAGTACTGGTAAATTCAGATAAATTTTTTAAATATGGAGAAATAAATTATAATAAATATTTTTCCGTGTTTAGGAGGCAAAACTCTTTCGATTCGTGTAGTAATTTTCAGGTGTCAAAAAAATGAAATCTCGTCAATTAGTAAACTGTTTTCCACAATGTCACTTAATTTCGTGCTTCCCGGGATAACCCCCTAACTAATCTTGATACAGGGCCCCTCCAAGGCACGCTACGCCACTGAGTCCGCTGTATGCTATATTGTAAAGAACTAAGGACTACAAAAGCTGGCCGCATTCAATCGAAGGCGATACACCTTCTAAGGATGTCTCCACATTTCGTCACTACTTTGAAAAAGCTCGTATCTCAAAATCGATCGATAATCTGGCTAATTGAGCTTTACTGAGTGTGCCATAAAGTTCAGTTTAGTTTACGTATTGATTTGAGATACGAGATTTTTTCAAAGTAGTGACGATTTGTATCTTTTCGCATATCATAATCCCCATTAGAATGGACGTCAAAAGATTCGCGATCACGCAACACGCCGTACAGATTGCGCTCACCGCGTATCTTAAATACCCCACGCACCGACATATCCCAAAGCCTTTCCAAAAGCCCATAGTCAAGTGAGTGTCCAATACGCTAAAATGATACAAATTTAGAGCCTCCCCTAATAGGGGATGAACGACTTTAGGTCACCGCTTGTGGCTAATGCAGACATGATGCTGCAAAAATTATTGTTCAGCTGCACTAGGTATAGCTAAACCGTTCAAATGAGTCCTCGCCCGCGCGGTACAGGGGCTGGGGGTATGACGACAAAGGGGCCGAGAGAGGTGCGGGCGGCGAGCGCGCCTCGTGTGCCTGCTGCCCGCACCTCTCCCGACCCCCTTTGTCGTCATACCGTAAAGCCACGGGCAGTGGCGTAGCTAGTTAACCAAAGGCCCTGGGGCAAAAAATAAACTAGGGCCCCGACCCGTGTTTGTTTACATGATAAGACAAGTAAGGATGAATGCACTTTAAATTCACTAGACTCGCGCGCTTGTAAATTCACTAGTAGCGTTTTATAGCCGCGTTTCTCATAGGTCCGCGTTTATAGTTTGTAAGTCAGAGTCCGAGGGGCCCCCTGAGCTTGGAGGCCCCGGTGCACTGCCCCGCTTGCCCTACGGTAGCTACGCCACTGGCCACGGGCGTAGCCAGGTTTTAGTATGGGGGGGGGGGGGCGGGGGTACGTATCGTAAGTTTAAAATTAATAATGGACGAAATACATAATGGTCATTTGATATAATGCAATTTTCTTGGAAATTCTCAACTTTACAGGATTTTCATAAAATAAACCTAACCTAACCTAAACCAATCTGTAGATTACATGATTAAAAAAGTTCGCTTTATCAATACTTTCATAGAAAATTTTAGTATGTATTATGACCATTATGTATTTCGTCCATTATTCGTTTTAAACTTTATATATTTTGATACGTTCCCGGGGGGGGGGGTTCAGAAAATAAAATAATAATGTTTGAACCCCCACACCCCCCCCCCCCCCCTCTAGCTACGCCCGTGCCCCAAGCCCCTGTACCGTGAGGGCGAGGACTCGTTTAAACGGTCTAGGTATAGACACAGACAGACTAGTGTAAAGAAGACATTACTCAAAACTTTTTAGCTGAAGTAGTTAGATTTATAGCTCGACGATCGCCTCTAGTTGCGGTAGTTCGGTTGATTTGTCCGGGACCGAACTGCTGCAACACTTTTTGTCTCAGTAGTTCGGTAAAGACGTCAAACCGAACTGCTGGGAAACCTTTAGTTGCAGTAGTTCGGTTGATTGTCCGGGACCAAACTACTGCCACACTTTTAGTCTCATTAGCTCGGTTGTGACGTCAAACCGAACTACTGAAAATTGAAACAACTCAAAAGCGCGATTAAAAATATAGCTAAATACACAATCCATGAAAAATAAGAGCTAGTTAATTTTATTTGCAATGTTGCTACTTATTTCATTTCCTTGCAATCGAAGTGAAAAGAAGAGTGTACCTAAAACTCTACCATTAAATCCAACGTCAATGTCAACCAAACGTCTCGGGTAAAATGGCTCGTTTTATGCTCTTGTTGTACAATCTAATCCTTAAACGTCCTTTTGAGTCGTTTCAATTCTCAGTAGTTCGGTTTGACGTCATAACCGAGCTTATAAGACTAAAATTGTGGCAGTAGTTCGATCCCGGATTGTCAACAGAACTACTGCAACTAAAGTCTTCCCAACAGTTCGATTTGACGTATTAACCGAACTACTGAGACAAAAAGTGTTGCAGCAGTTCGGTCCCGGACAAATCAACCGAACTACTGCAACTAGAGGGACGATCGCATTAAGCGGACTAAGGAATGCAATTAATTATCCCTTTATACTTACAGCATATTCAATAGCCTCTTGCACAAGGAGAGCAAAGAAAGAAAATTGTTGTGAAGTTTGGCAAGTTTCTGATACACCTCTCCAACATCAGATGTTCATTGCATAAAGCTTGATTGAATGAGAGATTCAATTTTGAGTTATTACCTTGATCTACAAAAAATGCTTTTTGCCAGCTAACTTTGCCTTTGCCTGCTAAAGCACGGTCGCGAAACACGGAGGATTACGTACAATGACCTGCCTGTTACTATTCTCTCTCTCTTCTCTGTCGCTAGCGCGTAAATATTCGCCGTCGCGCTCGCACATCGTCATTCCAGTCTATATACGTCCCAGTGCAAGGCACAGGCCTCCTCTCAGAATGAAAGGGTGGGGCTGTAGTCCCACGCGGGCCCAGTGCCGAAGCGCCAGTGTAGTGAAGGTCATTGTGCGAAATTACTCTACAGAAACTGTCTAAGCTATGCCTTACGATTACATACTTATTGCTACACTGCGCTGTTGTGTTGTGCTGTACACGTAATTTTGAGGATTGAAAATCGGCATTCAAGGTTTGTAACCGGTACCAGAAATACTAATACGCAATAATGAATAGGTATTTTTGGTACCAGCTTCAAACCCCGTCTGTAGTACGGTCGCGTGCTTTAATTTGGGACCCATTTCGAAAAAATATCCTTTGAATTCCTATACAATATGACAGGACTGTCAACCTAAAGTGGGTCCCAAATTAAAGCTCGTGACTGTACTTAATACAGATAGACCATGTGATTTCTTTTCCATTTTAATCACATGACTTTATTGATCTTAGATCTGAAATAAATGATGATTATTGCAGAGCTGGGTGAATGTTCGAGCGTTTTGACCGCGCGGTTAAACGTCATTACCAATCGACGATTATTACCATAACCGAAGGACGAATCGCGCGAAATTTCATCAAACTAGATTCAGCATCGGCACTGTCTTAAGTTTTCATAAAAAGTTAACCCTAAGCATCATCCATTTTAATAATTTCTGCTCAAATGGTAATGACAAAAAAAACCGCCGTAAAAACGCTAAATATTTACCCAGCTACCAACTTGCAGCAGCCTCTAAAGCCGAGTTTAGACCTGCAAGAAAAATCGTGCAAGTCGCATTACATTGCGAGAGAGTAAAGGGAGCGAGTTTGATGTGGTCAATCGAGAGCCGCAATGTAATGCAACTTGCACGGATTTTCTTGCAAGTCTAAACTGGGCTACCTACTGTTTTTTGTTAACTGTCACTTAATCCCACCATCTTCGCCTGTAGTGTGGACCGGAACAAATACCAGATCCACATCCCCTTGCCGCCCAAGATCGACCCAACTGTGACCATGATGCAGGTTGAAGAGAAGCCCGATGTCACGTATAGTGACGTAGGAGGCTGCAAAGAACAGATCGAGAAGCTCCGGGAGGTCGTTGAGACTCCTCTCTTGCATGTAAGTCGGTTTATTTGGTGGCTAAAAGCGCAAGGCGCCTATATGGTTGAAAAGCCATATATTTAATTTTGAGCTTAGTCTGTAACGAAGTTAGACGGAGAACAGACAGGTGGAAAGAGAAAGGAAAACCTTTTGCCAGGAATGGTAGGTGTACCTTCTATACCACAAAAATTAAATGCTACAAGTCCTCATACAAAAAAAGTGACAATCATTTGGAACCAGCTTTTGTCCGCGACTTCGTCGGCACAATCGACTCGTGAATGGACTGAATGAATGAATGTGTAACGACTACTAGCGCCATCTAGTCATCACATTAGAAACTAATTTCTACAATTCTGCATCGCACTATCGAAGTTTCTCAACTCGGCTGCATAAATACAACTTCCAACTTTCATCCATAGGACTTCGGTCCCCAGGCGTAACATCTGCCTGGAGAGAGATCTCTCTATTGTAACTACCCCCAAAAATGCATTGTTTTATGGACGCGGACTCTGCTTCAGCCGATCGGGAAAACCTTTATGTCAACGCAATAAGAGCGAAAACGACATGATCGGGCCGAATGGAGCCGAGACAATCTACGTCTTCTTCGCTCTTATTGCGTTGACAGAAAGGTTTTTCCGTTCGGTTGAATCCGGTTACGCGTCGTTAGATGTGGGGAGACCCTTAGTGGTCTAAAACCATCTTCGCATTATTGCCTTTAAAATGAAACCGCTGGGGCATATCAGTTAGTTCCAAAGTCTGAAAGGACATAGAAGCAATTACGACGGTTAAAAAGCAAATAGATTCAAACGCCATCTTGGCTGATATGGCGTTTGAATCAATTCGCCTTTTAACCGTCGATTAAATAGATCTAGCATTTGTAACGTTTGTAGTATAGTGTGCTGATAAACTAAAAAAATCATGAGTAGGATGAAAAAGATGCTTATTATTGAACAACGTAAAATAATGCAAATGTTGTCGAGTTAAAAATCATCCGTTTATATTTTCTTCGCCGAATATGGAGGTTGCAATTTTTGTTATATATTAAATGATAAATGATAAAATGTTAAAAGTTTATTGTACGAGAAATGCTTACAAGAGGAATCATTGACTCTTGTTAGGGTCCTACGGAACGTTAGATAAAATTGTGGACTGTATTTCAATAAGGCTGGTTTATTAGCCGTCTTTACAATAAAATCGGTATTAACGTAACTAAATTCTAAATTAAATAACGCGGAGGTTGACCGACGCCGGTGGTGAGTGAAAGGCGAGTCCGTGGCCGGGGCCATCCTGTGCTAGGGGTCCCTGTGTTACAAGATCCAGGTAAAAAAAATACACCAACTAATGAGCAATTTACATCGTACAGAAAAAGTGAATACAGAGATACAATATCAATTTGCTATTCATTTAGGTCTACTTATATCTAACCTAAAATTAAAATTATTACAATTATCTATTTCTCCAATTGCGCGTCCAATTATTCTCATTCTTCACCGTGCAGCCGGAGAAGTTCGTGAAGCTGGGTATCGAGCCGCCGAAAGGCGTGTTGTTGTTCGGGCCGCCCGGCACCGGCAAGACGCTGTGCGCGCGCGCAGTCGCCAACCGCACGGACGCTTGCTTCATCAGGGTCATCGGTGAGTGGATAACCTTCCCCGTCCAGCATTATAGCTGGTTCACATTAGGTTAAACAGATGGTTTTACGGTTAGACGAC
The DNA here is from genome assembly GCA_947563465.1 of Archips xylosteana. Taxonomy (NCBI): domain Eukaryota; kingdom Metazoa; phylum Arthropoda; class Insecta; order Lepidoptera; family Tortricidae; genus Archips; species Archips xylosteana. The sequence continues at coordinate 16,964,446 of OX387358.1, forward strand.
ATGCCAGTTGGGTCTTGCTGTTGACACTATAAGCAGTATACCGTAGAATGTTTTGAAGTAATTCCGATCCGCATTGGCGATCTCTAGTCTCAAATAGCGTATCTACTGTGTTAAAAAATTTAGTTGGGTTTTCCAAACCGGTGGCAGATTCTTCGACGTCCATAGGAGCATCAATTGATGCCTAAATTGAATAAAAAAATTTGACTTTGACTAACGAGAGATGGTCTGATATGTACAGCTGATTGTTTATACTCAACGCCGTATATAGATTCCAATAAAACTACCAGTGTGTTGCCAATAAAATGAAAAAGTTTTGCATCGTTTAGTTTTAACTTTTCTAAATATAATGCATAAGTAATTTACATAAGTAATTGTAAAGTTAAAATTAAATGCCACCGCATAAATAAATAATTTAATATCAATATTAATTTCACCTACAGATATTTGGTTGAAACTGTTTTGTAGAAGAAAAGCTCATATTACAGTGGTAATACTTCAGGTTTAAACAACGTTTGGATACTATTAATGTTATAATTTGCGTACCTATATACTATTTACAAATATTTTTGATATGCATAGAAATGTTGACAACAAATCACGTATGTCAAACTTTATGGTAAACATGGCGACCACAGGGCCACCATGACATCTCCAATTGTCACTTCATTCGGCATCTGATGTTTGGATTGATCGAATGCTTTTTGTACTCGTGATAATTTTCGTTGTTGAGTTTTTGTTTCCTGTTAAGTTTTCTGTTAAGTTTTGTTATTGTAGTGAAACAAAGAGTCTAGGTCAAACACTGATTTATTTGATAACTACCTTCATAGTTACAAGTAACTTAAGTCTACCCACATATCATTATTACAACATCTTCCTCCTTACGGAAATGCAGGTTATTTTTAGGTTATAATTTGAGTAACTTAAACTTATGTCTTAACGTAATAATCATGCATGAGAACGATAACAATTTTAACAATATACCTACTTCCTATTTACCTTCCCTTATAAAGAAATATTTGTGTACATTCTTGCAAGTTAACAATTAACTTATCAAAGCAATAAAAAAAAAAAAACTAATAAAAGGTAAGCTAGACATGGTTATTTTCGTTTACAAAAGTAACCTGAGCTTAATACTTATTATTTAAACACAAAGTACTTAATTATTATCTACAGTGGGAATATCTACAGTGGGAAAAAAATATATATAATAATATATTATACATAATTATATATTTTCTTACCGCGAATTACTTTCACAGTGCCAAGTTGGTATCTATGTTTATGATTATTATTATACATAATAATATAATCTTGTATCTACTTAGTAAATGCAATTAATATTGTGCTACATACTACTTAGCTGAACTGGCAAACGTTGCTTTGCCATATAAATTATTTCTTATCACCTAGGGGTATAAAAATTGCCTATGACTATTCTTAGATCTACCCAATATAGATAAATATTTCATAAAAATAAAATCGGTCAAGGCAACAAACACTGTGACACGAGTCTTTTATATATTCAAGCACAAAAATCAGTTTGTTCACATAGGTATTTGCCCCGACCGGGAATCGAACCCGGGATATCAGGCCCCGCAGTCAGATTAACCACTGAGCTATTCGGTCACCAAATCTATTGATATAAACAATTATTGAATAAAAAGTACGTAAAAAAATGTAAAACTAACTTAACAGTAACCTACATGAGTTTAATCGAATTCGGGAATTTTGTCACCTATAATTTTGCGGGCTTTGCTCCTAGTTGTAGGGCCAGTGGTCATTAATTCGGTATGCTTGGAGTGTTCCGGTTGTACCTGCGGAGGGAAGTGCTGGGGCGCGCCTGCCGCCGGCGTGGGGCTGCCGGTGGGCGCCGGCGCCCTCACGCTCGTGCTCGGTGGCGTCACGTCGTCACCAGCAGCGCCTTGCGTGCCGCCGCCGAGTGTTTTCTGCACCTGTCGTCGAATGATATGGCATCGATTACGCCGACATTCACGACCAACACTGTCCTGTAGAATATATGACCGCGGCTCCGGAGCCCTTCTTACTACCTGCATAAATTCACGCTTGTGACCGTCCGATACTACTACCACATCTTTGTTTTGTAGCGGTGGGAGATCGCGCGCTGACCAGTCATGATTGTATTTTTGTTGCGTTTGTTTATTAACGATCGTCTCAAAGTTTCTTTTGATGTCACTCGTTTTCTCCTCACTGTTGCAATACATAGGCAAGCGTGTGCGAACTTTTCTTCCCATTAACATTTTAGCAGGAGAATCCATGCCATCCCTAGGCGTGCTTCTGAAATTTAAAAGCCCTAAATAGTAGTCTTGTCCCGATAAAGTGCATTTTTGTATAATTTTCTTAACCGTGCGCACCGTTCTTTCACTTTTCCCGTTGGACCTTGCGTATAGCGGTGACGATGTGATATGAACAATGTCCCACTTAGTTATAAAGTTTTTAAATTCTTTTGAAGAATAGGCCGGCCCATTGTCCGTAATTAACTGGATAGGAATCCCATGCCTTGCGAATTGCTCCTTCATCGCCGTAATCACGCACCGACTATTTATGGAATTTAATTCGTTTACTTCGACATAGTTCGAGAAGTAATCTACCAGAATTAAATAGTATTTTTTATTAAGTTCAAAAATATCTGACCCAACCTTATACCAAGGCTCGTCAGGCACTTGGTGCGGCATGAGGGGCTCGGGCGGTGGTGCCGGCGCGAGCAGCGCGCACGCTGCACACGCGCGCACCGCGCTCTCCACGTCACGTGACATGCCCGGCCAGAACATGACGTCACGCACACGCCGCTTGCACCGGTCAATACCTAAGTGCCCCTCGTGAATACGGTCCAACATTTCCGCACGCAAAGACTTTGGAATGAATACCTTATTGCTCTTTAATATGATGTCGCCTTCATAATGTATACACTCTCGGTATGGCCAAAAAATTCTAACTTCGATGTCGACATCATACTTATTTTTTGGCCATCCATTCTTAATGTAACGAATCAGTTTCTGACATAAGCCGTCGCGTTCGACGTGCTCCTTTACCATTTTTAATTTAGCATCGCTAAATTGCACGTGATTCAACAAAAAACACGTCTGGGCCTCCATTTCTTCGTTCATTCGCTCGTGCATCAGCTCAGGCAATGCGGCACGCGACAGCGTATCCGCTATGTACATGTATTTGCCGGGAGTGTATGTCACCTGGAAGCTATAGCTCTGCAGGCGCAACCTCATACGCTGAAGCCGCGCAGGCACAGCCGACAACGACTTTTTAAAAATTCCCTCAAGCGGTTTGTGGTCAGTTTGGACAGTGACGTCTCGTCTACCAAATATATACTGATGGAACCTTTCGCAGGCGAAGACGATCGCTAACATTTCTTTTTCAATCTGAGCGTACCGCTGCTGCGTGTCGGTGAGCGTGCGCGAGGCGAACTCCACCGGGCGGCCGGCCTGCAGCAGCACGGCGCCCAGCGCCGCCGCGCTCGCGTCCACCGACACCACCAGCGGCAGCTTCTCGCTGTACAGAGCTAGGACCGGCGCCTGGGAAATTTTCGTTTTAAGTATTTGTACCGCTTCTGAATGCTGATTTTCCCAGGTCCATTCTACATTTTTCTTTAAGAGATCTCTCAGGACTTTCACGTTTTCAGAATACCTCGGTATGAACTTAGCTAAATAATTAACTACACCTAAAAACCGTTCTAATGCCCGCCGATCCTCAGGGTCGGGCATGTCCATTATAGCTTTTACTTTGTCCTCGTCCGGTCTCATACCTCGTTGGTCGAACACGTGACCTAAGTATTTTATCTGCGAGACCGCGAACTTGCATTTGTCCTTATTAAACTTAATACCGATTTCTCGAGCCCTCTGTAACAAATTTTGAAGCCGCAGGTCATGCTCCTCCTTAGTGGATCCCCAGACGACTATATCATCAATGAATGAGTCGGTGCCCTCCAAGTCCTCTAAATATTGCCTAACCTTCGCGTGGAACATTTCTGGCGCACAACTTATTCCGTATGGCAACCTTAGAAACTGGTACCTACCGAAAGGCGTGTTAAAGGTGCAAAGGTCGGCGCTGGCCTCGCTGAGCTCGAGCATCCAGAAGCCGCAGCGCGCGTCCAGCACGCTGAAGCAGCGCGCACCGCGCAGCCGCGCCGCCAGCTCGCTCACCGTCGGCAGCGCGAAGTGCGCGCGCCGCACCGCTTGGTTCAAGTGCAACGGATCCAAGCATACGCGAATGTCACCATTCTTTTTAGCCGCTATAACTATAGCATTCACCCAAGGCGTCGGATGGCTAACTTTCCTCACTACTCCTAACTGTTCCATCCTGGCCAACTCGTCGCGCAATTTATCGCGCATGCCTAATGGTATCCTACGTACCGGGCATATTACAGGCGGTATATTCGGATCAACAACAATTTCATGTATTCCTGGTAATTTTCCCAAGCCTTTAAACAAGTCCTTATAATCAGTGACATTTAAAACGTCAACTCGTTTAATTATACCTAAATTTACACAACTATCTAATCCCAGAATGTTTTGACAATTCATGTCCGCTATTACAAATTTAATTTCATAAGTATTATTTTTATAATTAATATACAAAGTACGCTCACCAAGAATTGGGACAGGATTACCAGTATAAGAAAATACTTTTTTATTAAACGGAACTAAATCAACCATGTTGAGCCCCATGGTTATATATTGGAATCTGGATAAAATATTTAACATGGAGCCTGAATCTAGTTTGAAATAAATCCGCTTACCGTTAAAATACAAACACTCGTTCCATTCCTTTGTGACACTTTTTACGTTATTTTTTAACTCATTATTGATAGCACTAATATACAGCACATCTACGTAAAGTTCATCGTCGTCCGAATTCTCCGCATGTTCTGCAGCCGATACATAGTCCACGCGATCACCTTTGGCTCTCTTGGTGCACACTTTGGCAAAGTGGCCGCGCATGTCACACACATAGCACATGACGTTCACCGCCGGACAGTACTCGGCGCGGCCGCTGCAGTACGGGCTCCCGCAGCGCGTGCACGGCGCGGTGCGAGGCGCCCGCGGGCCCGGCCGGCCGCCGCGCCAGCCGCGTCGGCCGCGCCCCCGGCGCCCGCGCGCCGCACCCGGCCGCCCGACCGCATCCACCTGTGCGCTCGCTGACGTAGAAGCTTGAACTTGTTCGATCTGCCGACCCTCTTCTGATGACATCTCATGCGCTTCACAGATCTGTACCGCCTTCTCCAGCGTTAAGCCGTCCGTCCTAAGCAAACGGTCCCTTACGACATTGCTCGAAATCCCACATACGAGGCGATCCCTTATCAAACCCCCACATAGTTGCTCAAATTCACAGCCTTGACTGAGCAGTTTTAGTGCCGTCACGTATTGGCTCACCGTTTCACCTGCATTCTGATTGCGAGTAAAAAATTTAAAACGTAACATCGCAACATTAACTTTGGTACCGAAATGTTGGTCAAATTTCCGTTTAACACAATCAATGTCGTCGGCACTTTCTTCTTTGGTAAAAGTAAATGTGGAGAAAATTTCATATCCCTCTGCGCCAATGAGGTTGACCAACAGACTCGCTTGCACATCCTTAGCCTCTTTGTTTACGCCCGAAGCCTTCAGGAATACGGAGAATTGCTTCCACCATTTTTTCCATGCCTCGGCGCGCGACGCCGCGCTGCCCTCGACATTCAACTCTGGCGGAGGACGCGCGTGCTCCATTATATCACTCGCACTCGTAACGTAAACACAACTAACAACGGCGAATAATACTAAAATAGTACTTATAACGTATATAAATCGCGTTAAACACTTTTAAAATCGATTTACCGCTGCCACCATGTAGTGAAACAAAGAGTCTAGGTCAAACACTGATTTATTTGATAACTACCTTCATAGTTACAAGTAACTTAAGTCTACCCACATATCATTATTACAACAGTTATTATGTTTTGTTCGTGGGTTTTGCATTTACGCAAGTAACATGGAACCGGTACCTGCAGGCTTATTGTCTAACGCTTCTGATGCTTACCTTCGCAATCACTATTTCTTTCTGTCAAACGGTATAAGTTGATGACAGAAAGAGATGGTGAAAGCGAAGGCAAGCGTCAGAAGCGTTAGACAATACGGCCTCAGGTCCCTCTCACAGGGACGAGAATCTTCCTCCTTCTCCACCAAGGAAGCGTCCTAGAAGTCATATGAGTGTCAATTCAAGTCAATTGATTGTGATAAATTTTGGCACATGGATAGTTCAAAACCAAGGTATTCATGTGCAACACACATTTTACACAATACGGTATGCGTAGGTATACTATAGGAAACATCAAAAACTTGGGATAATCTTTACACTTAAATAACAACAAAATATTATTATGACTAATTTTTATTAATGTGCATGGGTTGGTTACATCTGGAAGGTCACAATGACAATGACACTTGTGTCAGTTACGTTCGGCCATCTGTGGTAACTTATTTGGAATCTATATACTGCGTTGAGTATAGGTTCCTTAAACTTTCAACGCATTGCCAAATACAACAGCTCTCACTCATACGCCATGACATCGGAATGTCAAACGCGAAGTTAAACCCTTCAGGAATGCATGCAGGTACAATACGCTTACTTTTAGTTTACCACTGACAGATGGCTTGCCTTCATTTCATTTCCAATTTTAACACCATACAAATAAAGTAGCTATTACAAAATCTGCAAACGTGTGTAACAGTATTCTAAAATTGGCCTTATTTGTAGGTCGTTAAAGTTGAATATGAAATTAAATCAAACCATCTGTCAGTGGTAAACTTTATGTAATTTTACTGTAGATATCGCTCTGCTCGCCGTGACTCATATTCATATATCAGTATTATTGAAAACTAAGTAATAATCAGATATAGGAATTTAGGGGGCGAAATTTAATGATAGTTCCTTATCGATAAACTCAACTATCGACACTTTTCCCATAATTATATACATATAAAGGAACTCCCTGACTGTCATTAAAGTTTGCCCTATAAATACCTATGACTGTTAATAAAAAAAAAAGATTTCATTCATATCACTAGGGACCTAGACAATTCGGTGTCAATATCAGTGTTTGCGAGATTTTCAGATGGAAAAATACTATATGTGTTTTATTTGTTTTTGGAGAATAAAGAAAGAGTGCTGTCGATGAGCTTTGACAGCATTCTGATACACTTCTCCTACATAAACGCTAGCAATGAACATCTTTGTCATTTTCAGTTCTGTGACAAAGCTACATGCTGCTATACATTTTATTCCCCATCCAACATTATTAACTAGCCTTGTCAAATGTATCATCATCATCATCATCCCAGCCTATACGTCCCACTGCAGGGCACAGACCTCCTCTCAGAATGAGAGGGCTAGGGCCTTAGTTCCCACGCGGGCCTAGTGCGGATTGGGAACTTCACACACACCATTGAATTTCTTCGTAGGTTTCCTCACGATGTTTTCCTAATCAAGACGCGCCATGATTGGAGTATGCCGATTGGTCAATTTGCATTTCTCGCTCTTCTAAAACGCGTCTTCCGCGCAGGTATATCGGTAAGCCATATCAGTTGTGTACTAAACTGTCAGTCAATTGAAATTGCAAACAATGTAAACAAACCTTGTATTTAAAATGTCTTTAATTTCCATTTTCCCTCATCAAATACTGCTAAATCCGTGTGTTATTTTAATCAATACTTACCACAACACTATCCTAAACCATTAAAACAATAAACAAGTGCTAGAATATGGATATTTCATTAAATGGTTTATTTACATTGTTCGCAATTTCAATTGCCAGCGATTTTACTGGGCTAGTTGTCCATAATCTTCGCGGCATTTTTTTTTGTCACCCCGGATTTGCTATTGGACTAGACGCTGTTTGCTGATGGTCGTCTCTGTTGTCAGGGTCGGAGCTGGTGCAGAAGTATGTGGGTGAAGGTGCTCGCATGGTGCGTGAACTGTTCGAGATGGCTCGCAGCAAGAAGGCCTGCCTTATCTTCTTTGATGAGATCGACGCCATCGGCGGCGCTAGGTGAGTACTAAGTACTACCAAGGATGATATAGACTGGATTGGCAGTCGCCATAGTACAGATCGGCCGCGGTTTTTGTAGTTCGATTATTAAATCTACATTGCGCTGAAATATAGCCAGAGGCTTTGAAGGCAAATCAATAAGACTACAGATGTTTCATATTACTACAATATTTTTCAAAAATATTGCATAATAATAGATTTGCAGTGATATGAAATATCTGTAGTCTTATTGTTGTGCCTTCAAAGCCTCTGGCTATATTTCAGCGCCATCTAGATTTAATAATCGAACTACAAAAACCGCGGCCGATCAGTACTATGGCGACTGCCAATCCAGTCTATATCATCCTTGGTCCTACTCAAAAGTTGAAGATATAGTGTATTCTTTGATTTTCTAATTTACCCCCTAAATGTTTCCTGCTTAAAATAGGGATGTTGACACCACCAATCAACTGACCTACTTTTTATGAGCTGTCAAAACAAAGTTCTCCCATAGAGTTTGAATGGCAGTTGCAACTTATGACGTCACTTGTTCACCAACTCAATCGACTAACTATTTATTTGTTTTAAAGCAACAAAAAATCTAATTTTGCAGTTAATCGAAACTTAATCTGTTTTTCAGGGCTAAAATAAAGCGTGTTTTACTGGAGTCGTGTCTTTGAATTATTTTTTAATGGCGTCAACATCCCTATTCATTTATTTGCTGTACGCGTTTCTTTGGGTCACCGACTTGCAATATGTCTACCAAATTGCAAATCAATCGGTTCAGTATTTTTGGAGCAAATCGGCTGTGATAGACGATCATGGAAATAAAATAGTTAAATATTTTAGATGTATATTATGTAATTTTCTTAGATTATTTATACCCTAGCTAGATAGAGCTTAGGCGGCATAAATGCGTCCCGAAAACTATAAGCCAGCTGTTGGCTTAATGTCATTTGCCCCTTCAGTCTGAATGACGTAACGCGATCGTAAGATGAAGCTGTCAAATGGGTTTTTGGACGTTTTGTATCGCAGTGTTTGCTACTGACACTTATCTGTTTAAAAAAATACACCTTCTTGAGTTTTTAGACGGATTCTTTTCAACAGGGTTTTTCCAAATCAGTTGTAGTCTGTTCGACTTCCATAAAGTTTTTGACTTTTGATCGGCGCGAGGAATTTTACGTTGGTATCTTTGCTAATTTGGCTGAGTATCTGCCCTATTATATAGATTTAGTTAGTGATGTGGATGATGTTTAGATTCGACGACGGCGCCGGCGGCGACAACGAAGTGCAACGAACCATGCTGGAGCTGATCAACCAACTGGATGGGTTCGATCCTCGCGGAAACATCAAGGTGAGACATCTTCTTAACCTAAAATTGTAGAATCGTTCCCTGAAAATCGTAGAAAATTGTCATTGTCAGTACGAATTTTTTTGTTATCAATTGAAATGAGGTTGATATTATGTCTTTTTACTGAAAAATACTTTTAGAAAATTAATGACCCTGCTGTACATACACATCATAAATTTTTACTTAATTGTCTCACTGGCATTTAATTGTTTTTGTCTTTTAGATAAAAGGTTATTCCGTATCCAACAATAAAAATTTCCCTTGTCAGAAGTATGTTACAACCATGGTTGTCAAGATCTTAGATCTTACCACGGGTTTAGGCAGGCAAAGATGTGCTTATTTTATTATTGAGATTGACTAATATAATTTAAATTGGAATTTGATATGAGTAAGCTAAGAAAGATTCAAGATTCAAGAAGTATTTATTCAAGAACTATGCAAGTATCGTATTTGAAAATACAGTTGCAGCAGGTTGTTATTGTTGTTGTCCTATGGTACCCCAGTGGTACAGAGGGCCTTCGTGAGTCGTCGCCATCCGCTCCTGTCCTGCAGCAGGTTAAAAATAATAAAAAAATCACTACAGGCCAAAAAAAAAAAAAGAAACAAAATCTAAAAAGAAAATTACATTTATAGGTCTAAATTAACAATCGTTATTAAATATTTCGTCTACAGTGTAAAAAAACATCCTCTCAACAAGAATACTTTTAATTATTTTTTAAACAACATAGGACTTGTTATGGTTTTGAGCTCAGTAGGTAGTTTGTTAAACAAGCGGACAGCTTAGAACCTCGCGCAGTGCTAACAACCTGTAATTTTGAACAATTTCATGTTTTTATGCGCGTGAGTAGACGTAATTTTTGTTCATCAGCTGTCTCATAACTAGATATTTTTTTGATAAATTCCGTGAGCAATATGAGGACAAACGAGCCAGGCACAGTGAGTATTGTCAATTTTTTAAAATGCTAGAGATGCAGAAGCACGATACCCACTGCAATACGCAGCATCATGCGGATGGCACGTTTCTGTACAATAAAGGCTCTATTTATATTATATTTGAAGAGCAGCTACATAGCATTTGTTATAAATAAAAGGTAGCAAGTGGCTCCGCGAGTATATCGATACATTTTTAAGAACTATGATTGGCATTTCATCAAAACCACACGAAGCTTTATTTACCATAGATTGGACTACCTTAGTTACTTCGGATGAAGTAACTGGCGACCAAGAAATATTGTCGAAACATTTTAGAATACTCTAGATAGTGAACTTCTGACGATAAATATTATAAATCCCTAAGTTTTTGAGTATCTGCGTGCATCCTTGCGTGCGCGAGTGTGTTTGCTACTTACTTAGTACTTCACGCTAAGACCGCTGGACAGATTTGAATAAAATTTAGTATGTAGATAGTCTGCTTCTGGAATAACATAGGCTACTTTTTATCCCGATTTTCCCACATCCACGACATCCCGATATCTGTTAACCACAGGGTTTAGAGACATGAAATTTGGCATTAGTTTTTTAATGCAACGTGGAGGCGTGACGTGAAGGGCACCGTGAGTTTTTGGGAAATCCCGGAATTTCAATTCATCTGCTGAGGCTAGTCTAACATAATACTTTATCATCATCAAATAACAGATGAGGGTATACAGTATGTAACTGAGTCAAGTTCAAATCCGATACCTGGTTGATGGCCAAGAGGAGTCTGATGGAATGGAATGTCATACTTTAAAAAAAAAAAACCGATTGTCTGTAAAGTCGGTTTACTGACGATAGTTTAACGTGACAACGTCATAACAAAACTTTGATGAAATGATTGCATACTTTTGCCGATTGTGCCTTTCGCTCGCTCGTGCCGCGCTCTCGCTCCGATCGTTCATCGGCTCGAGCGTTACGGGACGCGTAACGGGACAATGCGTTATATACGTTACACTGAGTCATCCTTTTTCGTGCGTGCAGCCGGCGTTCATCGATTTATTAGACGTTGTCACGTCAAAAAATTTAGCACTTTTTTCGTTTGGTCCATACTAAGTTATTTAATCTAATTTTAGATTGACCAAACGAAAAAAAAGTAATAAAAGTTAGTAAAAAGTGATCCATTCCATCATATTCCATTTTTCCATCAACCTGGTATCTGCTTTGCTTGTCGTTCAGTTACAAACTGTATGGGTGAGGCCACACGAGCGTAATTTTGTGAGTTATGAGTGTCACGTGATGGCCCGCATATTGTATGGCGCGAACCGAAATTCTGCCGCTCACGACTCACAAAATTACGCTCGTGTGGCCTCACCCTATAAGTGTTTCTATTACCTACCATATCTAAGAACATCACTGACTCGACACCGCTATTTAACAAATTTGCTACCAGGTCCTGATGGCCACCAATCGCCCGGACACCCTCGACCCGGCGCTGATGCGTCCCGGCCGCCTGGACCGCAAGGTGGAGTTCGGGCTGCCGGACCTGGAGGGCCGCGCTCACATCTTCAGGATCCACGCGCGCTCCATGAGCGTCGAGCGGGACATACGCTTCGATTTACTGGCTAGGCTGTGCCCTAACTCCACTGGCGCTGAGATCAGGTACGAGCAAAAAAAAAAAAACTTGACCATCTCTCTAATATATAAAAATCTCGTCTAACGGTATCCACATGCGCTCCATGAGCATCGAGCTTGACATACGTTTCGACCTGCTGGCTAGGCTGTGCCCTAACTCCACTGGCGCTGAGATCAGGTACGAGCAAAAAAAAAAACTTGACCATCTCTCTAATATATAAAAATCTCATGTAACGGTATCCACGCGAGCTCCATGAGCGTCGAGCGGGACATACGTTTCGACCTGCTGGCTAGGCTGTGCCCTAACTCCACTGGCGCTGAGATCAGGTACGAGCAAAAAAAAAACTTTACCATCTCTCTAATATATAAAAATCTCGTGTAACGGTATCCACGCGAGCTCCATGAGCGTCGAGCGGGACATACGTTTCGACCTGCTGGCTAGGCTGTGCCCTAACTCCACTGGCGCTGAGATCAGGTACGAGCAAAAAAAGAACAAACTTGACCATCTCTCTAATATATAAAAATCTCGTGTAACGGTATCCACGCGCGCTCCATGAGCGTCGAGCGGGACATACGCTTCGATTTGCTGGCTAGGCTATGCCCTAACTCCACTGGCGCTGAGATCAGGTACGAGCAAAAAAAAAATCGTGCGTGCAGTGCAGAAACTTCGTAATGTGGAAATGAAAAAGGCATACACATCAATATGAACCTTATTGCAATAACTTGAAGAACTAAATTTACTTATGCATCTATGTGTTTAAATTACTCACTAGATGGCGCTTTTATTAAGTCTCATACATTTGCACAGACAGTATGAGTTCGTATTTATCGTGCTCTCTCAATTAGCTTCAGTACCCATCTTACAGCCGTGTAGCCATCTTACATTTTTTACTTTGACATTTGACACTAAACAATAAAGTTCCATATTAAAACGATATGAAAACGTCACTCATTTAATACAATCATTGATTGACAGTTCGGGTGCCATCGTATTCCGATTGAGAGCCGAGTTTTCCCGATGGAAAATCATTTTGCACTACATCTGTACCCCCCTTTGGGATACACGAGTGATGTGAGTCCATACGATTGACTAACTAATAAACTTTTCCAGGTCTGTATGCACAGAGGCTGGTATGTTCGCGATCCGCGCTCGCCGCAAGGTGGCCACAGAAAAGGACTTCCTCGAAGCAGTGAACAAAGTCATCAAGAGTTACGCCAAGTTCTCCGCTACACCTCGCTACATGACTTACAACTAGATATTATTATTGTCATTAAATATGTATTGTATACAGTCACACTTGCGTCTAACGTTGGAAGCGTGTTAGCGCTAGGCGCAAGTGTGGATGCGGCATTATTAATAAATATTATTGTGTATGTGGTGCTTTTGTTTTATACCTGAGGCTTGAGACTAATAGGGTAGATAGGCATTTCTATTTTTCCTTGTAATCAATTAAGAAAAGGTTAATAGGGAGTTAAAATTAGTCCGTTTAGTTACGCACTTTTTCAAGCCTTTACAATAAAAACAGAAGTAACAAACCGGACAATGCTTCACATCTTGTTAATTGTTAAACATTGTTAAACGTGTTCGATTTTTTTTTAGTTCTTACAACCGCTCGTGTCGTACTTAAAATATATAGTCCTCCTCATCGGTTTCGATGACGGCGACCCCACTATTCTATAAATTAAGACGCCTATCATGGGCTCTGATATGGCTGGCTAGGCCAAATTTACTTTTAAATACTCTCCTACACGTGTGACAGTACAGTTGCTCAGCTGAGTTGTATGTATACGTGTAGGAGAACTTAGGTCTCTCTTTACGTAATTGGCCTTGCTTAAAATACCACGTTCCCAAAATACCAGATTTTTCAAAATACTGCATTACCTATTTACCACATTTCTAGCTTAATCAGATTCTCGTACCATATTACAAAATCGAAGATTATTTTTTGGTGTCATGTCTTATTTTGGACTTCTGGCATAATGGGCCAGATATAATAAATAGGTAAGTATGTAGTATACTGTTTTAAACTTTCGTGATTTTTACTCATAATTAATTACTATACTAAACGGGACTTATCACGAGTTAACTCGTGACCACGGCTACTGCAATATGGCCGAAACGTCGAGGTAAATATTGTTTGCAATGCAGTATTTTAAAAACCTGGTATTTTTGGAACGTGGTATTTTAGGCACGAGCGGTTACAAATAAATTCGGTTGGTAAATAACTGACGTCATAACTAGCTAAAACCATACAAAATCTATCTAAGAGTTTCGTACAGATCAATTCACAAGAGCTGGCATGAATGGACTGAACGAAAGTGATGTCACTATGACGTTTTTGTAGGAAAATGACTGATGTATGTCATTTTCACATTTATGTGAAGTGTATTCAAATAGGTAACGCATAGATACTTTCATTCGTTCATTCGATCCATTCGTGCCAGCTCTTGTGAATCGACCTGTACCTTGCTATCGATGATCGATCATTTTATAAATTTCATATTAATCCGACTGTCCGAGGCACATGACATGATATATCGTATTTGGCACAGAGACTGTGTGGTTTCCGTGGTGTAGCGGTTATCACATCTGCCTAACACGCAGAAGGCCCCCGGTTCGATCCCGGGCGGAAACATTGTTTTTGTGTATTTTTTTTTGCTGTCTATAACTAACAGGCCAGATATAATAATTTGACGAAAAGAAAGTGTAAATAAAACAGGGTGCTAATTTCTTTGTTCTTCAATTTTGAAATAAAATTATTGATAAGATTTTTCTTATTGAAAAATTATTCTTATTACGGTAAATTAGGTGTTAGAGGCTATAAATTTGTGATGCAAAGTGCCTATTTTTTTACGTCATGCTTTTTAAATCGTTATTTTTCGTTACAATTTTCATTTTTTTTATACAATATAGGCTTGCGTTTGACCACAATCACGCCTGATGGAAAGCGAAAATGATGCCTACGATGAATCACGCTTTCATAGTAAATGCTCATTCACCCTAGACTTGAATTTAGGGTAATAAACAGGAAGAAGGCAGTTGAGCGCGGTGTTGCGCGCCCCCCAGCTGCAAACCGTACAACAAATACGGGGCACTGTACAACCTCTCAACTCAACCTATAGGGTGGTGACCAGCCTCGGCAGAAGCCTAAAGGTAACGCCACCAGAGTTGAGGCCACGCACACAACCATATCTCATGTAATGACGTTAAACGCCAACACAACGTCAAAATCCCGCTGTCATTACATGAGATGTGGTTGTGTGCGTGGCCTCAACTCTGGTGGCGTTACCTTTACCACCGGAGTTGTATCGCTCGCTTAACACCACCCAGGGGTCACGTGTAGGGAGGGTCTCGGGTAAACCTACGAACACAAGCGATTTCAACCCCAAAATGTTTCGAGTGTTTCCAACATAGTTTTATGAAAACATTGATTTCTTAGAAGATAATCATGAGAGTAGAACTTCTAGACTTGTTACAGGCAGCCACACCAGTCGTTTAAATATGAAACTTCTTCGAAGTAAAAATAACAAAGATAAGTCTGTATGTTACAAGCCTTTGCCTTTTTCCAAGCGGAAAGCGGAGGCTTCGGTGTTAAACATTCGCATTGCAGAAAAAATAATAACGAAATGGCTGTATTGATGACATTTCCTTTGCCCATTCCTACAGGGTTGAATGATAAAAAAAACTCGAGGGTAGTTTTAAAATGACGTGGTGAATCTCATATTGTTTGGTTAACGTGACTTGGATTTACTGAGTTTAATTATTGACTTCATTTATGTTAGATTGGCTTGTGGAAATTATTATAGAGAACAAAAAAATGTCGCCACCAACGGTAAGTTAAAACTACAAAATTAAATTGTTAAATTTGTGGTTTTGAAGTACCTCGTAACGATGCCAAAATATTTGGTTGGCAGTTAGTTGACTGCGTGTGTTTTATTGATATTACGAGGGTTATGTCAAAAGAAATTAGACATTCCAAAACTACTAAGTATATCCCTTATTATTGCTATCTATTTTTTTTGAAGCTTTGACCGTGAGCACATGTACACTTTGTCATTCGGCTAAACCACGTGGAAAATGTCACTGACCACCCTTTGGGTACCTCAGAAATTTCATAGTTACAGGCAGCCAGCTCAGGGCATCTTCTTTGCTTTAACAATGCCTTCCTCTAAATTTTTCTTTAATTTTCGGAAACAGGTAAGAATCAGAGGGTGCAAGGTTAACGTTTTTCGAGCTAAAATAGTCTAGTGTTTTGACAGAACTGTGCGGGGCGGCGTTGTCGTGGTACCAGAGCAAGTGCTGGGTTCCTGACTTTGACCGCTTCTCACACCAAGCTGACAATAGTTATGGAGCACAAACTGTCACATATCCTTTAGCACCACAGTCGCAATATGCCCCGTCTTGCAGAAAAATGAGGCAACCACTTGTTTCTGTGTGCTTCGGGCTCGGCGACATTTTGTTGGAGTCGGTTCATCTTCAAAGCACCATACGGTAGACTGCCGTTTTGTTTCAAGATCGCAGTTATACGACCATGTTTCGTCACTTGTCAGTATATCATACACAATTCTCTTCTCGCCAGCGTCGCATTTATTTATCATAAATTTATACACTAATCCACGCGGCGGTCTTTCTGCAAATCGTTGAGTTTTATGCGGCACCCATCTCGAAGGACCCTTTTTCAACTCAAGATAAATCATAACTTTTTAGGGTTCCGTAGCCAAATGGCAAAAAACGGAACCCTTATAGATTCGTCATGTCTGTCTGTCTGTCCGTCCGTATGTCACAGCCACTTTTTTCCGAAACTATAAGAATTATGCTGTTGAAACTTGGTAAGTTGTGGTTGGTGGTTGTATTCTGTAACTGCATTAAGATTTTCACACAAAAATAGAAAAAAAAACAATAAATTTTGGGGGTTCCCCATACTTAGAACTGAAACTCAAAAATTTTTTTTTTATCAAACCCATACGTGTGGGTTCTGTGGTGTGGGGTATCTGTAATTTGGCATGAATATATAGGTATATCAGTCACGCCGACAACGTGGTTAAATAAAAAAAGCTAAAAAATTTTTTTTTAGGGTACCTCCCATAGACGTAAAGTGGGGGTGATTTTTTTTTCTTGACTAACCCTATAGTGTGGGGTGTCATCGGATAGGTATTTGAAAATAAATAGGGGTTTGCTAAAACCATTTTTTGATAAAGTGAATATTTTCGGAGATATTCACTCCGAAAGTTCAAAATAATGTGTCCCCCCTCTAACTTTTGAACAGCAAGTCTAAAAAATATGAAAAAAATCACGTAAGTTAAACTTAATAAAAACTTTCTAGGAAAATTATTTTCAACCTAATCAGTTGAGCAGTTTTTAAGTTTTTGTAAAAAAAAATATTTCTAAACTAAGATTGTAATTTAACCGCCATTGCAAGCATTTTTTTTCTTTAAGTACCTATAAGACCACCCTAACAGTGTCTTCTTTCAAATAAAAAAAATAAAATTGAAATCGGTTAAGAATTTCATCTGAAAAACCATCAACATAAGTACATACTAGTTCTAGTAGACTGCAATTAGATTAGTTAGGTACCCAATCGCCGATAGATGGCGCTGTACCGCCGACGTTGGTATTCTGCGCGCGGTGGGAGTTGGAACCAAAACAACCACATTAATAAAGTAGGTATGCAAAGATTTTTTCGTACCTGCTACGGAACCCTATCTTGGGCGTGTCCGACACGCTCTTAGCCGGTTTTTTTAAACTCGATTCATTCAGAAAAAAAAATGTTACGAAGATTTTTGGAGCATTTCATATTTATTAAATTTGTAACTGGCTTGGATCGATCTAAGCATGAAGTATCTAATTTATTTTGGCATGGCCCTCGTATTCAGCTTTTCTTAGTTTGAAATCGGGTAAGATTATCTCGAAATGGTTTTCGACTTACTATACATTACAAAAAAATAGACAAACCCAATTGTCCCATGACTTATTATTATTATTATCAATGGCGTTTCAGGAAGCATACACGGACGTGGTGGAACTGTGCGGTCTGTTGCAGTGCCTGGGCTTCAGCGTGCGCTCGTTCAATGCCACTGAAGGCAACGCCAGTTTGGAGGCCGGGGCGCGCACCGTGGTCATCAGCTGTCCGGTATGCCCGTGGTTTTTAGGGTTCTGTACTTTGATCAAATATAACTGTAGATCCACAGTCGCGCGCCCGAAAATGTCCGAGCCAAATGAGCGCCACTTTGATAAAAGTGGCCTTCTTTTTTCTCAGTACGTTGCGTGAAATTGTCAAGTTTAGCTGTCAAGTGTCAACCGAAATTCAACTGTAATGAAGTAAAGACTAGGTTCAAATTTCTGTGTAGGTGATGATTTTAATTGTTATGCAAACAAATAAAAAAGTTCGGACATTCTTTGAAGGGGATTTTGTTCGGCAATGTGTATCTTCAGTTATAATTGATCAAAGGTTCCGTAGCCAAATAATGATTCGTCATGTCTGTCTGTCCGCCCGTATGTCACAGCCACTTTTTTCCGAAACTATAAGAACTATGCTGTTGAAACTTGGTAAGTAGATGTATTCTGTGAACCGCATTAAGATTTTCACACAAAAATAGAAAAAAAAACAATAAATTTTGAGGGTTACCCATACTTAGAACTGAAACTGAAAATTTTTTTTTTCATCAAACCCATAGGTACGTGTGGGGTATCAATGGATAGGTCTTCAAAAATGATATTGAGGTTTTTAATATCATTTTTTTCTAAAATGAATAGTTTGCGCGAGAGACACTTCCAAAGTGGTAAAATGTGTGTCCCCCTGTAACTTCTAAAATAAGAGAATGATAAAACTAAAAAAAATATATGATGTACATTACCTGTAAAATTCCACCGAAAATTGGTTTGAACGAGATCTAGTATAGATTTTTTTTAATACGTCATAAATCGTAAATCGCAATTTTTTATAGATAATGGTACGGAACGCTTCGTGCGCGAGTCCGACTCGCACTTGGCCGGTTTTTTTTTTTGCGGTTTTGGGCGCAAGCCACACAGAAGAGACGTGGGAAGGGGGCGCGTCGCAGTCCGCGTCGTTTGTCCGCAGGCCGCGTCTCCGCCCCGTCTCTTCTATCTGCTTTGGACCGCGACGCTTCTATACGACTGCGACGCGCACACGTCCCACGTCTCTTCTGTGTGGCTTGCGCCTTGGGCGCGTCATATTACCTACATCCAGATCCAGGTTATAAACTATGTGTGTCCTAATCATCACAATCCGTCAACCCGTTTTAGCGTGAAAGAGTAACAAACCATACATCCATCCATACAAACTGCCGCGTTTATACTTAAAATTAGTAAGAAGTGTTGCCTAGGCTTTTTACACGAGTTGATGATCAGTCGATGATGTCGGTTGCAGGCGTCAGGAGTGCAAGTGGTGCTGGAGAGTGGAAGCACGCTGTGCTCGTGCCCCCCCGAAGCCAACCAGCAGAACAGCGGCATCTGGCAGGTCTCCGGGGTAACAGGAGGGAAGCAACTTGACAAGGTACTGTACAACATTTTTAGGGTCTGTTCACTCACAGATAGCATAATAGTTACTACGTAAGAACGGTTACAGATTAGCTTTCTTTTCTGCGCGGATACACGCGTGCTACATTTTGCGCACCAAATACGTACGAGGGCTTATTCCGGCGTGTTAGCTCGAACCGCCGCCCCCGTTGGGAACCTTTGATTTAAGACTTCAAAGCCCAAAGGCTTAGACCACTTTTTATTAGAAATCATGTCACGCAGTCATAGTGGTCTTGATAATCTGTGTAGCTCTGAGGAATGCTTTGCTTACTTTTGCTGACAAGGGGTCGAAGGGTGTTAAAATGACAAAGCTTACGAACATTTAAACTGCCCTTAACAATTGATGAGAAACTGTTTTTTCGTGCCGAAACCTGCCATTATACTACGAAATTTGATTTACGAATTTCGCGTCGTGCTCGTTCACGCTAATAGTATTAAACAGATAAATGAAAGGGATGGCACGACACGAAGTTCGAAAACCGAATTTCGTAGTAGCCCCCGTCTTACTTAACAGGAATTCGGGTGCTCCATCCTCGGCTCTCTGCCGAAGCAGCACCGCGACCGGCTCTCGCGAGACCTGCGCGTCATGATGCAGTGCATCAAAGAGCACAGTGTGATGGACTCCGAGGTGGAAATGTCCAGGGACAGGCTCAACAAGTCCGCCAGCATGCTGGAAATTAAAATCTCTCCAGAGCGACGGTAAGTTTTAAAGTAAATATCAAATTAATATCACGGGAAAATTCACACCAATTGACCTAGTCCCAAAGTAAGCTAGGCAAGCTTGTGTTATGGGTACTAGGCAACGGATAAACATACTTATATTGATAGATACATACTTAAATACATATTAAACACCCAAGACCCGAGAACAAACATTCGTATTTTTCATACAAATATCTGCCCCGACACGGGAATCGAACCCGGGACCTCAAGCTTCATAGTCAGGTTCTCTAACCACTAGGCCATCTGGTCGTCATTATAAAATTTTTACTTTGCAACTGGCGAGACAGATCTTATACTACAATGTAATGTTCAAGAACAAAGACAGCTAATTCGCCATTAGCTAAATAAACTAAAAGTTGTACGCATAAACAAAGGAATTAGTACTAAAATCTTTGCGTAAAAAATGCTGAATTTATGAGACAGTTGCGTCATTTACGTCGCCGGCGTGGTGTAGTCCAGAACTCGATGTCTTTCGTTTGAATGCCCACTTCTGCAGACACCGTTCGTTCGTTCTATCCACCGTTGTACCTACTAGTAAGTAGTATACAGGGTTATTTTTAATTCACTGTCATCCTCTTAACCCTGAATTTCTATCACTCAAACAAATGTTTTTTGTTTTACGACTTTTTAAAATGAAGCACTTTTTTTCCCATACAAATACACAGAGTATCGTAAAAATAAGAGGAAATCTCAAATTTTCAAAACGTTATCACACCAAAAATATTAAGTTATGACGAAAGCCGTAAAACAAAAAACTTTTGTTTATTTGGTAGGAGTTTAGGGTTAAAAGGATGCTAGTGAATTACAAATAACCCTGTAAATAAATTGAAAGATTCCAAGAACGTGCGTGTGTGCAATGTGCATGTGTCTGTGTGCGTGTTTGTTACTCCTTGACACTAAAACGGTTGGACGGATTTAGATGAAATTTGGTATCTAGATAACTGGACGTTTGAAATGACACAGAAGTAGGTAGGCTACTTTTTATACAGAACCAGGATAAAATTCCGAAATCTCAACCGCAAGGTTTAGAGACATAATATTGACGCGTAAGCTTTTTATGCAATGTTATGAAGACTGTGATGTAATTTTCGGTAATTTCCACTTGACTTTATTTCAATTTGAATACCCGATGTCATGGTTAATATGCAACTGGAACTTCCAGACACAACGTCATAAAAGCTGACACTTCGACGCGGTACCGTTCCCTCGACACTCTGACCGCCACCAAGGAGGCTGACCAACCGTTTCCCGCGCCTGGGCAGCTGCAGAAGAAGCTCCAGCTGGAGAGCTCCGCGGACGACGTCGCTCCAGACAAGAAGGTTAGTTGGGACTGACACTCCCAGACACAACATCATAACAGTTGAAACTCCGACGCGGTATCGAGCCCTTAACACTCTAACAGTCACCAACGAGGCTGATCAACCTGTTGCCGCCCCTGGGCAGCTGCAGAAGAAGCTCCAGCTGGAGAGCTCCGAGGACGACGTCGCTCCAGACAAGAAGGTTAGTTGGGTCTGGCACTTCCAGATACAACATCGTAAAAGCTGACACTCCGACACGGTATCGTTCCCTGGAAACTCTGATTTCTTGGAGGCTACCAAGGATGCTGACCAACCGTAGCCCGCGCCTGGGCAGCTGCAGAAGAAGCTCCAGCTGAAGAATTCCGCGGACGACGTCGCTCCGGAAAAGAAGGTTAGTTGGGACTGACACTCCCAGACACAACATCATAAGTATAATAACAGTTGAAACTGACGCGGTACCGTTCCCTCGACACACCGCCACCAAGGAAGCTGACCAACCGTTGCCCACGCCTGGGCAGCTGCAGAAGAAGCTCCAGCTGAAGGATTCCGCGGACGACGTCGCTCCGGAAAAGAAGGTTAGTTGGGACTGACACTCCCAGACACAACATCATAAGTATAATAACAGTTGAAACTCTAACGCGGTACCGTTCCCTCGACACTCTGACCGCCACCAAAGAGGCTGACCAACCGTTGCCCACGCCTGGGCAGCTGCAGAAGAAGCTCCTGCTAGACAACTCCGTGGATTACATCGCGCGGCCTTATCCTACTTGCGCGCGAATCGCCCCGCCGCAGGACAAGGACAATGCTCGGACAACCGACCCTGCGTCGCCGCGCAAAAATATCAAACTAACTGTTCGCGCCGCGTTGCCCGCATCCCGCGCTTGTATTTTTGACGTGACAAGTCTATATAATACATCGATGAACGCCGGCTGCATACACGAAAAAACATGACTCATTGTAACGTACATGTAACGTTACATTCTACAGACATTCTTACAAGAGAGCGGCGAGGGCCAGTTGCAAGAGAGCGGCGAAGGCCAGTTGCAAGAGAGCGGCGAACGCCAGGATGTACAATGCGGGGTGCGGGGGGTGGGGGTTTGAATGTTTTGTTATGACGTTGTCACGTTAAACTATCGTCCGTAAACAGACTTTACAGACAACCGGTTTTTTTTTAATACAATATAGGCTTGCGTTTGACCACAATCATGCCTGATGGAAAGCGAAGATGAGGCCTATGATGGAGCACGCTTGCATTAACTAGGCAAATACTAATCATGGGCTCATTCACCCTAGACTTGAATTTAGGGGAATAAGCAGAAAGAAGGCAGTTGAGCGCGGTGTTGCGCGCGCCACCAAGCACTAACCGGTACGCGCGCTGCACAACTGCTCAGACCCTTCCCCCAGAATGGCTTCTATAGGCAACAGGCCGGAGCACAGCGAAAGTCGCTTGGCAGCCTGGGTCATTCTATATACCTACCTATTGGTCATGTAGGTATGTACCTAAGCCGCTTCAATAGCTGTCGACTGTTTGTTTCTTTTTAAGAGTTTATTCTGGATTTTACGGCTATTGGTTTCTAATAATAGATAAATAAATTGTTTATTTCAGCCAGGTTGTCACAGGCAGGGCACTTATACGCTTTCTTCGTCCCCTGGTAGTGTGAAGCGCCGCAACAAAACTTCAAGGTAACCAGTACTTTTAAAAATGGATAGCTAAACGCACTTTTCTAATTAAGTAATTATGTTAAATTAGCTGTTGTGGAACTTGTGGACGACTTCGTCTGCAAAGAGTTCCCGGATAAAAAGTAGATATGTGTTAACATAGGCAGGTAGTATTGTGGATATTACAGCTCTGTGTGCCAAACTGCATCTAAATCCAACAACCATCTTTGTGTTTATTAGAGTAACGAACTTCTGGATGCTGGTATTTTACATTTTGGTCTCTATGTCTTACCCGCAAATGTAATAGTGCATAGGTCAAACCACCATTAGGCCACCACGGCTTGGTTTTTTTGTAGCTTTTTTATTGCTGTAATTAAAAAGGATCGTCTTTTTACCCCCTCTGTCAAATTATGTGCAATAACAATAACAGTTAACATACTGACATCTTCTAGCCCACTGCAACAACCCAAAACAGTTGTTTTGGAAAACTTGATCGCAGCCGAGAAATCGGCCGAAGAGCTGCGCCAGAAACTAGCTTCTATCATCAAACAGTACGGAGAGGATGGAAAAGACGATTCATCTATGTCTTCCCTGGCATTAGACGTTTCGAAAATATCTATTTCGAAGGTTTGTTCCTCTGTTTTTACACCACCTGTTTTCGTAGTTTCGTGAGAAACAATAGTCAATTGAGATGCTGTTGGAAGACGTTAAACTACCATTATAATGAGAAACTTCACAATGCTATGGAGCTCTCTTTAGACTGCAACATGAAATACAAAAAAATATAATAATGTAGGTATTTATAAAACTTAGTACCTACCTAGTCAATCACTCCTTATTACAAGCTTTTATTTAAGTAGGTAAGTATGTATAAGAGTGTTGTCACTCCAATCGATCGATCGTCAATCGATGCCATCGACGGAGCAATCTAGCGCGTCACAACCACTTCTAATAATTGAATTGAGACTTGGTGCAGATATGTAGGACGGTAGGATGACAATGCAAGTCATTAAACAGCGCTTATATTAAAAACAAAATTACTAACAAAAACTTATTCTTTCAGGCTTCTGAACCAACGAAAACTCAATTTGCATCAAGCCCCAACCTGTCCACTGGCTTGGGCACTGTACATGAAGATCAAAAGAATAAGTTCAAACGCATCGACAGCGCGTCTACCTCAAACCTGTTGCCGAGAAAATCGCCTAACAAAGACGGCGGGGTGACTTCAAAACTGCGACGCATTTCGCCGAACTTTTTCAAATCTAAGAGCCTGAGTGTTAAAAGTGAAAAATTGAAGCCACAAGACTGCAAAAACAGCAAATTAAATAGTATGATTACCTATTTGTCGCCTATATTATGCTGCTAGTATCGAATATATACAGTGGTGGTCATACAATTAAGAACGATTTGAAGTTTCCGATTTTTTTTTATCTACATCATGTCATATGTCTAGTTGTGTTCCTTCTTAGAAGTAACAAGTTATGGTATAAAATAGCCACATGGATAGAGCAAACGGGATTAATAATAATAGTGTATAATTGCTAACATTTTTTTTTACAAATTTTATTTGTTCTCTATACTAATAAATTCAAATAGTAATGTAGCTGGACAAATAATTAAGAACGATTTATTAAACTGCTCGAGAGTTGTTTTATATGAAACTTAGATTAAATAAATCATATTAATGTGAAGTTGGTATAGAAATAAAAGCAAATTAATACATTTGAACTAAAATTAATAGTTAGTTGCATGTCCACGGCTTTTAATTACGGCTTTACACCGGCGAGGCATTGAATCTATCAATTTTTGACATTTCGCAAGAGAAATAAGAGTTCCATTCTTCTAAGAAAACGTCGTACAGCTCTCTCAAATTGCCACACTGTCGATTTGAAACCTTTTTCTTGACTTCGCACCAAAGATGCTCTATTGGGTTAAGATCTGGGCTGTTGGCTGGCCAATCTAAGACTGAAACTGATTGTGATGTGAGGAATTCCTTAACGGTGCGTGCAGTATGCTTTGGATCATTGTCGTGCTGGAATGTCCAAATAACCGGAAGCACGTCTTCGGCATATGGTAACATTGTTTCTTGCAGTATATTTTTGTATTGGAATTGATCCATGTTTCCTTCTATCAGCCTAACAGGTCCAACGCCATATCCAGAAAAGCACCCCCAAATTTTCACATTTCCCCCGCCATGCTTTAATGTCACTTTTGTGTACTTTGGGTCGAATGCTTTATTCGGAGGGCGTCGTACATATCGTTTTCCATCAGAACATACCCTATTTATTTTTGTCTCGTCAGAAAAAAAGAACGTTTTTCCACTGTCTGACTGTCCAGTTTTCATACCTTCTTGCAAATGCAAGTCGGGCTTGCCTATGACATCGTTTCAACATAGGCACCTTCCTTGCTATCCTTCCGTTCAACTTATTTTCTACCAAACGCCTTCGAATAGTGCGTGCAGAGATTGCTGAAGGGTTGTTTTCGCCAAAATATTCTTTTCTCAACTCATTAGACCCTTTAAAAGGATTTTGTTTTGCCAAACGAACGATATTTCGATCATCTCGACGAGATGACTTTCTCTGTCTAGGTCCACGCATTACGGCATGGAAAACCATTGTTTTTGAACATTGCAGATGGTCGGCTATCATTTTATACGACCAATTCTTCTCGCGAAGTTTTATTATTACTTCTCTTGTAGATTTATCACAACTTTTATTTTTCCCCATTGTTTTTATACGAAGTAATCACTTTTAAGACTTTAACAGCACGAAATGGCGCCAAAATTATACGAATAATAATCTACAACCACAGAGCCACACAGTGTTCTCTATTTAAATTTGAAAAAACAATAAACTATTCAGCGTTCTTAATTACGTGACCAGCCAGTAAGTACTAATACTAGGTTCAGATCGAATGTATAAAGTTTCTCTATTAATTTTTTAGCCAACAATGTTGCATAAATGAATGTACCGGTAGTACGGAAAAGTTTTGCAATACCGAGAGAAATAAAAAAAATACGGGCAATTAGTTATACTTGTTACTTTGAAAAAATCATCTCAATAAATAATCGTTCTTAATTATATGGCCACAACTGTATGTATAACCGTGGCTTTTATCATTTTATTCTGTTTCAGCTATCTTCAAACCGAGACCAATAACTCCCAAATTCAAATCGGAATCCAGCCCCAATTTAAGTAGTGCCACGAAAAAGCGTTACAGCCACATCAAATCTACCATACCCAGACCAACACCTAAAAAGGATTGAAACTGCTATTTACTTAATTTTTCAAAAGTTCAAAGTTTATTAAGTAATATTTAACAGAATTGGATGGTGTGTTTATTAAATATACTCTATGAACTAAAATTATTCTCATTACTCCTATATTACCCATTAACTGTTTTGAATTACTAGATTAGGCATCAGAATCGGAATTTGAACCATTCCTGAATAAATTGGCAATTTCTTTTTCTAACTTATCACTGTTCCTGTCGCCCTTTTTGAGTTTACATTTTGAGGAATGCTTGCATACACTTTTATCTTTCTTTGTTGCCTTTGATTGGGTCTTGTCTTTGTGCATCAAGTGAAATGTGGCAGGGTACATAATACTTTCAACAAGTTCATCTCTTACAATTTTTTTAACATTAACTTCTCCTTTATTGTGATTAACTGTCTTCCTTTTTTGATGGTGTCCACATTTCTTAGTAATACAGCATGCATCACTCTCTTCACCGCTATTGCTATGAACAGATTTATGTTCCGATGAAGGAATATCAAGCAACCTATTACAGATTTCTTTTTCTTGTGTTTTCGTGGTCAGGTCTCTAAGTGTTAGCTTTTCAGTCTTACTAGCTTTTTGTTTTTCTTTATTTGCTAATTTCATGCAAATGGTCGCCTTTGGATACCCAGTGAACTGCTGGTAACAATCACCCTTATCTAGAGCAACAAAGCTGTTGAAAAATCGTCTAGGATGAATTTCATCTGGAGTATCATTTAATAGTACATATGCTTTCTTAAGAAATGTTTTCTTGTCTATTGGGTTTTGCATGTGGAAGAAGTTCTCAAGTTGTTCATAGGTTTTGAGTTTCTTGATGGCGTTTTTCTGTACTACATTATATGAGACTGTTGCCATCAAGATGAATGCAGGCTCATTACTGAGGATGTGGTCCCACAAGATTAGCCATTCAGAGCAGGTCAGGACTTCACTGAAAGCTGTCTCCAGTATCTTTAGGGCGTACGTCTGGCTCGTGACGCCCACATCGCAGTAATGCTGTAAAAGTTGTGGATCATGCTCTCCCAAAACATTTTCAATCATAGCCAAGATACTTATTGGGGGGAAGGGCGCATACTCAAACCACAACTGGCAGTGGTTCAGTAAAACTGTTCCAACACATTCAAATAGGAGAAGGGGATCTTTTTGGAGGACTTTTACAAATGGAAACACAAAGCCAGGCAGGAACTTCATCACTCCAAAGAGAGGGCTCCAATGGGCAAGACAGGACAACAACCTCTTCAAATTCTTCAGTGTTACAGAACTGTGGATCGTAAATTGTTTTTCTATATCTTTGTAAACTGGGTGGATACCTTTGTCTATCAGGGCAGAATATGCAACTTTATTCCTTGGCGTGTCAAGTAGGGACCTCCATATGATAGCTCTAAATTTGTCAGGGTATTCTCCATATTGCATCAGTATCCTTCTGAGTCTAGTGCTGTCCATACAAACACGCATCTTTTGTTCAACTTCAGCTTTTGTACTGTCTGGTGCTGCACTCTTATATGAAGACATACAAGGAAATGACATTGTTTGTTGAGATTGCTCGCTGTCCCCTTCTTGTGCTTTATCCATTATATAGGAAGAGTTGTAAATGTTGACTTCACCCAGTTTCAAAATGCATAAGAAATATTTACCAGTAGGGCTCACAACAAACTTACGAATTCCTGATGACTCGGGACTTATGCTGTGAATGATTGTGAGCGATTCGAGATTTAGTAATCGAAGAGTGCAATCACTGCCTAATATAGCCAAGATTTTGTTTGCGCCTCCATCAAAGACCTGTGGAATAAAAGCAACCTGCTGGGCCCCTGATATATCATACTTCATCAGGTCTATTGACTTCAAGGCTTTCCAAGTATCCATGCTGAAAAGAATCAGTGTGGGAGTGAGCCCAGCCATCGCCATGGCTCTTCCATTCATTGTAAACGCTATATTCTTCATATGCTTTAAATCATTTGGAATTATCTGTTTCACTGACTTCATACTTTCATGTTTCCATATTTGGACTGTGTCATTTTGGAAGCAAGCGACTAAGTAGTCACCTCCTGGCGAAAACATTATCTGCTGAATCTGAGCACCCAAGTATGTGTTCAGAGTGAAATATTTGGTATAGTTAGTGAGCTCCCAAAGGATAGCTTCGACATGACTTGCAGTCAGAAGGTTGTTTAGCTTGTTATTCGAGAAAGAGATGTGTTTTACTGGTGCAGTGTGCCCCGTTAAAGCTAGAAATATTTGTCCTGTTTCAGTATTAAGAAAGTTAACGTCGTGTTTCTTTGAGTTAGCTGCTACCAACGCACCTGGCTTGTTGGGGGCAAAATGGAGCGCTGTGCACGGACCGACACTAGCGAATTTCCAAAATTTGAGATCAGAAAAGTCTAATATGAAAATATTTCCTACGTTGTCGGCACAGGCCAGTCTTTCATGCGCGTCGTCGAATATACCCGTTGAGAACCGTATCCGGCGGCTCTCCCCGTTCGACCCCCGAACTGTGTGGTGAAGCTGCAAGATAACTCCATCCTTTGGTTTAGTTTTTAGTTTGATGTCAAACTTCTCCACGTTACCGGATCCATCACGCTGTTGTTCCATTTACAACTAGTTGATTTTTTAGACTAGCGAAAAATGCATTACATTGTAGGGGCTGCAATCGTTAATACGACGAATTATTTTGTAATTTAGCTCGGATGTGCAATCAAAACAATCAAATCAACAAACAATGAAATGACAATGTGTCAATGTCAAATTTTGAAAAGTCAAAATTTTATGGTTCGAGAGGACTTAGGAGAAGACTGGAGAAGACAGAAAGATATTTTTAATATAGTTTTCAGAACAGTATAAAGCCCTCCACAGACCGCAGCAGGGGCGTGCGCGCGACAGCGACGGGGCGATAACACTAGTGATAGAATAACACTGAATCCTTACTGAATCATATACGCTGAGCCGCGCGCGCTGCCGGTGTGTGACACCGTATTATATTATGATTTAGTAAATATTTTTTTGGGTTGGTAAAAGGAAAAGAGTTTTTGTAACTATGTTTTCATTTTCAATTGTATTTCTTTATTAATGTATCAACTGATAAATAAGATTGAACCTTGATTGAACATACAATGATGGCAAGTCTTAGTTTTTCAACGTGGGATTTACCGGAACCTGTTATAGTCTAAGATCCGGCTGCAAAATTAGTACACTCATAACGTAGAAAACCAAGATTTAATTTTTACATATTTTTATAAATCGGGAACCCATTTCTCATGAGGTGCCAATCAAAAAGTGACCGCCATTACTATTAATTCAAATATTATTAATTGGCTTTTCGTGAAACATTTCGTTTACGTCCTATGGAAATAAAGCATATTCTACTTCACAGCAATGTATTTTTTTTATGGTACCTCCCATAGACGTAAAGAGGGGGTGATTTTTTTCTCATCTAACTTTATAGTGTGGGGTATCGTTGGATAGGTCTTTTAAAATCATTACGGGGTCGTGAAGACGATTTTTCGATACAGTGATTCGTTTGCGAAATATTGAACTTTAAAGTGATTTTTTTTGTTAAAATCGAGTGTCCCCCCCCCGCACCCTCTAAAAGCTAAAATGTTGGTATAAAAATTTTTAAAAAATCAGAATGGGAGGTACCTAATATGTCAAATTAACAAGGAAAACTATAACGGCTAAGTTTGCTTGAGAATTATTAGTACCTAGTTTAAGAATAAATAGCAGCCTGACCTAGAAAATATATATACTTGGAAATTTCCGTAAATACAAAATCCTTAGAATAATATTACTTGTTGAATACAGATAGTACACGTCGTAATGGCTGCGGAACCTTATCCTGGGCGTGTCCGACACGCTCTTGGCCGGTTTTTCAATATATACACGAACAATTTTTAAATGCTACCACTTGCTCGTGGAAAAAGGTAGTAAATTTAAAACCGCCCATAAAAGACTGTGAAAGGCAGAATCGAGAAGGTATTGATATACCTTACAGCATTATTGGCCCCTTGCAAACAAGACCCAGTGATTTTATAAAGTGCTTGAAAAACTTTTGTTATAAAGAAGCCCTGGTTAAATTATTGGCTAATCATCGGAAGAATGATACATTTGCTTCAGTATTGGGACGTAAAAAAAAATGATTACTGTTGGAGAGAAATGTGTTTCGTTTAGCTCTGTTGGAAGCTTAGTTGTTAAAAAAGATGAAGCTGAATTAGCGTGCCAACATGAAGATGCTGACACAAGGATTGTTTATCATATCAGTAAAGTTCCTGAGAATTCTACAATTTTGGTAAAAGTGTCGGACACTGTCATTTTTACTATTTTATTTTTTTGCATATTTCACAGATTTCCAACTTTACAAATTTGGTTAGCCAATAGTGCATCAAAAAAAGGGAATAATAAAGATGAAGTTTGTATAAAGTGCACAAAATTATCAAAAAAAAATGTTAAATAAATAAACCGCCTTCAAAAAACACCCAAAAAAAACTCGGAAATAAAAATTGAACCGACCACAATAAGCATGAAAATATTTTTCTACTAATCTGTTTGAAGTCGGTGCCTCAGCTCGAGCCATCAGGAGTGAACCTAGTAATTTAACTTACCTACATAGTATGTACTATCTATAGGGCTTCTACCACTCCTGCTGGCTCGTGCTGAGACACCGACTTCAAACAGATTAGTAAAAAAATATTTTCATGCTTATTGTTTTATTTAAACTTTTTTAATTTTTTGCTTTTTAGTTGTTTCTAATGGCCTGGACTGGCACTCTTTACGTACTGTACTTTTTGCCTCTGGTTACCAAAGTATTCATCAAGACGAATCAAACGAGACCAAACTTGATGGGGTTATGTCGTTTTACTACGGAGTTTTATGGTCACCATCCAACTTCATTGTCAGACCCTGGCTACCATCTAGGACCAAAGTACTCGTTGAGACGAGTCCGTACTCGATGGGGTAGTGCCGTTGCATTATGGAGAACCTTTGGCCACCTTCCAGCTCCATCATCAGACCCTGTTTATCATGTGGAATCAAGGTACTCGTCAAGACAATTCAAATGAGCCCAAATTCGACGGGGTTGTGTCGTTTTATTACAGAGATCCTATGACCACCTTCCAACTCCATCATCAGATCAGCTCCATGTCACAATAATATTGCATTGTCATCTGATTTACACATGCATGTAAAATATGAACTCAATCAGAAACCGGGAAGTGAGTCAAATTCAACTTTCGACCCGTTGTGGAGTTCCGTTGGCCATCTGCGGTCTTCTTCATCAGATCTAGTTTACCAAATGACATTTTCTGAATGCAAATGCTCGATTTGTCACCGAAAATACATAAATCGCTTTACATTTCCCTTGAACTTTTGAAGAATTTTTTCAATTCCTCATGGATACCGTAATCAGAACTAGATTCTGGTAACAACGGGACCATCCTTGAAACATATGCTTTTAAACAACGAAAGAATTTTCCAAATCGGTTCATAAATTACGGAGTTCCTGTGGTAACACACGTTAAAAAAAAGAACATACAACCGAATTGAGAACCTCCTCCTTTTTTTGAAGTCGGTTAAAAAATTAGGCCCAACTTTATGTCTTGCGCTTCTAGCATTTCATGCATTCACGGGTTGCGACTACACAGCTGCTTTCTTCAACAAAGGAAAAGTTCGTCCCTTTAAAATTTTTGATAAACATCCTAAAATTCAAGAAGTTTTTGCGTCATTGATTTACCCAAACCACATTTTTGATGAGGATAAAACTGAAATTATCCAAAAATTCACGTGCCGTATGTATCGGGTCACCAACTGTCGAGATGTAAATGTAGGAAGATTTATTATGTTTAATAAAATGTACGGTACCAAAAAAAATAGTGAAAAGTTTATGAAAAATATAAAAGACTTTGATTCCACTCATATTCTACCATGCTGGAAATCTTTAAAGCAAAAAATATTACGGACGATTTATGTGAATTCTATGTGGTTAAATGCTAATAATGAGTTTAATTGTATTAAGTTTAGTGCAGAGGATAATGGCTGGATGTTATCAGATGGTTCTCTCAAACCAACATGGTTTGAAGAAGATGCGACGCCTAAAGATGAGAAGGAGATGAGAAGGGTTCCGTTTTGCCATTTTGGCTCCAGAACCCTAAAAACTCGTACAGCTGGCTAACAAGTAACGTTGCGCGCTCACTCTGTGTCACTTTATTTTAATTACCTACCTAGCATCTTTAACGGCAGGCAACTCCTATTTGCAGCTATTTTTTAATAGGCAGACATATTACATCACGCACAGAAAAAGATTACCTTTAATGTGGTATAATTGAAATGAATATACGCCATATGCGAAAAATTTTAACAAAATTATAATAAATAAATAAATATCACGGGACAATTCACACCAATTGACCCAGTCCCAAAGTAAGCTAAGCAAAGCTTGTGTTATGGGTACTAGGCAACGGATAAACATACTTATATATATAGATACATACTTAAATACATATTAAACACCCAAGACCCGAGAACAAACATTCGTATTTTTCATACAAGTATCTGCCCCGGCACGGCCACGGGAATCGAACCCTGGACCTCAAGCTTCGTAGTCAGGTTCTCTAACCACTAGGGCCTAGTGACTAGGCCATCTGGTCGTCAATTATACCTGTTTACACGTGGCTGCGAAGAGATTACGGCAAAGCGATCAATGGCAACTGTACCTTTTCGAAGTCCTCATATACATTGCTGTGAAGTAGAATATGCTTTATTTCCATAGGACGTAAAAGAAATGTTTCACGAAAAGTCAATTAATAATATTTAAATTAATAGTAATGGTGGCTACTTTTTAATTGGCACCTCATGAGAATTCGGTTCCCCCATTTATAAAAATATGTAAAAAATTAAATCTTGGTTATCTACGTTATGTATGAGTGTACTAATTTTGCAGCCGGATCCCGTACTATTACTGATAATGTCACAAGCGTCACAAGGTTTATTTTGCGTGTAAAGGGTCGCTAGTGTCTACATAAAATCTTGAAGGTACTAAGAAGTTTCTTAGTTCCAATTTTCGCCGCATATTATTGTTTCTCGGCTTTCGTAAAAGGTGTGTACCTACCTATTGCACTATAATAAAAAAACATTAATGATTCAACTTCAATAACATTCTTCATCACTCTTCAGCCGGCATGCATTGCGGTGGGATTTGTGGGTTCTTTTAAATATTCAGAATCGATCATAAAGTGAAAAGTGACATTGTTACCCTTTTTAATTTTTGATTAATAACGAACGGCGACGCCGGGAAGCTAAGGTGTAAAAGAAGACAAAAGAAGGTCAAGGAAGGTTAGTTTTCCACAGTTATTTTTACTTATTGTATTTCTCATTTAAAGTTAATAAAAGAAGAAGCAAAGTATTCTGAAGAGTGAAAGTTTTAAAATCGCAAATAAGTACCATGTTGTTCTAGTATCGAAAATCACCCCCTCTCCCCTAAATATCTGACTTATTTTATTAGATATCCTCTCTCGTCCTTAGGCATAAGAATAAATAAGGTTTAGGCACGGTAAGTTAATTAAAAATAATGAAGGTTGTGTTTTGAAACAATCATCAACTATAACTACCTACTTAGGTAGGTAATCTTAATAGAGCAAGGTCTAGTTTTGGTAGGGTGTTCATAAAACACGTGATTTACCCAATACCCCGCCTCTGGTGATACTTTGGTTGATTCGCCGCATCCAACTTCATTCCTCGCGCACTAAAATCATGTGAGGTTTTTATTGCGATGCAACCACTATTTAGGTACATAGATACGACTTTATAATGTTCAATTTTTGCTTTTGCCCTACCAAATGAAAAAAAGTAATTAAAAAACTAAAAAACCCGACTGTGGTGTAAATAAAATAATAAATTAAAAAATCAAAAACCCACTTGCAGAAATTCTGAAAAGGTGGAAACAAGATAAAAAGTTCAATAATAATAAAAAGCTAACAGAACTCAACGAAAGAAATAAAAAAAAACTAAACATTTGAAACAAAATTTAAAGCATGTTAATGGCAGTCTCAAAATTTAACGCAACAATAAAATGCACTTGGAGGCATGGGAGTCAGTGGCTGCATGGGATTTAATGTCACTTCATGCCTAAATGACCACAGAGACATGATCAGAGTGTTTAACTCCAACGTCAAGTCAGTTCTACTGTACGGATGCAAAACATGGTTCGTAAGGAAGGACATCACCGATCGGTTGCAGGTGTTTGTTAACAAATGCTTGAGGCGCATCCTAGGAATTTATTGGCTGCGAACTGTCTCTAACGCAAGACTGTGGCAACTGACTGACCAGAAGCCAGTAAGCTGAGAAGTTTTGACGAGGAAGTGGTGATGGATTGGACACACGCTTCGAGGGTCAGATAACCACCTGCCCAAGCAGGGTCTCCACTGGCAATCTACTGGCACAGGACGGCCAGGACGTCCTCGGACCACATGGAGGCGATCAGTTGAGAAGGAGGCTGGCTCAATTGGTCTCGGCTGGGAAGAGCTGGAAGAAGCCGCGCAAGATCGAGCCAAATGGAAAACTCTTCTACAAGGCCTTTGTCCCTAACGAGGGATAACAGGAACGCATCATCATCATCATGCATAAATGATGATGATGATGCATGCCTCCGACTGCATTTTATTGTTGCGTTAAATTTTGAAAGAATGCCATCAACGTGTTTTAAATTTGTTTCAAATGTTTTGTTTTTTTTTTCGATTTCTTTTGTTGAGTTCATGCAGTTAGCTTTTTATTGTTATTGAACTTTTTATCTTGTTTCCACCTTTTCAGAATTTCTGCTGGCGGGGTTTTGATTTTTTAATTTATTATTTAATTTACACCGCAGTCCGGTTTTTAGTTTTTATAATTACTTTTTTATTTCTTGCTTTTTAGTGTATTACTGAGACCCAGATAAATTATTGAGTATTTGTATTAGGAATCCGTTGCTATTTAATTAAAGTTCAAAGCCAATTTTGAAATATGTAACAAAAAATCACCGACACTGTCACCGACATAGCTCGAAGAATCACCAGACTCAAGTGGTAGTGGGCAGGGCACATCGCTCGTAGAACTGACGTTCGAAAAGGCCGGAAGGCAGAAAGGTTCTCAAGTGGCGTCCGCGGACCGGAAGACGCGGTGTAGGTAGGTCTCCAACAAGATGGAGCGACGACCTGGTGAAGGTAGCGGGATCGCATTGGATGCGGATGGCGCAGGGCCGATCTGTTTGGCGAGCCTTGGGAGAGGCCTATGTTCAGCAGTAGAAGTCTTTCGGCTGAAATGTTGATGATGATGATATGTATCTTGTAGGTACTTACTTATTTATCCACATGGACTTCATAGAGAAAATTATTGTTCAAAGATATCTTAGCTGTTGGGACGACACTTACCTACATACATATAGTATAAATCTTCCCAGGTGAATTTTTCGCTTCGAGCCCTTATCTTTCAAAACAAACGGTATCGTCATAGTATTAAGGTTCAAATTTAATTTAATGGCTCGAAGCGAAAAATTCACCTGGGAAGATTTATACTTATAGAGCTTGTCTAATACGCGTGTTATCTCAAACATTTCTCTGAAATGTTTCATTTAATTTTCGAGATCCTCCTCCTAGGTTCTATTCATTTATGACGTAAGACGATTTAGGGGGAGGGGGTCTTGATATTTCTATATTTCTGGTAAGATCACAAAAATTCGCAAAGTTCTTTTTATGTTAGATAGGCCAGACAAACGAACTAATGGGTCACCTGATGTTAAATGAACACCACTGTCCATAGACAACCGCAGCGCTTTACACGATGCCAGTGCGTTGTCGGAAAAAAACAAAGTGTTTAAGTAAAAAAACTTAAAAATAAAACGAAAATTATTACCACAAAATAAAAAAACCGGCCAAGTGCGAGTCGAACTCGCGCACGAAGGGTTCCGTACCTTTATCTAAGAAAAAGCCAAAAAAAAACACGTTTTTTGTATGGGAGCCCCCTTAAATATTTATTTTATTTCATTCTATTTTTTAGTATTTGTTGTTATAGCGGCAACCAAAATACATCATCTGTGAAAATTTCAACTGTCTAGCTATCACGGTTCGTGAGATACAGCCTGGTGACAGATGGACAGACGGACGGACAGCGAAGTCTCAGTAATAGGGTCCCGTTTTTACTCTTTGGATGCGGAACCCTAATTAAGGGGGGGGGGGGGGTATGTATTACAATACCGAAGTACGAAAGACCGAATGTATTAAAACATCGAATGGTTCAAAAGACCGACACGATTTTTTTCTGAAACCGTTAACTTTTTAAAATTGTTATAAAACAAACCTAACCTAACCTAATGGGTTCTGTATGATGCCGTTTTAATAAATTCTAAGAAGTTAACGGTATCAGAAAAAAATCGTGTCGGTCTTTTGATCCATTCGATGTTTTAATACATTCGATCTTTCGTACTTCGGTATTGTAATACATACCCATTAGGGGAGAGGGGGCAGTAAAATTTTATTTTTTCTTACATATGCGTGCCCATATTAGAGACAGGCGTTTGAAGAATTTCGCTCCAGGGCGCTGAAAGTGAAGCTCATAATACGCTTCTTTGCTTTGCTGATTTTAGTTCAGTTTTCCGCTATCTTTTCTGCAGATTCTGGAGTACATTTAATTACCGGTTATTTGTTTAATTTATAGATACCTATCTGTTCGAGACTAAAATGTTCCGAAAAAGTGAATAATGAATATTTATAATTTGGTAGGATTTTTCGATTGGCATTTTTGACAAAAATTAAGAAAAAAAATCTGAGCCCCCCAGCCCCGGCGCCCCCCCAGACCAGGCGCCCTGGAGCTACTGCTCCCACCGCTCCCTGACGCCCCTGTGTACATGGGTATGTACAAGGGCGAATTCAGCAGGGCAGGGGGCCCTGCCTCTGGCCATCACACTTATTCATTGCTTTCTCTAGCATCCATTTTTAGTTTCCTCTTATAAAACATCTTGATTCAAAAATGCAGGGGCAAAGAATACTGAAGTCCAATGACTCATTTTTAAGTAACAAAATGTTTATCTACCTTGCAGTGCTACTTATCAGCTTATCACATTTGATACGGATATAACTCCCAAATACCCTGCCTGAGTCTTGAATCGTTTCTTGGATTGTATGTAGATTAACTTCGGTGACACCGAGGTATAATATATAGTACCTGGGCAGCCGACCTCTGCTCGGGCTGAAACTCGATACTAAGCGTTTTCCCAGAGCCGCGCGCGGCCGTTATATAATGTACAGTCAAGGGCAAAAATATGTATACACTTTAGTTCCTTGTCACTTTAACCACTGTGACAGTTCATATATGGCAGTTCAAATATGACGAAAATAGACAAGGTACTAAAGTGTATACATATTTTTGCCCTTGACTGCACTCTGTGGTACGGCTCGTACGTCTCGATTCCGATGCAGTGGACGCTTAGCTCTAGTGTTACGTTGCTTAACAACGCTATCTATTGTCAAGTAGCTTTAGTGTTGCTGTGTTGGTTATTAAGCAGTTACTCAAAAAGCATTTTTTTTCTGTTCTGTGCTCCTAATAATACTTTTTCTCACAAAAAAAGTAACTTTTTCTCACAAAAGAAGAAACTTGACGTTAACTTATGAAAAAAAAAACTTGAAAAAAAAACTAAAACCTTAAAAAAAAAGTGGAATCGAACCGAGGTCGGCTGGATCCGCGACCACCCGATTTCTACTGTGCTATTATGATCTGCTCGAAGCCGCCGAAATTTAGCTTTGTATTCTATCTAATGCATACAAAAATAGCCGGAAAACACGAGTAAAAGCGATTTTCTGAAAATTAAACATAGCTAGATCAGTTTTTCATCCCCGAAAACCCCCACATACCAAATTTCAGCGAAATCGTTGGAGCAGTTTCCGAGATCCTGATTATATAGATATACTAGCTTTTGCCCGCGACTTCGTCCGCGTAGAATTCCAATTTGTGGTAAAGCTCCTTCATCTCTTTCATTGTATAAAACAAAAATCCGGCACCGGCAACATCCATCATTATTATCATTTCATCATGAGTATCAGTTAGTGAATATTATAAATCCCGTTTATTCCCTATCCCGCGGGAATTTCAACAAATTTGTCCTTATTCTTTGCAAAATTACACTTATTTTTATCCCGCGGGTATTTTGCATTTTCCCCGAGAAAAGTAGCCTATGTCCTTAAAGCTTTCTACCGATAAAAGAACTTTTAAAATCAGCCGCGTAGTTGAGTTCACTTATTTTTTTCCCGTGGGAATTTTTATTTTTCACGGAGAAAATAGTCTATGTAAGTAAGGGTTAGTGTAGCTACTCACTAATAGGTGAAAGAAATTTTCAAATCAGCCCTGAAGTGAAATTCACTTCTTAATATCCCAGGGGAATTTTGCATTTTACCGAATAAATAGTAGGTAGCCTATACCAATAAAGGATAGTGAAGCTTTCTATTGGTGATTTTTTTTTAAACTCAGCCCCCAAGTTAATTTTACTATTTTCTATGCCGCGGGAATTTTGCATTTATCCGGAAAAAAGCATCCTATGTTAACCAAGGACAGTGTATCTTTTCTATTGGTGTAAGACATTTTAAAATGAGCTCCGAAGTTGAATTTTCTTTTTTCTATCCCTTGGGAATTTTGCATTTCCCCGGAAAAAAAGTAGCCTATGTCAATAAAGGATAGTGTAACTTTTTACTGGTAAAAGTTTTTTTTTTAATCGGCTCGGAAGTTTCAGAGATTATCTATCCCACAGGAATTTCCAAAAATCCTGCAATAAGTTTTTTTTTTGTTATGGTCATTTTCGTTAATACTGTATTTGAAAAAATTAGTAATTGTAGTTACGGAGATATGGTCCAGTTGATTTGAGTAGGTACCTACATATATAAATCCTGATTTAACTTTATCCCGTGGAAATTTTCAAAATTCTTTATATTCGCTTTATATTCTAATAGTCTAATTGCATGCCCAATTTGTACAGTTTAGTAATCTTCGTTATGGGCATAGGGTCACTCTTGATGAAATATATAAATCCCGATTATTCCTTATCCCGTGGAAATTCCGGAAAATCCTTTCTTATCGGATGCCTACGTCATATAAAGAACACACCCTCCACGTTTTAGGTCTCTACATACAGCGGTTTAGGCTGTGCGTTAATCCGGCAGTCAGTCATTTAGGACTTCAGGACAAAGCATTTTATATGTATTTGCATTGCACCAAGCTTTTATGCGAGTTCAACAATGATATTTGAATACTCAATTCGATTTTATTCGAAAAAGGTTGAACTCGCATAAAAGCTTCATCATCATCATTTCAGCCGTAGGACGTCCACTGCTGGACATAGGCCTCCCTCATTGACGTCCAATCATTACGGTTGGAACCGACTTGCATCCACCCTGAACCTGCGGCCTTCACCAAAACGTCCGTCCATCTCGTTGGTGGACGTCCCACGCTGCGCTTGTAAAAGCAAAAGCTTGGTGAAATGCAAATACTTAATACATATAATTAGCTATTATCAGAGATCAGATCAAGACGTGGTTGACAAACGTAGACAAAAATGGTTTGCAATATTTGAAGTTTCGTTTCGTTTACAATGTGTCAAAATAAAATGTAATTTAAATCAAAAGCACTAAGGAGTATTGATATCAACTTCGAAGCAAATCATCCCCAAAATAACTTTCTACTACTTTTTGACCCCGTCAAGGGATAAATTTCAATAAAATACGAAACACGTCTTCCATCAATTCTGTTAAAGAATGTTTATGCAAAATTTGAAGTAGATTGGACCAAGGAATCACGTTGTCCCATACAAACTTTGCCCCCCTTTTTTACCCCCTTCGGAGTAGAACTACGGAAAATCCTTTCTTATCGGATGCCTACGTCATACAAAGAACACACCCTCCAAGTTTCAGGTCTCTACGATCAGCGGTTTAGGCTGTGCGTTGATCCGTCAGTCAGGACAAAGGATTTTATATGTATAGATAATATATGTATAGCTATCGTGAGAGATTTTGTAAAAATGTCGCACGTTTTTGTATGAAATCTCGCGAATAAGCTATCGATGTACTTAATCTAAACCTATATCATATTTTTCCATTAATTTCAGAATAAAGACCACCACAATGAAATACAAAGCCCTAAGATTCGTAATGAAGGTTAAAAACGCGAAGGAGGACCATTTTTTAAAAGATTGTTCTCTCGTCATAGACGGAGATAGCTATTTTCGCAGTTTCTACAAAGAGAGTGGATGCAAGTTCATCCTAGGAGGTGAATTTGATAGATACGCTGATCATTTGATAAGAAAACTCAGTCTTTTTGTCAAAAGCAACGTAGAATGCTACGTGATTTTCAACGGAGCTATGAAAGCGGATCTTGAAAGGAGAAAATACCTGCATCAAAAGCTTATTGATGATAAAATGGCGCTTGTGCCAGGTGACGATAATTACTATGAGCCCGTATTCACGAAAGACGTGCAAAAACAAGTGCTTGAAGAACTAGGAATTAAATATTACGTATGTGAGCACGACGCCCGTGAAACGATGGTCGACGTTTCCAAAAGATACAAATGCGCAGTTCTCACAAACAACTTCGAGTATTGTCTGCTTGGCATGTCGTGTATAACACCAGATTCAGTAGCATACGACAAGAACAAAAAAGGGATATCGTGCAAAATACAGACTCCTGAAGGTCACAAAGCTTATTTTTGTTTAAATAATAACATGAAACCTGTATTTATGGCCGTGCTAGATGAAGATGGTCTTCTTTATCGGAAAATTCCTCAAATAATTGGCTTGCAGAAGAAAAACCCTATTGGGACCTTTATGTACTGGATTAATCGTCAGAGCCCGGCGGAAGCCATCGAAAAATTAGTAAAGATGTTGGATTCGGAAGCTGACCGCCAAAAGTTTAGGGACACTGTTGACGAACTAATAAAATTAATGTTGTTTAACAGAGAAAATCCAGCTGTTGAGTATTTTAATAAATCAGACTCGAATACTGCTACTGCCCCATACATATGCAGCGGTAACAATAGTGACTTCCTAAAAGGAGTGTCGATTGGACAAATAGCGATCCCTTACATAAATTTAAAGACCAACGGATGGTTCTCCGGATCATGGGTAATTTGCGACAAGAATAGAAACGACGCCATGCTGCCTGCAATTGATATAGTTCTATGCGCTTACAGCGTTTTATCAAATGCCAAGAAGAGTGAAATTACCTTCATTGGTCGAAGCGGTGCTAAAAGCTACGTCACTCAAATAATAAGAGATGTGAAATTCAGTAATAATAAAGAGGCGCCAGCAGATCTGTTTAAAGAATTCATTGACACAGCTCTACCTGGCTTTAACTGGTCATTACTGAACGATGTCCCGGAAGAGAGCTGGCTGCTAATAATATCTCTCCTGTACTACATATCTAAAGCTGGAAGTGCCTTCATCACACCGGCTTACAGCATCCTCGTGTCCTATTTGATTCTAGGACCCGTGACCAAGAAAGTTGGTCTAGTAAAACGCAGCAACTTGACGATGTGCCACAGTCTTGCGTTGGATGGCAGAGACACCGAGAATGAATGCACTTATGAGGACTGCCTCAAGGCAGCTCATGCTGTGATAGATTATTTCGACGAGGCAAAAATTAAGAAGACCTTCGATAGAGGTGTGCTACATAGCTTGGCGGAGTTTCAACACTGCTTGCAGCAAATGAACTATTTGAACAAGTTGTGCGGCGAGAAAATTAAATGTACGAATTATTATAAAACATACAATGGTACTCTGGTGTTTAACGTTTTGCTTAGGATGAAAAAGTCCGAGGATCTGATGGTTTTCCTTGAAAGCCATTTCAAAGGCAGCCCTTCTGTGTTAAAGTTTTACAAACATGTTAAAGAGGTTTTTGATAAATGTGTCTCTGCTGTGCAGAATAAAAGTGAACTAAGTACATGATTGATTCTGGAGTCACTTTGCGGAGGTCCATTTTAATGAACTACCTACAACTTGTTGCCTGCTACTTCGTAGTCGCAGAGTAGAACGGTAAAGGGTTGCTGTTCACTATCATTAAAATAGACTACACACATTTAGATAAAATAACATTTCAAAATCGATTTAAGTATTAAATTTCTAGATACTTACACATTACGAGTATGTGGTGAATAAACAGATTTCCATACTATTACACGAAAAATTTATTTGAAGCCGGAAGAAAAAGTGTTCCTATGCTCTTGATGTCCTGCTTTCTTTCTTCGTCGACTAGGTACGCCTAACCTCTTGAGATACAGAAAAATGATTTTGTATTTGAATTAGGAATCCTTTAGTTATTTAATTAAAGTTCAAAGTCAATTTTGAAATGTGTACAAAAAATTTTACGCAGGGTCTTAGGAGGCTAATGTCCAGAACTATATTATATGTCTTCAACCGTACCCATACCTACACTTTTGGTTAAGTAAGATATTGAGTGAGATCGTGTTTGTTTGTGAATAAAATCATAATACGTTTGTTTTTTTTCGTACTATCAGTAGGTTGATCACTTTTTAAGTATTTTTCAGCTAGATAAATGGTAGGTGATTAATTTAGTTTACTGTAGTGTCCCACTATTGGGCAAAGGGCTGACACTGCTAATTAAGTTAGAGTAGAGCCATCAGTTTAACGAGCGATGTGCTCACCCACTGTCACTTGAGTCTGGTGATTCTTCGAGCGGAGACGATGGGGGCAAAAGGTTCTCGAGTGGCGTCCACGGATCGGGAAACGCAACTCCAACAAGACGGAGCTTCGACCTTGTTAAGGTTGCGGGAACGTGTTGGATGCGGATGGCGCAGGACGGATCTATTTGGAAATTATGATGATGATTATAGGGCGCTACACGCTGTCCAAGTACGCTGAAGTACCTAACGCGTTATAGGCAAAATCAATAGATGGCGTTATCCGAGCGGGTGTTGCGCTTTAAAAATGTTACCGCCACCTTATTTAGGCAAAACTCTAACCCCCTGTTTCACCATCCAGTATTGTAAATGTTTTTCGTGAAGGTATTTCTAACGCAAGCAAAGCCAAGGGTTAACGCTATACATTTAGATAAAATTTAGTTTTAATTAAGTTAGTTAAGTTAAGTTTTGTTAGTTTGATATTAATGACACGTTCTTGTTTTTATTACAGTAGAACTTCTAGAAAGTAGAAAATTAAATACATATTATGCTTTTTATTGGGTGTATTTATTTAATTTCCGTCAATTAAGTAATATATTATTGAATTAGGTAGTTTCTGTCAAGCTTTACATGATAAATGATAATACATATCGCCACTACTTTGAAACCAATGTAAATCAAAATGAACCTTGATTGAGGCTGACTCAGTAAAGTTCACTTGACTAGATTTTTGATTTTGAGATACAAGCTTCATCTTCTATGTTTTCAAGCATGAGATTTTACCTTGTTATTTTCGAACCATGACTTGGCTGTATAGTTTTAATATCTAAACCTTCACATTTTTTTTCGAAGTGTGCTAAGCCCTCATGAAGACTAATGGAAAACAAAAATATCGTTTAAATTAGGGTAAATCTAAATTATTTTTTGACAATACCGCAACCTATTATGAAGGTAGTTTGAAGTATTAGGAATATAAGATTGTACATGGAAGGAATACAATAAACGTTAAAATATAAAACAAAGTCAAAATATGCATAATTTTAAATTTGTGATTATTAAGTAAGTACTAAGTTTTTAAAATGTACCTATGTGTTAGTGAAATCCATCGAAATGTTTAGTTACGTGTGTGCGTTACCCTTTGAAATTGTTCTTTTTTTACTCGACTGCCGAAGGAGGGTTATGTTTTTCAAGCGTATGTATTTATGTATGTATC
The DNA here is from genome assembly GCA_947563465.1 of Archips xylosteana. NCBI lineage: Eukaryota > Metazoa > Arthropoda > Insecta > Lepidoptera > Tortricidae > Archips > Archips xylosteana. The sequence goes on from OX387358.1 coordinate 17,008,702, forward strand.
ATTCTTTGGCACGCCCTGCATCCTAAACGGCTCGATGGATTTCAAAGTGTGAGGTGTCATTAGATTCGTCTCAGTTGTGCAAGTGACATAGGGTATATATTTTTCCGGAATTCCCGTGGGAACCGGAATTACACAGGAAACACGGATTTACGATACTTCTTATACGATTTCAAAACTTCCTATTGAATTTGAGTTAAATTTGGCACTCATATTTAAATCTGTTACGGGGGATAAAAGCAGAGCGTTTATACCTGCTGAGCTGGCAACGGTGCATTTTTGCTAGTTTTTCTCGATTATTCCATAAAAATTGAATGAAAATTAAAAATGTTTTGTATACAAATTGTTCTAATATTAAGTTAATGTGTCTACTGTAATAATAATTCGTGATAAGACTTTTATTTTCTTTAAAAACCGTTAGGTAATAATTTGTTCGTTTTTAAAGAAAATAAAAGTCTATTACGAATTATTATTGCAGTAGACACGTTAACTTATATTATTATATTAGAACAATTTGTATACAAAACATTTATAATTTTCATTAAATTTTTATGGAATAATCGAGAAAAACTAGCAAAAATGCAACGTTGCCAGCTCAGCAGGTATTAAACGCTCTTAAGTACGGTCAAGTGCAAAATTATCTATCGATTTAATCCTCTCATTATAATGTACTGACAAAACAACCTTAATTCGAAGACATAAGAGCCATGGGACATATTTATGAGTTGTATGCATCCCTATATACTTGACTGTACCTAGTATTCTTTTCGGTGAGCTTCGAACCAGGACCAGCCAGTGAGTGTAACAAAGCCGAAGGAAATAGGTACGCGTTTTTCACTTGAATTTTTCATTTGATGGGCATTATCACTTTGATTTGTTGTATCATCTCATCATCATCCTCCCAGCCTATTGGAACCGTGCACGACGGTGACGCCGCGTAGCTTTGACAACATTTCCTCCTCATTTACTTCCAATTTTTGCCATGTTGTGCGCTGCGATCGTTTTCTGTACCCCACCACCCGCTTCGCACATAGCCTATACATATGTATACGTCCCACTGCAGAGCACAGGCCTCATAGAATGAGAGGGCTTGGCCGTAGTTTCCACGCAGGCCCAGTGTAAATTGGGAACTTCACACACACAATTGAATTCCTTCTCAGGTGTGAGCAGGTTTCCTCACTATGTCCTTCACCATAATTTGTTTTATAATTTTTGTATAATACAGTTTATTATCCACTTAACAACATATTTAAACACAACAACAAAAATTCAATGTTATTTGATCAAGACGATCCACTTTCGACGTTTTGCGGCCAAGCACCCGCTGCTTAATTTACATACAATCTTGCCTACTTCCCAGCAAAGGGGTAGGCAGACTATTTGTTTCCCACCTGCTACGATCCTGACATACATCTTTCACTTCCACAACACTCAATAAGTCTTTTCATACACCTAAATTTTAGTTAATTTATTGAATCAGGCGTTACTTTGCGGAGGTCCATATTAATGAACTGGTCGCGGGTGAGCAAAGGTAATTGTTTCAGTTCATGAAATTTTAGGTGTATGAAAATAAACTTATCTATTAACGACCGCTTTAGCCTAGTTGGTAGTGACCCTGCCTACGAAGCAAGAGGTCCTGGGTTCAAATCCCGGTAAGGGCATTTATTCGTGTGATGAGCACGAATATTTGTTCCTGAGTTATGGATGTTTTCTATGTATTTAAGTATTTATTTATCTATATAAGTATGTTTATCGTCGTCTAGTACCCATAGTACAAGCTTTGCTTAGTTTGGGACTAGGTCGATTTGTGTAAGATTGTCCCCTAATATTTATTTATTTATTTTTATTTATTCATTAAGCATTATACTCGACAAAACCACTATGCCAAGATGTAAACGGTGTTGCCTTTTTTTCAGAAAAAACAATGAAAAAATACGCAACCCTCAGAAAGTTTTTGAAGAAATTCAAGGACTTACAAGAAGACTATGTACTGAAAGATTGTCCGCTCCTGATAGACGGTGACAGCGTCTTTCGTAACACTTATAAAGGCAGCTTCTGCAAGTTCATCCTAGGAGGCGAATTCGACAGGTACGCTTATCACTTGAAAAAAATCCTCACCCCCTTAATTAAGAGCAACGTCACATGCTTCGTGGTTTTCAGCGGAGCCAAGAAATTAGACATTGAAAGTAGAAGAAAAATACACCAAAAGCTTATTGATGTTAAAATGTCTATTGTTCCGGGCGATGACCAGTACTATGAGCCAGTATTCGTCAAAGATGTTATCAAGCAGGTGCTTGAAGAACTGAGTATAAAATATGCGGTATGTGAGTACGATGCCTATAAAACCCTTCTTGATGTATCCAGGGCGTACAATTGCCCAGTCCTGTCGAACAACCTCGAAATCTGCCTAATGTTCATGTCCTGCATAACTCCAGATTCGATGGTATACGACGAGAAACAGAACTTAATCTTATGCCAGATTCGAACTTCAGAAGCATATTACTATCGGCAATGTAAAATCCACCACACGAAGAAACCCTTGTTCATGGCTATAATTGACGAGACTGGACCCCTTTTTAAGAAGATTCCCGAAATCATTGGATTTATCCCAAAGAAGGGTACTAATCCAACTGGGTATCTGATGTACTGGGTCAAGCAACACGATCTTGAAGATGCCACCTGCATCATAGCCAATCTGCTAGATAAAGAAACAGAGCGGGAAACGTTTGAGGAGTTGATGGACGAGCTACGTCTGATATTCTTCTCTCCCAAGGACTACTTTGTCATTGGGTATTTCAGATCTCAGAAAAACTATGGTATTAAGAAGGACACCAATCTCTTGTTTAGGTATAGAGTGATGACAGGAAGAATAGCGGTTCCATATATAAATTTGAAAAACGGGAGTTTTTCTGGATCTTGGGTGATTTGTGATAAAAACAAGCGTGATGCCATGCAACCTGCAATGGAGATTGTCATGTGCGCTTACGAATTTTTATCGAATTACCAAGAACAAGTTATGTTTCATACTACAGAACAAGTTACTTTTATAAAGCGGAATGCAGATAAAACTGATTTAGAACTCGTTGAGCGAACTCATAGCTTCTACATTTTTGTTGATAAAGCTATGAAGGATTTTGATTGGCGTAAGTTAAATGAAGTACCGAAGGAATCTTGGCTTCTCATAATAACTCTTGTATACTGTATGAACCGTATAGAAAACTTCATCACTCCAGCATACAGTATTATTCTTTCCTATGTGATGCTTAGTGCGGTGTCGGAAAAAGTAGGTTTGATCAAACGTACTAAATTGTACAGCTGTTTGTCCAACAGTAAACCTGAAAGCAATGAATGCAAGAATGAGTGCACTTATGAAGATTGTCTCACTGCTTCTAAGGCTTTATTAGATTATTTCTATGAAGGTGATCTTAGAGAGAATTTTGACCGAAGCACTCTACATGATTTGGCAGAGTTCCAACATTGTTTGCAGCAAATTAATTACTTAAACAAACTGAACGAAGGAAATATGTGGGGCGATGAGGGAAAATGTACGACTTATCACAAAACGTACAATGGCACTTTCGTGTACAATATACTCCTTCATATGAAAAAGCATAAATCTCCAATGGCTTTTATTAAACGTCATTTAAAGACCAGTCCCTCTGTGTTAAAGTTTTACATAAAATTGAAGGAAGTTTTTGAAAGTTGCCTGATTAACTTTTATGGAGAAAGATTATGTAAGAAACAATTCTACTTATCATTGTAAACTTAAATAATATAAGTACGTCTAAGATGTCATGTGTACAGCAATAGCGGCTCGGCAATGACTGCACAATCAGCGACATTAATAGACATAATTTCACGCCTAAACGGCTGGACGGATTTGGATGAAATTTGGTATGTAGATAGTTGGACGTCTGGAAAAACATATTAAGCTACTTTTTATCCCAATATTCCTATCATATCCATGTGAAATTCCAAAATCTTAACCGCTTAGTGTAGACATATTATGAATTTTGCACAAGTGTTTGTCATCACTACATAGTATAAAACAAAGTCACTTCCCGCTGTCTGCCTGTCTGTCCCTATGTATGCTTAGATCTTTATAACTACGCAACGGATTTTGATGCGGTTGTTTTTAATAGATAGAGTGATTCAAGAGGATGATTTATATATATATATATAATACATGCATAATTGCACCCTTGCGAAGCCGGGACGGGTCGCTAGTACAATATAAATTAAGACTACAATATTAAATACTAAAATTCTTAGAAATTCCCATGGGAAATGTATGTATGTAAATTCATTATTGTACAAAAAAAAACAAAACACTATTGACAACCGTTGAACTGTTGTATGTGTACATAGGAGAACTTACCCCTTTAAGGGATCTGTACCAGTCAACCTTTGACTGGTTGAAAGGAACATTTAGCAAGGGACCGACAATCAGTAAGTCAAACCTAACTCAATACATACAAAGTAAGAAAGGACAAAAGAAGGAACAAAATAAGATAAGTAAAACTAAAACATTAGGAAAAAATACTATGCTAAACTGTATTATTTCCTTTTTTATTTTAATTTTGTGAAATTTTTATTTCTTAAAAATAACTAGCTCTTGCCGCGACTCCGTCTGCGAAAAATTCGTTTATCGATATCCCGGGGAAACTATGCAATTTTCAGTACCTCTACCATGAGTTACACTAGTTTACAGTGACCGTACTCGCTAGCGACGGCGTAAATGATTTGTATGGAGAATTGTACTTCCGTAAGTGACCGCTAGAGGCGCTGTACACAATTCTCCATACAAATCATTTACGCCGTCGCTAGGAAGTACGGTCACTGTAAACTAGTGTAACTCATGGTAGAGGTACAGGGATCAAAAGTATCCTACACATATGTAAGGTATGTTAATCCAAGGTTTATAAACTATCACTGTGCCAAATTTCATCCGTCCAACCGTTTTAGCGTGAAATAGTAAAAAACATCTGTCCATTTATCGATCAATACATACTTTCTGAATTATAATGTTAGTATGATAGATAACTGCGCATAGTCGCCAGCACTTATGACCATTTATTTTTCTTTTATTTATCGTAACGTGACAAGATTCACGTATTGCAATTAGAAAGTGTTGAACACTGTACACTTTACCAAGCAGAGAGTTTTTTAAGTTTTTTCTTGACTGATTGATTATAGTTATAATAAAACGTTGATTTTCACTGGCATTGTTTTATTTAAATTTCATCTTCGGTCCTAATTATAGAGGTCAATATTCAGAGTTTTTATGGCGTTTTATTTTCATCATTCTCTCCTCAGCAAATATTGTTTTCACTTCTCATGCTCGTAAATTTGTTCTTGATGTCGAGAGAATGCTGAATAAAATAGCTTTTTATGCTCTTGTGCATAAAATCTTCGTCTAAGACCAAGGCAATCAGCCGCAAACAGCCACAAACAGTAGAAATTATATTTTTAGAAATTAAATTAAATTTATGGGTTTATTGTTTTGTTTTTATAAAACTGGTGTTTTAATCGCACGTCCTCTAAAAAAGAGTCTTAAAACAAAAAAAGGAATTTGAGAAAATTGCAATTAAAGTTTAAGGTTTAAAGTTTAAAGTTAATATTTGCAGTTTTTTGTGTTATGACAGTATTGACAGTTTTTTACAGGATGTGCAATATAACGAAATTAATAAAAATAGACAAATCTAGTAAGTAAATTATTATAGCAATTGCAATGCATGAAAAATAGGAGCTTGTAAATTTAATTTTAAATGTTGCTGTTTAATTTCCTTGCAATTGAAGTGAAAAGCAGAGTATAAAGCTCGAGAAGCCGTACCGGCTCGGGTGGCTATGTGCGTCTCGGGTACAATGGCTCGTTTTGTGCTCTTGTTGTACAATATACTATTTAAGAGATGACGCTTCGAGTAAACTTTTTATGACAACGAAAGACAGTTTGTCTAGTACCCATAGTTAAAGCTTTGCTTAGCTTGGGACTATAGGTCAATTGGTGACAACTGTCCCATGATTTATTATTATTATTATTATTCACTCTGGCCTTATCACCATCATCATCATCATTTCAGCCGTAGGACGTGCTGGACATAGGCCTCCAATCATTACGGTTAGAAGCGACTTGCATCCACCCTGAACCTGCGGCCATCTCGCTGGTGGACGTCTCACGCTGCGCTTGCTAATCCGTTTGGCTATGTCGGTTTACCCTGTTCTTTTAAGGATCTAGCCTTATACCTACCTACTACGAAATTCGATATTCGAACTTCGTATCATGACGTTCCGTTCACGCTTATACTTAGTATTAAACAGAAGAGTGGTAAAGATGGAACGATAGAAACTTTGAATTTCGAATTTCTTTCTTTTCGAAACAGATGTATAGTTGGGGTAAGAAAAGGTTCGTCACTTTTCGACTCTATGTCAACGAATTAAGGTCGAAAAGTGACGAACCTTTTTTTACCCCGACTATACAAAGGCGAACTTATCACTTAATTCCGTTAACCTTTAAGTCGCCTGAAGTGTATGGAATCACGTTTAGGCGCGCGAGTTTTTCGAACTACCCGTACTTGATTTTCTTGTACATAATCTAATCACTCTTGCAATATCCTGCAATTTATCCGAAGATACATCTCGATGCTCACACTTGCCTATCGATATCACAAGGGAAAAATGCGAATGCGGAAGGGAAGGAGGGAAAGTGGGAAGGGCGGGATACATCCAACATCCCAGTAAAAAAAATATTTTTCTTATTTCAACCGTTTCACGCACCCTTCTGGAGTAGTAATGAGTTCAGTGGAGAGTTTTGGGATTCTGAAACTCTACCCACCCAATGGTCCAGATTCTAACATGATTTCTGTACTTATTGGTTACTATATTGTAAAATACACTAGAAGATACTGGCAAATTAAAAAAAAACTAAACTACAAAACTAATTGAGTTTTGCTTTGTAGATATTTATGATAGATGTTTATTACTTAGATAGATGTTTATTACTTTGGAGTAATGTGATTTAAAATTCGGTCCCGTGAGCCAACTGACCCTAATCATCGCATTAAAAAAACGTGCATTTTATTTTCTCTGTAAACAGCTCCGTTTTTTCACCTCACGGGGAAATGCACGGTAATTTGACGTGAAGCGGTTATGGCGGCCGTGGCTGCGCAGTGCGGCCGTAGCCTCGACTCGCGCTCCCGCGCACCACCTCCCCATGTTTACCAACATCACAAAAATGTAAACAAACCAACTTAACATCCAAAAAATCATCGTCAACTTTTGCCGTGAAAGTTAACCGAATGATCTCAACATATCGTGTTTTATCGACTAGATAACGGATTTAATAGTGTAAAAGCGAGCATTTTTGCTTGTAATTTACGGAATAGCTCGTTAGCGAATCACTATGTGTGTAGACAGTGCAAATTTTCTCTAGAATTCCGACGGCTCGGGCATATGAGGACGTATCGTCTGGTGGAGAATAGGAATTGTCGAGCGTGCTTTGGATTTTCTAAACATGTGTTTTCTGAACGTGTTGCGGCTTCACGTGTCGCAGAATCAGAGGCAGAAGCGTCTGTATAAGCAGTATATGGAGCAGTTGGCGGGGGCTTACGTTGAAAGATGCACGGACTTGAACCCTGGGCACTGGGAGCGGAGGTACAACTGTGTGGGGACTCCCGAGTGGCAGTACTCATTGCCGGGTGAAGAAAGCTGGTGCGGCAGCGAGGGATCCCGGTCCTGTTGCGGCTCGGAGTGTGACAGTGGCCGTTGCTCGTCGCCTTGTTGCTCGGAAGTCATCTTTAACGGAGGCCAGCACTTCAGTGGGAAGGGGCACGCCTGTCGCCCTTTCCCTGTTTGCTATCCTGGGAATTTTGGGTGAGTAATCTTGTTCGTTATCCATTATAGTAAAAATATTTAAAGTAGAATTAAACAGGGTGTCACAAAACTCAACAATAATCCGGTAGTCAACGTCATAAATAAGTGATCACTTTTGTACCTTGTCGCTTATAGTCGTTACATAAATAAATAAATAAATAAATATTAGGGGACAATCTTACACAAATCGACCTAGTCCCAAACTAAGCAAAGCTTATACTATGGGTACTAGACGACGATAAACATACTTATATAGATAAATAAATACTTAAATACATAGAACACATCCATAGCTCAGGAACAAATATTCGTGCTCATCACACAAATAAATGCCCTTACCGGGATTTGAACCCAGGACCTCTTGCTTCGTAGGCAGGGTCACTACCAACTAGGCTAAAGCGGTCGTTACATAATTTCATACAAGACGCTTAACAAACAAGACGCGGCTTTTCAAACAAGACGTTAAAGTGACAAGGTACATAAATGATCACTTATTTATGACGTTAACCCTACCTGGCTAGAGGCTGTGTTATAACAGTTCTGGAAAAATTAATAAGGAAGAAGATCCACTAGAACTACACGTTCTGTTGGCGTTCTTGTGTTCACAGTGTGTAATCGTATGTTTTAGGTTTTTGTGTTTAGTTTTTAACCCTTCGGCTGTCTAAGCACTGATCAGTGCCAGAATCACAAGACATACAGATACATGTGAAATTTTGCGACAGACGAGGGGTTGAACGGGTCCCACTGTAAAACAGCGCTGCGGCTTGCCGCAATGCCGTGTAGGGTCTAATTTATACTATTCGATGTTTTTTTATTTGTATTTTTTCTGAATAAGTAGGTAAATGTAATAAATATTGCTCTAGCTAGACAATACCTAAATGCTGCTCAATGTCCTAAATAAAGAGATGTCTAGAGAACGGCATCTCTTTCCCTAGGACAGTGACCAGGGGCTAAACTCAGGAACGGCCCAACATACGGTTTGCGAGCGGTAATTCAATCGTTTGGGAGAGGATAGGAATGGGTTGAGCTTGGGATGAGCCTTATTTTCCTGTTAATTCGCTTTGTAAATAAATAAATAAGGCTCATCCCAAACTCAGCCCAAACCTCTCGCAAACCAGTGTTTTTTGGCGTTCCTGATTAGCAATTCAAACCAAACCCAAACCAAACGACTGAATTTAATTATTATTAATTTAGCTTCAGCACTCTGATAATTTACTTGAGAATAAAGCTAAAAAAAACCTCTGTATATTCATGCTGGAACAAATAACACCTGCTCTCACGCATGCGTCAGATGACACTCGTAGTACGCTCTGATAATGACGGAGAATGCAAGAAAAGCTGCGTGCGCGCACGGCGAACCGGCAACATCCTAACAGTACAATGTTAAGTGCATTATGTCATTGAAAAAAGGAAGTCTTTATAGTTTTTAGGGTTCCGTACCCAAAGGGTAAAAACGGGACCCTATCACTGAGGCTCCGCTGTCCGTCCGTCTGTCCGCCTGTCCGTCTGTCACCAGGCTGTATCTCATGAACCGTGATAGCTAGACAGTTGAAATTTTCACAAATGATGTCAAAGTCAAAGTCAAAATTCTTTATTCAATTTAGGCATCAAATTGATGCTCCTATGAACGTCGAAAAATCTACCACCGGTTCGGAAAAAACCCTGTTGAGAAGACACCGGCAAGAAACTCAACAAGGTATATTTTTTCCAATCAGATCTACATTGTTATTAAATGACATACATCTAAAGTATTTAATACAATTAAATGTATGTATGTGTTATGTATTTCGGTTGCCGCTATAACAACAAATACTAAAAAACAGAATTAAATAAATATTTAAGGGGGCTCCCATACAACAAACGTGATTTTTTTTGCTCGTTTATGCTCAATATTGATAACGACAACAGGTAGACGCTTCAAATATTCACAGAATATTTAGTTATATATATATTCACTTTAAAAATAAATTATTAAATTAAAATAACACAAATACCTAGTTAAGGAGGGCTCCCATACAACAAACGTGATTTTTTTGCAGTTTTTATAGATAATGATACGGAACCCTTCGTGCGCGAGTCCGACTCGCACTTGGCCGGTTTTTCCATTTGTATTCATTTTGGGTCGACAAATACTGGGTCGTATACTATCCGCACCCGTAAATACAATAAACTAGCTATTGCAAAGTGGTTCCGTCTACAAAGAAATTGTTTATCGCTATCCCGCGGGAATTATGCAATTTCCCGGGATAAAACTATCCTATGTCCTTCCCAGGGTCTTAAACTATATACAGACAGACAGACAGACACACTTTGGCATCTATATAAATAAAAATGAATCACCGAAATGTTTGTACGCGCATAACTCCGATCGACTGCACCAAATTGGATAATTCTTTTTTTGTTGCGTTTGTTAATGCCAGGATGCCAGGAGAAGGTTCTTATGAAAATTCAGAAAAAATACAACGGGGGCGAAGCCGCGGGCATCAGCTAGTTTATAATATTATATGTTGAACTGAACATAGGCTTCCCCAAAGGCTCGCCAAACAGATCGGTCCCGTGCCATCCGCATACAACGCGATCCTGCAACCTTAACCAGGTCGTCGCTCCTTCTTGTTGGAAGCCTACCTACAACACTGCGTCTTCCGGTCCGTGGACGCCACTCGAGAACCTTTGCCCCATCGGCCATCAGTTCTACGACCAATGTGCCCTGCCCACGCACTGCCACTTGAGTCTGGCAATTCTTCTCTTCGGAGGATTTGCTTAGGTTTTAATTAATTGCTTTACTTCGTTTACCTACTTACCTATAGAAAATGCTGGCTCAGAAACTGGCTTGGCTCCAGTGACGTAACTATATGGCGGCAGGGCTAGCAAAATGCCACGGGCCCCCGACCCTAGCTAGAGGGCTGCGGTCCAAGAGGCCGCGAGCTGCAAAGTAACGTTAAAATTAAATTAAAACGTTTTTACTGGAAGGGTCCTATCCAATAATATGCCACTGGCCTCAGATGGTTTAGTTTCGCCACTATTGGCTACTAGCAAACAAAAATGGAAGTAAGTGCATAACACTCAATTAGGTATTTTATTCAGAACATAGTGTGCAAGTTTGTCGTAGGTAAATTATCAACTTGTTTTACCTGATTAATATGCCAAGCACTGCCAATCCAACCGCAGATTCGCATCTTACATTTCCCATGTCGAACCGATAAAAAAACAATTGATGTTGCAAAAAAAAGAACGCTTGTCTATGGGAAACGGTTCGATGGTTTCTGTATAGTCTGTTACAATACTTACAATTATGTTTTTTGTTGGCTGTTACATGCTACAGCCTTTGCTTAAAAGTCAAATCAGTTTTTTTAAAATCACGTTTTGCTATAGTTGGAATTAAAATATAATCGTATTAGAATAAGATTGAATTTTCGTGTCCTACTGCGAGTTTCTGATGTAATGTAAAATAATTTCACGAATCAGTAAAATGAAGTGTACCTATTTAGCAAACAAATCGCACTCCTAGATCAAGAGTGTATTAACTCAAAATAATCCACTATTTTAATTTAGACCTTCTAGAAACTCAATTAAGTCTAAAATAAAATGTTATATTATTTTGAGTTAGTTGTGACTTGTTCAAGGAATTGTAGGTTAAATATCGTATAGAAGGTCCTTATCTACATTATGGTCGGTCTACTGCTACCTAAATCCGTTTAAAAATTTGATTATATATCCTCTTATGAATTATACACACTATGTGAATTAATAAACTATACGACATATATCTCGATAAATACCCGTTATTAAGCATAACTATAAGTTTTTTCCCTATCCAGTATCCGGCAGTACGCAACTATCTGGTATTCGGCCGAATAGTAAAATTATGGCCGGACAGGCCGGATACCGAATACTGGCCGGATATCCATTGCATCTCTACTTACTAATAATCCGACACGGAAGAATTATTTTACCGAACTACAGACGACACGTTTTAATATTCTTCTACTTGACAGAGTCATAATTTTATTTTAAAACTAACTAACTAATTGTCTGATAACTTACGCAAAGCCAAAACCAATCGATAATAGCTTAGTGTTGCCGTTATTAAAATATTTAAATTGACGCGAGAGCACGCATGGCTGGCCGCAATGCACTGCTGAGATTGCAAAAGGTTACTGCACCGCTTGTGGGGAAATTATGGATGTCGCTGTAAATTAAGTTAGTAATATAACAAATTATTAATTTATTTGGGACTAGTCTTTACCGGCATCGTTCGCGTAAAATATTAAATCTGGCAGTCGAATGGAAATTCCGAGATTGTACTAAAATCCTATGGGAATTCCCAATAATGACATTATGGTCTTCATTACATTGTATGACGAACGCCTGTGCAAAATTTTTGTTGAGATTATGGAAATTTTTACATGGATCGGGATAACTTCCAAACGTCCTTCGTTTTTTTAGTATTAGAAATAAGGTAAACAAATCTTGATGAGTCTTTTTATTGCAAAACTCTTTTAAAAAAATAATAACTATTACTTATGAAACCAAAAGAATGTAATTTATTTTTCGAAAGCGTTTTTCAATAAAAAGACATCAAAATCGCTTAACTTCTTTCTAATGCTAAAAAAAACGAAGTTTAGGTATGTACCTACCTGCAGTCGAGGAAACTGAATTTCTTACCAGGGTGGAAACTCGTCACAATCATTTTCCCGATGATTTTTTGGCAGATGTAAAAAATGTCAACTGTCATTTAGAACAAAAAGGTACTTTGTACGCAATTCAGTTTCCTTGACTGTAAATACCAATTTTCATTCGAATCCATCCAGCCGTTTTAGCGCGAAGAAGTACCAGACATACAAACTCACAAACTTTCGAATTTATAATATTAGTGCATAGTAGGATTGCTCATTACATTATTATACAGTTGTTAACTGATTAAAGAGTAAACCTGGTTGACGGCCAAGAAGAGTATGATGGAATGACATTTTTTTTTTATTTAATATAATCAAGAGCACATATAAATAAGGTTGAAATTATTATGCCACTATTGGAAAACCCACTAGAGGTTTATGTAATAGTAGGCGAGTTAAAGCGGTTCAGTACAAGTTTTAATTAACTAAACTAAAGTACCACCAGGTAGGTACATATTCTGTGACTATAGGTAGAGTACAGTCAACCAATTTGATTCCTAGGCCACTATAGTACCTTGTCGCGTTAACTACTAGACAATTACAACGTCAGTCTGGTGCGAGTCAAAGCATTACCAACTTTCCGAACACAATTTGCAATAAACGTAAAGAGTTGTTTTCTATGTATTTAAGTATTTATTTATTTATATAAGTATGTTTATCGTCGTCTAGTACCCATAGTACAAGCTTTGCTTAGTTTGGGACTAGGTCGATTTGTGTAAGATTGTCCCCTTATATTTATTTATTTATTTATTTATTTATTAAACGTTTTCGCTCTATGACATGAGAGGAAAAAGAAGTTTTGACAGACGGCCAGTGACAATTGTAGTTATTACGAGTAATACACAAGCAAACTCCTTTTCACCTCACTAGCTCGGAAAGCCCTTTTTGTTTGTTTGACATCTATTGAGAAAATCGCTTTTTATCCACATGTGAAGAAAGAATTTTGACATTTGAGGGCAGCTTAAGTGATATTTGACAGCTAACAAAACGTAAAACGTTAAAAGTGCTGAATTGTTAAAATCACAATTAATGAATTGCATCGAGTAAAAAACACTAAATACAGTATTACAACTTTATTTTTATTCATAAATATCAGCATTCAACATTAACCTTCATTCTTGTTGTAAAAACGGATAAAATGTTATGACAGTCCAAGTAAGTCTCAATCAATTAAATATTCGCATGTTTTTCTAATTATTTTCCTCGCTGTAGTGAGGTGAAAAGTTTTGTGTTATACACGGGTGAAAAGTTATTTTACGTCTCGTGTGTTGAAACACTCGCTATCGAAAGGATTCTATTTTTGAACCACTCGCTTCGCTCGTGGTCAATCATAGAATCCTTTCGATAGCTCTTGTTTCAAATGAACACTCGCTGGTAAAATACAACTTTCCCCCCTTGTATAACAAATAACTATTCCTATTCAATATCGTTGACACACGTTCGCAAAGATCGAGTTTGTCATCATGACATACATCACCCAATAATCACTGTTCGTTTATTCATTTTGACATGGTTCTATAGTGGCCTAGGAATCAAATTGGTTCACTGTACCTAAATAGCCGTTTTTAATAATTTTCGTAAACACAACTTCCGCATGCAAGGTTGTTCTAAGTACAAATTATTAAACACGTGCGTGCGCGAGATTTCGATTGCACGTCATTAAAATGAAAGTGTATCCGCAATTCAAATAAGTGCAATATAAGCCGTACGTAAATGTAAGGAGTTGACTGTGTCCAGATAACTTGATTATAGCTTACATTGTAAGAGAGAGAACACTTGCACTATACCGCTTGCTTCGACACTTTCACGATAGGCAATATTACTAGTAACTATAAACACTCACGGGACTTATCACGCAAATAACATTTAATATTTACCTAAACTCATCCACACGTGACCACGACCGCTGCAATGTGGCCGAAACGTCGAGGTAAATATTAAAATCTAATTAGAATTAAAACAGTCTGGGTATTGTCATTTTTGTACCCTGACCGGGTGTTGTGTACCTACTACTGTATAATACATCACCTAATGTAATGAACATGACTTATACAAGAAATAAATCAAATATATAAAAATCTCGTGTCACGGTGTTTGTTACCGAACTCCTCCGAGACGGCTTAACCGATTTTTATGAAACTTTTTTCTCTATACTCGGTAGGTCTCAGAATAGGTAGGTCGTAGGCTATTTTTCTTCGCAGACTGAGTCGCGGGCGACAGCTAGTTCTCCTACAAAATTTTAGAGTTGTTTAAATCTAACGTGTTGCCCGTCCAGTGCCTTTGCTGTTCTTATCTGCGGCACATCGCAAATGGGAATGGGTGCCAACATCCGTAACATTGCGTGTTATGTCCAGTCATTAGCTTTAGCTCGTTTGCGAAACGGACCGGCCCACAGAGACAGGGTTCCGTACACTTGATAATCATAACTAAAGGATTTGCCACACTGGATGCGTTCTACGGTCGCGGTCAAGTCAAATTGAACGCAGCCCTCATTATGTGAAAGAACAACATTGTCGGTCTCTAAGTATATATTTTGTATAGATATGCGATCTGACCGTGCGGTCCGTGCGCCAGTTATTTCGCGTTTTTTGGAGTCAGCTTAATGTTTACCTATTTCATTTTATTAGATGCAAAACCATCACGTAATCTACCAAATACGAAATCGAAATACGAAGCCTTAAGACCCGAGACTGTGTATTATAAAACATTTAATTAAATCGAACTTTTCACGTCGTTGTTGTTTATTGTCCTAAAACCTCATTACTCACCAAAATGGCGATTTCGCGGTATTTTCTGCGGTCCGCCATGATGGACTTTCTTTTTATTTGCCTTTGCGGCATATAAATTAAACAATTCACTAGTTTTTACAATCGATTCTGAGAAATTAATCGAGTTCCGATGACAGATACTTATTGAAATTCAGCGGTGCGCATAAACTGAGTATTATCCTACTGCTGTTATAAATGGGTTAGGTACAGTCGAGGAAACTGAATCGCGTACCGGGGTGGAACCACTTCACAGTCAATTCCCGATGATTTCTTTGGCAGATGTAGGGAATGTCAACATGACATTTGTAACTAATAGGTTCCATCCTGGTACGCAATTCAGTTTCCTCGACTGTACACCTCTGGCCCTATACTACGAAGCGCGAAATTCGAACTTCGTTTCATGCCGTTCCGCTCACGCTAATGGTATTTATTACGAGAGTGAGAGGGACCGCACGATCCGAACATAGAACTTCGAATTTCGTAGTAACCCCCCTGTACACACATTTTTTCGTTATGCTAGCACTTCACTTGGCGTATTTCACGAAATAGTTGCGTGTGCGAGAGAGGAGCACTACCTATGCCGATTCTAGCGTGAAAGACGGAGATGGCAATAGCGCAACGCGAACACGCAACGCCAAGTGAAGTGCCACCATTAGAGTCACTCCTGTGGACATGGCAAAAGTGAAGGGCCAATGTTTTTTAGGCAAGTCTACATCGGCGTCTGGGTGGGACGCCTGGCTCATTTTCTATCACGAGGCGCGAGCACAGTACGCTTAGTATAAGTTTTACTTCACCAAAATACTTCTCGATCGCGTTTACGTAAAAATTTCAATTCTATGGAAACATGGACGCGCGCGCGCGGAGGCGCTGTCCATGTTTCCATAATAATTGATTTTTTTACGTAAACGCGACCGAGAAGTATTTTGGTGAAGTAAAACTTATACTAAGCGTACTGAGTACAGGGGGGTTACTACGAACTTCGAAGTTCGAAGTTCGGATCGTGCGGTCCCTCTCACTCTCGTAATAAATACCATTAGCGTGAGCGGAACGGCATGAAACGAAGTTCGAATTTCGCGCTTCGTAGTATAGGGCCAGGCGCGAGGTGCGAGCACAGATAACGAGGCGCGAGGCGCGAACACAGATAACTCACTATACGAAGCGGCAACGATGCGCGCGCCTCGCTACTCACTTACTCATTCAACTCATTGCGAATTGCGATCGTTTTAATTCCTCACACCTCACCTCAGCTCAAATGAGGGGTACCTCGCGAGTACCTGGCGAGGCAAAACGAGTTAATCCCTCATCCTCATTTAAAAAGCAAGAGTTACACAATGCTATTGCTGACTCCGACTTGCTAATTGTATGTCCACGTTAAAATAGCTGAACGGATTCGGTAGAATTCGATCTCGATATTCCTACAAGATCTATGTAACGCAAACTTTTACACGGACCTAAAAGAAAGGAAGTTGGTTTTAGAAAATTAAAATAGCTGGTAGGTAGGTCATCTTAAAGTTTCGCTTTATACCATTCTTTTTTAACACCCGACATAAAAAGAGGGGTGTTATAAGTTTGATTGCTATGTGTGTGTGTGTGTGTGTGTGTGTGTGTGTCTGTCTGTGGCATCATAGCTCTTAAACAGGTGAATCGATTTGGATGCGGTTTTTTTTATTCAAAAGCAGGTTTATTGTAGATGGTTCTTAGAGATGTTTCATTGATATTAGTTAAGCCGTTTCATAGTTATCAGCTCTTTCGTTAGCTGCGGAAGGGATCTTAGACGCATTATGTGTGGCCAAATTGCGTAGGGGTTTTTCAAATTGGTGGTCATTTTGTTTTTGGCGATCAATACAGGAACACCTTTTTGGTAAGCAGAACCAGGGTGGGCCCTTTTCACAAACAATTTCACGATGATTTCTTTGACCGATGTGGAATGTCAACATGACATTTGCAATAAAAAGGGTTCACCCTGGACACCCTGGGTGAATCACTTTCTTGGACTGTAGGTACGCACAATCACTGGGAATGATTTATTATCTAGCCTGGATTGATGACCCACTGCTGGGCAAAGGCCTCCCCCCATAGGTCTCCCGATCCAAAGCAGCCTGAGGCCAGTCGTCGAGAAATATGTCCAGGTCGTCCCGCCACCGCCGTCTGGGCCTACCCCGTCGTCGCCATCCATCCTGTGGCGCCCACTAAGTGGCATTTTTAGCCCACCGCAGTGGATGCATTCGGCTGACGTGGCCGGCCCAGTCCCACTTCAACCTGGCAGTCTTTGCACCGACATCGACAATGCGTGTTTTAGAACGCAGCACCGTGTTCCGTACGCTTAGTATAAGTTTTCCTTCACTTCAATACTTCTCGATCGCGTTTACGTAAAAAAATCAATTCTATGGAAACATGGACGCGCGCGCGCGGAGACGCTGTCCATGTTTCCCTAGTAATTGAATTTTTTACGTAAACGCGATCACCAGTACGCTTAGTATAAGTTTTCCTTCACTTCAATACTTCTCGATCGCGTTTACGTAAAAATTTCAATTCTATGGAAACATAGACGCGCGCGCGCGGAGGCGCTGTCCATGTTTTCCTAGTAATTGAAATTTTTACGTAAACGCGATCGAGAAGTATTTTGGTGAAGTAAAACTTATACTAAGCATACAGGATACGGTCAATCCTTCCCACTCCAAGCATGCTGCGCTCCATAGCTCTTTGGCAAACCTTCAGTTTGGTTTTCTGGGACTCTGTAAGTGACCATGTTTGGGCACCGTAAGTTAGGACAGGCAGTATACACATATCGACAAGTCTTCGCTTAAGGGCTAAAAGAAGGTCACCCTTCAGTAACTCTTTCATAGACCAATGATTTCATAGGAATGATATCGGATAGAAAATTTGAACCACTCCTAATGGTTATAAATAAGAATAGATTTGTGTTAAAATGTTTTAATGTTTGATCTATTGCCTCTCAAGCAGAGGGTCGTGGGTTCGAGCCTGAGCTCGCACCTCTGAATTTTTCAGAATTAAGGTGCGAAATTACATTTTAAATTTACCATGAGATTACGTTGAAAGAAAACGACGTGAGTAAACTTACACACCTGCGCAGAAAGTCAATGGTGCGTGTGAAGTTCCCAATCCGCACTGGGCCCGAGTGGGACGCCCCAAGCCCTCTCATTCTGAGAGGCCAGTGCCATGCAGTTGGAAGTATATAGGTAGGGATGTTGATGGATGATGAAATGTTTTGTGTGCTTCGTCCTATTAGATATTGCCGGTGACTGCATCTAGGTACGTCTCATTTCCCAGAGCTCTTAGTCACAGATTAGGTAATAGTCAGTACGTGAGCAAAGTAAGGTTTTTTTAAACAAACTTATCGCACGTGTTCTCATTACAGTATCTATTTTGTTGCCGATACATGGCGCTACAGGCGCTGCTGATTTGCTCGTGGTACATTACAATAATACAAGTATTCTTTATTGAACACCAAAAATAGTACTTACAGTACAGTGACATTACAAAAATAAAAATTTAGGCAGTCAATCGGCGGTCTTATCGCTAAAAGCGATTTTTTTCAGACAACCAATTAAACAACGTCTTTTTTTTGATTTCCGTTAAATTCGACACGTTGCTCGGTACATCAACACAAACTACCTACCTGGTATATTGATTTTTATTAAAATAAATAAAAAAAATCACACATAATAAATCAATATTACAGTGCAAAAGGTCTTTTAGAGTTACACAAAAGTTAGTGTCAATTATGACTATAATTTAATATCTATAGTTATAGTATTAACTAGCTTTTGCCCGCGACTCCGTCCGCGTGGAATTAGTAATTTGGGCAGCTTATTTTTTTTATCCAATTTGCTTTTTCATCAATTATGGCTCTCCTTAGTTCCTCGATATAAAAAAATTACCCTCCCCCCCACCCCCCGCAACCACCCCCTCACCGACCCCCACCGAACCCCCCCCCCCCCCGCACACCCGCGTTCACATTCACCACCGTACCTACTCTCAAGTCACTACTTCTAAAAACTGTTCTATAAATTCTTAAAATAGACGTATCTTTCTTATCTGTGAACCGATTCAAATGAAACAAACACTAAATGTTAATCCAGAAAATACCAACATATCAGTGAAAACCGCATCCTTCTAGGTTAAGCCGTTTCTGAGATTCTTATAGTTGACAGTCCTGTCATATTGTATAGGAATTCAAAGGATATTTTTTCGAAATGGGGCCCAAATTAAAGCACGCGACCGTACTTTGCCACTCCATGCCATAAAAAGTCTTCCCAACTCCACACCTACACGTCACTAAAACAACAAATCAACAATCTTAACCCGTGAAACACGCCAAAAGCCGAATTAGAAAAGAAAAGTCGGCCGGTCCCGGGGTGATTGATTTAGCGGTGATTATACAATCAACGCTTGATTGATTCGACGAGCGATCATTGTGCTACTTGCAGTGATGATTGACATCATTGACACTCATCATTTATTTATTGACGACCGGATAGGCGAGTTGTTGAGAACCTAACTTCTATTTCGTCTCTCGTTCGATCCCCGTCGGGGCGGATAATTATGTATGCATAATACGAATGCTTGCTCTCGAGTTCTCCACGCAGTGCCGTCAAGAAGACATTGTTTTGTATTGGTCACAGAAATAACAGCGATTGTGAAGATTTTAAGTAATCTATCTATATATATATATATATATAACTTTTTGACGACCAGATGGCCTAGTGGTTAGAGAACCTGACTACGAAGCTTGAGGTCCCGGGTTCGATTCCCGTGTCGGGGCAGATATTTGTATGAAAAATACGAATGTTTGTTCTCGGGTCTTTGGTGTTTAATATGTAGTACCTGGGCGACCGAGCTCTGCTCGGGCAGAAACTCGGTACCAAGCCTTTTCCCGGAGATAAGACCAAGATAGATCAATTTTTCATCCCCGAAAACCCCCAAATACCAAATTTCATCGAAATCGTTGGAACCGTTTCCGAGATCCTGATTATATACACCGGAGGGGTGGGGGGGGGGGGGCTTGAGAGGGGGGGGGGAGGGGATGCGGGGGAGGGAGCGCGGGGGTATTAAAGGGGGGATGAAAATTTCATTGATTTTGCCGTAGGATGCACCGTTTCCAAGATATTTGACAAAAACACCGGAGGTTGAGTCACGTTAAACTATCGTCCGTAAACCGACTTTACAGACAACCAGCTTTTCCTGTTCTGTGCTCCCAATAGGGAACGTGCACATAGACGGTGCTGCCAACTGGTGCCATAAGGGTGCCATCAATTTGAATGTTTTACCTTGATAAGTTTGTTTTACTGTCCGCATAGTGTCTCTTCTGTCGCATTAGTGCTGCCGCCTATAGTTACTGCACGTTCCCTATAATACTTTTTCTAACAAAAAAGTATCTTTTTCTCGCAAAAAAATAACTTTTTCTCACAAAAAAGTAACTTTTTCTCACAAAAGAAGAAACTTGACGTTTTCTCATAAAAAATAAACTTAAAAAAAAAACTAAAAATCTTGAAAAAAAACGTGGTATCGAACCGAGGTCGGCTGGATCCGCGACCACCCGATTTCTAATGTGCCATTATGATCTGCTCGAAGTCGGCGAAATTTAGCTTTATATTCTAATGTAAACAAAAATAGCCGGAAAACACGAGTAAAAGCGATTTTCTGAAAATGAAACATAGCTAGATCAGTTTTTCATCCCCGAAAACCCCCACATACCAAATTTCATCGAAATCGTTGGAGCCGTTTCCGAGATCCTGATTATATATATATATATATATATATATATATATATATACATATATACAAGAATTGCTCGTTTAAAGGTATTAGATTTAAGTATGTATCTATCTATATAAGTATGTCTATCCGTTGCCTAGTACCCATAACACAAGCTTTACTTAGCTTACTTTTGGACTAGGTCAATTGGTGTGAATTGTCCCGTGATATTTATTTATATAAAACAAAAAGAAATCTACCTTTATGTCCGCTATAGACTTTCAGATGAGTACCAACCGGATCATTTGAAAGGGAATACTAGATAATTTTAGACCACTTAATGCATTAGACACATTTCAGTCCGTTCACACCCCTTTGCCGGGAAGGAGGTGTGATTGTATGCGTACGTCCATGAACTAAAATCAATTGTAATTCTGCCACTACACACCACACCACGCATAGTATGTACCTAGTCATTGGGACTTTTAGGTGACGGACTTATTACTTAATTTTCGTAACACATGGGAAACGGCAGTTGAAACGCTTCAAAGCCCCACTCCATGTCTGCATGTTTGTTAAAAATGAAAGTACCTTGGCGACCGAACTTTGCTTTGACTAAAACTCGAAAACGCGCTTTTTCTTTGAGATAAGACCGAGCTAGATTGATTTAAGTATCGCCCCCGAAACCCCCTGTATGCTAAATTTCATGGAAATCGTTGGAGCTGTTTCCGAGAATCTGATTATATATAGGTACGTGTATACAAGAATTCCTCGTTTAAAGGACTCATTAATAAGATAAAGACTTATTAATACACTCTGTGTGCTCGTTGAACAATAAGACGTTGTAGATACCAAGATGGTTATTAACAAAGGGGAATGACCAATGCTTAGGGCGGAGGAAAGTGGCAGTTAGCCCGCCCGTTAGAGCATGGCGGTATTACCACTTTTCACTTCTTCAATTAGCGCCCGTTGAGATAGAAAGCTATGGTTTATTACCTCAAATCAAAGAAATAGGAGAAATAGGTATACTTGGCCAATGGAGAGTTTAAACCAGGCCTCATGCATGCCATGTACTTACGTGCGATATTTACCTACCGCGGGGACGATCGCCTGCGATCGAAATTCCAGTAGGTTGTCACAAGCGCGCGCCGACGCACGTTCATTCGTGTTCCACGGAAAAAATATGCCGCCTGAACTTTTATAAGTGAATGGTGAAACAGGGGGCAAAATTTAATATGACTATGCTAGAATTAATAGCTAATATAACAATTTGGAAGTTCGTATCGTGCTGTCCCTCTTACTCTTCTATAAAAAGCTATAAGCGTGAGCGGGATGGCACGATGCGAAGTTCGAAAGTTAACCTTCGTATTTAGTATAACGCTAGGGTACTATGAGCATGGCAATGTGTTCTACGCATTACAATAAATATCCTTTTTTGTTAGGATTCCAGAGCTAAAATGGCAAAAACGGAACCCTTATAGTTTCGCCATGACCGTCTGTCTCTTTGTCCGTCCGTGGCTTAGCTTAAAGAATATTAGTGCTAGAAAGTTTGCATGGATATAATATATAGCAATTATCCCGACAAAATGGTAAAACAACATGTAGAAAAAAAAATTTTAATCCAAACTGCCAGCCCTTGTCACTGTCGGCACGCACACATTCTTAAGGAGACGGAGTAGTATAATCTGTGGCTACAATCGCGGTAAGTACCAAGATTTTGTACGGGATGCAGTATCTGTTACGAAGTAACTATTAAGTAATCTGTGGTTTAAACATTCAAGTAGCGAGGGTTCCTATTATCAAATGGGTACCTAAATATTAGCGCGGCGAGGGAGGCGTTGGTTGCAGTGCCAACCTGAGCAAGTATGAGACGGGAATGTTTGTGGAAATTTTAGCCCAGCTGGCTTTAGACATAATAAATAAGGTATGGGGACGATTGACACCAATTGGCATAGTCCCAAACTATGCAAAGCTTGTACTGTAGGTACTAGGCGTTACGTATTAGGTAAACATAACCGATGCTCGACCTCTCAACGCCCAGTAGATGACATCCATTTGTAACCTCTCTGACCATACATTATAAAGATTGAAGGTGCCATGTATCGGGTCAGTGTCGAGCACAGGGACGTTTACCTTATACGGACCTACTTAAATACATATTAAATAAAATTTCTAAGACTCGAGTACAAACGTTCGTATTTTCATACAAATATCTTTCCCGGTGTAGCGACTACTAGCGCCATCTAGTCATTACATAAGGAACTAACTACTACAATCCTACATCACGCTATCGAAGTTTCTCAACTCGGCTGCATAAATACAACTTCCAACTTTCATCCATTGGACTTCGGTCCCCAGGCATAACATCTGCCTGGAGAGAGATCTCTCTATTGCAACTACCCCCAAATTGGTGACCCACGACATTGGACAAAATCGCAACCTTCAGACACAAGACGACGCAGTCTCACAGCAAGCCATACTCACCGCACTGTGCACCATTAGCATGTATCTATTATCTGCCTGGTGTCTACAGTTCGCAAATCCTCCTCCCACTACTTCCACTTGCCGATCAATCAACCAACGCTCGCCAACAAGGCTCCGAGCAATCACGCAACAGGCATGCATCCACAAGTAGCAGAGGAACAACAATGCTCGCCGACGAGGCTCTGAGCGACTGGTCCTCGCAAGCGCCCACATGACGCACAGACTGCACTCCACTGCAATTCGTATCGACCTCCGGTCTAAAAAGGGGGGCTGATGTAGCGACTACTAGCGCCATCTAGTCATTACATAAGGAACTAACTACTACAATCCTACATCACGCTATCGATGTTTCTCAACTCGGCTGCATAAATACAACTTCCAACTTTCATCCATTGGACTTCGGTCCCCAGGCATAACATCTGCCTGGAGAGAGATCTCTCTATTGCAACTACCCCCAAACCGGGATCAAAACCGGAACCTCAAGCTTAGTAGTCAAGGTTCTCTAACCACTAGGCCAGCTAGGCCCAATTGCATAACAAATTACAAGCTTTAGTATTAGCTATTTTGTATTGAAATTCACTTCTACTATTTGCTTGTATTTTGTTATGCAATTGGGCCCAGGTCATCAAACACCGGAACATGGTATTGATGCTTTTCAGGTTGGTTACAAGGTTATAAATAGTTCTCTAGCTGTTGCCCGTGACCCCGTCTACGGGGATTTCGTTTATCGCTGTCCCGCGGGAACTATGCAATTTTGCGGGATAAAAGTATTCTATATCTATACATATGTTAATCTAGGTTATACCTAAACTATCTCTGTGCCAAATTTTATCAAAATCGGTTTGACGGATTTTTTTTTAGCGTGAAAGAGTAGGTAAAACACATCCATCTATCATCGTTTATAATTAGTGGGATTCTGTACATGCGCTTTTTTGTGTAGGTATTTATTTTTTTACCCTTGGGTTTTAGTGATCAAAGTACGATGTCTGAATAAAATAGTAGATTGTTCAACAAG
Source organism: Archips xylosteana (assembly GCA_947563465.1). Lineage (NCBI taxonomy): Eukaryota > Metazoa > Arthropoda > Insecta > Lepidoptera > Tortricidae > Archips > Archips xylosteana. The sequence goes on from OX387358.1 coordinate 17,033,229, forward strand.
GGACTAAAACAAGCCATAATGACACGAGATATTTAGCCACAGAGGCTATAATTCGAGTTGTCATTATGGTAGTTTAGTCCCGCGTTAAACACTCTACTTTTCACTTTGAATGCGAGGAAAAAAACGACGTACAAAATTACTTTTTTACAACGTATGCTCAATACGAGCAATGGACATCTGTTCAAAATTCAAATAGCAAAAAAAATACCGCTGTCTTTTCTTTTCTTTTATATTTTTTTGTAAAGTGACGCTTTAAATGCTTGCATAATTAGCCAACAGATTCTAACTTAAAGACTATGTTAAAACTAATTGGACTATGCATGTAAGAATGATAATTGTTCATTCATTAGAATCGGCAAATAAATTAACCTAATTGATCTAAGTTCACACACAAAATATATTGTTAACTTACCCGTGAATAAAGAAACGACTTTTTAAGTTTATTTTCTATATGCCAATTCTTTGTTAAATTATATCTAATTATACTTTCTATTTACTATTAAATGCAACTGACATCGCATTATTTTGAAGTCACGCCATATTAACATTCAAACGTAACTGCTCTATCTACCGTACCCTCCAGCACTGCTTTGCCGACAGTGCGGATTGCTATTTTATCGACAGAGCAGGGAACTGCTTTGCCGACAGCGTTTTTAAAAAAAAAAAACAAATTAAAAACACCTAAGCTAAAGGATTCTTTCTTTACGTGCAAAATAAAATGAATTCATCTTTAATATTTTATAATTAAATAGATTAATATTCGTAATTATTCAATGTGTTTCACGAAATTATTATTTTTTAAATATTTTTTATGCAGTTGTCATTTTGAGGTTATTTCCACGCTCTAAAGGCTTCCACAGACCGAAGCGCAGGGCGCTACAGTGCGTCCGCAGCGCGCTTCGGTCTGTGGAAAGCTTTAAAATTGTCTATACCCAGTTACTGAAAATGGCGATAATCCTCCATTCACAAACACCGTGATTGGCAGTTTAGGGGTTTCCATAGTCAATTAAAAAAATTTTACTTTAATCCCTTGAGATCAAAAAAGAGCTTTAGTCCCGATATGCAGAGACTAAAGTAACATTTTAAGAGCATGAGAAGTGAAAAAAATCAAATAGCCATCGAAAACCTTATGATTTCGAAATAGTTTTGTTGTTTTGCGTTTCAAAAGCTTTTAACGATGACTGAAAATAAAATAGAGTACTTCTTGTTGAATATCTGCTATTTATTATGATCGTGTGTGTTGAGTGCTGAAACTCCTGGTATTTAAACAACAAGGGCCCCTTTCACGACTCGGGTATAAGAAATTAAAACATTTACAATGACAGTTCCGTACATTATTAACTCAGGATTAGGTATACAATATAGTTACTTAATTTTGGGCTCCGGAAGCTAACCTTATTTTAAAACCATGGTTTTATTGTTTAAAGTTTGCTGTTAATAATACTATTACAGCGCCATCTCGTGGCGAGTGGCTGAATGCTGTACCTACGACCGCAGCTGGGAGTCTGATATTCTTTTTTTGAATAGTGCAGCTACTCGTTGATAGATGGCGCTTGCTTTAAAATGTTAGAGCTAAATGTACCGCAGCACATTAGGGTCTCCTTTTCTGTTTAATCATTAGTTTCATAATTATTATTACTGTTATACTGTTATAATTAAGTGTTTTTTGTCACGGAAATATTTATAATTTTGCAATAGCGTGGAACACGTGATTTACGTAGCAATATATATTAATAACAGCTAGTTTCCTTTGAAAATAAAATATCAATTCATTTGATCTGTAATTAAACTATCTACATACTTATTATATACTAGCTTTTGCCTACGACTTCGCCCGCGCATAATTCCAATATGTGGTAAAATTTCTACATGTTTTTCATTTAATAACACAAAAATCCGGCAACGGCAACATTCAAATATTCATCATTATAATTTAGTGAATATATAAATTCCGTTTTTTCGTTATCCCGTGTGAATTCCCTAAAAATCTGAAATTATTTTTGTACTGTTATAATCACCTAATTGCAGATCTGACGAGTCTAGTAATCTTAGTTACGGAGATATGAGTCACTCTGGATCGAATATATAAATCTCGTTTATTCATTTTATTTTTTTTATTATGAAATGATCACCACCGCCCATAAATATCAACAACTCAAAGAGAGCCACTGATCTGTTGCCGGCCTTTAAAAAAAAGGAGAGGGGATAGGGGAGGGGGAGGGCGAGTGGTATTGTCTACGGCGCTCTCACTGACCAAACTGATTTCAGCAAATCCGTTTTTATTCCTTGCTTACATCTTAAAGATAACCTCCATGCAAAATTTTAGTCTTCGAGGCCAGAGGGTTTGGGCTGGGCGTTGATGAGTTATAGCTACACCGTTACCGCACCTGTCCCGACTCCCTTTGTCGTCATACCCCAGCACATGAATAAAAAACGAACAGAATAAACGCTCCAAACAACGCCGCGCACGCATTACACTACTACACGCACAACATATGTGTGCGTGACCTGTCACAGACAGGCCGGGGGGGCGTGCACCGGCGCCCGCTCGGAGACAAACCGGTTTGAACTAGCTCAGTGAGTAGACAAAGTTCAGGTGTGCCGCCAGCGACGACGCGACCGTTTAGCGTTTAGCTACATAGTTCGGGTGTTCGGATGTTTTAAAGATGCCTACCTGTTGTAGTGTTTGTAGATATACATATATTAGATACTTAAGTACTTGTTTGAATAAAATATTTTGATTTTTAATTTTTTTTTTACCGAGTGACAACCCTATGATAATGGGTAAGAATTTCGAGCTCTGTTCAGTAGCTTTTATTCTGTTCGTTTTTATTCATGTGCCCCCAGCCCCTGAACCGCGCGGGCGAGGGTTCATTTAAGAGGGTTTATACCTGCTGAGCTGGCAACGTTGCATTTTTGTTAGTTTTTCTCGATTATTCCATAAAAATTGAATGAAAATTAAAAATGTTTTGAATACAAATTGTTCTAATATACAAGTTAATGTGTCTACTGCAATAATAATTCGTGGTAAGACTTTTATTTTCTTGAAAAACTGTTAGGTAATAATTTGTTCATTTTTAAAGAAAATAAAAGTCTATTTAATTGTATTAAATACTTTAGATGTATGTCATTTAATAACAATGTAGATCTGATTGAAAAAAATATACCTTGTTGAGTTTCTTGCCGGTTTCTTCTCAACAGGGTTTTTTCCGAACCGGTGGTAGATTTTTCGAAGTTCATAGGAGCATCAATTTGATGCCTAAATTGAATAAAGAATTTTGACTTTGACTTTGACTTATCACGAATTATTATTGCAGTAGACACATTAGAACAATTTGTATTCAAAACATTTTTAATTTTCATTCAATTTTTATGGAATAATCGACAAAAACAAACAAAAATGCAACGTTGCCAGCTCAGCAGGTATAAACCCTCTTAAACGGTATAGCTATAATCAGTGAGTCAATGGGTGAGTGAGTTCGCTCACGCATAAAACTATCCTATGTCGTTCGCAGGATCTCCAACTATCTTCATACCAATTTCCATTTGTTGAGTCTCCCAATGAGGCTGGCATAGTCACTCAGGTGCACTTAAGACTCGAAAAAAAAGAGGAAAAAAAAAATTCCATTTAAATCAGTTCAGCGGTTTAAGCGTGGAGAGGTAACAGACAGACAAATAGACAAGCAGACAGAGTAACTTTCGCATTTATATTATCAAGTAAGGATAAGAATTAAGTTTATTCATTGGCAATGTGACATTCGACTCAGGCCGAGTACCTAACCATTACGTATGTGTTTCAGTATTTAAATATAACGAGTCAAAGAAAGTCCGTCTAATTAGTCATAATTAACAGTAGAAATGTCCGGCCAATAAAGTACAGGTCATTGATCTCCAGTTCCGCTCGATATAGAGGTACAGAAGCTGCGTCTGCGACAAGTTTCACTTTCGCATATATTACCGGACATTATCGTGTGTTGAGTAACGCACAGAAGTATCACCAATAGGCTAGACGACTAAAAAAAACTGTTTAGTCCGTCAGTTAGATTATTAAAAAATATTGTACTCGTATTTTTTCTTTTGTTTGACAAACAAAAAATGAGGAGGATACAGTGCTTAGAAGTTTCGAGTGACGTCACTATATGGTACAATTTTTACCTAAGGGTGACGTCACAAGCCCCCACTCCGGAATTTTGATGATCTATATCTTTGTCGTTTTTTAATAATTTGATAAACCAAAAAATACGTGTCCCATATTTTCCCATAATCTAACTGACGGACTAATTAGAATGACAAATTTTTAACCCAGTCGTCATCCCTATACTCCAGGCCTTCTACGAAATTCAATTTTCGAGTATCGTGCCGTTCTGTCACCCCGGCGCCACACATAGCACAAATGTATCAACATATATTTGAACACATATTTGATCTATGGTTGATTGTATGGTTGTTCTATTGAACAAATAAGCAAATACCGGTGCTACACATGTGATCAAATAAATGTGTTCAAACATTTGTGCTATGTGTGGCGCCGGGGTCACGCCAATAGTACCTACAATACGTTTACTTTTAGTTTACCACTGACAGATGGCTTGCCTTCATTTCATTTCCAACTTTAAAGCCTGTCACACACAGCGCGGATGCGGTAAGATTTTATCTGCGTATAAAAACCTATCCGTCTGCAGGTATCACACACAGCGCAGATGCGAGGTTTTACATTCACTCTAAAATTTCGGAGCTGAGTAGACGTGTTTTGTGGTGCGGATGGCTTATACAGGGTGTTTTTTTTATATAAAAGGGGGTAAACGAGCATGCGGGTCACCTGATGGGGAGCAATCACCGCCGCCCATGGACACCCGCAACATTAAGGGTGTCACAGGTGCGTTGCCGGCCCTTTGAGAGATAGATAGGCTACAATGAATTTTCAATGAAAGCGCGTTACACTTTCTTTATTTCTCTTCACGACAAAATGTAAAAAAATGCGAAAATGCATTTCTACGCAAGGATGACTTGTTGTTTGCTTAAGTAGTAAGTAATTTTATATTTATTTTATTATACACTGAAGTTCCCAATCCGCACTGGGCCCGCGTGAGAACTACGACCCAAACCCTCTTATTCTGAGAGGAAGCCTGTGCCCTGCAGTGGGACGTAATATAGACTGGGATGATGATGATGATGATGAAAGTGTGCTTCTGCGCATCCACCTGTATTTATCTGCAGATATAATCTTCACATCTGTCGGATTCTGTCGATATAATATGTCGGTGCTCACAGATACGCAGATAAAAATCTTACCGCATCAGCGCTGTGTGTGGTCCTCCATTGAATTGTATAGGGAGCGATATTGACAGATATCTGTTCAGATACAGATATCTTACCGCATCTGCGCTGTGTGTGATGGGCTTAACACCATACAAATTAATAAAGTAGCTATTACAAAATCTGCAAACGTGGGTAACAGTATTCTAAAATTGGCTTTATTTGTAGGTCGTTAAAGTTGATTATGAAATGAAGGCAAACCATCTGTCAGTGGTAAACTTTATGTAATTTTACTGTACTAAGCAGAAGAGTGAAAGGGACGGCACGATAAGAACTTTGAAATTCGAATTTTGTAATAGCCCCCTAGCGCTGGAGCTTCGAAATCTTGTCATTATTTAAATAAGGTGAGTCTTTAACAGTCGAGGTATGTCGAGATATGAATTATGGTATGGTGAGGTATGACCATCATCATCATCCCAGCCTATATACGTCCCACTACAGGGCACAGGCCTCCTCTCAGAATGAAAGGGCTTGGGCCGTAGTTGCCGCGCGGGCCCAGTGCGGATTGGGAACTTCACACACACCATTGAATTTCTTCTCAGGTGTATGTAGGTTTCCTCACGAAATAAGAAATGTAATTTCGAACATAAATTTCACACATAAAATATTATACGCATTATATTATATTATATTATATATAATATATAATACGCTCTCTAAACTAGGATAAACTCTGGGAAACCCGGACGGATGGGTGCTATAGCGGTCTACTTTTAGGTGTGACCATAGGCCGCTTGCACGGTCTAAAGTTAAGAAAAAAAAAATAACCTTGGGTTACGGGATATCTAAAATACAGAAATAGTGTACTAAAAACCAGACTGTTTAGTTGTTTAGTGAAGTTTCCGTAGTGCTGAAAGGTAGGTATCGTACAGTCAAGGGCAAAAATATGTATACACTTTAGTACCTTGTCACTTTAACCACTGTGACAGTTCATATATGGCAGTTCAAGTATGACGAAAATAGACAAGGTACTAAAGTGTATACATATTTTTGCCCTTGACTGTACAATATAAAATAAAACATTGTTTATTATGAGAGTGCTTTTATGGTGTTGGCGAAATTCTTAATAGAGTGTTGAATGTAGTTATTAGAATCAGAATCAGAATCAGAATCAGAAATTTTTATTATCATAGCTGTTACATAATTAACACTTAACATAACATATAGAGCCAAACAGAACAGCCATGACTCGTCATAGTGGATTTAGGATACATTATATTATTAAAACACAAAAAAATCATTGAAATATTAATCGGTATTATAATGATAATTTTAGTAAGCACATAAGTAATTATAATATATTCTACTTGTATTTTTATCAGGGAGGTCTAATGTTTATCAAATTTACTATAATCATTGGAAAGATATTCCTAGATATAGGATATTATATTGTTAGCTGTAAGAAATTCAAACACAATCTTGTATTGTTTCCTAAATAAATTTGTCTACTTCTACGTCTACCAGTGGCGTAGCGCGCCTGTATCAAAATAAATTTGTCGGCGGGCCAAATGAAGGGTAATGAATGAAGAATGATACACGTTAGGGGCCTCTGTAGCCTGGAGGCCCGTATCATTGATACGGCTGATACGGCAGTAGCAACGCCGCTGACGTCTACGTCTAAATAACTCGGTCTTATACAGTTAACTATGCTCTGTGCGAGCCCGTCTTAGTGTAGAGCGTTAATATTATAGGAAATCAAAATCTATTGCGTGCTGTCAATGAATTCATAAACTGATGCGCCACAGAGCAGGGTCGAACCGGTACCGACAAGGTCGCTTTCCATCTCCATTCGCAAACTGGTTCCACAACAAAATACTTGGAAAACTTCAAGTCTAGACTAACTTTATAGAATAGAATAGTATTGAATACGTTTAATTGTGGAACATAGATGTACATAATCGGTCTTAAAAGTATAACATTACGGAATCTCTATGTTTTGCCAGTAGGCGTACAAATATTTCTGTTTTCCTTTAACAAGTCATTAAGTCTAAATACAATTAATATTCACAGCAGTAACAAAAATTTTTTTTTTTTTATCTAGGCTGGAATATCTTAAGAGCACAAGTTATTAACTTGCTTTTAACTCGCAATGTTCGTATGTAAGTCGTCTTTAAGTTTCAAAAGTTTTTGGTTTCAGCGAGTCTTTTTTTAGGAACATTGATTATTGGAGTCTTTTTGTATTTTTTTATTAAATTTTATTTTTCAACTCCAATTTTTATTTTTACGGTTATCCCGTGAAATCCATATATATCATACTAAATACAAACTGAAACATGGATGCACAGAAAAACCCAGAAAAAAGACCAGAGGCCGTATTGTCTAACGCTTCTGACGCTTGCCTTCGCTTTCACCATCTCTTTCTGTCATCAACTTATACCGTTTGACAGAAAGAAATAGTGATTGCGAAGGCAAGCGCCAGAAGCGTTAGACAATAAGCCTGCAGCTCTGGGAATCGAATCCAGGTCCTCAGCATTCCGTGCTGCGTGCTATACCCCTACACCACAACTGGTCGGGTCCATGTCAACCTTTATTTTTCCTATGCATCTCACGCTCACGTCTCAGTTTGCTTGTTAAGTGATTAGGTACCTAAGTGAGGACCTGGGTTCAATTCCCAGAGCTGGTCATTTTTCTGGGTTTTTCTGTGCATCCTTGTTTCAGTTAGTATTTAGTATGACATATATCTTTTTTAGGAACAATTCACCTTAACCTGTGTACCAATATAATCAAAGCTTGTGTTATGGGTACTAGGCAACGTATAGACATACAGAGTGCGGTTAACACCTTTCCTGTCCGGGTGCTCCCAATGAGGGGTCATGAAGATTTTTTCAGGAGTTCCTGCGTCCACTATGGGTTTAAAACTTCAAAGTGGAAGCACACTTGGACCTACACCTAAGCACCTTTTTGAGTTATAGCAGTTTGAAAGTCAGTCATCACGAACAATCATTATGGTAACCATTTCTTTAAAAGTGAAAAAATATATATATCGACGGTGGAAAAACCCTTGAAGTGACATTTTGGACGAAATTGAGTTATAATATATCGTTGAAATCAGCTTTTTGATCCTGCATCGTTTGAGCTTTATAACATAATTTCGTCCAAAATGTCGGTTAAAGGGTTTCTACTTTCAACCGTCGATATTAGTTTCAAATCCAGTGATACTTAGTACTTTGCGAGCTCTACATTTTGAAAAAAAAAAAAATCATTTTTCAAAAAAAAAGTGACTTCACATGTTCTTTCCATGTACCTACCCTTCAATTACGCATTGCAATAATACGATTGCATTTGAAACTTAATGTCAATCAAGAAGAGTTGATATTTTTATCATACTTTCAGCGTGAGTGTAGTGTACATCTATGCCAAATTACAGCCTAGTATTAAAAGTCTCCGAGCTAAGCCGTAGGTAGAAAGACAGACAGAAAGACAGACAAACTATAAGGGTTCCGTTCACCTCGAGTCTTGTACATCTGCACAGTTTGAAACACAAAAGAATCTGTATCTACAAAGCTTATTACACGCCAGGGCCGTGAAAGCTTCGGTAGTAAGTTAGGTTCGTATATTTGATATCTATCACCGGAATAACGAATTGGAGATATATTAGAAAACATACCGTCATCTCGCTTTCATAACGCAAAACGTAATAATTTGCATAAATTTATCGTGTCTCTTGTATGCGGAAATAAACGAAACGCTGCGTAACTTACCGTTCTAACAGCATATAGAAAAACATGTCTAAAAATAATTATACTTTTATGATCTGATGATTAAGGATTTCCTATTTACAGTACCGAGACGTGGTGCTTCACTATAGGCCTAATGAATAGGCTCAGATTTGCTCAACGAGCTATGTAGAGAGCTATGCTCGAGGTTTATCTACAGAATAGAATTAGGAATGAGCAAATTCGTAGAAGAACAAGGTCATATAAAACGCAGAACAGATGGCCGTTGGGACCGAATAGTTTTTGAATGGAGACAACAGTCTGGCAAGAGCAGCGTAGGATTAGATGGACGGATGATGTAGTTATACCCGAAGTTTGACGGTGGACGCAACTCGCTTTCATCCGTAATGATTGGGTATTCAAAGTCAAAGTCAAAGTCAAAATTCTTTATTCAATTTAGGCATCAAATTGATGCTCCTATGAACGTCGAAAAATCTACCACCGGTTCGGAAAAAACCCTGTTGAGAAGAAACCGGCAAGAAACTCAACAAGGTATATTTTTTTCAATCAGATCTACATTGTTATTAAATGACATACATCTAAAGTATTTAATACAATTAAATTTTTTAACACAGTAGATACGCTATTTGAGACTAGAGATCGCCAATGCGGATCGGAATTATTTCCAAACATCCCTGTCCATGATATAGTCATTAATTTTATAGTACGCCTTAGATATTAATGTCTTCTTCACAATGGATTTGAATTTTGTATCAGTTTGTTCGGTTATTGTTTTCGGAATTTTATTATAAAAACGTATGCATCTTCCCAGAAACGACTTTTTAGTTTTAGCCAGTCTGTAAGATGGAACTTTAAGCTTCCCTGTGTTTCTAGTAACCTTTGGCTTATCGACGTTAGTGGGAAAATCACATATGTTTTTTCTTACATACATGATTATTTCAAATATATACAACGACGGCAGGGTTAGGATACCTATTTCTTTAAAAAAAGATCTTAAAGAATCGCGTGTCCTTAAGTTATATATCGCTCTGATAGCCCTCTTTTGCAAAATAAAAATTGATTCCAAGTCTGCAGCAAATTAATTAGAAAGGCCTATGTTCAACAGTCGACGTCCTACGGCTGAAATAATGATGATGAATTTACAGTAGGTACTTCTCTAGTGACACCCGGGGCGTGCTCCGTTGGGTTTTAGCTAAACCCCCTTACCCTCATGATTTTCATGACGACGGCGACTCCTTAAAAAGTTAATATACCTATCTAACTATACGTAAGCTAGATCACATGAATAAAGTATTTTATTAAAAAAATAGAAAATAGTAATACATATTATGTTGTTTTCACTTCGATACTGATTTATGATACTGGTTTTTCGTCGTGATTCCCTCTCGTCCGTATTTATTATGACATAGGTATTGGCTGCCTAACGCGAGTGAGTCTACAATGACAAATGTCTTGGCTTAAAGGTCTTGTTACAAAGCCATAAGTCTCAAAAAAAAGACGTTAACTCAAATGTTAAAATGACAAAAATAAGTTGTAAATAAATTTTTTTTTTATTAAGATGTAGGAAACGACATTTCGACTATTATAATATTATATAATTAAGGGTTTACTAGATTTTTGGTATAAATTTACGTTACGAGACAACTGACATTTCTAACTGTGTTAGTTCCTATGAATGCCGCCTGAGGGCTCCGCGTTTCCTTCGACACATACTATATTCTAACAGGTTGACTGTACTTTTTGCTGACTAAGTATACTTGCATCAATCAATCCGGCCACTAGAGGAGAATTAAATTAGGTGACCCACATTCTCATTTCTCCCTCTTATAAAAAAACTCTTATACGACCAGCATGTTAAATTTAAGAGCTTCTGAAACAAACGAATGTTCATCATCCCAGTCTATATATGTCCCACTGCAGGGCACAGGCCACCTCTCAGAATGAGAGAGCTTGGGCCGTAGTTCCCACGTGGGCCCAGTGCCGATTGGGAATATCACATACACCATTGAATTTCTTCTCAGATGTATGCAGGTTTCCTCACGATGTTTGCCTTCATCGTAAAGAGATGCGAGCCTGAACTATAACCCACTACCCTGCTTAAGAGACCATAGGTCAAACCACTAAGGCCACCACGGCATCACGAACATTCGGTAGGTAACGAATGTTTCGTTAACATATATATATACTTCATTTAATTTAGAATTGAAAACCACAACATCATTATTATTGCGGCTCGTCAACTATTTCTTACCTAGCAAATAGTACAGTACAATAGTCTGGGAGCCGCAAAATAAAATTGTTTTAATGTCACTTTATTTGCGTGTCGTCAATTGTTACTCTAGTACAAATTGTAAAGAGATTACAGTTCACGAGCCGCAATATAATGTTGTTGTGGTTTATAATTCTAAATTAAATGGAGTATAAATACAAAAGCGTTTATGAATAAAAGGTAAATGTCCAGATATCACTTATGGTTGTAAAACGGCAATTAAGTGTCGGTCAAGGTGGAACCTGCATTGTTGGTGCTCCAGTGCTCCAGTTGCATCCAACAATCGCCATTGTTTCAGTCGTTGGTTTGTCTCGATTCTTAGTACCGATTATTAAATGATCATCATCATCATCTCCGATTTATACAGGGTGACCTTAAACTGAACGTTAGCCAGGGACCGGGCGGAAGTTATACCAGTTTTGTAAAAAATAGGAAACAATCCATGTCACTTAAGTAGTTAAGCGTTAATAGCCAGACATATCACTTTTAGTATTGGATATTTTCGAAAAAAAAGTATATATTATCGTTTAACTAAATGACATGATGTTTCATAGTGAAAATAAACGGATCACTCACGTCTTAAACGAGTTTAAACGAGTAGGTGTTGTTTGTGTGTGCGCGTTTGGCAGCCACCGTGACGTGTGACTCCGAGAAGAAGGGCTGCGGATTAGCTCGAAACATGTCAAGTTAAACTCGTTTTAAGACGTGAGTGATCCGCTTATTTTCACTATGAGTGAGTCTCACGGTAGTTTCATGTGTAAAGTGTTTAAAGTGACATGGTTTTTTTTTATTTTTTCAAAACTGGTATAACTTGGCCTTTCGCGTGGTATCAGGTTATCGTTGAGTTTGGGGAAACCCTGCATAGGTGCATCTCACTATGAGCACACAACCTCTAGGAATAAGAGGGAATGGGTTCTAGTTTCCTCACGATATTCTACTGGATCGTAAAGCCCATAAATTCAAATATAGTTTCACACGTAGATGTCGGGAAAATCAGGTGCCACCTGGTCAGAACTCACCTTTTCTTGAGAGATTGTAAGTCAAACTAATGGCATTAAATAAAAATTCCTGCTAATAATTCGGCTTTCACGAGCCCCTTGAGTGAGAAACTGTGCTAGCTGTATGAGTGGGTTTACTATTGATTCGGCGAAAAATTTTGCGCAAAACCATTCATTTGTCAAATGTTCCGCACTTTGAGGAACCGTCTGTCTTTTCATCCTCACCATCTTGATGATTAGCAGTCTAGTACCGTGTAACCGGCTAGCCGGTCGGAGAAATAACAGACTATGTAGTAAATAAAAGTATAATACAGTATAAAATATGTATATAAAAATTGTTCCAGTCAGCACTGCTCTTCAATAAAATAATAAAAAAAACACTGGCCTAGGTTTTCTGGACAGGTGGGAAGGCAGGGCAGGGTATTCACGTAGCCTCGGAGCGTCCAATAGGGGGTTCAAGCTTCGCCGGCTGTCTGCTCCGAGGCAGTAGAGCCGAAGGTTCGTAGAAAGAGGTTTGCAGGAAGATTGAAGTGGAAAAGTAAGGGCTGCAATAGCGTCAGCCCTTTATAATACAAGCAACTCAGTAAATTAGTATTTTCACCGAGTATAAGTTACAATTATATCTCGAAAGAAATCAATTTTCGGCATAACCCTTGCCAAATTGTAGAGCCAAATGACATGAAAAAAAAAACAAAAGAAAATCAATAGTTCAGAATTTAGAATTTTGTTTTTCTGTAAGCGGCCAGTTGCGCACCACGGAGGTTTGCCGTGTTACAACCGTGCGTTTTATGGGAAACTTGTTTCCTCGCACGACGAAGATCTGGAATCAGCTTACTGCGGCAACATTCCCGGAGCGTTACAACTTGGGGATCTTTAAACAAGCAATCTTAGCCGCTATAATTTTCCTAGTAAATTTGATATATTTACTACCATTCTGAATTTTTTCAAATTTTTCCACCCAACAGTTTAGATTTTAGAGGGGGAGGGACGGTCGATTTTAATGCAAATTTTCACTTTAAAGTTGAATATTTCGCAAACAGATCACTGAATAGAAAAATCATGTTAGCAACCCAGCAATGTTTTTAAAAGACCTATCCAATGATGCCCCTCACTATAGGGTTAGTCGAGAAAAAAAAATCACCCCCCTTTACGTCTATGGGAGGTACTCTAAAAAAAAATTTTTTTTTATTTTTTATTTTACCACTTTGTTGCCGTGACTGATATGTATATTCATGCTAAATTACAGCTTTCTAGTACTATAACGATCTCTGAGCTTAGCCGCGGACGGACAGACAGACAGACAGACATGGCGAAACTATAAGGGTTCCTAGTTGACTACGGAACCCTAAAAACGAGCATACCAATTCCTAAAAGGGTCGGCAACGCACCTGTGATTCCCCTCGTGTTGCGGGTGTCCATGGGCGACGGTGATCGCTCTCCATCAGGTGACCCGTCTGCTCGTTTTCCCCCTCTTATATAAAAAAAATATTTAATTTGGCAACTGTTTATTTTTTCTGAAACTAAACTTTTCAGTATTGTTATAAAACAAACCTAGCCTAACCTAACCTACAGAATAGTCCTGAAATATATCCTGAATAGTTTATAGTTTCATAAAAAATAAACAGTTGCCAAATGAAACATTTGCCAAATGAACCATTTTGCGAAATAATTTTCGCCGAAACAGCAGTACCCGGTCTGAGTGTAATAATAGAAATTATTATTATCGTAATTATATTATACAGTATCTAAAATTTCTATGAGCAAATAAACTACCCATTCCACCTTTCCATTCAATTTCACTAGGGAATCTCGCGCAACTTGCAGTATGGAGAAACTGTCACACGGTGACATTTAAGGAGTGACATCGACGAAAGGCCTAGTTTTTACCACTTCTAGAAATAGATGCGCTGGCGCTTAATGACTGCCAGCTTGTAATTTACTAGCCTACTAAGATGGGCTTACGCAGTCTAGAGCTAACTCATCATCATCATATCAGCCGAAAGACGTCCACTGCTGAACATAGGCCTCCCCAAAGGCTTGCCAAACAGATCGGTCCGGTAAACGTACCATCGATCAGTCAGTAAGGTAAACTTACCAATGCTCGACACCTTAACGCCCAGTAGATGATACCCATCTGTCACCTCTCTTACTAATAATAATAAATTAATTAATAATTTATTTTAATAATAATAATTTATTTTTCCAAAAACATACATCAGCAAAAAATAAAATAAAATAAAAAGAACAATGAAGCAAAAAATAATAAAAAACAACAACTAAATTACTTACTAAACTAGATTTACAGTAGGTACAATTTATATTTATAGTTACGCGTGCGAGTGTGTGTGTGCGAGTGTGTGTGTGTGTGTGTGTGTGTGTGTGTGTGTGTGTGTGTGTGTGTGTGTGTGTGTGTGTGTGTGTGTGTGTGTGTGTGTGTGTTTATGTCTGGAATTAGGGGCCGTTGTTAAAAAAGACCTCCGTATCATTATATGACAAAGTCTCGAGCCACTTTCTCACAACCATCACGAGTCTACCCATTGTGAAGCTCTGGATACTGTGCACCTTACATACAGAGTTATAAAGACGCAAATGCATGTAGGCAGGGAAACGCTTTGCGAAAGCGGATTTGGTCTTTGGTAAGGGAACTCTAAACACACGCTTCGTCAGCAACTGAGTGTAAATCGGCAATCTAGGGACAACGGTGTGCGCTCGCATTACGGCTTTTAAGATGTACAGACGTCTTACACTCAGCAACTTGGAGTTACGGTAAAGTGTGTCAGTTGGAAAACGAAACGGTTTCTTGAGCATCACCTTAATGACCGCACGTTGCGCCCTTTCCAGCTGTAGCAGAATTGTTTTAGCAGCACTACCCCAGACCGGTATACAGTATTGCACGGTCGATTGGCACAGTGCATAATAAACCATGCGAAGCACTTTTTCGGTGGCACAATTTCGGAGTCTCTTCATAACATATATACATTTCCGAACTTTGTTAGAGAGAGCAGCAATATGGTGTCTGAAGCAGAGGTGATGATCAATGATCAGTCCCAGATATTTGACCGATTTTACTATGACATAGATTGAAGGTGCATCTATTGGGTTAGTGTCGAGCTCAGGGACGTTTCCTTATAATAAATCTTTCTAATATATAAAAATCTCGTGTCACGGTGTTTGTTATCGAACTCCTCCGAAACGGCTGGACAGATTTTTATGAAATTTTTGTCTATATTTGGTAGATCTGAGACTAGGTCGTAGGCTATTTTATAAAGGCACCCCAACTTTCGCAGACGGAGTCGCGGACAAAAACTAGTCTAATATATAAAAATATTGTGTCACAGTGTTTTTTATCGTACTCCTCCGTAACGGTTTGACCGATTTTTATGAAATTTTTTCTCCATATTTGGTAGGATTGAGAGGTCGCAGGCTATTTTTTACGTTTTTCAGCTGAGATGATGA
The DNA here is from genome assembly GCA_947563465.1 of Archips xylosteana. Taxonomy (NCBI): domain Eukaryota; kingdom Metazoa; phylum Arthropoda; class Insecta; order Lepidoptera; family Tortricidae; genus Archips; species Archips xylosteana. The sequence goes on from OX387358.1 coordinate 17,048,945, forward strand.
TGATGCTATTCACCCTAACGCAGGTTTAACGATTGGGCGGCTGGTGTGGTTAATTATATAACTCCGAGTTAACTTATTACACAGAGTTAACTAGTGTCAAGTCGTATGGAACTGTCATCCAGGGTTAGTATAGCCAGGTACAACTGGTACAACTATATGCAAATACTACAAATGTAAAAGTGGTTTTGCGATAATTTTCTATTGGTCTCTCCCAAAGAACGAAACTAAGTATAAACGATTCTGCACTTTGGATCTTCTTCTTGAATCATGAAAATTTGACGTTAAAACTTGATTTTTATTACAAAGGGAAAGTAAAATTTAATTTGTGACCTCGATGTTATCTTTATTTGTATAATTGTATCCCATCAACAGCACACGCTATCATTTAACCTATTATCTAACACAGAATTTAGCCAAACCAAAGCAGATTAGGTAAACCCGAAAGAAACCTAATCCGTGTTACCAAAACCAAACATTACGGTAATGGAATCACCCATACCGTACGTAACATACGTGAGCCGATCACACGCACTCCCGCGGCGACCGACGACGCCCGCGCGCGCCGCACAACTGGGTTACTATGTTCGCGAGATTCTGAATTCGAAATTTTCAAGTTTTTTTTCGATTAAAATTGTGCAGTGCCAGTACTTTCTGTGTTGTGTTTTAAGGATTGCTTGCGATTTGAGATTACTGGCTGGTAAGTTTTTTGGAGTTGTTCCGGTTTGTTTTGTTTTAATTACGTGCGTTCATAATTGGTGGCTAACCGTCATGTGTTGTGTTAGCTGTTTTGAGATGTTATGTTGATAAGATGCCGCAAAATAGATGGTTTTTGACGTGGAATGTAAAGTTTTCAACGTTAGGTTAAATCCCGTTCATCTTTAGATGAATATCGTAAGCTCTACCTTCCTTAACCTAGGTAGAGTTGCTCTAGGAAGGTAGAGTTGCTACATCTGACAGAACCAGTGAAGACTGAATTTTACAAAATTACTGTAGAGCTGTATTAAAGATTCTTGTTTTCAATCTGGGAACATCTGCTGCTAAGCATACGATTTACCTGAACGCTACCACAACAAATGTTCGCGCCTTTTGCATACTCTGTAGCATTCTTTTTTTTAGCCGCATGTTTTTGACAGTTAAAATACAATGATAATAGATAGAAACAATACTCAAGTAAGACTCAAGTATAAGGGTGAATCTTGCAATAATAATTCATTGTAACTAATTATTTTTAAGTTTTTATATATGTCTGTCGGTTAACAAGGTAAGCACAAGTAACTAGAGCACGGCGAGTACTTGCACTTGACGTGGAAAGCGGGGTCCAAAGGCGATGTAGGCTGAAATTATAATAAAACAAATAACTCTAGAACAACACTGTATACGTGTGTATTATATGTGTGATGTTGGTCGGATAAATTTAAATGCCAGTTAATTAATTAGTGCAGATTAATTCTATAATAGCTGTTGCTTATGACTTTGTCTGCGAATAACTAGTTTATCGCTATACCGCAGGAACTATGCAATTTATCGCAAAAACTTTTCTGTCTTCTTCTAAATAGGTCCAGCGGTTTAGGCGTTAAAAGGTAACAGACAGTTACTTTCGCATTTATAATATTAGTTTAGTATGGATATACGAGTACCAGATGCCATCGATCTACATCGGTGGACTGGACAGAAATTCAAATCAAATCAAATCAAAATCAAATCTTAAATTTTATTCACTATTGATCGCCGTTTTCCAATCCATTCTTCTAGCGTCGATCGACAATTGATCGAACTTCATTTTGACTATACGGAACTCTTTGTCATGCCTGGTCGGACAGGTAGGTACTTAGTCGTTTTTGGTTTTGTACTTAAAGGTCAAGTTACATATTTCCTAACCAACTTAAACTTTTTAATGGGACCGTATCAAAATATAAAAAGTTTAAAACGAATAATGGACGAAATACATAATGGTCATAATATATACTAAAATTTTCTTTGAAACTATTGATAAAACGAACTTTTTTAATCGTGTAATCTACAGATTGGTTTAGGTTAGGTTAGGTTTATTTTATGAAAATCCTGTAAAGTTGAGAATTTCCAAGAAATTTGAATTATATCAAATGACCATTATGTATTTCGTCCATTATTAATTTTAAACTTATTTTTTTTTGTATTTTGATACGTACCTACCCCTTTTTAATTTATACTTAACGACGTTTGTTATTTGTATCTATAAATCTCTCACTTTTTCTATCTATCTCTCTGTCTAACTTACTTAGGAGATGGTAAAAATAGAGTGTTTGTCGTTCAATTTGGACAAGGCTTCTTCACCATGAAATTCTAAAATGTGCTGTAAATAAGTTTCATATCAAGAGCGTGAAATTGTCTTTCTGACTATTGTTAAACATAGTTTACTATGACGCAATAGCATTAAATAAGAAATTAAAGAAACTTGACCAGAAGTCGGAAACCTTTTGAGAAGATCCAAAACATTTAAATAACAAAATTTTCCAGGTCTTGAGTCTCTAAAGGTGTGTCCTAAGACACAACTCTATTATCACCTGGAATATAATCGTGTTGATCAAAGACCTCTTAAGATCCTTTGAATTTTTAAAATGTCTTTTTTAAAAATTTTATCCGTAAATTTTTGAAATAGCATACCACCAATCTGTAATTGGAAAAAAAAATTGTGTTGAATTTGACAAATAAACAAACGACTAACGAAGATAGTGAACTACAGCCAGTGGCTGCTTTAAAGTAAATCACGGCACAAGGCACAACTATGAAGTTTCTGAATATTGACAATGTCAACCGTAGGCAAATAATTGCTATACGTACTTGTTGTGACAGAAGTATAGATTTTTTTTCATAGGGGTCACATTGTCAATATTCAGGTCCCTAATGTCTGAATCAATCAATAAACGATAACGCATCACATATCACCCCTGCTATACAGCGAGGAATGCTGCTAGCATCTTTGGGTTGAACCTGAACCTTTCGCTAGTTTCAGTGTTAATATCTGATAGTTTTAGTGTTGAGTGAAATTAGTTACTTTTCTTTTAATTTGCAGCCTATTTTTCAATATCCAGATAAAAGTATCCGTCTGTTAAAACTATCACTTTTCTTTTCTCAAGTTATAAAACAAAGGACAGAGTTAGTTTGCATTTATCTGACAGACACTTTTGTCTGGGAATTGAAAAATCGGCCCTTAGCTTAGTTCTTAGTATAAGTTAGTTTTAGTTTTCTGTTCTGTCTTTATTTATCTTTTTTTTTGTAAATAAAGCAACTGTCTATACGCTTAACGAGCGTTTTGGTCATGATTTTCACGTATTTTCTTGGCTAAAATCCCGTTTTGCACACGTAATGCCCAAAAGTAGGCCAATCTCTTTAATTACTGTGATGTCATAGTGAAAAAACTAAGTAACGGTAATTATCGCATGTGCCAATCATTTCCATACCTCGTAGGTCCAAAAGAACATAATGATGCTTTATGTAAGGTATTACATGCATGCATTAATTGAGTGTATGACGAGGAGTAATGAAAATGGCTAGTTGTCATTTACACTTTTGGGGAGTTACACGAAGGGATGAGTGTTTAGATGACAAGATCCTTTTTTTTCCCCCTTTCCTCCGCCATTCTTCAACAAGATCCTTTGTGATATATTTTTAAATTAAATACCGCCCATTTCCTCACTTTATCATTGGCATCATCGGCCGTGCTATTGTCATTAAAAAAAGGTGCAAGTGGTTTTGGTGTGCGAGAAAAAAAAAAACAATAACACTACTTCAAATTGTGGCTTGACATTGACACTTGAAAAAATAGTTGCCATACTTTAGTCGTGTTCGCTTTTTTATATATTTTATACGTATCTAATTAACTTAGGGTTTAAGTATCAACGTCATAAATAAGTGACCACTTTTGTACCTTCAAACATGACGATAAAGTGACAAGATACAAAAGTGATCACTTATTTATGACGTTGAGTCGTTGATCCTACCAGTAGTGTGGCTGTCTGGTGGCAGAGTCAATCAATGTTGCCAAATCAAAAATATTTTGGTAGAAAAGTGGGTAAAAATCAGGAGTATTTTCAAATTGTACCTAAATTAAGAAAATGATATTTTAAAATTTCGATGCCGCCGATTGCTGCCCAGCGCAGCGTGGGACGTCCACCAACGAGATGGACGGACGATTTGGTGAAGGCTGAAGGTTCAGGGTGGATGCAAGTCGCTTCTAACCGACGGTGCTGGCTGAAAATCAGCGCTGGGGTGCTATAAACGCCTCAGCATTATGCTGAGCCAGTGTCCAATTTACAACCGCAATGACACTTTTTTTTTTTTTTTGTTTAGCCTTTGTATTGTTCTTTTTGTAAAAATATTTTTTGTATTGTTCTTTTTGTAAAAATATTTATGTGTCTTGTGTTGTTGTAAATAAATGTATTTTCTTTCTTTCTTTCTTTCTTTCTAATGATTGGGCGTCAATGAGGGAGGCCTATGTCCAGCAGTGGACGTCCTACGGCTGAAATGATGATGATGATGATTGGTGCCCCTCCTAATACAAGTGCCTTAAGCTATCGCGTAGTTCGTCTATATGAACTGGCCGGCCCTGTCAATAACTATGTTTTGGTTTGGATTCAGCGGATGTAAATTCCCTTATTTAAAACATTATATACATTATGTAAAATTATATTACGTATTAGTCGTAGATTTATATAGTTATGCAAAAACTTCAACATATGCACCTTTGACCTTCGTGCAAATACTAAATAAACTAATTATAGTTAATATTGTTTGCCGCCTTGATTTAAGTATGCATACAGGTCTTGGAACCAATTTAGGTATAATTTGGTATTGGAATTATTTGGAATAAATAAAGAGGTAACATTTTAATATCGAGAAAAACCGCCAACGATTCCGTTTTGGGTGAAGAAGCTATCGTAGTATTTAATATATGTAAATATGTACACTGAAAATTTCAAGCGCCTACCGCAAACGTGGTACTGCTGGGCGACTTTAAAAAATAGTTTGACGGCTAACTCACTCATTTTTGTTCATGTTTGCTAGTCCCAGACTTTGTCTTCATCGATATTCTTTTCGTCTACAACATGTCAGACATTCACCTTAAGTATTTGAACAACTTCGATTTAATGACAATTTTTAAACTCGTAACAATCGTGTGCTATATTATGCACAAATCAATTGTAAGAATAACAGCTGAATGTACTTTACTGAGGACAATTTTTTCAATGAGACGAAAACTTTAAATTTGTTGAAATAATTCTCAGTCACAAAACTGGGTACTCGCGGCTCGGTCTGTACAATACAATACAATGCAACACAAATATTGTTTATTAAACACCAAAAACAGTATAATGTAGTAAAAAATAATATACATTACAAAAGTAAATGTTCAAGCAGACAATATTTTTAGTCAAGTGCGAGAAGTACAAATTTTTAAAAGTTTACTAAATAAATAACGTATACAAATGATTATGTATAATGATTAATTATGATTTCAATGTGTAAAATATTATCTAGGTTTAAGAATATCAGTTTTATAGTCTTCCCTTATTCGTCGCACGGTAATGTTTACCACCCGTTTCCAATCTGTTTTAGCGACATCTGTAATAAATAATTATAATTACTTTTAATTTTTTTTTGTCAGTTATAATTAAAACGACGAACGCTATGCAATTAAATAAACAAAATCAAAATATGTCGATAAATGCACTAATATGTACAATCCTATGTCTATGTCTATGTTTTGTACTCTTATTTTTGCCTGTGTACGTGTTATTGTTGTTATAAATAAATGTTTTTCTTTCTTTCTTTCTTTCTTTCTAAAATTAAGAATTCCGTTTCGGTAAATTTTATTACAATACCAGCTGTATATCACTATTCCGGCACCTGCAACATTGAAGTTTGGCATTTTGTTCCTTTATACTTACTGTCAATATTTAGGAAACTTCATGAGCGAGCAAACGTCAAAAGTGCCATCACTCGATGCCGCTACTTTAGTATAGCTGAAATAGGAATGAACTTCGTAAAAAAATCGATATCTGTGGTAATACTTGGGCTGCCGTAAATAATCTTAGCCCAACGCGAACAATACTACAGAATTATGCAAAAATTTTTTTAACTAGTTAAGCGTAACAAAGCATTTTAACTATCCTCTGTAACTGAACAAGGATGTTCTAATGCAACTTAATATGTTTTTCCATTTCAAACGTCGGTATTTGCTGTTTTACATCAAGCTAAACCTTGGAGTGAGGTGAATTTTTATTGCCTCTTTTAGAATGCAAAGTGACTGGTTTAAGCAAAACCTCCTTTTCGGTCGGTTGGGTAAGTAGTAAATATAATTAGAACGCGCGATAAAATCACATTAATTGAGCAGTTTTTGTTAATTGGGATGTTATTTCGATGACGTAATATTTAGGTTTAGTTTGAAAGATCATTTATTTCCATTTAGAATTTCACATTAATTTGCATGTTAACTTAATCGGATACCTTTGTTTCCTATAATTTAATTTGCCACAATTTTTTCTCATACCTACGTTTGCCATAATATATATAAGAGCGTGCTGTTTTCAGCATATTTGAAATGTTATCTTCTAGAATACAGTAGGTTAGGTCATACTGTTTCAGATTTTTTTTATAGTTTAATGAGCAACGCAGCCATTTAAATGTTGTAGAGTTAAACCAAGATAAGTTTGCAAAGATTTTGATAGCACACGCAGTGCATGTGTTAGGTACTTATATGTCATAATTTCATAGAAGTTTAACTTTTAATATTACACTTGCACTTCGTGAGCTATCAAAATCGTTGCATGGTCTGACTCTACCTAATTATATACCTAACTATCATAAAACTAAAAACCTTAAGAAAAATAATAATAAAAACTAATAATAATAAAAAAACTAAAACATATGAAAATTGGTCCCCTTAGGCAATGTCCCGAAGATACTAGCAGAGTTTCCTCTTTGAATAGCTAAGTTAATTCTTTGTCCGAGGAAACTGCCAGCTCTTCTCTCTCCCGTGACGTCTACTAACCTCTTTGATATTTCTCTTTAGAGTTTCATAGCGACCGAGAGACCCCACGGACCGAGGGTCTCGACATTTGACTGCTTTCCCTTTCTCGGCCGCTTCAGAAGCTGCACCAGGTGAAATAATTTAGTTATGTCAAATGAAAATTATGAAAAACGATACATTATGGCGTAAGAAATTCGGGCGAACGATAGAGACCCTAACTTTATACAAAAATCTTTTAACGTGACAACGTCTAATAAATCTATGAACGCCGGCTGCATACACGAAAAAGGATGACGCAATGTAACGTACATGTACAGGACATGGGACATGGCGGAGAGGGTGCGGGTTGGGGGGGGAGGGTAGGGGTGTGCGGGTACAAAACACCGGTTCTCGTCCGATCACCGAGGTTAAGCAACGTCCGGCGCGGTCAGTACTTGGATGGGTGACCGCCTGGTTTTTGAATGTTTTGTTATGACGTTGTCACTTTAAACTATCGTCCGTAAACCGACTTTTTTAATTACATCCAGTGAGCGTAATAACAAAAACTGGTAAATTTAACGATAGTAGTTATTCAACATTACGCCGACACATTTTTTTTATAAAGTGATTATATTCTGCGCCAGGCAAAACAGGATACGGAGACATCGGATTGCGTAAAATGGAAGTGGCTTCATGTGGATGAAAGTTGTACTAACGTAACTCTGTAGTTCTGTTTTTTATTTTGTATAAGGCATTCTGTAAGTAAACTCATAAATCAGAGTAGAGTTTATCTGTGTTCAGAAAATACTAATATCTTAGCTGATACGTAATGTTAAAAGAAGCTTTACAAGCATTAATACGGGGTTTCATTTCCTAACTACCTGGTTTTAAGCTGTAGATAAATAATAAAAACGCGAAAGTGAAGAATAAGACGAAATGTATAGCAATGGCGTAGTTGAACCCCATAGGGATTTAAAACCATTGATTCCAAACTGCCATGAAATTACGTCATTTTTAAGATGTTAGCATATTTTTTTTCTATCTTATCTCAGCCTTCTAAAAAATATTTTTTCTACTAAGTAGACTAACATAAACAATACTTTATTAAGTAAACATAAGTGCATAATCTCGATTTATTAAGCAAGCAGTGTTTCCAGACAATTATGTATGGCATCGGGGTTTTCAAGAAAAGGGTTTATACAGGGATCGGTCAGTAAAGAAAGTCTGAAACTATAAGACATTCGAAGATCTGTTCATGGTTCTTAGGAACCATGTAATTGACTTTAAAACTGCATTCATACATTTTAAAAATTTATTTAGCTCTGGAATCGAATCCGCACGTTTTAATGAATAAAACTAACACTATTTCTAACTACGAAACATGATGTCTAAAATTAATAAAATGCATTGTTTCCATATCCTTTCATTTATTTTAGTAGGTGTTCGAAATGACTACCATTTTTTTTTCAAGTCAACATTCTTATAGTTTCAGACTTTTCCATACTGGCCGATCTAATATTTCATTTGAGGGCTGGCAACAGATTAGTGGTTTTTCTTGAGTTGTTGATATTCATGGGTGGTGGTGATTGTTTCCCATCCTTTGCCTCCTTCTTATAACAATCATCATCATCATCATAATTTCAGCCGAAAGACGTCCACTGCTGAACATACTTAGGCCTCCCTCATGGCTCGCAAAACATATCGGTCGTGGTCATAACAATAATAATATTTTCATCACACTTGCTCGTCAATGGTGTTATTCCATGCTTGTATACTAAATGACAATGGCCTAAATTGTTCTTAAGGGAGTTATAGATTTACGTACAGTTTTTCCACCCAAGGGAGTTCTAACTTTAGTTTTAAAATTTGCAAACAAGTCATTTCAGACTAAGGAGGTTTCAAGTCAGCCAACGTTTTATTTATTATCTTTAAAACTTAGCCATAACCCAAATTTTACAACACAAAACTTATCTAAGCTTCATGAAAATTCATTATTTTTATATTTTAAATTTATATCAAATAGTTTTGCAATAATTTTGGTAAAAATATTTTTTTAAACATGTTGGCAGAATCTGGCCGTATGACCTTTCGAATTCTAAACTAAACACAGTTTACATTATTTATGGTAGGTGACTCGAAAAAGTGACAATCTGTATTGGCGGGTAGCCATTATTTTATTCAATTTAAGTGTTTAGAAACAAATTAATTTTATTTTTGGATTTTTTTTCTCGCAATGTGATGAAAATCATTGTGTGTATCACGGGCAGTAAGGGGATTACAAACTCGAGTCATTAAAAGCCCTCCGCCTTCGGCGTCGGGTTTCTAATAGACTCTCATTAGTAATCCCCCACTTACGGCCCTAGATGCACAATGTACTATTAAAAAGTTTTCTAACTGATAGCATAAAGGGAAGCATCTCAAATCATCGTATTCGATTGATTTAATTTAATCAGAAAAACTTTCTACGACTAATAAATTCATGCACTTTCTTATACAACGATATATCATTCAATCAACGAACAGTACAAAATAAATCAACTTAATCTAGTGTGTACAGTTACCTAACCACGCTGTGTTGTATATATTTTTTCATCACTTACTTAAGCTCTGAAAGTAGGTTGCATCCGTGTTTTAAAATCGATTTAGGTACATCTTTAGGGATGGTAAACAAGGAGATCGTAATGCGTAATACTTACCTCCAAACCTCCATGCTGGCATAATGCTGCTGGCCAGTGCTGGCTGAATGTGCCAAAGCCAAAGAGCGCGATGCCATTAAAAAAAAAACAAAAGACGGTTTGGCGCGATAAATTTTCTTCCGCTCTGTTACAAATTGCGTATACATTTTTAACATAACGGTTTTTCTTTATTTCCTCTCATTTGTGATGAAAAGTAGAGTGTTCAACTCAAGTGTAAATGATCAATTACACTTGCGAACTATAAGCACCCTCGCTCGCTTTGCTCGCTCGTGCGCCTAAATATCTTGGGGGTAATTGATCACTTACGACCCTTGTTTATCAATCTACTATTATAAGCCTCAAATAAGACTGGTGTCAGTAGGGAAGTGGTGTATGTAACAGTGTTGCCAGATCCGCTCTTGAAAATCCACCGAGTAAAACTGAAAAATGAGGTATGTTATGTATCATAATACCGAATTACGAAAGACCGAATGTACTTATTAAAATTTCGAATGGGTCAAAAAATCGAAAGGTTTTTTTTTCTGAAACCGTAAACCTTTTAAGATTGTTATAAAACTGACCTCACCTAATCTAATGGGTTCTATACGATGCCGTTTTGATTCTGAGTTTATGGTTCCAGAAAAAATGGTCTTTTTTACCCATTGGATGTTTTGATACATACGATTTTTCGTAGGTCGGCATTATAATATATACCCGAAAAATGTGTGACTGTAGTTCTTTAAATTCAATTAAATCACTAAACATTATCCATACTTAATATACTAAGTATAAATGCGAAAGTATGTCTGCCTGTCTGTTACCACTTCACACTTAAATCGCTGAACCGATTAAGATGAAATTTGGTATAGAGATAGTTTGAGACCCTGGAAAGAACATAGGATAGTATTTATCCCGGAAAATTGCAAAGTTCCTGCGGGATAGCGACAAAGGAATTCTTTGCAGACGCGTACTGTCTATCCTTAGTTGAACGATAATAGTAGATTGTTCAGCAAGGGTGGAAAATAACCAATATCACACGAGGTTACTAGGTTATATTCCGAGGGTGATATTGGTGTTTTTCCCGAGTTAAACACTCTGCTTTTCATTTCGACTACAAGGAAAGTAAGAAAATATAAGTATAAATAAATAAAAATGTCTAAACCGGTCAATATGATCGTTGTAAAATATTTCAATGGAGTTTATTGTTAAAGAATAATTAATTTAACAAAATTTGGAATGTTCAATGTAATTATCAATGAAAACAGTAGATAAAGTAGGTATTTTAGTAAATTTATTTTTAAAATATGTAAGTAACCAATTTGAACCAAGGAGTTAAGCTGTATAGAGATAGGCTGAGTGGACAATAACATTGTCGTTTACCGTGTTTTTTTCTTAACATTTTCTAACTTTTCTGGTTTAAGTCACTAAATAAGAAACTAATGTAAATTAATAATTTAATTTAATAATATTTCACTGGCATTATAAAATTTGTAATATGACTAATTAAGAAAAAAAAACTCAATACTTAATTATTCCATGTATATGCCGTAATGCTTGGCTGAATGCGTATGTGTTCCATTGACAGCCAATGCCTTTATTTTTTTTAATTCATATCTACCCTAGGGAAGAAAATAATAGTTATATCCTCCCGTATGTCAGATATGATTTGCCTCACTTTCCGAGTATGAGAGATGAAAAAGACATTTTATCTAATACTAACCTTCCGTCCGCAGCTTCGCCCGCGATAAATTAATTTTCCCGTAGGAAAAGGTATTTTCCCGCGGTAAGGGTGAGGCCACACGAGCGTAATTTTGTGAGTTGTGAGCGGGAGAATTCCGGTTGCGCCATACATTGTGTCACGCGAGTGTCACGTGATAGCGTATATTGTATGGCGTGGACCGAAATTCTACAGCTCACAACTCACAAAATTACGCTCGTGTGGCCTCACCCTAAAAAGTAGCTTTTGTCACTCGGTTATATAATGTAGCATTCTAACGCCAAAAGAATTTTTGAAATCGGTCCAGTAGTTTTTAAGTTTATTCGTTACATACAAAAATACAAATCTTTCCTCTTTATAATATTAGTGTAGACTATAGTGTTTCACCATCCATTGATTAAATTTATTTGACGGATAAATGTGATGCCGTCTCTGTTTGTTTTGTTCGAATAGACGGAGACGGCATCACATTTATTCGTCAGTTAAAATTAATCAATGGGTGTGAAACAGCCCCTAAAAGTGGCATGTTATATGAGTCTATTATCGCTTACCTAAGTGACATGGCTTTCTTTTCCTATTTTTTCCAGAACTCGTATAACTATATCTCTTGCGCAGTACCAGTTCATCTTTGAGTTCTGGGACACCCTGTATATCAAACATGGGCTGTTAATAGACACCGAAAATCCGCATACTTCATCATCATCATCATCATCAAACTTCACACACACCATTGAATTTCTTCTCAGGTGTATGCAGGTTTCCTCATGATGTTTTCCTTCACCGTAAAGCTCATGGTAAATTTCAAATATACTTTTGCTCATAAATTCCGAAAAACTCAGAGGTGCGAGCCTGGATTCGAACCCGTAACCCTCTGGTTGAGAGACAATAGGTCAAACCACTAGGCCATCACGGCTTAGGGCTGTTAATAGAGCCCGAAAACTCACTCACTCACTGATTATTAACCTATGTATACTAATGTTAATATTATATAATATGTTAATATTATAAAATGATTAATTAGTTAATGTTATTTAAAAAGTCCTCTGCATGCTACTGTGTTATCTAACTGCGTAAATTGTATTTCTCAATGCCAAGTGAATTGTATTCTTTTTATTGGGAAATAAATGTCTTAAACCACAAAATCCGTATACCTATTTGCCATTAGTGCCAGTAGTGGTAGAGCCATGTTGTAGCTATTTAGCCGCTGCATCACGAATGGGCCGGCTCGTCCGAGGCAGTACCACCCTTTCACAGAACACCGGCGTGAAGCAGCAGTACTTCTACGTTTCGTACGGTCAGTGAGAGCGCCGGGGGCCCAATACCTCTCCCCCTCCCTCTCCTTTTTTAAGGCCGGCAACAGATCAGTGACTCTCTTTGAGTTGTTGATATTTATGGGCGGTGGTGATCATTTTCCATCAGATGACCCGCTTGCTCGTTTTCCTCCCTCTCAAAATAAAAAAAAAACAAAAATCAGTAATGCAAAAAATTTAGTACTACAGGTTTTTCTTTACATCTGGCAACCCCGTGTGTATTCTGCGCAGGCGGCGATACAATATCGCGGCATTAGGTCCATTAGGGAATCAGAGCGTGCCGTGCGCAGGTTTTAGTTCGCATTTTATTTTGGTATAATAATTGATAGGAAAGTTGAGTTACTGATTTTTGAGTCAGTATTTACATACGGAAATCGTGGTAGCGTAGCGGTTTGATTTCATCATCATCATCAGCCTATGTTCGTCCACTGCTGGACATAGGCCTCTCCCATGGCACGCCACTGAGCACGATCCTCGGCCACTCTCATCCAGCTCTTGCCAGCCGCCTTGCGAAGATCATCGCTCCACCGAGTCTGAGGACGTCCCACGCTACGTTTGCCGATCCGTGGTCTCCACTCAAGAACTCGTCTACCCCAACAGTTATCGGTTCTTCGGGTAATATGGGCTTATATGCCCTTTGCGTATTATGCGGTCTAAACGCTGTCTTTCAACGTGAAATCATGTAGAGTTAAGAGGGTTTATACCTGCTGAGCTGGCAAAGTTGCATTTTTGTTAGTTTTTCTCGATTATTCCATAAAAATTAAATGAAAATTAAAATTTTTTTGTATACGAATTGTTCTAATTTGTATACAAAACATTTTTAATTTTCATTCAATTTTTATGGAATAATCGAGAAAAACTAACAAAAATGCAACGTTGCCAGCTCAGCAGGTATAAACCCTTTTAATAAACTAAGCTTCCAACCACTCATTTTACGAAATAATACGAAAACAGTTAAGCTGGGAGCCGACTTTTTTTGGTATCTGTGAAAATATCAGTCGAGTAGTAAAAAATGTGTTGAATATGAAATATGTGTGTATAGGTTTGTATTTGTATGTGTGTAGGAAATTGCGGTCTAATTATTTTCGTCAACTGGTCGAGGAATTGGGTGCAGTTAAAATACGATCCAGTAACTTTCGATTCTGAAAGAACGCAATTTTGCACCACCTGAGGCCGTATTGTCTAACGCTTCTGACGCTTGCCTTCGCTTTCACCGTCTCTTTTTATCATCATCTTATTCCGTCTGACAGAAAGAAATAGTAATTCCGAAGGCAAGCGTCAGAAGCGTTAGACAATAAGCCTGCTGGGCCCAATTGCATAACAAAGTACAACTTATACTACAAGCGGAACTCCGCTTGTAATATTAGGCCCGTTCGTGTTTTAATTATACCCGCACCCGTAGTTCTTTTTTATTTGAGCTGTAGATTAGTAACAATACAATTTTTTCCGCTTTCGAATGACATTTAAATGTAATTTAAAATTCGGTCCCCTGTAGGCGAGCAAATAATAAACAGTAAATACCTAGTTCGTGTGTATTTGATTATAAAATGGCTACGGCAAATCTCATGTCGCGTGTTGTTGAAACTTTCGCCGTGTCACTGCGACGACCTGTAAATTAATTAAGCCATGTTGAAAGGTTTTTGCTGCTGATTCCCATAGTTTTGAGTAAGGCTGCGATTGCATTTGAATTTGATGACTATTTTTATCCGACTTTGGCGCCATTCATTTATTTTATTACGTAAGATGATTTAGAGGGGAGGGGGTCGGCCATGTTTTATTTTTTCTTACAAGGCGGTGGGAGGGGGTCTTGATATTACTTACGTGAGATCACATAAATGCCCAAAAAAAACTTCAACATAAAACGAAACTTGATTATATTACCAAAACATTAAAATTAGTATTACTTACCTACAGAAAACCTTCCTAAAAAACTGTTTCTTCGATAAATAAAAATTAAAACTAATCAAACATTATTCATTGTTTTCCTTTAGATTCTTACGTAATAAATGTCAAACAGGGGGAGGGGGTCGGCCAATTCTTATTTTTTCTTACATACGAGGTACAAGAGTAGGTAGTACGTTCGGAAAACCTATTTGCCGCGGTCGAACTGTGCAGCTTTAGGAGAAATTGAAATTAACTGTATTTGACCTGTTGAATGCTCCCTTAAAGTTAAAAGAAATAAAAAATAACACGGTGTATACACTCACCAACCACAGCACCATCTTACGGTAGTAGTAAATAATGTAGCTTATTCAAAAATATTAATTTTGCGATATCTCGATATCCCACTGATATCATAAACATCAAAGTTTATATAAATAGATTTCACACAAAAACGGTTTGACGGATTCCGATGAAATTTTACAATATAAAACTTAAGTCTAAACAAATTAAAAGTGAAGAATGACACATTAACGAGTCACTGGTCGATTGGCTTCTTACGAACACCCATTATGCGCACACGCACCCTTTCGTGATGAATTCACGTTCACACCATCGGATTAGTTACGATGTCTTTCTCCCATTCTGGTGTCAAATAAGATGATTTACTATGGCGTACGTACTATTGTGCTCGGTAATCATCTAATCATACTCATTGAAAACTTATTAAGTCTAAACAAGATATAATTAAGTGCTCACGGTGTTATACTGTGGTGTTATAGTTCGGGAGTGTAGTCATTTTAAAATAGGTATTTGTTGCCACGTAAAAACTTGTGTAATACTATTTTTATGATATTTGAATACAAAGACACATGCCTAGCTAAAGAGCAGTGGGCTAAGCTAATGTGGGTGTGCGTTTGGAGTAACGTCCTCATGTGCCCAAGAGCTGCGGTTCCCTACTGGATCCATCCGGAAAGAGCTGTGTTTAAGCCGGTGCACCCTGAACATCGGTCCATGATGTCCTGGCCATTCATTGGCCAATGGCTAATATTCCGATACGGGAGTATACATACAGGTTGGAATTTTCTAATGCCACCTCCAGGGAAAGTACTCTAAATATTGAAAATAGGATAATTGACTCAAAAAAACATTCCTTTATTTTTCTAAATCTGAATAAATTAGCAGCCTGTATTTTTTTATTTCATTGATCGATAGGGTCAATCATAAACGGATCAAATTTCCCTAACTTTGTTAAATGAAATGAAGGAAAAACCATGACATCTGGACTTACAAATTTGTGTATCCAACAAAATGGAGCCCAATTAAAATAAGTTGTGATTTCATAGTTTTCCTTTCTTTTAAATTACTAAGTTTGTTAGAGAGATTTGATCCCTATGATTGACTCTACTCTAGATAAAAATACTGGGTGCTATTTTTTCAGATTTTAGCCGGTTCCATCCCCGGGCGTGACAAGCGAATTTTCGAAAATCTTTGAATGCAGTTTTCATTCTTTTCAAAAATAAAGGAATGTTCCATTTGAGTAAATATTCCTGTTTTCATTATTTAGAGTACTTTCCCTAGAGGTGTTTTCAAACTGTCTTCTACTTGAAAATGGCAAAATTGACCTACAATTGACAGAGCCATTTTTTTGTAAAACTAACTATGGTTCCAATTTATATAACAATATTTAAATTTTCCCACGCTATGCTTTAAGTTGAACGGTTAACAAATATTATTTTCGAAGGATTATCACCGGTTCCCATCTAGCACCAAGTTATTTACGACCCGAGCACGGTACGGATTAACATACTGAACCGTTACAAGTAGTAATTGCAAGCGCTGAAACTGCATACTCACATAGCATTTCGTACAAACATAAAAACATAAAATTTACCACCGGCTGATCGAGAACTTTCCATTAGATGAATTTGCATCGATATTAAAGAAGCTGGGCAAACGCTTGAATTTGGAGGCCAGCAGGCTAATTGTCTAACGCTTCTGACGCTTGCCTTCGCTATCACTATTTCTTTCTGTCAAACGGTATAAGATGATGACAGAAAGAGATGGTGAAAGCGAAGGCAAGCTTCAGAAGCGTTAGACAATACGGCCTCAGGGAAGCGGAAAAACACGCATAACATCTGTTCAATCATGAAGACCCAATCTTCCACATTTTATTAGTAAAAGCTGGTGCCTGCGATTTCGTCAATGATTATCTCGAGGAAAATATGCATTTATTCGGAATTAAAACTAATCTATGTCCTTAGTAAGAATTAGAAGACGTAGGTACAAGAAGAATTTTATAAAACGTCGGTCGTCGGCTCAATACCAGTTTGCGAGCAATTTCTGTAACATTGCAAACTCCAAACGGAAATCCTCGACATTAGCTCTGCGTAAGAGTGGCCTATTACCTGACCACTGACCACACGCCGCGCGCCGCCTCGTTTGATCTTGCAATAGATGGTACATCAGACAAACTACGTTCGATAGGATTCGAGAGTTTGTTCCGAGTCCGTCCGAGGACATATTTCTATACAAATTATGAAAGTCTATAGAATATTCTATTAATTAAGTACATAAATATTCTAGTTATC
This sequence comes from Archips xylosteana, assembly GCA_947563465.1. Lineage (NCBI taxonomy): Eukaryota > Metazoa > Arthropoda > Insecta > Lepidoptera > Tortricidae > Archips > Archips xylosteana. The sequence goes on from OX387358.1 coordinate 17,066,107, forward strand.
TGGTAAAATTACAGGACTTTTAATGAATAATCGAAAACGTTATCAAAATCTACAGCCCATTCGTGAAAATGTGACCACAAAGTGATGCGGTTTAATGAAACGCCCGAATAATAATTGAATCAAAGTACCCGACGATAAATTTCATGGGAAGGATTTGCGGAATTTTCGAAATCTCCTCCCACCTTCCAACACCACCAATCAGTGTAATTTTTCTGCTAAGCTATTCATAGAAGCCCGCAAGCCGCGGTTGCTTTGGTTGAGTACAACTGCTCTGAATTAATATCAATGGCTTCGTAGAAAATGGAAAATAATTAGAAATTTGAGCACTTCGAGAAAAATTATACTTGTTAGTACGCAGTTTCATTATTGATTTTTTACGCATCAGAATTAACAACATCTGTGGGCTACCAAGTCATAATAAATTATGGTCCATCAAACGCTCGGATGTGATGTTCATAACAAATCACTTGCGCGCTGCCCCGGGCCACATGGTCCGTCACACCATCGCATTACGGTGGCTTTCCCTATAAGAGTTACGAAATTATTGACCTCAAAAACAGAAGAAAACACTTATTTTCAAGTAGCTGTTTGCCCCTGATTTCATCTGTGTCCTGCGTGAACTTCGCACTTTCTCGGGATAAAAATAGCCTATACTATTCAGGGATACTTTTAGCTTTATATTAGCAAAAAAATGTTTCAAATCGTTTTTGTAATTCCTGAGATCTCCCATACAAACAAAGAACGACGTCAACACACAAAGTTTACCCCTTTTTCATATTAACGAGTATACTTTAGATTGGTAGAAATGATAACTCTTAGGTATTGATTGAATCAGGCGTTCTTTCTTAAGTAAATATATGTACATAAATATAAAAAAATGACTGATTGATTGAGTGAGTGATCCGTTTATTTTCACTATGAATGAATCTCACGGTAGTTTCATGTTTAAAAAAATTGACGTGTTAAATCAGAAAAAATATATTGTATATGCCACATTATATCGCACTCCCAGTACAACAGTCCATCAAATCGAAATAATACACCATTTTAATTAAGACTTTAAAGTAAAGTCTAAATTAAAATGGTGTAGGTATTATTTCGAGATGATGCACTGTTGTACTGCGAGTGCGATATCAATTATCCATATTAAGAAATATTTGGAGTTGATGGCCAACCTTCAGTAATTGGAGAGGCACCACAAGAAGAAGAAGAAGAATATCAATTCTGTACACTACTACATACAACAGGTCCTTTACTTAAGTTTTTCACCTATCGCGCGAATCGCGTTGCGCTTAGTTGCAAAACAGTTGCAATGCCTTTTTGTTTTTGTAGTGGCTCAAGATAGGTTGGTTGGACTGCGCGTGTATTTAGGTATTTTCATCGTATTACTAAAACAAATACACATTTTAAAAATGTAGCAACACTACGCCTTAGAAAACATCTTGTTTTATTAACATTCAAAAAGTCATGACGTGCCGTGCAGTATTTACGTCGTAGGTACTACGAATTTATTTTATTTTTTAGAGACGACTTTGGATTTTTTTCTTTTGAGCAAACTACAATACAAGTAATCGTGTTTCGATAGACATTTATTGTCATTAGAGTGAATCCTCAACTATCTTACACATGAATTTCAGAATTATAGCTTTGCTAGTAATGATACACGAGATTAAATGAATGCAATAAACGCGTCAAAAGCTCCGTAGGGCCTTAAGAGAGAGTAACAAGCACTTAGTCAAACTTAGGACTTAGACAAAGTTGTGTTCCTGCTCTGAGTGACCATTAAACAGCCTAAGGTCATAAACCAGTTGTATAAGACGCGGGTCAGTAGTTTCTCTAACTAATTAACCGCCATCATAATCAATCTTTAGCGATGCGTTACGTGGCACGCGTGAACGCGTTACACGAGAAATTAAATCGCTATTAGTTACGTTAGTTGGGTGATTGAGTTTTTTGATAACTATAAATATAATTGTTATTATTATAATCGGCACTTAAACGGGACAATTTATTACTAAAATTATCTTGAAGTTTTGACCACATGGACTCATAAGGGCAGTGGCTGAGCGATGGAACTCGCCGCTTTTGGGGAAATGGATGTAGCTCTATACCTCTATCATGCGCGACTCACTCCGCGGTTCCATTACGAGTAGGTATCTACTAAACGTAGCATAGTAGCCGAGCGCTACTCCGTAGTGGTTCACATTGCGCGAGTAAACTTTGTAACTACAGTTTGTGCCGTGATGTGGTCAAAACGTCGAGGTGATTTTAGTACTTAATAGCTTTTCGCGTTTAGGCTTAAAAACTATGAGTCTAATGTGTAGACCTCGTGTAGACCCTGAGACTTGTGCTTCAGATGCCCCCTCTGCATACGGCTCTAAATATAAATACTTATTTTAGTAGTTTGGTAGCTTATTACCGAATAACTGGCTGCTCCCAATCGATACTACATCACGAACGGATAGCTATATAGATATACGTTTCAAAATAATTATCATTCTGTAATATCCTTAGCAGGTTGATCAAAATAATTAATTGCGTAAAATGAAAGTAAGCGGCCGGTTCTGAGAAAGGCTCACTGATGTAATTAGCCGCATTTTAGTTCGGCGGCTAGGTATTTCGGGTCTAGACCCGGGGTGGCTTCTATGAAAGTCGAAATTTGAAGTTAGTATCGTGAAGTCCCTTTCACTCTTCTATTTAATACTATTAGCGTGAATGGAATGGCACGATACGAAGTTCGAATTTCGAACTTCGTGGTATAAGGCCAGTTCGGAATTCTATGTTTGTTTCATACCATCCTTCTCATTGTTCTATCAAATAGGTACTATTTAGGGATCGGTTGATCGAGTGCAAATGACACAAGGAACAGGATTAATGGAGTAGAACTCAGTGTATATTTTTTATGAAGTCGACTTTGTCAACAAAGTCGGGGATAAAATTTCTACATGATTATTTTATTGTTATAAGTAGTCTTTAAAAAGTGGACATAATCTTTTCTTAGGACCGATCTGTTTGACAAACCTTGGCTGAGGCCTATACTCAGTACCTAGTACTAGTGGACGTCTTTGGACTGAAATGATGATGATAATAAACTTTTATTGTTACTAGAGTGAATAGGACAGACATTTTATCGCACCCAATACGAATAAAAGTTTATAAAAGTACCCCGCTTTTTATAGGCAAAATATACCTATTTCAATTGATAACGATAAAATAATTTTGCAGAAATTTTACTTACGACGACATCGACATATTTCGACTTAGTAAAAAATGTAACATAATGTAGATGTCTGCTCCATTAGTCCTGTTCCATATGTCATTTGCACTGGATAGTCCGATCCCCTCACTATTAGCATCAGCAGGACAACACGATGCGAAGTTTCAATTCCTAACTTTGGAGTACGAGTATAAGACCGAACTTCGAATTTCGTAATAGCCCCCCAGAAACCGTATTGTGTACTCGTAAGGCGCAGACGCTTGCAATCGCATTCACTGTCTCTTTCTACCGTCATCCTATAGAAAAAAGACGTAAAATCGATTGTGATTCCGAGTGCGTTGAACAAAATAGCCTTAGCGCGCAAACGCGAAAGCACAACAATTACAAGTAGAAAGCTTTGACAATTACTACCGCTGGCTTTGTTCATCCGAGTGGCCTACAAACACGCTGCACTCTGTAGATGCGTCGTATGGGCCGATACAGACGGACTGCATTCCAACTGCAACGTAACTGCAACTGCCGGCTGCCCATACATGTCAGTCGCAGCTGGCGTGCAGTTTGCGTGCAGTTTTGCCGGCTACAATGCAACGGCAATGGAAAATGTATGGGCAGTCGGCAGTTGGTCCTATCCGTACGTTTCCACCGGGTACGTATCATAATGTATAAAATCAAAATCTATAAGTTTAAAATATATATGTTCAAAATATATAAAATCGAAAAATATAATGGTTAAAATAAATAACAATCAGAATTCATAAAGTACGTTTTTCATAATGGTCGAAATACATACAATTAAAATGACTAAGTTCACAATGTATATGTTCAGAATATATACAATTAGAATATTTGAAAGAAATAACAATTAAAATCCCTAAAGAACGTACGCCTATTTTGCGTATAATTTTATGTATTTTGAACGTATACATTGTAAACATATGCATTTTGTGCAATATGACTTAGGAACCATTATGCATTGTAACTGTTATATATTTTTACCACAATGCATTTCAAGCTTATGCGTTTAGAACTTATATCAAATAACTTTATATATTTTGATACATTATATTTTATGATTTTCGGCATTTCAACTGTATGTATTTCAACCGATATGTATTTTAAATTTATACATTATAATACGTACCCAAGTATGTTCGGGTGTCGTCGTCCGAACTCGGCCGACCAAATCAAACGTAATGTAAAGGAACTAGAGCGCCTACATTGCTACCGTGGTGTAAGCGTACCGTAGCAGGGGGACTACTACGAAATTCGATTTTCGAAGTTCGTATCGTGCCATCTATTTCACTCTTATGTTTAGTATATATTAGCGTTAACGGAACGGCATGATACGAAGTTCAAAAAACGGATTTCGTAGTATAAGTATAAGGGTGAGGCCACACGAGCGTAATTTTGTGAGACGTGAGCGGCAGAATCTCGCTCCGCGCCATACAATATGCGCGCCATCACGTGACACTCACGTGATGGAAATGTATGGCGCAACCGAAATTCTGCCGCTCACAACTCACAAAATTACGCCCGTGTAGGCGCTCTCGTTCCTTTACATACGTTTGATTAGATCGGCTGAGTTCGGACGACTACCTACGCCCGAACATTCTTCGGCCGACAACTGATTAGGTGGACACATACCGTCAGATACATCTACGTACAGTCAAGGAAACCGTCGTGTACCAGGGTGGAACCTTTTCACAAACAATTTCACGATTATTTCTTTGGCAGAATGTAGGGAATGTCAACAGAACATTTGCAACAAAAAGGTTCCATCCTGGTACGCAATTCAGTTTACTTGACTGTAACTGTCGTGTCGGAAACGTCTGTGCACTTGCGCAGCTACATCATGGAAAGTGGATGGACAAGATAACAATGCCACGCGTAGGTGCGCGTTTGCGGTACTGCTCGTATAGTCCACCAAGTGTTTTACCATTTTTTGTGACAGTTCCTGTATCAGAATAAAAAAACAATGAGGCTGTTTGTCATTTTAAATTGGATGTGAACTTTGATCAATTATAACTGAAGATACACATTGCCGAACAAAATCCCCTTCAAAGAATGTCCGAACTTTTTTATTTGTTTCCGTAACAAATAAAATCATCACCGACACAGAAATTTGAACCTAGTCTTTACTTCATTACAGTCGAATTTCGGTTGACACTTGACAGCTAAACTTGACAATTTCACGCAACGTACTGAGAAAAAAGAAGGCCACTTTTATCAAAGTGGCGCTCATTTGGCTCGGACATTTTCGGGCGCGCGACTGTGGATCTACAGTTATAATTGATCAAAGGATGTGAAAATGGTTTTCAATGTTTTCAGCCGTACAAAAGTCATTAAAGTTTAGGATATTTAATAAAGATTATACAACGTTCCAAATAAGGAGTAATGCGTCTGCAGCACGGAAGGAACTGAATTATAAGTACAGAGAAATGCACAGATATTTTCGATATATCTAGCCCACTTTGGCTTACAGAAAATTACTTCAAAAACGTTATTCTGGAATGCGTTTCTATTGAAACCGACAACGATTCTTATAACACTAACTAAAATATTTAATCCGCATTGGGCGCGCTTGTGAAATAAGGTCCAAGTCCTCTCATTCTGAGAGGAGGCCTGTGCTCTGCAGTAGGACTTATATGTTTATGTTATGATGATTAGTCATTGTGGCTATCACCGTGTACTTAAACGTTGGTCATAGCAGTTGATGCCAAGACGAGTGCCTATTGTCACGTCGTTGGCGTAAGTTTAGGCTATTTGACACTCAAAATAATGTAGAGGTACTAATTATATCAATTACTTTTGATGGATATACTAAATATTTTAACAACCACATTCATGTCAACAGGCACTACAGTTAAGTTGTGAAACGAGCGCGTTAATGATCTTAATAACAATTAAAACGGTTGTAACTTTGAAATACTTCGCACTTGAACCAAATTCGCCAAGCTAGCAATAATGTAGTGTGAAAAGAGTGTGAACTCCACAGTAGCATGTTGATTGTAGGCACAAGGTCCAAGTTTTTTTCTGGAAACTTATTTTATACAAACTAGGCTTGTGTTTGATCTGATCACAATCATGCCTGAAGGCAAGCAAAGATGGGACTTAAGATGGAGGTTGCAACATTTGTTATTCCCTGTAAAAAGTACTTAGATAAATGATTATGAAATTTGTTATAATAGGTACTCCTGTTTTATTTTCTTTTATATATTTTTAATTTACTTTGTCTTGCGTGTATTAATAGTTTAAAAAAAATGTAAATAATTATTGTTTAAAAAAAAATCTTTTTGCCAAGTTTCTTGTAGCGTATTCTTCTTGGTAATGCTGGTCTTTCCAAAAGCGCTGGTAGTAGCGACTTACGTGAAATAGTATGGCGATGGTTTAGGATCCTAGGAAGGACCTGATATAGTTTTTATTCCTGAAAATTGCATAGTTCACGCGGGATAGCGATAAATGAATTCATGTAGACGGAGTCGCGGGCAACACTACCTAAAATTCCTAAATGAAATATCTAGTTGACTACGGAACCCTAATAAAAAGAGAGGAGACGGCGGGACGATTTGGGTGCATATCAAATTGACGGGCAGGAGCATCCTTCGACAGACTGTGTCCAATAGGCTAAAAGAAGGTTCGGAAATAAAATGTTTCAATGGAAGCCTGCGAATCAGCTGTAAAAAAAGCCGTGGTGGCCTAGTGATTTGATCTATGATCTCTCAAGCAGAGGGTCGTGGGTTCGAGTCCGGGCTCGCACCTCTGAGTTTTCGGAATTTATGTGCGAAATCACATTTTTAATTTACCATGCGCTTTACGGTGAAGAAAAACATCGCGAGGAAACTTTCATACACCTGAGAAGAAATTCAATGGTGTATGTGAAGTTCCAAATCCGCACTTGGCCCGCGTAGGAACTACGGCCTAGGCCCTCTCATTCTGAGAGAGATGTTCCCTGCACTGGGACGTATATAGGCCATCGATATAGAATACCGATGATAGGCTGGGATGATGATGATGATGGAGACCTGCAGAAAGAGTTCATTACTTATTGATACATTACACTTGCATCAACCACGCGTGCCAGTATGCTCCAATTCCTTCATAATTTAAGCATCTTTGATCATAAATTATAGATAATCAGCCAAACTAACGATTTATACCTAACATCCGTAGTAACGAGCAAGTTAGTGGTCTATTTAAAACAAGTTTAATGTGACGGTAATAATAATTAAATTCACATGCTATAATCTACAGAGAGGAATGTAACTACACGTGACACACTTTTACCACTTTTTTGTAGGGGCTAGAAACTGCGGAACACATTTTTATCAGACTACCTACGTCAAAGCCGGAGTAATTGGTAATGTAAAACCGCTGTCCAATTGAAATTGCGCACAATGTAAATAAACCATTTAATGAAATATCCATATTCTAGCACTTGTTTATTGTTTTAATGGTTTAGGATAGTGTTGTGATAAGTATTGATTAAATAACACACGGATTTAGCAGTATTTGATGAGGGAAAATGGAAATTAAAGACATTTTAAATACAAGGTTTGTTTGCATTGTTTGCAATTTCAATTGACTGACTGTTTATGTTTGTAGACTCACAAATAGTATAAATCCCACCTCAAACATAAATATGAAAAATTTTAGCTGAGTTCATTATTAAATATAATATTGATTGTGAACCTCGCCGACAATAGGATTGAAATCTAAATACAGCGGTGCCAAGTTCTGCAGATAATCCTGATCTACCTAAGTACTATATTTATAAAAACAAATAACACCATAAACAAAGATGAAACTTTATTTCTTGGTTTTCTCTACTACAACAGTGTTTTTAACGACCGCTTTAGCCTAGTTGGTAGTGACCCTGCCTCCGAAGCAATAGGTCCTGGGTTCAAATCCCGGTAAGGACATTTATTTGTGTGATGATCACGAATATTTGTTCCTGAGTTATGGATGTTTTCTATGTATTTAAGTATAAGTATGTTTATCGTCGTCTAGTACCCATAGTACAAGCTTTGCTTAGTTTGGGACTAGGTCGATTTGTGTTAGATTGTCCCCTAATATTTATTTATTTATTTTATTTAGTGTTCGATATTTAAAAATATAAATTCTTAAATTGAACTGTCGAGTAATTTACAGAGTGGATAACTTTATGTTAAATTGAAGCTTAAAAGACTTCGCTACTTTTCATAGTAATATACAAGTCATACAAGTCATTTTGTTTATCGTCTTTATTTAATTTTGCTGGCAAAAATTGTTTTTTTTTTTACACGACTACGGCAAAGCCAAAAGGAAGTGCAATGATTTTAGTTTTCAAACGACCTTTTTTCGCCTTATGGGTCTTCGTTGCCGCACGGCCTCTAGACCTCTTAATTCAGCTCTGAGTGTTTTGTCTAAATAGTATAAGTATCCAAGCTGATGTTGTTCTTAAACCACATTGGTTCTCTAGTATGTTCTAATGGATGGGAGCTAAACTGGTCCACGTAATGGATGTACAGTTGTGGACCGTTCGCCGATAGCAGGACGCTTTCCCGTTCACATTGATGGACTAGCTGACTAGCTGTTTTAGGATATATATCATCGCAAAATTGCTACAAATTACAACAGTAATCAGGGCACCATTGTGCGACACAGGTTCTGACGTATATAACTTAACAAATAGAATACTTTGTGTTTATAAAAACTTAAAATTATATTGTTTAACTCATGATTAAGTATAATGTTGGTACGGATTTCCGATTGCGGTCCCATGTGGGCCCGGTCATTTGAAAGGCGAATGCCCCAGCTTCATGGGGCCGAAGACATCCCGAAGAGGCCATTGATACCATAGTAAATGAGATGGGCGCAACTATGGAGATTTATATCCTAATTATTATTTTATTAGACAACTGGATAGCCGAGTGGTTAGAGTAATTAACTACAAAGCTTGAGGTCCCGGGTTCGATTTCCAGTCAGGGCAGACACGTGTGAAAAATACAAAAGTTTTGACTCGCACTTGGTCCGTTTTTCTTCCGGCCGGTATCATTTCTAATAGAGTTAGCTGATCATCTTTCTAAACAGATGTCGCTTCAGGATGGTCATTGGGTCTTTATCAGAGTAACGAGATCTTTCTAAACTAGTGACAAGTTGTTTGGGGTATTGTTTAAAATCATCATCATCATATTATCAGCCTAAAGACGTCCACTGCTGAACAAAGGTCTTCCCAAAGAAAGTTTTAAATATTTTGAATCAAAATAGGGAATGTAACATATAATCATACAAAGAAAAACTTTTATTTAGATATTTTCCTTTGTATGCGAACGATATGCAATTCCGAGATTTCGATAAAATATCAGTATGCTTAGTATAAGTTTTACTTCACCAAAATACTTCTCGATCGCGTTTTCGTAAAAAATCAATTACTAGGGAAACATGGACAGCGCCTCCGCGCGCGCGCGTCCATGTTTCCATAGAATTGAAATTTTTACGTAAACGCGATCGAGAAGTATTTTGGTGAAGTAAAACTTATACTAAACGTACTGTAAGATTGACTCAAGTGTCGCTACTAGTCGCCATCTATCGTGAAGCGAGGTAACTTAATAGTAATGAGCTATTGTATCAAACGCATTAACCGTGAAGTATTCACGCGTTTGAATTACATTGCGCTTACGCAGGCAATCGCGCGGTGGCGCTAGTGTAACAAAACCAGCGAAAACTCTTCATTAAAAATATACACGTCGACTACGCGACTTGAGAACCTCCTCCTTTTGTTTTCGTCGGTTGAAAATATCGTAGCAAGAGGATATAACACCATCATTATCAATGAACTGAAACAATACATTTGCTCACCCGCGACCTTTTAAACAAATACTTTGCTCACCACGACCTTAAAAAGTCGCCGGTGAGCGAAGTAATTATTTCAGTTCAATGACCTGATTCAATAAAATAAATCATCATCATCACCACCACCATCATCATCATTATCATCATCATCGTCATCACCATCATCATCATTACCATCATCATCATCATCATCATAACAGTCAAAAAGCGTCCACTCCTGGAAAAAGGCCTCAAAGAGTTCCACAATGACCAGACCTGCGCTGTCTGGATCCAAGTTCCTGCAACCTTTACCAGATCCTCGGTCCATCTTATGGGAACCTTCCTACGCCACCTCTTTCGGTTCGCGGCAGCCTTACTACTCCATCGGTCAGTCGGTTCTACGAGCAATGTGCCCTGCTCACTCCTAATCCTGGCAACTCTCCGAGCTACGTTAGTAACTGATTCTGCGGATCTCCTCATTTCTGACTGGATCACGTAGGGAAACTCCGAGCATGTAGCTCGCTCCGTCGCTTTTTGAGTGACTGAGCTTTCTTATGAGGCCGATTGTAAGCGATCACGTCTTAGTTCCGTATGTCACTGGCAACACACACCGGACGAGCGAGAGGATATTACTTAAGTAGTCACTAATTAATAAAAGAAAATCGTTCCTAATCCTTTTTTACTGCAGAGTTTAAGGGAGCATTGCAGCTCTACATTTGATTAAAATTGCGTTGAAATAACCGTTTTTGGTAAAGAGTGGGTAGAAATTGTTATGGTACTCTAAAATAATGTGTAGGTGTATGTATTGAAATACTTAACGACTTTCATTAGGAACATGACTAGCTTCAAATTTAAATGAGTTTGTTCTTCTTAACTCATGAAGTTTCTGAAGTAGTTGTGTGTGGCTCGGAAGCGTTTCAACCGCTTTATTCCGTGTGTTACGAAAATCGACTACTATTATGCTCGTTAACTAAAATCCCAATGACCACCATCATGCGTGATGTGGTGTGTAGTGTAGTCGCAGAATTGCAATTATTAGTACATTCCGTTTACAATATTAAAAAGAATGTTAATCTCACTAATACTGGCATGAATAAAAGCCTATATTTAACTATCCCGTTAGGCTGCTCACGTCTTCCAAATCTCCCAGTATAACTTTTTAGCCATAGATGTGGTTGTGTGTAACATTTCTATTCATATTATCAATAGTTTTGTGATCCTATCACGTATTAAACATCAATGGTACATGTTTTTTGGCGCTGGCCATGTGTACCGACAGCCATAAAGTAATAAAAAAGGAAACGTTTATTTTTAATTACTATATTTATCACTGGCCAGTAACAGACATCTTAATTTTCATCTTTTGAAGGGAAGTACTTAATGTTGCCGATTGCATAATTTTTGTGTTGTAATTAATTTACTTGTCCTACATAACAGCTAAAATACATTTATGGTAGGTGGTTTTACCACAGTCTATAGCCTTAGGTGAGGTGATATATAAGCTGGTTATTTTAAAAACGTTTGCATGATTATTTTAACGATACATGCGATTTGTATTCAGTATTTCGTAATTTTGGTAGTTAGCGAAAATAGATGTCTAGAAAAATCAAAAAAGCTTGGGTTTTCGTTGGTTATGTAATACCAAATAAAAAAATAGGAGCTAGCAAATCTGTACTAATTGGAAGCTAGAGCTTTAATAGGTACGATTGTTGTTGCTGTCGAGATCTATTCTATCCTACGACAATAAGAGGGAATATTTAATATTATCTGTTAATTTTATGTTTTTTATGTACGTTGAAGTTTTACCATAAAAACCTTGTCCTGAAAATTACAAACACAACAAAAAGAGAATTATCCAATTTGGTGGAGTGGTTCCCGAGTTTTGCGCTTAGCAACATATTTGGCGATTATTTTTTATTTGATATTCATTTTTATTTGATAAGTTGTCAAAGAGTTTTACATACATACATAAGTATATACAAAGAGTAGTCAATTCGTCTATTTGTGGTCATATTCGCTGCAATTTCGCTGTAATTTCGAGGTAATTTTAGCAATAATTTGTATCGTTTTAGTCCTGGGAGTATTTATAAACACTCACCGCGTGTGTCCGACTCGCTGCCCAGTTTTTTCTCAAAACCACCGTTTCGTAGTAAAGTTCCGAAGGCGGTGAAAAGTAAAAGTTGTCCGTGAAAGTCCATATTGACCGACGACACACCTTGTAAACCCGTTCGTTACAAGTTCAAGTTATGTAACTTCTTGTTGAACTTGTTTGCTTTAGGATCTGTCTTTTAATAGATTTGAAATGCTATTTGATAATTTTATTGTCCATTGATTGACAGAAATATTTTGATTGGATACACGCAATTTGCTTGTTTTGAGTGGTTTTCAAGAAATATGATATTTTGTTATGCTTTCGGTTACAATGTAAACTCTTTATAATGAAACTTAAGAGACTGAGCATTTCTTTTCGCTGTAAAGAGTTTTCGTTATAATTACGGCGTGAAGAAAAAAATATCAATGAAAAAGATAACAAAAAACAAGTGCCTGCGTGTGTTTGCGTGCGTGTGATGTATATGTGTGTACATGAGTTTATGTGATGGTGTCATTTATTATTTATTTATTGAATGAAAATTTGAATGAAATTATGTAAGTTTATTTGATGGCTGATTTAACATTGGTTCTAGTTACGGTAATTTGGTGCAACTCGCTCTTAAAGTAACTGTTCCACCTTTAAACTAAGTAGTTTTTTTTAATAAATGCCTTCCAATGGGACAATTTTGCCAGCGTCAATTTAAACTTCTTAAAACTTCACGTCTCACGCTGTCAAACGAGCCGATTAAAAAGTTGCACAAAACGAAAGTGCAACCGATGCACAGATCGTTACGAAAGAATGCCCGCGGCTCGGCGCCGAGAGTAGCCCAGTGACAGAGACAGACTTATTGTTCTTCTCACATATACAGGCTGGAATTTTCTAATGCCACCTACAGGAAAAGTACTATAAATACCTACTGAAAATAGGAAAACTTACTCAGAAGAAACGTTCCTTTATTTTTGAAAAGAAAAGAAACTGCATTCAAAGATTTTCGAAAATTCGCTTGCTGCACACGGGATTCGAACTGGCTAAAATCTGAAAGTAGCACCCTGCTACCAACCACCCTATGTCCTTCCCAGGGTCTCAAAATATCTCCTTTTCAAATTTCGTCTGCATTGGTTTCGCAAGCCACACAGAGACGTAGGACGGGGGCTCGTTGAGGTCCGCGTCGTTTGTTCGCAGGTTCTCCACCCCGTCTCTTCTGACTGATTTGGATCACGACGCATCTATAAATTTCATCATCATCATCATCATTTCAGCCGTAGGACGTCCACTGCTGGACATAGGCCTCCCTCATTGATGCCCAATCATTACGATTGGAAGCGATTTGCATCCACCCTGAACCTGCGGCCTTCACCAAATCGTCCGTCCATCTCGTTGGTGGACGTCCCACGCTGCGCTTGCCAGTCCGTGGTCTCCATTCCAGAACTTTTGGCCCCCAACGGCCATCTGTTCTACGTGCTATATGGCCTGCCCATTGCCATTTCAACGAGCTAAACGTTTGGCTATGTCAGTGACCCCGGTTCTTCTACGGATCTCCTCGTTTCTGATTCGATCCCGTAGAGAGACTCCAAGCATAGCCCTCTCCATAGCTCGCTGAAAAAATCGCTCTATAAATTTAGTACCTATGAAAACTGCGACGCGCCCCCGCCCCACGTCTCTTCTGTGTGACTTTGATATTTGCTGTCTTTATTCACACACATTTCAGCCTATACATGTCTCACTGTAAGGCACAAGCCTCGTCTCAAAATAAGAGGGTTTGGCCTGGGTTAAAAGAAAAGTCCTGACGGACGTGAACAGTAGTCCCAAAGATTTGCTCTAGAAAATTGAAACTATGCATAGAGGTTTCATTAATATGATATTGACTTGGTCTATCGAACAATTTTTAATCTGGATTTTAGGCCTAAAATAAAGTGTTTCTTTACTAAGGCCCGATTCGACCAAAGTGGAGTAAGTTTTTAATCCAGAGTAAACTACTTCTTATCCTACTAGAGTAAGCAGATTTTGCATTTTACCAATCTCTAGTCAAACAATAATACCAAGACGCGAGTAAATATTTATACTTGCGTCTTGGTATTATTGTTTTACTTATGGTGTCATCATCCTTATTATTCGGCCAGCTTGCCGCAAGTACAATACAGAAAAAGTATCTTCCTTCATCGTTCGTAGTACCACAGAAAATATTTAACTTATACTGGGCAATACTTTTCTGGTGCAGCACTTTTATAATAATTTGAACTACTTTCCCGTTAATTTTATCGCACACATCTGTAAAGATAGAAACTTCAATAATATCACATTAGAAATCCATTGTTTGTATTGGAAAATTCTTCACCCAGTGCCGCCATTATCATTCGAATATTGCAGACAAGTCGTGCGCCGGCGCTGCATCTTTGCTTTCTATGCGCATACATTGTTACTGTCGCACTCGCAGTTGTCATTTAGTGCTCATATAGTCGAGTATGTTTCATTGTCACATTATAAAATCGAAATGTTTGTAAACAAGTGACGATTGAGTTTCGTGCGAACAGGTGAACAAACTCGCGTTGCCGCGTTCCAATTTCAAAAACAAATGAAGATCGGTTGGCTTCTGTGTTGTTCGTCCATTTGACCTTTGATCTTTTTTTAATAAGTGTTTTTTTTTTTTTTCGAATACGTTTTCATTAAAAAGTTGCCAGTTACTTTTTAAAAACGAATAGAGGTGTTCGGGCTCTGGTTTTCGTTCGTTTCTGTGGTGTTTTGTACTCTGTCAACTGTCAAATTGCAAAGGTCGTGGGAGTGATGTGGTACATAATAGTGGCATTGTTTTTGATATGGCTGCTGGACCGTTTCCGGCGGAAGCAGACGCCGCAGCACACGTGTGTTCAAATGTTTGTATCGAGTTGTAATTGTTAGAAGAGGATTTTAAAGTTATTTTAAGGCAAATTTTACTAGTGATGCCCGATACGATTTTGAAGTATCGATAAAAGTCAATGCGATATAATTGCATTAAAAACATCGTAACGTACCGATAGTTTGTACTTTGAATGATATTTGGTCTATGAAACATTAAGATTCAAAAAATAAACATATTTATTCGTCTATTTATTCGTGTATAGTCGGGGTCGGGGTAAGAAAAGGTTCGTCACTTTTCGAACTTAACTCGTTGACATAGAGTCGAAACCTTTTCTTACCCCGACTATACAAACTCTATCAAATCTAAATGTTACCTAGGTATATTTTAGATTTATAATTACTTACTTTAAATTTATCATTATTTTTAATAATTGAAAAACAAACTAATGTTCGAGATCTTTATATTTTTTATTAAAATAATCCTATGCGATACTTTCGATACGATATTTTGCAATATTGATACAAAGGTTTACGATTTCTAACGTTTGAAATAAAACTACCGTAAGGCACAGACGTAATAATTATTAAAATAAGTCACACGGGTCAGTCACGTATTAATACATACAATTAGTCGCGATATGCCCTACATATACGTGGGTAACCCATAGTTAAATAATTGTGATTTTTAACGCGTATCGATACTATCAACTGCGATTCATTACGTTGCGATATATCGATACCTACATAAAAAAATATCGGGCATCCCTATGTTTTAGCACTACATTATACCTATTTCCGTCCAAGAAAATTGACACGAGAAGCTTTTGTAAACGAGCACTCGCGACTCGTCCCACGCCTCGTCTCGCCTCGTGCCGGTTTTTTGGCCACGAGTAAAAGGACTTCGTGATCAATGCGACCCCACCACGAGAGTCTAAACAAAAACTCATTTTCATCGGGTGCTATTTGAGACACGAGACGCATGAATCGAGAATGTAAAATGATTACACAGTTTAAGTAATTGGAGAAAATTTAAAATTCAGATCAGAAACTAAAACAATTAAGATGACCAAGCTTTGGCGTGAATGTTTCATCCAGCCACATGACCATAGGTACTTATAGCATATGCAAATGCCGCGTATTCACTCGCCTGCACGAAGGCATGCTCCGTGAAGTTCTAAGAAACAGCGACAAATTAATTAAGATCGCTAGACGGTTTGTAAAAAGTGTAAAAACAGACCAATTATTCGTAATCATAAGGCGAATCTCGTCTGCTGTGAAAGCGGTTATACGTACTTGTATTTCAGTGTCATTTATCAGGGTGATGATACGTTTTAAAATCTCATCTGCATCATCATCATTTCAGCCAATCATTGATACCCAATCATTACGGTTAGAAACGACTTGCATCCACCTTGAACCTGCGGGCTTTACCAAATCGTCCGTCCACCTTGTCCGTGACCACACTGCGGTTGCCAGTCCGTGGTCTCAATTCGAGAACTCTTTGGCCCCAACGGCCGTCTGTTCTGCGTGCTATATGTCCTGCCCATTGCCATTTCAACGAGCTTTATCCGTTTGGTTATGTCGTTTTATACTGATGACATCGTAATCGGGGATGTTTGGATCATCATCATCATCATCATCATCAACGTTTAATAAAATTCCGGAATCTGAACTAAACTATTAGATCTAGTGGGTTCGATTCCGGGTTCGTAGCTTTGAGATTTTCGGAATTTATGTGCGAAGTGAAATTGTAAATTTCCAACTAGCATTACGATGAAGAAAAACATCATGAGAAAACCTGCACATACCTGCGGAGAATGTCAATGGTGTGTGTGTGAAGATCCCAATCCACACTGGGCCCGCGTGGGAACTACGACCCAAGCCCTCTCATTCTGAGAAGAGGCTTGTGTCCAGTGGCCAAAATTTTTTTTCTCTCGAGTCTTGGATGTATAGTCGGGGTAAGAAAAGGTTCGTCACTTTTCGACTCTATGTCAACGAATTAAGGTCGAAAAGTGACGAACCTTTTTTTACCCCGACTATACTTAAGTATGTATCTATCTATATAAGTATGTTTATCCGTTACCTAGTACCCAAACACAAGCTTTGCTTACTGTGGGACTAGATCAATTTTGGTGCGAAGTGTCCCGTGGTATTTGTTTATTTATTTGATATTTACTTTTGGCAGCAGGATTAAAGAGTGAGATGGTGGTAGTGATCCGGACGGACCTTGCACAAGGTCCTACCACCCGCAAAATTGTTTAGTTACATGTTTAATTACAACTGTTTGTGCAACAACGTGTGCAACCTAGACGGAAAAACAATCGGAAATATTCGAAACGTTCGTTCGTCGAAACCATTTCCTTGCGGCACCTGAGGATAATAACAGGGATAACTTTTGTCGGTCGTTGAATCTGCTTCTTCTGGCAGACAATCATTAATCATCATTATCATTTCAGCCGAAAGAAGTCCAATGCGGAACATAGGCGTCCCCCCAGGCTCGACAAGCAGATCGTTCCTACCCCATCTGCATCCAACGCGTTCTTCCAACCTTAACCAGGTGGTCGGTGCATCTTGTTGGAGGCCTACCTACACTGCGTCTTCCGGTCCGATGACGCCACTCAAGAACCTTTTCGTTCCATCGGCCATCGTTCTTCGAGCGATGTGCCCTGCCCACTGCCACTTGAGTGTGGTGATTCTTCGAGCTATGTCGGTGACTCTAGTTCTTTCGCGGATTTTATCATTTGTAATGCGATCCCGCGGAGAAACTCCGAGCATAGCCCTCTCCATCGCCCTCCGAGTGACTTTGAGCTTTCTTATGTGGCCCATCGTTAGGGGCCACGTCTCAGTGCCATAAGTCATCACTGGCAACACACACTGGTCAAAGACTTTTGACTTGAGACAAGGCGTTCGACATGACCTTCGTCTGGCAGACAAACTTAAATATTATTTAAAAACCGGTCAAGTGCGAGTCGGACTCCGTACAATGTTTTAGAAATAGTTCAGTAAAAAGCAAAGATCGAGTTAAAAACACTGAAAGAAACGTTTCTTGCATGACGACTCCCTTTAACTTTTAACTTTGTTTTATTTTTAGTAGGTATTTGTTGTTATAGTGGCTACAGTAACACATAATCGGTGAAAATTTCAAGTGTCTATTACCGTTCCAGAAGTAGAGAGAGGTCTAGTGACAGATGGACGGATGGACGGACGCACAGACAGCGGAGTCTCAGTAATAGGGTCTTGTTGGCACCGAAACCTTAAAAACGTGATATCTTAGAAAAGGACAATCGCATACTTTATATAACGAGAGCAAAGAGGACATTAAGAAAGTGTGTGTGTGTGCTGCCGCTGCGTTCGATTGTTTTGTGACGATTTATTATGACTATTACGGTTTAAGAGATAGAGCCCTGTGACAGACGAATAGACGGACGGACGGACAGACAGCGGACTCTCAGTAATAGGTCCCTTTGGGTACGGAACCCTAAAAATTACCGTTGTTTACCATTGTATAGATACATGGATTAAGTATTTTCAGCTTTATAAAAAGCCGGTTAAGTGCGAAAACGGACTCGTGCACTGTTTTTTTTTTAAATTTACAAGCAAGAAAGAAACGATCCGATCTTGTATTGACAAGGAAATGCTGCAACTTTCTATCAATTTGCCGCTGATGGACTGTCTTCCTTCTTGCGATAGATGCCTTTAATTATGTTGTAGCATGCTTACTTTTTATGTCGTTGTAAACGATTTATCTATTATTTAATTGGATGGAAAATTACATGCAGGAACTTCATAGAGTTGTATAAAATTAAAATAAGAAATATCTATGAGTAAAATTTATTCTTTCCGATCTCGGGGTCGAAAGTCAGCAAGGGCTGACCCAAGATCGCAAAACATGGTGTGGTCTGGTGTCGGAGGTCAAGAGCCACTTTGGGTCTCGCCTAGACCGTCCGGAGTTTTACATCAAAGTCGTAAAATGTCCAGTGTCGGAATTATAATCACATCGTACCGTAAGAGGACCATATCTTACAGCGTCTAAGTCGTGCCACCTCTAAGTCCCGGATGGTCCATATATCGCGGAATGTCTTAGTGGTAAAAACCGTCCAAGAGCGTGTCAGACAATTATCAATTAATCAATATCAAATTGTTATCAAAATTAAGTAGTCTGTTTTGTTCTACTATTAAGTTTTACTACGTGTACTTAGTATCAATATCAATATGCCATCCAACGTGGCAATGCTGCCAGACTTCTGGGCACACTCCCCATTGGCGGCGACTTAAGAAAAAAATATCACGGGACTTGGGACAGATTTTTTACCTTTAGCTTTAGTTAGTTTTAGTTAGATTTGAGTTAGCCCTAAGTTTTTACTGTTTTTATTTAATATTTGTTTATTAAATGAATACATAATATGCCACCTGACATTTAACTACCTGGTAATTTTAGGATCTTGGCATTCTACTACCCGAGTATTTTAGGATCTTGACATTCTACTACCTGGTTATATTACGATATTGATATTTTACTACCCGATTATTCTACGATCTGGGCATCTGGACATTTTACGACTAAGACTCCGGAAGGCCGCCGCCCAGATAGTACTAGTATCTAGTAGTAGAGTAAAATTTTGTGTTAGAGTAAAATTAAATAAATAAATAAATAAATATTAGGGGACAATCTTACACAAATCGACCTAGTCCCAAACTAAGCAAAGCTTGTACTATGGGTACTAGACGACGATAAACATACTTATATAGATAAATAAATACTTAAATACATAGAAAACATCCATAACTCAGGAACAAATATTCGTGCTCATCACACAAATAAATGCCCTTACCGGGATTTGAACCCAGGACCTCTTGCTTCATAGGCAGGGTCACTACCAACTAGGCTAAAGCGGTCGTTTAATTAACACAAAATAAAAATGAACAGAAACAGTACAAACATCAAGTTATCCCTTGAAGGGATCTCCGATCCTTTACCAAGAAGAGTTTAATAATTTCCGCTCCAAAACGCGAGGTTTGCATAACCTAGGTACATAGTTACCGTCTAAATCTTACGTATATTGCGACAGCATGTTTGTTACGTATGCTTTAATTGTACCTAACTCTATTAGTATACAGTAAGTAACTTACCCCGAAAATATATAGGCGATAAGTCCGACGGAATTATCTGTTACCGTGTAAAATTTAACGTCTCTTAGAGACTTAGCGGATAAGATTTTTAGATCTTGCGTGGGACCCGTGGGAATGTCGTCATGAACTTGCTTATATAACTTTTTTTTTTTTAATTTATTTAATCAAACGGTACATGCTTTTACAACTAATTCTGTTATCGCCAAACTGTTACCAGTTTGTTGGCGATGAAGCACTCAACACTATAATTGAATCATGCACCAGATACACAAAACAGTTAACAACTAAATAAACTAACATGCACAACTACCTACTTACACTTTTTACATATCTTTCTAAAAGGTGTTTTTTCATTCTCTTTTTAAGGACCGGTTTACTAAACTTAGGTTTTTTTCTTAACCACCCCATTTCGTTAAATAGTTTCGGCACTAAATATTTATTTAACCTTTTCCCGTAATAATTGACTGCTGGAGGCTGTATTAATTTACCTTCTCGTACCCGCCTCGTGTTGTATTTATTAGTTACGGGGCATTTATATTCATCTAAATAATAGTTTTCTAAAGCAATCAGATACTTAATTTTCATCTCGACAGGCAAAATTTTACAAACTGGAAATAGCTCCATGTAATCTTCACACATATTTTTTATTTTCCTGTCCACTATTAACCTAGCTATTAACTAGTGATGCCCGTGGATTCACCCCCTATGAAGTAGATTAAAACGTGTTTTCCCGTCGTTCACTGCTGAACATAGACCTCCCCTAAGGCTCGCTAAACAGATTTGTCCCGTGCCGTCAGCATCCAACGCGTTCCTGCAACCTTAACCAGGTCGTCGCTCCATCTTGTTAGAAGCCTACCTACACTGCGTCTTCCGGTCCGTGCACGCCACTCAAAAACCTTTTTGCCCCATCGGCCATCAGTTCTACGAGCGATGTGCCCTGTCCACTGCCACTTGAGTCTGGCGATTCTTCGAGCTATGTCGGTGACCTTAGTTCTTGCGCGGATTTCATCATTTCTAATGCGATCCCGTAAAGAAACTCCGAGCATCTCTCCATCGCCCTCTGAGTGACTTTGAGTTTTTCCGTGGGAATAAGATATTTTCCCGTGGTAAAAAGTAGCCCATGTCACTCTCCAGCCCTTCACTATGTATAAAAAAAATCACGGCAATCCATCGCTCACTTTCAACGCGAAAGAAGGACAAAGGAACAAACGCAGTTTCACATTTATAATATTAGTATGGATATTAGTAGAATCATCAAATTATAGTTAAGATGTGTGCATCTTATTCTATTTATAATTGTCATGGTCGATTTCAAAACTTCGATATAGCAAAATTACGACAGGCGATGATCAAAAGTAAATTCCAAACTTGTTTTTCTTGAATGAACTTTTACATTTATTTAAACTTGATTTTGTTCATCCCCGGTATTCACGATACGATAGAAAGACAAATCGTTTTGGACCTTTTAAGTTATTACAGAGTCTTGATAGCAAAACCAAATTCAATGCCATACTACGTAAATAACGGCAAAATACACGAGACACTGGCAAAATTGTCCTCTGATGGATAGAGCCATTATAGAGCTATATTTTTTTATTTGTCTCTATGCATCAGATGATGTTTCAAGGAGACATTCATATATTTAACCCGAAAGAACCGAAACCGAAAAAATATATCAGTATATTTTAATTACAAACTACCTGGAATTTAAAAAAAAGCGTTAAAAGGGCCTTACTTAAGATAGAGCTATATCTATACTAATATTATAAAGCTGAAGAGTTTGTTTGTTTGTTTATTTGTTTGTTTGTTTGAACGTGCTAATCTCAGGAACTACTGCTCCGATTTGAAAAATTCTTTCAGTGTTAGATAGCCCATTTATCGAGGAAGGCTATAGGCTATATATCATCACGCTAACACCAATAGGAGCGGAGCGGAGCGGAAGAATGTTTCAAAATCGGGGGTTTTGAAGTAAAATTTCTATAGGCGCTAATCTCAGGAACTACTGCTCCGATTTGAAAAATTCTTTTCACCTCACTAGCTCGGAAAGCCCTTTTTGTTTGTTTGACATCTATTGAGAAAATCGCTTTTTATCCACATGTGAAGAAAGAGTTTTGACATTTGAAGGCAGCTTACGTGATATTTATTTGACAGCTAACAAAACGTAAAACGTTAAAAGTGCTGAATTTTTAACATCACAATTAATGAATTGCATCGAATAAAAAACACTAAATACAGTCTTACAACTTTATTTTAATTCATAAATATCAGCATTCATCATTAACCTTCATTCTTGTTGCAAAAACGGATAAAATGTTCTGACAGTCCAAGTAAGTCGATGTACGAACAAAACGCATCTGAAATAATAAAAAAAAACTTAAGTCAAAACTTTTCAATTAATTATTTTGAGTGAATAAATAAATAATAATTGATAGTACAAACCCTTTTTCTTATTTTCCTCGCTGTAGTGAGGTGAAAAGTTTTGTGTTATACACGGGTGAAAAGTTATTTTACGTCTCGTGTGTTGAAACACTCGCTATCGAAAGGATTCTATTTTTGAACCACTCGCTTCGCTCGTGGTCAATCATAGAATCCTTTCGATAGCTTGTGTTTCAAATGGACACTCGCAGGTAAAATATAACTTTCCCCCCTCGTATAACAAATAACTATTACAATGCATATGCTCGGAAAGTGCCTCTTGACGCGAGTCAGCATATCTATAGAAAGTTAGTCATCCCAGCACACTTTCGCAAGTGTGAAAAAAAATTGTATGGATTTTACTTTCCACACGCGTGCGGAAAAGTAACTTTTTAAATTGCCAATTCTCAAAAAGTTGTGTCCAAACTAGTGTTTAAAAAATAAGACTCGAGAGTTGTGTCTTCATAATTCAGCTTTGCACAGATAAGAAAATGTTTGATGCAACCAAATGAATATTTACTGTTAAAATAATAAAACAGATTGTTTTAATATTAAAACACACAAATTTTAATTTCGTCCAAAGTTTTGAAATAAAAAAAATTAGTACTAAAATAATTCCTTGAGTCCATTTCGGACTGTACGACATCTGCGCTTTCAGTGCGCGCGCATGGCGTAAACGAACCAATCATGTTTACCCGTTCGCGCCTGTCAACCAATGAGCTTTCAGTGCGCGCGCATGGCGTAACACGAACCAATCACGGTTACCCGTTCGCGCCTGTCAACCAATGAGTTTTAAGTGCGCGCGCATTGGGTAAAACGAACCAATCATGGTTCGTTCCGTTCGCGCCTGTCATGAAAACCCGCCACAGTAATGTTCATGAATTCAGTCCGGAGAATTAATTAAAGTTTAGTAAATTAAAATGGAGAGTTCAAGTGATGAATTTACATAGGACTTAACGCCGCCTGACGTCCTAGACCAAGCACAAAATTAAATGCGATAGCCTCCTGCTACTAAACCGATGCTGAAATATGTAAACATCTACGAGACTTTCCCTCAATGAAAGGTAAATAAGAACGCAACATCTTTTTCCGAAAATGTTTATGAGCGCGCGCAGACAGAGAGCGGTCTGGAGTTCCGAGTTCAGAGTTCTGCGTTCTTTCGAATGTACTGAGTCTCTTACGATAACGCACACAGCAGGCGACTGGAACTCTCGAGCGATGAAAACACAGAACCCTGAACGCGGAACTCGGTACTCCAGACCGCTCTCTGTCTGCGCGCGCTCTTAGCCCCAATTTTTTTCCTCGCTTAATGCATTGTAAAATGTTGTATGATATACGTGTCGAAAGTAGGAAATTCCCAACTCATGTCGGCTAAACCAAACTCGCTTCGCTCGTTTGTTTAGATCTCCGCCATTCGTTGGGAATAGCCTACTTTCCGCACTTGTATCATAAATAACTATTCAGTGTTAGATAGCCCATTTATCGAGGAAGGCTATAGGCTATAATATCATCACGCTAACACCAATAGGAGCGGAGCGGAGCGGAAGAATGTTTCAAAATCGGGGGTTTTTGCTTATGTATGTTTAAACTTTACTATGAAAGTGGTGGAGGTGCTGGGATTGCGTATTTGTTATGTATGTAAAAAAGTTAAAAAGCTTAATTCGACCTAGGTTCACATAACAATTATTACTCATATGGCTTCAGGAATGCGTGGTTAGACTCTCGCGGAAACCTGGATTCTCGCTGGATTCGGATGCGGTTTATTTTATTAGAAAGCAGGTTTCTTGGCAATGGTTCTTGGATATATTTTCATCAAAATCGGTTCAGCCGTTTCAAAGTTATCAGCTCTTTTGTTAGCTGCGAAAGGAATCTTAGACGAAAATTGGGCATTTACATTTTTGTTCAAACATACGCGTGTGACATAATTGCGTTGGGGGTTTTTAAAATTTTTAATTTATATTTATTACATACATACATATATATCACAGTTTGTGCGTTGAAAATTATTACTCTAGATTTGGAAAGTCGAACCAAACATGGCATAATATTCAAATCCTTACTCTAAGCGAGAATAATTATTCGTGAAATTATCATAAACTCATAAATATGTTTCCTAGAAGTAACATTTTAGATAAAGTTATTATTTAACTTACGCGCGTTTAGAAAACAAAACATAATAATATTATGTAATTTAAGACGCGTAATGAACTTCATTAAAAAGTCAGGTGAATTGAGCAAAAACAATTAACTAAGTAAATGTTAGAACTTAACTCTTATAACTTAACTTTTATAAAATAAATAAATAACTTCAAATCCACAGGTATTTAATGAGTCCATTATAAATGAACAATTAAATCCCCCCTGAACCCCCTTCGGACTTACTGGAAAAAGTTTCGTTGTAACACTATAATCATCCTAAGGGTTAATGACAGTAGCACAATGAAATTACTTACTTATTTCATACTAATTTTGACTACCACTTCGTGGATCATTGGTGGATCATTGCTATTTTAGGTGCTTGCAAGTACGGTCGTAAAACTTCTCAACCGTAATCGCCTTAGTAAAATCTGAATGAAGTGGGTAAATGCAAATGATAAATTATGTTGTCGACAAATTGTCCATTGTGTAACTACAATTAAGGTGGATGTAACGAATTCACATAGCCACTTTCAACACCAAAAGGATGGTTATGTAATTAACTTTGAATGTTCACAATGTAGTATAAAATTAGTGGATCTCCTGATAAGTAGGGGAGCCCAAGAGGGGATTTGGGGAGTCACTCGAGCGCGGCAGATTAATATATGGGGGGATACTTTATACCCTTTAGAGTACCTCCAGCGAATATGAGCAGTTCATGTGGGGAGGTTTGCCTGGGGCACCCCGTCAGAATACTTAATAAAAAAAAAAGATTCTTTGAAATACTCGAGCGCGTCAGATTAAGATAAGGTGGGTTAATTACTAGCAGAACAAGTTTACATTTCACTTCCGAATCGTCAATCTTGGAATTAACATCCCCTATGAAAATCTGACGCGCGCCCTTCCGTATGGTCACCCCCATCATGATTTGATACGCTGGAGTATCAAATTATCAAAATCTGATGCGCTCGAGTATTTCAAAGAATCTATTTTTATCTATATTTTATTTTATCACTTTGTCGGGGTAGTTGCTGAACTAACTATAACGAAAGAACTAACGAAACTATAACTCCGGAACCCTAAACACTGACATTTTTACCAGTGGCGAAGGGTACTAATAACCCGTTTCCCCCCGGGTCGACTAAGCTTTCGAAGTCGCCAAACGCTTCTCTTCCATTTCTGCACTTTCAACAAGAGGATAAATGGGATTTTTAGTGTTTTTTTGCTCCGGCAGTCGGGTAAAAAGAAACGAGCGAATGTTCAATGAAACCTACAACACTTCCTCGCACAACGTATCAGTATTGCTATCCTGGCCTCATACTTGTGAGTTACAAGTATTGCTATGAGGCCGGTTCAAGACAGTTGCTGACAAGAGAGTCACAGTTTGTGACCCTCCAATACACGTTAGCGTTATTTATTTCTATTTGTGTTTGTAATTAGTTTAAAACTCACTACTGTATTGCATCGAAGTAAGTAGTTTTCAACTAAAATTGAAATTTGTTGAAAAACTCATTCTTAGTTGAGCTTAAACAAGCTGGTTGAAAATATTCCTGATAAATTTTGTGACACTTTAAAAATTGGTGTATTGAATATTATTTTTAATTTTATTACCCTCATCAAACCAAAGCACCTCAATGTCCCTGAATCTACACGGTTAATGGGTATTTTTACATAATAATAGGACCAGATTTAAATGTCGACTAATTTGCATGACAAATGACCTCAAAGATCAAAACGGCAACAAAAAAAAAGATACTTCGTGGATGAAGAGTGTAATATTGATTAATGTACGTCAATTAAATAACATTCCGTACTTCTAAATTTTTAATTTATATCACCAACATTTTTTTTCGATCACTAAGATTTCACCTGTATACGTAGCAAATTACATTTAAAAATGTCATTTCATATTAAAAGATATCAATCTAGTAATAATATCAATAATAACTCTAGAACCAATACATAAATTTGAAGTTGTATTGATTACTGATTTGATTAATAACATTATGTAGTCTTCCTTCGACGACAATTTTCTTTTACACATAAATATTAAATATTATATTAATTCTCATTTTATGCATGCTAAATTAGAGATTATTTTACTTTATAATTATTGCTGCTTTTTTTAAAAATATTTTATCAATGGCAACAAGCCACGCAGCCAAAAAAAAGTTTTGTTTATTAAATTCCTCAATGTCCGTTTCGGGTCTCTAGGACTTTATGACCGCTCGACGCTCATTGCGCTCTGAGCACCTGTCAAATGTATGGTGCATTGTATAATGCTACGCGAATGGTAATTCATTAACAGTGGATGATCACACGTAGGAATGGGAGTAAAAGCAGTGCCAGTGCCCGCAGCGCAGTCGTGCCACGCGCTCAATTCGACATGGTCAACTGTTCATAATTACAACGCATTGTGATGAGCACGCGAAACGGAACGCGTAGAAAAAAAATAAAACGTCAAATCTCCCGCGCTTTTCGAAGTGATTATCGAAACTTGTTTCGTGCCAGAAAGTGAATTAACATTTAGTGTCGTGAGAGTGAATGTGTTGCGTAATATGAAGCTTTATGGTTTTGACAAATTATAGTGTATGCGTTTTTTTGTGCTGATTGCACAATGGTGACCCGCGTGGACTTTTAGGTTGGCATTATTAGATGAATGGATCACGGCCGTGGTCCGATAAAGTGACGCTCGAAATGCGAATTTAATGCTACTCAAGCAAATATTTTAACGTGATTATAAAGCGAGTTATGGCCTCTTTCACAAAGATTTCTTTTAAGTATAACCTGCTGTTAGTTTTTTAAGTAGGAAATCTTTATATAATGGATGGG
Organism: Archips xylosteana; assembly: GCA_947563465.1. Taxonomy (NCBI): domain Eukaryota; kingdom Metazoa; phylum Arthropoda; class Insecta; order Lepidoptera; family Tortricidae; genus Archips; species Archips xylosteana. The sequence continues at coordinate 17,093,574 of OX387358.1, forward strand.
TTCTTGAGAAAATGCGTGGAAATCGTTGGAAAAAGTTGGGAACTGCGCACTGTGGTGTTTACTAGCTCAGTTGTTTTCTTTAATTTTATGCGATTCTTTATAAGATTGTTGACTCGTGTATTGAGTTATTGACCCCTTGATCATCAAAAGTAAACAACTGGCAACTTTCGTATTTAAATATATACAAAGCTTTCGTTTACTTTCTACGTAAATATCAATTGCAAACACACGAAAACAATTACCGTATAATTTTTCACTGGTAATTTTAATTAATAAATTATAAGTAGGTACCGTTTGATTGATTGATTCGGCATAACAGGTCAATAACATCGACCTTCAATAAAAAAACACTACCTACCACAGATACGACACACGCTCACGATACATTTAATCGAATAGCTAATCGATAACACTTTCGATTTTTCTTTAAATGATTTTAATGACAGCATAAGTAGTATTGTCTAGCAGGGTAGCATTAAGATGTGTACCGAGGCCTATTCCTAACCGGTCGTTATTATTTGCATGCTACACGACATAGAAAGTGTTTAAACGCTCTGCACACACCGATAAATTGATAGTTCTGTTAACATAAACGATGGTTGTTTCGTTGGGTAAATGAAATATAAGTAGCTATTATCCTAGACTTTGTTGTATTCGACATTTAAAAAATTTGAAACCAATCAATATCCTTGTTATTCAAATTCAAATTTTTTTATTCAAACAATCAAAATATCTACCTATAGAGTGTTAGTAATATTATTTTGCTATAACGGCTGTAGTAATTTCTAAGAAATTACTATGTGGTTAGTATTCTATTGGCCTTACGAAGCTGTTCGCTTCATCTTTCCTAAGACTAAAGTTAACAGGGTGTTACTGAATCAGTGATACACCTTTGGCCTCATCTGCTCTTTTCATCAGGTGAGGTAGAGGTCGATCATGGGTCAGTTCTATGTAAAAAAAAATTGTAAGTGTCTACAACACATTGATATACAGAAAAAACAGCGTAGCCCTTTTGGCGACTAAGGTTTAAAAGGAAAAATTACTAAGTATAAAAATGACGGCATGAAAAAATTACTAGGTTTTTTTCCCAACTTTAATCGACACAGAAACATAGGTAGGTTTAGGTTATGTTAAGTTCGCATCGGCCCGAAGGGCTAAAAGCACATAGAAGAAGGAGTTCTGCGTGAGCGGAGCTTCGTCGACACTGTTTCTGTGTCGATAAAAGTTGGAAAAAACTTTGTCAAACTTAACTTTAACTTATTTAAAGTAGGTAGATAAAATTTGTATTCTATCAGATAAACATTAGAAGGAAGTCTACTCACTGATTCATTGACTAAATATGTCGCAACAATAACATAGAAAAATATAGTTCAAGCTGGGAATCAAATCTAGTTCCTCATCATTCCATGAAGCGTGCTTTACCATACACTAACCCGAGCAGGTACAGTTAAAGAAACTTTATCGCGTACCAGAGTGGAACCTATTCGTTGCAAATGTCATGTTGACATTCCATACATCTGCCAAAGAAATAATCTTGAAATTGATTATGAAAAGGTTCTACTCTGGTACGTAACAGTTTCCCCGACCCCGACTGTACACACGACCAAAATTTTCAAACTATTATTAATTACAAATTACTCAACGCGTTTACATCTATTTGTACGCCACGGAATCCCGTACCAATAGAACTGGGACGTAAATTGGATACGTATCAAAATGTATAAAGTTTAAAAATAATAATGGACGAAATACATAATGGTCATTTGATATAATAAGATTTTCTTGGAAATTCTCAACTTTACAGGATTTTCATAAAATAAACCTAACCTAAACCAATCTGTAGATGACACGATTAAAAAAGTTCATTCAATTAATAGTTTCATCGAAAATTTTTGTATTTACATATAATAACCATTATGTATTTCGTCCATTATCTGAGATTGATTGCGATTCATCAACTGACCAGCAAACGATATTGTTACATAATTATTTCTTATCTGAACGTATTTAAAAAGCAATAAAACTTCGCTTCCTCGGAAGAAGGTAATTAACCCAATCTTTTTATCACTAAAGTAATAAACAATATAAAAACAATAGACGCATCTTATAATCCGCTTACCGCGAATAATCGTGCGAATTAAGTCAGTTCACACATTTGGATCACATTCGGACGTAAACTCATAAAATTACGTTGCAGTTTCAGGCTTAATAATACATTGGGCATTTACGCTTTAGTTCTAATTATGTAACGTGGTTTTTAAAAGGGAGAGTTTGTTTCGCAAGATTATAACAGAATATAATTATGTATTCTATAACCACGAACGTTGTCCTGTGTTGTGTGTTAGATTTAATATGAAAGTAATTACTCGCGAATAGCGCTGCTGGAGGGAGTTAGTACTTTTTCATCACATAAGCTCTGAAAGTAGGTTGCATTTAGCTTGAAATCCGTGTTGTAAGTTCGATTTACATCTAGGGATGTAAGTAAATTTAAAAATCGAATGGTGCTCCTTTGTATTCACGAACTGGTAAACAAGGAGATTGTAATGCGTAATACTTACCTCCAAACCTCCATGCTGGCATAATGCTGCTGGCCAGTGCTGGCTGAATGTGCCACAAAGTCAAAGAGCACGAGGCCATTAAAAAAAAACAAAAGACGGTTTGGCGCGATAAATTTTCTTCCGCTCTGTTACAAATTGCGTATACATTTTTAACAACGGTTTTTCTTTATTTCCTCGCATTTGTGATTAAAAGTAGAGTGTTCAACTCGAGTGTACATAAATGATCAATTACATCAGCGAACTATAAGCACCCTCGCTCGCTTTGTTCGCACGTGCGCCTAAATACCTTTATTTATTTATTTATTTATCTATTTATTTATTTACTTATTTTTATTTTATTTATTCTTGGGTGTAATTGACCATTTACGACTTAGGAGTTTAGGGTTAAAAGGATGTTAGTGAATTACAAATAACCCTGTAAATAATCTAAGGCTCAAAAACACAAAGTGATAGGTACCTAGTAGTCTTAATAAAATTACTTTTCATGTTGTGGATATTTGAAAATCCATTGAAGTATTTTTTGGAGTTTGGAAGAATTTGACCTGTTTTGGGCTACTAACCCCCTGACTATCTTATTGCTTAATGGGTATTAAAAATAACAAAACGTGAAACATTTTATAGGTACAAACCTACATAAGCGGCGAAATGCCATTGGCATGCAATCGAACAATTAATTACTTATTTATCTTATAATATCATCGACTTTTATGACAATATACTTGTAGGTATAGTTTTGACTAAGGCCGTGTTCAAACCAAACTGACCTTAAGAGGCTGACAACACCTAATTTTGTTGAAATTGATGTCATTTAAACAGTTTTTTAAGAAAAACTGCTTGTTCTAGCACATCAAAAAAATTATATGTTAATATTCATCATATTTCAAAGACCGTGGACGGACTCGATACATAATTGGACGAAATCGGCTCGATAGAAAATAATTGCAAAGATAGGTCTTAAAATCATCATTAAACGGTTCTATGTCTTTATTTTTTTGGCGTATGCGTCTGCAATTAAAAACATGAAGTCAACATATTCATACCTAAACCGCTAACGAGTCATATTTCACAATTAATCCACAGTTTTTTTTTAAATTAAATATTTGCCCGATAAATTTCAATTTACCCGGCTGCCCAGTAATAGCTGCATCTCGTTTACTCCGATACAAATAGACAGTGTGCGCCGACGTTGGTGTTGACAGCGTCTTAAGCCGCTGAATGTGCAGTGTAAACGTGAATATAAATAAACTGCGTAACGTTCGCTCACTTTCGGCGGCTGACAGTCAGTTTGGTTTGAACGCGGCCTAACAGTAAAGTTTAGAACGAGGATCGTAAGAGGGTACGATGGCTGAGAGACTTTTGAAAAATAGGTATTTTAATGAAATGTCGCTGTCTCGCCCGAACCCCTCCGTGTCAGTACAGCGAGAGCGGGACAACTAACTGCAGCTCAGACCGTTAATAGGCGCGTAAAAATGATCAAAATAGCATTTCGTTATCCCCTGTTTACTTCTCGAAAAATGGACCAATAAAATTATTTTTTTCAAATATAATTAGAGGATAGATTTAGCTATGCCCCTATGTTTTCCTTTTTTTGTTTATATGAGGGATTCTTTTCTGATGAGTGTCTGAAAATGACGTTGAAATTGGGAAATTTTTTCAGTTTTTGAAAGCTCATTTTTCTTATGTTAATTGAAATATGGAAAAAAACGAAACCTAGGAGCATAGCTGTGGTAGATACAGATTACACAGTAAAAAAAATTTGGCTCTAAAGCCATTATCCAGGGAGGAAACAGGGGATTACGTTTGTATGGAGAAATGGAGCGCATCGTATCCTCTCAACCTGCTTGTTTGATAGCTAATAATGTTATTTTTATAGTAACATGTACATATTTAGTTAATTTTTCTTAGGTAAGTTATCTTTATCTTCTTTATAGCTGTTAATTTCATGTGTATAATTAATTTATTTATCATTTAATCAAAATAATGTTGCGGAAAATACATAAAAGTGATTTTTTTTTAGTAATTTTGTATGCAGCAAAATACAGCTCTTTAGCACGCGTGCAGTATGTCTTCCTATATAGGTAATTATAATTCAATTGGTTGCAGTTGAAACGCAAGGAAGTATTTTTTGCGGCAAAAATAGTGTAACAAAATTTAGTGACAGAGCTAATTGTTATTAAAGCAGCAAGTATACATGCCTAATAAACAACCTCAGCGGTTTTAACTGGTATCCCACTGAATTTAGTTGCAATGCCCAATGCAGCGGTTTTAGCGAATTGGTAACCAATATTTTTATTTAAGCGGGTATACATTTAGTAAGAAGTGTAGTTATTTTTATACAATGTTTAGTTGTGTTACTATTTGTTTTAAATTGCACCACTGAAATTCATTAATTACTTTTCTTTCTGTGTAAAAGTTTGCCTGAAAGAGATCGCTCAGAAGCGAAAAAAACCGGCCAAGTCGGACTCGCGCACGAAGTGTTCCGTACAATTATCTATAAAAATCACGTTTCTTGTATGGGAGCCCCCTTAAATATTTTTTTTATTTTAATTTAATGATTTATTTTTAAAGTCAATATATAATTAAATATTCTGTGAATATTTCAAGTGTTGCCGTTATCAATATCGAGCAAAAAAATCATGCTTGTTGTATGGGAGCCCCCTTAAATATTTATTTTATTCCCTTTTTTAGTATTTGTTGTTATAGCGGCAACCGAAATACATCATCTGTGAAAATTTCAACACTCTAGCTATCACGGTTCCCGAGATACAGCCTGGTGACAGACGGACGGACGGACGGACAGCGGAGCCTCAGTAATAGGGTTTCCGTTTTTACCCTTTGGGTACGGAACCCTAAAAACTGTCTATTGCTTACTTTATACATTTTCTCCATGTACTTACCTACTTGCTTTTCTGTATTATTTTCTACGTGGTGGACAATAAAGAGTCATTGTATTGTAAATAGTTCATATTAAAAGAACGGAAGTATGTATATTCATTGAGATTAGTTTAGATTAGAATATCATAAATAATATAACTTTAAACATCGATTCAATTCCATATTTACCGTCACCGGCGACAGATCTAGTTCGGTTTCACACCCGATTATTAGATAATCGCCCATTAATATTAAATCTCAATATTGTGGCAACAAATCGATATACAATTAAGGTAAACGGCCATAACTCAGCTGTAATGTTGGTAGCACTAGATTCGCTCCGAGACACGGTCGAATTTTAATGAGATCTTACACAACTCCACGTAACAAGCGAGAGGGAATGCGGAAGCTTTAATTACGTTAACCCCATCACGCCCAAATCTAGGTAACTCTGATTTTCTGTGCTCTTTCTTAAAGTGACAGTTAAATAACGATTCTATACTTCAAACGACTCTCACGTGTGATGATGCCGAAAGTGAAAGACGACAATTGCAACGCTATAGCGCGGCTAATCAAAGACTTGTGCAGCTGCTCAGAAAACGGCGCGTGGTCACCAGAAATGACGTCCGAAAAACGTAAAGGGCCTTTCTTAAAAAGCGAACTGACCAACATGTCCGCTATGCGTAGACGCATCATGACCATCGCTAAAAGAAAAAAAGAACTCCCCGAACCACCTAAACTGGAAAACCCTCTAGAAAAAAGCACTGACACCCTCACCTCAAACATAATAAGCACCGCTGTTAGTTCAGAAAGCAGTACATTACGGCGAAACATAGACAACTTCCTACTCTCACGTCGAATGTTCGCTCTAGAAGAAGACATATACGAGAAACCTATACAGCCTAATTTTAAAAACTCCACATGCGGTGAAAACTGGTCGCTAAGCAAAGCATGGAAAAACAACAACACGGATTTCTTTGATCGCTCTCCTACACTCGATACGGGGGTAGTCGAGCGGAATCATGGCTACCTGGAACGGATAGATGAGGTCCCGCGTAAGAAGAAGCGAGACAAAAAAAACAAGGAGCAGCTGCGGTACGATAGGAATATTAAGCGTCACATCCGGATACGCGTGATGCTGTCACTACGAATGCGGAGATATATGAAGAGGCGGTTAAGGAAAACGAGTCTGCAGGCTCAGAATACTAATGTTCCCCCTCGGCGGTTCTTGCGAGGGTCTTCTGAGACCTCTAGCTTTGGGACGCGGTCGTACCGCAGTGTGATGACGGATAAGTTAGGAGACGGGGCTGTGCTCTTCGACGTACACGAAGCCAGGAACACCACGATGGAACTCTGCCATGATTATGAGGATGACCTCGACACGCTGGATATTGCATTACGCGCCGGTAATTTTAGGTAAATATCACTTTTTACATGACTGCCCGAATAAACAGAGTGTATTGTTTATGAAATGAACTGCCGTGAACTTATAGCGGATAAAAAGTTCGGAAATAACACAGCACAATCAACTATTAATGTGTATTGAATACAAAGTCAAGATTATGTTTAGGGACTGTATTATAGTCTCCACCACTTTAGATCAAGTCTTACCAACTTTACTAAATATTTTTTTAGTTTATCTCAAAACTATTTATTTATAGGAAGACAATTCAGACACCTTATAAATCTTACTAATCTTTCTAATATATAAAAATCTCGTGTCACGGTGTTTGTTATCGAACTCTTCCGAAACGGCTCGACCGATTTTTATGAATCTTTATGTCCATATTCGGTAGGTCTGAGAATAGGTCGTAGGCTATTTTTTATGCCCTATTCTTCGCGGACGGAATCGCGGGCAATAGCTAGTCTCATATATAAAAATCTCGTGTCACGGTGTTTGTTATCGAACTCCTCCGAAACGGCTTGACCGATTTTTATCAAATTTTTTCTCTATATTAGGCTAATTTTCTTCGCAAACGGAGTCGCGGGCAACAACTAGTATATTATAAATGCGACGACCAAATGGCATAGTGGTAAGAGAACCTGACTATGAAACGAAGCCTGAGTTCCCGGGTTCGATTCCCGCATCGGGGCAGATATTTGTATGCAGAATACGAATGTTTGTTCTCGAGTCTCGGGGGTTTAATATGTGTATCTATCTATACAAGTATGTTTATCCGTTGCCTAGTAGGTACCTTTAACACAAGCTTTGCTTACTTTGGTACTAGGTCAATTGGTGTCAAAATAGGGATGTTGAAGCCATTAAAAAATAGTCTCTTTATTTTTTAGCCCTGAAAACCAGATTAATTTTCGATTAAGTAACTGCAAAATTAGCTTTTTTGTTGCTTTAAAACAAATAAATAGTTGATTGAGATAGCGAACAAGTGTCGTCATAAGTTGCTATTGCCATTCAAACTCTATGGGAGAACCGTGTTTTGACAGCTCATAAAAATAACGTCAGTTGATTGGTGGTGTCAACATTCCTATTGTCTCGTGATATTTATTTGTTTAATTTGCAAGGGTCCGTATTTCAATGCTGACACACTTTTGTTCTAAAATCGCTACTAAATTGACACGGCTAAGGTCACGTTTAGGCATTAGCTGGAAATCGCCCGGATGCGCGCACAGACCGTAACCTATTGTCGTTACCCCATATTTTGTGTTATTGACATTCATTACTGCACAGTCAGTCGGTTTGAGTCATGACTCTATGCAGAGTCTGTTTCACCTGGCTAGGACAAAGGGTACCTACTAGGGAATTGAGGAATAAGGTGTGTAATGAAATGAATGGCAACTTTGTTGGTTAATTTTTTAATGTCAACTGTTTGTAGTGTAAGATTTATTGTACCGTTTGTGCTCGAAAACATAAATCTAGTCTAATAATCTATGTCACGGTGTTTGTTATCGAACTCCTCCGAAACGGCTTGACCGATTTTTTTATAAAAAATATTGTCCTTACTTGGTAGGTCTGGGAATAGGTCGTAGGCTATTTTTTTATACCCCTAGGTGATAAGTCAGATATGAAGTATCTTTTTTTTTTTTTTTATTTATTTTTCAACTTCATTTTTTATTACTTTTACGGTCATCCCATGAAACCATATATTTCAAACTAAATACAAACTGAAATATAGATGCACAGAAAAAACCCCAGAAAAAAGACCAATGCTGGGAATCGAACCCAGGTCCTCAGCGTTCCGTGCTGCGTGCTTACCCCTACACCATCACTGGTCTAGAGGTTAGCGACGAATCTTTCCCATACATCGTACATTTCAGTCTGTTATAATCACTTTATGCAGTGATAAAGCGCTCATCTATGTTATGCCCTCTACCGAGAGACTTTAACACTCCTTCGGAGCTAACCGCTCACCTGGACCAAGAGATGGCGCTACTGTGCAACTTTAAACAAGTCAGATATGAAGTATCTTTTTTTTTTTTTTTATTTTTTTTATTTTACAAACTTCATTTTTTTATTACTTTTACGGTCATCCCATGAAACCATATATTAATAATATGATAATATGGTAAAACAACGTTAGCCGGGTCAGTTAGTAATAAATAAATATCATTTATCACCAGACAGGACGTATCATTTCATATCAATCAACCTGGTTTCAAAATAAGCCGAGGTTGTACTTACTACCTACATATTATTAGACAACGGATAAACACACTTCTATAGTTAAATACTGACCACGATCCTCAGACATGAGGGACCGACCTGGAAGGAATAGATAAATACATATTTAAGTAAATAACAAGATATACCTAAGTATTTTTGTACTTCTTTTGATTTTATTTGAGTAGGTATAATTAATTAAAAATACAACAACCATTATACATCCAAAATTCGAACGCAAACATTCGTATTTTTATACAAATAAGTATTTGCCCTGATCGGGTATCGAACCCGGGACCTCAAGCTTTGTAGTCAGGTTCTCTAATTACTAGCTATTTAGGATATGCGATCGACACAAAACATGAAGTTTGTCTAACAAAATGCTAACAAAAGAAATAGAATTACAGTTCAAATATAAAATCCTATGACAGACAGACGGACGGATGGACAGACAGACTGACGGACAGACAGCGGAGTCTCAGTAATAGGGTCCCCTTGGCACCCTTTGGTTACGGGACCTTAAAAAAAACAACATACAGACGAATTGAGAACCTCCTCTTTTTTTTTGAAGTTGGTTGAAAATAAGCGATACGTTGGTAATCAACCGACTTCACACCATACCATACCTATAATTTGGACCAATAGATAAATAATTGGCTGGTGCGATGTTCGGTTCAAAGCACGCAGAGTTATGTGCCGGTTGGTTGACATAGCGTCGGTAACTGCGTTTGACCGCGAATTGTGCGTCTGCGCAGACATCGTAGTTAATCACCGTCATAATTAGTTTAAATATTGAAAAAAATAATGTCGTTAAAAACGGAACGTACCTAATGGGCCAATTTTTATTTTGTTGTGTGATTTGACTTTTATCTTTTATTTAATTTGGAAAATTTAGTGATTTGTGCTCATAAACACGAGCTTTTCGATTCTACAAGGAGAAAAAAGTGTCCAAAAATTTCCATATTATTTTCGATTCTTCCATTTAGTTCGGTCATATAGTCTATGAAAAATGGTGACTCAACGGAAAAAAAAATTGGGTACTTTTGTTCTCCTAGTACTCGTGAAAAAGTTCGTGATTCTGAGCAGAAATCACATAAATTTTTCCAAATTAAAAAAAGTCAAAGCAGACAACAAAATAAAAATTGGCCCTAATATGTATCAATAACGATTATTATTCACTGCCGGAAACGTAGATACTTATAGGTACAGTATGTACAAGTGTACAAAGAGCAAAACTGATATAGGTACAGTCAAAGTCATAAATAAGTGATCACTTTTGTACCTTGCCGCTTTCAGTCGTGAGATAATTTCGTATGGTTTTTCAAACATGACGTTAAATTGACAAGGTACAAAAATGATCACTTATTTATGATGTTGACCCTACCTAAGTGAAAAACTTAAGAAAATTACTTGTTGTATACATGTAACTGGTTGATGGCCAAGAAGAGGATGATTGACTAAACGAAAAAATACTTAGGATAAATATCCGCATTATATATGCGGTGGTGTAGAAACTTTAATTTTATTGGAAAATGTGCATAATTTAATTACACGTATACATTTTGTGAGTTTCTTAATTTTACCAACATTATTTTACTTTGGAATCGTATCAACGAGATGGTATCTTCTGGACGTGTATTTTTAATCAGGTATCCCTTAAAAAAGTTAGTTATTTACACGACATGATATTTAGAACTATCTACCTATATTTTAAATTAAAAAAATGTACTATGCAACTAAACAAGCATTTTATGCTGATAATAAATAATATTTTCACGCATTTTCCAAATTTATATTGTTGAGGATTGGATGCACGAGATGACGATCATGAAATTGACGAAAATATAAAGATTACAAATTGTAGTTCTGTAGTTAAAATAATACACATAAAAAACTTCTTAACGTATTTTGATTTCAACGCCATCTAGCGGCGAGTAGCAGTACTCATAGAACATCAACATTGTTACTTACGACGGTCTATATAGATAGTATCCGGTAGCATAAACAGATGGCGCTGTAAGCAACATAATTTACTGTCTCGTTGATGTCTGTCTTTTACACACAGAAAGAAACTTTCGTTATCTCAAGTCAATTAAATTTATTAACTTTTGAGTAAACAAAACAACGACTGCGAAGTTTTTATTGAAAATAGATTAGTTTGTATTCGAAATTGAATGAAATGTTTTAAAATGAGAGTTATTTTTATCTGCTCTAATCTGTTTGACTGTATTTTATTTGTTTGTTCGGAGACGTTCTCGGGGCAAATCTTTCGAGTCGAATTCAATTCACGTGGTCAGATTGAGTTGAAATTAGATACGGATATGTAGTTTGGATGATAACGCAAGCAAAGTCAACAAAAAACATAGACAGCAATAAAAAAAGTAATTAAAAAAACTAAAAACCCGCCTGCGGTGTAAATAAAATAATAAATTAAAAAATCAAAAAACCCGCCTGCAGATATACTGAAAAGGTGGAAACAAGATAAAATGTTCAATAACAATAAAATTTAAAACACGTCGATGGCAGTCTTTCAAAATTTAACGCAACGATAAAAAGCAGTCGGAGGCATGCATGAAGTGACATTAAATCCCATGCAGCCACTGACTCCCATGGCTCCGACTGCATTTTATCGTGGCATTAAATTTTGAAAGACTGCCATGACTTGTTTTAAGTTTTATTGTTATTGAACATTTTATCTTGTTTCCACCTTTTCAGTATATCTGCAGGCGGGTTTTTTGATTTTTTAATTTCTTATTTTATTTACACCGCAGGCGGGTTTTTAGTTTTTTTAATTACTTTTTTTATTTCTTGCTTTTTAGTGTAACCTCCTGAGACCCAGATAAATTATTGAGTATTTGAATTAGGAATCCGTTGCTATTTAGTTAAAGTTCAAAACCAATATTGAAATATGTAGGTAGGTACTTAATTTTCCACATGGGTTTCATAGAGAAAATTATTGCTCAAAGATATCTTAGTAAGTAGGTACGTCGTCGTTTTATGCATTGATTGTCAATTTACTATTCCAAATTAAATTTAAACACATAACTTGTATATATTTTTGTACTGTGTCTTAAAATTCCTTTATTTTGATACCCTACTCGATAGGTTTGAAAAAAAAAATTTTTTTGTAGACTCACAATTTGGCGCCAAAAATCCGCAATTTTATTTTTTCAAGAACTTCATGTATCCAGTGTTACTCGCGTTATCAAGACGAATCCAATGACGTATCATTTATCAAAATCGGTTCAGCCGTTGTGTAGTTACGAGAGGACATAGGAATGGACATACATACATACATACATACGGGTCAAACACATAACCCTTCCTTCTTCGCAGTCGGGTAAAAAAGCTTGTATTGAAAATGAATTATTTTATTTACAAAAACTTTTTTTTAACGTACCTAATATGTACAGTTTATATTCGAATGAATAAATAAAAATAAAAACAAAATTAAAATAATTACTTAGAAAAGGTGGATGTAAGCCGCTTTCAACCGCAATGATTGGGTACTTATCATCAATGAGGGATGCCTCTAACAGCCCGGCATGCCCTTCAATGGCAAAACGCTGCAACTCGAGTTACAGCGTTTTGGGTTGCCTTGCGTCAAACGATTCCTCATGAGTGCTTCTATCATACCTACAAAAGACTTTTTCAAAATATGTTTTAGTTTAGGCTGTAGAAAACTGGCAAGACGCGGTAACTCTGCATAAAACTAGCCAAAACATCATAACTGCAATTATGATGTTTTATATCAAGACCTTTAATGCCGACTTGTCACAACAGAACGCTGTAAGTACTAAATGGCAGCGTTTTGCCTGATTTACGGGCTACGTCGCCTGCGTCACGTCAAGTCAAAACGCAGCAACAGAGTGAAACTTGCACTTGTTTTAAAATTAGTTTGGGGTATTTAGTCGTTCAACAAACAAACAAACAATGTTTGTGGGTTAAAAATTAAATATATTACAATGATATATACTAGAACAATGTAAAAGTTTCAGAATAATTAATCTAATATATAAAAATCTCGTGTCACGGTGTTTGTTACCGAACTCCTCCGAAACGGCTTGACCGATTTTTATGAAACTTTTTTCTCTATACTCGGTTGGCCTGAGAATAGGTCGTAGGCTATTTTTTTATACCCCTATTCTTTGCGGACGCAGTCGCGGGTAACAGCTAGTTATAATATAGAGTGATATGATAATTAATATCAGCCGAAAGACGTCCACTGCTGCAGCACTGCTGCTGAACATAGTCGGTCTTGGTTCACCAAAACGATCAGGGAGTTCCCGCAATCTTAAATAGGTTGTCACTTCATGTTGTTGGAGGCCTACATACACTGAGTTTTCCGGTCCATGGACGCCATTCGAAAACCTTTTGGCCCCATCGGCCTATAATTTTACGAGGTCACGATCCTACTGTCATCGGTCTTGCTTCATCAGCTTTGCCGATTGGCTTTGCCCAACAAACAGATTCTTCGCAAAAACTTTATAGAGCTTCTGTTGTGCTCTATTGCCTCTTCAACACTATTAGTATTGAATTGGCATATATCGCGTCTCAGAGACTTCGAGATCTGTCTGTTGAGCCGCCGGTAAAGACAAGCGTCACCAGATGTCTGTGAGATTGTCACGTCGCTTTTCCATAGGCTTTAGAGTAGAGTATGTGATCTCTTTAATTTAGTTCAGTTTGTACGGTGGGTCTTAAAGAACTTAGACCTAACCCTATGGACAGCTTCCACAAACCCGTCATTGTAATCTTCCACATCGCCTCCTTTGTATTGGAAATGGTTTTGATGTTTGAGCTGGAGCGTTTCCGGATTTTAGAATTGGATGGATTCATCAGTCAAGATCTTTCAAACTTGGCCCGAATATTCAATGTGTCTCGTACCATATGGCGATCGTTCCCAGTTTTAACCACACTGGCTACGAAGACATCATTGAATATGTGCTTTTTTGTCAATGTGATAAAGTCTATTTCTTTCCTCGTTACACTGTCAGAGCTCATCCGAGTCTACTTCCTGTACTCGCTTCGAAAACAAAGGTTCATCACATCATATAGAGTCCTTCCTTCTCCATGAAGCCGGCCAGGTAGTCCCAGTGATTCCTACGCCCTACTCCAAATTTTCCCCATTCCCAGCTTTTCACCATACCGTTTGCCCAGTTTTGCGTTGAAGATCCCTATAACAACCGTGAACTGAATTCGAACTGAATTCCGAAGCTATGCATACCTCTGGAGATATCCTCATATATAGCTATAGAAGTTGGAGCGTAAACCTGTATGATCAACAATGATCGTTTGGTCAATCTTAAGTTACCGGACTTCAGGATTGTCCCTTTATTCAGGTTTTACATTGTTGTTTAAAAGAAACAAGCAAGAAGTGAAAATTGCAAAACATCGTATGGTAAAAAACACGGCATAACGCTTTAATTTACAACATTATAGCGTTTTGCCAAACCGATTTCTGCATTTTTTTATAATATATCTTGTGGCAAAACACTTTATCGTTCATATTATTTTAATAGTATTAAATAATAGTTACTGGACTATTCAGCCATACAGCAGAAACAATTACTCATAAATTACAAAAAATCGCAATCTTCTGAGGCAATAAATAATAGGTTGTTTCTAGCGTCAAAGTTAAAAACCTTTAAACGCGTTTTTCTCGAAACTAGGGTTTTTGACTTACAGCGTTCTGCCATTGAAGGGCAGCGGCGGCCCGGCCACGACATCGCGCGACCGGCGGCAGCGCCGAGCGTTTTATCAGTACGCTTAGTATAAGTTTTACTTCACCAAAATACTTCTCGATCGCGTTTACGTAAAAATTTCAATTCTATGGAAACATGGACGCGCGGCCGCGGAGGCGCTCTCCATGTTTCCCTAGTAATTGATTTATTTACGTAAACGCGATCGAGAAGTATTTTGGTGAAATAAAACTTATACTAAGCGTACTGTTCATTGCGTGTGCCGCGAGATAGTCACTGCGCGGCGAGCGTCTCGGCCGCGCAATGTACGGAGAAAACACTCGCCGCTGCCGCCGCCGGTCGCGCTGAAATGATGATGATGACTTAAAACAGTGTTTCTAGTAATTTTTTACGGTCTTCAATTATAGGATCGTGTGGGTTCAAACTTGGGCTCTTCTGAGTTTTTCGGAATCTACATGCTAAATTAGAATTGAACCTTACCACGAACGTTACGCGGAAGGAAAACTTCACGCAAACGTAAATTAAAACCCAATCCCTCTTATTCTGAGCCTATGCCTGTGGGACGTATAAATGAGAACAATGGAGATGATGGTGATTTCTGTATTGGTATAGTCGACTAAGTAAGTGCTTTACAATTACGTCCCACTGCAGGGCACATGCCTCCTCTCGGAATGAAAGGGCTTGAGCTGTATTTCTCACGCGGCCGCGGGGGTCCAGCGCAGGTTGGGAACTTCACAGACACCATTGAATTTCATTGCGGGTTCCCTCCATGATGTTATGCTTCACCATTAACCTTATGACAAATTTCAAATATAATTTCGGACATAAATTCTGGAAAACCCAGAGCTGCGATCCCGTGATTGAACCCGAAACCCTCTGCTTGAGAGACCATAATTAGGTCAAGCCAATAAGACACCACGGCTTACCTATAAACTATACAAATGGCAGTGAATAGATTTTTGGTTAGTACCTAGATTTAGATTATCATCTTCTTCTAATACATAAAAATCTCGTGTCACAGTGTTTGTTACCGTCCTCCGAAACGGCTTTACTGATTTATATGAAATTTTTTCACTATATTTGGAAGGTCTGAGAATAGGTCGTAGGCTATTTTGTATACCTACCCCTATTATTTGCAGAAGGAGTGGCGGGCAACAGCTAGTCTTCTGATATAAATATAAAAATCTCGTGTCTCGGTGTTTGTTCTCGAACTCTTCCGAAACGGCTTGTTTGATTTACCTATTTGAATTTTTTTCACTATATTTGGTAGGTCTAAGAATAAGTCGTATAGGCTATTGTTTATACACCTTTTCTTCGCAGGTAGCAGATTGTGACAAATAAGACAGGAATATTGTCGAAAATTGTTTGTTAGGTATCTACCTATGTAAGATTTTGTTCTAACGATTTTCTTTTTGTTACAGGAGCGGTCGACTAGCGGTCGAGGGGTGGTGGATGGGTCGCGCGATGCCGCACGCGCACGCGCGCGCCAACAACGGCGCACTTGCGCTGCACTACGCCGCCGCGCGGGGCTGCCTGGACTGCGTGCGTCTCCTAGCCAACACCACCGCTGATGTGTCGTGAGTACTGGCTAAGGGCGCTTGTGCACTACAACGAATTTTACTGTCCGGCCATCCGATTTTTTACCGTTCTTTTTTTCATGCCACTCCATGAAAAAACGGATGATTGATTTCAAAGTCAAAGTCAAAATTCTTTATTCAATTTCTGGATGGGGCATTACGGTTTTTCGTAGCGTCTGTGGTACCCTTACTGCAGTACTGCACTAATGAGACTGCGGCACCAATGGCGCGCTCGCGCTGCACTACAGAAAATTGCAAATTATGTGGCATTGTGAATCTAGTAATTATTGTGGTAGGTATAGGGGATTTATAATAAGTAGGTACATTGACACTTGAATTAATTATTAGAAAGTTTTCAGTTTTCAATTTCTCAGGCAACAGGCAAATTTTCTTTCCAACGCGTACTCATTCGTTGAAGTATAAGTAGATGGCATAGGTACTTTTATTCAGCAGGGCTTTTCTTTAAGGGTTAATAATATCTGCGTCAATTTTAGAAAACAAAATAATTATATTGTTATTAAATCTCTTTACGACGTGTGGGGTGCAAATTCTTCAAAATTTTCTTGAATTAAGTACAGCTCTCCAGAATAGTTTATACCTACAAACTGTTTTTTTTTTTACCAAATAATACAAAATAGAATCAGGGTTAGAAATTGCGAACGATGCCTCAAACTTGGTACTAAAATTTTGTGTGTCCATTGTCCAAATAATTAAGTTAGCTAAGCCGTCTCAAAGCTCTCGCAATTTTTTTAAAACACAATAAAAACCTACTCTAACTTCTGAGAGTATAAAAAGATAACTAACGATCCCGACTTCTTGAACCAACCGTGTTATCTCTGATCAGCAAGAACCGCGTTAGATTCTAAACAGTTTTTGTTCAGTAGACGCAAGCCTAACTGTGCGGCTAACGGACAGTGGCCAGCTGCCTTAATTAGCGAATGCAGATGCACTATAATGCAGAGAAAGCGGCTTATAGAGAATATTAACGGGTTAATCTGTCTGTGTAGGAACAACTGATTGGTGTTTAATGTTGCAGGTGGGGGTTTTCAGAAAAAAATGTACCTACCCGTTTTGCCTTAATTATCCTTAATTTTCCATGCAAAATTTATTAGTCAGTTTTGTGACGGTCCATACAACATGTATGGTTAACTGCGTCACAAAACTGACAATTAAAAGTGGGACACTTTTTTTTTATTGCTTAAATCGATAGTGCTTGTGATTCTGAGTAGAAATAACCCAAAATATGATAGATAGATAGATAGATTCATTTATTTCTGATTGAAAATTACAATTATATTCAGCATTCGAAATGTCACAAATATAAAGAATTCACAAAAAGATCGTCTACAGAATTTGAAAAACATAAATGGATAATATATTAATTTAAAATGTCACAAAGATAATAATATTAAAAACAATAAAGTGAGATAAAACAAAAATGTCAATAAAATATTAAATCACATAATGTGTGAATGTCAAAGAAATTTAAAAACTACAACATAAACATACAAACGACCGCTTTAGCCTAGTTGGTAGTGACCCTGCCTACGAAGCAAGAGGTCCTGGGTTCAAATCTCGGTAAGGGCATTTATTTGTGTGATGAGCATGAATATTTGTTCCTGAGTTATGGATGTTTTCTATGTATTTAAGTATTTATTTATCTATATTAGTATGTATATCGTCGTCTAGTACCCATAGTACAAGCTTTGCTTAGTTTGGGACTAGGTCGATTTGTGTAAGATTGTCCCCTAATATTTATTTATTTATTTATTTTATATTAAATGAATAATATTAATTCACATAATGTGAAGATGTCATAAGACCAAATAATCAATAAATAATAACAATAAAAACAAAAAGAATAAAAATACATACAAATTCAGATGTCAAAATTAAATAATGATAATATCATACTCTTTTAGGTTTTTAAAAAAAAGTACAGGGTACACTTTTTTCTGAAAAAGCCCAGATACGCAGCGTAAGAAACAAAAGTTGTCTTTCCTGTCGACATATTTTTTTTTAAAAATTGGTTAATAATTAGCGACTCCGAGTCAGCAATCTTAAGATTTATTTAAATGGGCGAAAGTTAGCCAGGCGTCCCACACGGCGACGTAGACTTGAATGAAAAATATTTGCCATGTCCACAGGTGAGACGCGAACAAAAAAATGTCATCATCATCATTTCAGCCGAAAGACGTCCACTGCTGAACATAGGCCTCCCTAAGGCTCGCCAAACAGATCGACCCTGCGCCATCCGCATCCAATGCGTTCCCGCCACCTTCACCAGGTCGTCGCTCCATCTTGTTGAAGGCCTACCTACACTGCGTCTTCCGTTCCGCGGACGCCACTGGAGAACCTTTCGGCCCCATCGGCAGTCAGTTCTACGAGCGATGTGCCCTGCCCACTGCCACTTAAGTCTAGCGATTCTTCGAGCTATGTCCGTGACTTTAGTTCTTGCGCGAATTTCATCATTTCTGATGTGATCCTGCAGAGAAACTCCAAGCATAGCCCTCTACCTCTGAGTGATTTTGAGCACCCTTATGAGGCCCATCGTTAGCGGCCACGTCTCAGTGCCATCAGGTGCCCATGGGCGACGGTAATCGTTTACCATCAGCGATCCGTTTGCTCGTTTGCCCCCTATCTATACCATAAAAAAAAACAAATAAAATAAGTTATCACTGTTAACATACACTGGTCAAAGACTTTTGAAACAAAAATATGTGTATGATCCAAACTCCTGAGTCAGGGTGAGGCCAAACGAACGAAATTTTTTAAATTGTGTGTCGCGTATTCTCGATTGTGTAATTTTGGTTTCATACGAAAGTGCTATTTGTGTAAGACTGATTTTTTACTATGATAAAGTTCGATGGTGGCTTAAGAATTTTAAATTGGTTGATTGTACAGGAAAAGCTATACTAGAAACAAGTTTAGCTTACGTATCTACGTTTGCTTTATTATTCAAACATCATTTTATTTACCACTGTTATTGCACTTTTATTGTCCAATTGGGATGTCCCAATTTTTGGCAACGTATAATAAATCGAAAACCGTTTGGAGAAATAGGCTTTGTGAAGCGTTTTCAGAAATCAGATTCGAAAAATATGATAATCTGAATTAAATAAAGAAAATTTAAGTAATGTCCTTCATTTGACCCCTGCAGTGAATCGTCACAAAGGCAGATATAAAGCAGGTCTACACTCTAAAGCAAATTGACAGTTTGAAATGTTGCTGTCCTGCTTATAATAGCAAAGAGTGACAAAGACAGAACTTTAATCACATGATGCACACCTGGCTTTAAACAGTTGTCATTTATCATAAAGTCCGAAATGTATACAATACTCGCAATGTATTTTTACAAATTTAATTATTAAATTACTACGTTACAAGTAAATATGAAAGAATTTAAATATCAGATTTAATTAAAAAATATCAATTTACTATCACACCATTAAACAAACAGGAATAATCGAAGCTAAAAGAAGAGAAATAAATAAAACTATTTTGTCATGGTTCATTTAGGACCCTAAGCCGTGCTTGTAATATTGACAGTGACAAGACAAATCAGGGGCACTACTACAAAAATCGAAGTTCGTATCGTATCATCCCTCTCACTCTCGTGTCAAATCATATTAGCGTGAGCGGGACGGCATGAAACGAAGTTCGAATTATGCACTTCGTAGTAGGGTCTCAGTAGTGCCGTGGTAGTGCCACAGATTATGTTATGTACGACTTGAATTTTTCTAGGCTATGGAACGTGGCTCTCTCACTGTGACGTCATCCAACGTATTTTTAAAAAAAAATATAAAAAATTAAATACTCAACCCAATTCAAAATCGATGAAAATGGTGTCTTAAAATATCCTATTCTTTCCAAAAAAAATATAAAAACTATAGGTTATTTTTTTTGGTGCATCCCAATTGTTCAGTTATTACATGTATCAACGGTCATAACAGTCATGAAAATATTATGCATACATACATATTTAGCGTGACGAATAGTATCTTACGACATAAGTATCCATAAAGTAAGATTACGTGAATACAAGTCATTGGTGCGAAATTACACTTGAAATTAGAGGTATCTAAACAAAGGTGGAAGTTGAAGGTAGACATCGTGAGGAAACCTGCACATACCGGCGAAGACATTAAATGATATGTGAAATTCCTAATCCGCAGTGGTAGCTTTGGGTATTGGGATTAATTAAAAAACTGCCGAAGTAATGTCACGTTTTGGTATGATCAGATTTTACACTTCGAAACTCGATTTTCGAACTTAGTATCATATCGTTCCGTTCACGCTAATAATATAAAACAGAAGATTGAAAGGGACGGAATGATACGAACTTCGAATTTAAAATTTCGTAGTGCCTACCACTCCTGCCGCGGAATATCGACGCCCGACGAAGTTCGGTTTTACGCCAAAACATGACATAATTTTTACATGTGCTGCTAGTAATTGATACAGCGTTGCTGGCGTAACAACGCTGAAATAAAAACGCGTAATTTCGGCAAATTAATAAAAAAATGATTTAGTGTACAATCAACATTAAACTAGTTAATAAAAATAATTAAAAGTAAGTTTGTACAGAGACGTCACAAGAGTTGTCAATTATTCCGACCCCCTAAACTGGGTAAGGACCTGTGTCATAGGGGACTATTTTTGAGTATTTCCGACTTCGGCGATCTACGTACAACATTTATAGTGATAATGATCAATAGCAATGGTAACAGAAGTTATACAATAAAACAGTAGGAACAAAATTGAATAGGTATATAAAAATAAGATTAAAATAAAAACTAGATTTATTTATTTATTCATCGATAAAAATAACAGCATTACAGTATATCACCAATGCGCTGTAAAATTCAAAAATAAAAAGACAAGAAAACTTAAATAACTATTTATTAGGGATTTTTGAAGGAAAGGCCAGAAGTTGGAGCGCAGGGACTTCTGCTGGTGCTTGGCAGGCACTTGAAACCTAAATGAGCTGAAGTCAGCCCTTTGAGACTCAAGCGGGCTGATGAACAGCTGGATGACCAGAGACTCAACTGCGTAACTTAAGGTGTAAATTTTTGCCATAAATTGAGACCCTCTGGTGCAAAATGCCGGTGAAACTTATGACCCTCTTTGTCGTGTAATCTGAAAACCCATCTGTCAGTTGCAAGAGCGCCGGGCGGAGTGTGAAGATGCGCTTGCGATTGCAGTATAATCTAGCTTTCTATCGGTATCATTTCGTTATTTGCTCACTTAATAATACGTTGGAAGTAATTGTGTTATGATTGCGTTATTAATTGCGAGTTGACACGTTGTAATTATGATTGTAGACGCTACAAGGCGAGTGTGAAATAGTTTTTAGTAGTAGGGTGCTGTACCTCAAGAGGGTCAATAGGACCCTTATACACCATATAGGTATCTATCTGTGTGCCAAATGTCAGCAACCGTCATACGATTTTAGCGTAAAAAACTAACGAGCATTTATACAAACTTTCGCGCTTATTATTTTAGCAAGATGTATAAAAGAAAAGAAATTGATTTAGACAAAAAGTTAATTACTAGACATTTTCTATCGATGTCATCATCATCATCATCATCATCCCAGCATATATGTATGTTCGTATGTTCTACTGTAGGGCACAAGCCTCCTCTCGGAATAAGCCCTATCGATGTGCTATGTACCATTTGTCGAAATTACTGGATATCGATGAAAACACGGTGTAGAATCACTTTTCTGTCCATCTGTCTGTTAAAATTCTACTTCTCAGACACGCGTGGAAGTATCAAGTTATAATTAACAATGAAAAACAGGGCCACACAGGGCTAAATTATAAAAGTTGGCAAGAAGTTAGACCTCACAGCATAAGTAAATTTAGTATCTGTAAATCAAAATGGTGGTACAAAATTAGTGTTAATGTTGGACAATATAATGCACTGACTCATTTGTTTTAATTAGTCTTATTTTATTTTTAGGTGTTTATATATTGAGTTGGTGATTTCACGGCAATAAAGTATGAACATACCAAATTTTTTCAGACTAATTTTAACAATTAAGTTAATGCATTATACTGGGTAGCTTTAACTGAGTTTGAAACACAAATTTTGTATACTTAATCATTAGATTTACATTAGATTTCACTCTGTGTTTTTGAATTTATAAATACTGAATTAAAATCATGATACATGTGAGAACAACCAAATAACCTTTTACCCAAACTTACTGAAGTTTTCACGGTTTTGTTCAAATCCGGAAGAAAGGAAGTCAAAATTAAGTCAGATTTTACGATCATTGTTACGGAATCATCTAGAATTTCCGCCATTAATATGTTATTTAAAATATTCATATATTTTTAATTTCGTTGCAGCAAGGTCAATATGTGAATTAGCGTACATTTGGTAAGTTATTGTGCAAGGTCTGAAATAGCCGTGACTGTTACTGATTGTTGCAAAACATTTCGCTCATCAAAGTTGTATTAAAATTTTCATTTGCTTTTGTGATTTGTTCTAAACTATCAAGGACTTAGAGGACATCAAGCAGTCAATATTTTTAATCAGATGACTTCAGTGTTGAACTCAAAATTTGGTATAAGTACAGGGTGTAATCGTTAGGTGTAGCCATACAATTATTCCGTATCTATGACACATATCAGAAAACTTTGAACTGATATCAAAAGTACGTCACCGAATGAGTAAAATGACATCAATAACTTACTTTTGTTAAGTTTAAATAAAACGAGAAATATCAAAAAAATTGTCAGTAAGGGCTCCCATACATTTAATACGATGTTATTAAGTAGTAAAACTAAGAAATAAATAATATTGATTTCATTCACTTAAAAGATAGTTTTATTACTTTGTTAGGCTATAACACTATCTTTAAATATCAGTACCTACCTAAGCTTATAATAAAATAACCTTTTAAAGTTTTCTACTTATTTCGTACTCAAGTGTTTAATATCAAAAATTTTGGATATTTCTAGTTTTATTTTAAACAAGTTATTGATGTGATTTTACTCATTGGGTAACGTACTTTCGATATAAGTTTAAAGTTTTTTGACATCTGTACCTCTACCATGAGTTACACTAGTTTGCAGTGACCGTGCTCGCTAGCGACGGCGTAAATGAATTGTAAAGAGAATTGTACTTCCGTAAGTGACCGCTAGAGGCGCTGTACACAATTCTCTATACAAATCATTTACGCCGTCGCTAGCGAGTACGGTCACTGTAAACTAGTGTAACTCATGGTATAGGTACTGTTATATTTACGGAATAAACGTATGGTTACACTTAACGATTACACCCTGTATGTAATAGTGCTATAGTAAAAGTACCATCAGCAAAAAATCGTGTTAAAAACTTCTTGTTTTTGTAAAATTTGTTTTTTTTTTAAATTTCATTACAAATGTATTTTTCTCAAAATGTTTTGAAATAAAGTTCATGATACGGAACAACTTAAAGGTGCGTGCCCGTAGTCGAACCCACGAACCTCTGCTTAGAAACTTAAATACTTATTGTATATTATGTAATATCTGAAAGTGTTGAAAGTATCATGTTGTAAAACTACCTATGACTGAGAGATATCAAGTACTAACTTTAACACTATCCTGTCAATTTATTACATGACTTCTAAATGCGATCTTAAAATCATAGCTTACGAATAAATATAAATTACATATTTTAGCAGCAGCAATGAAAACTTTCAAATCGATTTCATATAGAATTATTAAGTTTCTTATAATATGTGTTAATAAAGTTAGAATTAATACAAGCAAGATAACGGTGGTTTATGGCGTAAATAAAAATAATTACATACTTGAAGGAGTACGATAAATAAGTAACTGATGCGCGGGCGCAGCATAGTCACAGGCGGAGCGGGAGCGGATATAATGTATGTGAATTGTATTTGCATTAGCTGCGAGCTAGTAATGTGTCTATTATTAAGCTGATGTAGTAAGTGGTGGGTTCTATCAGAATTTCAATCGGTTTCAGTATCCTGTTGCAAAACTAGGTACTCATAAGTTAGTACCTATAAGCTGCAAGAAAAGTATTGAGGTATAAATTTACTGTTACCATCTAACTGAAAAAAAGGCTAAACTACTAGTGCTAGAGACTTGAAATTGATTACACACACCTTGAGTATTATAGCAGTGTAATGAGAAAATATTTTTAGAAATTCATACACGTTTAATATAAACTAGTGATAGTCTTAAAATACATGCTAAGCTTCCATGAAGTGCGATTTGATAATTGAACAAAATTTTAACACAGAATCAGTGTAACTGATAGTATCAACTTGGCCTGATTAAAAGTCATTGTAAATGTTACTTTTGTCGAGTTGAATTAACAAAAAACCTAGTGAGTTTCTAATATAGTTTAACAAAAAGTTAGTTTAATTTACACCCATTCTCGCTACCGCTATTGACGCCGCTCCCGCTCCCGTCTGTCACTAAAAACCGTCCCTAACTCCAAGTGGAGCTCCGTAGCTTTGCGCCAGAGTAGTTGAGCGAGATGCTTAGCAGTGGCCTGCGCGCGAGTCGATACGCGCACGCGCACGGTTTTCAGTGAAATGCGAAATTCCAAGCGATACCGCTTTTTCTAGTGTTCGGTGCGTTACAGTGCTATCTATGAATTATGTTGTGATTTAGGAATTTTGTGTATTCGTTAGCTTTTGCCTGTGTGGGATTAGTTTTTTTGTTATTGTGTTTGTTTTTCCGATTAAGTCATATATAGACGACCGATGACTGGATAGCCTAGTTGCTAGAGAACCTAGGCTAACTACGAAGCTTGAGGTCCCGGGTTCGATTCCGATATTTGTGTGAAAAATACGAATGTTTGTGCTCGATTCTTGTTGGATGTTTAATATGTAATTAAGAATGTATTTTCAATAATTAATAATCGTCTAGTATCCAGAGTACAAGCTTTGCTTAGCTTGGGGCTTGGGATAAGGTCAATTGGTGTCAGTTGACCCATGTTTTTTTTTTAAATAACACCAACCAATATGGTTAGTGGCATAGAGTTGTATGTATTTATGATCTTGACTGTACAAATATTTTCCTTATTGGGATTAGAACCTCAACAACGTTTTAAGGTCCACTTGCCAGGGGTTGGAAAAACGCACCTTATTTGAGAAACTTAACTCTGTATAGCAATGGCGTGCAGCAAACATTTTCGCTAGGCAACACGGAGAGTGAAAAGCGTGAGATAGGTATGTCTTCGGGTATAGCACCTTGCATTTTTGATGACCAAATGGCCTAGTGGTTAGAGAACCTGACTACGAATCTTGAGGTTCCGTGTTCAATTCCTGCGTCGGGGCAGATAATTGTATGTATGATAAATACGAATGTTCGCTCTCGAGTCTTGGGTGTTTAATATGTATTTAACTACATTATGTATCAATCTATATAAGTATGTTTATCCGCTTTGCTTACTTTGGGACTAGGTCAATTGGTGTGAATCGTCCCGTGGTATTTAAATATTTATGCCCTTCGTACACCAGGCTACGCAAATCTTTGATAATCAACGTCTTTGGTCTCTAAGTGATTTAACGCAATACAAATTCATAATGTTCGAAACTCTATGAATTTCAGTGCAATAATAAAACCTGCACCGAGTTAATTCCAATGTCCTTTTCAGGGCCAAATTAACCCGACCTTACGGTAAACAAACTTACATTCACATTTATATTATCAAACCGCGTTTAGAAAGGGATTTGAGAGTGCCGTTAGCACAACAGTACTTATAAATGATTAAATATAATTCCTCGAAATGAAGTAATTGTTAAGAGGATACGATGCGCACCATATCTCCATACAAACGTAGTCCCCTGTTTCCTCCCTGGATAATGGCTTTAGAGCCAAATTTTTTTTACTATGTAATTTGTATCTACCACAGCTATGCCCCTATGTTTCGTTTTTTTCCATATTTCAATTAATATAAGAAATATGAGCTTTCAAAAACTGAAAAAATTGTCCAATTTCAACGTCATTTTCAGACACTCATCAGAAAAGAATCCCTCATATAAACAAAAAAAGGAAAACATAGGGGCATAGCTAAATCTGTCCTCTAATTATTTTTGAAAAAAATCATTTTATTGGTCCAGTTTTCGAGAAGAAAACAGGGGACTACGAAATGCTGTTTTGACCAATTTTACGCGCCTATTAACGGTCTGAGCTGCAGTTGTCCCGCTCTCGCTGTACTGACACGGAGGGGTTCGGGCAAGACAGCGACATTTCATTAAAATACCTATTTCTCAAAAGTCTCTCAGCCATCGTATCCTCTTAAGACTGGTAGGTAAACCTATTTGTATTTGTATAATGTCAAATATACATATAGAACCTACTCGTATCAAACACCAATTTGTCCATTTATTTTGTTCATACAGGTGATGATACAATATATAAATTTCATGGTCTTTCTAAAATCGTGCATGATTGATTAATTACTATAATTACCTACTTATCTTTGTGAGTGAATTCAACGGCAGTTAAACCTTAGTATAGTTTTGCTCGTTGCATAATTGTAAAATTTTATATTGTTTTTTTTTCTGTTTAGTAAATAAATTAAAAAAAAAAAAGTAAGTATTTACTTCATTTGTATATTATTTAAGTAATATAATTTGATGTTTTTCCATGAACTTCATTGTACTAAAATAACAATTTCATTTGTCTGCACACTCTACCACTGACAATGTCATATCATGCATTAGTTCAAAAATGACATATGAGCTCAATCCATTTCTAAATGCGGTTTGATAATACTATTGATTGGTTTGGTTAGGGTAGGACAATAATACTACATTAAAAAAATTACAACCAGTTCTCCTACTACAAGTAGGTGGGTACATACGTACCTATACGTACTTTTACGGCCTTGGCACACACCACAACAATACCTTTTGTAATATTAATAATATCAGTGAATATTAATCCGTGGCGAAGGGTGGAGAGCGAAACAATCGCTCATTGTCTAGACCTATATAACTTCACACTTGGCCTAGATCTTATTTAGATGTTCTAATCCGAGTCTAATCGCCTTCCTGTATTATAAGGCCATATTTAATCTCATCCGAAAGTTTGTCATCAATCATTATCATCATCTCGCCCCATATACATCCACAGGCACAGGCCTGTTTTCGGAATGAGAGGGCTTGGGTTGTAGTTCTCACGCGAGCCCAGTGCGGACTAGGAACTTCACACACAACTGAAGGTCTCATGGTAAATTTAAATTGTAATTTTCTACACAAATTCTGAGTAACTGAGAGATACGAGCCCGGGATTTGAACCCACGATCCTCTGCCTGGGAGCCAATAGGTCAAACTAGGGTACCAGGACAAAACATTAGAAAGGAACAATTACAGTTTTTTTATGGTTCACGGTTAATTTAGTTTCTTATATTGATAGCAAGCATGTGTATGTGTAAATAGGAAATTAAAAAATTACTTTGTTCACCTGCGACCTTACGATAGTTACGTTTATGTAAGAAATGCGTGTCCATGCAGTTCCTCCACCTCCACACAGTTCCTCCACCTTCACACTGTACGAACACACATAAATCACACAAACCCAACTATCACCACCACCAAAGTACACTGACGCTTTTCGAACTCAACCACTACCTCTACCATGAGTTACACTAGTTTACAGTGACCGTACTCGCTAGCGACGGCGTAAATGCACTATGTTGGGCATGACTATAAATAAAAGTAGGTATGTAAAAGTAGGATAAGTTCGCCTTTGTACATCTGTTTCTCTTGTTAACTCTTAATTTCATGTTTTTTATTTACAATAAAGAGTTTTATATAATTTCTACATATAGAGTAGTTTGTAGGTAGTTAAGATACACAAAATGTAATGTCGAGAAGGAGGAGGAGCGGTGCCTCCTGACACAGGCTTTTTTAAGCTTACAAGGAGGCTCCGGCGACTATTTTGTATAATCTTATTATCTAACTAATAAAACATTTTTCATTTTTTTTTTTCATTTTCATTTTCAAATGATTTGTATGGAGAATTGTGTACAGCGCCTCTAGCGATCACTTACGGAAGTACAATTCTCCATACAAATCATTTACGCCGTCGCTAGCGAGTACGGTCACTGTAAACTAGTGTAATTCATGGTACCTAGAGGTACTGAGCTCATCTTGAGTAGTTACCACAAACGTACGCTATGCTACCAAATTTTAGTCCACACACAAACACATATAACATTTCTCATTTTTAATTTGTTGTCTAATAAACTTTCTTTTTCACAAAGTTTATTTTTTAAATGAGAATATTTCGAATTGAGTCAGTCTCGTTCTGAAGGAGCGATAATGTCAGTGGGATTTAGGTAAGTGAGTACTGTATTTGTAGGTATACCATTTACCTCATTTATTAATCCAATGCTAAGTAAATAGGTAATAGCTTTAGTCAGCTACCGAAAGTGAAACAAAAGAACTATTATAATTTATTTGAATCTCTTTAAATTAACATATTTACGCGTTCACTCTCGAATCTGAAGGAAAGTAAATCTAATGCGCTGCTTTGCATTAAGTTTCTATTAAACGTACCAACACATTTATTACACGTGTACGTTTGATAGCATTACCGTTTATATGTTTACATAAAACATTTTCTCCTTTTAAGTGCCAATAAATGTTTCAATTTTAGCTGGTAGTTACTATAGGGTAAGAGCACCAGTAATGGACAAGAACCAATTACCTATGTACCTACATTTTTTCCGTAAACCCAAATTTTAAGAAACTGTCACATTACATTTTCAAACTATCAACACTATGCTCAGATAACTGATGATTATAACTGGTAAAGCCCATGAATGGTGGGCTATAAGGCATTGAATCTTTACTGTTCATTACTGGAGAACTACTGTGCTTAACATATCCATGATTGGTGCCGTCACCCTAGCTTAGGCCGTGGTCGCTTTCACCCGCCGCACGCGGCCGACAGCGGCCCGCCGCCCGCGGCGCCTGAATGGTGTGTTCGGGAATGCTCGGGAGTGGTCGTTTTCGCCCGCCGCGTGCGACATCCCGAACGCGGCGGGCGAAAACGACCACTCCCGAGCATTCCCGAACACACCATTCAGACGCCGCGGCCGGCGGGCCGCTGTCGGCCGCGTGCGGCGGGTGAAAGCGACCACGGCCTTACAAAACGTATCTCTTTTTCTTGCAAAGAAAGATATTCCTGTGTATGTATACGGTCAGGTCGGGTTGGTTTCATCATTAATAATAATAATAATTCAAATTCAAATTCAAATAATTTATTTCAAGTAATTAACAAACTCATATTAAAAAATAAAACAATAATAATACAAAATCAAAATCAATAGAATAAAATTAACAATCATAAAATTAAAATGAATACTTACGTTCTACCTTACTTACTACGCCGTGTCTATCACAGCAATGCCGAATATAAGGGCAATCGTACCTCTCGGCGATCATGACTAGAACGGCGTATATAATAATAATTATTATTATATTAAAAAAAAATCTTTTACAAAGTAGTTATTCTTACTACTAGTGCTCTACTTCCTAAATAAATACTTAGGTAAAACCTGTACTATGGGATAAGCAGGGCTCCTCCCCTAAATTGTACGATGTCTAAGAGCATAATTAAATTAGATATACAACTATAAGTAGGTATAAGTGCGCGCGCGTGGTGTGTGTCTATGTACGTGTATGTGTTAGTGTTTGTGTGTGTAGGTATGCGAGTGTGTTTTCTAACTTATTACTGTTAAAAATGCTTTTGCTTCATCATTAACTTTTATTAAGTAACCAAGTAGTAACAGGTTTCTTACATTCGTTTTAATTTTTTTGGGATTAATTTGATCCAGAGGTCGTACTGTCTTACGCGCAAAGATTGCATTCACTATCTCTTTCTACAGTCATCCTATAGCATGTGATAGAAAGAAATGGTGAAGGCGATGATTGTGATTCCGCATGTGACTGACAATAAGACCTCTGTTCTTATTATAGTGTTTATTAGTTTTATTTTACTACGCGAATGTGTGAAGTTCCCAATCCGCACTGGGCCCGCGAGGGAAATACGGCCCAAGCCCTCTCACTCTAATAAGAGGCCTCTGCCGAGTGGGACGTAGGCTGGAATGACGATGATGACGCGACGTAGAAGTATTTTAGTTTCATCATCATCCCAGCCTTTATACGTCCCACTGCAGGGCACAGGCCTCCTCTCAGAATGAGAGGGCTTGAGCCGAAGTTCCCACGCGGGCCCAGTGCGGATTGGGAACTTCACATACACCATTGAATTTCTTCTTAGGTATATGCAGGTTTCCTCACGATGTTTTCCTTCACCGTAAAGCTCATGGTAAATTACAAATGTAATTTCGCACATAAATTCCAAAAAACTCAGAGGTGCGAGCCTTTGACTCGAACCCACGACCCGCTGCTTGACAGACCATAGGTCAAACCACTAGGCCACCACGGCTTTTAAGAAGTATTTTAGTTTAAGTATACATAAAAACAGCATCGGACTTCAGGCGTATATTCTGAAACCGCTCGAAAATTATCAGTTTTGTCATGCGTTTCGTTGCGCGTGATAAAATGTCGCGCGCCATTAGCTCACAGACATTCCTAATCTACGGTCACTCGGATAAACTGTCAATCGGGAAATATTTAGAGAGTAATTTTTGCGATAAATTGTCGGTCTCACTGGCATCTTGTCACCGAGTGATCGCAAGTGGGATAGTTAATTACAACTGCATTTTCTTTTTTATATTTTGTGAACGATGTTAGTTAGTTATCTGTCAGTCGGACGTGATTGACGCCAGTGTATTCGTACCGAGTCTTTATTTATACTATCTTATGTGTATCAACAAATTCGTCACTAAGGCAAAAGCTAACAAATTGTTATTTTCTTTATGTGCATACTCTCTATAAAGAGTATCATTTTTTTAGTAGATGAAGAAAATTTGGGTTTTTCATATTTAGAATCAAAAAGTGTCTTTTATTTTCATTACATTTTTATAAGTAACGATCCTTATAAGTGTAAAAAATTACATTTTAATGGAACTTTTTATCTTCATAAGTGATCGTGATTCTGAATCGAAAAATCCATAAATTTCTCATTTATAATGAAAACGTAAGCCTATATCAAAATGTCCTTTTTACCTAGTAAATCGTAGAAAACCTACAATTTAAGGAGCAACCGCAACCGGACTTAAAACGAACTACAAAACAAAAGACTCGTGACAATCAGTGCAGTGCCAGTGTGTGATGTTTTGAATTTGTATTTGGAACGCTGTAATTTAAAATGGCGACTTGCCCGAGACCTGCGCGGTCGAACCGGTCGGCTGCGACACGGCTGAAATACTCGAAAACTATTCCAGCCAGTACTCTCAGGTAGGTAAAACTGATAAACATGACATAAAACATTGTCTAAAAACTGGTAAGGTAAGGAAATGCTTTAAAAATGTCGTGCCAACGCTTTTATGTTTTTTTTTCCACATTACGAAGTACCTACTCGTTAGAGCTGCGGTCGGCTGTGATCCCATGAACATTAAGTTATAATTTTGAATCTACTTAATATCAAAGAAAACGAGTGAGATTTGTAAGTACAAGTAATAAGTATTACTAATATGGAATAACTTTTGACTGCTATTTTCAAGTGTGATGTTAGAGGTGCATTCATATTTAACTGAGACAATCTTTATTTCTAACCTGACCTGTGTAAAAGCAATCATAATCGCATTCACAATATTATGTTTCTACCGCCATCTTAAACGGTTCGACGGATAGAAAAATATTGATTGTATTTACGACTGAGCGTGCATCAAACAATAAACAACTATATCTCATGATAAAATACCTTTTGCTGCTCAAATAAGTGATGATATCAAAGAAAAATACGCTTGGAAACTTAAATAGCATCAAATTAAGACTTGGGCAATGACGGCCGCATTTTTCACCGGCTATCCGATGCATCTGGGTGATTATGAATTTGGCTCGCCATCATTTTAATGATGGCTCCGTTGATCTTT
This sequence comes from Archips xylosteana, assembly GCA_947563465.1. NCBI lineage: Eukaryota > Metazoa > Arthropoda > Insecta > Lepidoptera > Tortricidae > Archips > Archips xylosteana. The sequence goes on from OX387358.1 coordinate 17,125,882, forward strand.
TACTTTTAATGAAATAGGTAGAGGTGCTGCGTAACGAAATTAAGTTCTGTCGTCGCCTGCAATACTTTTGGTTTCGCTTTTGGCGTTAAATTGGAGTTTCCGTTGCTGCAGAAACCGAAACTGGATTCGTGGGCTTTCGTGCGACGTTCGAAAACACAATCGTGGAGTGGTGCACCCGCGCATCTGCTAATTTGTCGTGGCTACGTTAGAGCTATCAAACTATCATTTCATCAAATAATCACATCTACGAAAATAAACACTTTTTCAAAAAACCATTTCAACTTAAATGATAGAAGCTTAAAAAAAGTAAACACTGGAAACGCCCGTGAATTAAGTTTTGGTTTCCATTGCAGATGCCTGTTTCGGTTGGGTTTACTGTATTCTATCAAAGGAGATGATATTTGAAAACATCGCACCCCCAACTGAATAAAGCGGTAATATGAAATGCGTTAGTTTACAAACTAAGCCATAAAGCAACCGGATAAAGCTTAGTTTACAAACTAAGGCATTTCATATTACCGCTTTATTCGGTTGGGGATGCGACATATCTGTGAAAATACCATTCGAAATCGGTAGGTAAAAGGTAACTTCTCGAATAAAATTTTCGATTTGCTGACGAAAATAGTTTAGAGCAGTTTTTCAAAATCTACTAACAGTATTTTCACAGATGTGATTTAAAAATCGACCCCTAGCCTTAGTCCCGCCTACCCACGGGCCCGATTTTCAAATCGCACCCGTGACAATACCATTCGAAAATGGTAAAAATGTGTATCGTTAGAAAATAACCACTCGAATCAAATTATCGAACAGCTTCTAATTTGTTTTGTGTGATTTCAAAAAAGTGGACGAGAACAGAGTTGTTCAATTGGATTTATAAATTCACCTAGCGCATTAGTGTCCATCAACCATACGGCAACCAAAACACGAAGATTTCTTATGACTATTTCTGTTCTAGAAGTACTGTAAGTATCTTGGTTTTTCACAACCGCCTGGTCCATTTAGTAAGCTCATCAATATTGATGGCGCGCAATGAACTGACAGAAGTGCTCACGCTATGACGCCAACGGTACTGGCCAGCGTTCCAATCTGATTCCATCTAGACTACGTGTTTATTAAAAAAAAAGAAAAAAAGGTGTGTATGATACCTTAATGTCACGTCTTAAAAATTAGTTGTAGCGGCCAGTACGTAAATTTACTTAATTGGTATGGTAACCCTACTAGTATAAATGGGAAAGTTGCGTATCTTTTGTTACTTTTTTGTGCTGGATAGAATTAAATGGGTCTTGGTGTTTATAGGTAGACAGCTGGATTTAGGGACAACACGTAAGCTACTTTTTGTTCCGAATCCACGGCGTCCACGTTTACTAGCGTAAAGTCATAAAATCTGAGCCGCTGAGTCTCTTTAGACTCACCGTCTTTCCGTGTCTTTACACGGAATTTTTAACAGGTGGTCTTTTACAGCATAAATGAAGACCACGATGTTATTCTCTGATGTTCCCATGGGAATTTCGGAATTTCAATTTAACTGTCAGACCTATCGATTTACCTCTACCATGAGTCAAGCCGTAGAAGGCTAGTCAAAGTCAAAATCAACAAAATTAACAAAAAACTGAGAGAACTCAAGAAATGCATCAACTTCCGCGAATGCCAAATACTTGAAAATTTTTTAAACATTGTCCACGTTTGACACATTTTTGACATTTGTATTTCATCATTATATGACATCAAGAAAATAGGTGGCTATAGAAATAGGTGACGTTTTAAGTATGCCCTTGGGGACCAACTCGCACTTGGCCAGTTTTTTTATAGTACGCGTCAATAATAAGCAGAAGCGGCGCTAGACGGGCGACGTGGGCCACCGCCTACGGCTACGCGGTCTGAGGGGCCTCGCGCCTCTAAAGTTTATGTAGTAAGTTTAATAAAAAAAAAGAAAAAGTGAAAAGCGAAAAGAGTGCCAAAAAGTTTCTCGAGTGGCGTCCACAGACCGGAAGACGCTGTGTAGGTACGCCTCCAACAAGATGGAGTGACGACCTGGTTAAGGTTGCGGGATCGGGTTGGATGCGGATGGCACGGGACCGATCTGTTTGACGAGCCTTGGGGGAGGTCTATGTTTAGCAGTGGACGTTTTTCGGATGAAATGATGATGGTGATGATGATGTATAATAATGTGGTGCACCATCATAGGGCCTCGCAAGATATATCTTGCCTACACAAAATTGGGGTCCTACTGCTACTGTAAATAAGGCTCACCAACCAACCCTCGTCGTCTAGTAAAAGCGGCCCGCATACTGCAAAAGCGATGCTCTTTTGTTGATCGCTTTCGACCAAGCGGAAACCGCGGTAACCGGAGAAAGCCGCGATTTAATGGCCAGGAAAACTTAGGATTTTCAGTTACGAAAGTAATGCTTGAGCACTTGTGGGAACTAATTGTTAAATAGATTTACCGTTTGGTAACGATTATAGGAGCTAACTGCCGCCCCTAAATTGGTAGGTTGTATTCCAATGCTGTTTGGTGTTAGGTAACTTACTGCCAGATTCAATAGTTTACGCGGGCGAAGCAGCAGTTTAAGGCTCGTAATTACCTACGTAAAGATTGTACAATACAATGCAATGCAATACAATTAAATTATAACAAATTACTTATCTCACTGGAACTAATTGTATAATAATAATTGAATTAAATTGAATTATATATATTTATATTTAAAAAAATTACAATAATTACAGTAGAAAATACATACCCTCCTAATAAAAAGGTAACAATATAAAATACAATTCATAAAATGCTGTCAGTCAAACAAACTGCCCCGGATCGTACCTGGCGCAAAGGTGCCCGCCCAATACACTAGCTGCATTGCCACGATGAACCGCGATGGACAAATTGAATAATATAATTGTAAAAGAGTAGGTACACATTTAAACAACGTTTGTTGTAACTCAACCTTTGTTGCACACGCACGTTTGTACGCAAATCATCATGTTTAATCAATTAGGGAAATCGTTCTATTCACCCCGATATAAACTTGTTTGGTTAATAAAACCAGCCTCGCTAATTAGATGTTACTGTAACCAAAACTCAAGGCAAATAAATACAAAGGTCTCGGCTCTGAATACTACTTTCTACCATTCGGGGTTGAGACCTTAGGTCCGTGGGGCCCCAGCGCAAAAATACTCTATAAAGAACTTTCGAAAAGGCTCTGTGATACCACAGGGGACCGAAGAGCTGGCAGCTTCCTCGCTCAACGTATCAGCATTGTTGTACAGCGAGGTAATGCTGCCAGTATCTTTGGGTCCATGCCGCGGGGGGAACCATTTATTAATTTTATTTAGTTTTTAGTTTAGTTAGTTTTGCTTTATTTTTAATTATACTGTTAATTCATTTAAATTTAATTTGATAGAAGATAGATTAAAGAAATATTATTTAATGAATTATTTTTAAAGTCAATATATAAACAATGTGTAACTTAACAATGTTATATGCTTTGCAATAAAACTTTTTTATTGACAACGTCGCGAGTATACAGGGTTATTTGTAATTCACTAGCATCCTTTTAACCCTAAACTCCTACCACTTAAAAAAATGTTTTTTGTTTTACGGCTTTTGTCATAACTTAATATTTTTGGTGTAATAACGTTTTGAAAATTTGATCCTGCCACTTATTTTTACGATACTCTGTGTATTTGTATGGGAAAAAAGTGCTTCATTTTAAAAAGTCGTTAAACAAAAAACATTTGTTTGAGTGATAGGAATTCAGGGTTAAGAGGATGTCCCTGTATACGATATCATAAAATTTATCAGGAATTAAAGCGGTTTTGCACTACGTCCGATCCGAAGGCGATACGAAACCGCGTAAAAAAGTCATGTAAAAGAATTACCTATGTAATCGGATGCTAACCAGGATCCACATAATATCAGCGTCGAGCCACCCTTAGTGACCCGACGAGTGCTGAGTGGACTCCTTTTTCGTATAAGTAGTTTATCTCTATTTTCAATTATTGTTTTTATTTTTTTTTCTTTTTCATGTACCGTTACTTATGTGAAATAAAGATTTCTTATTCTTATTCTTTATTCTTATGTCGATAGTATCCATGAACTGAAACAATTACTTTGCTCACCCGCGACCTTACGATAGTTACGTTTATGTAAGAAATGCGTGTTCATGCAGTTCCTCCACCTCCACACTGTACGAACACGCACAAATCACACAAACCCAACTATCACATGAGCTATTATTAGCAACTATAACCAAAGCTCATGAACTTCAGAACTCTGATGAGCTCTGGTTGAGTTTGAAACGCGTCAATGTAGTTTGGTGGTGGTGATAGTTGGGTTTGTACAGTGTACAGTGTGGAGGTGGAGGAACTGCATGAACACGATTTATTACATAAACGTAGCTATCGTAAGGTTGCGGGTGAGTAAAGTAATTGTTTCAGTTCATTAATATAGACCTCCGCAAAGTAACGCCTCATTTAATAAATTCGATAGTATCTAGTCACATTCAAAGGTTTCTGTAAATTGTCTATTTTTAGGAGCTTTGCTGCCTCTAAATGACTGACTAGATTGACTAGGATTAGGGATAGGTGTGACCTCTCCCCTTGGATGACCACTGATTTGTGTACATAAATGACTGACTAGATTGACTAGGATTAGGGATAGGTGTGACCTCTCCCCTTGGATGACCACTGATTTGTGTACATAAATGTAAAATGAAGGTACCCTATCCTTAAATTCAAACTCATGTACGGTCAAGTGCAAAAATAAGTATCGATTTAATCCTCCCATCGTTACATGGGCCATTCTACTTTTAAGTAACCATTAATCTTTTGTGAAATATAAGACATACCTGGTGATTTTTTTCAAGTGTAAATAACTTATATACAAACTGAAACGCCTAAATTTAATGTTTTAAAGCAATAAAACTTTAAATTCAAATAAATTTTGTGGAAAAAAATGGTAACTCAGCGGAAAATACATCTATTTCCATACAAATGGCGGGGACATGCATGTCCACTGCGTTACCTACTTTATAGATAATAATGATTACTTTTTATACGCAGTGATAATTTTAAATGTAAGCTTAATTATGTGCCTATTTAAATCTTAAATGATTTAAACCGAGCACTTTACCGTTTTTGTAAAAAAAAAATTTGAAGAGCACAGTAAGTACAAAAAAATACTGGTCAACGAAAAGTAGAATGGGCCACATACCTATACTTTAATTCGACGACATAAGAGCTATGGGACATATTTATGGGCAAGTTGTGTGCACCCATATTTTTACACTTGACTGTACAATACAACCCATAAATTTACAGAATTAAAAAAAATGTTTATTTTAACTTACTGTAATTCCACGTCAACTCGAAACTCCGGAAGTAAATGCCATTCACATTCAACATTTTCTATTTATATTCTATAAACAATGCATTTTCTTACAGCGCCATCTGTCGTCGCGTAGAAACGATGGGAAAGCGCAGCAAAAAGTGCTATTATTGATTATGTTGATCGGTTTTCTCTGAGAATCGCGGCCTTGGTAGGCCAATTTCTACGTACAAATTATAGGTGTTGATAATTATATAGTTGGTAATAGGTTTACTCGCAAAACTAATTTAAAGTTAATTTGGTGATTGAGTAGACACATTTATTAATAGCGTTTTTTTTAATTATGAAGCGTACTTTGTGGTATACTTTTTTATGTTTTCAAACGTTTTCTTTCATACATATATACAGTCCTGACAGTTAGCCAAATATTACAGCCGGTCTGAATTGATATGCTTACGTAAATTCGGCAATTGGGATTGTTCATTTTTTTTAACCCCCCCTTTTTATTTTTTTTATCGAAAATATAAAGCATTTTAAGAAACTAATTTGAATATTTCAGCAATTCATCACTCCAATATTTTTTTATAACTTATTGAAAATTTGAGATACGACTTCTCGTAAATTACATGCCGCGGCAGAATCTGTGTATAAACCACAGACATAATGACAAAAAAAATGTGTCACAATCGATGGTTAGTTGTCATCTGACAATGTCACTTTACATTACAATAACAATAACACTAAAGTTGCCGATTCTTCCAAGAGAATAGGTAAAAAATACGATTTACGGCTATAGTATTTTTTGTACGTATAAAATAAAATGGTTAGAAGTGTTCCCTTGAAAGTTCTTTGGCGGATTTAATCCATACTTACATTAAAATGATCCTCGCAACAATAAGTACATCTTGTAAACTTTGAATTAACTTTGCGGCACCACTTCTCTAGTAAATCTTCTCTAATGCGAACAATTAATTTGTTTGGGCTATTGACACAGTCATTTCCACAAGTAGGAATGAAACTCTTCCTGTATAAATCCATTATTAAAATATGGAAAACGCGAAGAATGTTTTTCAAAATAGTATCCTTAAACTGACAGATGATAACTACGTCGAAGTGACAGAGAATAGTATAGAGAAACTAGACGGACGGCTTTTTTTTCTTGTTGCAAAGAATTTCAAAGTTAATGCCCACAGAAAGGTCAAACAAAGGTCAAACATTATTTTGTAAAAATACACACGATCATTTAATATTTTTTTACTACAATGTTATAAAATGATTTAATAAACGTATTCCTTGAAATGGTTTTGAAATTAGACCACATTGTAAAAAAGTGATCAATGCCAATTATAGTATGAAAACTGACTCTAGGGAGGACGCCGCGACTACGACGCGCCCCTGTCCCACGTCTCTTCTGTGTGGCTTGCGCCTTATTTATATTATGGTCCACTAAAAAGTTTCATGTAAAATCGGTTGCCAAGACCAGTGGTGGGCAAACTCCGGTCCGCGAAAGGATTATTTACGGTCCGCCGCTGGTCCTTCAAAATAATTAGTAAGTTTATGGCCCGCGATAATTTGTATTTTGACGATCCAGATAGGCGTATCAAGTAAAATAATAGTAAGCATAAGTAAAGAATGACGAATAGCGTCAAAATTTGAGTCAATAAGGTTGAAATTCCCGGTGAAAACACGATGTTACTTCTTACCACTCGTTACAACAAGCCCCCTCCCATACCTACTATTGCTTGTCGTTATACCTACTTAGATTAATTAAATTAATTAATTAAATTTTATTTTGACAACTAAGCGACGTAAAAATCACGTATGTTCTATTAAAAAAGTTAACACACGTTTTGCGCATAGGTTCTTTTGTTTCCTTGGTAATTTCCTATATAACAGGGCAAACAGTGTACTATCTATTTACACCAAAACAAAATCATCCTCCAGAAAGAGTGTCACTAAATGGCTCCTCAGCCTGGATTATGACAGCACTGAAAAACTTTTGATTCCTGTTTCGTAATTTGTTGTAAATTTTGAATTATTGGTACTACACACTCACACACTTACACACACGCACACACACACACACACACACACACACACACACACACACGCGCGCACACATACACATGCACACTTGCACATACACATTCACACACATTTGCATGCGTTTCTTAAATTTGTTTATATATCTTTTTGTTTAGATGTTAAGTAATTGTAGTGTATTACTCTTTCTAATTGGTTGTTTTGTATAGTAATGTTCTTTTAGTTCTTTTTCCCTTTAATTTGTTGTTACAGTCATCTGAGGGTTGGAGACCTGGTGACCTGACGTACAGGTTATTCCCTAGTTCGGGCACCAGTCTCTACCGCAAAGTTTTTGTACCTATTTCATAAGTTCATTACATTAATATAGCTAGCTACTGTATAACTTTAAGCTCTGTGGTGGAGATAATAAATAAATAAATTATTTTTAAATTATTTATAATTATTAAACATTATTTTGCAAAAATACACACGATCATTTAATATTTTTTACTACAATGTTATAAAATGATTTAATAAACCTATTCCTCGAAATGGTTTTGGAATTAGACCACATTGTAAAAAAGTGATCAATGCCAATTGATTTTTAACTAAACTTGCGGCGTTCGTATGTAAGTTTGTTGTAATTTAACCAGTTCTTTGCTACATCTTGTTGGAGGCCTACCTACACTGCGTTTTCCGATCCGTAGACGCACTCAAGAACATTTTGGCCCCATCGGCCATCAGTTCTACGAGCTTACAGCTTGAGAGATAAATTGAATTGTTAACAAAAACTATTTATTTAGATAGATTACGTGTCGTTACAAATACTGCGTAACAATAACTAGTTTTTGGTTTTGAGTGTAATTTTTTAAAGCTCTAGACATAGAATACAATTAAATATAAAACCGCCTTCAAAAGAAAAGCAAAATATAAAAAGCAAAAAAAGTATGAAATAAAAATTGAACCGACTACAAACAAAAAGCATGAAAATATCTTTCCACTAATCTGTTTGGCGAGCCTTGGGGGAAGCCTATGTTCATCAGTGGACGTCTTTCGGCTGAATGATGATGATGAATATGTTTGAAGTCGGTGACTCAGCACGAGCCAGCAGGATCGGTCAACAATTGGCGGAGATATCGATGAACATACATAGAAAAAAAGTAAAAAAAAAGATCAACAGTCGAATATATGTACCTACAACCTCCTCCTTTTTTTAGAGTCGGTTATCTATATAAATCAAAGATGATATAGACTGGATTGCAGTCGCCATAGTACAGATCGGCCGCGGTTTTTGTAGTTCGATTATTAAATCTAGATGGCGCTGAAATATAGCCAGAGGCTTTGAAGGCAAAAAAATAAGACCACAGATATTTCATATCACTGCAAATGTATTATTATGCAATATTTTTGAAAAATAATACATTTGTAGTAATATTATGAAACATCTGTAGTCTTATTGTTTTGCCTACAAAGCCTCTGGCTATATTTCAGCGCCATCTAGATTTAATAATCGAACTACAAAAACCGCGGCCGATCCGTACTATGGCGGCTGCCAATCCAGTCTATATCATCCCTGATATAAATAAAAATGAATCACCGAAATGTTTGTACTATTGACTGCACCAAATTGGATAATTATTTTTTTGTTGCGTTTGTTACTCTCAGGAGAATGTATGTATGAAAGAAAATAAAAAAGTACAACGGGGGCGAAGCCGCGGGCATCAGTTAGTTTAAAATAAAACACTAAGGGCCACTTGCACAGTAGGGTGGAGCGAGATTTTTTTTTCAGAAATTCAACTCAGAACCATTCTAAAACGTTGCTTTAGGCTGCCAGGTGTACGAAAAAAATAATGATAAAAATATTCGATACTACTTTTAGCCCTCTACTGCCGTCTTGAATATTACAAAAAGCAATAAATCGAGTTCATATTGTAAATATCACCATTTTAACAAAATCTTGTTTTTTTTTTTAATGAAAGTCAAATTCACTTCTTCTAAACACGTAATAGTAAAAATAAAAATACATTTTGCACAAAAATATAACTATATTAGAAAATATAACATTATCACAAACACTACATTTTTAGCCCAAACACTGCATTTTGACGTAGTAGTAGCTAGTGCACTAAGCGGGTAGTTCAATAAAACATTTGAAGTTGAAACTCTTTTTCATAATTATTCTAGTTGACTAGTTTTGTTTTGCGTAATAAAAGGTTATTTATTGTCGAAATTATAATTCAAAGTTTGTGTTATTTCTTCCAATTATGTCGAAAAAACAAACACGAAAAGCATCGGATTGTCCTAATACTTTGGTTACCTAATCCATTTAATAAATGTATCATCTAATGTGCCTACATTATCAAAAGAGATTGAGAAAGATCTTAGCTCTATTTATATGAAATGTGTCAAGCTGCAATATAAGCAGCGGTATTTGTTCCCAAGAATTGACTCATAAAAATCCAGGGAAAATAGCTCACTCACGTTGCTTGACAACGGCCAACAGAATTTTGAGACTTTATGTGGACACATCGAATCCTTCAACAAACTTGATGAAGCTGACAGAATATATTATAAAGGTGTACGCTTTGGTTTCATTCAGCATAAAAAAGAAAACACGTAAACCAAATCATGTGTTTGAATTAATTACCTATTCTAGATGTTTGAGTTCCGATGTAAAGAAAATTATTGATCCAGTGATCTACTGAAACGCATTTTTTGCACACCCAGAAAATCTGCTGTTGTCCATGTTATTCGATGAAAGACCTCATATAAACGAAATTGGCCTGGAACGAATAATTGCTGCCCAAAAACATCACAAGCCGGGAGTCAGAAAATCCAAGGTCCCGACTTTAAATTTTAAGGCTACCTACTATACCGACATGATTTTATGGGATAAGACACAAATTATCCCCTACTAAATAGCTCTACCAACGAGGAACTACAAGACTTTGTTCAATCACAGCAACAAGATATCACTGAGTTCCCGGCTTATCCTTGCCACAGTCAACTCAAGCAGTCGAACGTGAGCGAAGCGTCTCTCGCCGTGGCTGGCAAAAAGGCGAGAGATGTATTTATTCGTTCCAGAATTAAATCGTGAACATTAATGCCATATTTTAACACAAAAAAAATTATCTAACATCACGGTGTTTGTTATCAAACTCCTCCGAAACGGCTCGACCGATTTTTATGAAACTTTTTTTCTTTATATTCGGTAGGTTTGAGAACAGGTCGTAGGCTATTTTTTTATACCTACCCCTATTCTTCGCAGACGGAGTCGAGGGCAACAGCTAGTAAACTATAAATAATAGCTTTACATATTTTAAATGTGCTTGAAAACCGGATCTAAATACTAACCTAAATTGAACTTATTTAACAATTTTCGATTTTATTTTTGTAACAATTGCGTATTGGTTTTTGATCGAACTATTTTTTTTCCAAGTTATTTATTCCTTTTATTTAACGTATGATATAAACAAAAACGTTTTTTATTCAAACTCTCGTAAAGAAAAAAAAATAATATTTCACCAAAATTGAGTAAATAATAAAACTTTAGAACTCAAGTAGAGGGCTAAAACATATATTTAAAAAAAAATAAAAAAATATTTTCATATTTACGTTATCTATAGGCAACATAATACAATGGTTCCAAGTCGATCGGACAACTTTTTTTTTTCTTCATACATCGACGCTCCACCCTATTGCACAGTTCAGGGTTAAAAAATTAAATCGGTAACCCTGGGTTAAGAATGACAGTTCAATACATTTTGACACTTGTTAACCCTGGGTTAGCAGTTTAACTCGGAGTTAAGTAGCTAACCCAGGTCTGCGCAAGCCCGCCTAAGGGCTACTTGCACGGTCCAGGGTTATAAATTTAAATCGTTAACTCTAGGTTAAGGATGACAGTTCCATACATTTTGACACTTCTTAGCCCTGTGGGTTAGCACTTAACTCGGTGTTTTATAATTAACTCGGGTCTGTGCAAGTCAGCCTTAAAAGATTTTTGCCAGATGTAGGATGAAACTGATTCGCGTACCAGATAAGGTTTATAACCTTTTGACGATCAATTTCACATTGATTTCTTTGGCAGATGTATAGAATGTTAACATGTCTTTTGCAGCGAAAGGGTTCCACCGTAATAAGACAATATAATCGCCAGTAGTTAACTAGACATCCCTCCTTGTTACGTGGTAATAAGGCCTACGATTGCTCAGCTAAGTGTTGGCTGTATTCAGAAAATCATTTATACACTGATTTGGCACTTAAAATATCTCCACAATGACAAACCGCATCAAAAAGACACGCTATGCGTAATTCAACCGTCTTTATTACCGCATATATATCATACATAACAACAAAATCATTCTTTCACTTGTCCAAATAACTAAGACCCTTACCGCTTGACTAGTTTCATACGATTTACGTTTCAATAGACACTGGTCAATTTTGTCGCACAAACCTAGAGTTTGCTAGTGGTGAAATATGGAAACCTGTAACATTTCATACTAATAAAGTCTCAAGCTTAAGACAGTGCCGCCGCTATTGATGTATAATTTTAGTTTGTAACAGTCGGTGGTAGCGAAAGTGTATAAAACAGCTATGTCATAGCGTGACATGACGGAATGACAAGACAGTGTGAACGATGAGAGATGAAATGATATATTTCCTCGTTATAATGAAATATTTAACAGTTTTAGTCTATTAAATTGAATTAGTATGCAATTTGACGACTTGAGTTAGACACTGGTACTTTTATGGTCAATAGCCGTCGTTGTGGATGAAACACTCATACCTACTACGGAAACCTATAAAACTATTGACAATCTATGGACATGATAAACGGAAGACGAAGACGCAGTGTAGGTAGGCCTCCAACAAGATGAAGCGACGACCTGGTTAAGGTTACGGGATCGCGTTGGATGCGGAGGGCACGGGACCGATCTGTTTGGCGAGCCTTGGGGGAGGCCTATGTTCAGCAATGGACGTCTTTCGGCTGAAATTATGATGATGATGATGATAAACGGAAGTAGGTTGCAGAGATATTAAATTGGTAAAATTTATTAGTATTCGAGGTATGCCCGACAAGTTTCGAGCCCATCTGTGGCTCTTTTTCAAGGTTGATTGGACGGTTAGCTTCCCGTTCGAACTAACCTTGAAAAAGAACAACGGATTGGTTCAAATCATCGTACAAAGGATGACTTTATGCATCTGATTCTCTTGTTATCTATTAGTTTCATGACATGTGTTTTATGTACCTACAATAAAGATTTTTATATTCATAGATACATGTCGGGCATACCTCGACTACTTACGTGATTGACTCGAGTGTCTCATTGTAGTAATTTATGTATGTGTTTCACGATAGTTTAAATTCAAATATATTCAATAGGTCCTTCGAGCCGGATTATTATTGTTTAATTTGCGTAATCTTATGCAAAGCTAACGCAATATAAGATGTCATATTTGTTTACATTTTAATAATGCTTTATTAATCATAATAACATGATAAAACGCAGTAATAAACACGACTATCCTTCGATAGTGTTAAGTTGGTGTGAAGAATTGAAATCCAAATCAGAATTAATCCCGGAGTAGATTTCACGAATCATGAAAACACAGCAAAACTATTGTATTGAATTAGTATAAAATAGTACTATATTGAATAATTTAGCGTAACTTTCCTGTGTTTAAATTTTAAATTGATCTTATCACTTTTAATAACCTTTAGGCTATAATTTTGGGTACGTTTTAATATCCATTAAAACCAAAGATCAACAACCCCTAGCCAAAGACAATCAACTTTATGTCATTAAACTTACATATATGGGAACGTCATTTCAAGCACTTTCGCTCTCTCCCTAGAAAATGTATACAAGCCTTAAGCTCAGTATTAACGTCGCAAGCGACGCGCGCGCTTGACTGTGCCGTTCGATATTCAAAATCGATTCCATATTTGAAAGTTTACTCTTTAACTCGCTTTTAAGAACGGCCTGAATTTAATTTGAATTGCGCTGCAGCGTATTTAAAATTCGTAATCGAGAACATATTGACGAGCTTTTGTTTTAAGTTGATACTGGCCATTATTTAAATTTTCTCTCGCGGTCGTTCGAAATTTAAAAGTTTACTCAATTGTTATTTTAATAAGTGACGGAAGCGTATCAAATTTTTGTTCGAGTCGATTCGAATTTGAAAATTTTTCTTTTTGTAGTGACGTGCTATTTTCAGTTTCGGTTACTTGATGAATAACTAACAGTTACTTATTGATGTGGTTTGTGGTATAGCGATGACTTTGAACAATAATCCTCCATATAACCGGGTGACAAGTAAGCTGTTTGGAAAGAAGAGCAAGAAAAATAAACGATATGTGAAGCTGAAAGCCGGCACCTATAGCGGGAGGGAGCGGTAAGAGATCCAGAAGGTTCTAAAGTTACAAACATAAAATAAAAATAAAACAACCATAAAGTTACAGTTAAATAACAGCTTTTTGACTTCTTCTGGAAGTAAGAGGGATAATTTTGAGATATTTAATTGAAGAAGCATACAACTGTATAAGTAATTTCTCTACAATTTCTCTTGTAGTTGTTAATTGTAATTTTGGAGAGTAAACTCATAAATGGCTAATTCCAAAAAGTTATTGTTATATTACTGAACTTTATTACAACTATACATTCAAAGTAAAACAGTCATTTTCCCAAAATGATGTACTTACTTACCTACGTGTGGATTGTCATGTTATAGTCTACTATTATATCTTAATTTCAATTAATATACATGGTTAACCATGTCCCAGCATTACGCTAATTTCGTATGTTTAGGTACAATCTCTTCCAATATACTGTTTTAAACTTTCGTGATTTTAACTCATAATCATCAAACGGGACTTATCACGCGAACAATATTTACCTCGACGTGGTCACGAGTTAACCAACGGCTACGGTTAAGGCTGCTGCAATGTGGCCGAAACGTCGAGGTAAATATTGTTTACGTGATAAGTCCCGTGTAATAATTAATCTCTCTAACCTAACTAATGATATATGTATAAACTAACTTTCTATTCCCTTTTCTGAATATATATTTTAATCTTGCAGCTACCACAATAATTATGTGTCAAACAATTTTCAAAGTAGGAGTCCATCTGTCAACAACAACAAATTAACATCAGCTCAAATGTCTAATCCGTGTCACAGACAAATAAAACAGCGGTTGCATAACCGTTAAAGATACTTGTATCCGTTCGTTGGATAACACCTGTGACCCCGCCGCGCCGTTACACTTCTGTGAGAGAAAATGAAAAGTGAAACGTTGTTATAATCTATCGATTGTAGTATCGATTGTGGTATCGCTTTGTAGCGATTGTTTTAGACTTAAGATATTCTAGTCTAGAGTTTATACTGTCTAGGCAGGGTGCACGGTAGTGTAAGGCCAAGAATCGTAAAGTATTCAAGTGATGTTTATAGGCTTAAAAACACACCACATTTATGAGCATTATCGGATAGCTTCGGAGACTTTGTGGCTTCTGTTTTGATTTAGATTAGAGGTCACGGTTTAAATTATTTACGGGAGATAGAATCGTACGCAACATCTTATGACTTTGTTTATCTTGCTGCCAAACAGCAGTACTCGAACTGCTGTATTTCGTCGTGGAAATAAGTCTTCATCATCATCATCCCACCCAGCCTATATACGTCCCATTGTAGGGCACAGGTCTCCTCTCAGGTTGAGAGGGGTAGGTCCGTAGTTCCCACGCGGGACCAGTGTCTATCGGGAACTTTACACACACCATCAAATTTCTTCGCGTGTATGTAGGTTTCCTCACGACATTTTCCTTCACCGTAAAGCTCATGGTAAATTCCAAATGTAATTTCTCACATAAATTTCGAAAAGGTCAGAGGTGCGAGCCGGGATTTGGACCCACGACCCTCTGCTTAAGAGGCCATTGGTCAAATCACTAGGCCACCACGGCTTTTTACCACCTTTTTACTTACCTACGTAAAAAAACAACAGGTACAGGAATCTTACGTAGTCTTACTTATCTACTTAAGTAAAATTCCTGGCACATGAGCCACATGACTAGTTATTCCATCTTAAAATGAAAATGGAGTTCTGAAAATGTTTGATAATGTGAAAACTCAAATTAAGATTAATTATTTTTTTAATTAAATTCACCTTGTTCATTCTAGAGACATGGTGCCGAAAGTAAATTTGAATCATTTATTTATATTTTCCAAAACTTGCCCATTTTTTATGTCCGTTTTTGGTTCCTGTTAGAATTTATATCATCCGCGCTCATAAAGTTATAATATTTATAAAGGTTAAACTCTTAACGATTATTGCTTACGGTGCCAAATCTATGCCAAAGAGATTATATCGATTAAAAGCAAACAATTTAGCATAGCAGTTAGCCTCATTTATAATCGATTCGAAGCAGAAGTTGTTCAACAAACTGACGATTCTTTTTTGCATCTGGTCTTTTTGCTTGTGAAATTCACTTTTTTAACACCAATAATCACCATGATCATACGGAGTTTATGCGGAGTGGACTGCAGTGGAGTGGAGTGTAAATTTTCGTTTGACATATATTTCACAAGAAAAACAAACTGAAACAGGGATGCACAGAAAAACTCAGAAAAAGAGACCTGCGCTGGGAATCGAACCCAGGTCCTCAGCATTCCGTGCTGCGTGCTAAACCCCTACACCACCACTGGTCGAGTTTAGACACAAATTTCTCCTATACATCCATCTCATTAGACACTTAAGCAGCGACACTAGCGACATCTATGTTAGCTCTCTTCGAGAGAGCTCAACACTCCTTCAGAACTAACCCTTCACCAGGACCAAGAGATGTCGCTTTTTAAGCAATCTAATCAAGATTGGTTTTTTGGAGTCTTTTTGTATTTTTTTAACAAAAAACCAATCTTGGTTTCGTTTGACAATCAGGGAGGGCTAGGGTCTCTTTCAACCCTCCTGTTTAATACTATAGCATGACCGGAACGGCACGATACGAAGTTCAAAAATCAAATTTCGTAGTATAAGGCCAGTGCCTTTATTGTCTAAAGCCCGGATTAGATATGCAAAACGTGCAAGTTGCATTACATTGCGGCAGTCGATGGACTAGTTTAATCGCATTTGCTTTACTGCCTTGCAATGTAATGCAACTTGCGCGTTGTTTTTTGCTGTTCTAAACTCGGCTTTAAACTTACTCAGCATCACGATCGTTTTCACCATTTCTTTCTGTCACACGGTAAGTATAGGATCAGGGTAGATTTTAGTATTTACCCTCCGTCACTGGGGTAGAAAGAGTGGCAAATGCGATCGCGAGCGCCCGCGCATTAGAAAATGCGGCCTTTGAAGAGTGAGAGAAGCGTGAGCTAGGTGGCTTCAGAAGCAACACCTCGCAGTTAGTGTACACAAGTTTTGCCATATTTTCCATCACTG
This sequence comes from Archips xylosteana, assembly GCA_947563465.1. Classification (NCBI taxonomy): domain Eukaryota; kingdom Metazoa; phylum Arthropoda; class Insecta; order Lepidoptera; family Tortricidae; genus Archips; species Archips xylosteana. The sequence continues at coordinate 17,142,659 of OX387358.1, forward strand.
ACGTCACGTAAAACATTTAAACAATTGAGTAGGAATCGAGTTGTTAGGGTGCCACACCACTGGTCAACTTTTGGGTCAGTTTTGCAGGTCTGACACTAAAAGGGAAATTAATTCCAAGGTAGCCCGAAGACATGGTGAAGGAAGGCCCTCAACAAGATGGGCCGACGAACTGGTAAAGGCCGCAGAAACCACTGGATGAAGGCAGTGCAGCACCGATCGTCGTGGAACTCTTTGGGGGAGCCTTTGTCCAGGAGTGGATGTCTTTTGGCTGATATTATGATGATAATGAAAGCTTCATTCGTAAGCCATATTTTTTTTATTAGCCTGCTTTGGTACCCCACCGTTGGGCAAAGGCGTCTCCTCTCTTGCTCCACTCTTGCCCATTCAACGCGAGCTCCAGCCATCCCACGTGATAAACATCTAGGTCGTCCCTCCATCTCCGCTTTGGTCTGCCTCTATTACGATATCCATCGCTAGGGATCCATTCCGTGACAAGTTTGGCCCAACGTTCCGAGTTCATTCGACACATATGTCCAGCCCAGTCCCACTTCAACTTGGCCGTCTTTACGCCCACGTCAGCAATACGAGTCATAGAGCGCAGCTCAGCCATAGCCCATAATTAATTCAAGAAAATTCAAAATACCATACATATATAACAGTGTAGAGCTCCTTTTTGTACTTTCGCACAATGTAATATCATCTATCACTATAATATAAAACAGAATCTATACTTTAAACATGAATCTAATACTTAATATTATAAATTGCAAAAGTGTGTCTGTCTGGCTGTCTGTCTGTTACCTCTTCACGCTTAAACAGCCCGATTTAGATGAAATTTAGTATGGGCATAGTTTGAGACATTGGGAAGGACATAGAATAGTTTTTATCCCGGAAAATTGCATAGTTCCTGCGGGATAAGTAGCGATAAACGAAATCTCTGCAGACGCAGGTTTTGATAAGGACATGCGTACAGACGAACCCGATAAAAATGGAGATAGAAGCTAAATATCATTACCATTAGTTACCTTTTACCGCCGCGTAACTAAACAAAGCCCACAATGATTTGCACGTTTCACTGACGAAATAAAAGTCGATTCATAATTTGGTACACTAATATCAAAACATTAATGTTTTTTCGAAATCCCTTTGTCAGATTATCTCACGATTGTGATTGTAATTAAACTTGATTCTGCAAACTTGCTTGCAATTAAGTTTAATGTGCTCGAATCATTACGTCATTGCGTATTAGGCCGAAGATTAGAGAATTTGGAGAGCTGTAGTTGCATTTATTAATACTCATATGAAGTAGTTAAAGGTGAAAAGTAATGAAATTAGGCACACGCTGTATATTTACCGTATTTTTGTTAGCGCACATTTGGCTAACATTTTACCTTACCTACTTACAACTTTATGCGAAATTATGGAAGAACCAGTGCAAGACAGCTACGTGAGGTTATAGTTAATTGCTAAAGACTTAAGTAAAGTAACGCCTGAATCAATCAGTTTGTCATGGATGTGTCGTATTTTTCCATGATTACCTTACTGCTCTGTAACCAACTCCGTCTGGCGCTACAACCAAGACGTCAACCAATTAGGTACGTCTATTCTGGGGTGTACAGCTAGGCAAGGATTTTCCCGTATCTTGGTCGTCTCTGACCTTGACCGTTTTCTTCAATTCCGCTCAAACCGTTGAAATGGTCCCGCCATCTCTTTCTTTTGTTCATTATTCTTACGTATTTTTTCTTTCGCAGCGCCAACACAGCGATGGACAATGATGTCACACCGGTGTATCTTGCCGCTCAAGAGGGTCACCTTGCCGTGCTGAAATACTTGGTGCTTGAAGCCGGTGGGAGGCTGGACGCCCGAGCCAGGGATGGCATGCTACCGATACACGCAGCTGCACAGACTGGGTGTTTGGACTGCGTTAAATGGATGGTAAGTTGCAGCAGTTTACACAGTTAGTTAGCTGATGTACTGGCATAGAGCAACGATGGGGAGGGGGCAGTAAGCGAGCAGTGCAGGGAAATCGCCAGGCATTTGGCCTTGCTGAAGTAGTTAGAGCCTGAAGTAGACGAGTGCCTGGATGCTAGAGCGGGGTTAGGATGCTATGATGCACAGACGCGCAGATACCTATGGCTGCACGGATTGAATGTTTAGACTGCATCAAATGGATGGTCAGTAGCAGCAGTCTATACAGTTAGTTGGTTAAGGCACTTGCTAAAGCAATGACGGGGAGGGGGCGAGGAAGCGGGCAGGGCGGGGAAATCGTCAGCCATTTGACCTTGCTGAAGTAGTTGGTGCTTGTACCTGATGAGCGGCTGGATGCTAAAACCAGGGATAGGATACGGAATGTCCTAGATGCTGATACACGCGGCTGCACAGATTGGATGTTTGGTCTGCTTGAAATGGATGGTAAATAAATTGCAGTAGTCTATACAGTTAGCTTGTTCAGCAATGATGAGGATATGTATCTACGATTATTATGGCTATGAAACAGTCAAACAACAAACAGAAAATTTTAGACTTAAACAGCGCTGTCGAAGAGTTACATTTATATAATTTATTGAATCAGGCGTTACTTTGCGGAGGTCCATATTAATGAACTGAAACAATTACTTTACTCACCCGCGGCCGCGCGCGTTTTGCTTTGCGAAGGTCGCGGGTGAGCAAAGTGATTGTTTCAGTTCAGTTATATTTATCTAATTAAATTGTTGATTTAAGAGTTAACAAGTAATATAACTAACTAGTAATGGCTCAACGGCTCTTTCTAGAAAACAGTTTATTACCATACGTGTTTCCGTAGAAGGAAATCCGAATGAAAGTCGAGTAATTTACATCACATTCTGCAATCACGTTGACAGTGTGATTACAAAGCAATCATTCCGTTCCTTCCGAGTTAATGATTGATCTGAATGATCTCTAAGTCGACGAACTGCGCCAGTTCTGTTTTACGTAAGTTTATGTAACAAAGTAAAAGACGCATAGATTTGGAAATGATTACGGGTTGCGGCTGGCCACTTAAAATTTATATGGATTGGTGTAAACGAAAGTAAAAACCTCAACTGCTGATTTTTTTTAGTTTTTGTAGGTAATAATTCTTGGTTTTTCTCCTGCTCGAAGGAATGAAATAATTTAACGCAAATTACTTACCTATATTTAAAAACTTTGTTGTGTTTAATCAACTGGGTAATTGTGATGATCCGATAAACTAATTGTAGAAGTAGACACGTAAAATAAGTAAATGGGTGGTATAGAGTATGTTTTTTTTAAACAATATAGGCATGCCTTTGACCATAATTACGCCTGCTCATTCACCTTAGACTTGTAAACGGCCAGATTGTAGTGTTCACGAAACAGACGCAGACAGGGAATATACTGTACGTGTGCAGTTGATGAAGGAAGAGCGAAAACAATTTGTGCGGATTTTGTTCCCAAACTGTACTGAGAACGAAAGAGTAGAGACCCCGCCTAGTTCTATGTACCACTTGTAGCAAATTGCACACGAAATTGTAGCCATGTTGAAGCATTTTACGTCAAAAATTGCAACAACACAAACACTGAAGTGTAGGACGAAAAATAATGTAAAGTACTACCATTACGTGTGTCATTGCAAGGTAAACATTTTGATCATAGAAGAAAACGCTTTTTTTAAATAATTTTCACTTCTCATGCTCTTAAAATGTTACTTTAGTCTCTGCATATCGGGACTAAAGCTCTTTTTTGATCTCTAGGGATTAAAGTAATTTTTTTTTTAATTTACTTTGGAAACCCCTAAACTGCCAATCACGGTGTTTGTGGATGGAGGATTATTGCCATTTTCAGTGACTGGGCATAGACAATTTTAAAGCTTTCCACAGACCGCAGCACGCTGCGGACGCTCCGAAGTCCGAAGCGCTCCGTAGCGCTCCGTAACGCCCTGCGCTTCGGTCTGTGGAAGCCTTTAGGGCGTGGGAATAACCTCAAAGTGACAACTGTATAAAAAATATTTTAAAAAATAATAATTTCGTGAAACACCATGAATAATTAAGAATATTAATCTATTTAATTATATTAAAGATGAATTCATTTTATTATGCATACTTAGTCCAATTAGCTATGAAATAATTTTCAAGTTTGAATCTGTTGGCTAAATATGCAAACATTTAAAGCGTCACTCAACAAAAAAAAAACCACGGAACAAATTTAAATTGATCCCTCTTTGAATTCTGAACAGTCGTCCATTGCTCGTATTGAGCGTACGTTGTATAAAAGTAATATTGCAGATTAGTATACCTAAAACACCGTTTTTTTCCTCGCATTCAAAGTGAAAATTAGAGTGTTTAACGCGAGACTAAACTGCCATAATGACACGCGAATTATAGCCACCCTCGCTCTGCACGAGTCGCTAAATATCTTGTGCCATTATGGCTTGTTTAGTCCCTTGTTGAACAATCTACTATTACATATCATACTGTAAAGCAAACGTAAGTTATGGAGTGAAGGTAGCCTACAAGCTTTCCCGAGAACCCGAAACTATCCCAGCCAACATCAAGTGTCTTGTCCGAACAAAAAAAAACTTTCGTCTACTTCAACTGGTACAATTTCAGTAATTGAAAGTTAAACAGGTTAGTTTATGGTCTAACTGTCGCCAGTTTAAATGGAGATCCAGGCTAAATCTAGTTTGCAACTTTGTATACAGTATTTAAGTTAAATCAAGTTTGTTAATGGGCACTCTCTACTCCGCTGGTTAACTTGCTAATATCATTGCTTCCTCAGTGTTGATGATGTTTTGAAAGTGCACGTTTCCTAAGTGATTTAAAAGTTTTAATTCAATAAGGTACTAGAAAATAATAAACGGCTCATTGTTTTTTGAATTGTGAGGTGTCATTAGATTTGTCTCAGTTCCGCGAGTGACATAGGATATATAATTCCCGGAATTCCATGGCAACGGGAATTATACAGGCGGGTGTTTTTTCATCTAGTATTGAAATTAAAGTTATATAATGGTGTGATTTACTATTTTTATTTTAGTAACATCAGTCATTATGATTATGTAAGAAGTAAATAAGTGAAAAGCGTTAGTGCACAAAGATACATTCAAAAAAATAATAGCCTGATCTTACAGATACTTTTGTAAATGAAAATTAACTAACTGTTTATTAATTTAGCAGTGCACTGCACAATGAAGATAATGTTTAAGAAAGTTTTAATTAGCAATTGATAATTGCTTATTGCATTTTAATTTAAATGGCTCGCGTGCTGATGCCGATATTTTGTGTTTAAATTTAATTAGTACTTACACAGAATTGAGGTCAGCATTCAGTTTTCACTAGCTTTTGCCCGCGATTTCATCCACGCAATCGACACATAAGTGGACCGAATGTGCCTATGCATTTTTAAGGCAAGGCCCTATCGAGTTTTTGACGCATTTATTGCATTAATTTAATTTCGTGCTGTATCATTACAAGTAAAGCTATAGTCCTGAAATTTATGTGTAAGATATTTGAGGATTCTCTCTAATTACAAGAAGTGTTTATCGAAACACGATTACTTGTAGTTCGCTCGATAGAAAAAAAATCCAAAGTCGTCTCTAAATAATAAAAAAAATTCGTGGTACCTACTGCACGGCAGGTCATGACTTTTTGAATGTTAATAAAACAAGATGTTTTCTAGCGCCAAGAAAACATCTGCCAAGAGAAATATTTCTCTATTGTAGCATAACACTACTGTTGCTAGGTAAATTTTTAAAATGTGTATTTGTTTTAGTAATACGACGAAAATACCTAAAAACACGCGCAGTCTAAGCAACCTAGTTCGCGGTACGGTACCGCACAACCGTTCATACAAGTTAGAATATTACAACCATCACCGCTACCACACCGCCACGCCTCCGCTGGCTGTGCGTTTAGCTTTAAGCGGTCTACAATCATCTTCGCAGTATTGCCTTTCAAATGAAACTGGTGTCTGGCTCATCGGTTGGATGGCTTCTAAATCTATATCGGGCAGAGGTAAAATTTTTCGTGTTTTCCGTTTGCTTTAACCTTAGGGTGGTAAAGGAATTTCTTGGTCGACGATACCTAAAAATATAAAAATTGTAACTTATTTTTACATTAATGATTTTCGGCCAGGTTTATTTGTGATGCATTCATCTTGCCAATGCTGGGGCCCTAGTGAAAAAGGGGTTAATTCTGCAGAAGTTGAACAGCTGATTTCGACTTAACCCCCTTTACACATAAAATAGAAAATAGCTGTTTAATTTCTGTATACTTTACCCCTTTTTCACTAGGGTCCTGGTCAAAAACAGACACGTACCTAGAAATGTTTTTCTGCGGCCTGTTTGCAAAATAAGTTTTTTTTTTTCTTTTTACCTTTTGCATCCAGTGAAGCTACAAACATCCCTCCGTCTCTTTCTAGATTGTGGAGCGCGGCGTAGACCCCAACGCGCGGGACGGGGATGGCGCGACCCCTCTCCACTTCGCCGCCTCACGAGGACACCTGGCCACAGTGCGTTGGCTGCTGCGGCACGGAGCCAGGCTGCATCTTGACAGACATGGGAAGAGCCCCATCAACGATGCTGCTGAGAACCACCATCTAGACGTAAGTTGCAGTTTTCTATTTACCTAGCTTGTTATTGACCCGCGAACAATAATGGCGGAGACCAAAAATGTTATAGTCCGAGATTTGTTATTTTACAGTAGATATTTGAGGTAAGGTGAAAACTTGTAAGGTCATCTTCAAAAGTAGCTGGTCACTTTTGTACTTTGTCGTAATTACATAATTGTCAATCACGTATGACGTTTTGCATCTAACTGTAAAGCGACAAGGTACAAAAGTGACCAGCTACTTTTGATGCTGACAGTACCTACAATCTACCTTTATGATATCGTACGTACCTATATGGCGAAATATAAAAACGCGTTTATGGTAGTAGGAGATTATGTATTACATTTTCATCTTAATCTATTGTAAATTGTATGATTTTTAAATCAAGCAAAAAAAAGAACATTTGTTTACCACAAACAATTTAACAGCGTTAACAACTTCATAATACCCTATTCAAATTGCCCATAAGTGTGACCATATAACAATAAACGGTATATTTAACATAACAACAATATCATCAACGTAGATCGTCCGTTCCGTAATTGTTGCATAAAAACAAAAGAGTACTGTCACGACAATCTTACGCTTACTTTGAGTTCCTAAGTGCCAGGGAAATATTCGCACCACGACAATGCCCATACAATATCATCATTTATAATATGCAGAGGCAGCAGCAACTTTGAATCTCCGTCGATGTAACTAAATATCATCCATATGACTTGAATTTAAAACATAATAATTATGATCCATGGGGGGGGGGTGCCCCTTATTTCGCATAACATTAATTGGTATAATAAGTCAAAATGGTTGACAATCTATTAACTTGCATGCCAGGGCCTTATTTCACCAACGTGACAATTGTCAGTGACATATGTCGAGAAACTATTGTACAGTCAACAGCATAATAAGTGATCATTTATGTACCTTGTCACTTTAACATCATGTTTGAAATGTTATACAAAATTGTCAAACGATTGAAAACGACAAGGCACAGAAATGATCGCTTATTTATGCTGTTGACCCTACTACTAGCGGGTTCTTGGCACTAAATGTGTTAATGACTATTGTGTTGTAAAACGAGAATATTTTTTTGTACGCCACGCCATATATTTGTAGATTTGTCGGTAAATCTTTAAAGCTCAAAGCGTTACAATTGCGTTACAATTGTAGTATTTCGTGGTCAACATACGCGTATATTTTAATATAATTAGCATGTATAATGTATGTATTAATAGGTGCGACAATTGTCACGTTGATGAAATAGGGCCCAAGCGGGCTGGTAGAAGCTTGATGGGCCGGATGCGGCTCGCGGGCCGCAGGTTGAGTATAGCTGCTTCGGAGCGTCTCGTTTTCCATAGATTAAGGAAACAATGGAGTGAGCATCACGTTTGGAAAGTATCAGTTTTCACCGGTCACACCCTGCTGGTCTGCACACGTTTGAGTGAATTAAGTAAATTAATTTCGGCTGTTTGCGGTCACGATATTTAATGATGAAGAGAATACGATATTAGGGTTCAGGAGTCCTCAAGGAACTCTTATAGTTTCAACATGTCCGTCTGTCTGTCCATCCATGGCTTAGCTTAAAGAGTTGAGTTTCTTGCCGGATTCTTCTCAACAGGGTTTTTCCGAATCAGTGGTAGATTCTTCGACGTTCATAGGAGCATCAATTAATGCCTAAATTGAATAAAGCATTTTGACTTTGACTTTGATTCTTAGTGCTAAAATGCTGTAATGTTGTATGTCTGTATACACCGTGTCCCACCAACACCGTGTGCACCGTGTACTTGGATTTAGAGCATTAATCAAAAGGGAGGAACCATGCGCACTAATTATTTAACAAAAATATTTACATTTTACAGTAGGTTTAATGTTCTAACATAAATGACTTGACATTGACGTGACAAAAAAAGAGATTAAGTTAGCCAAACCCACATCTTTATCTTTTTTCTTAGGTACCTAACGAATTTAAAAAGAAAATACTGTTTAGAACTTTTCTAATACATAGAAGAAATTTAATTTGTACAATAGCTGGTACAATATGATTTTGAAAGGAAGAAAAAGAGAAAGGAAAAACTGTTGCCAGGTTATAAAGTACATAGTATCTGGGCGACCGAGCTCCGCTCGGGCTGAAACTCGGTACCAAGCGTTTTCCCAGAGATAAGACCAAGCTAGATCAATTTTTCATCCCCGAAAACCCCCACATACCAAATTTCATCGAAATCGTTGGAGCTGTTTCTGAGATTCTGATTATATATATACAAGAATTGCTCGTTTAAAGGTATTAGATATATAGATAGATAACAAAATTACGTTCCTATGTGTGCGTTATTGTACATAAACTGCCAACGCAGGTACGAAGTTAAGTAACTACATAATATCTAATGATAATGACAAAGGACCCGTAGGTACTCATTTGTAGTGTTTTAATTAAGGGGAAGAACAGACACTTTAGTAACACTAGTGCACCTAAGGGCCGGCGCTCACTGACGGCATGGCACGGCATGACATTTTATTACTATCAAGTTATTTTGAATCTTATTTCTATGAGTTTAGAATTCATGTTACTTTATTGGTTATGCGTTGCGTCATCCCTCGGCACGTCGCGGCATCGTGGTATCGAAATAAAGTAACATGAATTCATGTCATGAAGTAATGTCATTGAAATAAGATTCAAAATAACTTGATAGTAATAAAATGCCATGCTGTGCCATGCCGTCAGTGAGCGCCGGCCATAACGTGTCCGGAAGGGGTCTTAACTCTTAACATCTAGAGCACCAGAATACCCACAGAATAATGTTATAAGTCGGTAACATGCGAAGAGATTCCATAAAATCGATAATTGGAATACTTACTTAGTCGAAACATAATAGTATGTATGTTTGTATAAGCACTTTATTGTACATAAAACACAAAAATAATACAAAACAACAAAACAAAAAGAGTACAAAGACGAGTCCATTCCTCTTGACGTTTGATTTTTGATATGAAAAATTTTATTTAATGACATTTTAACCCTGTCAATAACCTTGCTCGTGTCACGCGCACGCGCATGTCCTGGGAACAATGACGCCTGCTTTTATTTGTAGGCTGTATCCAATTCGCTTTGGACATGCTAATTTCAATGTTACAAGCCAGCAATTTTAATACCTACACTAAATCCATCAAAAGCAAATATTTACTCGTACGATGAAAGGAGAGGGTACACGCTTCCCCATATATGTTCTAAAAGGAAAAACTCAAATACTGCGGCGACAAAAATGTTTCAGTAGGTTTTAAAGTCGTGTTATAAAGTTGTCTTTAATCCTATTAAGATTATAAATTAGAAAGTTTGTAAAAATGTAATGTAATGAGTTCTGTGAGATAGTATTTTTACTTTACGGCACTTTCACACGGGCAACGTCCCGTTTTTTGCGGGTTCGGTTTTTTGCAGGATCCGTTTAGTAGCATACGTGCTACTGTGGTAACATTCACACGAGCATTCGGTTTGCAGGATCCCGTGACGTTGCCCGTGTGAAAGTGCCGTTAGACAAGAATAGAGGGTGCTATCCAAGAACTTCTGATAGGTACAGTCGGGGTAAAAAAAGGTTCGTCACCTTAAAAGTTTACATTTGCGTGCACCAAGGCAATTTTCAGTCTTGTCAACATTTTATTTCGAACGAAACAGAATATTGCACCGACGTTTCCCATTTTCACCCGACTTTTGAGGGACGATTATGTTTTTCGAGCGTATGTATTTATGTATGTATGCATGTATCATTCTTTGGCACGCCCTGCAGCCTAAACGGCACAATGGATTTTGAAGTGTGAGGTGTCTTTAGATTCGTCTCAGTTCCGCGAGTGACATAGAATATAAATTTCCCGGAATTCCCATGGGAACGGTTTTTTTCATCCAGTATTGAAATTATTCAAAAGGTACTAAGAGTCCATGACTTGATAAAGAAATTACTTTAATAACTGACGAAGGTTTTCGTACCCCGACCGTAACTACTTACCTCGGCTTTTAAGATGATGGATTTATTTCGAGATGCTTTATGGAATTTGATGTAGTATATTCCTTTCTCAGTTACATAATATGGTTATCCGCAGTGCTTGAACGTTCTGGTGGCGGCGGGCGCCGCGGGCGCCGATAGCAAGCAGCTCGCGAACTACAAAGCGGTCCACTCCTGCGCATGTACCCCGGGAGACGCACGAGTAAGTAGACTTTTTTTTTTAAATTAATCCTTATCAGTGATTTTAATAGTAGGTGTGCAAATGAGCCAATGTTTAGACCATTGTTGTATTCTGAGATTTCTGGCAAATAAAATAAATATCATAGGACAATTGACACCAATTGACATAGTCCCAGAATACCTAAGCAAAGCACAAGCTCTAATCACTAAGCTATCTAGAACTTGACTACGAAGCGAAGGGTGCGGGTTCGATGACCGATTGGGGCAAATGTAATGAAAAACACAAATGTTTGTGCTCTAGTCTTGCGTGTTTAATAATGTATTAATTAACTAATCACTATACTAAAACTAGAAAAAAATAACAAAGTTTCCCCCCCACACGGGATGAGGGAATTTCGGTTCTATATCTAAATCCCTAATGATTATTTGTCCTAATGTAATGTTTGTCCTAATGATCGTTTGTCCTAACTCTTTTTATTTAAAATCTTTTAATTGTTCTGGATTTTTATAAAACAAATCTAACCTAACCTATAGAGTTCTAGAGGATAATCACAAAAAGTTCCAGAAAAATTCACGGTTTCCGAGAAAAAAACTGTTAGGACAAACGATCATTAGGACAAACATTACATTAGGACAAACGATGTTAGGGATTTAGAATGAGTCCCGGAATTTCCCACCCAAAGATGTTAAAATGCTTAGTTATTAATTCATTTTCCTTTATTTTTTAATATTAGTTTATTATAATTCAGTTTAAGTTCTTGTATAATTTAATAATTTTTTCACTCCAGCACCTGAAATAGGCATGTTTTGCTATTAAAAGAACAGTGAGCAAAATCCGATTTTGCTCACTGCTTGAGACAGAGTAACTTTTTAATTATTTTTTTAAATGTCGAGGACAGTGATGGATGGGTCTACTCAGCGAAAGATTTGAACTTCAGTTTGATCTGTCATTTTCATTTCGATACGAAAAGAGCGAGACATAAGATCAAATCAATTCTAAGTTCGATTTTCAAATGCAATACAATATGTAGTATTTACTCAATGTTGAACGCCACAATAAAGACAAGAAGATGAAGTGCATACTTATACCTTTAATAATTATGTTCTCGCTGCTGAGGTGAAAAGTTGTATGTTACACACGAGACCAAAGTTTTTTTGCATCTCAATGTGTTTGAATTCCTCACGCACTCAGGATTCTAAGTTAGAATCCTTCGCTTACTTGGGATTCAAAATCAACACTAGCAGACAAAAACAACTTTGCTCTCTTCTTGCACAGTATAGCCGTGAAATGAAAAGGTTCGTCGCTTTTCGATCTTAACTAGTTGACATAGAGTTGAAAAGTGACGAACCTTTTCGTTCCGCGACTGTACTTGTACAAGCTGTACCTTGCCAGATGAGCTCCTAAACAAAATGTCAGCTTGTGAATACGAAAGAGTCAAATGTAAAAAACTAATTAAGAGTTTTTTATAGGATTCGGCGGGGTCGCGGATCTGTCCTAGCTGCGGGTAGGCCTGGGCGGGGCAGGCCCGCGGCGCCGGCGCACCCTACATTTTTTTTTTGTACATTTATACTTAATTTACCAAACATTTAATATTATTGTATTCGCGGACCGAACCGCGCGATCTCACCATCTGTTACATAAACCAGTTATGGTTTTTAACAGTGGCTAGCAATGTAAAAATATAGAAATCTATTATATGAGTAAATAAACTAAAAAAAAAAAGCTCTGCTTAGTTTGGGATTAGGTCTAATGGCGTCAATTGTCTCATGTCTTACTGTCTATCTTTTATTTCAGTGCGCTCTACCCAACTGCGTGAACGCAAACGGCACCCGTTCCCCGTTCTACCTGCACGCGCCAGAGCGCGAGCGCAGGGGGTCCGGGCAGGAACGTAGGGGTTCCCTCCCCTCCACCCCCATAGGGTCCATAAGCTCGGGCCGGTCAGGACCCGCCGACGGGCTCTACGTCAATCCAATGCAGAGGACGTCTACCACTGTTACGCATCATAGTTCAGAGGAGGAGAGCTCAGGTTTGTAGCTACTTAGTCTGTATTTTTAGAGTTGAACTCGATGTTCGGGATGATTCTGGACGCGTGATCCACCCATATATAACGCAGTAATTATACCTATACAAGTCGTTTTCCGGGTTTACTAATGTTTCAGCGAAAAACTTTCAGAAAAAATAAACAGTTGCCAAATGAATCATTTTGCGAAATAATTTCCGCCGAAACGGCAGTAGGTACCCGCGTTTTCCGCCTTGGTGGCCTAGTGGTTTGACATAATTATGGCCTCTTAAACAGATGGTCGTGGGTTCGAGCCGAGGGTTTTTTGGAATTTATGTGTTCACATTTCAAATTCACCATGAGCTTTACGGTTGCACACACCTGAGAAAAAATTCAACGGTATGTACCTATGAAGTTCCGAATCAGCACTGGGCCCGAGTGGGAACTACGGCCCAAGCCCTCTTAATTTGAGAGGAGACTTGTGCCGTGCAGTGGGACGTAGGTATATAGGCTGTGATCTCATCATCCCAGTCCAACGGTGGGCAAACTTTCTTCATGGCGGGCCAGAAAGTTCAACCAAATTAAGGGGAGGGCCAGAATAGCAGCAAAAACTACTCATATAAAAGTATAAACATTTTGAAAAGCGAAGAAATGCGAAGAAATTCGAAAAGAAATTCAATGGTGTGTGTGAAGTTCCCTATCCGCACTGGGCCCGCGTGGGAACTACGACCCAAGCCCTCTCATCTGTGCCCTGCAGTGGGACGTATATAGGCTGGAATGATGATGATGATTATTTTACTTTAAACGTCTGGGTCGTCCAAACATAACTATACTATTTATTTCAAAAGACCGGTGGCGGGCCGGATATAATCCTTTTGCGGGCCAGAGCTGGCCCGCGGGCCGTACTTTGCCCACCACTGTCCCAGTCTGTACGTCCCACTGCAGGGCACAGGCCTCCTCTCAGAATGAGACGGCTTGAGCTGTAGTTCCCACGCGGGTCCAGTGCATTGAGTCACTCACACCATTGAATTTCGTCGCAGGCGTATGCAGGTTCCTCTTCCTTCATAAAGCTCATGATAATTTTCAAACGTAATTCCGCAAATAAATTCCGAAATCAAAGGGGTACCTACGACCACATCATCTAGCTAGATTAACTAATGTAATACTTAATTTTCAACATTTAACTATTTGATACGCTTGCCTATACCTTTATACTCCACAAAACAGAATGTTGCAACGATACACATAACGCCCAATCTAAAGATAATCCATTTCAGTATCGCAATAATTTAATGATGGCAGGCGTGAAAAATCGCAAGCGCATCTAATAGGGCGAGCGAATACGACGGAAGTATTCAATTAAAAGCCAATCGATTGTGCTATGCTTGTCCTGTTCATTCTTAATGAGTTGGAGCGAGACGTCAGAGCTTGAATTGTGGATAGCTGCTGTTCGATGGAGTTGAATCAGGGGTTGGTAGGAAGTGATTGGCTTAGCAATTTTTTTCACATCAATGAGCACTAGTTTTCCTGAAGCGGTGGTGAGTGGACGTGTTATAGTGTTCATACAGTAGTTGAGTTTGATATATACGCTTTTGTTTCCGGATTGTCTGGAAATATGAGTGTTGTTGGCAATACGATGTGGCAGGCTTGGGCCGTGGAGCAGCGGTCGCTGGTGTATGATAGCTTTGGTGTGTGGCTTTGAGATGGTTCTTGTGAGCTGTAGGTTTAGTTGAGATTTGGTTTCAAAAGTTTTACACTTTAACGACGGAACTTGAAATTTGTATGAAAGTTCTCCGTTGTGACACGAAAATTATTCAAACAATTGTATGGGTAATTTTCGTGTCACACCGGAACTTTTTCGAGTCGGTCGTTTTATAGGCTAGCGTGGTCCAACTTTTTGGTCTCCATCGAGAAAAAATTAAAACAAAAAAAAAATTACAGGAGCTGCTTTGTGGTAGTCTAGTGGCCTCTCAAGCGGAAGGTAGTGGGTTCGAGTTTGTCGGAATTTATGTGCGAAATTATCTACATTTGAAATTTAGCATGAGCTTTACAGTGAAGGAAAACATCACGAGGAAACCTGCACACACTTGCATAGAAATTGATTGGTGTGTGAAGTTCCCTATCCGCACTGTGCCCACGTGGGAACTATGGCCTAAGACCTCTTATTCTGAGCAGTGGCCTGTGCGCCGCAGTGGGGCGTATATGGGCTGGGATGATGATGATGATGAAGATCCGTCACAATACTAGTATCAAAACAACAGGAACAGAAATGTCACAGAAGCTAAAATCGCAACTCGCCTATATGGTTAAAAAGTCGTAAATGGATTATTGCAAAGATTGTTTTACCTATATATCGATGATGAGTGCCGTAAATAACTGAAATAATATTAAACGCAAAAAAATGTGCGCGTAAACGCAAATGAGGCGAAAAGTTGTGACGTCGATTCTGGAAAGAAATAGGTACACAATTATGATAACTATTTAATTCTATAATGAAATGAAATCCGCGCAAGAACTAAAGTCACGGACATAGCTCGAAGAATCGCTAGACTTAAGTGGCAGTGGGCAGGGCACATCGCCCGTAGAACTGACGGCCGATGGGGCCGAAAGCTTCTCGAGTGGCGTCCGCGGACCGGAAGACGCAGTGTAGGTAGGCCTCCAACAAGATGGAGCGACGACCTGGTGAAGGTAGCGGGAACGCATTGGATGCGGATGGCGCAGGGCCGATCTGTTTGGCGAGCATTGGGGGAGGCCTTTGTTCAGCAGTGGACGTCTTTCGGCTTAAATGATGATGATGAATGATAAATAAAATAAATAAATATTAGGAGACAATCTTACACAAATCGACCTAGTCCCAAACTAAGCAAAGCTTGTACTATGGGTACTAGACGACGATAAACATCCATAACTCAGGAACAAATATTCGTGCTCATCACACAAATAAATGCCCTTACCGGGATTCGAACCCAGAACCTCTTGCTTCGTAGGCAGGGTCACTACCAACTAGGCTAAAGCGGTCGTTGATGATTTAATTCTACTTCTCTTATTATTACTTCTGTGCTATTCGCAGAAAAGATAATGGATATACCTACATATCTACATTAAGGATCTGTTTCACCTCCCTTTGATTAATTTTAACTGACGGATAAATTTGATCAATGGATGGGGAAACAGGGCGGGGTAAAAATCGCTTTGTAAAAGTTTCAAACAGTTTTCTGTTTGTCAGTGACGATACAAATGTGAGCAAAGCTTTATAAATATTGGATAACTATCAATGAACTTAGATATGTTAATTAGGTAATTATCTTGATAATTTAAGTTTGTAAAAATCTACCTACTTATTACGGCTTCACGCCACATTAAGGCTGCGTTTCCACCGGAGCTGTGCGAGGATGCGTTGCGAGGGATGTGTTTGTCATGAGCCAATAGAAACACTTCATTCACTTAGGACCTTTTAAATGAAGTGTTTCTATTGGTTCATGACAAACACATCCCTCGCAACGCATCCTCGCACAACCCGGTGGATACGCAGCCTAAATGGCAATGCTTTCATCAGCCCCTCTCTCCTCAGCTTGCTCCGCGTCGGACGCGGACGCCAGCAACGCGAGCGGCTGGTACCTACACAACGCAACGCCGGCGTCCAATGCGCCCGCCGCGTTGTACCAGCGCGTGCGTGACCTGTTCCACACGCGCTCTCCCGGGCCCCGGGTGCCGGCTGAGGGGCAGGAGGCACCAGTCATGACAGGTATGTTAAAAGGGCCTGACTTTCTTAAAACGTTCTTAGATTTCGTTCACCAAACGTACCCTACTGCTGATATAATCAAATAGTCTATCATCAGGATAGTTGCCCCAGGGGTATAGTTTTTTTTTTTACAATATTATCCCCTGTCATAGACAAGGCCATTATTAATCTTTACTTAATCATTTTCACAACTTTTATCTTATTTTCTAGTGGTACCCTTATGGGTTCAGGCACACACCCATTCATCCTTCATCATTCATTCATTCACCTGACATCTAAATTTTATATTAACTTATGGTGTTCCGATTATAATTAATCTAGTTTGGCGAATGAATCGTCATCATCATATTTCAGCCGAAAGACGTCCACTGCTGAACATAGGCCTCCCCCAAGGTTACCTATCAAAATTTAGAAAAAAAAATTCCGAAGGTTTAAAATCCCGAATGCTTCATTTATCCGAATGCATTTTTTTCTGAAACTGTAAATATTTCAGGATTTTTATAAAACAACCCTAACCTAACCTAAAAGGTTCTACACGATGGTCCTGAAATAAATCCTGAAATATTTACAGTTTCAGAAAAAAATGCTTTCGGACAAATGAAGTTTTCGGGATTCTAAACCTTCGGAAATAAAATTTTCTAATCATCGATAGGATCCCCTCCCCCAAGACTCGCCAAACAGATCGGTTCCGTGCCATCCGCATCCAACGCAATCCCGCAACCTTAAACAGTAACTAGGTCATAGCTTATAGCATATAGCTCGAAGAATCGCCAGACTCAAGTGGCAGTGGGCAGGGCACATCGCTCGTAGAACTGATGGCCGATGTGGCAAAAAGGTTTTCGAGTGGCGTCCAAGGACCGGAAGACGCAGTGTAGGTAGGCCTCCAACAAGATGAAATGAATCGTATTTTATTCCTATTATTAAGTATTTATTGAGAGACTTTCTGGCCTACCACTAAGTTGACCGAGTCGCATGTCTCTGTATGATTGATTGCATAAGAAGGCAAAATGCGATCAAAGTTTTTAGGGGATAGCTAAAGCTATCCCGTTTCGGGGGAGGGCATCTATTCTATAGGTACGGCATTGATATGAATCAGGCAACTATTTGATAAATGTCATGAGATAAATGTCACAAAATGAAGAGGTTTGCTAAAATCGCTAATACTCTGAAAATATGCATGAAAATGTTTTATTACTTTTTTTTATAAATTGTTCGATGAAAACGCGAAGTACCGGCCGGTTTTATAAATAAAAAAAATACTTTTTTTACTAAGATAATAATGGAGTGATAACTGGGGCGACTATCCCAACTTAACCATAATATGCTATTATTTAGTTTTACTTACAAATAATCTATTCTATGATGTCTTTTATGGGCCTGCAAATAATCTTTGAATAGGTAATTCTAAAAGCTTGGACTCTCGCCACAATTTCTAAAAAAAAAGCATTGGGTTATTTTTTTCTTTCTTTCTTTCTTTCTTAAGGAATTTGTAGTCGAAGAGTCCACTGAAAAGAACATGATTAGTCAATTAAGCAACTTTTTGAGTTATAGCGGTTTGAAAGTTAGTCATCACGAAGAATTACAAAAAAAATAGATATAAGTAGGTATATTGTTTTCAGATATCCATATTTAATTCAATGGTAAGTCACATTACTTTAAGCTACATTTTAAAATTAAAAGCTCATATTTCAAAACAGTTTTCTAGACATGTTCTTTCCGTGGACCTTTCACTTATGAAGTCACATCTTTTTCGTGGTTACCTATCAAAATTTAGATTTTTTTTCCGAATATTTAAAATCCCGAATGCTTCATTTATCCGAATGCATTTTTTTCTGAAACCGTAAATATTTCAGGATTCTTGTAAAACAACCCTAACCTAACCTAAAGGGTTCTACACGATGGTCCTGAAATATTTACAGTTTCAGAAAAAAAATGCTTTCGGACAAATGAAGTTTTCGGGATTCTAAACCTTCGGAAGTAAAATTTTCTAAACACCGATAGATTCCCCCTTTTCGTACAAACTTTTAACAATTCCGCAACATCACCAAGTAGAAATGTACCTATGTCTCCAGTGAAAGCCGAGATCCACGGGTCGGAGGCGACGACGGTACCGGAGCAGTCTGACAGCGACAGCGGCGCCGAAGCCACCCGCCGCGACCACCACTACGAAGACATCTATATGCCCAAGCAGGACCAGAGGAGGAGGTAGGTTTTCGCCAACATGTGGCCGAGGGGACTACATTTAACCTCTTCACCGCCACAAAACAAACGAAGTTACGTGCTATGTACGCCACGCCACGTTAGGCACTGGTCCCACCGCTGCGAGTAAGCGATGGGCTATCGGCGATTTTCTCAGATATATATTTATAGTTCATCGCTGGCTATTCCTGCCGGCGAGGATACTTTTTTTCACTAGTTGATCGCAGCGCTAAAAGCTGTCAACGATAAAACTCGCTCAGCGGTACTCGGCGATGAACGCTTGGCGATCAGAGCGATCATTCCACCGTACAATCACCCGTCGCACTCGAACACTCGCTTACAGCCGAGCGACAAAACTATCGAAACTTTCACACCCTCTTCTCGCCGCTCGCCCACTCGTTTCTAGTTCTACTCGTTTATCGCTCGTCGCCGGCGGTGGGACCAGTGCCTTACGTGACAAACCGATTTTCTACCTAAAATCCATTGTAGAAGAGTTTATTTCGAGTTAAAATATTGGTCATGTATGGATGACGTTGGCGTGTGAGGCATTCCATTGGCTGTCACGAGTAGATGACTGGAGCGGTGAAGAGGTTAATAGAGGCTCTCCCGCCAGTAATTGTGTAAAGCCCAGTTTAATTTTCAAGAAAAATTGTGCCAGTAGTGGTAGCCTGGTGCTCTAACATAGGCTTGCCAAGCAGGAGACGTGGGTTCGAATCCCACCGGCGCACCCGAAAAACTTTTTCGCTTTTAAATAATCATAGATTCGGTGAGCAGCCGTACTGCTAATAAAATAAATAATATTTGAATAAATAGATGTGGTACATCATTTCTTACGCATTTCCAATGTAATTTGGAACGTAGGAGTCGTAGCTTCTAATAGTTGCGATGGATGTTACCACACGCCACTGTTGGCGTATGTAAGCGATTAAGCTGAGATGATGATGATGAATATTTGATGCTGATTTTTGTTTTTTGCCACAGGAGCAGTTCTCGTGACTCTGGCAGCCACAGCCGGCCCGGCAGCGCTGCGCTCGTCGTCGACTATACCCCAAAAGATAGCACCGACAAGTAAGTTAAACCACCAACTCAACGTATTTCTTGCTAACTATACATACTGGCTATTTTACAAGCTTTTATTTAAGTTTCAATGTACTTATGTTTGTTGGGATGGAATCTTTCAACACAATTTTGAAGTAAATATCTTCAACCGATTGAGCTGAAATTTGCATGTGTAAAAAATCTGATGACAATTATGACATATGGAGCTGATCTGACGATGGAGCTGGAAGTTGGTCATAGGAACTCCGTAATAAAATGATATACTTACACATAACATCATCGAGTTTGATCTCGTTTGATTCGTCTTGACGAGTACTTTGATAACACAGGACAAAAAGTACCAACATTCAGCAAAAAAAGCTTGTATTAAAAATATAATTTTTAACAAAAACTTATTCTGAGTTTAGATTTTATAGATTCTTTCTTTCTATTTCAACAAATTTGAGACAGGAATAAAAATCTAATGAGTCAATATTTACCTAGTACCTAATATTTATTTTTACTTTTACTTACTCACTTAAAAGAATAAATCGTCGAGTACAAAACTCCTTTTTATTTTTGAGGATAAACGAAGTTATCATAACTTTTTGTTGTCTAGCTTAAACAAAGCGTACGAGGAAGTATCTCCAGCACCAGAGGCACACGTCAAGTCCACCATCGCCACCAAACTAGCTGCACTTACGCACAAAGCCCAGAATTTCGTAAGTACACATTCATCATCCACTATGAAATTTACCATGAACTTTACGGTAAAGGAAAACATCGTGAAACCTGCACGTACATACCTGAGAAGAAATTCAATGGTGTGTGGTGCAAGTTCCTAATCCGCACTAGGTAGCCCGCGTGGGAGCTATGGTTCAAGCCCTCTCAATCTGAGAGGACGGCTGTGCTCTGCATCGGGACGTATATGGACATTTTCAGAAAAAAGTGTACACTTTCCTTTTTTTTTAAAAAAGAGGTAATTTTGGGGTTTTCTTATTAAAAATCACGAGTATATTTAATTTTATAATTAAGTTTATATGGGTCGTCACGAAACTGACACAAAAAAAAAATATGGAAAATCAGGGTCGGGTCCCGTTGGCCTTACTTGCATTTAGCCTTAGCGAGCAGAGCACCTTAGTTGTATTTTGTCCGGGTAGCAAAATGGCTTGGTCTGTAAAACGCCCGCATTGCTATAAGCCATAGTAGACGGAACGACTTGGTTGTAAAACGACTTAGTGTCATAATGTTTTAGTAGGTAAATGGTCTGCTCTGGTCTTGAAAATCTATTTAATACAATCAAGAATTTATACAATTGAGACATTCTGCCTACTAGTGCATTTCACGACCTAGGCGTTTTGCTCCCAAAGTCTTCTTGAAACTTGGACCATTTTGTAATCATGGGATTAGATAAACAAGTCATTTTGCATACTTGGCCAGTGTACAACTGAGACGTTTGGAATACCAAGGCTAAATGCAAGTAAGGCGATCAGGACCCAACCCGTGAGGGGTATACACGTTTTATTGAAAACGCCCGTACGGTACGGTACCGCACAACCGTTCACACAAGTTAGAATATTAGAACCGTCACCGGCACCCTTTGATCAATTATAACTGAAGATACACATTGCCGAACAAAATCCCCTTCAAAAAATGTCCGAACTTTTTTATTTGTTTGCATAACAATTAAAATCATCGCCTACACAGAAATTTGAACCTAGTTTTTACTCCATTACAGTCGAATTTCGGTAGCGGCAAAACACCACTTGACAGCTAAACTTGACAATTTCACGCAACGTACTGAGAAAAAAGAAGGCCACTTTTATCAAAGTGGCGCTCATTTGGCTCGGATATTTTCGGGCGCGCGACTGTGGATCTACAGTTATAATTGATCAAAGCCGGCACCGCGCCGCCACGCCTCTGCTATCTCAGCATTTGGGGCCATTCATTTATTACGTAAGACGATTTAGGGGGGAGGGGGGTCGACCATGTCTTATTTTTTCTTACAAGGGGGTGGGTGGGAGGGAGTCTTGATAGTTCTTACGTAAGTTAAGACTATACTTTGAAAAAGCGCGCGCTCGGATAAATGCGTATGTATAGGTAAACGATTTCCATGACAAGAAAAAATCGAAAATAAAACCAAAGTTGATTATTACCAAAAAATAAAAAATATTAGGTAGTAACTACAATAAAAGAGACGTTTCTAAAAATTGTCGCTGAAAAATAAAAATTGAAACAATCCAAATGTGTACGTTTTTTCCTTTATTCCTTTAGATTCTTACGTACCTAATGGTTACCTATCAAAATTTAGAAAAAAAAATTCCGAAGGTTTAAAATCCCGAAAGCTTCATTTATCCGAATGCATTTTTTTCTGAAACTGTAAATATTTCAGGATTTTTATAAAACAACCCTAACCTAACCTAAAACGTTCTACACGATATGGTCCTGAAATAAATCCTGAAATATTTACAGTTTCAGAAAAAAACGCTTTCGGACAAATGAAGTTTTCGGGATTCTAAACCAACGGAAATAAAATTTTCTAAACATCGATAGGATCCCGAACCTAATAAATATTACACAGGGGGGGAGGGGGTCGGCCGATTCTTATTTTTTCTTACATAGGGGGGAGGGGGTCAAAAACTGTCAAAAATCGTCTTACGTAATAAGTGAATGGCCTCTTTGGAGCTTCATAGGCTAGAATGATGATGATGAAAATTTCTCCAGGCCAGCCGCCTTTCCTCGGCCGCTGGCAGCCGCCGTGCCTCCGTATCTGAGGAGACAACTGTGGTGCAAGCCTCAGCGTCCTCCGGGGTCTCATCAGGCGGCAGTTCAGGAGACGAGGCTCCCCCCCCGCCGCCACCGCCCCCCGCGCCGCCGGCGCCCCCACCACAAGTACTGGAAGAACCGGCACTGAGACCCTCGGAGTTGAGAGGGAGACTGGGTAAGTGTACTTATGAATTAAACTTATTGTTGAAGATAAAGACCTTGGATGCAAATGGTGCTACTTGCGCTATCCTCGAGCTAACATTAATATCTAAGGTGTACGTGTATCCGTTTCGCCATTTATTACGGAAACAGTTAGGTACTTCGATTGACTTGCGTATAAGGTTATGAATAATAATGTTTATAAGAGCTAAAAATAAATACGAACTGAAACATGGATGCACAGAAAAACCCAGAGAAAAGCCCAGCTCTGGGAATCGAAACCAGGTCCTCAGCATTCCGTGCTGCGTGCTATACCCCTACACCACAACTGTTCGGGATATAGACACCGTAATTTTTTCTATGCATTACGTTGTGTTAGCTTTAGATGTATGTAATTTAATAACATTGTAGATCAGTCTGTTTGAAAAGTACGTATAGGTATAGCTAGACCGTTTAAATGAGTCTTCGCCCGCGCGGTACAGGGGCTGGGGGGTATGACGATAAAGGGGGCTGGGAGAGGTGCGGGCGGCAGGCACACGAGGCGCACTCGCCACCCGCACCTCTCTCGGCCCCTTTGTCGTCATACCCCCCAGCCCCCGTACCTCACTTAAACGGTTTAGCTATACCTACCTTGTTGAATTTTTTGCCGGATTCTTCTGAACACGGTTTTTCAGTAACGGTGGTAGATTTTTTCGGATTTCATAAAGTAATTGTTACCTATACAGCGTACCGATAATGATGCTGATTTACCTATCCATTCTTTGTTCGTGACTGTCCTGTGGACTGTGGATGTGCCAGTATTTTTGAGTCGAGTCTTCATCAGCGTGTGGGCAACTCTTAGGCCATTTAAATAAATCTTATATGCTAATTTAATGTTCACAGCAGAGACTACTTTTGTTTCTTACAATGTGTATGACTCGTAAACATTATGCTGAGTGGGATCCAATTTATAGTATTCGATGTTTTTTATATCTTTTCCTTTTAAATTATTTCCTGTGTAACGAATTTGTATAAATAAATGTCTCTCTCTTTTTCTAATATAAAACCTATTTGATAATAAAAGTAAAAACTTATGCACGTTAAATTTACTCTCGAAATCGTAAATCAAACATAAACACCGAGACAAGTGTGTACTTTCTAAGTAAAACGTCATCATTGGAATATTTTGCAAGCAAAATGTAATAAACTATTGAATTTTCGCTTTATTATAGACTCACTTATATAAAATTACAATTAAATGTGATAATTGCATGTTGTAAAGCAACGCCATATAAATCATTACGTTGTGTTTAACATTTTTTTACATAATGAAAGGTTACTCCACTCTTGACAAGTAAATTACGCCTCTGCTACTTTATCAAATGATAGATCATTGAATTAAAAAATGCAAGATCGGCCAAGTGCGAGTCGGACTCGCGCACGAAGGGGACCATCATACCATCCTATAAATATTATAAACGCGAAAGTTTGTAAGTATGGATGGATGTTTGTTACTCTTTCACGCTAAAACGGTTTGACGGATTCTGATGAAATTTGGCACACAGATAGTTTATAATCCGGAACATATAGGATACTTTTTATCCCGGAAAATTGCATACTTAGTTCCCGCGGGATAGCGATAAACGAATTCTTCGCAGACGGACGGAGTCGCGGGCAGCACCTCGTTATTTATAAAAACGACAAAAAAAATCATGTTTACTGTATGGGATCCCCTTAAATATTTTTTTTTATTTTAATTTGATTATTTGTTTTTAAAGTGAATATATAACTAAATATTCTGTGAATATTTCAAGCGTCTACCTGTTGCCGTTATCAATATCGAGCAAACACGAGTTGTTATAGCGGCAACCGAAATACATCATCTGCGAAAATTTCAACTGTTTTGCTATCACAGATACGGCCTAAAAAAATAAAGTTTTAGAATAAAATCAAATACATTTGAAATTTTCTTTTAGTGCAATCATAAAGAATCATGATAATTATAGTAATTCCAATCATTTATATATAAGCATTTCACTTGTTTATTGAAAGTCATATCTGCTGTATATTTTTTTGCGTAACCTTGAGCTTAAACTTGTCTGGAATAAACATAAAACAAATTCTTAATTCCTTCATAATATAATTGTTGGTTAGGTTAGGTTAGAGCTGCAACCCCTTAGATGATAAACGGCTGGTAGAACAGTAGGTTAGGTTAGAACTGCGACCCCTTAGAAGGTTAACGGCTGACAGAACATTAGGTTAGGTTAGGTTAGAACTGCGACCCCTCCGAAGACAAACGGCCGACAGAACAGTAGGTTTGGTTATGTTAGAACTGCGACTCCATAGAACACAAACGGCTGACAGAATAGTAGGTTAGGTTAGGTTAGAACTGCGACCCTTTAGAAGACAAACGGCTGACAGAATATTAGGTTAGGTTAGAACTGCGACCCCTTAGAAGATAAACGGCTGACAGAACAGTAGGTTAGGTTAGGTTAGGTTAGAACTGCGACCCCTTAGGAGATAAACGGATGACTTAACAGTAGGTTAGAACTGCGATCCCTTAGAAGACATACGGCTGATAAAACAGTAGTTTAGGTTAGGTTAGATCTGCGACCCCTTAGAACACAAACGGCTGACAGAATGGTAGGTTAAGTTAGGTTAGAACTTCGACCCCTTACAAAATAAACGGCTGACAGAACAGTGGGTTAGGTTAGGTTAGAACTGCGACCCTTTAGAAGATAAAAGGCTGAAAGAACAGTAGGTTAGGTTAGGTTAGAACTGCGACCCCTTAGAAGATAAACGGTTGACAGAACAGTGGGTTAGGTTAGGTTAGAACTGCGACCCTTTAGAAGATAAAAGGCTGAAAGAACAGTAGGTTAGGTTAAGTTAGAACTGCGACCCCTTAGAAGAGAAACGGTTGACAGAACAGTGGGTTAGGTTTGATTAGAACTGCGACCCCTTAGCATGTAAACAAAAGTAATACCCTCTGAATTTAGCTGTATGGTGCATCTCCCTACCCACTGAATGAAATAAAATCATACTGCAATTTGAACCTTGCATTCTGACAAACTACTTTAGATTTTATAATGCCATTCAATACGTTGCTAGATTACGGTATGCCAATCAATAGATTTGACGAAATCATAAATGACGTCTTATAAAAATCCCAGATAATAATTTGCATAACAATAATTTTAATTTATCAAATCATTAGTTGGGAAATGATATCAGTGCGAACCGTTGACTTGGGAAATAACAATTCGCCTTAGTAAAAATATGGGATAAAAAGTTTGGGAAGTAATAATTTCGAAATAATTTTCGCCGAAACATTAGTAAACCCTGGCGATTCTTCTGGGATATATGTGGGGGACCTTCTGCGGTAGGATATACCTAATGATGATGAGATGCAAATACGAATATCAAGAGTAGGCTCAGGGATTTTAATATTTTATACGAAAGTACAGTGTTGGTTCATGTTATTTCTACAACAAAATGAAAGTGAAGTAACTTATTACGAAACTTAGCAAAACCGTGGAATTTACCACCAATAAAAAATAAATAAATAAACTCATTTTGGCTGGATGCATTGACGTATTCGCAAAGTAATGAAGAGAAAATACAATTTGAGAGAATAATTAACTTAGTTCACTTTCTACGCATTTAATGGGCAGTTAGTCTCGGCCTGATTGTACCGTAAGTACAGTCAAAACAATAAAATAATTTATGTAAATCATTTTGGCAGAAGAATTAAATTTGGCGTCCACTTTCATTTTCGTGACGATTTTGAGAGTTATCGGATTTAGGGTAATGCTAAAATGGTATCTACATTTTTACATCCACTCTTCATTATTGGCCATTTGCTGGAAAAAATAAAATCTCGATTAGTGTTAAACTCAGTTCAGTAGTGTAAAAAAGTGTGGAAGTATCAAGCTTAAATCAGTTTAAACAACTAAATGTAGACTATCCTACACGTAAAGCGGGGAAGATTTTTTCTCATCTAAACCCGAAGTGTGTTATCGTCAATATTCAAAAACATTAGTTTTATAATTATTATATGATCATTTTTTGATTTAGAAATCCGTTTACAAAATATTTGGCAATTCTTGTTAGAGCCAAGTGTCCCAAGTGTGGTAGAAGGTGTAAACTTAATCGTTCAGTTGAAAAATATCATTATAGTACATATATTTATATAACTAATTTAAAAGAAAAACTATCATCTCATAGTAGGCTTTCTGAGTTAACAAATCATAGTCAATTTAATCGTACCTAAAATATGTATTAAAAATAAATTGTAGTATTATTTTGTAATCGATCAAGTATAGAATCTATTACAGTCAATCAACGTCTTGTTGTCTTGAGTGAGGCCGTTCGTGTTTTTCTAAAGCTAAATAAGTACATTCACACACACACACACACACACACACGCGATAAGATCCATCCTAGTCCTAGTTAATCTAACACCGACGGTGCCATTTCTTGTTATAATTTTGGATTTAGTGTCACTCTACGGGGACAGGCCTAGCCTAGAGTGAAGGTGATACGGAAAAATGTATGTAAGAAATCTGTCGCAGTGCCATATTATTAGATTGTTCAATAAATTTATTCTTATTCTTATATTAACCAGCGATTGTCTGTCTGCAAACAACGTGAAAGCACCTTTCAGCATCCGTAAACTGAAAGCAGCATAACTAGACAGATCTTATCGGTTCGTAGTGGCCAAACAGAACCAACAGCCTAGCAGTTTAGTCACGGTTAGAGAACATTAAATGGCTCACTCACAATACTTTAGATAATTTGTTGATGCCGGCGATTCCGTCTGCGAATAATTCGTTTACCACTATCCCGCAGGAATTATGCGAGTTTCTGGGATAAAAGTATTCTATGTCCTTCCCAGAGAATTAAAATCTAATCATACCCATCTAATTTTTAGACGACCAGAGCCCAATTGCATAACAATGTACAACTAATATTACAAGCGGAACTCTCGCTTCAGTTATATTAACTAGAAAGGGAACTTTGTTATACAATTAGGCCCAGATGGCCTAGTGGCAGTGTTTGGCAAAATTTAGTTTGACTAATGATTGATGACTAATGGTTAGATACGTCAATCATGATTGATGACTAATGATTTGTTAGTTTAGTCATGGTGTAGTGATTGATGATTGATTAGTTTCAATCCTAGTCAAGCAATCATGACTGATCGTGTATGATTATCGTTTATGACTTTAATTCATGAGCCACCATGGAACCTTTACGATTTTCCTTGTTAATTAATGCGATGTCACTATGACGTTTACTGGGAAATGGTTCCATAGTAGCTCATGTCCTTGACCATACAGGACACAAATGCCAACAAATTGGTGGTTTAAATATATTTTTCTTTTGTTTGTTTTCATTTTGATGAATTTGGATCGGTACACAATTACATTAATTTACCCTAAGATAACATAAGGACAGTACAAAACTACCAGAAAAGCGATAACTCGAAACAGAAGTACGACGAAACAAACAAACATTCACATTCCGTTAGAAGTATCAATCACATGGTCGTGATTAAAACTAACGATTGAATGACTAATGATTTGTGGCGTTAGTCATGATTAGTTCAATCATGATTAAATCAATCATGATTACATTAGTCATGATTAAATTAGTCATGATTGATCAGTTAATTGACGAAAT
This sequence comes from Archips xylosteana, assembly GCA_947563465.1. Taxonomy (NCBI): domain Eukaryota; kingdom Metazoa; phylum Arthropoda; class Insecta; order Lepidoptera; family Tortricidae; genus Archips; species Archips xylosteana. The sequence continues at coordinate 17,170,975 of OX387358.1, forward strand.
TAGTTGATTTGCCCCACACTGCGGCTAGTGGTTAGGGAACCTGACTACGAAGCTTGAGGTCCCGGGTTCGATTCCCGTGTCGGTGCAGATATTTGTATGAAAAATACGAATGTTCGCTCTCGGGTATTGGGTGTTTAATATGTATTTAAGTATGTATCTATCTATAGAAGTATGTTTATCCGTTGCTTAATACCCATAATAACCCATAACACAGCTTTGCTTAGCTTACTTTGGGACTAGGTCAATTTTGGTGTGAATTATCCCGCGATATTTATTTAATTAATTTTCATAATAATATTAGTAAGGATACAGCCATTGGCCGTACCACAGGATGATAATGTAATACTATAATATAGCCATAATATGTTTCTGGTTTCACAACCACGCGCAGCGGCGGCATGGTGGGTGGGTGTTTTTTCTGTGCATTGCGTTGCTTGTGCCAGGTAACCACTATGCGGCGAGCGTCTCGGCCGCGCAATGTACAGAGAAAATGGTCACCAAACTGACGTGCCGATCTGTCCATACTAATAGTATAAAGCATAAGACTGAAAAGGACGACACGATACGGACTTCGAATTTCGTATTAGCGCCCCAGTTTCCAAGTTAGACGTCTTTTATTTAAGGAAAATTGGTAGCACTTTTGCGTATAACAAATTCATGCCACATGTTTGAAATCACGTCAGTGAAAATACTGATTCAATGTGGTAAAAATCTGTGTATTTTAACGACACAGCTTTAATTAAATAGCTGAATAGCTGCTGTAATTTTCAAATACTTTTATTTAAATCGCATTTTGATCAAAACTAAGATATGTGGAGAATTTGACGGTGGCATCTTAGGTTATTACGAGTAAATCTGAATTAGACTGAGACGTTTAAAGCAGTTTAATTGGCTGAGGTTTCGTCTTTATTCGCGACACTCTCTTAGTTTAGCTGCGTAGAACAAGTGAAATGAAATTGTTTAACTGCTTTCGAGTCTGTGCTACGTGTTGTGGTAGGTAGAATTACTTTTCGTGTATTTTTTTGGATTCCTAAACCCAATTTTAGAAAGGGTTGCCCAATAATTTATTTTTATAATATGTATCTATTTTTGTTGATTTTACTTACATTGTCATCTAACGTACAATCGGCCCAGACGCCAGCTTGACACCTTAAGAGGATACGATGCGCACCATTTCTCCATACAAACGTAGTCCCCTGTTTCCTCCCTGGATAATGGCTTTAGAGCCAAATTTTACTGTGTAATCTGTATCTACCACAGCTATGCCCCTATGTTTCGTTTTTTTCCATATTTCAATTAACATAAGAAATATGAGCTTTCAAAAACTGAAAAAATTGCCCAATTTCAACGTCATTTGCAGACACTCATCAGAAAAGAATCCCTCATATAAACAAAAAAAGGAAAACACAGGGGCATAGCTAAATCTGTCCTCTAATTATTTTTGAAAAAAAATAATTTTATTGGTCCAGTTTTCGAGAAGAAAACAGGGGACTACGAAATGCTGTTTTGACCAATTTTACGCGCCTATTAACGGTCTGAGCTGCAGTTGTCCCGCTCTCGCTGTACTGACACGGAGGGGTTCGGGCGAGACAGCGACATTTCATTAAAATACCTATTTCTCAAAAGTCTCTCAGCCATCGTATCCTCTTAAAGGCCCAGTTTGCGTGCGGTGGCTAGACATCTGTCCATACCAATCCATACCAATGAACTTCAACGGCTGCAAGCAAATTTGTTTTGAAACTGGCAAGCCGGCGCTTGGGCCGATAGTACATAATGTATATCAAGTATTAAGTTAATAAAATAATCCGACTAACTGAGAGGATAAAGTTTGGTTTCCAAGCAAGATAAATTCGCCTTTGTACATTAGCGAAATGAAAAGGTTCGTCACTTTTCGACCTTAACTCGTTGACATAGAGTCGAAAAGTGACGAACCTTTTCATTCCGCTACTATACGTGTAACTCATTCGTTGACAATGGCGTTTTTCTTTTATTCTTGTAAAATAAAGGGATGACATTCATACATACAAACAAACATTGCAATTTAAATAAAAGCTTGTAATAAAACGCTACCCATGTATCACAAAAAATTGGTGAGGCGTTGTTGACCATCTGTTTCACACAGTTCCTGGCGGGATAGTCTCTATTAAATCAAGAAGTAGATAACCGGCAAGGCAATAAGAGATAGACCATTAAGTATTTATTATTATTATTCCATTGGTAGACCATTTTGAGCCGTGGTAGGCCAGTGGTTTGCTCCTGTCAAGTAGAGGATCGTAGGTTCGGACCTGGATTTGCACATCTGAGTTTTTCGAAATACATACGTAGTCGGTCCCAAACTTCTGTCACAAATGAAAATAATGATAAAAACAAAAGTACCATGCAGTTTTTAATAAATTATATACCAATTTAAAGTACATTTAATAAAGAATTAAAATTACTTAAAATTATTCAAAATCACCTCCTTTGTTTTTAATACAGGCCCTTAATCGGCGCGGCCAGTCGTCTATCACAGCACGCAGCATTTTCATGTCTATTTCAGCGACTGCTTTTCTTAAAGATGACTTCAGGCTCTCCAAATTTTTATGGGGTTTAGCACAGACCTTCCCCTCTAAGACCTGCCAAATTTTATAGTCCAAAGGATTAAGGTCCGGACTGGAGGAAGGCCAATCTTCATGTGTTATAAAGTCGATTTTTTGACGGTCAAACCAGGCTTGAGTGGTCTTGGCTTTGTGTGCTGGCGCAGAATCCTGCTGGAACACAAAATTATGTCCTGAAAATAGCGTGTTGGGCAGATCTTTGACAAGCTTATCCAAAACCGTCTCTTGGTACACTTTCGCACTGATTTTGACCCCTTTTTCGCAAAAATGAACCTCAGTTGGTCCGTAATAAGATAAACCCAACCAGACCATCACTGATGTGACAGGACTTTGGGACCGACAACGTATTGAAATAAAATTACACATATTTATCATGAGCTTTTCGTGAAGGAAAACGTCTCGTGGAAAACTTAGTATACCGTCTAAACAATTCAATGGTGTGTGAAATTTCCTTTCCACACTGGGCCCGCGTGGGAACTACAGCCGTCTCAATCTGAGAGGAAGCTTTTGCCCAGCAATGGGATGTTTATAGGCTGGAGGTATATACGTATATATACGTAGGTTTATTTTTAACCCCCGACACAAAAAGAGGGGTGTTATAAGTTTGACCGCTATGTGTGTGTGTGTCTGTCTGTCTGTCTGTATGTGGCATCATAGCTCTTAAGCAGGTGGACCGATTCGGATGCGGTTTTTTTTATTTGAAAGGTGATTTCTTGGTGCTGGTTCTTAGACATGTTTCATCAAAATTGGTTCAGCCGTTTCAAAGTTCTTTTGCTAGCTGCGGAAGGGATCTTGGACGCATAATAGGCATTTACTTTATTTTTCAAATTATAAAACATGTGTGACCAAATTGCGTCGGGGGTTTTAAAATTTTCAATTTATATGAATATGAGTTTTTTTTACATGTAATAATATCGACTCTTGATTGACCGCTATCTCACCTGTTGAAAAGTGTAGATGAGGCCAAAAAGGCCTCACTGAATAAAAGGGAACTAAAAGGGGTCTCACTGATTCAGTAACAGCCTATTTCAACATCATCATCCCAGCCTGTTTCCGTCCCACCGCAGGGCCATAGGCCTCCTCTCAGAATGAGAGGGCTTGGGCCGTAGTTCCCACGCGGGCTCAGTGCGGATTGGGAACTTCTCACGCACTATTGAATTTCTCCTCAGGTGAATGCAGGATTTCTCACGATGTTTTTCTTCACCGTAAAGCTCATGGTAAATCACAAATGTAATGTCATACATAAATTCCGAAAAACTCAGAGGTACGAGCCCGGACTCGAACCCACGACCCTCTGCATGAGAGACGATAGTTCAAACCACTAGGCCACCACGGCTTTTTTAACAGCCTATTTATTAATAGCCTATTCACTAGCTTATTTTTAACTTCAAAAATATACAAAAAAAAGACGTCTTGGCCTTTTTACGTTACTATTGTTGCAATCAAATGACAGTTTCTTGTTTTTACGTAAACTTCGTATTTTGGGTTTAAACCATCCGAGCGGAACGTTTCTAGATAAATGCTGAGATCATGCTGTGAGGAATATTGTTATAATATAATTGACTTAACAACAGCTACCTAGAGTCCAATCCGACAACCAATCACAGAAGAATAAGAGGCATTAGAAAAGTCAATTTATGTCCCCTTGCGGGTCCAGTGCAGATTGGGAACTTCAGAAGTTCAGACACACCATTGAGTTTTTTCAGTTGTTTGCAGGTTCTTCATAGAATAGAATAGAATATATTTATTTGCAAAGAATAAGTATGTAGTTACATAAAATATCATTAGGTGGTATTGAGACAATAGGCAGCTTATTCTGCTATTTCTAATTTTAGCATGCAAATATTTTTTTTAGGCTTAAGGTAAGGATAAGTGAGAAACTCCTTTACACTATAGTAGGTTTTTTCTGACAGTATCTGTAGTAACTTATTTTTAAATTTATTTAGAGGTAGAACTTGTACACACTGCAGCAGATTGTTAAAAATTTTCATGCACATATTAAGGCTAAGTTCAGATGAACGCGCGACGACGCGCGGTAGGCTCGACGCGCGGTTTAAGATTGTTACTAATCAATGTTGTTGTGTACATGACCGCGCGTCAACGCGCGTGCTCGCATCGCGTTCATCTGAAATTAGCCTAAAGCTCATGGTAAATTTCAAATGTAATTTAGCACAAAAATTCCTTAAAACTCAGAGGGGACCAGGGCTCGAACGACTCTGCTTGAATCAGGCGTTACTTTGCGAAGGTCCATATATTAATGAACTGAAACAATTATACTTTGCACACCCGCGACCTTACGATAGTGACGTTTATGTAAGAAATGGGTTGTTCATGCAGTTCATCCAACTCCACACTGTACGAACACACAAATCACACAAACCCAACTATCACCACCACCAGACTACACTGACTCAACCAGACGTTTCGAACTCAACCAGAGCTCATCTTCACTTCACCGTACGCTATACTACCCAACGTTAGGCTACACACGCATTTCTTACATAAACGTAACTATCGTAATGTATGCATTAATAACAATAACCTAAATATAATTAGCATTTCGTGAAAAAAATAAGACACACTTAGTCTGTCTGTAAGCTTGTAACAATAGAAAAAGCGTTATTATTGTGATAGAGTAGGTACCTACTACGATACCTATATCTTACGGACTGATGACTTGACAAGCTGGCTGTCTTCACATTTACTTGCAAATCGTATACTAATTAAAACCAATTTGCGTCGAGTTAACGTATTGGAAATACGCTATTACACCGAAGTCGTAAAGTCTATGTAAGCCGCAGTGTTATAATCGTAATAAAGTTTTTACCCGCATTGTCGCTAACACGTTCTCTTATTTAATTGAATCCACTTAGCATGCTCTCTCATCAATATTCATTTGGCAAACATCCGCTAGTTTTATTTGTATTCAGAGCTGATTTTTGAACACACGTAGGTACATAAATACGCGTGTAGAGATAATCTACGACAACATGGCCCGCCCCTATAATTCAAGAAGTCTTTGTGAAAGTATTTATAAAGCACACCAAAACTTTCAACGCATGTGTGCGTGTTGAGACAGCCGTCAAACAAAAGAAGATACTACTGCATAAAAAATATTTCGTAAATATGTGACTACACACATTGAAATAGTAATGTGGAGGGGCGGGCCATGTTATCGTAGTTTATCTCTACGTAGTAGTTATGTAATTATGAAATGTCGTCGGGGATAGTGCCAATGCCACTCCGCTTAACCTAAACCATACATAAATAGGTACAGCGTAACTGCATTACATGTAAGTAGTTTTATAGGGGATGGTTTTAACTAGATAAATGTTTTAGTTTTACGAATTTGCAGTAACAATTGGAAATTGGCTAGGGTTGTCAGATACGCGGAATTCTCCAATACCAGTTAAGCGAATAATTTTAAGTCGTCGTTTTAAAATTTTTGTTCAGCTTTATACATTCAAAACTTTTCATTCGGATTGAAATAGGTATGGCGTAGTTTTCTATTCTTGATTAATTAATGATCAAGCCAAATCAACACAATACCAATTGATTAAAAAATATTAGAAAAAGGTAAATCATATGGACTACAGTTAATATTTATAGTACCTACATTAAGACCTTTATCGCAAAAAATATTTCGAAAAATAGATAGGTACAGACGTTGTACCTGGGCGACCGAGTTTTTATCGGATTCATTTTATTTGCTAAAACTTAGAAACTGTGTGTATTTCAAGCTAGATCGATTGTTCACCCCCGAAAACCCCCACATAGTATATTTCCGGAAATAAATATAGGATAAAAAATTGCTTCTTTAACGGTATAATTAGCGAATAACTTTTGGTAATCTCGAATAAAAATAGCCTTTAATTTTTTTTTTTTGCAAAAAAATGTTTTAATTGTTACATCTTTGCGCGGGATAGATTCCCTTGAATATTACTGCGTCCGAATAACCCGATCTTAAATAGTATCGATAGCTACGTACACGCACGGATACGCTCCGCATGGAGGGTGCGTGCGCGCATCGGCGCGGACTTTCTCTCCCCCCCTAACCAGTGGCATGTTTCAGCGACGCGCCGCGGCTCGGCGGCGTCCGCAGACGACGAGCGGCCGCGCGGGCTCAACCTCGTCAACAAGCAGGCGGCGCTCCCGTTCGTGCCCCCCGCCTTCCCGCACAACGCTCCCGACCGGCTGATCAAACCCTCGGAGTACTTGAAAACCATCACGGCGCCGTGCAAGCGGGACGACGCAGCGGCGGAGGCCCGGCCGCCCCCGCCGCCGCCTGTGCTCAGCGACAATGTCCCTCCGCCACCACCACCCGCGCCTCCAAGCATCACCGCCAGCCAACCCCTCGCCGCTATCAGCAGCGCTGAGCTCAGCGCTGTCCGACTCCGAGCGCCCGCCGCCAAAACGCTCTCCGCTCCGCCACCCGCTCGCTCAGTCAGCCTACAATGCCTACCCAGCGCCGACTACAAAAGCGCAAAAATAGACCTTATAGAGGAACTCAAAATGTCCAAGGATATAACCGGGATTAAGAAACTTAAGGTAGAACGGGCGAGGCGGGAGAGTCTGCAGGACAAGGAAACGTTCACGGAATTCACGAAGAGATTCACAGCGGAAAACTTTGTTGATCAGGTGAGTTTCATTTTCCATTTTCCACTGTCGAAGTACTTAATCTTCAACACGTTTAAGGTCGAGTTGATATGCGAAGTGATGCCGGATGAAATGAAAGTGCTGGCAGGAAATCATGTTCACTCTCACGTTTCTCTTTTGCTAACTTTTGATCTGAACATAATGAGAAATCAAAGCCAGAGCCGGCGAGGGCGAATGCATTCCGCCGAGCACCGCTTCCGCACACTAACCCACTGATCCATTTTCCCCCTCTCGCCTCTAATAACCGTGAAATGCATCGCATAATTTGACGAAACTCCATTTTTTGTACTTATTTATACTAGGAATTTGTTGCATGCGTCTTTATCGTCTGAAGATAAATTGTTTGTGCAGCGTTGTGCTTAATGGTATCTAAACAAGTAATTTATACTTATAAAAGAGTAACGTGACTCGCTGTCTGACAGACAATTCACTGTTAATACCATTTTTTTTAACTAGCCTGTGATAGTGTCCCACTGCTGGACAAAACCCGGGGGGTTGACCTCCACAACTTCCGATCTAGCGCAATGTCAAAGTCCTTTGCCTACCTACACGTCCAAATCGTCCCACCATCTCCTTTTTGGTCCAATAAAGACCATAAAGACTATAAATTTGGTAGACCTAGACATAGACTTTGAGTTTTTTTTAATTGCTACTAGATAGTGAGGTAACTTTATTTTTTATTATACCACGAATTGCGAGGTGCGGATTAAAGCAAGTCGCATCATAACGGGATCGTTTGATCAATAGTTAAACAAACTAATAGTTAAAATGTATGGCAAAAATAACAATAGTTAACGCATTTCAAAGGAAATTTGACTATTAGTTAGTTTAAATATTGATCAAGCAACGGGCCTTAAGTAAAATCTTTTTACACTCTTTCACAAAACTTTATCAAAAATATCAAGTCTGCTTGATTGCAGAATCAATTGTCAGATGGAACAACACACTTCGTATCGTAATTTTTTGCAACAATTTTGTCCAACCATGAAATTGCGGTGGCTTTTAAATCGTTTACGCAAACTTTTTACTTCAAAAACAGTTTACCGGGCACCTATGTTTTGCACAATCCATTGCCTCATTAGCATTATATGCCAAAACATGCTGTTTACAACCTTTCATTTCAGCCATGGTTATAAAATGGTTACCATAATCACTCTTACGCAGCCTTATGAATATTATAGCAATTATGCTTTGGAGGCTCTTAAGCAAAACAATAGAATGACGCGGGTGATGAACTTTAGGCAAATTACGTTTAAATTAACTGGATTAGTACGCTTGTTAAAAGATTAACTCAAAGTTAAAAAGCAAGTGATGTCATAAGGAAATGTAAAATAAATAAAGCTTTGGAAAAGAGAATGTGTGGAAAGTCGTTAGAATGAATACTTAACTATGAAAGGCACTCAAATACCTCTCGCATGTTAAGCTCAAAAATTCAGGATGGACAGGATAAATGTTGAGACCAAAAACGGCTAAAAGATGGTCGAAATTTATTATCGTCCAAAGTCTTGCCATTTCCGAATTGGCTTAAGTCACGTGGAAGAAAGAGTAATAAGTAGGCAGGTAGAGTCAGTTGCAGAAGCGATGAGCGGTCGTAGAACTCAAAATGATGTAAGTAACACACAACTCTAATGTCAAGGCAATAGGAGGATGCGTAGATCATTCGAACTCTGAAACCTGGGTATCTAAGTACTTCTTGACTTTTATTTGTATAAGTCGTCATATGTCATTCATAGTGTTAGGAAAACAATTATACTACACAAAAAGTGAGAAATATAGTTATAGGTTAAATAAAAATTGAACTGACTTCAAAAAACCACGAAAATAACTTTCTTTTGTTTTAAGTCCCTCAGCCGAGTCAGCAGGAGTGGACCTCATCATCTAAATACGTTCCCTACTATTTATTGGGGTTCTACCACTCCTGCTTTAATTATTGAGGATTCCTTCTGATGCTTCACCATCAGTTTCACTTCACCATATGAATTGAGACAGAAATCGTTTAGCAACTGTGGTAAATTAACCGAATCGTAGCGTAACCCGTAGAATAGATACTTTGCTATTGAGTAGTTTAGTTCCGGTGGCCATCTGTGGTCTTCCTCATCTGTTCCATTTCGCCAAATGATGGTTTCCAATAGCAAATGCAGGAGCTGCTACAAAATATACTCAAACCACGTTAGGTAGCCCGACTTTAGTGAAATGGGGGCCTAATTGAAAACTTTTTTTTAAAACCAGTTTTTTCTAATCGATTTATTAAATGACGAAATTCTGAAGTAACAAATATACTAGTAAAAAAATAAAACCGAATTGTCAACCTCCACCTTTTTTTCAAGTCTGTTAAATGAAGATTTGCCTACTTAGAGTCTTTGAGAGTCCTTTATGTTATGATTTCAGTAGGCATTGTTATTGTGCTCGGCCCGGAGACGCAACTAAAGCCTTTACATCCATTCAAAAAAACCAACGTAATCAAAATCACGAAATCACTAATTAATACATCACAAAATCCAAAACATTCCCAACAATAACCTCATTGTTGCATTCAGTAAGCGAAAGTTTTCTTTATGTCTCATATCAATTAGGTCTAGAATGAATGGATTATTTCGAGCGGTCTGTCTGTACTTTTTCACGCTTTCTCTCCATGTTCACGACTTTTATTTACTTTGGACATGTGGAATTAATAAAATTACGTTGATTTGTAATTAGTAATTAGAGTAAGGCCTTTATCATTCGCCGCCACTTTCGAAAAGCAAGATTTGAGCCAAAAGCTGACGATAACTGACGATAAAATGGCAGGCACACTGAAGCTTTATAAGGCTCTCGTTACTAAAATATACGTGATCGAAAGTAGAAAATCGAAGTAAAAAATAAGTTTAATAGTATTGATACCTAAGTATGTAGCAAAATTCATTGCGTGACGTAATAACACGCACGTTTTATTTACTGTAGTGTAGAAATTTGTGCTCTTGTGTTAATTTTGTATCTTAAATTTTATGAATTATTGCAGTAACTAATGTTTCTGCAATAATAATAAAGCCGTCCCAAATTTATCTTTCCCACAAGAATTTGCAAAAGGTTAGGTATAACTTGATTAATGATTAGTATTGGTATTCTTAGAAGCTGATTGTTCATGAATATGTATGTGAGTTGTCTTCAAATCTTGTACTTAATTCAAATTTCATCAACTTCTACGAATTGACTTGTGGAACAGATATGCAAATTAACAATGCAAGTATGTATAATAGTCAATAAAAATTAGACTTCGCAAAAATATTTACACAATTTAGTGAGTGTTGGCAACAAATAAAAAGTTAGCGAATGTCGATTCTCAAAATTTGTTTTTTTCACGTTCAAGCATCGTAATTACACACGCAGAGACCTAAGTGGGGAATAATTATTTTTGCATCCATAATCTTTATTAGATGCTCTGGCAGGAAGTAATCAAAAAGTTTCGGTAACGTAATAAATCTAGACTAATGTTGTAAATTACATAATTATTATGTTCAACCGGTGTGGCTTCACTCGACGCTGCAGATATCTAATCGTTGAATTATAGATCATAATATAGCTATAAGTACTTACGTACTATACAAAGTATCTGCTAGGTACAACCATGATTTCCCTTTCTTTGGTTTAGTTATACGTTACCGGCATTTCATAACTGTTGTTTACGATATACAAATACGGAAAGTAGGCAATTCCCAACGAGTGTCGGTGATGTTTAAAAGCGAGCGAAGCGACTTTTTAGAACCGAAACGAGTTGGAAATTGATTAACCTGTATACCTACTCCTGCATAGCAAATTTCATCAATTTAGAGCCATTTCCGAATCCTTGAAATAAGTAAGTACTTATACAATAATTACTCGTCTAAAAGTATTACAATTTATTAGATAAATATAGATACTTATTTTGATTTGAATTCTTTCATCTTCTTTTAGATCGTAGAAGTTCATTAGAGAAAATAAGTGCAAATAAATATATCTATTCTATTCTAAGTTTTCACAAGGGCGTTGTGCACTGAACTATGATGATTATTTTCGGGGGTCTTTGTTGCCGTTCGTACGGGCCATTACGCATTCCCAAGAGAAGATCTATTTTTAATCCGCTTACGTAATGTTTACACAAATATTAAACTTGTGCAAACACACTCAAAATTTCCCAAAAACAAACATGTCTCAAGCACCTAGTATATTTAAGTTGTCTCGACTTGAAGCATCGTAAACTGTTCAAGTATCGATACGCGATGGATTTCTACCGTTTTCCAATACTCTACCCACTTTTACCGTAATAACAGCTTTCCAATGGTATCGCAAACACTAATTAGCCTTTTACATAACACATCATCCATTTTTACCTAAGCTGAGTAGGTAAACATTTCCTTATTTCCTGTTATCTGTCTTAGGATTACTTTTTATTGAACCTACTTACGTCTATGAGAACATTTATGATTCTTTTATTCTACACGCATAATAACTTCGATGGTTGGATGGTTGAATGTGAATGTGAACATAATATAGAAGAGGTAATGTTATTAGAGCGCCGAAAATGAAGCGTAGAAAGGGCGACAATTATCGTAGTATGTGCGTGCCATGGTGACGTGATGTCGAAATCGTATGCCTTTCATAGAGTGAGGAAAGGGATGTCCCCTTAAAGGGTGTATGTGTGTGTTCTACCGCTGTGGTAGGAGCAAGTATTTCGGTTGTTTTGGGATCTTACGGCGTAGTTAGGTACCTATCTTTACGTACATTGTAGATCTGTCTAGAAAAATAAATCCGACTGCGTGAAAATATTTTCTAATTACTATGTTTAAAATTCATTTATTTACGTTACACGTCCGTCTTTGGGTCACTGACTTACTTAATATTAAGTATGTGTATTTACCTACCAACGTTCTACCTACTCAAATTCAATAGGAAGTTTTGAAATCGTATATAGGAAATGCCGGAAATTTCCTATGTAATTTCTTATGTAATTGCGGGAAAATATAGGTTACTTTATGTCAATCTCAAAACTGAGACGAATCTAATGACACCTCAAACTTTAAAATCCACTAAGCCGTTTAGGCTGCAGGGCGTGCCTAAGAATGATACATTATCATTTTAAGTACCTACAAGGGCATTTTGAAAAAAAAAAAGTTTACTCTTTAGGTACTTTTTTATTTATCCAATGAGGAATTTTTGGAGTTTTCTTGCTCAGAATCAAGAGCACTATTGATTTTGATGATAAAAAAAGACACAATTTTTTTTTCTTCAATTTTTTGACTTTTTTCGTACATTTTATATGGCTCGTCACAAAACTGACTCAAGAAAGTTGTATGGAAAATTAGAAATATTTTTTACGAAAAGGGTACACTTTTTTATATAAAAAAAAAAAAATTTAATCTGTTTATTGCAAATTAGAGTTACAATTTTTTTCTTATACGTACTTAGTTACAATCTTTAATATTTAAGATGTAACCCTTCTTCAGCTGTCTTGTAAAAACAAGGTATGGTGCCCATTTGTGACAATGTATGACATCTGAATGCCACTATATTGCCTTGCCAACACACTGTGGATGGCGTAAATGCTAGCTATCTTCGACCACCTAAACATCTCCGATGTTTATGACGTCTACATTCTCAGGTAGCCTAAAAGTCTGCATAGCTGCTACATTAGCACCGTTATAGCACAGCGAAGCGCTACTTCCGCGGCTGTTGCATCACACGCGATCTCTGGTCGCTGACCGTGACCATAACGGGACAAACAATCCTTTGTGCACAATATTGTAGCATTTATCTGCAGGGTAGAAAAAAACCAACACCACATTTAGGTCAAATACCTTAAATATATTACATTCTGCGTAAAGGAGACTTTTCCTTTATTCTTAAAAACAATCTTTAGTCTACGCAATTTTGTAATTTAAAGGAAGAGCGAGTCCTCCTAACACAGGCGTAATACGCCTACTGGGAGGCCTCTCCATTTGTCACCCTACCCATTGTTTGTGTGGAATGAAATAAAGCATTTTTGATTTTTTTGGTTTTTTTGAATTAATACTGCATATAAGGTTTTTTGAAAATTCGGATGTCTCTATCGGAGCTCGAACCGGTCCAAAAAATATGGAACCGGAACAAAAAATATGGCGTAGGTACCTATTTTATGACGCAGATCGAAAGGGTCATTTACCTCTACACAATCAAAATAACATGAAGGCCATAAATATTTACAATTACATGTTCGGCTTGAATGAAGTGCTATCTAGTCATCAAATGAGGAAACTACTGCATCCTACATCGCGCTATCGAAGTTTCTAAACTCAGCTACATAAATACAACTTTCATCTTTCATCCATTGGACTTTGGTCCCCAGGCATAACATCTGCCTGGAGAGAGATCTCTCTATTGCAATCTATTCTTAAATTTACCTTAACTAGGTAGGTTTAGACTTTACAAAATTTATGGGAAAACGGCTCCTAAAAATTATGTCACTTGATTGGTGTTGTCAAATACTCTATTAAAATACTTTAAACCAGCACTTTTTTCTTCCCGTTACACTTCTGATCACATGTTACCATTCTTTGTAAATATTCCGAATGTACATATCACCTCGACTTTACTGTGATCCAATTTGTATTGACAATCCATTGCAAAATCTATCAAACTAGGGTTGATTCAATACCACTGTATTATAACAACACAAGCTTTTCCGTGACTCTACTAAAAACCTTTGACTCGAATTTTTCCGACGCTTATTGCCTAACGCTTCCAGCTTTATAAAAATTGAATCAGCCCTATATGAAACAATCAATCAAAGCGCGGCTGGTCGACGCAGGGTTGTCCGCAGGTCCCAGAGCGTGATGCAGCCGGGAACGTCATACCTGCATGGAAGCGTCAGATGCTGGCACGAAGAGCTGCTGAGAAGGCCAGGAGGGACCTAGAAAAGGAACTGGCGGGAGAGGCGGAGAGGAGACGCGCGGCGGCCGTGCCTGCGTGGAAGAGACAGCTGCTCGCGAGGAGGGAGGAGGCAGAGAATCGGCTGAGGTAAGCTTGAGTACAAAGCTCATTCGAAAACTCCAGCTCCTATTCCATTTATATTTAAACCCAGCCAAAACCATAGTCAAGGGACCAAGAACCCCAATTCCTGGTCTATTACATGAGATTTTTCGCGACAGTTTTGAAACGTGCACATTCAGTTTGACGTTTAATTGTGTACTGACCTATGTGTCTCTTTCTGAATAAGTTACAAACATTAGAAAGAAAATAAGTCCCAAAATACGACCTTGTGGCACTCCCGCACGTTATAAAGTAAATAGCAATTAAGACAAGTTATTCTTTATACGCTACCTAATTTCTACGACCGCGACCACGTAATTTAACAGTGTAATTTTTACTTGCACGTTAAAACGATCTGACCTTAAAAACCTCCTTTGCTGCTTTAAAGTAGTCTAAAGCAAAGTCCATAATTATCTTATAATATCGAACCTTTCCCAAATTTGCATTTTGACCTTCCAGGCAAACCCTATACACCCCGAAAGTGGAGGAATCGAACGGGACCACGAACGGCGAGTGGCGAGCGTACCCGAGCGGTACGCAACGCGCAGTGTCTATAGATAACATATCGCTCTGCTACGACACTCCTGCGCAGCCAATGCGCGCGCCATCGGAAGCCAAATTGACCACTGAACATTGTAATGGTGAGCTTCGGATAAGGCTTTACTAACAAGGCTGAGAAAATTAAAAAAAATGATTTCAAAAGCAATTTTGATTGCAAAGGTAATTCAGTTGTGTTACAGTTCACCGCGGCAAGAAACCCTGTTTATATTGTTCCAAAATTACTATGGCAAAAGGGATAGCGTGCCCAGCGCGGTCAATAACACTGAATCAAATACGGTGTGCCGCGGCCGGTGTGTGTCACCGTATATTTGATTCAGTGTTATAGAGCGCGCGCTCCCGGTTTGTGTTGGCCTTTATCCGTTTCATGGAGGAATCTATGAATGAAAAACATTCCGTTACTTTTGAAATTTTCTCAGCCAATAAATTTGCCTTAAGTTTCATTAAAAATCATGAATATAAAATCATTTCCATTATACACTGCTGGACATAGGCCTTAATTCATAAGCTTTTGCCTTGTATTTAGTGCATATGTTTTAAGATGCACGTGCCTATTTGATAAATAAAAACAAAAGCCGCAAAGTATCCCATTGCTTACAGCTAAAGCTTTAAACTTATGGTTACATAAATGCAGCTGAATTTTAACCCATAAAGAATTCGCAAATTTTCGCATCCCAGCAGCATTAGCAGTGAATCAAGCTACCAAAAAAGCTTAATTGCTTGATTTTTAATTAATTAACTTGGTACTTAAATTATTTTTTTTTATTTTATTTTCCCCTCTTTTATAAAATAAAAATTAAAAAGAAATAAAAATTGAAACAAGGGGCCATCCATAAATTACGTCACACCAATTTCGATCAATTTGGATCCCTCCTCCCCCCCCTTGTCACACTTATTACTATGAAAATCGCCATTATTTTGTTCTAGTGTCACAGATCGCTTGACCCCCCCCCTCCCCCCTAAATGTGTGACGTAATTTATGGATGGCCCCCAACCCTAATCTAACTAGTTCAAAGAAAACTCTCAAACTCCTGTCAATTTCTAAATTATTTTCATGTTTTTTCAGGACATTCAAACGGGAAACATGAAGAAGAAGAGGTGAACGAAAAAATCATACCGTGGCGAGCGCAGCTACGTAAGACAAACAGCAAGCTCAATTTACTCGAATAGATATAGTTAGGTTAAAATTCAAGTCCTTGTCTGCCTTTGGTTTGAGACTATGCTCGTTATCCATACTAAATTAAAACCCATCCTCCGAAATTCATAAACGCTCGTTCAGCTCATGTTATTAAAAAACATTGATACTTTTTTGAATAAAGAATGTTACGTAAGCCTATGCAATGATTTTCATGATGCTCAATATTGCAAAAAAAATGGTGGCAAAGGGCTAAGGTAACTTTCTAAATTTTTGAAGGTTGGAAGTCAGAAGGCAATAGCAAAAATAGTCTAAAAATAAAATATGGAAGAAAATAACTAGAGAGAAGAACTTTAATGTTTAGATTTTGCTACATTGGAGTTGGTTTCAAAAATTGTGAAACAAGTATGTTTTCTTCAGACGATAGGAATGTATGTTAAGAATTATGCATGTAGTGGCTATCTCAAATAAAATGCCATAGAAAAAGCATTGTATACTAAGAGAGACGTCATTTTTTTAAGGTTAACAGTGGTTAATATACTTACTAAACTTCTTAAATTTAGTCCAAATTCTTTTTAAGGAGAATTTCGATTAAATTTTTCCCCATTCGCTGCGCAAAATTGATATTCAAGAACAACTTAATTACAAAACTTTTCGTTTTTAGAAAATATTTGTAAGTTATCATAGTTTTTTTTTATAAATTTATATCGAGATGTAAATATTACTTTCACTGTTTATTTCGTTTTTTTTTATAGCCTTTTATATCCAATTTTACTACATTATAGATATTTTCAAAGTAACTGCGAATTATGTATTCCGTTTTGTAAGAACTTAATTAATTAATGATTGCAGCTTACTTAAAATTAAAAAATGTATGTAAAATTCTGAAATACTTATTTCTTAAATTAAATTTATTCTTGTAAACCAAAACAATTTGAAATTATATCGGCTTTAATGTATATTGGAACTTTGGGTAGCCAAAATAACTTATAGTATTTTTTATAAGATTAAGAAAAATATTTAATAAAAAATATTTTTTAGGTTTTTCTAAAATGCAAGTGATACCAATGTTGCAATACTAGTGGTTAAGCTTTTATGTGGGCTTTTGCTGAATGTCCTACATAACTACATCTGTATCGATATGTACGTGTAAGATTATGTACGAAACATAAACATAATTAATTTTTTTTTTGTTAATAAAAATGCTGTTGCTTTAATGATGTTTTTTATGAATATCCTGCAAAACCGTATTCCGTAATAAATAATTATTTGAGCATAAGTACCTACACCATACACCCCAGCAGGAAGTAACCGGAAAGAAGAATCCTGCGAGGTTTAAGATTTTTGAGAATTTTACAAAGAAAGTATCAACATTTTTATAGAATGATATAACTTATCGTTATATTGCGGATTAAGTGAATCAGCAAAACTGTTTAGAAATTGGTTAGTTACTTTACAAGGGTTACAACTTTGTAAACACATAATTTTATCTCATAAGGCGAATAGGCAATAATCATCCTAAATATACAAAATTTACGGCTATTTGCCTCACTCAGAGACGTGTATCACTCACTAATCGTGACGTGCAACTTACAAAATATTTGCGTACTTATTACTTTGTTCCATTGAGCATTGCAATAGGTTGGGGCGGCAATCTGCCGTAAACCTAAGGCAGCTAGGGTATCAAATCAGCCCCTGAGTGTGGTCGTACTATAGTATAAATCTTCCCAGGTGAATTTTTCGCTTCGAGCCCTTATCTTTCAAAACAACGGTATCGTCATAGTATTAAGGTTCAAATTTAATGTAATGGCTCGAAGCGAAAAATTCACCTGGGAAGATTTATACTATACCTACTTTATATAGCCGCGCATTGAAGGTCGCATAGACTAGAGGGCCTGTATACCGTGGGCAGATGCGGCACTGGAAACCGCGTACTTGTCCTGTCTAAATGGCCGAGGTACCACACTAATTGTTGCGGATTTGTCAGATCAATTTACCAGAATCGTTATTTCTTAGGTAGTTGCAAAATTTCCGTTCGCATTTTTTCCCAGATGCCTTTTTTTCTCAGTATGGTTTTTTACTGAAGCTTATTTACACAATCGCGTTTTCCCAATTTAAATTGACGCAGAAACAGCGGAGCTCCTTCTTCTGTGTGCTTTTGGCCCTTCGGGCTGATGCAACCTTGACATAACCTAAACCTACTTATGTTTCTGTGTCGATTAAAATTGGGGAAAAACGCGATTGTGCAAATAATCTTCAGTAATGCGTTAGATAAAAATTATTTAATTGTAGCATATCAAATTTTAATTGTTTCTCAATTATTCGGTTTGACATTTCTGTATTTAATTTTCATTCAAATGCTCTATTTTATTCATTTATTCTAGATAATTTTCTATTTCTTGAACGTTGACAATGCATCTCTAATTTAATTTTAGTTTAATTCTTTCTTTTAATTTGACTTCATTGTTATTTTAATGTAATTGAATTGAGTTTATTAATGTAATTTTATCTTTATCGTTGTATTTAAATAGAATTAATTTTCTAATTTCATTCGTACTATAAAATATTTTCTGTGTCTCATCTAAAATTGTATTTGCATGCATTTAAGTATGTTTTATCGCAAATAAATGATTGATTTGATTTGATTTGAGTAAAAAACCATAGTGAGAAAAAAAGCATTTGGGAAAAAATGCGAATGAAAATTTTGCTCCCATCCTCGTCGCCACTGAAGTATAGGTAGTATGCAGGAGCACAAGGAAAGAGGCGTGTGTGCGGCTTAACAATTTATTTTGGACTGACGTCACATGGATGATCTTACAACTACCCGATACCTTAATAATAGAGAGCTAAGTACCCACTTAAATACTACACTAAGAAATAAAGATTCTGGTCTTTGATCAATTATAACTGAAGATACACATTGCCGAACAAAATCCCGTTCAAAAAATATCCGAACTTTTTTGTTTGCATAACAATTAAAATCATCACCTACACAGAAATTTGAACCTAGTCTTTACTTCATTACAGTCGAATTTCGGTTGACACTTGACAGCTAAACTTGACAATTTCACGCAACTTACTGAGAAAAAAGAAGGCCACTTTTATCAAAGTGGCGCTCATTTGGCTCGGACATTTTCGGGCGCGCGACTGTGGATCTACAGTTATCAAAGATTCTGGTAAATTGATCTAACAAACCCTTTTATGTTGTGTCATTGGCAAGAGCCAATTAGCAAATACAATGTCGCCAACTGTATCAAACGCAATTCAACCTAAGCATTAACTTTTCCGAAAGTAAATCAAACTTGGACCATTCCATTACGAGAGCAATAAAATAACGAATTTACAACAGCAAGTCGAGTAACGAGATATCGTAAAAATCACTTTCAGAAAATAACGTTTGGCGCTGTAAACACAGTCGTAAAATGCTTTCGAAATAAGTTTCAATATGACAAAGTTTCTATCGGCGACAGCACGAGGTATGGACGGAGAAACTGATATACTTGCATAATGTTACATTGCCTACATTTACTTACATGCTTGTCAAGCTTCGACAGCCTTTCACAAGCACAAGCGTGTTAAGGTCTCCCCAAATCTAAAGACGCGCTATCGGCTTCAGCTGATCTGAAAACCTTTATGTCAACGCAATAAGAGCGAAAAAGACGTCGATCAACTCGGCTCCATTCGGCCCACGTAGCCGAGCCCATCGACGCCTTTTTCGCTCTTTTTTTATCTTTCGTTTCTTTTGAAACAACTGGCAGGTAATCATTTTGTATTAGAACAACTACTAAAACGAAACTTTTATTCCAGTTATAATTCTCACGGCGAGTCTTTTCATTGCTGCCAGAATTATAAATGGTGAACATGTCGCGACAGGCCGGTTGTCCGACTCCATAATCTTATCTAGTATTATAGACAAATATGTGGGCCCTTACGTTAAATCTTTACAAGTTGCACTCCAAGACAATCGTACAAAAAATAGTGAAGATTCAGCGATAGAAAAAGTAATTGAAAAGAAGATCGATAAATTAAAACTAGTCTTAGATACAAATTCAGGCAAGGAAGCCATTGAAAACGACTCCGAAGATGATACTGGCGACACTAAAATAATAGAATTCTCCCCGTTTCCCGACACAAAGAAAAATATCTTAAGAGATAAACATTCTGATCCAGAGCCTGTAAATGACCACTTCAAGAAATATAAGGAGTTGCAACAAAAAGTCAAAGACGTTTTAGAAAAAGAAACGATGTCCGACAAAGCCAAGTCTTTAGTGGCAACAACTTTAGACGAGCTGATTAATGAATTAATGAGCTCTCAGTGCACTTGGAGGAATCGCGCTAAAAATGTAGAGAATCGAAGTCAGGGTAATTTTCTGAAAATTGATAGAAATTTAATGATAGACTCATGGAAAAAGAAATGGGAAGAGTTAATAGACCGGTACTCTCTGGCAACGAAAAAGAGAGAAGGAGACGCGTCTGACTACAAAGAAGTGTTTCTATTCCTTTTAAGACTTCGAGAATTCTTTTTCGAAATTCACGATGAGCTTAATACTTTGAACGGTCTATACAAAGTTAAATGCCAAGTTGTGGATAAAAATAGTAAATCAGACAACCCTAAAAAATTCAAGGTTGTAAGTGAAGGAGAAAGTTTAAGACAGAGTCCTAATCGCGACGAATCCTGTGAACACGTTAAGATTTGCACTGGAGAGTTAAAAAGCTTTTTAGCTGATTATTACGTTAACATTATTGAAACGGTTGATACAGTGTTTAAAAATTATGGAGAGATGTATTTGAGAGACGTCAATACAGCTTCTAGTACTGAGAAACGCTCATTCGTGAGTCTAACAAAAGTAATAAATAAAGCAGTGAATGCAAAAATAAGGAAAGCGTTCAACCAAGAAATTGATAAATTAGTATTGGATGTATATAACAGCACTAAAGTGAAAGTAGGCGCTGTCAGAAAATGTGTTAAAACTACTGCTGGTCAGGTGCAAACATTGACCGCTGATGTTTTAAAAGAGCAGCTTAAACCTTTGGACGCCAAGATGCGTTTAACTGTTAAAAAAGATTTAACAACTACTATAGGTATCGAGATTGATAATCTAGAGAGCATTTTCATAAATAAAATGTGCACAATGTTTCAAACGTGCAATGGAAATATAACTAGGCGGTTTATTATTCCGACAAAAAGGAATAACGATAAAAATACTGTTTTTGTAAAACTTAATCTCGAATTTGACGATGTGGAACCATCGAGGAGGTCTGCAAGTGTACCTAAAGTGAAACGAGAAGAAAATAAACATGCCACCGGATATAACAGATACCAGACATCAAATTCAAAGTCTACTTTCGATCCTGAGAAATACTTGATGAATTATACTGTCACTAGAACAACTTTTTATATCCCTATGAGTAAAGGTACAACTACGAGTAAAACTACAGTAGAAGCAAAGAAAACACACAGCAAGGAAAAAAAAGATTAAACAATTTGAAAGAAAAGTGTATTCTTTTTATTGAAAAGTGACCAGAGTTTGACCTCTGTCTCACCTGATGTTGCAGATGAGGCCGAAGGTGTAGAGTTCACTAAATAGTTCAGTAACAGCCTCTACTCTCTGGCCTTGATTACATTATGTTACATTTACCCAGAAAAGCTATATTACAAGTGCAACATATAATTACACTAGCTGATGCCAGTGCCTTCGCCCCCACTGAAGTAGAACGTGTTTTCACGTAGGAATAAGATAATTTCCCGTGGTAAAAAGTAGCCTAAGTCACTCTCCAGCCCTTCAGCAATGGCAATCAGTCGCTTACATTCGACGTGAAAAAAGGACAAACAAACAAACACACTGTCACATTTATAATATTAGTATGGATTGATGAATGAACTAAAACAATTGGCTAAGTAAAGTTTTTTGAAGAGGTGCTAATTATATTTCTTTTCGACAGTCGGCGTTCTGGAGATCGAGAAACAGCAGCTGTTTTATTTATCTCCTGTTGTTTACTGGAAATATTTTTTTAAGTGTTCGAGATGACATTTGTGAGATTTTACGGCTGACAAGCGGTTCGTGCTCAGTACTAAGAAGAAATAGAAAAAAAAAACGAAGTCAACTGTCAGTTCTGTCAATGTCAAATCGTTTGCGTTTCGTTTGCTTTGCGTTTTGGTGTGCTCAGTGTGATTTTTGGACTATTTTTATCGACCTCCGCATAAAATCCGGACTTTCAATTTTACCGCATTTCTCCACGACCTATGCACGTTAATTGGATCACGATTGAATACTTTCGATCACTATTTTGGAACTGCTTCTTGGACAACGCAAAGCAAACTAAACGCAAACGGTTATATTTCATTTGACATTGACAGAAGCGACAGTTGACTTCGTTTTTTTTTTCTATTTCTTCTTAGTACTGAGCACGGACCGCTTGTCAGCCGTAAAATCTCACAAATGTCATCTCGAACACTTAAAAAAATATTTCCAATAAATAAAAGGAGATAAAAATAAAACACCTGCAGTTAGAGTTGAAGTCGACCACTATCGAAAAAAAATATATAATTAGCACCTCTTCAAAAAACTTTACTTGGCCAATTACTTTGCTCACCCGCGACCTTACAATAGTTAAGATTTGGTGGCATAGCGTACGGTTGTGGTACCAACTCTGAAGATGAGCTCTGGTTGAGTTCGAAACGCGTTAGTGTAATTTGGTGGTGGTGATGGTTGGGTTTGTGTGATTTGTGTGTTCGTACAGTGTGGAGGTGGAGGAACTGCATGGACACGCATTTCTTACATAAACGTAACTATCGTAAGGTCGAGGGTGAGCAAAGTAATTGTTTTAGTTCATTAATATGGACCTCCGCAAAGTAACGCCTGATTCAATAAATTATTTGGATTGATGAAGTTAAACCGTCATAAAAAACGAGGGTTTCTGTGTTGGCGCTAGTATCATGAGGTTTAAATGTTATTCCTCGCCCGCACGGTACAGGTACAGGGGCTGGGGGTTATGACGACAAATGGGGTCGGGAGAGGTGCGGGCGGCAGGCACACGAGGCGCGCTCGCCTGGTCTAGCTATAGTTTCATGTCTGGTATTGGCTTTAATTGGACCAATCACAAGCAAGACTGTACCACCAAACGGACCTTACGATACTATCATCATCTAGCGATATTCCACCCGTCAGAAAACCCTCATTAGAATGATCCTGAGACAACACCGACTTTAATCGGCATTTGATAAAGTTACCAACTTGAAAAGCGTTCCAAATAGCAACACAGTAATAAATAAAGTATGTTCTGTAAGATTTATGAATTTGTAAAGAAACAGCGTCTATCAAAACCAAGGGTCTCGTTTATTAAAAAAGTATTTACAATATGTTTAACTTATCCTATCTCCTAGTCAAGTTGTTTTAAACAAATTACTTGCACCCAACGTTAAAGTTTTTAAATTAACTGTAACTCTTTTTACAACACTTTCGCATTAAAAAACAACGACGCAAGATCTCCACGGATCAATGTATTAAAGACTTGGGAAACATCGTGCGAGTTGATCATCGTGGGGTTAAAACTCAATCAATCACACTCTCAGTACCTACAGTGTATCAACTTAAAATAACACAAAATTCCGATTTAGACCTACCAGAAATTGGATAAAGTCCAAATTAAAACGGCACTTTATTTTGAGTTGATG
The DNA here is from genome assembly GCA_947563465.1 of Archips xylosteana. NCBI lineage: Eukaryota > Metazoa > Arthropoda > Insecta > Lepidoptera > Tortricidae > Archips > Archips xylosteana. The sequence continues at coordinate 17,194,616 of OX387358.1, forward strand.
CGCTGGTGGGGTGCGGTTAAAACACGACCTGTATTTATCGATTTGTTAATATCAGTTATTGCCACAACGATTTGAATCATCAGGTCGTGAATTATTCCGTAACGAATATGGCAAAACCGGAATAAGTATTTAGAGTTTGGTCCTGTCTGCCAGTTTGTCCCAAGCGCCTTACTCGGAAATTTTATACAAATAGAAGAAGGTGATAGATTCTTCGGCTTTCACAAGTGCTTGTTATAGGCTATAACAAAGCCTAAATTTAATAAGAATTCCGGCAGTAGATTTGCATTGTAAATTGCTTCATAAACTTCGCCCACTAAAGTCTTGGATTCTCGTAAAGAAATTGACTGTAGTCCAGCATGATAGGTACAGTAAAATTACATAAAGTTTACCACTGACAGATGATTTGCCTTCATTTCATATTCAACTTTAACGATCTACAAATAGAGCCAATTTTAGATTACTGTTACCCACGTTTGCATATTTTGTAATAGCTACTTTATTTGTATGGTGTTAAAGTTGGAAATGAAATGAAGGCAAGCCATCTTTGGGGTGTGTTTTACAATACCGAAGTACGAAAGACCGAATGTATTAAAACATCGAATGGGTCAAAAGACCGACATTTTTTTCTGAAACCGTAAGCTTTTCAGAATTTATTAAAACGGCATCATACAGAACCCATTAGGTTAGGTTAGGTTTGTTTTATAACAATCTTAAAAAGTTAACGGTTTCAGAAAAAAATCGTGTCGGTCTTTTGACCCATTCGATGTTTTAATACATTCGGTCTTTCGTACTTCGGTATTGTAATACATACCCCATCTGTCAGTGGTAAACTAAAAGTAAATGTATGTACTTCAGTTTCCGCCATGAAACATTAATGAACAGTTGGGAATAACCTAATACCCGTCGGAGTAGACGATGGGAAAGTGCTGGACCCGTCCGCTGGACCAGGCGACGGTAAGGCAGGCGCCGTCGGCAAAGTTCTGCTGAAACGCCATCGTGGACGGCACCTCCAAGTCGAGCCCGGAGATGAAGCAGCTGGAGGAACGGTGATGGTTTAAAGACTTGTCGACAGTGATACTGCAATACCGCGTAACCACCTTTTTCCATAGGGCTTAACTTGAAATGAAGTAACAGGGAAAAATTAGATTAAATTGACCTTATGGTTAAAGCTAGTTACGCGGTATTGAAGTATCACCGACGTTATCGCTCTGGTGATTTGCTAACGTATTGTAAGCGAGGCAAGCGCGCAGGGAGTTCGCCGCCAGTGCGTAACGATTTCACCGCGAATACGTAACGATTTCGTCGCGAGTGCGCAGCGATTCGTCGCGACTATTTGACTGAATCAACTTTTTAGTGCCACCCGTTGCTATGGTTACACAAATTTTGTCCCTTAGACAACCTAAGGCACTGGTCCCACCGCCGCGCCGGCGAGTAAGCGATGAGCTATCGGCGATTTTGTCGTCCAAGGAACGAACAAAAGATAATTGCTCCCGTGTAAATAAAGGAGAGAGGTATAGTTATAGTTCATCGCTGGCTGTTCACCCTGCCGACGAGGACTCTCTCTTCACTAGTTGGTCGCAGCGATAAAAGCTGTCAACGATAAAACTCGCTCAGCGGTACTCGGCGATGAACGTTTGGCGATCAGAGCGATCATTCTACCGTACAATCGCCCGTCGCACTTGAACACTCGCTTATAGCCGAGCGATAAAACTATCGAAACTACACACTCGCTTCTCGCCGCTCGCCCACTCGTTTCTAGTTCTACTCGTTTATCGCTCGTCGCCGTCGCCGGTGGTGGGACCGTGCCTAAACATTTTTCTATGAAATAGTAGGTATGAAAGTGTCACTTGGACAACCGGGGACAGAGTAAACAACACAACAAAAGTTTATTCACCCATTTATGCCCACCAGGCGAGCATTTCTCAAAAACTTTGTACATTTAATTTAGACTTCCAGCGTTTTGGGCACACACACACAGTACACACACGTGATTTGTGATGGGTAACAAAAAACAATAACACAAAAATGCAAACAAATGATTGAAGACATTTTGGGAGGCTGTGTTAGTTATAGGCTTAGTTGCATTCTACTTACCTGTAGATTTCTATGCAAATCAGACCAAAATTAAACATACAAAATTCGTGAGAAATGCTTATGTAACCCCTTCTAACCTCTTCCTTCAATTTCGCGCTACACCTCACTTACCAAGGTGTGATCTTCAGCTGCATCAGAAGACTCGTGGTGCAGAAGACGGCGACCAGCGCAGACTCCTCAAACAGCAGAGCCAAGTACCGTCCCGAAGGGTCCCAGCACATATCCAGGATGGGACCCCCGACGGCCTCCCCGGAGGCCAGTTCTACTTTAGTCACGTCCAGGACTGGGAGGGCTTTGCTAGTTTGAGCACCTGAAAATATAATAACATAGGTATGTAATGTAGAGTAGGTCTCTTAGAAGGTTCTAAAAGAGCGTTTCCACCAGAGCTGTACAAGGTAGCTAATGAACTAAAACAATTACTTTGCTCACCCGCGACCTTACAATAGTTACGTTTATGCAAGAAATGCGTGTTCATGCAGTTCCTCCACCTCCACACTGTACGAACACACACAAATCACATAAACACAACTATCACCACCACCAAGCTACACTGACGCGTTTCGAACTCAACCAGAGCTAAGCGTTGTGCGAGGAAATAGTCCACCAAAAGGAATACTTAATTTAAACTATGAAGGGTTCTAATTGTTGGATTTATCCTCGCATACGGCTCTGCTGACGCTAACGTTCCGTTAACTACGCTTAAATCTCAATCTTTCTGTTGGTGAAGTCCACAACCAAGCATATTTTTAGTAAGTATTCAATACATACTAAAAATATGCTTAGTATTAAACATGACAAACATTTTTTTACATTTATGTTTATGGTGGGATCATCACTACATGACAAATATTATGCACTAAACTGTCAATTCGTGACGTACAGGGCACGTCACTTCGTTCGTATTATGGCGATCTAGAGGTTAAATAATGTCTCTTAGGCCGGCTTGCGCGGACCTGGGTTAGCAACTTAACTCCGAGTTAACTGCCAACCCAGGGTTAACAAAGTGTCAAAATGAATGGAACTGTCATTCTTAACCCAGGTTTGCCGATTTAATTTTTTAACCCTGGACTGTGCAAGTGGCCCTTAGTAGACCCTTACCATTCATAAGGCCCGTGTTGCTCAAGCAGTACACTACGGGTTCCCCCTTGGCCGCGAACAGGAGCACGCTGTTGGGGCCCCAGCAGGCCGCCACGGCGCGGCCGCCGCGCGCGCACCAGCGCTCAGGGAGCCACTGCTTCGTGTCCCACACCCTGAAGACAAGAAGCAGCTTTCAAAAGTTGCTGAACGACATGCTGGATTTTTTCTTAGTAGGGGGCCATCCATAAAGTACGCTAGTATAGCTAGCAGTTGCCACCGTAAAGCAATAACATAGCAATTAGACTATTAATAACTATAAATTGAAAAATTTAAAAAACCCCAACGCAATTAAGTCTAAGATCCCTTCCGCTGCATACAAAAGAGCTGATAACTTTGAAACGGCTGAACCAATTTCGATGACACATGTCTAAGAACCATCGCCAAGAAACCTGCTTTCAAATATAAAAAACCGCATCCAAATCGGTTCACCCGTTTAAGTTATGATGCCACAGACAGACAGACACACATAGAGGTCAAACTTATAACACCCCTCTTTTTGTGTTGGTGGTTAAAAAGAAAACATTTTAGTTTAGCCCTGAAAACCAGATTATTCAAATTCAAATTCATGCCAGATTGTCGATAATTATAAAAAGGACTGCACTCCACTGGGAGTAGCTCCCTACTCATACACCCCTTACCATTGCATTTGCTTATAGGCCGCAGGGCGATTGCAAGATTAAACAGGTCAAAAAAATTGTTGCTTTGTTACAAATAAATATCACAGGACAATCCACACCCCACTTAGTCCCAAAGTAAGCAAAGCTCGTGTTATGTTTCTAGGCAAGGGATAGCGACACAGTACTAGTGTTCTAAAAACTCAACAACAAATATTCATACTTTTCATACAAATATCTGCCCTGACTGGGAATCAAACTCAAGACCTCAACCTTTGTTGTTGGGTTCTCTAACCACTAGTCAACAGCTGCTAAGAAGTAAATCCTGACACATTGCGCAAACTATAAAGTTTCGGAATATTGACAATATCAACCATACAAAAATAAATGCTATACATACTTGTTGCGTGTGACATTACAGTAACTACAGCTTACTATCCGGTTGTCAATACCCGTCTGATCAAATCCAGCATTATACCAAAGAATACAGTTATATCAAATGTTATTATATATATCTATCATCACACTCATGCCATGCCCCTGCTATCTACCAATTATAGAGATGAGGGATTGTAATAGGATTGAGGACTTGATACATTTTTTGGTGGAATGTATACACACCAAGGATAACCGTGAGACATATTTGACTGATTTAGACCTTTTTAATGGGGCAATGAATATTGTTTTGAGTTGTCCTGTATCGGAAGATGCAATACAAATATACAGGTTCATCAAACATTCCTTTGCAGCCAGAGAATCTGGACATAGCGGGAGAAGTGTTTGATGAATTTGGCCAATGAGTCTCCCAATGAGGCTGGCATACTCACACAGGTGCACTTAAGCCTCGAAAAAAAAAAAAAATAGAGATGCTACCCTCAGCAAATTACCTGAATATAATAGATGATGTGGCAGCAAACACTTTGGTGGCATCAAACGACCAGCGCGAGAACACAATACCACCTCCAGCAACCCGTCTCAAGGGCACAGCAGTCTCCATGCTGACGTCCCACACTAGCATGGAGGTATCGGCTCCGCAGCAGCTGATAAGGAGGTCCCCGTTCGGAGACCAGCTCACATCTGTCACGGGGCTGTGGTTGGGCCTGGAATGAGAAATTTCTCAGCTGTAACATTACAACTACTTATGACTAGATACAGTAAAATTACATAAAGTTTACCACTGACAGATGGTTTGCCTTCATTTCATATTCAACTTTAATAACCTACAAATAAAGCCAATTTTAGAATACTGTTACCCACATTTGCAGATTTTGTAATAGCTACTTTATTTGTATGGTGTTAAAGTTGGAAATGAAATGAAGGCAAGCCATCTGTCAGTGGTAAACTAAAAGTAAACATATTGTACCAGATTATAACGCAATTGCATATTTAGCCCATTTTCATCTAACATTGCATATTTTACCTTAAACCTTGTGATAATGCATACTTTCACAGGTTAAATTGCAATATTTCTGTGTAAGATAATTAATGACTCATTGCCAGAACCAATAAGTGCTAACATAGCACCTAAATTTAAATACTGCTTGGTTGCCTCAGTATGTGGAACAGTCCTTTTGCACTAGATAAAATATTTTGAGTGATTAAAGGCAAGAACGTTTGGAACGTACCTCATTGTTATCGTCTACAAGATACAAAATGTTAAATGTTTAATTCTTAATTACTGTTGATATCTTACTAATTGTAGGTATGTGATTTTTACATAAAGACTCATACATTAAGATGCATGAAGAAAATTCTATTTACTTTTTAATTTAATGTTGCATATTTTTACAGTTTTCATGCATATTTCATAATTTGGTAGTTTCAAAATATTTCATTAAGTAAACCTTACTTTGAACATAAAACTACTGTTAGACTCACAACTACTGTCAACTCTAACGTGTGACTCCAAGAAGAAGGGCTACAGATTAGCCCAAATCATGTTGAGCTATACTCGATCATAGACGTGAGTTCTCCGTACTTTTTCGCTATAAACTAAGTTAATAGAAAAATTCACTTACTGCTTTAAGACAACAGCATTACTCGAAGATGGCTTAGTAAATGTCGAATTTGGGTCAACAGTCCAGACAATCACACCCTGCTCGCATCCCACAGCTATCTCCGATGCCGAGTATGGTCTCCAACTCAAGGATGACACATGGCCTTGGGCTTTGCACTTCAACATCGGCACAAACCCCGCTTCGGTACAGTACACTCTTATATTGTCGTCTGTAGTCGCTACAGCAATTTTTGTTGTATGCGGGTGCCATGCTAAGCATTTAATAGGTGCACTACCCCAGTTTCTTGTTCTAGAATAATTTGACACAATCTTAGGCCCTATATCCTTCAAATGAGGCTGCATGAAGTAATGAAAGGCAGTGAACACATTGGCGACTTTTAATATGTATGATGCAGCTACTGATAATACTGGGTTCTCCCGATTGACGCTAGGGTCTGCTGCTAGACTAAGAGCCTCTAAAAACCCTTGTTTGTACCACACACTAGTTATTTTCTTCAATAAATTATCGTCGACATCGATGTACATTGAAATGTTTTCGTCCGTCACTCGTTGGTGATGCACATCCCTAGTCACGTTTATTACGGGGTGGTTCTTAGTCTGAAATAATGAGAAAACAATTTGTAAATATAAAACTGTGCTGTACAGGTTTATTATTGCCGCTAGGAGGTTAACCTTACGTTAACTTACTGTGTTGGTAAAAGTTGTCACACTTCCGTAGCGGCTGTCCCCACAGCAGTACACTTCATTTAATTTGCAGAAAGCAGTTTCATCTGGTCCCGGTAATTCGGGAAATCCATGAAAAGCAGACATTTTAAACAACGTTTTTAATGATAAACGGCCGGCAATGTTTCAAAATACAACTGACATGACAGCTATGCTATCTGACTGACACTGACAAGTTCAAGTTGTCATTTTTGTTGTTTTTAATTTAACCCCACACTCAGAAATGCAAAAGAATTTAGCTTATGCCGATTACAGTGTCAGAGATGAGTGAAACTACGGCTGAAACCAAGTCTTTTATATTATATTTTAAAACTCCTGAAAAATTCAAACTCAGTCAAAGCTATTTATATATTTAGTAAGTTTATGCAGTTAAAAAATATTGAATAATGAAACTGATTAATTTTATTCCATTGACTTACGATCGATATTGATCATTTTCAGGTCAAAAAATATTGAATAGAAGTGAAAAAGCCATACTTTAAGTTTATTATTTTGTAATATCTTATCGTATACATTCATTTTACAGGTAACCAGTAGGTAAGTACTGTAAGTACTATATAATTTTTATGTACCCACGGCCTCTTGAAACGATTGTTGTATAGGTACTTAAATCAAAAAGTCGTGCCGTTTGTTTTTAACTCGCTTTTTAGGGTTCCGTACCCAAAGGGTAAAAACGGGACCCTATTACTGAGACTTCGCTGTCCATCCGTCTATCTGACTGTCTATCTGTCTGTCTGTCCGTATAGTCTGTCTGTCCATATGTCCGTCTGTCACCAGGCTGTATCTCATGAACCGTGATAGCTAGACAGTTGAAATTTTCACAGATGATGTATTTCGGTTGCCGCTATAACAACAAATACGAAAAAACAGAATAAAATAAATATTTAAGGGGGCTCCCATACAACAAACGTGATTTTTTGCTCGTTTTTGCTCGATATTGATAACGGCAACAGTTAGGTATTAGTTATGTATTCCCTTTAAAAATAAGTAGTTAAAATAAAATAAAACAAATATTTAAGGAGGGCTCCCATACAACAAACGTGATTTTTTTGCCGTTTTTATAGATAATGGTCGGAGTCGCAATAATAAAATGGTAACATCGAGCTGATCTGATGATGAAGTCGGAAGCTAGGCTTTAGAATTCCAAGATAAAACAATTTAATGTAACTTAACTTAGCCGTGTTTCGGGTTGTTAGATATAGTCTTAGGGGATCATCTTTTTTAATCCAGTTTACCATTATTTTACCATTAGTTATAGCGTGTTTTTAGTTCTTACTGTAATTATTATTTTTCATTACTGTTTTAGGACTAAATCGCAGAACACAGAATATTTTCACATAAGCTTCAACAAGGACGATAATTCAGTTTCAATATCCTGTGTGGCTTGATCGTCGAAAAAACACAAAATTAAAAAATCTTACTTATTTTCAATACTTACCTAGTTAATAAGTAAAGTACCCACTTTTCCCGCTTCTATAGTAGATATATGTTAAAAATAATATTCTTCAACTACACCCCATCACCAGCCTATATACTATACGTCCCACTGCAGGGCACAGGCCTCCCTTTCAGAATGAAAGCGGTTGGGCCGTAGCTCCCACGCGGGCCCAGTGCGGATTGGGAACTTCACACATATCATTGTATTTCTTCGCAGGCGTATGCATGTAGGTTCCCTCCGATGTTTTCCTTCATCGTAAAGCTCGTGGTAAATTTCAAGTATAATTTCGCACATGAATTCCGAAAAAGTCAGAGGTGCAAGCCCGGATTCGAACCCACGACCCTCTGCTTGAGAGGCAATAGGTGAAACGACCAGAGGCCGTATTGTCTAACGCTTTTGACGCTAGCCTTCGCTTTCACCGTCTCTTTCTGTCACCATCTTATACCGTTTGACAGAAAGAGATAGTGATTGCGAAGGCAAGCGTCAGAAGTGTTAGACAATAAGCCTACAGGCCACCATGGCCTATTAATAGTACTTATTAAAAATATACCAACTTGAATTTATGAAAGTGTGCAAAAACAACAATGAAAACCGCAATCCCAGACTCAAAGAAGAAAGGCAGCTTTTGAATTATGAAACGCTAACTTTTAATATTTCTCCCACCCCCTTGAGGAGAGGCGGTGGGTGGAAAGATAAATAAAATACCTAAGTGTCACTTTTTCACCACACTCTTCAATTTATAAGTGTTTATTCAACCATAAAATACCCTACTTTGCATAGACCGCTAGTAGTAAAAAACCGGCCAAGAGCGTGTCGGACACGCCCAAGATAGGGTTCCGTAGCCATTACGAAAAAATCGAGTAATATTTTTCTAAGGATTTCGTACGTACGGAATCTTCCAAGTTAGGTATCATCAATACTTTGAAAAAAGCTCGTATCTCAAAATCGTTAATCTGGCAAAGTGAACTTTATTACGCGCATATCAAGTTTCAGTTTTGTTTACATGCTGTTTTGAGATACGAGTTTTTCAAAGTAGTGACGGTATACCTATAGGTATAATAATACCTTAGGCTACTATTTACTCTTAAACTACAAATAATTCCCAAGCAATCTTAGCCGCTATAATTTTCCTTGTAAATTTAATATATTTACTACCATTTTGAATTTTTTCAAATTTTTCCACCCTACAGTTTAGATTTTAGAGGGGGGGGGGACGGTCGATTTTAATGAAATTTTTCACTTTAAAGTTGAATATTTCGCAAACAAATCACTGAATACAAAAATCATGTAAGCAACCCCCCAATGGTTTTAAAAGACCTATCCAACGATACCCCATACTATAGGGTTAGTCGAGAAAAAAAAATCACCCCCACTTTACGTCTATGGGAGGTACCCTAAAAAAAATTTTTTTAGTTTTTTTTATTTAACCACTTTGTCGGCGTAACTAATATATATATTCATGCCAAATTACAGTTTTCTAGTACTAACAGTCTCTGAGCTTAGCCGCGGACAGACAGACAGACGGACAGACATGGCGAAACTATAAGGGTTCCTAGTTGACTACGGTACCCTAAAAAAGGTATATTATAAGATCGCCAGCGTACGAATCATTATAATGTAGTGGTAGATTTATTGCCAGGGTCGTGCGATTTATAAGGAGCGGGTGACAGGAGTGTAATTGATTCTTTGCACTGGCAACTTTGCATACATTGAGGTGGGAGGTGGAACGGCGAATTTGAAATTCTTCGCAGGTAGAACATTAATTTAAAGTAAGCTTGCGACATTATAAGAGTTGGATTTGTAGAGCAGATTACTTCACGTTTGCGAATAGAGAATTCATTTTGTAGAGTTAGTAGGTAGTACCTAACTAGGTAGGTAGGTACTTAGTCAAAGTGCGTGACATATTGCTCTCTTTTCTTCAAGTCTTCTTTCTTTTGCGACACCAAGAAAGTACCAGCGCAAGTGATGATAGTACCCTTATTTTACAGGTACCTACTATGGAACCAGGGCTTGGAACTAAATAGTGTTCCTACTTAGCTTGAAATACTGGCGGTAAACGCAACACAATCCAAGTAAAGAAAAAAAGTCTCAAGTCACTGAACCCTGCAAGATCATTTTGCACCAATGAAGTACCTACCTAGAAAACTTGCTTTGCTTTCGAAATTTCCGGAAAGCTTTCCATTACCACTTCCATGAGTTTACAATGACCGTACTCGATAGCGACTGCGTAAATGATTTGTATGGAGACTCCATACAAATCATTTACGCAGTCGCTATCGAGTACCGTCACTGTAAACTCATGGTAGTGATACTTGGTAACCCCTGTAACTATAACCTAATGGCTAAAGTATAAAATGAATACGGAAACCTCAGTTCGGGAGTCTGACTAGCGCCTGTTCGGTTTTAAAATGGTTCCATGGGATATTTCGGAGTCACGATTTGATTGTCAACTCAAGTGTGGCATGAATTCACCCGATGATAATCTGTTAATCAGGTATAAATGGAAATTGAAAAATCAATCAAGTCCTCACTCCTCAAGAGCTATAATCCGAATTATAATTAAACCAATCTCTGATTAGATTTGCTACGATGTGCCTAATCACAATTTGCTGAACGTCAATCAAAAATGACGGTAAAGTTTCCTCTAAAGAACATGCAAGTCTTACTAACATTATTTATTCTTACGACTTTATCTTATTCTAGTGGTTTTCATGCTGGGTCAGAAAAGCATTACAACGTAAATAATAATTTTAGAAAGTCATCATATAACGATGCATTAGATGTGGTAAAGGTGAGAGTCCCATTCTCTTTTAAATTCTAATTTACAAGTATCCTCTCAGAATGAGAATGCTTGGGTCGTAGTCTGCGCGGGCCCAGTGCTGATTGGGAAGTTCATGCACCAGTGGCGAAGGGTAGGTACCAACAACCCGATTCCCCCCGGGTTGACTAAACTTTTGAACACATTGAAGTTACCAAACGCTTCTCTTCCATTACTGCACTTTCAAGACGAGGATAAAATGGAGTTTTTGTGCTCCGGCTTTACTTGCAAAAATTTTTACGCCCCGCCACTGTCATGCACACCATTGAATTCGCAGGAGTGCGCCAGTTTCCTGAGTATGTTTGTCTTCATCGTAAAGCTTATGGTTTTCAAATATTTCGCACATAAATTTCAAAAACTGCGATGACCGAGCTTGAATCCATGACTCTTTGATCAATTATAACTGAAGATACACATTGCCGAACAAAATCGCCTTCAAAAAATGTCCGAACTTTTTTATTTGTTTGCATAACAATTAAAATCATCACCTACACAGAAATTTGAACCTAGTCTTTACTTCATTACAGTCGAATTTCCGTTGACACTTGACAGCTAAACTTGACAATTTCACGCAACGTACTGAGAAAAAAGAAGGCCACTTTTATCAAAGTGGCGCTCATTTGGCTCGGACATTTTCGGGCGCGCGACTGTGGATCTACAGTTATAATTGATCAAAGCCATGACTAGTACATTCACAGAACAAACATTTGCAAGAATAGCTCTCTGTTAAAAAATATGTTTAAGGCATATTTTGCTAGGTTGCATTGCAATGTATTATTATTTAAAGTCACTTTAGCATTGTTATTTACCTATATAGCCATGCATGTGGTTGTGTTGATTAGGTCATTTCATTCAAATGTAATAATAAAATCTGGAGCGAATTAATCTCAAACTCAACCAAACTCTCCCTTTACGCTTAGTTCGTTCGGTGGTATTATAATTGCCACTAATCCCTTTCTCCCGCCATCCTTTTGACTTCTTGGTATAATAATAATAATAATATATTTATTTATTTAGGCAATAATCCCATTCACAATTACAATAATACAGGTCACACAATACAATACAATAGAACATTACACTGGAATATAATAATAATAATAATACAATTCAACATAATTAAATACAATACAATTCAATTCAATATAATCCAATACAATCATTATTATGTCACTAAATGGTATAACCCAGCTAAAGTTATTTTTAATTATTTTGACACAATACCATACTAAATGAGGGGTAGGTAGGTACAGTCATCATCAAAAGTAGCTGGTCACTTTCGTACTTTGTCGCAATAACACAAATTGTCAATCATGTATGACATTTGCACCTGACTGTAAAGCGACAAGGTACAAAAGTGACCACCTACTTTTGATGCTGACTGTACACGGAAAGGACATGTCTAGTCAACTCTAGTAATCTAAGCAACTTTTTGAGTTATAGCGGTTTAATGAACTAAAACAATTACTTTGCTCACCCGCGACCTTACCTTGCGGGTGAGCAAAGTAATTGTTTTAGTTCATTAATATGGACCTCCGCAAAGTAACGCCTGATTCAATAAATTATTTATAGCGGTTTGAAAGTTAGTCATCATGAACAATAACTATAGTAACCATTTCTTTAAAAGTGAAAAAACCGGTTGTCTTTAAATTCGATATAGTCGATAGTTTAACGTGACAACGTCATAACAAAACATTGATGAAATGATTGCATACTTTTGCCAATTGTGCCTTTCGCTCGCTCGTGCCGCGCTCTCGCTCCGATCGTTCATCGGCTCGAGCATAGCGGGTTTAACGGGAGGCGAAACGGGCCATTGCGTTATGTACGTTACACTGAGTCATCCTTTTTCGTGCGTGCAGCCGGCGTTCATCGATTTATTAGACGTTGTCATGTCAAAAAAGTATAGTATTTTCGGCTCTATATCTAAATCCCTAGTGATTGATTTAACTCTTTTTATTTAAAATCTATTAATTGTTCTGGATTTTTATAAAACAAACCTAACCTAATCTATAGAGTTCTAGAGGATAATCACAAAAAAGTTCCTGAAAAATTCACGGTTTCCGAGAAAAAAAGTGTTAGGACAAACGATCATTAGGACAAACATTACATAAGGACAAACGATGTTAGGGATTTAGAATGAGACCCAGTATTTTCAGATCATCATCATCATCATCCCAGACTGAGAGGGGTTGGTCCGTAGTTCCCACGCGGGCTCAGTGCTGATTGGAAACTTTCACACACACCATTGAATTTCTTCGCAAGCTCGTGGTAAATTCCAAATTTAATTTCGCACATAAATTCCGAAAATATAAAATATATAAATATAAATATAAATATTAGGGGACAATCTTACACAAATCGATCTAGTCCCAAACTAAGCAAAGCTTGTACTATGGGTACTAGACGACGATAAACATACTTATATAGATAAATAAATACTTAAATACATAGAAAACATCCATAACTCAGGAACAAATATTCGTGCTCATCACACAAATAAATGCCCTTACCGGGATTTGAACCCAGGACCTCTTGCTTCGTAGGCAGGGTCACTACCAACTAGGCTAAGCTAGGCTAGGCTAAGCGGTCGTTAAATATCAGAGGTGCGAGCCGGGATTTGAACCCACGCACGACCCTCTGCTTGAGGCCATGCGTCAAACCACTAGGCTACCACGGCTTTCAGATATCCATATTTAATGCAGTGGTAATAGTACTTTGCGAGCTCTACATTTTAATATTATACTCTCATTTTTCAAAAAAGGTGACTGGGCGTGTTATTCCCGTGTATCCTTCCGGTGCCCCTTTTCTCCCATAAAATTTTAAGTTATAATGTATCATTAGTCATAATCGACGTTAGTCATACAGTGATTTATTTCTGAAAAGGTATTTTTTTCAGGACTTATTTAAATGCCATCTTATAGAATGCAGTAGGTTAGGTTAGGTTTGTATTATAACAATTCCCAAAAATAAATTGTTTCAGAAATAAATCACTGTATAACTAACGTTGATTATGACTAATGATACATTATGACTTAAAATTTTATGGGAGTCATTATAGAGCCGTATCCTTGAAATAAACTGTTTTGTTCTTCAGGAATCAGCCATTCATTCCGATGACATCCTAACTGTGCTTAATTTACTAAACAAACTCTATCAAGAAACCGACGTCAGACCCAAAACCAAGAGACGTCATGGGAACAGGAGGCCCAGCGTGGAACTTGGTCCTGGCACCATAAAATCACCAATCCTGAAATACCCCGAGAAGTATTTTGAGAACAAACTGAAGCACTTGATCAAGCTGCAGAAGCAACACGAAGAACAGAATAAAGATTTGAATGGTTTACGTTGGTTTTAATCGTGAGACTCTGGGAAAAAATTGGTTTTCAAAAGATTCTTTCCAATTACAACAACGTTATTTTGTTCACCATTCAAATTTCGTTATGTTATTCAGTATGAGCATTCATAATCATTCATCATTCATTTTATAGGACATCATCATCCCAGCCTTACGTCCCACTGCAGGGCACAGGCCTTCTCTCAGAATGAAAGGGTCGGGCCATAACTCCCACGCGGGTCCAGTGCGGATTGGGAACGTCACACACACCACTAAATTTCTTCGCAGGTGTATGGAAGATTCCTCGCGATGTTTTCCTTCACTGTAAAGCTTAATAAAAAAAAAAAAAAAATAAAAATAAAAATAAAATAAGCCTTTATTGCTGTAAGTTTTAAAATTTGTTTTACAAGTAATAATAATAAAAAAATAATAAAAGTTGAAAAATAGAGGTAATAAAAAAAAACTTAAACTAATTTGAAATATCTACATTTGTTTGTTCACCCCTCTTCACAGCTTGTCTTTCGACAAAGGCCTCCTCTAAGGTTTTCCATTTGTTTCTGTCTTTTGCTATACATAGCCATTTTGGACCCGCTACTTTCTTCAAATCGTCCTCCCATCGCTTTGTTTGTCTTCCCTTGCTTCTTTTACTGTCCCTGGGGTACCATTCGGTTATTATTCTGGTCCATTTTTCTTTCTTTTCTCTCAGCATGTGTCCCGCCCATTGCCATTTTAATTTTCTGCAGACTGATTGTGCTTTTCCGAACTTGGTCCTATCTTTTATTCTTTTTAATTGTATTTTATCTCTTCGCCTTACTCCCAATACGCTTCTTTCTATTCCATTTTGACAGATATTAATTTTATTTTGTTGATGTTCTGTTAAGGCCCAAGTTTGGCAAGCGTATGTCAGGCATGGCAGGATGCAAGCATTGAAAACTTTTCGCTTCTCCGACATTGGTAACTCTTTATTTTTCATTATTTCGCTCAATGACCAGAATCTCTTCCAAGTGTTAGCTATTCTCCTTTCAATTTCTTTCTGCATGCTTTCTGTTGGTGATATTAATTGCCCTAGATAAATGTACTCGTTTACGTATTCTATCTCTTGATTATTAATTGTAATAGCTTCTTTTATTGGAGAATTGGTCATTATTTTTGTCTTTGTTGTATTCATTGAGAGACCTGCATTTGCGCTTTCATCTGACAGTTGTTGCAACATTATTTCCAAGGTCTTCGGACATTCTGCAAAAAGTATTAAATCGTCAGCGAATCTCAAGTGACTTAATTTTTCTCCGTTTATATTCAGTCCAAAATTATCCCAACTCAGTCTCCTAAAAATCATCTCTAGTACAGCTGAAAATATCTTCGGTGAAATAGGGTCGCCTTGACGGACACCTCTTTCAATTGGGAACTCATCTCCTGTTCTTTCCAGTTTTATTTGTGCTGTACTCTTCTCGTAAACTATTTTTAATAGGCGTATGTACTTTTTATGGACTCCTTGTTGCTCTAAAGATTCCCATATATAGTGGTGTTCCAAGGAATCAAACGCTTTATTGAAGTCTACAAAACCCAGATAGTATATTTTATTGTATTCTTTGTATTTTTGTAGTATTTGCCGTAGGGCGTGAATGTGGTCTATAGTCGAAAAGTTTCTTCTAAATCCAGCTTGCTCCTTCGGCTGATTTTCATCTAGTGTGTTAGTTAGTCTAAAAAGGAGTATTTTTGAAAAGATTTTATATATATTAGACATTGAGCTTATCGGCCTGTAATTGCCGATATCTCCTTTGTCTCCTTTTTTGTGTATTAAAAAAAATTATTGACTTCGTCCAATCTTCCGGGATAATTTCTGTTTTAATTATTGTGTTGAATAAATCGGTTAACTTGGGGACAATCACTGGCATTGATATTCGAAGAAGTTCGTTAGAGATATGGTCGGGACCGGGCGCTTTTCCTAATTTCTGCGTCATAATAGCTCTTTCAGTTTCTTCATTTAGAATAAGTGGTATAGGTTCAGAATCTTGCGTATCGTCAGTCACAGTCGTAATGAGTTTATCACTTTTACTTTGGTACAAGTTCTTATAATATTCTGTAGCAATATTTAGTATTTCAATTCTTTTTCTAGTACATTTTCCCAGTCCATTCTTCATATTTAGCAACCAATTTTTCTTTAACTCTAATTCTTTGAATGCTTTCTTTACTCCACCTGTTTTCTTGATATGATATTGGAAAGTGTTTAACCTTTTCTGCTTTCTGTCTTTCCTTATATTTTCGTTGATCTTTTTACTTATCTCTGCAATCTTTTTACGTTTCTCTCTATTTTTCGTTCCTTGTAAAAGTATTTTTCTTTCATTAAGTAGTTGAGTTGTTTCGGCTGATATTATTGCTTTATTATTTGAATATACTTTACGAGCTTCAGTTTTGAGGGTGTCTACAAAGTCGCAATATCTCATCTGAATTGATCTACTGTATTCCTTTTCTTCCCTACTATCCAGATTTTTCTTTAAGTTTTCTATTAACTCCACGTTATTTTTAATGTTCACATAAGGTACCGATTCAGCTTGTAGCATTCTACTTTTCTTTACATGTGTCCCTCTTAACGTCGCTCGTATCATTTTATGGTCTGAGTTAAAATTTAAATTATGTATCAATGAAACATCTTTAAAAAGTCTTGGTTTATTAGTTAAAATGTAATCTATTTCATTTCTATATAGTCCATTTGGGGAAGTCCACGTCCACTTCTTATTCTTTTTCTTTTTATAGAAACTATTCATGATACTTAGTCTATTTTCTAAGCTGAAGTTCACTAGTCTTACTCCATTTTTGCTCCTGGTGCCATAACCGTGCTTTCCTACAGTATACTCTTCACCTTTTCGGCATTCCCCAATTTGACCGTTGAAGTCGCCCATTACTATTACATTTTTGTGAGCTGTCTCAATAGTTTTTTGTAATTGTTTATAGAAATCTTCTACTTTGTTTACATCTTCTTTTTTATCTGCTTCAGTTGGTGAATAGGCCTGAATTATTGACCAAGATTCATCTTTGCTGTTTTTTAAGGGAAGTTTTATGTTGAGTATTGCTAACCTTTCTGATATTCCTTTCAATTCCTCAATTCGGTCAGCATATTTCCGTTTTATCAAAAAGCCGACGCCATATTGCCCTGGTGTTTCTCCTTTGTAATGTAATATAAAGTTTCCATGGTCTTCTATTCCTTCTCCTAGTCTTCTCATTTCACTTATTCCGATAATATCCCATTTAATTTCTTTTATTGCTGTTTCTAGTTCAATGAGTTTTTCTGTGGTTCGTAGTGATCGTGTATTAATCGACGCTATATGTATGTCGCAATTGCTTTTACCTTCCCTTGTTTCGTTGCTTGTACTTAGAGGGTGTTGGTCGTTCTCCCCACGGGGACCAGCCGGATTGGGGAATATGAGATTTGTTTTATTTTTAATTGTTATAGTTATATCAGTTTTTGGTTTTTGTCTTCTGCCGTTATTTAGTTTTTTGACTTATTTTCTGTTTGTGAGGGTACCCTGTTTTTCATGGTTTCAAATGGATTACTTCTATAAAGTTTAGCGGGCTTGGCTACACTGTCTATTTTGTGAGCTTTGCTGAAGTTGCTTGGGGATGTAGAGGGTGGTGAAGAGGGAACTCTTTTTCTCTTTTCCTTCTCAGACTTCTCCTTAATTATAAGTTTGCCATTCCTTATGATCGCATACTTTCCAGATGCTCTAGCATCTTTTAGCGCTGGAATCAGGGACTTTCTTGTTTCAACCTCTTCCTTTGAAAAGTCTTCCGTAATGAAAGTTCCTTCTGGGAAGTTCTTCCTGTTTTTCAGAATTTCGTTTCTGCGCCATGAAAGAGTGAAAATGACCTTAATAGGTCTGGCTTTGCTATCGGTCTTTTTTCCTAATCTATATAATTTACTGATTTCCCATTTATCCCATTCATGCGTTTCATTCTGTGCTTTAATATTGGTCTTGTTGAGCAGTTCAAGGACCATATTTAATAGTTCAGAGTTGTTAATTTCTTTTTCTTCCACCCCATGTAAAATTATATTGTTTTTCCTTGCTTCTAATTCCAGATAATTTATTTTAGATCGCAATGTCTCCACTTCGTTTTTTAAAGCTTCATTTTCCAGCTTGAAGGGTAACAAGTGTTCATCTAAAGTTTTGGTAATAGTTTCTGTTAAGATCTGCATTTGTTTGTTGTTTTGTTTTTCCATCTCTTCCTTTATATTGGACCATAGTAATTTCATTTGTTCTTCCATTTTATTATTATTATTTACAGATTTTTATTCATGCAAGTTTGATATAAATTTTTTTTCCTACCAAATAGTAGTTTTTCTTTTTGCTGGCAACCTCCGGTGCTCAATCAACTCCTCTTTTTTTGACAGCTGACAAACGAACAAACGCTGAACCGTCAACTATGTCCAGTCTACCCACAACACCAAAATATTTATTATCAATTATCGATGGTTTATTCCACTTTATAGCACTTTACGCCTATATTTTATTATTTGATTGTGTCCCGTATCGAAGTTATGTTGCGATAGACGCGTTTTAGTTCCGATCAATTCACTTTAGCACAATATTACGTATTAAAATGCGAAGACGCGCGCTACGTAGTTGTTTCCAGTATGACAGTTTTTGGTAAATTTGGTTTTTTGGCTTAATAGCTTATGGTAAATTTCAAATGTAATTCCTAAAAACTCAGAGGTGCGAGCCCGGGCTCGAACCCACGACACTCTGCATAAAAGGCCGTAGGTCAAACCGCTAGACTACCACAATTTCTAAGACGACGATTTGCAATATTACTACTCCTCTGGCGCAACAACCCAAAGTGTGTCATGATCTCCAATACGAGTGCACGCCAAAGATCCCGGTCCTGTGCCATCTCTAGCCAGTCACCAGTCTCAAGCTCGCGCAGATCCGCCTCTATCACCATCGACCAACGGGACGCCGCCCTGTTGGCTTACCATGGTAGGCCCTCTTCACTGCACGACGGTCGTGCATACGCTCAAGATGGCCTAGCCTGTGAGCTCTGGTCACTGCAATTATGTATTTTGTGTGTTTGCAATATTAGTCGGATATTATTAGAACGGGTTCTCTATGATTTCGCATAATTTTATAAGTTTTAATTTTTCATAATTAACGTTAGTCATAAAGTGATTTATTTCTGAAACAGTTTTTTTTCGGAATTGTTATAAAACAAACCTAACCTACTTAATTCTACATATAAGACAGCATTATATTGCTACCTAAAGTTAACAACAAAATGTATAAAACAGTGATTTCAATTCTGCTGTCAAGATTTTTAATAAACTCCCCATTGAAATTAAAATGTTGGATGGTAATAAATTTAAAATCAAACTACGTAGCTAGCTTATTGAAAAAGTTTTCTATAACTTAAAGAAATTCTTTGATAACAAAGATTCAGTAGGTAGGTTAACTATTATAGTTAAACAGATCTTAAAACATATTTTATTGTAACATAAGTCTTAAGTTTAATTAATATTGTATGCCTGTATGAGCAACTGTTGTTACCTAACTACCTCTATTTTTTACACACAGATACCTATATTTTTTACAGATTAGTACACAGTTATACAATAAAAATATTCTGATTCTGATGGAATTTAAAAAAGTCCTGAATAAAATACTGTTACAGAAATAAATCACTGTATGGTATGACTAACGTTGTTGATTATGAAGAATGGTGCATTATGACTTCCCTAGCAGGTAAACGTGATGGCAATTACAAGATAACTAGTGGACTACATTTTAAATTGGTTGCCTGTAGCATAATGTACAATTTATTTATTTATCGTATGGCTTCTGGTTCTCTACTTAAACTAAATATTTAACAAACTAGATTTAAGGTATGCTAGCGCATCTGTCGAGAGGGTCTTAAAGTCTGCCGCTAACCCGCTAAATTTGGTGATTGGGCACTCAAAGACCATATGTCGGACTGTTTGCTCCGGGCAGCCACACTGACACCGTGGCGACTCGCACCACTCCCATTTGTGCCACAGTGACGCACAGTTACCAACCTCTGTCCTGATTCTGTTCAGCAGGCACCAGACACGCCGAGGCTCCTCAAAACCCGCTGGCCGGCACTTAACATCAAGCTCGAACAGGTCCACGGGTAAATGCCTAGATTCCCAATCTGCTGTCCAGGAATCAAGCAGGGTTTTCTCGGGCTCTGGGTCATGAACCTTTAGCGCGGGAGGATGGCGGGACTTTAGCCTAGTGGCCTTGAACTTATCAAGGTCGTGGTGTATGGGCAGCTCCGCGTTTGATCGAATTTTTGTCAGCTCGCGGTTGAGGCAATTCTCCCTGCGCGAGTGCGGCGGCAGAATGTGGCTGAGTGCTGGCAACCAGTATGTGGGAGTCGATTTAAGACAGCCGGTGATAAGGCGCATCGTGTGGTTCAGTTGGACATCAATTGCAAAAGTGTGGGCGCTGTTCAACCAGGCCGCCGAGCAGTACTCAGCAGTCGAGTACACCAACGATAATGCCGTGGTTCGAAGTGTGGACGCGCTGGCGCCCCAGGTAGTACCAGTGAGTTTTTGGACGATACTGTTGCGGGTCTTCAACTTAGCGGACAGTTTGTCGAGGTATTGTCTAAAGCTAAGACTTCTATCCAGCGTTACTCCCAGGTATTTGGGGTAGAAGTTGTGGTGGAGAAGTTTATTTCTAAACTTCACCCTTAGCTCCATATTGGCCAGCTTGTTGCACAGATGGAAGCAGGAGACCTCAGTTTTCGAAGCGTTAGGACACAGACGCCAGCGGACAAAGTAATCGTCTATCAGTTCTAGGTCCTTTTCCAGCACCGGTTCAACAGCCCCCATGCTCCCACCCTGTGCCACAAGAGCCAGGTCGTCCGCGTAACCAAATTTTCGGCAGGTGGTGTGAGGTAGGTCATGTACGTACAAGTTAAACAGTAGTGGTGCCAAAACTGATCCCTGGGGCAGGCCATTGTTGAGCACTCTTACGGAGCTAGCAAAATCACCCAAATGGACCCGAAACGGCCTGTTACTCAGCGCGTTCTCCAGTAACCTATATATTTTAATGCAGGGCACTGCTTTAAGTAGCTTATACAGCAGGCCCTGACGCCAGACAGTATCATATGCGGCCGTGAGGTCGACGAATGCTGCAGCAGATTTCCTGTTATGTTGAAAACCATACTCGATATGCGTCGTTAGCGCCAGAACCTGGTCGCTACAGCTCCTGTGTGGTCGGAAGCCTGCTTGCTCTAGTGGGATGATACTATTAATAGCACTAGAAATGCGGTTATAAATGATGCGTTCTAGGAGCTTGTAGACGACGCTGAGGAGTGCTATAGGTCGGTAGCTGTCGGGTGAGTCTTCCGGTTTACCGGGTTTAAGTATAGCTACTACCTTGGCCCTCTTGAGTGCAGATGGCACTGTGCCAGTCTCAATGATATTGGAGTAAAAAGCAGCGAGCCATTTTCGGGTTCGAGGGCCACAGTGTAAAATGAACTCGGGGAATATTTGATCATCGCCGCAGGCTTTGTTGGCCGCTATATGCTTTAAACCCAGATATAACTCATCAACTGAAACAGGGCGGCTGTAATTGTCATCGGCTTTTGATTGAACCTTGAGCCTGTGAAGCTCCTTACGAATCGTGCGTGTGTGAGACTTGTGGTTGGGGGCTTTTGACAGCTTGCGAATCCGGTCGGCCACCGCATTGGGATCCACTTTAGGTTGGCCTCTTTGGGAGGCAGTGCCAGATGACAATCGGTTTAACGTGTGCCAGGCTTTACGGCTGGAGTGCGTAAAGTTCATGGATTCCACTGTTTGTTCCCACTTTTTCCTTCGGGCATCGTCCAGGGCCTCTATGAGTTTATGGGCAGTGTTGCGGTCGCCGTTTTCAGAGAACTCCCTCCACAACTGCTCGGTCTCACCGTTCCAGCACGGGATGTAGTCTTTGCGATAGCCTCGCGGAACGAATTGCTTAGCAACGCTTTTGACCAGAGTCTGGAACCGATCGTAGCTTTCAGGCAGCGGAGGGATCCATCTGACGCAGCTGTCAAGCTTGGCCGCGTATCCAGACCAGTCAGCCTTCCGAAAGTTCCAGCGGGGCACAGGGTACGACTCAACCATAGGAACTTTAAGGCCAATCTTAACCAAAACTGGACGGTGTTGGCTATGGGGGAAGTCCGCCAAAACATGCCGTTCAATAGGGAGAGGAGTTCCATCCGCTGCTTTCGTTGTAAAAACGAGATCAGGATTATAATCACCCCCCCAGCGGGCAGACCTGAAGGTGCCTTTACCCTTGTTAGACACAGCTAGAAATGTGTTGGCTCGATCCGCCCAGTTGACGACCGCCTCTCCATTGGCATCGCACCTCCCATAGCCCCAGCTCGTATGGTGGCTATTAAAGTCTCCTATGTATAGCGATGGGTGTTCAAGGTCCGGCAGAGGCGGCGTAGGCCAACAGCTACGTGGAGGCTTATAAATATTACAGATCTTGATGTCGCCAATCTGTATAGTCGTAGTGGCAACGTTATTGGTGTCCGAAGTGTTAGAAATAACCTTGGTCTGTTGAGATAGAGATGATCGAACATACGTGGCTGTCCCGTATTGACCGTGGTATGTAGCGGCTACAAGGTCATATCCTGGTATATCACCTCTCCTAGCGAGCTGGGCATCATCAGCGGTGTGTGTCTCCTGGAGGAGAACAACGTCAACACCGTGGTCGTGTAAAATTTTTCTAAGACATTCAGATTTTGATTTACTGATGCCTTCAATGTTTAGCTGCAAGACATGGACTGATGGTCCTATATCTTTTGTTTTAGTTTTGGGGCACTGAGAAGTGCCATTTATGTGTAAATCCGAACGCATTATGAGAGTAGAGAAGGCTGCGAGATCTGAAGGATAGTGCAGCTGCCAAAGTTGTTGCGCTCTTAGCACCACCCGGGGGCCACGTGTAGGGTTATCTAAGGTAATTCCTACGGACGTGGAGCAACATGTACATGTGGACGCAAATAATAACAATAACGCACTGTGAGTCCATAAATGACTATCAATTTGTTTCAATGCTCCCATGGAGCGGGACAAAGATTATTTTGAAACAGAATCGCAGAAAAATATTGAGTACTTAGGTAGTTTATAATTTCATTTAGAATTATTATAAACCACAACAATATTATATTGCAGCTCGTGAACTGTAATCTGTTTACAATTTGTACTAGAGTAACAATTGACGACACGCAAATAAGTAAAGTGACATTAAAACAATTTTATTTTGCGGCTCCCAGACAATAGTAATGTACTATTTGCTAGGTAAGAAATAGTTGACGAGCCGCAATATAATGATGTTGTGGTTTTCAATTCTAAATTAAATGAAGTATAGATGGTATTGGATTAATTTATATTGAAAGTTATGCAATTATTCAATATCATGATGCAATTGCATGCCGTTATGCTGGATAATAATGTGATTGATACAACAACACTCTCATCGAGCCATTTAGGTAAGGGTAGTATAGTTGAGGAAACTAAATTGTGTACCAGGATTTTTGTTGCAAATTTCATGTTGACATTTCCTACATCTGCCAAAGAAATCATCGGAAAATTGACTGTGAAGAGGTTCTACCGTGGTATCAGTTTACTTTTATTTCTGTTCGTACGACTACTACAACTTATTGACTAGTAGATTGTTGGTGATAGAGCCAAAACGTTAACATTCAAAAACTGCAGTCAATACTTTATTCACCACACTCTTAAATTATGCATGTATCATGCCAATTCCTTATAAACGAAGAAGCATTTAATTAAATTACACTGTTATATATTTATATAATCTTTTATGTCTACTGAAATTTCGGGTCTCATTCTAAATCCCTTACATCGTTTGTCCTAATGTAATGTTTGTCCTAATGATCGTTTGTCCTAACACTTTTTTTTTCGGAAACCGTGAATTTTTCAGGAACATTTTTGTGATTATCCTCTAGAACTCTATAGGTTAGGTTAGGTTTGTTTTATAAAAATCAAGAACAATTAATAGATTTTAAATAAAAAGAGGACAAACGATCATTAGGACAAACATTATATTAGGACAAATAATCATAAGGGATTTAGATATAGAGCCGAAATTTCTTCTAATTATGTAGGAGTGGTGCGTGTTTGATAACCTCCTCGTATGCCCAAAAACTGCTGTTTCTTTCTGGGTCCGTCAAGGGAAAAGAGTGTGCTTATATAGGCTGGTGCACCCTCGGTATCGGTCAATGATGTCCTTAGCAAATATGCAATGGATTTTCATTGCCCGTGGCTATTAACCCGACACATGGGCGTTTTTTTTTACCAAACAACGTCCGACGTGTTTTAAAACGGTCTTCTATTTGACACTGATAAAATTGTTCTTTAATGGCGAGAGAACCGTATTTTTTTAAACACGCAACCAACTACGTAGGAGGAAACAAAACAACTCTGTATGAGTGAGATGATAACTTCCCAGATAGTCTACGCCATTACTCTTTGCCACCATATGCGTTGCGTTACTTGCGTTACACCGGATAACTTCGTTTTCTGTTCTTTTTTCGACGACACTGAGTGTACATGTGTGTCCCACCGGGGTGGCTTGCATTTTTCTATTTCCACATCGCTTGAAAGTATAAAATGGTATCCCGGGGAGACCCGATCCGTAGTTCTGTGTCGGTCGCTTCTAAATTAAGATCGCCTTCGCTCGGCCTCGCTACAATGCTCACGCGCACACCCACCCGTCTCTCTACTAAAACCAAACGTAGTACATATTATATTTTTTCTCGAAACCGACTTTTCCAAACGTAACGCGCGATTTATGATTTGTGAAAGAATTGATTCCGCGACAGGATTTCTAAAATGGTAAGTCAAATGAAAATGTGAGTTAAAAATAGATTTTGTATGATCTTGAATTTTAGTCCGGCCTCGTTTAGTTTCGATTGCAAAATGCCCGCGTAACAGTACTTCAAACCTCTGTGATTATTCTAATTGGCTTTTTTAAATTTTCAGTCAGTGAAGTGAAAACCAAGTGAAATTTATAACGACTTCTTGAAGTGAAGTCGGGATAATTCAAAATGAAGTTCACGATAGATGTCCTGGGGATATTCCTAAAAGTAGTTGTTAAGGTAAGCGGTAATTCCGATAATCTGAAATAAATTCTCAGTTATTTAATCAGTGAGTAAATAAGAAAAATATCAAAGGAATTGATTTGATACCTATTAAAAAAAGTTGTGAATTTGATATTCAAGTGGAATAAAAGCAAATGACCGCCAAAACTCATATCCACAACTTGTCTAAAATTGTATGTACTAGTTAGAACGATAGGTTTATGACAATAATGTACACAGATTTACATTATTAGTCCAATGATATTTTCATAGGTTTGATTTCGAAAATCCGTGGAGACTCTACATTGTTCTGGGGTCTGTTTTTTAAAATCACGTTATTAGAAAATATTCTTCGAAAGCGGTGTAAAAATTAAATTCAAGTAAATAGAAAATTATGGTCAAATAAAGTTTGTCAACTGGTCAATGATTTAGTTTTCAACTGTAAGTACCTACTCGTAGTTTTGTACACTTTGATCACTTTCAAATTGTGTTATTAGCGAGTCATTTTATTTTAAAAATCTGTCTATGAATAACCTTACCTTCACGCATATTGTGTTTTGGCCAAGGTAATGGGAAAAAGATCTTCCGTGTGCGTTTAAAACTCTGTGTGCATACTAATTAAATGCTCACGTATGTATTTACGTCTTTGATCAATTGTTTGTTGATTCTGCTGGATGATTTTGACATTTAATATTGGCGATGGAGTCTAGGTACTTTAAATATTGACTGACACATTTATTAGTATAGAGCAAAACTCTATTTGCCCAATCAGTAATATTTAGAAAAAACTTAAACATGTCTTAAACAAGCTTTAAATGTCAGTGTTCTTTGAACTGACATGTGTTAAACATATGAATTTGATATGATCGACAGTTCAATTTATAGAAAACAGACATTTTAGGTAGCTTAGATAGCCTAAGCAAAAAAAAATGAACTTTAACGTCAGATATACATCTAGACCTTGTCTAGACATACAATTAAAAGTTAAAGTTTTATTTTGCTACGGTTTATCTTTATCTGATTTTTGAAGATAATTTACAATTTTAGACTTTGAACTCTACTTAGAGACGTCAATCTACCGTACTAGAACTTAATTCGTTTAATTTATTTTTATTGAAAATTGTTGGCGTTTTAGTAACTTAAATTAAATGTCTAAACTTGAACGTTATACTCGTAATATTCTATCTAGGATAGAAGAGCACTTACTGAATATCATATTTCATATTTACCTATGTTAACAGAAGAGAAAGAATGATGAAAAAGAAACCTTTAATCTTTGATCAATTATAACTGTAGATCCACAGTCGCGCGCCCGAAAATGTCCGAGCCAAATGAGCGCCACTTTGATAAAAGTGGCCTTCTTTTTTCTCAGTACGTTGCGTGAAATTGTCAAGTTTAGCTGTCAAGTGTCAACCGAAATTCGACTGTAATGAAGTAAAGACTAGGTTCAAATTTCTGTGTAGGTGATGATTTTAATTGTTATGCAAACAAATAAAAAAGTTCGGACATTTTTTGAAGGGGATTTTGTTCGGCAATGTGTATCTTCAGTTATAATTGATCAAAGCCTTTAATAAGTAAATCATGTATTATGTTATGAGAATTATGAGTACGAAATAAATAGGTACTAGGTATCAGGGAGCCGATTTTTTAAACCACATTGAAAATAGGCCCCGAAAGTGTTAGTGCGCTGCGTTGAATTTGAAGGAGTAGAGTAGGAAGCACAGTTATAAACCTACGTGATATTCATTAATAGTTCTTCTTACACCCGGCAGGCTTATTGTCTAAAGCTTCTGACGCTTGTTTTCGCAATCACTATTTCTTTCTTTCAAACGGTATAACATGATGGCAGAAAGAGACGGTGAAAGCGAAGGCAAGTGTCAGAAGCGTTAGACAATACGGCCTTAGGACGTGACATTTTAACGCTAAGTTTACCTCGACGTTTCGATCACATTGCAACGGTAGTCATGTTGTTACGAGTATAACCTCCCTGTCTCCCTATTTGACAATATCATAAGATAAAAGTCAATCACGGGTCAGTTTTACGTAAAAAAAATCTAAATCACGATGCCAACAAATCAAAAAAAATATTTCAGCTGTCACTATCATCATCATCATCCCAGCCTATATACGTCCCACTGCAGGGCACAGGCCCCCTCTCCTTCCCAAATGAGAGGAGCCAGCAAGATGGACCAACGATCTGGTAAAGGTCGCAGCAACCACTTGGATGTGGGCAGCGCAGGACCAATCGTTCTGGAACTCTTTGGGGGGAGGCTTTTGTCCAGGAGTGGACGTCATTTGGCTGATGTTGATGATGATTTTGAGTCATGTCATTTCAAAGGGCGCCCCGGAAATGATGTTTATACAAAATATACAAACAGTTACTTCATAAAACCATTGTTTAGGATGATGGTACGTTTAATGTTAAATAAAAATCTCGTAAACAAATATGAGATCCCAGACAAAATCGAGATTACGGTTATTATCCTCTTTTGATGTCTATATTACATAACAATCAGGAACCAACATTTTCACTCCGTCGTTTCACATCTCTGGCACCTCGCCAATAATTTAAACAGCGGAGAAAATAATAAAACTGGCAGATTACTAAGGGGATCTGGGATTTATTAATTTTACATACCTTAATTTGAGCCTAAGTCCCCTGAAAGTGAGCCCTGAAAATGTACTCTAAATCTGAAGACAAAATGGAGTCTTATCCAGTTTCGTATCTCCCATTCGTCCGTCCGTGGGTTCGTGCGTCCGGATATGTCTAGTCGGGATAAGAAAAGGTTCGTCACTTTTCAACCTTAACTCGTTGACATAGAGTCGAAAAGTGACGAACCTTTTCTTACCCCGACTATCCATGCACAGGAGATACAACTTTTACGCTGTGCATGACTCAATTATTGTTTTACAGTGTCATCCCTATTGCATGACAAATGACATTTGTTTTGTTGCAAGCTTGGCAGCTAAAACTACAGACTTTGGCAGCACTAAGCCATAAAACATAATGCAGTAAACAGATAACCTTGATGTGGTAATTTTCAAAGTACCATTTTGTTGTTTCAAAGTCTGTTCCTCTGTTTCCTTATTTAAAATAACGGTTGTTAATGGCGGTGACAGGGAGAGGCTCTGATTGGTCGAAAGATGCAGAGTATAATACGTCTAGTGACGCTGATCTTTGCTTTGGGACGGTGAGTAAAGAAGATAGAAATAGGATCAGATTTTGACTGTAGGTACTCTTAGCAGTGACGAGTGAACATTTTAATTTTATTGGTCTTTGTCATTAGCAGCTATATATTTTTTATATTCATGGGACGATTGGCATCAATTATTGACTTAGTCCCAAACTAAGCTAAGCTTATAATATGTGTAGGTACTAGAGAACGGATAAACAGAGTCATATAGATAAATGCATACTTACTTAATTTTTAATTTTAAACATTCAAGACTCGAGCACAAACATTCGTATTTTTTATACAAATACTAGCTGACCCAGCAAACGTTGTTTTGCCATATAAATTATAGCCTACGACCTATTCTCAGACCTACCAAATACAGTGAAAAAAAATTCATAAAAATCGGTCAAGCCGTTTCGGAGGAGTTCGATAACAAACACCGTGACACGAGATTTTTGTATATTAGAAGAAAATTTACCCCGACTGGGGTCGAACCCGGGACCTCAAGGTTCGAAGTCAGATTCTCTAACCACTAGGCTACCCGGTTGTTAAGGGCCTACCGAGCTTTTCGCGCTAATCGATTTTGGGTGGGCGATTTCGGGCGTGGGGGAGGCATGATGGCTCAAGATAGGTTGGTTGGACTGCGCGTGTTTTTTGGGTAGGTGCTTTCATCTTATTACTAAAACAAATACATATTTTAAAAATGTAGCAACACTACGCCCTAGAAAACATATGTTTTATTAACATCCAAAAGTCATGACCTGCCGTGCAGTATTAGCGTCGTACTACGAATTTATTTTATTTTTTAGAGACGACTTTGGATTTTTTTCTATCGAGCGAACTATAAGTAATCGTGTTTCGATAAATACTTGTCATTAGAGTGAAACCTCAAATATCTTACACAAGAATTTCAAGACTATAGCTTTACTTGTAATGATACAGCACGAGATTAAATGAATGCAATAAATGCGCCAAAAACACGATAGGCCCTTAATTAATCAAATCAAAACTTAATCAATAAGATTTTTTTTAAGAACAAGCTTTTATTGATGTTACACCGAACACTGCAGTAGCGTAGCCGTACAATTTTAGTTTTTTTTATTATTTTCCAATTGAAATAATCCCGAGGCTTGCCACCACCTTCTTTCGCCTTTATGCGCCTTGGCTATGACCCCTCTTGCCCCCCACGCATGCTCCACTGAAACCAGTGTTGCCACCTTAGCCCTTTTGGGGCTAGATCTAGCACTTTTTTCTGTAGGTGAACTCGTTGTTTAATGATTTAGCCCGGAAAGGGCTATCTAGCCCTTTTCATTTTCTTAAAAATATTGCACCAAAATCTGAAATTTGCGCCATACTAAACATCGAACTTTCGCGATTTGTGTCATAATTATTGATTTATTTATATTTTAAGTAAGTTTTTACTTACTTTTACTTATCTTTTTGTGGTAGATACCATTTTTTCGATTATGGAACCTATTAAATTGGTTAAAAGTTACTTCAAATTCAGTTTAATTTTGAAAAACATTATTGTGATTCAAATTAAAAAATAACACATAGGTACTTAATTGTAATCATTAGTAAAGGTATTTTTTTAGCAAGTCTTTTCTTGGTAATTTGTGCCCCATCTAGCCCGATCTAGCCCTTTTTAGCTTCTTCAACTGGCCCCATTACTAAAACGAAGGTGGCAACACTGACTGGAACATTGAATCACAACCAGCGGAACCCTTTAAAATACCGGACGTAAACACGTAAGTCAGGTCCGGAACAATTGAGCGTAGCGCAGCTCTGTGGAATTGATCCGGACGGATACTCGCCGGGTGTAGAATGCGGGGGGCATACGGGAGCTAGTAACGGACGGGCACATGGCGTTCATTACCAATATTTTAGAGCATTTTTAACCCCCGACACAAAAAGAGGGTTGTTATAAGTTTAACCGCTATGTGTGAGTGTGTGTTTGTGACATCATAGCTCTTAAAAGGGTGAACCGATTTGGATGCGGTTTTTTTATTTGAAAGCAGGTTTTTCGGCGATGGTTCTTAGACATGTTTCATCGACATTGGTTCAACGGTTTCAATATATGTAATTCGCTCGTATACGAAAGTATCACGTACCCATTGTAACATGAGCGGTTGAACTATGGTGTAATGGAATGTACTGATCACTTTTATTCTACAAAAGTGTTGATGATCAAGCGAGCTGCATGTCTCTTTACTACTAAAGATATAAAAAACCCAATGGATCAGTCCATTTTGCTCTCCCGTATGTTCCTCATTTCAGTGTCAACATTCGTTCAACTGTAGCAAACACAGCCAAGCCACTAGAAATGGATTTGCTTATCTAAGTACTATAGTTTTAGAGATGAAAGAAACAACATCGGGTATACTAAAAGGTGCATAAAAGCGTTCCTTCTTTAAAATTATATGCCTTTTTGAGTTTCTTGTCGGATTATTCGGTTTTTAGAATCGGTGGTAAATTTTTCAACATTCATGCTGGGACAAGATTTGATTTAAAAGTTAGTTCTTTCAATAATACGTTGTAATATACGGTAGTAAAGAAGACACACGACAGTCCGAGCAAGCGATTTATTCCTACTGAACTAGTTCTATGTACAATAACAATACATCTATCTCATCAAACTCTAATTATTAACCTATACAATACATCTCATCAAACTCTAATTATAATCATTCACAGGCAGCAGTAATTTTTTACCATAAATCCCATTTTCATTTTTCACGGGGATAGTCTACGAATAATTACGAGGATCGTAGGAAATAGTAAAAAACACTCTGATCCCGTTTGTTATCCCTTCCCGTGTGTTCCTTATTTCGGTGTCACCATACGTTCAACTGTCGCAAACATTGTCGAGCCGTTGGGGTAAGATTTTTATCGACTTCACATTGTTAGCGTCAGATTTTGCGCTAAACCTAACTACCTAAGTAAGTATTCTAACTAAAGGGGAGTCCATACTAAATTCTAAATGCATTGTGATGTACGAGCTTTCATTTGGGACCCACTTAAGGTTGACAGTCCTGTCATATTGTTCAAAGGATATTTTTTCAAAATGGGTCCCAAATTAAAGCACGCGACCGTACTAAGGAATGAATGAGTGGCAAGGTAATAACGATGTAGATTATTTTAAGCACAAAAACCGTCAAATCCGTGGAAGCCTAGTGATTTCACCTTTGGCCTCTCAAGCAATTTGGGGGTAGTTACAATAGAGAGATCTCTCTCCAGGCAGATGTTATGCCTGGGGACCGAAGTCCGATGGATGAATGTTGGAAGTTGTATTTATGCAGCCGAGTTGAGAAACTTCGGTAGCGTGTGTGATAGTGTGAGGATTGTAGTAGTTAGTTCCTTATGTGATGACTAGATGGCGCTAGTAGTCGCTACAGGTAGTAGGTTCGAACCCGGACTTGTACGATCGGCCCAAGCGCCGGCTTGCCAGTTTCAAAACAAATTTGCTTGCAGCCGTTGAAGTTCATTGGTATGGATTGGTATGGACAGATGTCTAGCCGCTGCACGCAAACTGGGCCTTTAAGGTGTCAAGCTGGCGTCTGGGCCGATTGTACCTCTGGGTTTTCAAAATTCATGTGCAAAATTACTATTAAACCACGAGACCACGGACTGGCAAGCGCAGCGTGGGACGTCCACCAACGAAATGAACGCACGATTTGGTGAAGGCCGCAGGTTCAGGGTGGATGCAAGTCGCTTTCAACCGTAATGGTTGGGTATTAATGAGGCCTATGTCCAGCAGTGGACGTCCTACGGCTGAAATAATGATGATGATGATGTAAATAGTACTTTGCGAGTTCTACATTTTGAGATTAAATCTTATTTTTCAAAAAAGGTGACTAGACGTGTTCTTTCGGTGTACCCTGCATATTGTATGCTCGTTGAGAGATCGTTCGTTGACTTATTTATGAGGGAATAAGCCAATCGTTATTCTGAAGGCGACAAGGCTTACGCCGACGATATGGAACACGAAAGAGGTTAAATTCTTTTATATAAAGGAATGTGGCATAGAAGTCACCTCATATAAAAAAACTACATTAAAGTTCTTATAAAAACTTTTTAACAAAAAATTAAACCGCCGAAAAAACTGAAAAGCAAAAAATAATACCTTTTCTTGTTTGACCTTAATCTAGGTACCAGTTTGAAGTCGGTGCCTCAGCACTTAGCCAGGAGGAGTGGACCTATAATCGTCTACCCGATTGGCTTCTATCACTCCTCCTGGCTCGTGCTGAGGCACCGACTTCAAACTGGTACCTAGATTAAGGTCAAACAAAAAAGGTAACAAAGAATAATTTCTTTGCTTTTCAGTTTATTCGGCGGTTTAATTTTTTGTTAAAAAGTTTTTATTTTATACTTTTTTTCCATCCTTGGGGTACTTTTTTTTCCAAATTTATAATACCAACTTCAAGGTATACCCTTTCTATCCAATAAAAAAGAATTATGAAAATCAGACTACTCTGTAAAAAGTTAGTCAATCATCCCCTGTTTTCCTACCCTTAGGGTAGGAATATTATTTCCAAATTTAAATGGGACCACCCTTGGGGTATCCGCTTTCCAGTAAAAAAAGAATCATCAAAATCGGACTACTTTGTAAAAAGTTATGTGTGATCATATATAAAAAAAAAATATATATATATATACACGTCGAATTGAGAACCTCCTCCTTTTGTTTTCGTCGGTTAAAAAACTATATTTCGATGGACGGATAATAAGGGGCTAAATTCAGGAACCGTCCTTCACGGGTTTGGTAGCGGACAATAGCGGTAATTCAATCGTTTGGGTTGGGTTTGGTCTGAACTGCTATTCAGGAACGCCAAAAACCACTGGTTTGCGAGTCAGTCCCAGAATTTTCCGTAGAAATTTCCGTTCTGTCACTAACAGCTTATTCTCTTCTTTGGTTGGTGTCCAGGCATAACATCTGCCTTGAGAAATATTTCTCTATTGTGGCTTAAGTTAGTTGATGATATTTATAAATAAGCAGGTTAGCATTTTAATTATTTACTGATTTCACAACATAACAATTTTAATGTAGATGAATATTCGTAGCGCGTATCTTGTTGAATAAATATTTACTAAAGTCTGCTCTGACAAAATATCTCCGGGCGTTGGGGATCGATGGCTTTATGTACTTACATTTATGCTGTTTTAATTGATGTTGTGTTGCAATAATTATGTTAATTAAATCAATCAATAAAGTGTGGTTGTTATGGTGTAATGTAGTGTCGATACATTATACAATTTGATTTCATAGTGCGTAGAAGTTGATATATTATTTTCTCCGAAATAACTTTAATTAGGTAGGTAATCTAACTTAAAACTAACTTAACTAAAAACTAAATAAAATTATTCCCCCCGCGGCATGGACCCAAAGATACTGGCAGCATTACCTCGCTGTATAGCAATGCTGATACGTTGAGCGAGGAAGCTGCCAGCTCTTCGGTCCCCTGTGGTATCACAAAGCCTTTTTGAAGGTATAATACTTATTAATAATTAATAATATCATTAATATCATGGGACAATTCACACCAATTGACCTAGTCCCAAAGTAAGCTAAGCAAAGCTTGTGTTATGGGTACTAGGCAACGGATAAACATACTTATATAGATAGATACATACTTAAATACATATTAAACACCCAAGACCCGAGAACAAATATTCGTATTTTTCATACAAATATCTGCCCCGACGCGGGAATCGAACCCGGGACCTCAAGCTTCGTAGTCAGGTTCTCTAACCACTAGGCCATCTGGTCGTCAAAACCAGACTTATTGTTACCTAACACGGAAAACCAGATCAATTTTCTATTATCTGTAAATTAGATTTTTGTTAGGTTTGAAATTTGTGATTTCATTTTAACAAAGTCATATCCTAAATTTCATCACATTAATTTTAACGATTGAGTTAATGCATTATGTTGCCCGGCATTGACGGAGTTAGAAATACTAATTTTGTATTACGATTTAAATTTTACCCTGTATTTGGGTCATCCATAGCGTAAAAACCAAGGTTGTCTCTCAAGTGACTTAAAATTAGCGACTCCGAGTGAGCAAGCTTAGAAAAGGACCGCAAGTTGGCCAGACGCACACATGATGTAGACTTGACTGAAAAAACTTGGCCATACATAAGTAAGTTGACCCTTAACTTAATGCCATGTCCGGGCATTTCGAGCGTTGCAATCGCCTAATTCATCTAGTCACATTTTTTAAGAAATGGCTGTAGATTTTGATGGAGCTTCTGCCATTTCTTAAAAAATCTGGCCACAAAAATGAGGCGATAGAATCACTCAAATAAATGACCGTCCACAGGATATACTTAGGCAGACAAAAAAATTCAGACTCATCTCTACGAATAAATCCACTGTTGGAGTTCAAATTCAATAGAAAAATGCGGCTATCGCTATTTTCTGATAACGGATAAAATCCCTCGACTTATCTTCAAAGTTCCACAGTTCTGAAGTTGGATGTCATCGCTGAAAGACATTCGATTCTCTTTTTTAACTCAGCCTGCATTTCTTGAACGAGATTTATCTTTAGATGTTTGAAACAAGTTTTAAAGGTTTCAAAGTAGATAGTGCTCTGAAATAATGCTTTTAAGAGACTCGACAATGCAAGTTTTATATCCGTTACTAGCTGTCGCCCGCGACTCCGTTTTCAAAGAATTCGGATATGGCTATCAAGCAGAAACTGCAACTTTCCGGGCTAAATTCAAATTTCATTAATTGCATAAAACGTGGTAAGTATATAATTGGTTTCATAGATATTTTAAAGGCACACGCACACATTTTGCCAGTAGTTGGCATGCAACATATAACTACCCTATGTTCTTTTAAGAAATCAGCCGTAAATCTCCTATTAAGAGCCATAAATCACACTCGTGATTTTTTTTTTTACTAAAAATGTAACGAACTGAAACAATTACTTTGCTCACCCGCAACTTAAAGTCAAGTATTTTATTGAATCAGGCGTTACTTTGCGGAGGTCCATACTAATGAACTGAAACAATGCTTTGCTCAACCGCGACCTTACGATACTTAGTTACGTTTATGTAAGAAATGCGTGTTCATGCAGTTCCTCCACCTCCACACTGTACGAACACACACCAACTGTTAGACTTCTTGAGATTTTGAGTCTAACATTTGGTAGCATAGCGAACGGTTGTGGTACCTACTCTGAAGATGAGCTCTCGAAACGCGTCAGTGTAGTTTGGTGGTGGTGATAGTTAGGTTTGTGTGATTTATGTGTGTTAACCTCTAACAGGAACTCCATGAACACGGATTTCTTTCGTAAACGTAACTATCGTAAGCTCGCGGGTGAGCAAAGTAATTGTGTCATTCATTTTAGCAAAAGCTTATTTTAGCACAAAAATTCTCACAGGGGTGTCTAGTTAAATCTCCTGTTGAAATATTCCGGGAAATTTCTGAGGTAACTTGTATGTAGTATGTAGAGCAACAAACAAGGAAAGGAACCTCCATTTTCGACAAATCACAGAGATAGCATCGTGTTTACTAAGACGCTAGAACCTAAACTTACTTGGAGCTCGTTCAGTTTGATTTAGTGCAGGAAACTTCCTTCATTTGCATTCGGTATGCGAAAGACTGTCTATCTGTTTTGGTAACCTGAGGTCGTATTGGCTAACGCATTCCCCATCTCTTTCTTCCTTCATCCTATACCGTGTGACAGAAACGAATGATGACAACGATTGTAATTCCGAGTGCATTAGACAATAAGGCGTCTTGCTAGCATTATCGATAATGCTCTGCTTTAGAAATCTTGTATGTTTAATTTAATTATCGCTTTGATTTATTTACTGGATATTATAAAAAAAAAACAAACGACGGCCACAGCCGTGGTATGCTGTATTTTGACCTATGGTCGCTCAAGCAGAGGGTTGTGGGTTCGCGCCTGGCGCCTGGGCACGCACCTCAGAGTTTTTTCAGAATTTAATATTATGTGTAAAATTGCATTTGAAATATATATGAGCTTTACCGTGAAGGAAAACATCGTAAATACCTTACACCAAACACTTGCGAAGAAATTTAATGGTCCGTCTAAAGTTCCCGACACGCACTGGGACCGCCTGAGAAATACGGCCCAAGGCCACTACTTCTGAAAAGAGGCCAGTGTCCTGCAGTGGGACGTATATAGGCTAAGATGATCATCATCATCATCATTTCAGCCGAAGACGTCCACTCTGCTGAACATAGGCCTCCCCCAAGGCTCGCCAAACAGATCGGTCCCGCGCCATCGGCATCCAACGCGATCCCTCAACCTTAACCAGGTCATCGCTCCATCTAGTTGGAAGCCTACCTACACTGCGTCTGGGTGGCGGAGATGATAATGATAAAAAAATAGAATACATTTACTTTTAGTTTACCACTGACAGATGGCTTGCCTTCAGTATTCTAAAATTGGCTTTATCACATCTTCCTTCAAGATTTATTTCTCATCGGTAGGTACTATTTTAGGCCCGCCTTTTTAAAAAAATCTGTAAATTGAATTGAATAAACATTAAACATTTGTTTGTAGGTCGTTAAAGTTGAATATGAAATGAAGGCAAACCATCTATCAGTGGTAATCTTTATGTAATTTTACTGTATTACTTCGCTAGTCCTCGATCATACCTCTATTCTATTATCGTAATGCCCACAGACATTTCTCGCACCGTCAATTTATGTATTTCAACAATCGTTCGTTAATAGCTGTTTATGTTAACACTATTTAAATATATATCGGTAAATGCTCTGTGAAATGGGCAATTATATATGCACCCTAGTGTAAAGCGATAAAACGCGATAGCGCGTAATAAATAACATTATATATGGGAATATAAATTCCCATTCGGTACATCTATGACTTTCAAATGTTCTCTCAGTTTAATAGTGAATCGGTTGGAGCAAAAGAGTTCGGTAACACTTGTCTTTTTTATTTACTGGCCTTCTTATGAATAACAAGGAAAGATACCCCAACTGTCCGGCTCCGATTAGATTCATTTTTATGAGAGTAACATGTTAGAGAGTAGTCTAAAATAACAGACCCTTTGATCAATTATAACTGTAGATCCACAGTCGCGCGCCCGGAAATGTCCGAGCCAAATGAGCGCCACTTTGATAAAAGTGGCCTTCTTTTTCTCAGAACGTTGCGTGAAATTGTCAAGTTTAGCTGTCAAGTGGAGTTTTGCCGCTACCGAAATTCGACTGTAATGAAGTAAAGACTAGGTTCAAATTTCTGTGTAGGTGATGATTTTATTTGTTAGGTACGCAACCAAATAAAAAAGTTCGGACATTCTTTGAAGGGGATTTTGTTCGGCAATGTGTATCTTCAGTTATAATTGATCAAAGAACAGACCCATATTTTTATTTAGCTGCCCGAACTCAACCTATTTGGAAAAATTGTCATCTAAAGTAATGAAAGGCGACTAAAAAAAAATTGAAGCAAGTTGCAAATTATTACTGGTTTGTTTATATGTTTGAGAACATGAAAAATAGTGAGCACGTGTTTTGTTATATCGGCTCAAACTCACATTTTCATAAAAGAAAACAACCTTCAAGAGTTATTTCTTATCGGTAGGTACATTTTAGGCCCGCCTTTTTAAAAATCTGTAAATTGAATTGACAAACAAATTCCGTAGAATAACTTGCTCATAATTCATGATCGGTTGTGAAATGCGAGCTGTAGAGAACAAACAGAAAGCCGTGAGACAGCCGGATATACAAAAAAGCAATTTTTCCTAAGCCGAAACAGAAACGCTTCGAGTTCGCGAGGTCAATAATCCCTCCCTACCTTATAAAGAAATTACTGAAAAATATGTACCTAGCAGCTGTTAACTCAAAAATCCTACAATTAAAGGATTACTTTTTTAGACTGTACGAGACTTTTTTTTTTCAGATAAACAAAGTAACCTTCGCCCCTCTCGTAGTGTCGACGCTATTCATCCTCCTGACGTCTTTGCTCGCTCACTGCGCGCGACGCCTGGTGCAAAAACTAGTCAAGGAGTCCTTCGTGCGAGTGTTGTTGGAAGAGGCTATCGCTGCCGCCGAACTATGCGGGTGCTGTTTCGAACTGATTGTTGGTAAGCCAGACTAGCGCAAAAAATCTTTACAAAGACATTTCTAAACAAAACAGCTTTGTGATACCACAGGAGACCGAAGAGCTGACAGCTTCCTCTCACAACGTATACAGCGAGGTAATGTTGCCAGTGTGTTTGGGTCCATGCCGCGGGGGGAAACTTTTATTAATTTTATCTAGTTGTAGTCAGGGCTGGGCAAAATACATGCTTTGCTTTAATTAAAATACAAATTACAAAATACTATCTCGCATGTATTTAAAATACGAAATACAAAATACTTTTAAGTCGAGTATTTGAAATATAAAATACAAAATACAGTATTTCAGGTATTTTTATTTAAAATACAAAATACAAATTACAAAATACTAAGTAGAATAAAAACGAATCCAACCCGGCATGGGCAAGCAGAGTAAAAGAAAATTACTCTCTTTAAACATGAAAGTACCGTGAGGTCGTGAAACTCACTCATAGTGAAACAATACAGATTATTGTCCGAGAGCTGGCACCAATTTTTGGGTAGGTGTTTGAGGCAAGCTGAAAACTTGTCACATACTTCTCCTATCCTTCCCCAACACAAAACTGCAGACCTGGCTGGTGAGTAGCGGGGCTAAATGAAACCATGACTTTTTAATTTTTTTTTTGGTTCCAAAAATATATTTAGGCAATATGCGATTTATATATGTTGTAGTTTAATGTTTAAAGAATAAAAAAATAATAAGCCAGATGATTTAGTCGGGGCTTTAATATTGCCAGGCGCGTGCAAACATATTTTTCAAAAAAATATAAAAAATGTATTTGATGCAACTATAAATTTTAATAGAGTATATTATTTATAACTAAAATATAAGATTCTCAAAAAGACATGTCATTTTGGTGGGGAATGATATATCCGTGCGAGTGAGTATATTTGTTAAATCACCTGGCAGGTAGAAAGTCCCACCAAAATGACCTGTCTTTTTGAGAATCTTAATTTTTAGTTATAAATAATACCCTATTAAAATTTCAAGTTGCCTCAAGTAATTTTTTTATATATTTTTGAAAAACCAAAATATGTTTGCACGCGCCAGGCAATATTAAAGCCCCGACTAAATCGTCTGGCTTATTTTTTTTTTATTCTTTAAACATTAAACTACAACATATAAAAATTGCATATTGCCTCAAATATATTTTTGGAACAAAGAAAAATTAAAATTAAAAATTCATAGGTTCATTTAGCCCCGCTACTCACCAGCCAGGTCTGTAGTCTTGTGTTGGGGTATAATAGGAGAAGTATGTGACAAGTTTTCAGCTTGCCTCAAACACCTACCCAAAAATTGGTGCCAGCTCTCCTACTATTACTCACGTTTCAAAACGAGTCGAGTTTAACTCGATAGTTTCGGGCTAATCCGTAACCCTTCCTCTCGGAAGAGCTCGCTACGGCTGTGCCAAACGTGCACTTAAGTACGCTACGGCCTGAAATACCTATGTCGACTTAAACTAGTTTTGAGACGTGGGTAATCGTATTATTTTACTAAAAATTACTCTCATTAAAGGAAACTAGGTACTTTTACTGATTAAAAGCAGTTTCCTTTCCTAAACACCAGACTTAAGTGTTATCTGCCTCTCATAGGGGAATGAATAAAGTCATGTCTACACCGGTGCGTTTTCATGTTCAACTTAAGATCGCTAAATGAAATCTAAATGTATTTTGTTAAAATGTATTTTGAAGTCATAAGTATTTGAAATACTAACTACAAAATACCTTAGCGTCAGGTATTTGAAATACGAATTACAAATTACATTTTCAGCGAGTAATTGAAATACAAATACCAAATACGTATTTGTATTTCAATTACGTATTTCAATTACAAGTAATTCAAATACTGCCCAGCCCTGGTTGTAGTTAAAATAGTTCATCATTTCAACCGAGGTACTGGTGTCCAAGTTGATAAGGAAGACTACAAAGATCCGCGTTTACAATACAGTTATTAGGCCGATTCTATTGTACGGGTGTGAAACTTGGACTCTAACGTTGAAGGAGGAAAACAAACTCTTGGTTGCGGAACGTAAGATTTTGCGAAAGATTCTGGGTCCAACAAGGGACAATGACGGAAATTGGAGGCGAAGGTTCAACCAGGAAATAGAGGAACTAGTGTCTGAGCCGAATATCATCGGGGAAGTAAAGGCTGCCCGACTTCGGTGGCTGGGGCATGTGGAAAGAATGGGAGAGGATCGAGCTGCCAAAAGAGCGTATCTTGGGCGACCATCCGGAAGGCGTCCGGTGGGTCGACCAAGATACCGGTGGAAAGATGAAGTTGCTAAAGATCTGAAGGAGCTGGACGTGTCCGATTGGTCAGACTTGGCACAGAGCAGGAAGGAATGGCGCACTTTAATGTCGGAGGCCAAGATCCACTTCGGGTCGCTGAGCCAGCGAAAGTAAGTAAGTAATTTCAACCGAAAGACGTCCACTGCTGAACATAGGCCTCCCCCATTGCTCGCTAAACAGATTGGTCCCGCGCTATCCGGATCCAGTTTTAGTTTAGTTAGTTTTATTTTATTTTTAATTACAGTGTTAATTTATTTAAAGATATTAAGTATGTCCTGTATTTAATAAATACCTTTAATTTGTATGATAGAAAAGTAAGCCAGACTTGTACCAAAGGATGGAAAGAAAAGCTTAACGCATTCGCAGCGGCTGTCAGATTCGAGACTTCTTCAGCCACAAACGTACATGTGCGGTCAAATGCTTGGCAAACTATGACAGTAACAAACACATGCACACTCGTAAACTTTCATCATCATCCCAGCCTATACAGTCCCACTGCAGGACACTCATGGCTCGGCCACGACTTCGCGCGACCGGTTTTCTCCGTTCATTGCGTGGTCGAGACGCTCGCCGCGGAGTGATTATCTCGCGGCACACGCAATGTACTCAATGTGCTGATAAAACGCTCACCGCTGCCGCCAGTCAC
Source organism: Archips xylosteana (assembly GCA_947563465.1). NCBI lineage: Eukaryota > Metazoa > Arthropoda > Insecta > Lepidoptera > Tortricidae > Archips > Archips xylosteana. The sequence goes on from OX387358.1 coordinate 17,236,104, forward strand.
GCGAAGTCGTGGCCGGGCTGTCAGATGAGAGGGTTTGGGCCGTAGTTCCCACGCGGGCGCAGTGCGGATTGGAAACTTCACACGCACCATTAAATTTTTTCGCTGGTGCAAGGTCTCCTCAAGATATTTTCCTTCACCGTAAAGCCCCAAACTTTCATATTTATAAAATGAGTTCGTAATTAATTTTAAGACACCTTTGCAAAAACTTTGTTGACACCTTTGTTGTTTTTTGTTTTATTTACATATGACAAAGAATTAAGAGAAGGCTTCTGGGACAAGCGTGGGTGGTGGATACTATCCCTCGCCATCAAGGAAGCCTAGAGAGCATCTGACTAGATCGTCAACTACCGAGTACTCTATCGTAGTCACGAAACCAGTCAGGGACAAACTAGATAAAGCATAAGCTTTATTATGTACATTTTAAGCTTGGAAAGTTAACTAATTATAACTTGCTAGATAAACTAGTAAGACCATACAAAACAGCAGTTCTGCTAAAAGCGTATTCGGCGTGGCATCCAAGATCATCAACAAGCTTCTGAAGAATAGATGACCGAGGATGTTCATAATTTAAAAAAAAACAACTTTTTCACTGTTATGGCGTTTAAGGCTTAGTACTATTATTTGGACGAATATATGCGTGATAGTTTAACAGCTTTTTAGACTCTATTATAATTTAGTGCATGACTGAATATTCATATTTGTATGCCCTTGGGCGCAGCATAGTGATACGAGTCTATGATCATTGTTTAGTAGCGGAATGAAAAGGTTCATCACTTTTTCGACCTTAAATCGTTGACATAGAGTCGAAAAGTGACGAACCTTTTCATTCTGCCGTGTCATGACAAAACACTGTAACTCGAGTTACAGTGTTTTGTGCTAACACCGTTAAATTAAATATTCGGACTATTTCGGACCCTAAACTGTATATGCATGCTTAGTGTTACTGATTTTCTATCAAAAACATTGAAAAAAGTCATTGCAATTTACACTGTAACTCTTAAAACGTAGGGTCTTGATTAGACTAAACACTGTATTATCTCCAGATACCGTGTTTTGCCAAAACAAACTCACATTTTCTTAGTATAGTATCAAGAGTTACAGTGTTTTGTCGCAACAATCACAGGAGAAATTAGTCCAAGTCCTTGTTTATTGTAAGTCGGGACTTCTTCAAGGTAATCATCCTTTCTAAAGACTAAGAAATATATTAAGATGAGAATGTTAGTTTTATGAATTGTGATGTTAGCAATATATTTCTAAATTAAATTAAAAGTAGCATTTTCATATGAGTATAATGTCATTAAGTATCACGTTACAGTGTTTTGTTATAGCAACTCTCATATATTATTGATAAAGGACATTACGCCATAACACGTTTTTGCTTGAAAATTCATGTAAAAAGTAAAAATTTTAATATTATTTTTCTTTGTCCACTACTAGAAGCACATTGTCCGTGATTTGTCCAAATTTTATTGCAATCAGATCAATATTCACTGTTCTGTAGCAAATTAAAGACAGCAAAAGTTTTTGCGATTTCTGAAAAATAGGTGTTCTTTAGATACAGTGTTTTGTCATGACATGGCAGCATTCCGCGACTGTACCATCTATTTAATCTATGTTTGGCAAATAAATTATTTGTATTTATTTGTAGCTTTTGCCCGCGACTATGTACTTTTTTGTAGTTCTTTAAAGGCCGGAAAATCTAACCTACGGCATGCAAAAACGCCAAAATGTTTAGCGATAATAATGATTTCCCTCTCTCGCTAAACAAAGAACCTACTATAATAAATTCACTGCGTTTAATTGGACATATAATTTTGCCCGAATATAACCAGCCAATTTTAGATAATACTCCAATTTACATTCAACAATAACAATTTTCAATGATTACAGATACTTTCATGCGTCAATCAATTGAGTTCATCGAAGTTAATCGGGTTCAATATCCCGTAGAAAATATGTCTAGATTAACTATTAGCGTTAAATCTAATTTGATCTGACAAAATTTGCTTTAAAATTTAATTAGAAAATTCTTCCGAGGCTACTTAATTGCTTAAATTTTATCTTGTTTGAGGTAAACAGCTGCTAATTCACTTTTGGATCTTTACACAGCAAATTAATTAACCAGTAATCCTTCTATAGAACGCAAACAAACTCCTTAAGTAAATTTAATACAATTACACTTGAGTAAAACTTATTTTAATGCATATTTGCGAATTGATGTAATCGACTCTTTGGCTATAAATAACTAAAAATAGAAGGTATATTTAATCCATAGGTACCTACTAAAATTTATGTATTGGACGATTCAATGCAAATGACGAAAGGAAAAGGACTAATGGAGTAGATGGAGTAATCTGCGTAACATTTTTTTTGCTGTTGACAAATTTGTCAGTTGAAAACTATCTGCCTCTACTGCCTTTGATAAAATTTAGTACGGAGATAGTGGTGACCATCGTAGGCCTAAGTGATTGTGGTCAAACGCAAGCCTATAATTGCATAAAAAACCTTGGGAAGGAAATAGAATAGTTTTTATCTCCAAAAATTGCATAGTTCCCGCGGAATATCGAGGAAAGAATTCTTCGCTGACAAAGTCGCGGGAAAAAGCTATAGTAATCCTACAATTATTGTAAATGGGGTAGTTTGTGAGTATGTGTGTATGTGCGTGCGTGTTTGTGTTTGTTACTTCGCTGAAATGGCTGTATGGATTTAGATGAAATTTGGTAACTCAGTCTCAAAAAAACTACCAGATGCATCTTCACCGTGACGGCAGGGCTTCACAGCTGTTTTTTTTTTGCGTGCCATCGTAATAGACAACTCCGTATATAAACCCACGAGCACAGCACCTAAATTACATTATTTATTTTATTAAAATACCAACTGCAGTCAGCCGTATTCATAAAAAGTATTTTTAAACAACAAGTGTTTACCTCAAACTTCGGCCAAAACAAACAGAACTCTTCATTACTTATTTATGTTGTAGACGAACGGAAGCTCGCTGAATAAACTGAAAACAATTCTTGGTTAAAACAAACTATAGACTGGCTAGTCTACCTGCAGTTTACGAATATATTACACCCACTTGAGATAGCTGCAGGTCGACGTGACCGGGGTATTTAGACAGGAGACACGGCAAACTTTGAATAAAGGTTTCCTCTATCCACATCTTGTATAGAACCGTCATGATTGATAGTATGATAGATACTTACAAGCAAGATGTACAATAACGATTGCGCTGCGCGCGTTGTGCTATAGAAAGGTGTGGGTTTCAGCCGAAAGATGTCCACTGCTCCCCCAAGGCTCGCCAAACAGATCGGCCCTGCGCCATCCGAATCCAATGCGTTCCCGCCACCTTAACCAGGTCGTCGCTCAATCTTGTTGGAGGCCTACCTACATTGCGTCTTCCGGTCCGCGGACGCCACTCGAGAACCTTTCGGCCACTTGAGTCTAGCGATTCTTCGAGCTATAATATGTCCGTGACTTTAGTTCTTGTGCGGATTTCATCATTTTAGAAAAGTTACTATCTTAACCTATCTTTGTTTAAAATGTAAATTCCTTTAAACTTTAGTTTTATAAGTATCGTTTGTTAAGAAACAACTGTCTTGTTTTTGGAGGAGCGGGACTCCCTGCTACAGGTATTACAATACTTACTAGGAAGTCCCAACCTTGACACTATTTATGCACAATTGTTAACGACAATAAATATTTTATTTTTCATTTTCATAACCTTTTTTCATAAATTACTAGAACAGGCGATGCCAAGGGTTAAAGCTAGTCATCCTCATCATAATTATCATCACATAAGGCTTCCCTAAAAGCTCGCCTAAAAGATCAGTCCTAAGCCATCTACATTTGACGCGTTACCGCAACCTTAACCAGGTTGTGCTCCATCTTGTTGGAAGCCTGCCTGCACTGCGTCTTTTGGGCCGTAGACGCCATTTGAGTACCTTTTGGCCCCATCAGCCATCAGTTCTACGAGCGACGTGCCCTGCTACTGCCACTTGAGTCTGGCGATTCTACGAGCTATATCTTTGACTTTAGTTCTTGCGTGGATTTCATCATTTCTAATGCGATCCCATACACGTAAAGCTAGTCACTCATAAATAATTAACATAGATTTTTTTTCTTTATTTCAGTTGCGGACAATTTTGGCGTAGGCACATATGCCATATTCCTCTTCGCTCTCACGATCTGGTGGTCGCTTAACTGGGGAGAGGCAACCGCGTGTCCGTACACCCACATCGAGGATATTATTGAAGGTAAGATCCCACTTTGTTTATGGTATCCTGGTCTCAAGCAAGCTCGTATGATATAAGCTCGATCGCTTGCCCAATCTGAGGGAGATCGACTGCGGTTTGGGATGCGTGCAGGATAATTGGAGAAATGCGTATGGTATGCCAAATGATGGCAGATACGCTGAAGAAGAAGATCCTGTTCTCAGAAGTAGAGTGGTTTGCAATGAGAAACAGGTGGGCTATCCAAGAGTAATGTGATGTTTACGTGAAACTTCTAGGATCACAGGCACACAAGCCAAAAACAACGAAGAAGCAAGCCAAAGTCTAAAGTACATTGTTTCATCGATATTTTATGCTTCCTTAAAGCACATATTATTATGCAACTGCGCATCGACCAACAAAATTTAATAGAGTGTTTCAAATTATTGATATCTCTTTAGATTCATATGGGGCGTACTGTAATTGTAAAGCTTTTCGAGTGTTTTTATCTGCTTGATCGATGACAACGAATGTCTGTAACTAAGTAATAAAAGTAAATTCGGCCTAGCCAGCCATATCAGAGCCGTCATAGGCGTCTTAATTTATAGAATAGTGGGGTCGCCGTCATCGAAACCGATGAGGAGGACTATATATATATATATATATATATATATATATATATATAATAAATGTATTAACTAACGGATACATTGATCCGTTATATATAAGTATGTTTAACCGTTGCCTAGCACCGTCACAAAAGCTATGCTTACTTGGAGGCTAGGTCGATTATTAAGAATTGTCCCGTGATATTAACTAAATTAGACAATCTCAAAAAGAACAATATTTAGGTGAGAGGGTCAAGGAACATATCGCAGCTGTTAAAAGTCACCAAGTAAATAAGTCAGCCATAGCCGCACACAAACCACTGGATCGAGCTTCACAATCCCAAAATTCTGTCCACGGAACGTCATTTCTACTCTAGAATGGTGCGTGAAGTGGTCGAAGTTGTTTCGTTTTCATGGAATCCTGTTATAAACAAATGTCAGCGTCGGGATGAATGTTCGGAGAGATCGTCGGACGTGTTAGTGTTGTGTGTCGGTGTGATGGGGTGCCGTTACAAAATCACGATCAAGTGCGGGTAGTTCGAAAGACTCGAGCGGCTAAACGAACTTGTCACCCTACACTTCAGTCAACTCGTGACCACGGTCGCTGCAATGTCGTCAAAACGTCGAGGTAAATATTGTTTGCGTGATAGGTCCCGTTTAGTTTAATAGTTATGCGTGAAAATCACGAAACTTTAAAACAGTATTTAGACAATCTCTCTTCGTGGTGTCATTCAGGCAAGGCTTGAAGACAATGTGGCCCTCACTATCTCTTGTTCGCCTTTGTACATGGATCTCTATGGTTGCCAATAGAGTTTTATTTCTTATTTTTGTACAATAAGGGGTTTACATACATTAAATTCATTGTCTCCAGGCAAGGGTGACATCCGGAAGGCGTTACTGAAGACCTGGGCTGAGCTGGCCGGTGGATTGCTGGTCTTCAAGTACGTGCAGATGTACTGGGCCCTCGAGATCGCAGAGACGCACAAGGACAAGGCTTTTGAAGACTGCAAGGCTGATTTGCAGGTAATCTCAATAATTATTTTTGCTGATGAGTGGAGCTTTGAGCTTTGGCCTTGAATTACGTACTGCTTAAAATGAATTTTATATCTTTTGATTCTATTTTTTACTGTGGCAAAAAATCATCCCCCTACGTGTCGCTCTTCCTCCATGAGTTCCTGAGAAAAAGGGTTTTACAGTACAGACAGAAAAACAAATAACGAAGTGATCCTATAGGGGCCTTCTTTCCTTTAGAGTTACAAAACTTTAAAAGTGACGTATCATGGCGCCTTAAAATTAATTCAGAATGTTTCATCAGGTAGTTTGGTTACTTTAACAGACCACCCAGGGGTTTTCTTCACATTTTATTCAGATATTTTAAATGTTGGTTGACAAATATCACCATACCTTGATCAGTGTTCAAAGTGATCGCGCCAAAGGCATGACGAATTATTGACTCAAAAATACCAATGAAGAACCATTACAGAGACTTCAATCAATCTAACTCAACCATCTCCTGAAATATTCTTAATTAATTCTAAGAGACCTAGTAGAAAATTTGGGTACGCGATACTAATCGCTCGGGTTGATAATAAAACTGAATTTGCGTGTACTAACCAGAGGCCGTGTTGTCTAACGCGCGGGCGCTTGCGATAGCATTCACCATCTCATTCTACCCCCATCCTTTATCGTGTGACAGAGCGAAATGGTGAATCGCAATCGATTCCAAGTGAGTTAGACAATAAGGCATCAGCACCCAAATGCGAATCGAGAAGGCAAGAGCCTCTCGGTTTCAACGAGAGGTGCCACAGCAACTCCCGACACAGACAAGTCTGCATTTACTTTAGATGCAAGAACCAGAGTCCGTTAGGGCACATTTTTTAAACCTATTAACCCTTTGAACGCCGCTAAAGCATACAGTCATGACTCACCTACGTCATTATAATGCAAAAACGAATTAGAACTTTGAGCACACACACGAAGGTTGCTATTGCACGTTGTAGTTAGAACGACTGATGGGTTGATGGCGTTGTAGGTAGGTACGATAGTTTTTGATAATTTTAGGCGTCATTTCATTGGCCTTCAAAAGGTTCCCTTTTTCTTTCCATCCGACTCTATCCTTCGCAAAATCATGCCAAAATGGTCCAAATCGCGCCATCTCTGTATTGGCCTACCCCTGCTCCGGAGGTCGTTACTTGAAACCCAACCAGATCAAATTTGACCAAATTTGATATTCTAACTTCGTGTATATGCTTTTGGAAAAAAAATTAGCAACAAAAAGTTAGTTAAATCGGGCATCATTTTGTGGAGGTCCAAATCAAAGAACTCCAACAATAAGCTTAACCTTGCTACTTCACCACCACTTTCCAGTTTTCCCGCTTTGGTAGCGAAGTAAGCAAAGCAGCGTGAAAGGCTAGTTCAATATACAAAACTAATGGCAAGCGGTAGTGTTCATTTTCCCAGCTAGTTCTCTAACGAATTGATGTTTGAGATAATTGCTCAAATAGTGGAGAATACTGTAGGGAACACTCCAAAAAGGATTAAATTTTTCTAGTGAATTGCGTAATGATAACACAGAAATCTACACAGAAAAAAACATTTCACTAGAAACGACATGTTTGATCCGGCCCTGCGAACATACTTAATATGGATGTAAAAACGTCTGAAATAAAGCTTTCTTTACTTACTTTATTAATTTCTTTCCTACTTCGATATTCGATAGACATCATTACATTGCTAATATTGAAACACTAACATGATGCTTTTTAAACTGTAATTTAACACTTTGCATACATCGTTCCCAGGTGCCGGTGCTTTACGGAGCAGTCATTGAAGGGATAGCCACCTGCCTCTGCCGGCTCGCCTCCAAAAGTCTCGGGGCCCTCAACCCTCGATTCGCATCCGCCATTGACTCCTTCATCGGAACTTCCCTCGTTGTTGCCGGTAAGTATGGGCCTTCTGGTTGCCGTGAGTTGCTCGCGAGAGCATAAAAACCTATGGGAGTGACCAAACTATGCCTTTCGTATCCAAATCTTGCTAATTTAAACACCACCATGCTTTAAATGTCATGAACGTTTCCTTAATGGTTCATTTACACGCTTGCCAAGCTTTGACATTCTTTCACAAGCACAAGCGAGTGTACAGGGGTGTTTGGCTTGGCTTGCGTGAGCTTGCTAGAGCTTTTCGCCGATCCGGACCAGTGTTGGTTTTTGAACACAGGTCAAAGGAAACTATAACGGAACAATAACGCACTTATAAGCATGTAAGTGGTATTTTAGCGTCCGTATGGGCTTGTAGCCAAGTTTCGGCAAGCGTGTAAATGTAACATTAAACTTGATACCTTGATTTCCGACTCCCATTTGTAAATTAAATTGGAGATAGAATGAAAATTCCAAAACATTTTCGTTACTACAATTAAAGAATTTCTTGCAAATCGGAATCGAAAATGAAACATACAGACTTTTTGAAAACATTTTATAACAACAACATATTTATATTAACAATGGATATTAACTAAATTAATCAAAAACAATTTTATAAAAATACTGATCAGCACAGCGGAACATAAAAAAAGAACGTTTCCCTGCCAGCTTTGCTAGCTTTGCTACCGATAAAGACGATTATATCAAGATACTGTCAATCAATGCCTTTGTAACGTCGCGTTTCCTTTAAACTATTAAACTAGCAGGCTTATTGTCTAACGCGCGAGCGCTTGCCTTCGCTCCCTTCCCTTCCCTTCCCCTTTCTGTCACCATCTTATACCGTTTTACAGAAAGAAGTAGAGAATGCGAAAGTGCGAAAGCAACTGTCAGCGCGGTAGACAATATGCCTACTGTTGTAGCTAGTTTTACTATAGCGATATCTCTGTATCATTAATTTCTCAGGTATGGCATTTTAACATCTGTTTAACACAATAGCGTCATCTTTGAACTTAATGTGGAAACTAAATAGGGCTCAGAGTCGCTCAACGAGCTATGGAGATGGCTATGCTCGGAATTTCTCTGCGGGATCGAATCAGGAACGAGGAGATCCGTAGATGAACCGGGGTCACCGACATAGCCGAACGGATGAGCTCGTTGAAATGGAAATGGGCAGGCCATATAGCATGCAGAACAGATGGTCGTTGGGGCCCAAAAGTTCTCGAACGGAGGCCACGGACTGGCAAGCGCCGCGTGGGACGTTCACCAACAAGATGGGCGGACGATTTGGCGAAGGCCACAGGTTCAGGGTGGATGCAAGTTGCTTCCAACTAATGATGAATGATAAATAGTAGGGCGCTATTATGTTAAGTACAGGTTTCGATAACATACAAAATGAATAGTGCGGAGACCTATGTATAGCAAAATTATCTACAACAGGCTTATTATTTTAAAGAAAAGTGACATTGACAAACTATTTCGTACTTAGTTCTGGTATAAAATAATAAGTCGCTCACGTTAGTCTTGTTCCAAACTAGTGAACACTCAATCCCACCGCTGCCAACATCACGATTAAAACAAATTTCAGCCCCAATTTATGCCAGACATAAAGCAAATCTACACCGCGTCACTGCATACAGTTCACATGACTACCCCCGAAACAAATTTACTTTTATGTCGCATTAACCCACACCATTCGACTAACTCGAAACTGCAATTAACTTAAGAGAAATTGGATCAGGGAAGTTAATGTTTTAACTTCTTCAGTGCTTAAAGGGCTTAGTACTATGAACAGCGTTGAGTAAAATACGGTCAATGGCTGTTTAAACGTAAAACTTGAAAATGAATGAAAGAATGATATTTTTTTTATCAATGTTGCTCTTTTGACTGACTATATAACTATAATCATACCTGAGGTCTTCTAATCTAACATACAAGGAATCACAACCGCTTTCACCACCTTTACTCTGTCAAACAGTATTCGATGAAGGTAGAAAAATATGGTGAATGCGGTCACAATGGCCTGTGCCCTCCAGTGGGACGTGTATAGGCTGGGATGGGTGATGATGACACCGTGGTTACATACAGCAAATGCACCAAAGTCTGTACCATATTGTTGAGCCTCAGAAGTGAAAAATGTTAATGAACCTGACAATTTTAACTATTTATTCATACAAAAAAAAAACTTAATTACGAACTTCAAGACAACAAGGCCTGTGATACATACCGGCAGCGCGGCGCAACGTGTATTATTCAGTATTATTCAACGCGCTGGGCCCGCTCTGTTGGCGTCACACGCACGCCCCGCGTTGCGGTCTGTCGTGCCCTTTAGGACGAGCTAGCTCTCTGTCTCTGGCTTTGAACTCCACCCATTTGCTTGTTTCAAAGCAACTAAAAACAAACTGCACAGTGAATAACAGATTAATCTTATTATTAGAGTTGCGTCATTTTATTGTCATGGTGTCAACTGCACTACTCGATCGCGCTTGCTAATAAATTGCTTACAAGCCTTCCGTATAAGCTTATTCAAATCTAAGCGGTATCTACTACCAGTGCCGGTAGCAATATCCCAATGGGTATACGAATAATGCGTTCAAATCACAGTGGTATTCACTAACTACCGGAGCCGGCAGCGGTAGCGCCCAACCGCACGGGAGAAATAAGTTTCGCCGAACAAGGTGCGGTTAGTGTACGATCCGGTATTTTATTTGCCGGCCCAAAACGAACGACAGTAATGCACGACGTGATAATTCGAATCCTTACGGCAATTACATGAGTGTTTGAATTATCTGGTGGTATTATTGTCATTCAATCCGAGTCGACATTAACCGCATCCGCCAAACACGTGGTAGGTACTGCTTTCGCGGCAGCTGCGGAAATGCGATGTGGAATTAACGGCGGGATATCGCTACTCGCGGCGGTAGCGGATACCGATAGCCACGGCGGTAGCGGATACCACTTAGATTTGAATAAACCCAGTGGCGTAGCGCGGGTTTTCGCCGGAAATTCGCCGAATTTTTCTGGTGTTTATTTACTTTTTATTTTCAACTGTAAAAATGGTGGAGTTTCCGGCCACCCCCTTTCGTATGTCGTTTGGGGTCACGGCCCCCTACGCTACGTCACTGAATTTACCATATACTTTTCCAGCATTCCCACCGCACTCATCTCAGTTCTCATATTACAGGTGTCCTGACTAGGCATACGGTATTCGTCTACCGCTATCAGGACAATTTAAGTGCCAATGCGGACCTAAGCGTGTCCATCTTTTGCAAAGTGCATTTAGGAAAAGGTACATTGTTCAGAAAATTAAATGTTCACTAACGCCATCTTCATGCTTTAATTGTAAATAGTAAATGCATGGTTGGTCACGCTTCACGTCGGTGCAGTACGGGGGTTTATAAGGCACATTGTCGATAAAAAAGCAATTATAGAAGACTTTTTCTTATATGTATACAGGGTGTCCCAAAACTGAACGATAACTTGGTACCAGGCGAGAGTTCTAACAGTTTTGGAAAAAATAAGAATACAAATTCATGTTACTTATAATTAAGCTATAATAGATATTTTTTGCCAAGATATCTAATACCGAAAGTAATATGGTATGTGACTCTATTATCGCTTAACTGTTTTATTATTGTTTTTTTTTCAAGAACTGGTATAACTTGACCTTTCGCTTTATACCAGGTTATAGTTGAGTTTTGGGACATCCTCTAGATTCGGACGTAGAATGGACGTTTAATGTCCTGCTCAATGATTCGAAGAAACGAAAAAAATGACGTTTAAATTAATATTAGAGCAAATGTACATATCTCCAATAAATGGACTACAGTCTTTGTAGTCAGGCTCTCTTTTGAATAGACGATAATAGCCTCTGCCACGCGTCTTTGAGGTAATTTTCAATGATTAATTGTAGCTATTAACATGTGCCTTGTTGCCCGAATCGTACTATAGGATATTTGACATTGGACGCCATTCCCATTAGAAGTCGTTATTAGTTTCATTATCACATATGAAATGTATGCACACTATTATAAGGGTTCCAAAGATATATAACGATTATAGATAGTTAAAGAGTTATGCTTCCTTTTCTAAGGGTATTTTACCCGACCGTTTTTGTTATACAGCGTGTCCCATAAGTGAACGATAACTTTGTACCGGGTGAAAAGTCAAGTTATACCAGTTCTGGAAAAAATAAGAATAATAATCTATGTCCCTTAATAGAATCACTACCATATTCAATTTAAGAAAGAGATTTTTTTTAAAAAATATGGCTATAATGGTCGCTTAATCAAGTGACATGATTTTTTTTTCTCTTTTTTTTTCAGAACTGTTATGTCTTGGTCTTTCACCCGGTACCAGGTTATCGTTGAGTTTTGGGACACCCTGTATTCCTAAAATCGATGTCTACAAGGTGTAACAAAATAAATCCGAGATATTTCAAGAAGGTATAGTTGGGCAAGTCCGAACGAACACTCGTACAAAGATTTCTCACCGGAAGTTTTCATTCAAGATGATGAATTACTTATTAAACATATTTTTTTTAAACGGATAACTATTTTGCGTAAGTATGTCAAACGGGATGCGAATCCGTATATCCTAGCTATATATACGCAACAAGTGAGCTACCAACAACACCACGGGGCTCCCGAAAGTCCTCTCGAAAAATTCTCGTTTTTAACAAAACGTCTTAGATTTCATTGAGTAAAATAGATGAAAAACGAAAACAATGTTTTGAACACCTATCGAATCTTCTACCAATATCTATAAAAAAAATCATGAACTTGACTAAAGTGTTCAGTGGAAATCGACAACTTGGTTGGCCATTTACTGAAATATTTCGGAATATTTACACCTTTTGTATTACCTTTTAGATCAAGAAGGATCCCAATCAGCACGACTTTACTCCAAAAGATATTCCTCTTTCCAGCATTCGACTACTCCGGTGGCTACTTCAACCCTGTGCTGGCCACGTCTCTGAAGGCGGGCTGCGACGGCCACACACTCCTCGAGCACGCCGTGGTCTACTGGATCGGAGCCTGTGCTGGCTCCATCCTCTCCGTCTACGTCTACAAACTCCCAGCCGTCCAGAAATACCTCGCTCCAGCCACCACCGAAGTCAACGGCGACAGTATTTGGGGCGACAAGGAAGATTAAACCCAGAACCAAAGTGATACCTGATGCTAGTCAATAAGGGTCGGTGTTGTTTTGGACTTTTTTGCGATTGCCAATACCCGAATAAGGGCATAATGATTCGAGCTTTGATGCGTGCGCTGCCCCAACTTATTCTTCTGTTGTTGCAAACGCACATAGAATTCGTTATACAAACTAAATTGAACCAATGGTCTACAATAGAAAAGCAGCAAAACGCATAGGGCAACAGGCAATGATGATTGGAATTTGAGCTTTTCTGAGCGTAATCAAATGAATTATTTCACCTTAAACAAAAGTAATAATCAAATTAAATCTATTTTTTTTTTATTAAGAAAGCCATAATTATATTCGGCTCGTAATTGCTAAAACCCATGTCGTATTCCTTAATTACGGCGCGTACTTATTACAACCCTTAACGTCTACCCTTTTAATGTCCGAGGAAATCTCATTTATCGTTTTGTAATTGGTATCCCGCCTCGTAGAAAATAGTATATTTACGTACTTAAAGCTACAATCCTAGAAAACAAAGAAAGAAAAGAACCAAAAATTATTAAAAACTACAAAGAACTTTTGGTTAATTGTCGTTGAGCAATCTCATTAAAATTCAAAACAACTTAAAATTTTCTTCGAATAAAACGACCCTTAGATTTTATAATTTTATATCCAACGATTAAGAATAGTCAAGTGGTCCTTCCAAAAATATAATAAGTGCTACGTACTCCTGCTGTAAATAAATATTAAATGTTTTATTTAATTTATTATGTTTCATTTAAAGCTGTCACGTTACTACAACTTTTAGTGTACATTTCGTAGGATCATTATTCAAGAGTTACAATGGCCTCACTTAGATGGTCACATTTTTTACGAATTGGTTGTAGGTTTTTACGGCGTTTACGGTTATTTATTAGAGCTCTTGTACATCTACTGTATCAGGATCATTTGCCATTTATAGAAATAGATGTAAAAATTTATCCACGAATGATTCGTAACGAACGCTTAAATAATGACCCCTAAATACTAAATACAGTGGGACGTCGTAGAGGAACAGTTTTAAATCTACTTGCTCATACCACCTTCATTGAACAAAGATTTGAAAAGATAACAGTTCCAATAATCAACTGATGCAGATATTATTTTGTGATAGTCCATATCAAATATACAAACTTTTACTTTGACACTCCACTTAAGTAAGTGCCTTAATATAAGGTAAACGTACCAATGCTCGACGCCTCAACGCCCAGTAGATGACACCCATCTGTCACCTCTCTTACTATGCCATAAGATTGAAGGTGCTATGTATTGGTTCAGTGTCGAGCACAAGGACGTTTACCTTAGTTAGTTTAGAATACGTTGCGCGTTCGCTCCGCTTCTATCTAATACGTTCGCAAATCGCCAGGATGACATGGTTCTTACAGTTGGATGAAGTACAAATTAAAACGGATCCTATTAAGTAATATTAAAAATGCCAAAGTTTATGTTTATGAGTATTTGTGTGCTTGCATGCGTGTGCATGTTCGTTACTCGTTTAAACAGTATTTGGATGAAATTTAGTATGTAGATAGCTGAATATGTAAAATAATACATAGGCTCCTTTTTCTCTCGAATCCACGGGATAAAATCCTAAAACCCCGCAAACTGTAGCGCAACATTTTTCACGGGTGTTCCTTATGCAATGTAAATGAAGACCACGGTTTAATTTTCGGGAATTCCCATGGGATTCAGGAAAATCCCGAAACTTCTACCGCCACCAGTTCTAATGGTATCAATGAAGCCGTGGGTTCTAATGGTATCATTAAAACTTTGAATTTTATTTAAAAATTATAACAGTCCCAGGTAGGCACCGGGTTAGAATAGTTAATAAATTAATAGTAGTAAAGTGGTATTTCTGTACTTCTGATGTTTTTATTTTAGTAAATATATTAAAAAGACAATAGTTCTGCAAAACCAAGACATTAATATTTGTGAAAACTATACTCAAATACGTTTCACACTCCCCTCTAAGTCATACATACCAACTTATTACAAACTTAATGTAGTTTGTAACAACGATAAAACTTAAAAGTATAGTCTTGTACATTTAAAAGCTTTCTGTACCAAGAGACGTTTAGTGTGAACGTCCATTTGTTCGCAACGTACCCCGTAATTTGAAATAACTTAAAACGTCTGAGTAAAACGCTCGCGATGCGATTCACTGAAAACACATTAAGTAAATTCAACTTTACGCTCTGTTTATAATCACGAAATACCTATAAAAGCTTAATGTACATTTCAGAATGTTCATAACTTTCCTTAATTCCCAACGGGAAGCATGTGGAAGAACTATAGAAATCTAATACTTATTTTTTTATTGGTACAATACGGGTCCGCGCTGGAAACTTTTGTCAGCAATCAAACAGTGATTAATGATTTAAATAATCCATTGAGTGACGCATCTTTATTACATTGCGTAGTGGACCTTATGCAAATAACAGTCATATTTAAACCGACAATACTAATTCTAGAGAACAAGAAAAATGACAACGATGATGCATTTTTCAGTAAAATGACAGAGGCCTTTGCAAGTGATGATCTCCCTATAACTATCCAGGATCAGAACAATTATACTGTTAATCAAACTTACGGTGCATACAACGGATTTGTTATTATAATAGTTCATTTTGAAAACTGTGAAAAGCTTATCAAATTCGATATTCATGACGTCGACAAGAAGGTGAAGCATATCATCATTATTTCGGATTATACAGAAGAATCCTTCGAATTGTTACAGAAGTTTGGGTGGAAGTATATTACCCGGGATATAACGTTTATCATACGAGATCCTAACGGACGAAACCATAGTATAGTAACTTTTTTACCAGTGGTGGATGAAGTAAAGTGTAAATTGGCAGATAATTTAAAACCAACTCAAATTAACGCTTGCAGTAACGGATCTTTGAAAACTAAAGTCGTATTTCCAGGTGAGGTAAAAATCGATCTGAAGAAATGCCTCTTCAGAGTCGGTATGGCCTCGATGTTTCCATTTTCTAAAATACCAAATAAAGATAGATTAAATAATTACGACTTAATAAATGAAATAGAAGGCTCAGATGTGGAAATAATTAAAATCATCACAAAGAGATTCAATGCATCAGTGGAATGGCGATATTTACGCAGAGCAGAAGCAAATCCATTCACGGATGTAGAATACGTGAAAGTTATTGGAAATGGCAGCTTAGAACTTTGTGCCGGAGGTCTTTACAATATTTATGGAGAGCTGATGTCGTATTCAGGCATTTACACTAGACAAGCAGTCATATGGATATATGCAGCTCATAGGTCTAGCAGATCCTGGAGAAAATTGGTGCACCAGCTCCACGGAATATATTTATTTTTCATATTTTACATAAGTTACTCTATCCTGACTTATTTGATTCGCAAATACGATTGCAAAAGACCTTCTTTGAAAGACATCATATTTTACAGTTGGGGTGCTCTTATTGGCGCGGCCTCACTGGACAAACCGACATCTCTTAAACACAAAATATTGGATATATTCTATTTAATACTGAGCATTTATCTGGCAGCTTATATGAACATTCAGTTGTTCAATTTTCTTACAATCGACAGACCTTCAGTAATGTTTAAGACTAACGATGATGTTGTCAGCTCTGGTCGGGTTCCTTACTTAAATCCCATTAACAAGTTGTTCATACAGGACAAGAATTACATAGCATTCGCTAACACATCAAAAGATTGTGATAGCTTTTATGATTGCTTTGATAAAACTCTTGCTTTAAACGGTTTGACGTTAATTTTAGACGAATACTTCTATACCCTGCAAGCTGCAACGGCTGTTAACGATGAAGCGCGGGTTCTAAGAGCAACACAAAATCTTGTAACAATATACCAAGAAATGTTGATTCGGAAAGATAGTCCGTTCGTCATTAGCATTCAAAAAATCATTCAGAGGTTATTCGAAGCTGGTATTTGTAAGCATTTGTATAAGGAAGCTATTGGTATAACGGTTGTGGCTAAGGCAGAGAGTGCTAATAAAAATGCCGCAAGTAATAGCTATAGTTGTGAATCGGGGTGCGCTATTACACTGACGCAAGTTGCTGGTGTGTTTTACGTGTGGCTTATCGGTTGTATGTTGTCTACGTGCGTGGTTATTTTAGAAATAATATGGAAGAAGAGTGAAGTGAGTTCAAAATTGATTAAGCCTCTTTAGGCGACGAATACAACCATCCAAAATGCGCAGTCTACTTCTTTTAAGTCACATGGTATTAACTCATAAAATTTTGAAAGTCAGTAGGTATTTGAAACTTAAAGTCATAGGTACAAGAGAAGTGAATATCGGGTTCGACAAATCTCCAAAATTTGGAATGCTGGGCTTGGGCTGGGTTTTTCCTGGGGTTTTTCTGTGCATCTATGTTTCAGTTTGTATTTAGTATGAAATATTTATGGGCTTAACTAGGTTAAGATATTTGATATCATCAATCAATTATTATCGCGATTGCCAAATACATTTTGTAAGATATAGCGAACTGTGACGTCACTTATGTAACTATAACTACATCCTATCTTATCTACCAGTTATACAAATGAAAAAGTTTGTAAAGAAACTTTGTGAAGTCGAAGGATGACTCTTTAAAACAGAGTTCGTAGTTGACATACTCGTAGTTTTAACGGTCAGTTCAGTTTAATTGAAAAGGAACCGTGGTAAGTAGTACAGCTAATTATACTTACATGCCTCTAAAATCGCTGTCAATTGAAATTGCGATCAATGTAAATAAACCATTTAATGAAATATCCATATTCTAGCACTTGTTTATTGTTTTAATGGTTTAGGATAGTGTTGTGGTAAGTATTGATTAAATAACACACGAATTTAGCAGTATTTGATAAGGGGAAATGGAAATTAAAGACATTTTAAATACAAGGTTTGTTTACATTGTTTGCAATTTCAATTGACTGACAGTTTAGCATTGGGTCATTTGGGGCTTGACGTCTCCCGTTGTTAAATGTCAGCGTCAGATTAATTTATTTTTACTATACTTACCTTATTGTTTTTTTTTGTATCACTTTTCCTGTACATCACTGTTGTTGGCTACTGATTGGTAAAAATTGTAGAATAGTTGTCGCGTTGTTGTCAGTATAAATCTACTTAGATAGTGAAACTTTTCTATTGTTCATTTTATTTCGTTTTTTTCCTCTAAAATCTTTGCAGCACAGTCAAAGTGCTAGTGCCGAATTATATTAATATAATTCTCAATGAGAGCTGTCGAGGAGGTAGAGATAGATGTAGAATTTAGAACATAAGAACTATTATTGTACATCTATTTCTGTTTGTTCTCCAAATAAAACTATAAAACAGTTCGCACATTTTTCGCTGCCCTCTGCTTTTATGGAAGCTCGCCTTAACCGTCCTAATTTATCGCTTACTTCATTAAAAAAGAAAAAGATTAAAATATCTCTCTGATGAAGTTTAAAGAAAGAATCCGCTCGACTCGGTCGGCATTCGGTTAATTAAAAAGTTTCCAGGTCCTACGAATGCCATTTTCCTTCTTATTTTAGAGTACCTATCGTATGTAACGAGTAGAAATCTTTAGTCATTTAACGACCGCTTTAGCCTAATTGGTAGTATGTATGTATGTATGTATGTATGTAAACACTTTATTGTACATAAAACACAAAAATAATACAAAACAACAAAACAAAAAGAGTACAAAGGCGAACTTATCCCTAAAAGGGATCTTTTCAAGCTAACCTAGCATGAAAGGAAAAACTTAAAAAAAAAAAGATAGGCAAACAGTAATTTATGTACAGAGAAAAGAAAGGAAAATATAACATATAAATAAATACACAAAATAAACAACAATAAGTGACTACGACAAATATACTTATACCTAACTTAACACAGAACAAAATACACACATATGAAAAAACAGTACAAGTAAATAACAAGAATACGATTAAGTACCCTACTTCCACAATTTCTTCAACCTCTCCCTGAACGAGGCCACAGACGGGGACTCCCTAACGAGCAAAGGTAACTCGTTCCACAGCTTCACGGAATGGATACTGAAAGATTTAGCGTAAGAGCGCGCCGTGTTCGGCGGGAAGGCAAGTGTGAGTTTGGAGCTGGACCGCAAACGGTGCCCGCTTCCAGTGGCCAAGTAGCTAAATCTTTCAGATAGATACGAGGGAGAGGAAGGATTAAATAAAACATTAAAAAGAAGACACAGAATGTGAATGTCTCTCCGCCGCCTAATAGGCAGCCAGTGAAGCTGCTCGCGAAAATGGGAGACGTGGTCGTACTTTCGCAGGCCAAACACATATCGAACGCACACATTTTGCAGTCGTTCAAGCATGTCAAGCAGCTCCTCCCTCAAGTCAAGAAACACAATATCACCATAATCGAGAAGGGGCAAAAGTAGAGAATGGGCAAGGGTAATTTTTGTACGCATAGGAAAAAAGTTTTGCAGGCGTCTCAAGGAGTGAAGAGACGCAAAGAGTCTACGACTAATTTCATTTACGTGAGCTGTCCATGAGAGTGTCTGGTCCATGATAATACCTAAATTCTTGACATTAGAAGAAAAAGGGATTGAAGTCCCATCAAATAAAATATCAGGTAGTATCACTTCCGACAACTTGCCAACAAAATGAGGACTGCCCATAATTATAGCCTGAGACTTAGCTGCATTAACCTTAAGCCCAAACTGCTCAGCCCAACTACGGATAGAGTCCAAGTCCTCATTTATTTGGCAAATCAGAGAAGGCAGCTCATCAAAACCAGCCGACGCATAGATCTGCAGATCATCAGCATATAAATGATACGAAGAACGTAGAGAATTGGTTATACTGTTGATAAAAATTGAAAAAAGAAGAGGCGATAGAACACCGCCCTGAGGAACACCAGCTGTCAGGTCGCACCACTCCGAGAAATGATCATCAACCTTAACTCGCTGGCGTCTACCGAAGAGGTACGCCCGGAACCATGAGATGGCAGACTGGGAAAAATTTAGATTCTGGAGTATTCCAGTCATTATATCAAAATCTACGGTATTGAAAGCGCTGCTAAAATCTAAGAGTACAAGAATGGTAAGCATCTTATGCTGAATATTATGGCGAATGTCATCAGTGACCTTTACCAAGGCAGTGACTGTGCTATGCCCGGGGCGGAAGCCGGACTGGAGAGGATTGAATAGGTTATGTCTGTTGAGATGTGAAGACAGACGACGATTAACGAAATGCTCGATAACCTTAGATAGGACAGGGAGTATTGATATTGGACGATATTGGGTGAAGGATGTAGGATTCGAAATCTTAGGGAGAGGAATTACATGAGCAAGTTTCCATATTAAAGGAAAAGTACCCGAGGTAAAGGAAAAATTAATGATATTGGAGAGAACGGGAGCAATGTGGTCCGCCGCAAGCATCAGCATATCCAATCCCAGGCAATCCTCACCAACAGCCTTCGTCTTAATAGTTTTGAGGAAAACAAGAATTTCTTCTGACGTAATACTACCAATATCAAAAACAGGACAGTCAGGGTGTGGTGTAGCGGCAAGAAGGGATAAAGTACGTTGTTTTACGGATGAATCAAACGATACCGGAGAAGTACTGAAATGCTTATTCAAAGCGTTAATGTCCAAAGAACTAGAAGAACTTTGTTGAGATTTGCCCACCCCCAGCGACTTTAAAAATTTCCATAACTTAGCTGGTGGACAGCCATCGATGGATTCATGGATATATTTCCGCTTGGCATTTCTACATACTCTATTGCACCGGCTGCGTAACGAAACGAAGTTCTCGCGATTTTGCTGAGAAGGGTCACGCCGCAACTTAATACGTGCTCGGTTTCGCTTAGCCATTAGCGCCTTAATATCAGGCGTATGCCACGGAGCAGGCAAGTGCTTTACGCGCGTAGGCTTTAACGGCGCGTGCCTCTCAAAGATATTCAAGAGAGTTTCATTAAATTGCACTACTTTTAGGTCCACATCCGTCAGCGCCTCGATGCTCTGCCAATCAGCAGCATTCAAGTCCGTATGAAACGCCTGCAAATCGATATCACGGATACCACGTCTAAAAATTACCCTATGCCTCTGCCTGGGGGGTCGAATATTAAGGGATACATATACCAGATCGTGATTGGAAAAAGCGGCAGCATTATATTGGCCACAAAAAGAAACTAATTGAGGAGAAGAAGTTAAAATTAGATCTAAAAGAGATGGTGGTCCATTATGCGGGAAATGCGTGGGGGACAGGGGCAAAACACTAAGGTTTAGAGAAGAGGCCAGGGAATGCAACTTGGATGATCGGAAATCATTCTTTAAGAGACAGGTGTTGAAGTCACCCATTATCACGTGGTGATCAAACCAATCCCCTGACCCTGCCTACGAAGCAAGAGGTCCTGGGTTCAAATCCCGGTGAGGGCATTTATTTGTGTGAGGAGCACGAATATTTGTTCCTGAGTTATGGATGTTTTTTATGTATTTAAGTATTTATTTATCTATATAAGTATGTTTATCGTCATCTAGTACCCATAATACAAGCTTTGCTTAGTTTGGGACTAGGTTGATTTGTGTAAGATTGTCCCCTAATATTTATTTATTTTATTTATTTATTTTGATGTAGAGTAGATTTCCATAGGAGCGAAGAAGAAACGTAACGCGTAAAAGGTCTGTAACATACGCGTAAAATAGCTACATTAGCTACATACTTATAATCCTACTTAATATATTTATTATACTTACATAATATTACAAATTAAAAAGAATGTGAAGATGTTTGCCGGTTTGTTTGGATGTTTATCAGTCAATCACGCAATAATAGTTGACTATGTTTAGATTAGAGGAAACTTGAAAACTATGTTATAATGCAGGAAGTTGGGTAAGTTTTATGACAATTCTGAAAAATAAATGCATAAAATAAAATAAATAAATAATAAACAAATAAAAAATAAATTCAAATGGGATAAGTTCGCCTTTGTACTCTTTTTTTTAATGTTTTTTTTTGTATTATTTTTGTGTATTATGTACAATAAAATATTTACATACCTACATACATACATACTATGCAAGTACTAAATAAATAACAATTATGATTATGATAAACGATGCAGACGGAACTTTAATTCTATGGCAATCAATCATTATCATCATCATTTCAGCCGAAAGACGTCCACTGCTGAACATAGGCCTCTCCCAAGGCTCGCCGAACAGACCGGACCTGCACCATCCGCATCCAACGCGTTCCCGCAACCTTAACCAGGTCGTCCCTTCATCTTGTTTTAGATACAACATTTACCGAAACGAAAAAATCTAGGTAGGTACAATATTATAGGCAATAGGCATACTTACACGTAAAAGATGGGATGTTCGGATATTTAGATGTTTGCACGTTTGGATCTTTGCTACTCTATCACGCGAAAACGGCTCACGGCATTTGGATGAAAATTGGCACTAAGAATACAGGTGAAATCTAAATGGTGATTCAAAATTAGTGTTCCTTACTTAGTTAATTGCTGGGCAATATAATGCACTGACTCATTTGTTTTAATTAGTCTTATTTAATTTGATGTGTCCATACATTGAGTTGGTGATTTCATGGCAACAAAGTATGAACCTCCCAAATTTTATCAGACTAATTTTAACAATTGAGTTAATGCATTTGTTACTCAGCATTAACCGAGTAAGAAACTCTAATTTTGTATCACCCTTTTTTAGATTTCATCCTGTATAATAACTTGAATTAACATATGTAAAATAAAAAATCTTCGTAGACAAACAAGCGGGGAACAGCTAGTTTATCATATTATTTTCAGGAAAGCGCTGCAGCCTAATTATTTGCATTTTATATAATACCCAAACCACGAAGATATAATCCAAGCGAAGGCTTTTTCTCCCGACTAAAGAAAACACTTCGGCTTGGCGGCCATTCAACCTCAAGTAATAATGGGCTTTCCATGTTATTTTTTTTCATAACAAATATGATTTACGTTAAGGCATGAAAGAAAATTATAGTTGGTAATGTGCTATGTTGATACTGAAAGTCTTTGGTGTCAAGAAAATAATTTTCTTTCCTTGCAATTGTGTTAGTGTTGCCTATCGATAGCCCAATATCGGTAGACTATCGATAGTTAACACAAAACCAATAGTATCGTTAGTATATCGAAAATATCGCCACGTGTCAATACTAGGTACTATTTAGTATCGATAGTGCAGTATAAGCAATAACTACCTACTATTTATTGATAATGGCTAAACAATCTATACTATCGATAGTACCTACTGAAAATTCGATACTATTGTTGGTGCAAAATTCTTGATAAAATCGATTGTATCGATTGTTTTTGATCATAATTGGCTGATTTTACAATACTATCGATACTATCGATTCTATTGGACATAAAACTACTGATACGATCAATAGTTCTGTAACACTGAATTATATTTTATTCTGTGCTAAATGAATTATGAAAACAATTCGTTTAATTCAAATAATTCACCAAAAAAACAACTAAAATAACCGTACACAGTTATTTTAGTTGTTCATTCAACATGTTAAATGAGGTTACATTTCCAAGACACTAGTAGAATCGCTGGGAAAAAATTGTTACCGTTTAGGTTCCAAGCGACGGGCACTGGAGCAGTGGCAGGCCAAAATTGAGATTGCGATGGCGGTATGATTTGGTGTGACCCATTTTGGCATTTTGCAAAGGGTAGAAACGTGTGTCAAGAAAAATAGAAGGCCTTCAGGCTTATTGTCTAACGTTTCTGACGCTTGCCTTCGCAGTCACTATTTATTTCTGTCAAACGGTATAAAATGATGACAGAAAGAGATGGTGAAAGCGAAGGCAAGCGTCAGAAGCGTTAGACAATACGGCCTTAGGAGTGGGGCGTCCAATGTCCGGACTACTAAGATGAGGCAAACAAACGTAGTTTTATGAGTTGTGATTCGCGTATTTTCGATAGCGCAATTTTGGTTTTCATATAAAAGTCCTATTCAGCCGTGCTATTAAGAACAAAAGCAGTATCTCAGTGAAAGCTAGTTTCGAGAAAATCAAAGTTTTGCTAAACAGCTTTGCACCAACGAGATGGACGTACGATTTGGTGAAGGCCGCAGGTTCAGAGTGGATGCAAGTCGCTTCCAACCGTAATGATTGGGCATCACATCAATAAGGGAGGCCTATGTCCAGATTGTCCAGCAGTGGACGTCCTACGGCTGAAATGATGGTGATGAAAATGAGCTTTCCATTTACTTTACAGATTTTTTTTATTATTATCTAAGTACTTATTTATTGAAATGAATATTTATATCTCGCGCTGTTTTAAGAGTTTTGGTGGTACAAAATACCCATACGGCTATTTGCTTATTATTGATAAACCTCAATTCTCTTAGTAATTTCAGGTAGAACTGAGATCAGGATAAATTTTCAGGGGTTTTTTCACACGTTTTAAATAAGATACCGCTTTTTGGCTTAGTTCATTGGATGCGAATTTTTTTAAGCTATCCATCCGGTGGCATATAAATATCTTAACCTTTTTTTTTAAATACCGCTTTTACACTTAGCAGTATTTGTGTTTTACGTCGCCGTGTCGCACAAACAGCACTTATGTAGCTATAAAACAGAATGCAGAAGAAATTACGGGACCCAAAATGACTCAGAACTCAAAAAATTACATCCGTTTGGGCTCACCCTTAAAAAAATACTTTAATACTTAACTAAGTATAAGCGCGTAACAGAAAACTTTAAAAATATTTCAGTCGCAGCGTTAAAAATCTGAATAACTTTGCAACGGTTTTATTAGTACGAATATAAATCGAAATGGATTTCCATCGATAACACGTCACTCACGTTTTCATCCTACTAAAATATTATAAATGTGAAAGTTTGTACTATTGTTGGTTTGTTCATTTGTAGTTCAAACACGCATAGAACAGCACGGATTCGGATGAAAATTTGCCCATAAATGATTCAACAATTACGAGTAAGGTAAACGTCCCTGTGCTCGACGCTGACCTTCAATCTTATGTCATAGTAAGAGAGGTGACAGATGGGTGTCATCTACTAGGCGTTGTGGTGTCGGATTTTTTACCCCGAAAAAATAGAAATATCGCGCGGGATTTGTCCTAGAACGTGAACCATTTAAAGGTCTGTTTACCATTCCCTCATAAGTTTCTGGTAAGATTTTACGTAGCAAATATAATTGTGGTACAGTCTCCGTTTACTCGACCAAAATAAACAAAGACGGCATTACAGATATCTGTCATATAAAATACCAGGAAC
Source organism: Archips xylosteana (assembly GCA_947563465.1). Classification (NCBI taxonomy): domain Eukaryota; kingdom Metazoa; phylum Arthropoda; class Insecta; order Lepidoptera; family Tortricidae; genus Archips; species Archips xylosteana. Next base: position 17,261,260 of record OX387358.1, read on the forward strand.
TTATCGACCAAATGGCCTAGTGGTTAGAGAACCTGACTATGAAGCTTGAGGTCCCGGGTTCGACTCCTGCGTCGGGGCAGATATTTCTATAAAAAAATACGAATGTTTGTTCTCGGGTCTTGGGTGTTTAATATGTATTTAAGTAGGTATGTATCTATCTACGTATTATAAGTATGTTTATCCGTTGCCTAGTACCCATAACACAAGTTTTGCTTAGCTTACTTTGGGACTAGGTCAATTGGTGTGAATTGTCCCGTGATATTTATTTATCAAGGAGTGATGAAATAGGACCTTATACTTATGTCGTATTCAATAGTTAACGAAATAGTTATTACATAAGATTTCGTCCACATAAAATTCGGTAATCGCTGTCTTTTATTTTATTTGCGAATCCGAGTTATAAACTAGATGTTTGCTGAATTTCATCAAAATCTGTTCAGTACTTTTTGACAAAAGAGTTACAAACATCCATTATATCGTCACAATCACCCGTATTCATGATATTAGTAGTTTTTAATAATTAGTTTAATAAAAAGCTGTGGTTCCTTAGTGGCTTGACCTATGGTTTTTCAAGCAGAAGGTCGTGGGTTCGAAATTTATGTGCGTCAATGAAAACATCGCGAGGAAAGCGCGCACACCTGCGATGCAAATCTATGTGTGAAGTTTCCGATGCTCATTGGGCCCACGTGGGAACTACAGCCCATGCCCTCTCATTTTAAGTTGAAGCCTGTACGCAGCAGTGGGTCGTATTTAGACCGGAGACGATGAATATTAGCATGTATTGACGTCATTGAGCGCGGATTGTTTAAGGTAAACGTACCAATGCTCGACACCTCAACGCCCAGTAGGTAGATGACACACATCTGTCACCTCTCTTACTTTGACATATAAGATTGAAGATGTCATATATTGGGTTAGCGTCGAGCACAGGGACGTTTACCTTACCTATTAATTCTTCGAATTGTACCCGAATACTTTTTCATCATTACTAGGTACGAATTTTACCGAAAGAAAACGCGGGCAGAACTAATAGTTTAGTTATAATGCTAAAGTCTATCGAGAAAATGCTTGACGCAGTGTGAAATTGTGGATTTAGAATGTTTTTCACGATTGGTTGGAGCGTATTTGTACGTAAGTTTTATTTATTTCGTAAATTCAGAAAATGTATCTCGTGCCATTGCTCGCATACTTTATAGACATTTCGTAAACTCTCAACACTATCATGAATCCGAAAAATGCCCACTGTTCAACAAACACCTCCCCTTTCATCATCATCAGCATCATCATCCAAACCTATATACATACTTCCCACTGCAGGGCACAGGTCACCTCTCAGAATGAGAGGCCTTGGGCCGTAGTTCCCACGCGGGCCCAGTGCGGATTGGGAATTTCACACACACCACTGAATTTCTTCGCAGGCGTATAAAGCTCACGGTGAATTTCAAATGTAATTTCGCACATAAATTCCGAAAAATTCAGAGGTGCGAGCCGGGACTTGAACCCACGACTCTCTGCTTAAGAGGCTATAGGTCAAACCGCTGGGCCATCACGGCTTTTTCAATTTCCCCCCTTTCATCAATTCAACCAAAAGACGTCCATTGATGAACCACATCCAACGCGTTCCCGCTACCTTAACCAGAGGCCGTATTGTCTAACGCTTCTGACGCTTGTTTCGCTTTCACCATCTCTTTCTGTCATCATCTTATAGCGTTTGACAGAAAGAAAAAGTGATTGCGAAGGCAAGCGTCAGAAGCGTTAGACAATAAGCCTTCTGGTCGTACTCCATCTTGTCGCAGGCCTAGCTTCAGTGCGTCTTCTGGTCCGCGGACGGCGTTAGTGAACCTTTTAGCCCCATCGGCCATCAGTTCTACGAGCGATGGGCCGCCCACAGCCACTTGAGGCTGGCGTTTCTTCGAGCTATGTCAGTGACTTTACTTCTTGCGCGGATTTCATCATTTCCAATGTAATCCCGCTGAGTAGCAAGGAGTATAGCCCTCTCCATTGCCCTCAGTTTTCTTGAGGCCCATCGTTAGCGGCCGAAGAAGTCTACTTTTCAACATTGGTCTTCCCCTTAGAAACCCACAATGAACGACAGCTCACCACCTACATCCACCGGTTTCCCGCTACCCAGTCCTCCTTGTGGGAGGCCTGTCAACTCGCCTTTCGATTCATGCTCGCCACTCAAGAACATTTTCTCCCCCAAAGGTTATCTGTTCTTCGAGCAATGTGCCCACATTGCCACTTATTAACTTACATATTCTTCGAGTAATATCGTAAACTACGTCTCGGTAATTCCTACTCGTAGCACTCCGATTTTAGTCACAATAGGACGTCAGACTGTTGGGGCAGTTGCTTGGTTTTCAGGGTCTTCTTCAATAAAGATTTTTTATTCCTTTTTTAGACGAATTAATTTATTAAAAATTATTAAAAATGATCACGTGAGTACAAAGTTAAGTAAGTATATTATAGTTGGTAATGGAGACAACAGTGGTCGGTCCGACGGCTGTAGCTAGTTTTATACAAAAATAAAGCGCCTCTCGCGGAGGGCAGCTAAACTAAAATAGTTCCGCGGATCAACGCGTGGTGGCGCTGGCAGCTGCGTCGACATACTCGGCCGCCTTGAGAGCAGCCGCTCTCAACAGGGATGAACAGCTCATGGTCCATGGAGTCCTAGCTCGACGTAGCTCAGCCATCAGTCTTCATAGGTGTAGCTCTGCCATCAGTCATCCATCAGATCACATCGGCAGCGCCCGATGTGGGTACGGGGAGAGGGCAGATTTTAGGAAAAGCCCTCTTAATGATACCCGTCGCCGTTTTGATACTAGCGACTCTGGATATGTTGTCTCGACCAGGGAAAACGGTCAAGACTCTGCCCAATTGCCATTTGAGCGGAGGTTGGTTGTCTTCTTTGATTACAACCAGAGTGTCTGGTTTGATGTCGTCTCTGTTGATTTGCCATTTGGTTCGCTTCTGGAGCTCAGCGATGTACTCGTTAGACCAGCGCCTCCAGAAATGTTGACGAAGTAGCTCAATACGCTTGTAACGTGTCAGCGTATGGATCGGCGGTGGGGTCCCCGCCGCGGTCATCAGGTCCTCGCAGGCGGGAGCGGTCAGCGGCCGGCCAATCAGGAAGTGCGCCGGCGTCAGCGGGGCGAAATCATTAGGGTCTGACGACATAGGATACATGGGGCGGGAATTTAACACGGCTTCAATCTGTGCCAAAACCGTGCTAAGCTCCTCATAAGTTAAATTAGCATTTCCTACTACGCGCATGATTGCACGCTTGCTCACGTCAATCCCTTTTTCCCATAAACCGCCCTGATGAGCCGAATAAGGGCAAATAAATTTAAGTTCAATATGATTATCAGAGGCAAAATCAATAATAGACCGAGAGCTGTCTTGCAAAAAATTACTAAGTTCCTTTGCAGACCCTACAAAATTACGGCCGTTATCAGAGAAAATCTGTACAGGTTTTCCTCTACGAGAAATAAACCTCTTTAATGCCATCAGATAATATTCAGTTGACAAACTAGTTACTAATTCCAAGTGCAACGCTCTTGTTGCAAAACAAACGAATAAACACAAATAACATTTTTCGAGTTTAGAACCCCTACCTTTACGGTTCAAAATATACAAGGGTCCTGCGTATAATAAGTTAATGTGCTCATATCTGAAAAGAAGTTGAGTGAAGTAATGTTTACTACATAATATCGCAGGATGTTTTTTATTGTAACTAAAGTCAAGTGAATTTACTAGTCTGCCACCTACTCTTATAATATCGTCTTTGTTTAAGAAAATATTCAGACTAGAAAGGCCTCGTGACGTTTTTAAAGGTTTTTTATTGATTAACAAATCATATTCGACCGGAAATGACTGTTTTTGCACGGTTTTTGTTAAAATAATTAACGATTTATCTAATTCTTCGACTAATAAAGCGCCGGTATGTCGTTGTTTGTCGGTTACCCGCGCGTTGTGAATAAAGCGCAATACATATGCATAAGTACGCTGCATTCTACTAAATGATGAGAACCGACTTAAATCAAACAAGTGAGGCGAACTGTCGATATCTATTTGCACTGTTGTTGACAACACAATATTTTCTTTTTCGTTAACTTTTACCTCTGGCAAATTTGACTGCTCAGTAGAAAAATTCACCGAATAATCTAAGTTACACTCGCGCAAGAATAAAGGACCGTGCCACCACAAGTCGCTATTAGTTAAGTCATCTAGGCTACTACCGCGTGATAACAAGTCGGCAGGATTGTTTTCGCTACGAACATGTAAAAATATGGCGTTACCTGCAAGCTCAATAATTTCCACAACACGGTTCTGAACAAACGTCTTCAATTTATGTGGGCACATTCGCAACTATCCTAGTGTTATTGTCGAATCGGTCCAAAACACAATTTTGTGAAAATTAACGCAATGATTTTAATATTTTATCCGACAACCGCGCGCCTACCAATGCACTCGATAACTCAAGGCGGGGGGTATGCTTAGCGTCTGGAGCGGGCTCACGCGGCTCTTAGCACAAAAGAGCCTGACCATAATGTCACCGCGGTCATTGCATGTCCGTATGTATGCACAACTACCATAAGCGGCTAAAATAGCATCACAAAATAAATGAAGTTCGATTTGTTTAGCATTGTTGCCAAAAGCATGACGAGGAATTCTAAGATTATGTAAATTTGACGAGTTAATAAATTATTCCCAGCGAAAAATTACATCATGAGGCAACGAGTCGTCCCAGTCTACTTTACACAGCCACAGGGTCTGTAACAGCACCTTAGCTACAATAACCACTGGGCTAAGTAACCCGATAGGGTCGTAAATTTGAGATACAACAGATAAAATAAAGCGTTTAGTAATTTTTGTTGTATCTTTGTTTACTTTAAATGTAAAAATATTTTCACGCACACGCTCATCGGCCGTGAAATATTTTTCTGGTTTGGAAATTTCCTCTATTTCCCAGAACTTTCTTAATCGTTATATAAAGAACGAAGGGTAATTTTACAAGAACGGGTCGATTGCGTAATCATTTGTCCTCCTCCCGTGATTTGAACTGCGGACTGTATAGGTAAAGAATTTAGTTTAGTACATAATGAGCTCGTAATTATGCAATGTTCGCTACCGCTGTCTAACAGTGCTCTAAGCCTTGTAATAGTTATTGTCACCGCCTACTATCTCAACTAAAGCCGTGGATAATAAAACAGTCTCTAAAGCGCATCTATTTTACAAGGTTCGTGCTTTCGTTAGCTTTAATTTGCGGTTTCGATATAATGTGATGTGAATTTGTTGTATTATAATGGTTTATAGTGGGCGATTGTTGCAGCAGCACCGTAGCTGTCTTAGACAAAAATAATGCGTTGTCTTTATCGCATTCACTATGAAGTAAACTATTATGTTTTTTATTTTGTTATATTAAGTATAATGGTTTATAGTGGGCGATTGTTGCAGCAGCACCGTAGCTGACTTAGACAAAATAATGCGTTGTCTTTATCGCATTCACTATGAAGTAAACTATTATGTTTTTTATTTTGATATATTTTAAAGGTCTATAGTGGGCGATTGTTGCAGCAGCACCGTAGCTGACTTAGACAAAAATAATGAGTTGTCTTTATCGCATTCACTATAAAGTAAACTATTATGTTTTTTATTACATTTTTTACAAGGACCAAAATAACAATCGTTAGCTGGATGCCCCACGCGTAAACAATTCTTACAAAGATTTTTAGCGGTAACGAAACTAAGTTTATCTTGCGCTGATAATTCTAGAAACTTATTACACGCATAAATAGAATGATTTTTGCTGCACATAATACAAACGCGGGTACGCTTGTTAAATTTATTCGCATTACTGTGGGTCGGCGCGGACACAAATGAATGCATTTTTTGTTGTACTTTAGAATGATCGTGGGCATTTTTGATGTTAGAATTAGAGTGATTTGCTTTGACCATTTCTAACATGTCCGCTCGATCCCTAAGGAACTGGATTAAATTATTTAAGTTTAAACTTTCACAATCTGGGGTTTTGCTAACGGTCATTTTGTATTTTTCCCATTCTTTCTCAGTTTGTAAATCTAATTTGGAAACAATAATATAATTCATGATAGTGTCCCATGAGTCAGTGGGCTCGCCTAATGATTTTAATGAGCGTAAATTCTTTAAAACTGTGTCTATTAATTTTCTTATTTGCGACGGAGACTCTCTTGCTAAGACGTTCAAAGAAAATGAAGCTTTTACATGATTGTGAATTAATAATTTACTATTGTTAAATCTACCTTCGATTAAATCCCAAGCGATTTCATAATTTTCTGACGTAAACTGGATTGATTTTATTACTTCTGCGGCACTATTCGTTAAAGCTGACCGCAAATAATAGAATTTCTGGATATTATCAAGCTGTTTAGAGCTGTGAATCATAGAAAGATAGATATTTCTAAACTCGAGCCATGTATCAAACGATCTGTCAAAAGAGGGTAGAGAAATAGTTGGTAATTTTACGGAAGGTTTTAACTCGTTACACTTGGAATTAGTACACGATTCAACAATATATCTGTCTATTATCTGTTGTGAATCGACCATAGCGCTATAGAAGGACTCTTCAAATGATTCACGACTTTCTAACTGACCGTTAAGATCGGTATCTGATACTATCTCTTCTATGGCACCTTGGACGTTATTAAATTCGCTTAATAAAGTTCGGCTGTTGTTCTGTCGCATTTTAAGCTCAGACAACTGCTTATGGGTTAATTTAACATTTAAATCAGCAAAAGAACTCACAAATTTCGCAAATATGGTTAATCTAGTCTTGATTGTACCTCTTTTTTTGTTAAGCTCACGAATTAAACAATTTGTCGAATCCGTGGCTGATGGTTGAGGCGATTTAGTGCGTGGTGGAAATAAATTATCACTATCCTGACCCATTTTGACTTTTTATGAGATGAGGGTACCCACGTGAACAGGCGATACTCGTGCAGGCGATGATGTAATGCGCACCGGGCTGCTGTAGTATCTAGAATTTAGAGACACGGTTTAAGCACATAAATTAAAACCGGGGAAAAGGAACGATAATGTCAGACCCTTATTCCTGCTGATTCTTGATGCTTCTGATGCGGCTCGAAGGTCCAATGTTGGGGCAGTTGCTTGGTTTTCAGGGTCTTCTTCAATAAAGATTTTTTATTCCTTTTTTAGACGAATTAATTTATTAAAAATTATTAAAAATGATCACGTGAGTACAAAGTTAAGTAAGTATATTATAGTTGGTAATGGAGACAACAGTGGTCGGTCCGACGGCTGTAGCTAGTTTTATACAAAAATAAAGCGCCTCTCGCGGAGGGCAGCTAAACTAAAATAGTTCCGCGGATCAACGCGTGGTGGCGCTGGCAGCTGCGTCGACACAGACATTTAGGACATTTATGACGAGATCACGTTTCATTTTCTCCGTGCCAGTTGTCATTCAAAGATGTACTATGTGACTGCTACTAATACCGTCGGCAGTGAGATCGCTGATACATAGTGGTTGTCAAACGCGAGTGTCGACTGTGTTGTACTTGATTTACAGATTTTGTGCAGCTGTATACAAAGCGCGTGTCATGTGCCGTGCCCATACGCATAGTGACGATGAAAGCAACCGGGGAATTAACTCCGTCCCAGCCAGCTGTCATACACATAATCCCCGACCAGGACCCTCTGATCCAAGGACGAAGACAGCAAACAACTCAATCGCCATTCACACAAGCGAATCCCTACGAAAGACAGCAGACACCCCATCCTGTACCCGCACTGCGAAATTCCTACGAAGAATCATATGAATCATCAGAAACTGAAGAATTCCCCAACGCAAATAACTACACCGGGTACTATTATGACAAAGATTACTACAAATTTTACTCCTCCTATTATGAAGATAACGGGGACGTCGGCTTCCAGTTCAAAGATAATCGCTATCCCTACGGACACACGTTGTTTGCTGAAGCCCTGGCTGCAAAACAAATCCCATTTGTTTTCAAGGAGGTCTTCCTCCCTACACAAGCCAAAGTTCGTTTGTCTAGTATACTTGTCAACGATTTCTATACGCAAACCGTACCATTCGAGTTGTTTCCCGCAATAAACCAGAGGCGACATCGCAGAATTTTAAACAATAAAATACCCAAGAAAACAACCATTCTTAAACCTCAAACGCAACACCCGATCCGAAGAAAGAATCATCCCAAAGAAAGTCCTAACAGCAAGTATTACAAATCAGCTCTTTCATACTACGCGTATAACGAAGAACAAAGAGACGACTCGAAACACAATTCTGCCAAAACAAATGGCGATAAAAGTTCTAATAACAAAAACTTCAAATCGATGCTTTCTTACAACGAAGCTAACTCATACAAAGAAGACGAAAACGACAGAAAGAAACAGAGTTCTTATAAAAAGGAAAGACATCTCAAAAAACGGACGCAACCTAGTAAATTTAGGAGACTACTTGAAATGATAAGGAGTACGCCTTCCGAGTTAGACATGGCACAGCAGGAGCTGGGGCCTGAATCTCAAATAGCTACTTATCCCCCAAACTATCAGGTAAGCATTTTCGCTGATCCCCAGAACGGGGCACCAATATTTTTACCTGAAGATGGAAATCTATTATTTATGTCTACGACAACCGCATTACCATTTAACGGAAGACGATCATTTATGAGTACACTAGATGATTCCCATGAAGGTAGAATTTTTGAACCAGATTCACCGCTGGACATGAATATGGTAGGCGCGGCGGAAATGGCCATAGCCCCTGCTGTATCATTTTTTAAAAATTTATTAAGCGGCTAAACGTTGCTGTTTTTAAATGCAGTTTAGCTGCTACATTTATGTAACTTTCGAACTTTACGTAGGTATTTGGACTTATTTTTGAGCGTAACAAATTAATTTTGGGAAAATAACATCTATCTGTGGCGAAAGTGGAGACGAGGGGTTCACTGAAGAAATAATAATCTCCTTTTTGGAAGTAAATTCAGTAATAAACTTTTCTTATATCTTTTTTATACTCTTCATTACAAATTTAGGAAAAAGCTCCCGTGATTCTGTCAACTTTATCTTTATAATATTAGGGGACAATCTTACACAAATCGATCTAGTCCCAAACTAAGCAAAGCTTGTACTATGGGTTACTAGACGATAATAAACATACTTAAATAGATAAATATATACTTAAATACATAGAAAACATCCATAACTCAGGAACAAATATTCGTGCTCATCCCACAAATAAATGCCCTTACCGGGATTTGAACCCAGGACCTCTTGCTGGCAGGGTCACTACTAACTAGGCTAAAGCGGTCGTTTATAATAAAACAGAACTTAATACTACCTACTAATTTTCGGCAGGATAACAACCAGCTACTATCTACAACTAAAATAGGTATATAAGATTTCATCTTAAGTTACAATAAATTGGTTTACACAGCTGGCAACCCATAAATTGACAGGTGGCGACTTAGCAAGTGAAGTTGTAAGAAAAGTTTTTAAAGTTGCCGATCTGAAAGGCTGGGCTCTGGATGCTATTATTACGGTATGTAAAAACTATAAATTGAAAATTTTAAAAACCCCCGACGCAATTTGGTCACACATATTTTGAAAATAAAGTAAACGCCTATTATGCATTCAAGATCGCTTCTGCAGCTAGCAAAAAAGCTGATAACTTTGAAATGGCTGAACCAATTTTGATGAAACATGTCTAAAAACCATCGCCAAGAAACCAGATTTCAAATAAAAAAACCGCATCCGAATCGGTCCACCCGTTTAAGAGCTATGATGCCGCAGACAGACAGACACATAGCGGTCAAACTTATAACACCCCTCTTTTTGTGTCGGGGGTTAAAAAAGCGTGGTGGCCTAGTGGATTAACCTATGTACGTACAATCAGCCTCAAAAGTCGCTGAATACTTTAGTACTTTGTCGCAATAACCAGTTATACTATTTATTTAATCGTATGGCGTAAAACATTAAACAATTACACTAAAGAAAGAAACTACATACTAGCTATAAATCCACATTCAGGGTCCCTAGCCACGAGATTGCGTCAGGTGTCAGATTGTACAGATCTCCAGGGGAGCCCGAGTATGAGTGTAAAGGGCAGCGCTGTACAATGTGCTATACTGTGAAGTTGAAATATGTCACGTTAGTGAAAGTGACAAAGCACTAAAGTGTTCAGCGGCTTCCGAGGCCAAACGTCAATAACACAGCCTCGTGGGTTCGATCCCGGGCTCACACCTCTGTTTTTCGGTGTTTATGTTAATTTAATAGAGCAACATTTTTAATAGAGCAGTGTTTTTCAACCTGTGGGTCGCGAAGCTTCTGTAGGGGGGTCGCCAGAGGTACTTATATCCGAATCCTAATTATGGAGGCGCATAAAAACTTCGTATGGAATGAATATTTGTAACACTGTGACTGTAACAAACACATACTTGATAAAAAAGCGAAGGGTCGGGGGTCGCGAAATATTTTTTCATACCGGTCGCATCATGAAAAAGGTTGAAAAACACTGTAATAGAGCATTAATAAAGGAAAACATCGTAACGAACCTTCACACAACCGCGAAGAAATACAATGGTGCGCGTCTACGAATAATAATTCTTATTTTTAACGGAAGACGATCATTTTATGAGTACACCAGATGATTCCCATGAAGGCAGAATTTTTGCACCAGATTCACCTCTGGACATGAATATGGTAGGCGCGGCGGAAATGGCCATAGCACAGATTACTTAATAGTTACTTCGTTAACAGATACTGCATCCCGTACAAAATCTTGGTACTTACCGCGATTGTAGCCACAGATTATACTACTCCGTCTCCTTAAGAATGTGTGCGTGCCGACAGTGACAAGGGCTGGCAGTTTGGATTAAATTTTTTTTTTCTACATGATGTTTTACCATTTTGTCGGGATAATTGCTATATGCAAACTTTCTAGCACTAATATTCCCTAAGCTAAGCCACGGATGAACAAAGGGACAGACGGTCATGGCGAAACTATAAGGGTTCCGTTTTGCCATTTTAGCTCTGGAATTCTAACAAAAAAGGATATTTATTGTAATGCGCAGAACACATTGCCATGCTCACAGTACCCTAGCGTTATACTAAATACGAAGGTCAACTTTCGAACTTCGCATCGTGCCATCCCGCTCACGCTTATAGCTTTTTATAGAAGAGTAAGAGGGACAGAACGATACGAACTTCCAAATTGTTATATTAGCTATTAATTCTAGCATAGTCATATTAAAATTTGCCCCCTGTTTCACCATTCACTTATAAAAGTCCAGGCGGCATATTTTTTCCGTGGAACACGAATGAACGTGCGTCGGCGCGCGCTTGTGACAACCTACTGGAATTTCGATCTTAGCAGATCGTCCCCGCGGTAGGTAAATATCGCGCGTAAGTACATGGCATGCATGAGGCCTGGCCATAGCCCCTGCTGTATCATTCTTTAAAAATTTATTAAGCGGCTAAACGTTGCTGTTTTTAAATGCAGTTTAGCTGCTACATTTATGTAACTTTCGAACTTTACGTAGGTATTTGGACTTATTTTTGAGCGTAAATTAATTTTGTCTACGAATAATAATTCTTATTATTCGTAGACACGACCAAAAGTTCCCAATCCGTATTGGGTCCGCGTAGGAACTACGGCCTAAGCCCTCTCATTCTGATAGAAGGCCTGTGCCCTGCAGTGGGACGAATATAGGCTGGGATGATGATGATGATGATGATGATGAAATATTATGTATCTGTTTCACATCCCTACGATTCAGTAAACAGCAGAAATGTGTGTTATGTGTATCTATGTATAATATGTCGATATAGTTTATCATAGCCACGGGGCCTATTGGCTTGATTGGTTTGTTCGTTTCAATTAAATTTGACGTAGGTACAGTCGACATCATAAGCATTGGAACTGTTTTGGTTCAATTATGTATCTGAGTCATTACGTATCGTGTGACGTGTGTGAGGTTTACGTGTGAGACGTGGCCGCTAACGATGGGCCTCATAAGTAAGCTATATGCCACTTAGAGGGCGATTAGAGGGGGCTATACGCTCGGAGTCTCTCTGCGGGATCACATTAGAAAACGAACAAATGAATTAGATGTCACGAGAAACATAGAGGTTTGCCTGCAAAAAGGATACGGTAATATTTTTATAGCCCAGCTAGCTGTTGCCCGCGACTCCGTCCGCGGAGAATAGTATTGGTTTGTAGTACATGCTATGTACCAGAGATGGCGCTGTATGTGAAAAAAGATTTTCCCGCTTTTCTGTTGAAACTTTTCTTGAACTTTCTGTGCTATAAACCTCACGGAGCCCGAGACCTTTCCAACCAATGTAAAACCGTGGAAATCGGTTCGTGTGTTCTGGAGTTATTTTTATATAGTAGCTATTTTTATATAGTAACCCGACTTATTTTTTTATTATTTATTATTATTTTTATATTTTATATAGTACCGCGGGAATTTTGCATTTATCCGGAAAAAAGCATCCTATATTAACCAAGGACAGTGTATCTTTTCTATTCGTGTAAGACATTTTAAAATGAGCTCCGAAGTTGAATTTTCTTTTTTCTATCCCTTGGGAATTTTGCATTTCCCCGGAAAAAAAGTAGCCTATGTCAATAAAGGATAGTGTAACTTTTTACTGGTAAAAGTTTTTTTTTTTAATCGGCTCGGAAGTTTCAGAGATTATCTATCCCACAGGAATTTCCAAAAATCCTGCAATAAGTTTTTTTTTGTTATGGTCATTTTCGTTAATACTGTATTTGAAAAGATTAGTAATTGTAGTTACGGAGATATGGTCCAGTTGATTTGAGTACCTACATATATAAATCCTGATTTAACTTTATCCCGTGGAAATTTTCAAAATTCTTTATATTCGCTTTATATTCTAATAGTCTAATTGCATGCCCAATTTGTACAGTTTAGTAATCTTCGTTATGGGCATAGGGTCACTCTTGATGAAATATATAAATCCCGATTATTCCTTATCCCGTGGAAATTCCGGAAAATCCTTTCTTATCGAATGCCTACGTCATACAAAGAACACACCCTCCAAGTTTAGGTCTCTACATACAGCGGTTTAGGCTGTGCGTTAATCCGGCAGTCAGTCATTTAGGACTTCAGGACAAAGCATCTTATATGTATTTGCATTGCACCAAGCTTTTATGCGAGTTCAACAATGATATTTGAATACTTAATTCGATTTTATTCGAAAAAGGTTGAACTCGCATAAAAGCTTCATCATCATCATCATTTCAGCCGTAGGACGTCCACTGCTGGACATAGGCCTCCCTCATTGACGTCCAATCATTACGGTTGGAAGCGACTTGCATCCACCCTGAACCTGCGGCCTTCACCAAAACGTCCGTCCATCTCGTTGGTGGACGTCCCACGCTGCGCTTGTAAAAGCAAAAGCTTGGTGAAATGCAAATACTTAATACATATAATTAGCTATTATCAGAGATCAGATCAAGACGTGGTTGACAAACGTAGACAAAAATGGTTTGCAATATTTGAAGTTTCGTTTCGTTTACAATGTGTCAAAATAAAATGTAATTTAAATCAAAAGCACTAAGGAGTATTGATATCAACTTCGAAGCAAATCACCCCCAAAATAACTTTCTACTACTTTTTGACCCCGTCAAGGGATGAATTTCAATAAAATACGAAACACGTCTTCCATCAATTTTGTTAAAGAATGTTTATGCAAAATTTGAAGTAGATTGGACCAAGGAATCACGTTGTCTCATACAAACTTTGCCCCCCTTTTTTACCCCCTTAGGAGTAGAACTACGGAAAATCCTTTCTTATCGGATGCCTACGTCATACAAAGAACACACCCTCCAAGTTTCAGGTCTCTACGATCAGCGGTTTAGGCTGTGCGTTGATCCGTCAGTCAGGACAAAGGATTTTATATATATAGATGTTCACTCGGACTACGTCATCTATTGATTGCAGATGAAGTGGGTACGTATTGCAATGTCTAAAATTAAAAAAAAAACTAACGTAAAATAACCTACTTTCAAAATCCCTAAAATCTAAATACCTGATGATTTTTCAGTTATATTCAAAATACCGAATGCTTCGAATCGCTTCCGCCCCGAACCGTCTTGCTCGCTCGCTTCGCTCGCTCGCCGAAAATTGAGCAATGTTCGTTTCATTTAGGTATTTTGACCATTTGGTATTTGAAATGTTGGTGTATCAAACTTAGGTGTCATAGCTGTTGATATTTTAAACATTAGACATTTACTCCATTAGGTATTTTAAACTTGGGTAATTCGTGGGTAGGAGTTAACTGCTTAGGTATTTAAAATCATTAGGTAGGTACCTATTTATACTTTAAGGGATTCTGAACGTAGGTTATTTTACGTTAGTTTTTTTTTTTAATTTTAGACATTGCAATACGTACCCGATGAAGTTGAGGCGTCATTTTGAAAGCCGTGATTTCTGCCTCAACCACGCGGCGGACACGACGTACAAAATACGCGTTCTTGAATCTACATAAGCACGACGACGTCTGTACACGCGTACGCCTACATACATAGCGCGCGCACTCTTCTGGATTCCGGCGGGGTCCAGCAATCTGCGCCTTGAGGGGTGGGGTAACTCGAATCGGTGCGGGGCGGAGCGTGTCCATTCTGTACGTTAGTACTATTATATATTCTGTGCCTCAACGTTCTTAGACAGCGCCCTCTATACTTGTTTAAAGTTAAAACATTTTTGCACCGAAACGTATTAGCGGAATATTAATTGTAGTATCATCATCATCATCATCATTTCAGCCGAAAGATGTCCACTGCTGAACATAGGCCTCCCCCAAGGCTCGCCAAACAGATCGGTCCTCGAGTTGAGGTTCTCGAGTGGCGTCCACGGACCGGAAGACGCAGTGTAGGAAGGCCTCCAACAATATGGAGCGACGACCTGGTTAATGTTGCGGGATCGCGTTGGATGCGGATGGCACGGGACCGATCTGTTTAGGCAGTATCCTACGTCTCAATCTACATTTTGCTCTATATGTAGGTATGCCAAGTTTCATCCAAATCCGTTTAGCGGTTATTGCGTGATTGGTTAACAAATATTCAAACATCCAAACATCTAAACAAAATTTCATTTTTATAATAATACTAGCTGTTGCCCGCTCCCGCGAAGTACTAGCTGACGAGGTACGCGTAGAATAGGGGTATAAAAAATAGCCTACGACCTATTCTCAGACCTACCAAATACAGAGAAAAAAGTTTCATAAAAATCGGTCAAGCCGATCTCGGAGGAGTTCGATAACAAACACCGTGACACGAGATTTGTATATATTAGAAAGAAGAAGAAGAGGATTAGGTCGTAGGATTGTCTCAAAAACACATATCACGTACTTACTTAAATAATACTTCGTAACAAGGTGTGCTTTAAACGTCGTTGCTGACGTTACATCAAGCTCGTTAGAATAGAATGTGCAAGCAATAAAAAAAAAACACTTTTTTAGCCCAATGGCTGAAACTAATGTTTAGCAACTCGTACTGGATATCAATGTAGAACGCATAATAAGTATGGAGGAAAATTTCGTAGGTATAATTAGAGTTTCTGTGACGAGCTAGTGAGCGCTAGTTTGTGAGGTCCGTTTGACAACTTTGACGTTTTGACCACCATAATTTACTTACCATAATATTTTACTGTCACCGAACTTATATTATAAGTAGGTACCTACGCCAAATTTACCTGGCGAATTTGTCTGGAACAGCATTCCCAGAGCGATACAAGAAACCAGTCTATCTGTCTCTCAAAGGGCCGGCAACGCACCTGTGATACCCTCCGTGTTGCGGGTGTCCATGGGCAGCGATGATTACTTCCCTTCGAGGGACCCGCGTGCTTCTTAGCCCTCCTTGTATTAATATCAGCTTAATCGGATGTCAGGAAGTGGTCGGAAAATGGTTTTCATTTGGAACCACAAAATTCTCGAATTTTCGAATCGGACTCTAAGTGTCCGAAATTCGAGAATTTTGTGATACAGTGTCTTATACTGTTCAATAGTATTTTCATCTATATATATAAAATTCTAAACTGACTGACTGACTGACTGTTGATATATCAACGCACAGCCCAAACCACTGGACCTAGAGACTTGAAATTTTGCACATAGATACCTTATACAACGTAGGCATCCACTAAGGAAGGATTTTTGGGAATTCCCACGGGAACGGGAAAAAACGGGATTTATATATTCGATTCCGAGTGACCGTATCTCAGTAACTATAATAACTAGACTCTTCAAATTTGATACACAAGTAGGTATTACAATAGTTAAAACATTAATTTCAGGACTTTTCAAAATTTCCACTGGGTAAGGAAAAAACGGGATTTATATATTCAGTTCAACGGAATTCTATGAACTATAATTACTAGACTCTTCAAATTTGGCATAGAAGTAGGTAATTATAATAGTAAAAAACAGTTTTAAGGATTTTCGGAAATTCCTACGGGATAAAGAAAAAACGGTATTTATCGTTTTACTGGTCGTAGAAAGCTGAAATTCGGCATATAGGTTGCTTGGGAAGTGTAGAAGAGCATTAAGAGAGGGCAATCCGAAATTCCCACGGGAACGGGAAAAACGGAATTTTTCGTTTTACTGGTCGTAGAAAGCTGAAATTCGGCATGTAGGTTGCTTGGGAAGTGTAGAAGAGCATTAAGAGAGGACTATCCAAAATTCCCACGGGAAATGGAAAAAACGGGATTTTTCGTTTTCCTGGTCGTAGAAAGCTGAAATTCGGCATGTAGGTTGCTTGGGAAGTGTAGAAGAGCATTAAGAGAGGACTATCCAAAATTCCCACGGGAACGGAAAAAACTGGATTTTTCGTTTTACTGGTCGTAGAAAGCTGAAATTCTGCATGAGGTTGCTTGGGGAGTGTAGAGGAGCATTGAGAGAGGACTTTCCAAAATTCCCACGGGAACGGGAAAAAACGGGATTTTTCGATTAAGAAAGTATTACCCGAAATTCTTACGAGAACGGGAAAAAACGGGATTTTGCGTTTTACTGGTTGTAAGCTAAAATTTCAAAATTCATAAGTTTATACTGTAAGAAGGCCGTAAAGGGCTCTTTAACCGACTTCAAAAAAAGGAGGAAGTTATGCATTCCACTTTATGTTTTTTTTTATGTAGGTATGTTCACCGATTTCTCGGTCCATTGTGGACCGATTTAAAAAAATCTTTTTTTATTCGAAAGAATATGTAATATACTCCTGAGATGGTCCCATTGTCACGCAAGCAAGCAACTTGCATCTTGCTTGCATGGTTGCTTGCATGCTTGCTTGCTTGCCTGTATGCTTGCTTGCTTGATATCTTGGTCTTTTGGAATTTTCATGTTACACGCGAGCGAAGCCGCGGGCAAAAGCTAGTATCTACATAAAACTTCGCGAGACCATATGTCCAACTATTGTAGTTATGTCACCATTACTACTTTTTTACATTTTAAAAGATGATAGAAATGCCTATCAAAATCAGACCATGTTATCCACACCTTGGTATTACTTCTTATCCAAATAAATTATTTCGTATGCAAGACTGATTCAGTACCTGTTGATTGTTTTTTGAATTATTGAAATCGGACATTCCATTCAAAAGATAATACGAAATTAAAAATGTCAATATAAATAAATGTCAGTTTTTAATTTTGAAAATTTGGGCCTCCTGCTTGGATTCTCGCTAGCATGCCTGCTTGCATGCTTACTTGCATGCTTGCTTGCATGCTTGCTTCGATGCTTGCTCGCATGCTCGCTAGAATCCTGGTTGGATTCTCGCTTGCATGCTTGCTTTCATGCTTTCTTGCAAGCTTGCTTGCTTGCATGCTGCTTGCACGCTTGCTTGCATGCTTGCTTGCATGACTGCTTGCTTGCATGCTTTTTTACATGCTTGCTTTCATGCTTGCTTGCTTGCATGCATGCTAACTTGCATGCTTGCTTGCTTGCTTGCATGCATGCTTGCTTGCATGCTTGCTTGCATGCATGCTTGCTTGCATGCTTGCGTGCATGCTTACTAGAATCCTGCTTGGATTCTCGCTTGCATGCTTTCTTGCATGCTTAAATGCTTCCTTGCATGCTTTCTTGCAAGCTTGCATGCTGTTTGCATGCTTGCGTGCATGCTTGCTTCAGGCTTGCTTGCATAATAGCTTGCTTGCTTAATTGCATGCTTCTCTGAAATATTTATGGTTCACGCGAGCGAAGCCGCGGGTAAAAAAGCTAGTATAATTATAATTTTAAACTAGGTCACTTAATTTTAGCTATTTTTGCACTATTTTTCAGTCTACGTGGCTCAGGTTTGGGGGCAAAATTGGCGGTAGTAAAATTAATTATGCCACTAAAAGTTCGGTGAAATAAGATATTATAATAATATGTAATAGTATGCATAGATATTTAGTATTATCAGTTTGATTGGTATTAGAATCGAAAAAAAAATGGGCCATCAAAACTTCCAAAAAACTGCGTTGTTTATATTCACCCACCCCCTGAGACCCGCCTTCAGACTAAAGCAGTCGAGTCTCAAGTAAGTTTAAGACCAGTTAAGCATTCAGCTTATCCCAAATTAAAAGCAGAAGTTACAAATTCCAACAAACTAATTACAGTTTAAACTTTGCCGAAAATAAAACAGAAAACAAGCGGGGCGGGGTTGATTTCTATTGGCTTTTTAATTTTAAAGTTTCCAGATTCTATGAATTAAAGATGAGTCGCGGCGTCGATTTACATTTTTCGTTAATCGTTGTCGTAAGGCGTTAGCTTGTTAGGTTTAGTTAATCCAGTTTCGAGTTTAACCGTAGTTTTCTATCATGCTTGTCACTAAAGTAAGTATCAGGGGCTAAATTCAGGAATGACCCTACACGGTTTGCAAGCGGTAATTCGATCGTTTGCGAGAGGATAGGGATGAACTGCTATTTAGGAACGCCAAAAATCACTGGTTATATTGGCTATAGACTCAACTTTTTCCATGTCTTTATACACACGCTCAACCGAATAGCCGAGGAAACAGTATGCTTAGTATAAGTTTAACTTCACCTAAATACTTCTCGATCGCGTTTACGTAAAAAAATCAATTACTAGGGAAACATGGACAGCGCCTCCGCGCGCGCGCGTCCATGTTTCCATAGAATTGAAATTTTTACGTAAACGCGATCGAGAAGTATTGAAGTGAAGGAAAACTTATACTAAGCGTACTGTATGCTTAGTATAAATTTTCCTTCACTTCAATACTTCTCGATCGCGTTTACGTAAAAAAATCAATTCTATGGAAACATGGACGCGCGCGCGCGGAGACGCTGTCCATGTTTCCCTAGTAATTGATTTTTTTACGTAAACGCGATCGAGAAGTATTGAAGTGAAGGAAAACTTATACTAAGCATACAGTATGCTTAGTATAAGTTTAACTTCACCTAAATACTTCTCGATCGCGTTTACGTAAAAAAATCAATTACTAGGGAAACATGGACAGCGCCTCCGCGCGCGCGCGTCCATGTTTCCATAGAATTGAAATTTTTACGTAAACGCGATCGAGAAGTATTGAAGTGAAGGAAAACTTATACTAAGCGTACTGTATGCTTAGTATAAATTTTCCTTCACTTCAATACTTCTCGATCGCGTTTACGTAAAAAAATCAATTCTATGGAAACATGGACGCGCGCGCGCGGAGACGCTGTCCATGTTTCCCTAGTAATTGATTTTTTTACGTAAACGCGATCGAGAAGTATTGAAGTGAAGGAAAACTTATACTAAGCATACAGTATGCTTAGTATAAGTTTAACTTCACCTAAATACTTCTCGATCGCGTTTACGTAAAAAAATCAATTACTAGGGAAACATGGACAGCGCCTCCGCGCGCGCGCGTCCATGTTTTCATAGAATTGAAATTTTTACGTAAACGCGATCGAGAAGTATTGAAGTGAAGGAAAACTTATACTAAGCGTACAGTATGCTTAGTATAAGTTTTACTTCACCAAATACTTCTCGATCGCGTTTACGTAAAAATTTCAATTCTATGGAAACGTACACGCGCGCGCGCGGAGGCGCTGTCCATGTTTCCCTTGTAATTGATTTTTTTACGTAAACGCAATCGAGAAGTATTTTGGTGAAGTAAAACTTATACTAAGCGTACTGTACGCTTAGTATAAGTTTTACTTCACTAAAATACTTCTCGATCGCGTTTACGTAAAAATTTCAATTCTATGGAAACATAGACGCGCGCGCGCGGAGGCGCTGTCCATGTTTCCCTAGTAATTGAATTTTTTACGTAAACGCGATCGAGAAGTATTGAAGTGAAGGAAAACTTATACTAAGCACTCAGTATGCTTAGTATAAGTTTTACCTTCACGAAATACTTCTCGATCGCGTTTTCGTAAAAAAATCAATTACTAGGGAAACATGGACAGCGCCTCCGCGGCCGCGCGTCCATGTTTCCATAGAATTGAAATTTTTACGTAAACGCGATCGAGAAGTATTTCGGTGAAGTAAAACTTATACTAAGCATACAGTACGCTTAGTATAAGTTTTACTTCACCAAAATACTTCTCGATCGCGTTTACGTAAAAATTTCAATTCTATGGAAACATGGACGCGTGTGCGCGGAGGCGCTGTCCATGTTTCCCTAGTAATTGATTTTTTTACGAAAACGCGATCAAGAAGTATTTCGTGAAGTAAAAACTTATACTAAGCATACTGTACGCTTAGTATAAGTTTTACCTCACCAAAATACTTCTCGATCGCGTTTTCGTAAAAAATTCAATTACTAGGGAAACATGGACAGCGTCTCCGCGCGCGCGCGTCCATGTTTCCATAGAATTGAAATTTTTACGTAAACGCGATCGAGAAGTATTGAAGTGAAGGAAAACTTATACTAAGCATACAGATTTGTTTCTCTGTGTTCTGAGTGAATTCACAAGGGTAGCATTAATGGTTATTTGTTACAAAAGATAATGTTTTAATTTAGGACTTCTCTGTCGCATTATGTTAAGCCTGTAATGATAGATGTAAGTGTGTTTGAATAAATAAATAAATGTCCATAGGAGAAACGGACGCAAAAATACATACATACATACGGGTCAAACACATAACCCTTCCTTCTTCGCAGTCGGGTAAAAAATGCGTATGACCCGTGTATGACCCACACCTTAGTAAGTTGGATAAGAAATATGAGTTAGATAGGTGGTTCTATTGCAGAAAAAGCTCATGCTAGCAAATTCTCATAACATATTATTAACAACATAAATAAACGAAGTGCCACATGTTCAAGAGTATGTACCTACTTCCTACTAATGTATGTATGTATGTAAACTCTTTATTGTACAAAAATAAGGAAAAAAAAAGAAATACATTATTGACAACCGTTGAAATGCATGTACAAAGGCGAACTTATCCCTTTAAGGGATCTCTACCAGTCAACCTTTGAGTGGATGAAAGGAGCATTTAGTAAGGGACCGACAAAGAGTAAGTAAAAATAAGACAGTCGGACAAAGCAAAGGCTAC
The DNA here is from genome assembly GCA_947563465.1 of Archips xylosteana. Classification (NCBI taxonomy): domain Eukaryota; kingdom Metazoa; phylum Arthropoda; class Insecta; order Lepidoptera; family Tortricidae; genus Archips; species Archips xylosteana. The sequence continues at coordinate 17,282,780 of OX387358.1, forward strand.
AATTTTCCCGTATATAATATTACTCTATGGCTACAATACAACTTTTAGTAAATACAATACATAAACTCATAATATAAAGAAACCTAATAAAAATATACTACCATATACAACATATATATGCAAAATACATACAACAAATAAGCAGTGTTCTCAATACTACTACACTACTAATAATATAAACGCGGAAGTTTGTAAGTAACGTGTATGTGTGTTTGTTACTTCTTTACAGGGCCGGATTTGCCATTAGGCAGTGTAACAACTGCCTAGGGGCCCCGCATCGTCTAGGCGCCCGCACGCACAAAATGTTTCATAGAGTGAAAATTTGTATCCTAGATTACAAAAGGTATTGTGGAACGCATGCTGTCAGTTGATTTGACTGAACTCGAACAGGGCTGATCATCTTCAAATGGCTGAAACGAGGCCCCGGGAATAGCATAACGAGCGCAAGCCACACAGAAGAGACGTGGGACGGAGGCGCGTCGTTTCCGCGGCGCCCCTTGAGACAGTTTTCGTACTAATAGTACATTACTGCAGCGGCCGCGAAATAGGGGATTGCCGGCCGAGTAGTTATAGATGGCCGAGTGTTAACGAGGCCATCTAGAGATACGAGGCCGGCAATCCCTGTTCGTGGCCAAGGCTTGTATAGAGTTTTTCACAAACATGCATCATCATCATCACCACCATCATCACCGCCATCATCATCACCATCACCATCACCTACAACATCATCAACATCCATCAACATCCATCAACATCCATCAACATCCATCAACATCCATTAACATCCAACAACATCCAACAACATCCATCAACATCCTTCAACATCCATCGACATCCATCGACATCCATCGACATCCATCGACATCCATCGACACCCATCGACATCCATCGACACCCATCGACATCCATCGACATCCATCGACATCCATCGACATCCATCGACATCCATCGACATCCATCGACATCCATCGACATCCATCAACATCCATCAAAATCCATCCATCCATCCACGTCGACCACGCCGACCACGTCGACCTATTAAACGTCATGGTGCTGTGTCACATAAAATAATAGACGATCACTTTGCTGGCCAAGGCCAGCAATGTTGTATGAAATTCCATTATTGACCTGTCGTCTAGGCGCACCTGCACCGTGACAGTTCGTGGCGTATTATAAGGAACATATCGTCAATATTTCATAGCATGTTTGAGAAAATGTATAGAAGCATCGCGATCCAAAGCAGACAGAAGAGACGGGACGGGATCGTAAGGGTTTCCACCTGCAAAGAAAATCAATGGTGTGTGTGAATTTCCCAATCCGCACTGGACCCGCGTGGGAACTACGTCCCAAGCCCCGGTGCCCCTTTTCTCCCATAAAATTTTAAGTCATAATGTATCATTAGTCATAATCATCGTTAGAAATACAGTGATTTATTTCTGAAACGGTATTTTTTTTAGGACTTTTTTAAATGCTTTCTTGTAGAATGCAGTAGGTTAGGTTAGGTTTGTTTTATTTTATAACAATTCCGAAAAATAAATTGTTTCTGAAATAAATCACTGTATGACTAACGTTGATTATGACTAATGATACATTATGACTTAAAATTTTATGGGAGAAAAGGGGCAATGATGATGATGTAGTAAATTTAGTACTCTGGGCCTTATGAGGTTAGTAGTTGACGGGTGCAAAGCCGCGGGAAAAGTATTGTAGGTAATATTCTGTTGAGTAACTCACGCCTACGTCCATGTTATAGCAATGATACTTCCCTCTGTAATATATTACAACAATAACAATTTATTGAATCAGGCGTTACTTTGCGGAGGTCCATATTAATGAACTAAAACAATTACTTAAAGGTCGCGGGTGAGCAAAGTAATTGTTTTAGTTCAACAATAACAATAACAAAAAAATATGGTATCCTATTATCTCGGCTCATTCGTTTTTCGTTCAATTCTTATTTCGTCTCATTCTGTATTCGTCTTTGTCTTGTTCGCTATTCTTCACAATCTTTTTTGGTTAAATTCTGCAACTTGTCTCTTAAGACATCTTATTCGTTTTTCGTCACGGTCTTCCTTGGACTCATTCGCCGTTCTTCGCTTTCGTATTTTGTCTCATTTACTTATTCGCCAAATTTATGCTGGTAAATAAATGTTTGTTAGTAAATAAGACAAAAAACGAAAGGGATGAACGACGAATGAGTCTAAGGAAGACGGTGGCGAAAAACGAATAAGACTTACCTATTAAGAGAAAGTTACGGAATTTGACCAAGATAGTGACGGATGGCGAACAAGAGGAATAAAGAATGAGTGACGAATACAGAATGAGACGAAATAAGAATTAACCCCTGGAGCGACCTAGGCACACACGTGTGTGCCTAAACTAACTGTCAAAATTTGCAAATTTTTGTTTCTAGTTTCGATCACCTTTTAACAAGGGTACTTAGAAAAAATTACCCAAAAATGTCGCCGATCGCGCGACGGGTTAAACGAAAAACGAATGAGGCGAGATAATAGGATAACCAACTTTTCTGTGTTGTTTACTCTGTCCCCGGTTGTCCAAGTGACACTTCATACTGTTTCATAGAAATATGCTTAGGTTGTCCAAGGGACAAAATTTGTGTAACTCCACGCGGTCCACGCGGGCCCAGTGCGGATTGGGAACTTCGCTTTTCTTCTTTATTTATTTTTCCGTCGGCTTGTGCAGGTTTCTTCACGATGTTTTTCTTCACCGCAAAGCTTATGGTCGTCGAAAAATGGTTTGTTCATTTTAGAATCACACCACACAAACTAAGTAAGTACCTATTTATGTAAAAGAAACTATGACAGCATAGTAGGATTTACAAATGCTATGCTATGTGGACCGATGAATATCCATCCCACCCTATATACGTCCCACTGCAAATTATATTTGAAATTTACCATGAGCTTTACGGTGAAAAACATCGTGAGGAAACCTGCGCTTACGCCTGAGAAGAAATACAATGGTGTATGTGAAGTTTTCAATCCGCACTGGGTCCGCGTGGGAACTACGGCCCAAGCTCTCTCATTCTGAGAGGAGGCCTGTGCCCTGCGGGACGCAAGGCGGGGCCAAGCCACCCCTAAAACACCGCGCTCAACTGCTTTCTTCCTGCTTATTCCCCTAAATTCAAGTCTACGGTGAAAGAAATATTTACTAGGCTAGCGTGCTCCATCGGTAGGTCTCATCTCGCTTTTCATCAGGCGTGATTGTGGTCAAACGCAAGCCTATAATGTATAAAAAAAGCGCTTGTATAGGCTTGGAGCTTGTCGACTTTTGCCATGTCTCGGTAAGCGTGTAAACTTAGCACCATGCCGATTCACTGTTCCGTTAGTACCCAAAGTGATGTATTGTTGACTTGATCCGTTAAATGCCATCCAACCCCATCCATTGGGAACGCAATTGGGCGATGTCGCTCCGTCACGATATATTTCTTCCCGTCGATTTGGCCGGGACATTGATTGCGAAAACCTAGTGCTGTAAAGGCGTAATAGTACATTGTACGTAAGGGCGGTAAGTAAGGAATTACAAAGGATACCTTATTAGAAGCTCGAAGTCAAAGACTTTTAAAGTCGATCTTCGTAATTTCCATACAGCTCGTGAAACATACAAGGCTGAGAACGCGACGCATTTTACACCGGAAAAACAGTCCAGCGTTCGTCTCTTAGGTGTAAGCCACACAGAAGTGACGTGGGACGGGGGCGCGTCGCAGGCCGCGTATCCGCCCCATATCTTCTGTCTGCTTTGGATCGCCACGCTTCTGTAGCGACTACTAGCGCCATCTAGTCATCACATAAGGAACTAAATACTACAATCCTACATCACGCTATCGAAGTTTCTCAACTCAGCTGCATAAATACAACTTCCAACTTTCATCCATTGGACTTCGGTCCCCAGGCATAACATCTGCCTGGAGAGAGATCTCTCTATTGCAGCTACCCCCAAATTGGTGACCCACGACATTGGACAAAATCGCAACCTACAGACACACAAGACGATGACGCAGTCTCACAGCAAGCCATACTCACCGCACTGTGCACCATTAGCATGTATCTATTATCTGCCTGGTGTCTACAGTTCGCAAATCCTCCTCCCACTACTTCCACTTGCCAATCAATTAACCAACGCTCGCCAACAAGGCTCCGAGCAATCACGCGACAGGCATGCATCACTAGTAGCAGAGGAACAACAATGCTCGCCGACGAGGCTCTGAGCGACTGGCCCTTGCAAGCGCCCACATGACGCACAGACTGCACTCCACTGCAATTCGTATCGACCTCCGGTCTAAAAGGGGGGCTGATGTAGCGACTACTAGCGCCATCTAGTCATCACATAAGGAACTAAATACTACAATCCTACATCACGCTATCGAAGTTTCTCAACTCAGCTGCATAAATACAACTTCCAACTTTCATCCATTGGACTTCGGTCCCCAGGCATAACATCTGCCTGGAGAGAGATCTCTCTATACCAACTACCCCCAAACTTCTATAAATTCAGTATGAAAACTGAAGGGGCGCCGCGACTGTGACGCGCCCCCGTCCCATGTCTCTTCTGTGTGTTCTGTGAGGTTTTAGGGGATAGTTGTCCCGTTTCGGGTACGGCATCTATCCCATATGGCAATGACATGAATCAGGCAACTATCCCACTATTATCATTCCACCTCCACCACCACCATTCCATTAATTACCATTCTTACCTAAGGGACATCATAACATATTATGACTTTTGTGCTCTCTTCTACTTGAAGTGATTTTTAAGCGCAGAGTCAAGCCCAAGCCTTGTCCTGGGTCGTCTTCAGCAGCCCAGATATAAAAATAAATTAATAAATTTATGGCATTGCTTTACACTTACAACTTATCTACTCCAAGGTACTTATTTATTCGCGCTCACTGATATATCGAGACGCGCCAAATCTACTCGACGTTGCCAAATCACATTTCGGATGGCAATACCCGTAAACGACATCTCTAAGAGCCTAAGATCCTACCGTAAGGCCTCATGCACATTATAAGAAAATTTGTTGTGTTGTAACATGGCAAACCTTCACGGCGTGCAACTGGCCGCTTGCAAAAGAACAAAATTCTAAATTAGAAGTACTGGCTTAAACTTCAAATAAAAAAAAATTAAATATCTTGTATGTTTTGCTCTTATGTTAAGTACTACCAGGGTGACCGAATTTCTTTTTTTTTTAAATACAACTGACCCGTGATTGACCTATATCTCACCTGATGAAAAGTGAAGATGAGGCCAAAGGTGTACCTCACTGGTTCAGTAACAGCGTATTCACTGTAGCCTTGAAGAGCCTAGGTTGTATTTATCTGGAAATACAGACGACGGGAGCGAATTCCATTCCTTATCAGTTCGTGTTAAGATGAAGCGAACCGCTTCATGCAGACCAATGGAATATACTAACCACATGGATGAAGACGCTTCACCCGCCTGGACTTCCGATGTTAAAATACAGTAAGTACTAATTTACTTACTGACAATGGTTTAGGATAAAAATAGAATTAATAAATTGCCACTCTCAAAACGCTCCCCTAAAGTGTGATTTTTGTAGATATTAGGTGAGTTTGGCGTGTAGGTGTCGACATCTCTCAACAATTACCGACTGCAAAGAGGATTAAGTATGCCAAAAAAAAGGCGTATATCGTATACTGTTACAACCTGCAGTAAACATGTTTGAACATGTCGCTCGTTGCAACTTGTCAAAACTTGATCGATACACTTTGATTGTGCGCACAGTGGTAATTCGATCCTTTACAATTTTGTGTTTAAATGCGATGACAATGCGGGGACGTAAGTCATTCTTATTTTCCTATGATTAACCACCACCAATTTTTTTTACGTATTGTATTTTTTTGTATATCTAATTGGTCGTCCGGAAGGCTATGCCCAGTAGTAGGACATGTAAAGGTCTGGTGTCCTCTGGGGCGGATCTATGAAAGGGCTTTTTGGTCTGCAGTCCAGGGCCCCGTGGGTATAAATGGCTCCCAATAGTCCCAAGTCCCAACCCCAATTGGTGACCCAGTAGGTACACATAATATCGAATTATGTTCTGTGACAAGATGGTAATTAGTTAATTATACAGGGTTATTTTTAATTCACTGACATCCTCTTAACCCCGAATTCCTATCACTCAAACAAATGTTTTTTGTTTTACGACTTTTTAAAATGATGTTTTTTTTTCCCATACAAATACACAGAGTATCGTAAAAATAAGAGGAAATCTCAAATTTTCAAAACGTTATTACACCAAAAATATTAAGTTATGACAAAAGCCGTAAAACAAAAAACATTTGTTTAAGTGGTAGGAGTTTAGTGTTAAAAGGATGCTAGTGAATTACAAATAACCCTGTATAATTAGGTAGGTAGATATAGTCGTCAACAACTTCGAGCAAAGTGTCTCCGATTACGACGGGAGTTGGTACAGCATGGGCATTGGGCGTTCGTAGAAAATGGGCGTCTCAAGTCAAAAGTCTTTGACCAGTGTGTGTTGCCAGTGATGACTTATGGCACTGAGACGTGGCTGCTAACGATGGGCCTCATGAGAAAGCTCAAATTTTTTCATACTAAATACAAACTGAAATATAGATGCACAGAAAAAACCCCAGAAAAAAGACCAATGCTGGGAATCGAACCCAGGTCCTCAGCATTCCGTGCTGCGTGCTAAACCCCTACACCACCACTGGTCTAGAGATTACACAAGAATCTTTTCTACACATCGTACATTTGAAAAAATAAATACAAAAAGATACTTCATACCAAACTCGTAAAAGTTGGCCCTGTAGCGCCATCTCTTGGTCCGGGTGGGCGGTTAGCTCCGAAGGAGTGTTAAAGTCTCTCGATAGAGGGTGTAACATAGATGTGCGTTTATCACTGCATAAGGTGATTATTTAGCAGACTGAAATGTACGATGTGTAAAAAAGATTCGTGTCTAATCTCTAGACCAGTGGTGGTGTAGGGGTTTAGCACGCAGCACGGAATGCTGAGGACCTGGGTTCGATTCCCAGCATTGGTCTTTTTTCTGGGGTTTTTTTTCTGTGCATCTATATTTCAGTTTGTATTTAGTATGAAAAATATGGTTTCACGGGATGACCGTAAAAGTAATAAAAAATGAAGTTGAAAAAATAAATACAAAAAGATACTTCATATCAAACTCGTAGAAAGCTCAAAGTCACTCAGAGGGCGATGGAAAGTGCTATGCTCGAAGTTTCTCTGCGGCATCGCATTAGAAATGATGAAATCCGCGCAAGAACTAAAGAAAGTCACCGACATAGCTCGAAGAATCACCAGACTCAAGTGGCAGTGGGCAGAGCACATCGTTCGTAGAACTGATGGCCAATGTGGCAAAAAGGTTCTCGAGTGGCGCCCACGGACCGGAAGACGCAGTGTAGGTAGGCCTCCATCAAGATGGCGAGACAACCTGGTTAAGGTTGCGGGATCGCATTGGATGCGGATGTCGCGGGACCGATCTGTTTGGCGAGCCTTGGGGGAGGCCTATGTTCAGCAGTGGACGTCTTTCGGCTGAAATGATGATGATGTAATTAGGTAGGTCAGCAAGTAGTATTATTAGCCCAGAGCCCCACTAACTTACGGTACGCCCCTGGGTATCCTATAAAAGTCAATAACAAAAGGAACTTCTTTTACGACTGGCGCACCACACTGCCAATGATAAAGTTCACAAAGCTGACCTCTTTGAAATAAACAAAGCCCGGTATCTTGCATTATCTGGTATCAGTTACGCCTGCAGATCACCGTCGTAGCGCCGATAGCAATTAGACGGGGATTTGTCCTCGCCAATCGTAACCATTTGTCACTGCTATCCGGACTGTCCCAACTGTTCAATGCTATTTTCTACAAAACAATGACTCTTTATTGACTACTACGTAGAAAGATGGCCGATGGGCCCAAAAAGTTCTCAAATGGTGTCCACGGACCGGAAGACGGCTATCGGAAGAAAACTACCTTATATTCTCTCTAGAGCCACTAAGTATTGCCATACCAAATTTCTTTGAAATCGATACAGCGATTAAAGCGTGAATTGGTAACAGACAGAGGGCGCTGGTGCACTACAAGGAATTGTACTGTCCGGCATCCGATTTTTTACGGTCCGATATGGCACACCTTTAATTTAAATACTAGCTTGTGCACTACACGTAATTTTACCGTCCGATTCGCATTCCGGGCCATTTTTTGCGCTTCAACATCGACAACAATGAAAACTTAAGGGGTATAGCAAAAAATCATAAATAAATAAATTAGTAGTTGTAGACATCCGATAGTAGGTACTTAGTTAGAAAATAAACTTTCGTCCTGCTTCAATTTATTGTGGTTTATGTAAAATGACCCTATCAGGTACCTTACACTTATAAGGGGATGAACCAAAAATTCTTTTTGTCTTCTACATCTTCGCACGTAGAGTAATAAAGCAAGCAACTGCCGACGTTCCAGCAGGCTTATTGTCTAACTTTTCTGACGCTTGCCTTCGCAATCACTATTTCTTTCTGTCAAACGGTATAAAAGGATGACAGAAAGAGACGGTGAAAGCGAAGGCAAGCGTCAGAAGCGTTAGACAATACGGCCTCAGGAAGCTCGTCGTTCCTAGCGTAACGCGGGCGTGGCGGTAGTTTTTAAAGAGAGCTAACCCTTAATTGCGCCGCACCTCCGAGAAAAGACGGACAAGTGCACAGACCAATCATCCGTTTTTATCACGGTGTGGCATGAAAAAAACGGACCGTAAAAAATCGGATACCGGATAGTAACATTCCTTGTAGTGCACAAGCGCCCAGACAGAGTTAAATTCGCATTGATAATATTAAAAAGGTAAGGAGGTAAGGATGTAGATTAATTACCTACAGTATCAACGTTTTAACGGCCCTCGCCCACGTTTACGAAACGCGCGACAGCATCGCTACTAACGCGCGTTAGTCGCATTTGTAACGCGCTATAGAAGCGATGCCAACGCGCTACTAACGCGCTACAGCATCGCGACTGTATCGATGCAAACGCGCGACCGTGTCGGACGACATCGGGGAGGGAACGGAGGGAGGGTGGCGCGTTAGTAGAGAACCGTGCGTTTGCATCGCGACAGAAGCGCGACGGTATCGCGTTTGCATCGCGTCAGAAGCGCGACGGTATCGCGTTTGCATCGCAACTGAATCGTGTTATGTGGGCGAGGGTACACAGCTAGCGAACGCATCGCGACTGTATCGATGCGAACGCGCGACAGCATCGCTACTGCATCGCTACAAAAAGTCGCCGTGGGCGAGGGCCCTAAGACCACCATTTGTAAGTTGTCTTGTTCTTCATTAAATACTATTTAATATGACAAATAAACTAACTATCAACCAACTTTATCGCGTTGAATAACTTATCGAGAAGTTCTCAGGTTCGATGTAATGGTCCCCGATAGTGGGAAAATAATGAGATTGTTTGTCTGTCATTAATATGAAACTAATGATTCCATTGTCTCATTTTTTCCCAGCCTATTATAATGGGATAAACAAAAAGCTCAGAACACTAAGCTTTTAAAATAATGAGTACTTCCATCCCTTTCAATCTTCTAAAGGTTCTAGGAGACAGCACCATCACAATGCACTATTGTTCGGATGCTGCGCTTTTGCTGCAAAGTGAATATAAAAATTTCATGGTCCAATCATCTTAATGTCGAAATATATTCGTCTCGTTTCCTCGCGTGGCTAATGAATCCTTCCTCTCGCTCCGCCTGGAATCCCAGTGATATCGACGCAGTCTTATCACTGAGCGTTTGTTAGGGAATTTAGAGCGTTGATGGCCGGGTTCTAACGTAGATTTTTGGTTGCAGTCATGACGGTTTGCATACCTGAATGATTGTAGCTTGTAGTGTGGCTGTAGATTCGAGAATGGAGCGCACATTGATATAAAGCAAACCACCGAACGACCGGGCCGCCCGCCGGCCGAGTCTCGTCTCACTCGCTAGACTCGCTCGCTAGTTCAGTCAGTATTGGTTGAGTCTCGCGCGGGAGAGCTCGCGTCGTCTCACTTTGCTACCGCCACTCGCGTGTTAAATATCCCGATTGTGTTAGTGTTTTTCTTGTACATTTTTAATTTTACCGAGTGAAGTTTAACAATGTGCTTCTAGTGTGCGTTTTTGGATTGTTTCGCAAGGTAAGTCGATGTTTAGTAGTTTGTAAGTAATTAAAGTAAAGCGGATACTGATCGGTTTCCTTTCGGAATGCATTGGACCGGTTATGCCCGGCCGTGGGAAGGCGACGTCCGACGTTTGCAATTTCATCTGAATTGGTATGACAAGTGTTTTTGTCGCGTAATGAATTATTAATGTACTTACTTTTAAACCGAGTTTCGTATTTTGTTCGCGTATAGCGAAGAATATCAGTGTTGGTGGTCTATGAGTCACTCGTAAACACATGTTTTAATTGTGCAATTGGACAATGTGGTGGAATCTGTTCTGTTATTAATAGACTTCTTATCAATTTTAACGGCCGTACCTTAAGAGACAAATTAAGCAATATTGTGCCTATTTATTTTGAGGACCGGACAGCGAGTAGAGGAACTGACTATGAAGTTGGAGGTACCGAGTTTGGATCCCGTATTCCGGATCGGGGTAGATATTCTACCGACTTACTACGAATGTTTGTTCTCGATTCTTGGAAATTTAATTATGTAGGTATTTATCTATACAAATATGTTTATCAGTCTAGTTAATTTTAGAAGTAGGTCAACTGGCCTAGTCATTTATCCATGAGTTTATTTTGATGTTTGATGAATGCTACGAACTTTTTTGTGATCTAAACGGTTAGTTAGACTAAACTTATCCAGGAGCTAAATTCTGGAACGGGCCAACACTGTTTGCGAGCAGTTTATTTCGATCGTTTGCGAGAGGATAGGGATGGGCTGAGCTTGGGATGAGCCTTATTTTCCTGTTAATTCGCTTTGTAAATGGGCCAATCAACTTTTTTTTGTTTTCTTCTATTTACTCCTTTACAAGTAACTCTGTAATCTCTGGTTGGTGAAACCATGATTTTGTAGTAACTAGATAAACTGTTTATCATAGTGCGTATGTGAAAACCAAAAAAAATAAGTATTTTTATGAAAAAATCCGGTGACCCAGGGGACATACCACTATTTCCATACAAATTTCGGGGACATCATTGTCCCCTGGGTCACCAACGAAATAGAAGCTAAACAAAATAAAATAAATATGGCAATTATACCATTATTGACTACAAAAATCTAGCGTTTTGAAAAGTATACTTTAAATAAGGAAAAATAATTAGTTTTTTAATTATTTCGGTTTTCATAGAAAGTTGCAGAAAATCGTTGACAAAAAAAAGTTGATTGACCCATAAATAAATAAGGCTCAGCCCAAACCCCTCGCAAACCAGTGATTTTTGTCGTTCCTGAAGTAGTTCATCCCTATCCTCTCGCAAACTATCGAATTACCGCTCGCAAACCATGTCGGGCCGTTCCTGGAATTTAGCCCCAGACATAGGTATCTCCCGGCTTGTTGATTTGGTATACACTTACTTTTCACCCAAAAAATCATAATTATGTACTTCACTTACTAGGTACCTACAAGAAATGTTATGTTTACGTAACAATTGGCAAGTAAACGCAATTTTTAGATAAGATGCTTTGATCAAATAACATTAAATACTTATCATTAACTGGCTTATCAGCAGTTATCAAGTTGTTAAGAAGTTAATTTAATGGGTAGGTCTGCATTTAGGGCATAGGTATAGTTTGTTGACCTAAAAGATAAGTTTCCAACGGGGCGCTGGAGTTTTTTGTGGGGGCGGTAGCAGGTCCAAATAATTTTTAATTAGTTTTTAACGACCGCTTTAGCCTAGTTGGTGGTGACCCTGCCTACGAAGCAAGAGGTCCTGGGTTCAAATCCCGGTAAGGGCATTTATTTGTGTGATGAGCACGAATATTTGTTCCTGAGTTATGGATGTTTTCTATGTATTTAAGTATTTATTTATCTATATAAGTATGTCTATCGTCGTCTAGTACCCATAGTACAAGCTTTGCTTAGTTTGGGACTAGGTCGATTTGTGTGAGAGTGTCCCCTAATATTATTATATATATATATTATTATATTAGATAATAAATAAAAAAAGCCGTAGTGACCCAGTGGTTTGACCTATGGCCTCTCAAGCAGAGGATCGTGGGTTCAAATCCTGGCTCGCACCTCTGAGTTTTTCGGAATTTATGTGCGAAATTACATTTGAAATTCACTAGGAGCTTTACGGTGAAGGAAAACATCGTGAGGAAACCTGCGAAGAAATCAAATGGTGGGAACTCCCAACCCAACCCGCACTGGGCCCGCATGAGAACTATGGCCCAAGCCCTCTCATTCAGAGAGGAGGCCTGTGACCTGCAGTGGAACGTATATGTATAAGTTGGGATGACGATGATGATGATGAAAAAACCAGGTTCTGACATGCTCGTAGGGCGGTGGTCAATCAGTTGTAAACGAAGCATCACGGAAATCCCCGAAACCGTGATCGGTTTGGCCGATTAGTCGGCCGACTAGTCGGCTACTTTACAACCGACTAATCAGCTAGTCGGCTAGTCGGCCAAAGTCATGATCGGCACATCTCTAATTTTTATCAAAAAAATTGATTCATTACTACAATATACTCAAAGTTTCAAGTCAATAGCTTGCGTAATAGAGGAAATACAAACATTTGTTTTAATTAGCCTACTGGATGTCCCACTGATGGGCAAAGGCCTCCCCTTTTTTTCCACCCGTCTCTGTCCCTCGTAAAATCCCGCCAAATTGGGTCAAAACGGTCCAAGTCATCCCGCCATCTCCGTTTTGGTCAGCACCTGCTCCGGTGCCCGTCGCTTGGAAGGCTGGAACCCAATCGGTGACTACTTTGCCTAGCGATCCAGATGCATTCGGCAGACATGTCCCGCAAAGTCCCACTAAGTTTGGTGGTCTTTGTCCCCACATCTACAATCTGAGTTCATCAAACATAAATAAGATCAAAATCTTTGATCGCGTTTTTCTCGAAAGTAGTTTTAAGTACACTTTAAGTGAGGAGGGCAGAAATGTCATCCACTCATGACATTTAGGAATTAAGTCCGTCTACGTCTCGACGTGGTATGGAGTGGACCATTAAACTGTTAAATATTTCAACATTTGCAACCTTTCACTTCATTCGCTTTTACCCCAAGTACCTACTCGTAATGCTATCTTAATTACTGTTTCAGCGTAACCTTTTAGCCTTTCCCGCGTCGATAACAATTAACTTTTATTCCACCGACATTAAGGTATCAATGCTGACGTCGTGTTGGATGCTAGTGAAAGTCTATAAAAAAAGTCGTGGTAGTGGTTTGACCTCCCATATCTCCTCTACGCGATGGGCCAATGGTTGGTGCGATGTCGCAGCGATGGCTACAACGCATCAATAGGTAAATGAATGCTCGCCCGTGCGGTACAGAAGCTGGAGGGTATGAGTATGACGCCAAAAAGACGCCGGGAAAAGTGCGGCAGGCACACGAGGCGCGCTCGCCGCCCGCACCTCTCTCAGCCCCTATGTCGTCATACCCCCAGCCCCTGTACTACACGGGCGAGGGCTCATGTAAACGGTTTAGCTATACACGATGGCGTCGTTCTTTTGATTCTTTTGATGTGTGGCCAAAAACCGACACCGAAGCCATCCCACGACCATCGCGCGCGCCATAAGCCATCCGATACCACTACGCCCTCCACATGCTGGCGTATCATAGTGAACCATCGCGATGGCCCATCGTGTAGTGCCAGCATCAAAGGGTTGTGGAATAGAGCCCGGGCTCACACCAATTTTATTGACCTAGTCGCAAACTATACAAGGCTTGGACTATGGGTAGCTAGACGAAACATAAGCGTATTTATATCTATAGAAAAATACATATTTAAATACATATTAAACATACGAGACTCGAGCACAAACATTCATATTTTTCCAGGGGACGAAATCGGGATCTCAAGTTTCGTAGTCAGGGGGGCTACTACGAAATTCAAAATTCGAAATTCGTATTGTGTCGTCCCTTTCACTCTTCTGTTTAATACTATTAGCGTAAACGGAACGGCACGATACGAAGTTCGAAAATCGAATTTTGTAGTATAAGGCCAGGTTTTCGAACCAGTACGATATCCGATCGTCAATATGCGAAATTATATTTGGAATTTTATTGTGACCTTTACGGTGAAGGAAAACGTCGTTAAGAACCTGCACACATCAGCGAACACACGCAATGTGAAGTTTTCAGTCCGCATTTGGCTCGCGTGGGAACTACGGCCCAAGCCCTCTAATTCTGAAAGGAGACCTGTTCCCTGGTGGATACACCCTGGTGGAGTATGATGGAACGTCATACTTTTTATTAACTTTTTAGTGGTTACTTTTTTTCGTTTGGCCCATATAAAGTTCTTTAACATTTAATCTAATTTTAGGTTGACCCAACGAAAGTACTTACTAAAAGTTAATAAAATGTGTCTATATGATACTCTGCATATAGACACATTTTATTAACTCATATCATACTCATCATCATACTCTGCCATAGACTAGGTATCAGGTTTACACTTCATTCAGTTAGACAGTGACCAGCACTTTAATTTATTACGATTACGGCGGACCTTAGTGCGATTTATAAACTAATCGTCAATAACCGTCCTTCGACAGTCGGGTGAAAACACTTTTGCATTCTCGCACGATGTAGGATGCTGTTTACCAGCAGCGCATAGTATAAACACTAAACCACAAAATAAAAAGGTACAGAAGTCAATCAAGTGTATGTACTTCACTTTTCATACCTACGCTCGGCGGTCGCTCTAGGGTTGTCAATTATGGCATATGCACATAAAACTTATCGTGAAAGTGGCACTCGTTTCTAGTTGTTTGATTTAATGTTGATATTCAAACGGGAAGAATGGAAATATAAAATAATAATAATTAAAATACCTACCTACAAAATTTAGCGTTTGCCAATTTTCACTATCGAAAATCCCTAATAACTTCTAAACGGATTATCCTAGTTACACAATTTCCATTGTCCTATCGGTTTTAGACCTAAACCTATCTAATGACACTAAAAACAACACAATATCTATACAAACAAAAAAACATGTTTTCAACTTACGTAATATTAGTGGCATGAATTTACCTTACAAAAATGTAGTTAGGTATAAGTACCTAACCACATTGTTTGTAAGGTAACGTTTATTTATACTGATTCAAAATAGGAAACTATTATTACTTTGGGAGTCGGGGCGAGGTGCTTACCTATCTACCTAACTATTCTATGTAACGTTAAAATGAACCATCGAAATACAAGCAGATACCTACTAAACTTACCTCTCTGAAACCACTGGTAGCTTAAAAAACGACCATTCACCGTTTAGGGTTGAATTTAAACAACCGTCCACTGAACAGTTACCTATAATAACCTTTTTTTTGTTGCTCCATTATTGCACTCGAAAAATTCCACAGACGCGCGACACAAAATAAATAAGTACGCGCGACCACAGCGCGCGCCTCGAAAAATTCCACTGACGCGCGACCACAGCGCGCGCCTCACGCGGATGGCAATCGCGCTCGGACTGATCCGAACTGATCCGAGATATCGTGTCTATGAACAGTGTCTATGTGTGCGGTGCTCGAGCGCACTTTGTATGTAGATTTATTTCTGTACCTTTTTATTTTGTGACTAAACTAAGCACACCGACAAATTCCTTCCCGACAAATATTTGACATACTTATCGCAGTGCAAAGTCGCTTTAATAATGTTTGTATGCTCGCCGTATCGCTTATGTCACTGCAGTGTGTAGAGATTTGCTGGGAGTGTGTCTGGTGGAGTTTGGTATGAAGTATCTTTTTGTATTTTTATTTTTTTCAACTTAATTTTTTATTACTTTTACGAAAAAAAAATAATAATACAAATAGATATTTCATACTAAACTTGTTAAAGTTGGCTTAGTAGCGACATCTCTTGTCCGGGTGAGCGGTTAGATCCGAAGGAGTGTTGACATCTCTCGATGAGAGTAAGTATAACATAAATGGCACTGTATCACTGCAGAATGTGATTATTTAACAGACTGAAATGTGCAATGTACCTATAGGAAAAATTTGTGTCTAAACTCCAGACCAGTGGTGGTGTAGGGGAATAACAAGCGGCACGGAATGCTGAGGACCTGGGTTCGATTCCCAGCGCTGGTCTTTTTTCTGGGGTTTTTTCTGTGCATCCATGTTTCAGTTTGTATTTAGTATGAAATATATCATCACAAACTTTCTCATTTACTCGACCTCTACAGAACCTATAGGTCTATCCTTTTGATGTGCAATGCCATACGTTAACCTGATACCCACCTGCGCTCGACACAACATCGTTACTTGTGGTTGTTACCCGGAAGATGACAGGTAATGTTATTAATGGTAACTGCTAGCCATTATCAGAGAGCTATGGCTATACGTGGGTAGCTTAGGTGTCAGATTAGATGCAAATATATCTAGTTTAAGAGGCGGTAGCCTATTAGTTTGACCTATGGCCTCACAAGCAGAGAAACGTGAGTTCAAACCCGGTCTCTCATCTCTGAGTTTAACAGAATTTATGTGTGAAAATATATTTGAAAGCCACGAGGTTTATTGTGAAGTAAAACTCCTGCACGCACTCGTGAAGAAATTCAATTTGTGAAGTCTCTAATTTCATCTCTCCCATTCTGTGGAGTCGTATTAAAAAAAATTGTAGACAATTAAATGATTTAATTAAAACAAAACTTGGTATTTAATTGATTTCTTTGAGTAACGAAAGTTACCCATATACCTAGTTCGAATGAGTAACTTTCGTTACACAAAGGACGCGATCCCATCATTTTGTTATTTTTTTTAAACAACTCTGTCCCCAGCAGTGATATCTACTTTGGATGCCGATTTAGATGTCTCTACCATCTTGGCGGCATCTTCTAAGATAATTTCAGACTTCTATCTGCAAGTCTAGTGTCTTAATTTTTTATTGAGATTACTAAGTTTTATGGTACCCGACGTTTAGAAATGGACCCAATTGAAAAGGATTAGTGCTGAATCTTGAATCGTAGTTAATTTCTCTTACTGGGTATGCTACTAGGTACTTAACCGCCGCCATCGACGACCTATAACGTACCTAGCCTCGGACTTTAAGACTAAAACTAATAGACGGCAATAGGAAAAAATAATTTGATCGGGAATAACCGTAAGAATAACTATACCGGATATTGAAATTTTCGATATTGCGATATTGAAATTTATGAAGTATTGACTTGGGTGATCAATTACTCATTTGTTAATTTTAATCAGAATATTAAGATTTGTCAGTCCATATACGTGTACCTAATTATACCCATGGAATCAATAAGTTTTTGTCAAATATTTCATTACTTAATACAAGCTTTTTGCTGACTACTTTTATTTTCATCTAACCAACATTTATTATTAAGTTTCAAGTCAACCCAATCACTAGAATAGAATCGAATTATCTATTTTTTTAAATGTTTAAAAAGGTATCTGTGCCAAATTTGGCGGAATCTTTCTTTCTTTTTGGCAGTGGTTTAAGTTCGGTTTCCAAGATTTGATCCATACAATCATTACGTACATATTAACACGGCAAGTTCAAAAGTAATAAAATCTCGTAAAAAAAAAAATGGAAACTCCTATGCAAACTAACAAAATTTCAATAAATCACGAAAATATTTCTGAAACCATTGGTGTAAATGGCGTCATAGAATTTAATGTAAGTATCAAAGTATGAGCTAACTCACATAATCACTTGGCAGCAAGCCACAAAGCCTACAAGTTTCAGGCCTCCAAGGTCCCTTGAAAGCCTAAGCCAAAACCAACTTCACGTCCCGCCAAATTAAATAATCCCCAAGTAATTAAAACCTTGAATTAACTAAGATTAACAGCTTGGCCTTGGTTAACATCGCCTATGTCATCTGACGTAATGTCAGGCAGAATCACGTGGTGAGTCTCCAGTTAATCATGGTAATGTGTGGACATGGCAAAAGTTAAGGGTCTAAAGCCAATTTTTTTTAGTCAAGTCTACACCGGCGTGACGCCTGAGGTCGTATTGTCTAACCTTTTGACGCTTGCCTTCGCTTTCACCGTCTCTTTCTGTCGTCCTTTTATACCGTTTGACAGAAAGAAATAGTGATTGCGAAGGCAAACGTCAGAAACGTTAGCCAATAAGCCTGCTGGTCAACTTTTTCCAAGTTTGTTGATTCGGAGTCGCTGATTTTATGTCCACAGGAGAGAACTTTTGTTTCTTACGCTGTGTAAATACGACCCTAATAAAAAAGTTAAGACTGAGGTAAAGCTAGCGGTGTTTTTAACTCGCTTCCATTACGTCGAACTGTATCTAAGTATCCAAGACCGTGAGGCAATCTAATGAGCTAATTTTCATGTAGGTACCTACTTGAGAGAGAGACTTCTAATTATTGTAATGACGTGAAACTTGGTAATTCATTCTATACAAATGCTTTGATCAGTTTACGTCTACGATTGAATATTTTTTTCGTTTTTTTTTGTCTGGGATATATATTTCACTTCTAATATTGTTTTCCTTTTTGTCTGGTTTCTAACCTTTTTGTGTGGTAACAGAATTTTAGCCCCTGAGTAATTTAATCAATTCAACTTATGTCTTCACAATTTTTGATTTAATTGACAAAAGAGAAAACAATAGTTTTGGTTAATCTAACAGATAAACTATAGTAGATTGTTCAACAAGGGAGTAAAAAAACCAATATCACACGAGGTTACTTGACACCCGAGCACAGCGAGGGCGGCAATATTTCGAGGGTGATATTGGTGTTTTTCCCGAGTTAAACACTCTGCTTTTCATTTCGACTACAAGGAGAGTAAGAAAATATTAGTATAAATAAATAAAAATGTCTAAACCGGTCAATATGATCGTTGTAAAATATTTCAATAGAGTTTATTGTTAAGGAATAATTAATTTAACAAAATTTAATATATTCAATATAATAATCAATGAAAACAGTAGATAAAGTAGGTATTTTAGTAAATTTATTTGTAAAATAAGTAAATAACCAATTTGAACCAGGGAGTTAAGCTGTATAGAGATAGGCTGTGTGGACATATAACATTGTCGTTTACCGTGTTTTTTTTCTTAATATTTTTTAACTTTTCTGGTTTAAGTCACTAAATAAGAAACTAATGTAAATTAATATATATTTCACTGGCATTATAAAATTTGTAATATGATTAATTAAGAAAAAAAAACTCAATACTTAATTATTCCATGTATATGCCGTATTGCTTGGCTGAATGCGTATGTGTTCCATTGACAGCCAATGCCTTTATTTTTTTTAATTCATATCTACCCTAGGGAAGAAAATAATAGTTATCCTCCCGTAAGTCAGATATGATTTGCCTCACTTTCCGAGTATGAGAGATGAAAAATATATTTTTGTAGGAATCTAGCCTATTTCCCCACTATTCTATAATGCCGCGGCTATGCTATAGACTTCCTACCTCAGTATCAACTTTTCATTGCGAAACTGATGCATTGCCAGGTGATATATTTTCGGCGTTGACGTCAAAGTCAAGGGCAAAACTGGGCCCGTGTAAGTACGTAAACTGCCTCCGAGAAACCCTTTTGTTAAGAACTCTTAAACTTTGTCTGAAACTGCCAAATGGGTAGAATATGTAAAGTTTCATCTATTATCGTCGCTCCTAGTTTTCTAGAATCATCGCCGGCTTCTAAACTAGATAAAATTGTTACCCAAAAATTATCGCAGATAATTTATAGGTACTAATTTTTAGCTTAATCAAAATGGCAAAAACTGAACCCTTTTAGTTTCGCCATATTTGTCTGTCGATTCATCTGTCTGACCGTGGCTAATCTCAGAGACTCTTAGTACTAGAAAGCTGTAATTTGGGTCACGTTTCTGAATACTGTAAATTAAGATATCGAATGTACAGTCAAGTGTAAAAATATGTACTTAATGAAAGTTTCTAAAATAAGTAGGTACCACAGACTCTTATTCCGACGCAATAAGGCCGTAGTAAGATATTTTTGAGTGGTTCGAATAGATACTTATTTTTACCCGACTGCGAAGAAGGCAGGGTTATGTGTTTGACCCGTATGTATGCATGTAAGTATGTATGTATGTATGTATGTATGTATGTCCATTCCTATGTCCTCTCGTAACTACACAACGGCTGAACCGATTTTGATAAACGATACGTCATTGGATTCGTCTTGATAACGCGAGTAACACTGGATACATGAAATTCATGAAAAATCAAAATGGCGGATTTTTGGCGCCAAATTGTGAGTCTTCAAAAAGTTTTTTTTATACAAACATATAGAGTAGGGTATGAAATATATATAAGTATATTTTCTTTATCAAACCCATGTGGAAAATTAAGTACCTACATATTTCAAAATTGGTTTTGAACTTTAACTAAATAGCAACGTATTCCTAATTCAAATACTCAATAATTTATCTGGGTCTCAGGAGGTTACACTAAAAAGCAAGAAATAAAAAAAGTAATTAAAAAAACTAAAAACCCGCCTGCGGTGTAAATAAAATAAGAAATTAAAAAATCAAAAAACCCGCCTGCAGAAATACTTAAAAGGTGGAAACAAGATAAAATGTTCAATAACAATAAAACTTAAAACACGTCGATGGCAGTCTTTCAAAATTTAATGCAACGATAAAATGCAGTCGGAGGCATGGGAGTCAGTGGCTGCATGGGAATTAATGTCACTTCATGCATGCCTCCGACTGCATTTTATCGTTGCATTAAATTTTTAAAGACTGCCATCGACGTGTTTTAAGTTTTATTGTTATTGAACATTTTATCTTGTTTCCACCTTTTAAGTATATCTGCAGGCGGGTTTTTTGATTTTTTAATTTTTGCACTTGATCCTACCTATGTACTATGTAAATTCTTAATTGTACTTACATAAGATACAAAACAGTGCAAAAAACAACTAAAAAAAGGACAAAGGTGAATTTATCCCTAAAAAGGATCTTTTCAAGCTAACCTGGTTATTAAAATATCGATTATGGTTATTAGACTTTACAAGTTAACGAGTAAGAAGTACCTATTGAATGTTTACCGTACCTACTCGACGAGTACTTTGCCGGTTTTTAGATATTAAACCTTCTTGTGTACATTTTAAATACTAAACACTAATGATGTCGTGTGTTTTGTCATTCATCATCAATTCAACCGAAAGACGTCCACTGCTGACCATAAGCCTCGCCAAACAAATCGGTCCCGCGCCATCCAATGTTTATATTATTCTCTATTATTTTTGTCTATAGTCGTCACTTCATTCTCGTGTTTACAGCAGCACACATTAAACTCGTTATTTTACCCTACAAACTCTAGTTTCCTTCAAGTTTAGTCGCTGAAAAGAACCAAGTACCTATAGTCATTGTTAAGATTCGCAAGGACTTATTCAGCTCATGGCCTAAAACATATTATGAATGAAGTAGGTTCTTACGAAGTACAAAGGGAGAAAATAAAACTCATAACACTGCTACACGCGACACTTTCGCCGAATGTTCCCGAAAAGGGTCTGACTCAGCATACTAAATGGTAAGCCAAAAGGCCGCTAAGCGACACTGATTTTCGTGGTCCCTTGGATTATGTACTTCTATCCAATATTCTAATTCTGAAGTGGCTACTGAGACTAGTAAAAGTCTAAATATGTCATCATCATCATCATCATTTCAGCCGTAGGACGTCCACTGCTGGACATAGGCCTCCCTCATTGATGCTTAATCATTACGATTGGAAGCGATTTGCATCCACCCTGAACCTGCGGCCTTCACCAAATCGTCCGTCCATCTCGTTGGTGGACGTCCCACGCTGCGCTTGCCAGTCCGTGGTCTCCATTCCATTGCCATTTCAACGAGCTAATCCGTTTGGCTATGTCGGTGACCCCGGTTCTTCTACGGATCTCCTCGTTTCTGATTCGATCCCGTAGAGAAACTCCAAGCATAGCCCTCTCCATAGCTCGCTGAGTGACTCTAAGCCTATTCATCAGGCCCATACTGAAGCACCACATCTCGGATCCATATGTCATCACTGGCAACACACACAGATTAAAGACTTTTGTTTTGAGGCACTGAGGTATTTTGGACGAAAAGATGTTGCGGAGCTTCCCGAACGCTGCCCATCCGAGTTGGATTCGCCGATTGACCTCCTTCTCGAAATATGTATAAACATTATATGCCGTAAGTGTCCTAGTGTTTGACTTGGTAATACCCAGTAAATGACATCCTGCTGTCACTTCTAAAGCTACTACGACATCATCACTATCATCATTTCAGCCGAAAGACGTCCACTGCTGAGCGTAGGCCTCCCCCAAGGCTCGCCAAACAGATCGGCCCTGCGCCATCGGCAACCAATGCGTTCCCGCCACATTAACCAGGTCGTTGCTCCATCTTGTTGGAGGCCTACCTACACTGCGTGTTCCGTTCCGCAGACGCCACTCGAGAACCTTTCGTAGAACTGACGGCCGATAAAAATCCTGCTGGTGAAGGAAAACATTATGAGAAAACCAGCACGCACTGAAGCAGCAATTAAATAGCGTGTGTGAAGTTCCCTATCCACACTGGACCCGCGGAGGCATTTTGCAAGTTGCCCTGTACCCAGCAGGTGGAACGTACAAATCGAGATGATGATGAAAAATCAATATAATTTCAAAATCTCATTCTGCCATCTTCCATTCTCTTCGTGAACAATGTGAATTGTTATTATTTTGATCATATTTCAAACTGATACCGTCTACATTCATCTGCGATCGCGGGACGACTTTAACGCCGAAATTGACGACGTTAATGGCATCAAATTGGATTTTCAATAGTCCAATGAAAGATTCAACGACTCGAAAGATATATTTGGTTATGCTTTTGAAAGTTCATTTACATTGATGTGAAACGACCTGGGGGTATGAACTTTTACTTTTTCACTCTTCCATTAGAGGACAACCTTAGAAAATTGAAAATATAATTAATTTTCGTGGATTGTATGTACTTATTTAGATAATGACTTAATTTGAACTGGATCATGTCTGTAGCTAAGTATTTGGTGAGTTTTCTTTGTGTATTGTAAGAAAAATTGTTAAGTTATTTTTTTAGGGTTCCTCACCTCGAAAGGAAAAAGCTTAAAGGACCACTTTGTTGTCCGTCCGTCCGTCCGTCCGTCAAGACCCTTTTTCTCAGGAACGCGTGGAGGTATCAAGCTGAAATTAATGTCAAATACTCAGGTCTACTGTCCTTTGGAGCTGTGAAAAAATCAAACTTCTAAGCCAACGCAATCAAAAGATACAGCCATTTATGCCGCAAATTTTCGACACTCGCAAGGGAATCAAAACCTACAGGGTACTTCCCGTGAACTCAGAATCTTGAAATTTGGTACGAAGCAAGGTCTTATACCAAAAATACCCGAAAACTTAAAAGGCAAGTACAACACGAGGTAGGTCTTAGAGAATACGAGAAAATTAGGCACAAGGATTTGATATGTAAATTTGATAACACAAAGTTGTGTTACACGAGCTCAACGGAATCTAAAATAAACATGACAATCATCATCATCCCAGCCCATATACGTCCCACTGCAGGCCACAGGCCTCCTATCAGAATGAGAGGGCTTGAGCCGTATTTCCCACGCGGACCCAGTGCGGATAGGGAGCTTCACACACACCATTGATTTCTTCGCAGGTATGTGCAAGTTCCTCACGATGTGCCCCTTCATAAAGCTCATGGTAAATTTCAAATGTAATTACGTACGTAAATTTTGAAAAACTTAAAGGTGGGAACCCGGGTTCGAACCCACGACCCTCTGCTTGAGAGGCCATAGGTTAAACAAACTCCATATTATGCGACTAAACTAAAGAGTACGTCGAAAATGTGACGCGTGAGAGTCAATTACAAATATTGTATTTGGCCGGTTAACCCGACGCCATAACTTTTGGTCGAGTTGGCAGCTGATGTTTGTTTACATTTAGTAAAGTACCTAAACCTTTATAGTAATTATAGTTTGCCGCTTTTTAGATGGTTTTAGTACGGGTTAAAGTAACTCGACTTTACGGAAGTGTAATTAGATAAACATAACTAAAGTGCACAGCGTATAAACCGCCTTCATAGAGAATATGATGTACTATGAATCCCACGTTAAGTTTTTTTCTTAGAGAAATCCTACACACCTATTTATAAGCATTAATATTGAGTGCGACTGCTGAGGCCACAGAATAGGGTCATCATTCATTGTAACTCAATATTTAGATTTTCTTAAAGTAATGCGATAGAATATAAAAACTTAATTTAACATAACTAATTATTTTATTTACTTATTTATATATAAAATATAAAATACAAACAACGTTATTCTTGTGAATTCACTCAGATAACAAGAGAAAACTAAACTGATATACTTAGTATACTGAGTTGCTGATAAAATAATATTTAATTTAACATTTTATATGGTATCAACGCAAACAAGATTATGTAGATTATAATTATAACAAAAGAAGACGATACAATTTTAGTACCTATACCTATAAGCACGAATTTATCTTAAGTTATTTAAACAAATTTAAAAGTTATAAAAACCCACTGCCCCTTGAGTCTGGAGATTCTTAAAGCTGTCAGTAACTTTAGTTCTTACGAGGATTTTATCATTTCTAATGTAATCCCGCATTGGATGCGAATGGCGTAGGACCAGTCTGTTTCGCGAACCTGAGGAAGGCCTATGTTCAACAGTTGAAGTCTGTGGGCTGAAATAATGATGGTGATGATGACTGGGCTTAGACCCTTCTGTAATTGTCGCAGAAAAAACTAAAATCTGGAGACCAAAGGGCTGGCAGCTATCTCTCTCAACGAATCTCCATCGCCATTCAACGAGGGAATGCTGCCAGCCTTTTGGGTACGATGTCACGGGGGCCTTTTTTAGACTTAATCTAGTAGTTTTTAAGTTAGATATTTAGTTTATAGTTAAGTTTTATTCATTGTTATTTTTTCTTAATATTTGTATTCTTAGTTTCAATAAACTTTATTCAGTACTAAAATCTATGTAGAGGTATACCCTCGCAAAGTAATCCACACCATACGCTTCTCATTTTCATGTTATTTTTGGATCGGTGTTGATCTCGTTGAGTCATTACACTCCTAGCGTGCGAAGGCCCTTCATTCGTCCGCCTCCCACGACAATCAAGATTGTATAAATGCCCGTCAACCTCGACGCAAATGGCGGTCCTCTGGCGCAAAAACATTACCTATTAAGATATTTCCACCGGTTTTGTCAACATCTCATGTTTGCTCTTATCTTATAAATAAGCGTTGACTTTCGGTTTATTTGTTCTGGTGTGGGCGGAAATGATGTTAGCAAATGAATAAGATTTATGTCGCACTTCCCTGCGTTTTATACGACCTTAAAATACCTAAAAAATGCATTATAAAGCGAAAAAATAAATATAATCAGGAACTCGGAGGTCCGTAGAAGAACCGGGGTCACCGATATAGCCAAACGGATTACCTCGTTGAAATGGCAATGGGCCGGTCATATAGCACGCAGAACAGATGGCTGTTGGGGCCGAGTTCTCGAGTGGAGACCACGGACTGGCAAGCGCAGCGTGGGATGTCCACCAACGAGATGGACGGACGATTTGGTGAAGGCCGCACCGTAATGATTGGGTGTCAATGAGGGGGGCCTATATCCAGCAGTGGACGCCCTACTGCTGTAATGATGATGATGATGAATGCATATTTTTTAAAATCTTTTTAACTTATTCCCAAAAGTTTGTTTATGATGATAATGAGGGACTTGAGATAGTTTAGCAGCGGTGAAACTGGTTAGTTAGCTCCAGAGAGGTGAGAACGGAAATGGTTACTAAAACAAACTTTAGACTGAAAAGTTTTTGCACTGCGCAAAATATAACTAACTCGACGCATAGTCCAAATAAGCGGGGGAACCAATCGGACGGTATCTATTATAATAGAATCATGATATCATTCACTCGAGACTTTCTTACCTAATCATCCCAATCGTTCATATGATCTGACATTTTATACAGCGAAACGAAAGTAGTCATACGTGAATGGATTACTCGCTTCGGAGTTGTACGCAGAAGATACTTTGAACAGTAGCGAAGTTTAATATTTCAATCTTTATTTGAGCTCTGTTTTTACTCAAAGATGACATAGGTATTATTTTTATTTGTCAAATATCTTATCATAGACACACGTCATTCATCGTGATAAATTAAAATGTATCAATTAAATAGCGTGTAGTAAACATTTTCGTTAGACGTATTTTAATAGTGCCCGCGGGATTGCTATAAAAGATTCTTCGCAGATGGAATCGCGAACATTAGCAAGTTTAAATGTAAAAATGATTAGACTTCTTCAGCGGCCTTAGCACTAGACTTTGTAGTCTTCTATTGTCATTTGTCAATTAGTTCTCTAATTCACAATGGTCAATTACGTTTTTCATAATTACATTTATTTTCTACAGACAGACAAAGAAGAAAAACTTCTCGTTTAAAAAGACAAAACTAAACTAATGAAATAAG
This sequence comes from Archips xylosteana, assembly GCA_947563465.1. Lineage (NCBI taxonomy): Eukaryota > Metazoa > Arthropoda > Insecta > Lepidoptera > Tortricidae > Archips > Archips xylosteana. The sequence goes on from OX387358.1 coordinate 17,309,372, forward strand.
TTTTTGTTAATGTATACATTTTATTACAAGGTTTTTTCCTGCTAAATTTTAAGATAAACCTACCATTAATGGAAGTGAATTAAATTCGACTTAAAATAGGTACAATAAGAAAAAGAATATGTATATAAATAATAACAATAATTGTAACTAAAACATGGTCCCCTTAGGCGAGGTTTCGAAGGTAGATACTGCCAGCGTTGCCTCTTTGAATAGCTAAACTATTTTTGTTGTCCGTGGAAACTGCCAGCTCTTCGGTCTCCAGTGATGTCGACTAATCTCTTTGATATTTCTCTATAGAGCTTCATATAACCCTGGGGTCCTAGCCCAGGGACCAAGGGTCTTGACCGACACCGACTTTAAGGGATCTTTCAACAGGTCAAACGAAGTTAATTTCTCTAAGACACCAGTATCCTAACTCTTATTGTTAAAAAGACAAGAATTAAATTTAATTAATTACTCGCGGTAAACCAAGGGAAACTCCAAGCATAGCTCGCTCCATCGCTCTTTAAGTGACTTCGAATTTTCTTATCCCCATTGTTAGCGACCAATGTCTCAGACTAGCAAGTCAGGATGATTTTTAAACAGTGATCAGGAACCAATTTTTCTAGATCAGTTTTCGGTGGAGACCACGATTAAGTCACAATTACGTGAAACAAAACTTCTATTTCTTTACCCGACTGCCGAAGGAGGGTTATATTTTTTAAATTATGATTATTTGGGCAATCACTTTTTAATTAAAATCACTGTCACCCTACACATGGTCTAGTCTACTTATGAGCCTAAAACCTATTTGACCAGTCAGTTTCTTAAACCTCGACGTGAGACCTATCAAATTCCCCGCCATAGCGATGACATTTGACAAAACTACTTAACTTCTACAAATGTAGAGTGACCTTGTATTCGGTAGATGGAGGAAAATTTAACAGTAACGTTTTTTTTTATTAATCAGAACATTGATTGCTTGAGACCTCATCTATTAAATTCCATTTTGGGTAGGGATTCATATCTTCATCTCCTGATCACCGATTAGAAATCACCGTGTACTTATAGCTAGTCTGAGACCTTGGAACGTCCAGGATTTTCCATGCGATTTGTCGATCGTGATGTTGCACACTGATCATAGTTCACGGAATAGTCGACGCTCTCAAACAGAATAGATGTAGTCCTAATTAATATTTGCACGGACACATCAAAATCAACTGATCAGTAGAGGGGCGCGCGTCATTTTAGCTTAGACATGCTCTACCTAACTAATGCGTAACTACGTCTAACTAGATCGCCAAGGTCCCACGACCGGCCGGTTTTACTCATAGATTAGAAATTCAACGCAGACGCAAATGCAAATTTGATGTCAACTCCTATAGTTCTAGTACTACGCGAACTCGTGAACATTCCATATTGGACAATAGCACTCTTGTATTAAGGACGTTTGCAAACGCATCTGTATTTAATGGGATGCCTTCACGTGGCACGACACTATTTTGTATGCAACGACGTTTTACATCCATAACAAGAATTTGCAGTCTAAATTTAGATGCGTACGGTGTAATGCAAGGACTTGTCTAAATCTTAATGATAATAAATAGATAACAAGTTAGACACATGCGTAGTAATATAGTCACATAACTAAATCGCTTTTTGTAGCAAGAAGTTGCAGGGTTAAAAAGGATGCCGTAAAGAATGAGTAGAGTGTATCAATTTCGAACTTAATTAATATTTTTTTTTTGAGAGTGATATACACAGACAAAAAAGGAGTACATATTTATAGAAACTAAGAATACAAATATTAAGAAAAAATAACAATGAATAAAACTTAACTATAAACTAAATATTTAACTTAAAAACTACTAGATAGTCTAAAAAAGGCTCCCGACGCATCGTGCCCAAAAGGCTGGCAGCCAGGCAGCATTCCGTCGTTGTATGGCGATGGCGATTCGTTAAAAGAAAGATAGTTGTCAGCCATTTCGTGTCCAGTTGTGAATTTTATTTTTATTATTTGTTGTTGTAGCGGCAATAAAAATACACATTTGACATGTGACAGTCACTATAGCGCATTAGTAGGGTTTCGTACGTCACCTTTCGGTTATGGATCCCTAAAAATGACAATTGAAGCGCCCTCTGGCAAGTTTACACCAAACACCATTCCATATCTAAGAACCATCCCCGCTGAATCATTATTTATCAGTCTTTTACAATAATCCGTATCTAAATCGATCAAACGGTTTACGAGAAAATTGGAAACATTTCTGGGCAGAAATAAAAACCCTCTCAGCTCAGACAGATCACGAGTAATAAGATACATCTCAGAGCGACATATCTTAGAGGGTGATGGAGAGGGCTATGCACGGAGTTTCTCTGCGAGATCACATTAGAAATGACGAAATCCGCACAAGAACTAGAGTCGCCGATAGCTCGAAGAATCACCAGCCTCACGTGGCAGTGGGCAGGGCACAACGTTCGTAGAACTGATGGCTGATGGAGCCAAAAGGTTCTCAAATAGCGTCCGTGGACGTGGATTTCTATGTTCAACAGTGGACGTCTTTCGAATGTGATAATGATGGATAAGATATAGCCTTGTGACTGATGAATAGATAGACAACGGAACCTTCGTAATAGAATCCCGTCCACCTTTTAGACACAAAACCCGAAAAGCAAAGAAAACCTTAACGAATCGACTTGATTAAATTAAACAATCCTTTGGAACGGGTCTTATTTCAGACACGTTCGTTAGACAAGTCTGAGACATCTTTGAGTGAATAATAATTAATAACCTTAAGTATGAAGTTACATTAATGGTAATAACTAATACTTAATAATAACCAAGATTGCCAAGTCGGGCTTTGTCGATACCTACGTAGTTTTTAGGGGTTTTTCTTTTGTTTTTCTAGTTATATGTTACTTTCATGTATTTTATGTAGAGTTATAATTACGTACCTACCTATACCGTAAATTATAGATTAACGTTTGGTCTGAAAAAAATTATTAACTTTTTTTTAACATAAAACTGACCCGTGATTGACCACTATCTCACCTGATGAAAAGTGTAGTTCAGGCCAAAGGTATCTCACTGGTTCAGTAATAGGCTATTCACTCTAGCTTTGAAGAGCCTTGGTCTAGATTAGAGAGCTGACCACCCTTAAACCTATCTAATAGACCAAAGATAAATAATAGGCCCTTCATTGGATCAAAGTACCCCGAACTTACAGGAAAGTACCTACGTACCCCATACATATTCGTATACTTGGTTGGCTTCGGATGGTCCAACCGAACAGTTCGTAATAACAATTAAAGCTAAGCCTGCGCAAACGGCGGGCAAACATTTCAATCATGGGAACATGGCCTCCTAAATCAATTAAAATCTGACAGCCGGCATTTGGGTTACGATTGGAACAAATTAAGACAACAGTGATACTTTGTTGGGTTACCATTAATTAAGGAACCCAAATCTTCAGTTCCGAACAAACATTTGACGTAAAATTACTGCTATACCTACTAAGACATTTTTTATGAAATCCGCGCAAGAAAGCCACCGACATAGCTCAAAGGATCGCCAGACTCAAGCGGCAGTGGGCAAGACATATCGCTCGTAGAACTGATCGATGGAGCCGAAAGGTTCTCGAGTGGCGACCGGAAGACGCAGTGTAGATAGGCCTCCAACAAGATGGAGCGACGACCGAAATTAAGGTTGGGGGAATGCGTTGGATGCGGATGACGCAGAACCGGTTTGTTTGGCGAATCTTAGGGGAGGTCTATGTTCAGCAGTGATGATGATGATGATGATTGTTTTGACAGCCTATAGTGCCCCACTGCTGGGCAAATAAAGAGAAATCTCTTTTACTAGTCTCTGTCAATTGCATGTTCCTTCAATCGATACACACCATGGCATCCAAGTCATTCCGCCGCCATCTCCTTTTCGGAACTTTTTAGTTTAGGAGATACACTCAAGGAAACTGAGTCACGTATCAGAGTGAACCCTTTTCATTGCAAATGTCATGTTGCCATTTCAAATCTGCCAAAGAAATTATCGTCAAATTGGTTGTGAAAGGGTTCTAATCTGGTACGCGAATCAGTTTCCTTGATTATACTTGAAATAGAAAAAACTGAACTCTTTAGGATCTTTCCTATGTCTGTCTATTCATTTGTCACAGTCCATTTACTCCGAAAGATACAAAAAGTAGTTCTTACTGAGAAGGAAACTAAGCATGCTATTAGAATTCTAATTTATCTTGATCAGTTTTGAATTTCAAGATTCCGGAAACATCGTGCTCCCTAAAAAAATACGCCGTCGGGAAAAGTAGCTTAAATGTAAAAATAACAGTCCCCATCTCCAATTTAAGTAACGTTCCATCTCAGGTAAGATTCTGCAAAATGAGGGCAAAAACGTGTTTCAATTTATCTCGATTAATTCGACGTTTCTGAGATTTCTTTTCAAAGTCACACGCTATAACAGTAACGCAGTCCCACTGCAGGGCACAGGCCTCCTCTCAGTATGGGGGTTGGGCTGTAGTTCCCGCTTGGGCCTAGTGCGGATTAACAACTTCACACACACCATTGAATTTCTTCCCAGTTGTCTGCACTTTCCCTCACGTTTTCCTGCACATAGGTCATGGTAAATTTCAAATATAATTTCGTACAGAAATTTGGAAAAAAACAGACTCAAAAGCCCACGACCCTTTTGAGAGGCCATAGATCAAATCGGCTTTTTTTTAGCCTCCTGAGCCCCAGAAAAAATATTATTAATATTAGTGTATTTTGAATTAGGAATCCGGTTGATATTTAGTTAAAATTCAAAGCCAATTTTGAAATATCTACAAAAAATTGTATGCTCTTTGTATGGGTCTTTTAAGGTTAAAGTTGTCCTAGTACAATAAAATAAAACTAAAACTACATTAAATCTAAAAATGGCCCTTGCGGCATGGTACCGAAGACGCTGGCAGCATTTTCTCGCTGGATCGTAAGACTGATGCGTTGAGCGAGGAAGCTGCCAGCTCTTTGTTCTTCTGTGGTATCTCTGAGTCTCTTTGACAAGTCTTTGAAGAGACTCGGAGCACCAGGGCCCCACGGACCAAGGGTCACGACGCCAAAAGGTACAAATTTATATTAAAATCTAATATATAAAAATCTCGTGTCACGGTGTTTGTTACCGAACTCCTCCGAAACGGCTTGTCCGATTGTTATGAAACTTTTTTGTCTATAATCGGTAGGCTTGAGAATTAGGTCGTAGGCTATTTTTTATACTCCTGGGTGATGTATGGCAAAACAACGTTTGCGGGGTCAGCTAGTTAATCTATACTAATATTATAAAGAGGAAAGATTTGATTGTTTGTTTGTTTGTTTGCATTGAATAGGCTCCGAAAGTACTGGACCGATTTCAAAAATTCTTTTGCCGTAAGAAAGCTACATTATCACTGAGTGACATAGGGTACTTTTTACCGCGGGAAAATACCTGTTCCTACGGGAAAATTCATTTATCGCGGGCGAAGCTGCGGACGGAAGGCTAGTATGTAATAAACAAATTTGTGTAGGTATGTGTGTTTGTTATTCTTACACGCTGAACCGGCTAGAAGCTGAATATTTGAAATAAATAAAATAAAAAATATATTTTACAAAAAAAATAACTCCCAAAGTAAGCCAAAACGGTCTTAGTTTATAATAATTACATATAATTTTTTGCTTTAAATAATCTAAGGATTCCGTGCTTCAAATTTGTCTTGTTACTCGTCAGCACCGGTATATATGCAGGCAGATATGTTGGTTTGCAGATAGCTAGCATACATATTACGATCAATCATATTATTACTACGGCTGGTAGTATAGTCTTGTTAATAGTTAACTGGGTCATTGCTAGTGTGTTTGAACTGTCCGACATCACCATTCATCTTATATTGACCAGAGGGACTGCCAAGGTCAAGTATTTGCTTTATATATATTTGTAAGTAGAAAAGTTAGTATTCGGTGTCCGTACCACACCCACGCGATATCTATAAAAACAAAACAATTAAAAAACCAGCCAAGTGCGAGTCGGACTCGCGCACGAAGGGTTCCGTAGTGTTATCTATAAAAACGGCAAAAAAATGACGTTTATTGTATGGGAGCCCCCCTTAAAAATTTGTTTTATTTTAATTTAACTATTTATTTTTAAAGTGAATATAACTAAATATTATGTGAATATTTCAAGCGTCTACCTGTTGCCGTTATCAAAATCGAGTAAAAATGAGCAAAAAATCAATCAATATTTATTTTATTCTGGTTTTTAGTATTTGTTGTTATACCGGCACCCGAAATACATAATCTGTGAAAATTTCCACTGTCTAGCTACCTATCACGGTTCATGAGATACAGCCTGGTGACAGACGGACGGACAGCGGAGCCTGAGTATAGGGACCCATTTTTACCCTATGGGCGCGGAACCCTAAAAACAATTCATCTCAGATAAAAAAACCACTTCATTACCCAGTTCCTGAAATTTATCGCGACGGATTTGCTTTCAAGAATTCCGCGAAACCAAATTTCGACAAAATTTAGGCGTAAAATATTGTGACTGTGGATTTATTGAGGTATAAACTCAAACGAGGTCTAATGCGGCCCCATTCACTTTAACGACGCCGCTTAGTAGCCGCCACTGTGTCACAGGAACTTATCTATTTAATTGGAAATGTTCTATCTATACATATAAAATCCTTTGTCCTGACTGACTGACGGATCAACGCACAGCCTAAACCGCTCATCGTAGAGACCTGAAACTTGGAGGGTGTGTTCTTTGTATGACGTAGGCATCCTATAAGAAAGGTTTTTTCGTAGTTCTACTCCTAAGGGGGTAAAAAAGGGGGGCAAAGTTTGTATGGGACAACGTGATTCCTTGGTCCAATCTACTTCAAATTTTGCATAAACATTCTTTAACAGAATTGATGGAAGACGTGTTTCGTATTTTATTGAAATTCATCCCTTGACGGGGTTAAAAAGGAGTAGAAAGTTATTTTGGGGGTGATTTGCTTCGAAGATGATATCAATACTCCTTAGTGCTTTTGATTTAAATTACATTTTATTTTGACACAATGTAAACGACACGAAACTTTAAATTTTGCTAACCATTTGTCTACGTTTGTCAACCACATCCTGATCTGATCTCTGATAATAACTAATTATATGTTATAAGTATTTGCATTTCACCAAGTTTTTTCTTTTACAAGCGCAGCGTGGGACGTCCACCAACAACGTTTTTGGAAATTCCTGTGTGATAGATAATCTCTGAAACTTCCGAGCCGATTAAAAAAATACCAGTAAAAAGTTACACTATCCTTTATTGACATAGGCTACTTTTTTCCGGAAAAATACAAAATTCCCAACGGATATAAAAAAAAATTCAACTTCGGAGCTCATTTTAAAATGTCTTTCACCAATAGAAAAGATACACTGTCCTTGATTAACATAGGATGCTATTTTCCGGATAAATGCAAAATTCCCGCGGTAGAGAAAATAGTAAATTTAACTTCGGGGCTGAGTGTAAAACAAATGACCAATAGAAAGCTACACTATCCTTTATTGGTATAGGCTAGGCTACCTACTATTTATTCGGTAAAATTCAAAATTCCCGTGGGATAGAAAGAAGTGAATATCACTTGAGGGCTGATTTGAAAATTTCTTTCACCAGCAGGAAGTTACACCAACTATTATTTACATAGACTACTTTTCTCCGTGAAAAAGCAAAATTCCCACGGGAAAAAAATAAGTGCATTCAACTACGGGGCTGATTTAAAAACTTCTTTTACCGGTAGAAAGCTACACACCTTTAAGGACATAGGCTACTTTTTCTCGGGGAAAATGCAAAATTCCCGCGGGATAAAAATAAGCGAAAATTTGCATAGAATAAGGATAAATTTGTTGAAATTCCCACGGGATAGAGAATAAACGGGATTTACAATATTCACTAACTGATACTGATGATGATGAAATGATAATAATGATGGATGTTGCCGTTGCCGGATTTTTGTTTTATACAATGAAAGAGATGAATAGGTAAGCTTTACCACAAATTGGAATTCTACGCGGACGAAGTCGCGGGCAAAAGCTAGTTTAATATAATAAATCATGGGACGGATGATTTCAGGGGCTAAATTCAGGAATGGCCCAACTCGGTTTGCGAGCGGTAATTCAATCGTTTGGGAGAGGATAGGAATGGGTTGAGCTTGGGATGAGCCTTATTTTCCTGTTAATTCGCAAACCAAACTCTCGCAAACCAGTGATTTTTGGCGTTCCTGAATAGCAGTTCAAACCAAACCCAACCCAAACGACTGAATTACCGCTACCAAACCCGTTCCTGAATTTAGCTTCTGTTAATAATTTTAAAACTACTAAGTTGTAATAATTTTAAATTTGATAACAACCTCAACGTCAGATTTACGTCATCACTTTTTTTTAATAGACACTAAGCAAAGGTAATGCATCTATTGTGTGGTAGTTTTGGAGTTATGCCCATTTAGAAGAAGCACATCTTAAAAAATATGTTATAAATTAATTAAAAATCCTAGTGAAAATTTAAAACTATCAGCGTCTTTCCAAACAGAATACAGGAAACGAATCAAATTATAGCCTTAGAAATATGAAATCATGTTAATTAAATACTACCCCTTACCTGCGGTTCGCTTGCATGAACGATTAAATTCAGTATTGGAATTGGAATTCCGGGATTTTCAATCCTCATGAGAATTCTCGAAATTACATTGTGGTGTTCATTTTATCATCCATCAACCGTGTCAAATTCCTTGGCTAACGGTTCAGAATTTAGAATTTTATATAGGTAGGTATATTCCGATCCCGCGGGAAAATCCGGATACAAAAAGTACCTACAATCTCTTTTTTGAAGTTTATCAAAAACACGGACGCTTGCACGAAGCTAACGGTTTCCACGGGCTTTACAGCTATAAGCGTTGATATAGTATATTCCAAGTTTGTAAGATCACTGACAACAGTTGCTAACAACTTAACAACTACACAATTGCCCTTTGTACCCCAATAAATGCAGTGGCGCAGTAAATGTCAGATTATATCATTTCTATTTTAAGTTACGACCACATCCGTTTACTGATTGTGTTTGTTTCTAATTGGAGACGTTTTCGAACTCCGGTCAAACGTTAAGACATTTTTATTTTTAAATTATAACGAACTGATCGCATTTAAAAAAGTAGAAGTAGAGCCTGGGGTTGGGATTGGGAATTAAACCCAGTTCCTCATCATACCTTAATCATGTGGCGAAATTTCTCAATGTTTGAACTGCTATTCAGGAACGCCAAAGATCACTTGTTTGCGAGAGGTTTGGGATGAGCCTTATTTATTTGTTTATTTATTTACAAAGCGAATTAACGGTAAAATAAAGCTCATCCCGAGCTCAGCCCATTCCTATTCTCTCCCAAACGACTGAATTATCGCTCGCAAACCGTGTTGGGCCGTTCCCTTAGATCAATTATAACTGAAGATACAACATGCCGAACAAAATCCCCTTCAAAAAATGTCCGAACTTTTTTATTTGTTTGCATAACAATTAAAATCATCACCTACACAGAAATTTGAACCTAATCTTTACTACATTACAGTCGAATTTCGGTTGACACTTGACAGCTAAACTTGACAATTTCACGCAACTTACTGAGAAAAAAGAAGGCCACTGGCGCTCATTTGGCTCGGACATTTTCGGGCGCGCGACTGTGGATGTACAGTTATAATTGATCAAAGGCCGTTCCTGAATTTAGCCCCTGACCTACTTGTGAAGCCTGTAGAGGTGGCTGTACGCAAAGTTCTTTGTCAAAATAATTATGTAGGTACGTAATTAATTATTACATATATTATAATTAAGCACATTGATTGTGCGGGGCCTTTTGTTTGTACCGCACAAAGCGCTATTAAACATGAATTCGCGCTAAATTATTACACAGGACAATGTATTGGGCTTCGGTAAGGCTTCTTTGGTTTTAGTTATTTATTTTTGTGATTGAGTTATTGTTTACCTATGATATAGGTAACGCTACGAGAGTTGAGGTTACTACGCACACAACAACACGTCATGTAATGACAGCGTGATTTTGATATTTATTCGTACCGATAGCAAGTTCAACAGACTCAACAGTGAATTACAAGATTGATTAAAAATTTCTTCAACCTATGTAATTCGTTTAGAATTATTTAGGAAAATACATCTAAAAAGTATTTTGATCTATTTTATTGAAATCAGATAAGCATGTTTTTCGCTATTTATAAAATATCGATTTTTTTGTTGCGAATATTTCTTATCAGTTTCAAATGGTTTTATTTCAAAAATGGGTTAAATGAAAAAAGAAAAAATTATAATATGCATAGTACCTATTGATGAGCAGAATAAGATGAGGCGAATGGCCACAATCAAGAGTGTAGCGACCTAGATGTATCGCTAAACGACAGAAGACATGTGATTTTACAAGCTTTTTATTAACTTGCATTGCAATGTATGTATATATATGTATGTACGCGTACGGGTCAAATCTTGGAAGTCGAATGTGACCCACTTCCAGTGGGCGGATTCATACTTATGTAGGCTGGATGACAATACATGTACAGTCAACAAAAAGAACAGTCAGCGAAAAAAAAAGGTTTTAACAAAAATTTATTAGATAACAAAAAGTATAACCAAGTTAAGTTGATAACCAAGTAATGACACTTCATCAGTTTAATGACGTTAAGCGTTTACGAATCCCGAGACAGTAGCTTTCATTTTAATTTAATTCGGTTCAATGTCCTTTAAAATGCTCGGGAACCGGCGAAAAACAGAACGCTTGGAACGTTGCATTACATTGCATAACGCATGCACTCACTGGATTCGCGAAATCGTTTAAATTGAAAGCCTTTGTGCTGGCAACATTATTTCGGATATTCATTCATTGCGTAGTTTTAAATAAGCGTTGATCAGCGTTGACTGCCTAAAGCTACATTGCAATAGGGATGGTGACGCCATTAAAAAATAATTCGAAGACACGACTCCAGATAAAAACGCTTTATTTTAGCCCAGAAAACCAGATTAATTATCGATTAACTGCAAAATTAGATTTTTTGTTGCTTTAAAACAAATAAATAGTTAGTTGATTGACTTGGCCAAGAAGCGAAGTCATAAGTTGCTATTGCCGTTCAAACTCTATTGGAGAATTGTGTTTTGACAGGTTATAAAAAGTACCTACGTCAGTTGATTGGTAGTGTCAATATCTCTATTATTATAACAAGTAAGAAAAGTTGATAAATCCCTCTCGATTTTTATTTCAAAGTCCAATCTTCATAAAAAAGAAGAAGCTGATAGAATATCTGACTGATATACCCACGCATAACTCAAAAGTAGGGATGAAAAACGGAATGATTGTTTGTATGGATAATCAAAACCCCTGAAGCTACAGATGTTAAATTTTAAGTTTCAGTTATGTACCACTGATTTTTGAATATCAACTCCTAAACAAGTGAAATAAAGAATGAAACGTTTGTATGGAAATTCGAATCGTTACAGTTTGCTTAGTATAAGTTTTACTTCACCTAATACTTCTCGATCGCGAAGGTACTTACGTTAAATGAAAATTTTCCATAGTAATTGAAATTTTAACGTAAACGCGATCGAGAAGCATTTGGTGAAGTAAAACTTATACTAAGCATACAGCTACACCCGATGTAGGTAGGTATACTTTTGTTTTGTAAATCGTTTACTGTTCGGTTGTAATATTCTATCTTGTATGAACGGTTTGTTTTGTTTGTTTGTTTATACTCTTTATTGTACAAAAAGGAGAACAAAAAAAAACAGAAAAAAAAAATTATAAGTACAAAGGCGGACTTATCCCTGAAGGGATCTCTGCCAGTCAACCTTTGTGTGGTAGAGAAGAGCAATAAAGAAAAACAAGGATCGACAAATAGAGCAAAACATTTGAATAAATATAAATGCATATGTAAACCGCATATGTATAACGGTTGTGCGGTACCGTACCGCGAATTTGTTCATACAAGTTAGAATATTAGGTACAACCGTCACCGCCACCGCACCCCACGGCTCCGCTGTCTGTGCGTTTCGAGCTTAAGTCATGGATATTCTATGTATTTATTATTATTACTAGCTTTTGCCCGCGACTCCATCCGCGTGGAATCAGTAATTTGCAGCTTATTTTTTTATCCAATTTGCTTTTTCATCAATTATGGCTCTCCTTAGTTCCTTCCGAAAGAAGTGAAACTTCATAATAAACCAACCCGCTCCCAATCCGCCCCAGCCCGCTCCTAACCCGCCCCCAACCCGCCTCCAACCCGCTCTCAACCCGCTCCCAACCCGCCCCCAACCCGCTACCAACTCGCCCCCAACTCGCTCTCACCCCGCCCCCAACCCGCTCCCAATCCACCCCCAACCCGCCCCCAATCCGCCCCTAACCCGCCCCCAACTCGCTCTCAACCCGCCCCCAACCCGCCCTTCTAACTGGGCTATCTAACACTGAAAGAATTTTTCAAATCGGAGCAGTATTTCCTGAGATTAGCGCGTTCAAACAAACAAACAAACTCTTCAGCTTTATAATATCATACTAGTATAGATTATTAGCCTATTCTGTCCCACTGCTGAGCAAAGGCATACGAGGGTCAATCCTCAAAGAAGAAATCCAGTTCATCCCGCCATCGCCGTCAGGGTCTGCCAGGTCGCCTTTTCGAGTTGTTAGGTTTCCACTCGGTGGTTATCTTGGCCCACAACTCGTCTGGCATGCGGCAGATATGGCCAGCCCTTCATTCTATGTATTTGAGTATGTATTTATCTATCTTTGTATGTTTAATTGTTCTCTTGATATTTTTATTTTATTTTTATCTGAATGATAAAGTAAAACAAGTGTTTCATTGGACAATAGAAGTCGTTAGTATTGCGTTACCCAAGCGCAGCGAAGCTGGGAACACATTGCAATCGACGAAGCAATTTACGTCCAATTTGATGTCTTTTTCTACGCTGTGCTTACGTCGCTTTTTATACAACCTGTAATTACGGGATGCTGACAGAACATAGGGTAAGTCGGAAGTGCCTCGGCTGTGCTATTATACCACCTTCTACCAAGCGAACGCCAGATTTGTTCCTGCAGTACCCGACCACAAAGATTGCACACGGAATTCTTAGCTCAGACTACAAGTAAATGCCACTCAGTATATGAATTAAACATTTAATTCGTATAAACACTGGCGAGACCAGCTTTCTCACTCCAATTAGCTCGCCAGGGAATAAACAGTATTAAACTTGCGTCGCCGGCCGTACTAGCACATTCAATTTGCCTATTGTCTTTTGAAAAAGTGTTTTTTATTTGTGAAAATCCTGCCGTTGCTTTTTACTAAGGAGTAGGCCAGAAGTACCGTTTGTGGCCACTACCGTTTATGGCCATTTGTTGTCTAAATATCTACTAAAAATAATTCTATATATACAAAACCACCTAAAACTCGATTCGATTGAGTGTAAAAAAAAACCGGCCAAGTGCGAGTCGCGCACCGAGGGTTCCGTACAAATTTAATCGTAATCGTAATCTTAGCAGAAAATGTGCGCAGTGTGGCGATCATTGTAGATTGGTTTTGATATAGACAGACAGACAAAAAAATGTATGCTTTCGCAATTTTTCCTTTATCTGTAGGTTTTGATTCCTTTGCGAGTGCCGAAAATTAGCGGCATAAATGGCTGTATCTTTTGATTGCGTTGGCTTAGAACATAGGTTCCCAATCTTTTATGGGCTACCGCCGCTTTTACAAGAAAAAAAAATTCTAACACCTTCCATTACGTATTAGCAAATTACCAATTTTATATTTTTATCTATTAACAAATTATTTGGACCCGTTACCGCCCCCGTGAAAAACTCCAGCGAGCCCCGGGGAGCGCTACCGCCCCCTTTTAGAACCATAGGCTTAGAAGTTTAATTTTTTCACAGCTCCAAGGGACAGTAGACCTGAGTATTTGATATAAATTTCAGCTTGATACCTCCACGCGTTCCTGAGAAAAAGGGTCTTGACAGACGGACGGACGGACGGACGGATAACAAAGTGATCCTATAAGGGTTCCGTCCGCTTTTTCCTTTCGAGGTGCGGAACCCTAAAAAGCTTGAAGATTCTATATTATATTATTTTAACATTGTAATCCATAGTTAATATTATAAATGCGAAAATGTGTTTGTTTGTTTGTCCTTCTTTCACGCCGAAACTGAGCGACGGATTACCGTGATTTTTTGTATGGACATAGGTGAAGGGCTGGAGAGTGACATAGGCTACTTTTTACCACGGGAAAATATCTCATTCCCACGGGAAAACATGTTTTAATCTTCTTCAGCGGGGTCATATTAACTCAAATTCGAAAGGCCAAAAATGGTACTTTGCCCTTAAATAAGCACCTTCGGTACAACAGTGTATCATCTCGAAATAATACACCATTTTAATTTAGACTTTCCGGAAATTAAGTAAAGTCTAAATTAAAATTGTGTATTATTTCGAGATGATACACTGTTGTACCGAAGGTGCGTATGTAGGTGTAATTTGTCAGAAATATGTGTGCACCTAAGGGCCTACGCTAGCTGACGCGGACGCCCGCCGCGTGCGCCCGCTCGCGGGTCTAAAATGTACCGAAAATCCGTCGCACGCGCCCGCGCCACTTAGCGCTGTTCATACAATTTCTTATTAGACGCGCGCACGACGGGCGTCCGTTCCGGGTAATGCGCGTCAGCTAGCGTAGGCCCTAACTATTTGAGGACATTGAGTGTGATTCATCATCATCATCCCAGCCAATATGCGTCCCACTGCAGGGTACAGTACAGGCCTCCTCTCAGATTAAGAGGGCTTAGGCCGTAGTTTCCATCGGGCCCAGTACAAGCTGAGACCTTATAGTCCGGGAGGCAGCGGCTTTTTAAACAAGTCATTTTATGCCTGCTGATGTTAATATAGAAAAGAGAATGCATGTGGCTCATGACGAAATCGATCGTCAGCTGATCCAGTTGCGGTGGATGCGAGAGAGGGAAGCTGCGGAATACGTTAATAAAAAAAAATCTGAAAAATATTTTATACCACATGAAATTTTTTTCATGTGTAATTGACATTGATTAGAATTAAAAAAAAATAGTCAGCTGCACGGCAGAGGGGGGATTATGCGTGCGAACTTGCAAAAAAAATTAGGAAATAAAATTATTTTATGCCAATTGAAATTTTATTACATGATTTTAGACATATACAGAAATGTGATATTGATAATCAGCTGCATATATAGTGGGGGAAAGACCGTCAGCTGGAGCATTTAAAATTCCGCGCGTTGTAGAGATATATGCGCGCAGTGATACATTCCTGCTCCAGCTGACGGTCTTTCCCCCACTATATATGCAGCTGATTATCAATATCACATTTCTGTATATGTCTAAAATCATGTAAAAAAAATTAAATCGGCATAAAATAATTTTATTTTCAAATTTTTTTTGCAAGTTCGCATGTTCAGCTGACTCATAATCCCCCCTCTGTCGTGCAGCTGACTTTTTAATTCTAATTAATGTCAATTACACGTGAAAAAAATTTCATGCGGTATAAAATATTTTTCGGATTTTTTTTTGACGTGTTCTATGGGGTCCATAGCAAGCGCCCCCGCAGGTGCGTCAGCTGACCTTCACTTTCCTTATTAGGGACAGCTTTTTTACTAGTATTGTGAAGTAACGATCGGTATAAAAACACTAATCAAAATACCCTCTGCCTCTACCTTGGGTAAATTGTTGAAAGACCATATGAAATTTATAAATATTATAGTTTTAATATATAGAAAAAAGAAAATATTCGTCAGCTGATTGAACGTTGGGGGGAATTCGTCAGTCGGAGCATTTAAAATTCCGCGCGTCGTAGAGATATATGCGCGCAGTGATACATTCCTGCTCCAGCTGACGGTCTTTCCCCCACTATATTATATGCAGCTGATTATCAATATCACATTTCTGTATATGTCTAAAATCATGTAAAAAAATTTCAATCGGCATAAAATAATTATATTTTCTAATTTTTTTTGCAAGTTCGCATGTTCAGCTAACGCATAATCCCCCCTCTGTCGTGCAGCTGACTACTTTTTTTTTAATTCTAATCAATGTCAATTACACATGAAAAAAATTTCATGCGGTATAAAATATTTTTCGGATTTTTTTTTTTTGACGTGTTCTATGGGGTCTCATTGCAAGCGCCCCCGCAGGTGCGTCAGCTGACCTTCACTTTCCTTATTAGGGACAGCTTCTTTACTAGTATTGTGAAGTAACGATCGGTTTAAAAACACTAATCAAAATAGCCTCTGCCTCCCGGACTATTAACATACGCCGTAGTATTACTAAACGCTATGCACTTCACCGAAATTCTTATGGTAAAATTACAAATGTACAGAAATTTGCACAGAAATAGCGATAAATTCATAAGTGCGAACTCCAATTCGAAGCCACGATCCTCTGCTTGAAAGATCTTAAGCCAAACCATTTAAGTTAAACCACTAGGGCACCATGATTTTAACCAGTGTCTTCATAAAGCTAAATAATAATAACAAAGATATTTAAATGCTCAGTCAACCATTGATCGTACTGAAGAGTAACAAAAATTGCTCCTTTTAAATTACCTGCGCAAAAAAGCGAAATTCTTGCACTTAATACCCCATAAACCATCCATATTACTTGAAATTGAAGCCTATTCCTATAGCAATAAATGTTTCGCTATCCGCATATGAGATCTTGCGCAAGCGATCGCGAAACTACAATGCGGGCACTTTCACCCAATTGTAAGAGTGCAATGACCCTGTATATATACGTCACTAATGTCATGGTATTAACCTTTCTAGTGTTCACTGTAAGAAGTTTATTATTCGGCTAAAATGTATGTATGTATTACATGTACCTATGAAAAACTCTTTATTATACATAAAATCATGAAATTAACAGATAACACCAGAAACCTTCCAGAAACAGATGAAATAAAATGTATACATAGATGATGAAAAATGCCAGATAGGAATTCTGGGGGCAAAATTTAATGACAGGTAGGGATTTCCTTTATAGCTAAATTCAATTATCGACACTTTTCCCATACGGTAGTGATCGCCCCCAGCTTTGTTTGTAAGTTTGTATTATTTTGTAAGTCTTATTTCTGAGACAAATGTGATAAAGTTTACACAAAGTATATTTTAAATGTTAGCTGATAAAAATCGGTATAGCAGTTTCGGAGGAGTATTAGAAGATTTATAATTTGTAAACCAAAAGTTTATCGCGTCTAAAAATTAAAATAAAAAACAGCCTTCTTTTGTTTAACCCTTCACTTTAAAGTCATCTGTTATATTGCTAATTAGTTCCCATGTCAAATTTAGCTTTCGCAAGGTGCTTTTAAAGGGTAATTGACCAGTGTTATGACATTTATATGACTTTAAAACGAGTTAAATGCTAAAGCACATTCTTGAGATAAATGGAGCGAGTTAATGCCAGCGAAAAGTTAAGTTCAACAAATAGGAGTGGTATAAGAATAACCGTTGGACTGTGTGGAATTGCTACGTTTTATTATCTTTAAGAGCGCACGCAGACGGAGGGCGGTCTGGAGTTCTGAGTTCTGCGTTCGGAGTTCTGCGTTCTTTCGAATGTACTGAGTCCCTTACGATAACGCACACAGCAGGCGGTCAGACCGCGGCGGTCAAAGCGGAACGCCGCGTTCTAAATGTTCTTTTGCCGTCGAGACAGAGAACGCCGCGTTTACCGCGATGTCTGAAGTTACAAATACAGAAAAACTGATCAAATTGGTTAGAAAAAGGAGATTATTACATGATTTAAGTAATTTACACTACAAAAATCGTGACAAAAAGCAGAAACTTGGCTTGAAAAAATGATCTTGAAATGATCTTGTTCGACTTGCCCTAAGTAAATGAGCCTTATTCTTCTTCCAATATATAAAAATCTCGTGTCACTGTGTTTGTTATTAAAGTCATCCGAAACCGCTTGACCGAGTTTTATCAAACTTTTTGTCTATATTTGGTAGATCAGAGAATAGCTCGTTCGTAGGCTACTTTTTATACCCCTTGGTAATATATGGCAAAACAACGATTGCGGAGTCAGCTAGTCTCTAACATACAAAAATCTCGTGTCACGGTGTTTGCTATCGAACTCCTCCGAAACGGCTTGACCGATTTTTATCAAATTTTTTTCTATATTTAGTAGGTCTGATAATAGATAGTAGGATATTTTTAATACCACTATTCTTCGCAGACTTAGTCGCAAGCAACAGCTAGTAACAATATATTATACAACTTATTTGTTTGCGAACTAATTAATCACCTAACCCTGCTTGTCAGCTGGTCTGGGCGCACCTTTATGACCTATCCCTTTGTGACCTTAATGGCAGGTGGGTCGTTACCATAAATAAGTACCAGGTGTATACTGTATAGTTAGGCGTGCGTGAGTGAATAGTCTTAGGGGCTTGCCTGCGCTGAAAATGGAGGTTATGTTCATCACACTGCCGTGCTCAAGCTAAAAGGCGGCTAAGTGACATTTGGTCAATTTCGACTTTTCAATACCATTCTGCTTAGAAAATAAATCTCTATCGATCTGTCTAGGAACGGTTTTTCTATCTAATACCGTTTCGAAAATAATTTTTCAAAAAAAGCGGTTAAATACATAAAAAATGGACTTTCCTATGCTTAAAGGCGACTAAACCACATTACTTAACTAAAAAGCTACTAAAGTACTTTAACGTTTGGATTGTCTTTCCTTTTTTATTATAAATGCCAAGCTTAAAAGCGGTTATTATTTTTGGGTACACTAAAAGGCGGCTAAACGTCTTTAACCGCTATTTAACTAGGTTTCTTTGAATAAAATACTTCGCTGATACCTGACTACAAGGCGATTATACGACAACGCATCACTAAAAAGCAGTTAAAATCACATTGCCGCCTTTTAGTCCTGTATTCATGCCACAATTCCAGTAAAAAACCTACGGTTGAAAGCGGCATTGGTCCGTGCGCAAAGTAAACGACATATTTTATTTAATTGTTTGCATAACTAAAAGGGGGCTATTCTACAATACATGACTAAAACGCAGCTAACTACGCCTGCCTCTTTCTTCTGTACCCTCGCTAAACCAGAAAACTTACCATAATAAAGTAGCAGATATGTCAATGTGCAGCATGCTCTTAGTGTAGAAAGACGTTTCGCGGGCGGTCGGCGACGCATTCCCACCAAATAACATTATGGCCGATAAACATATTATGAGGCCTGTAAGTTACATATTTTCTTTTTGTGTAATCGCAGAATTAGAATTAGTTTTACAAGATTTGTAATGTACTCGGTTGACAGTAAAGTATGTACATATTATTATATTACAATTAGCCACTCACGTGCCTTTTTTCCAATTACTATCATTTATTGACATGTGATTTCAAACAAGGTCATTACTGACTTAAGGAATAAATAATTATGATTGAAATAAATAAATAAATTGGCAACCGTGGTTGCACAAAGCATGTGATTGGCTATGTAGGTATGTATCTTGTACGTTAAATTTGAACCACTTCCTAGTTACCAATTGAGCTGAAATTTTGCAACTTTGATCAACAATACGCATACTTAATATTCCGTCTTCCGTCTTCTAATTCCGTCTTCACCCGGATCTTTGTTGTTTTTAAGCTGCCCAGGGCAATCCTAATCTCACTCATTTCGACGTCCGGGATAATTATCTTCAGTGTAGTGGCGTGTTAGTGAGGCTCTGATGTGATTTGGATCGGGAAGAGGCTGTGCAGCATGGGAAGCATACAGCTGTCCATAAAAGCTCTCAATCTCAGCGAGGATTTCCGGCTTAGAGGAGACGGTTTGGATGGTTTGCAGTTTTTAGTTTCATTAGGTTGCTCTTTCCAAGTTGCTGCATAAAGACTTTCGATCCCCGGTTGCGCTCTATTGCCTCCATAATAGAGCGAGTATTGGAGCTACGGAGATCTCGCCTTATCAGCTTTCTAACATTCTTGGAGAGCTCATTCTCACCAAACGAAACAGTCTGCGCTGCCATTTCTCGTCGCCGCCTCATGAGTTCCAGAGTCTCGCGAGAGAGTTTAGACTGCTGTACACTTCGCTGCTTTGGGAAACACGTTGTTCCCACATCCCAAATTGTCCTCACCAACTGGTCCGCCTCCTTATCGATATCGTCGGTGGTTTCCAACAAATCAACAAGAGTTGTGTTGGACGCAAAACAGATCTCACCATGCGGACTCTCTTACCGTCGGGGCTTCTCTAAGTCCACTTCCTGTGAGGCACCTTCTTAAAGAAAGAATTCTTTAGAAAAAGCTTTTGGCTTTCCAGGAAGCTGACCAACATGTGCCCCTGTGGTTTCTAACTCCAAATCCGTGCGGTCCGATAATCGAATCGTCGCATGCCACCTTTGCGTTGAGGTCTCCCATAACAACGGTGTAATGTGTTCACGTGGTGCTATGCATGGCTTTACTTATGTCCTCATACATAGCTTCCACTTCGTCGTCGTAGTATGCCGAGGTCAGCGCGTACACTTGTATAACTTTCAAGGAGTACCTATCAGTCAACTTAAGTACAAGGTATGCTACCCTTGCCGACACGCTACCGATCTCCACAACGTTGTTTCAGAGAGCTTTATTGATAAGGAAGCCGACTCCACCTTGGGACTGCTGTTCGCACTCCCCAAAGTAGAATAGGTTACCGGAGCTTAAGGTTATCGTATCCTCTCAGTCTCTACGGACTTCCGACAAACCCAAGATATGCCAGTTGATGTGACCTAATTCCACTTCGAGTTCTGCGATCCTAACGTCATTCCTCACAGTACGTCCGTTATAAGTAGTCAGGTAAAGTCGTTTGTTTTGGTAGCCGTCCGTAGCTCGGTGATTCTTAGCACCCCCCGCCCTACAGTTACCATGGCCGCTACCGTAACCAGGAATAGTAGGGCTGCCGAGAACTGGGGGCCGGGGTAATGGTTGTGCTACCAAAAAAGGTTTTGCCCATAATCACCACGCTGGGCAGGCGGGTTGGTGATCGCAGAACTAGGAAACTTGCACCAGCAACGCTGCTGCCTGTTCCTGGCCTACTTAATTTTGCCTACTTGCTTTTGGATGGTTATTCCGCCATCTGTCGGTCGCCAGAGCCTCGTCAGTTGCTAGCAGGGTGCACCACGAGCAGGTGAGGTTGACATTTGGAGATTGAGATTCTGGGTTCTCCCTTACACCCTTATGACCTTTTTTTTCAATACCATATTATTATTCAAATGGACATAATTCTAAATTACTGTGACTAAGTTGTTTTTTTTTGAGATTGTAACTATCCTTTTGATTTTTGCGCAGAGTGCCATTTTTGTTCTATTTTAATATCACAATGAAGTATTTATTAACTATGGTAGCAATGACGAGCTATTTGAATGTCCATTTTACATCGAAATAAACGAATAATTCACAGTAAAATGTTTATTTGAATTTGTAGTTACGGCCAATTTTGCAGGATTCTTAAAGAAATATTGGGACTCGTACAAGACTAAAAAGCAGTGACGCCAAAAGGTTTGTAAGTTAACCGCTTTTAAGCTATGTTCCAGTATATCGGAAAGTAAACAAGAAACAGTGAATTAGTTTAAAAGGCGGCAATGTGCCCTTTGCCGCTTTATAGTTATGGACTGGGTTAACAATTATACTCACTAACCTAGATTAAAATGCCACTAAAACAGATAACTGCTTTCTAGTTACGCAATTGTAGTTAACTATCTATTTCAAAACAATTCCTATATCATTAACAAAAAATACATGTCTATAAAGCAGTTAAGATCCGATAACCGCCTTTTTGTACTGCAATGTAAAAAGGATTTTATTTTATTTTCATAACTATAAAGGAAAAAATGACTTTTAGTGGCACAAAAACTATAATATAACAAGAGTGACTAAAATCAAATCATAAATTAAAAAAAGATCTACCGTTTGGTATATGACAACATAACTAAAGATTTAAAGAAATTGACCAGCATCGATTTGAAATTTTTGTGACGTTTTTCTGTTAATGTGAATTAACAAATAAGTAAAAATATGAGCATTTATTTAAAGTACGATTTGACAAAGGCAAAGGAACAGAGTTGTTATTATTGATTCAAAAAGACGGTTGCCTGGATATGTAAATCCATAGACAAGACATGTGGGTGTGCAACCTTCTTAACATCCACTTCTCTTTTCATGGTGATAAACCAACCTTTTGAGACAATAATGCCAATCTTGGCTTAAATAGCGGCTTGGTGAGCATATCAGCAAGCTGCTCTTCAGCGGGAACTTGCTTGACTTTCAAAACACCATCATTAACGCACTCTCTTACGTAGTAGTATCGTAAGCGAATATGTTTTGTTCGGCGGTGGTACTCGTAAGGAGGGTTGTGCGCTAGCTTCACTGCTCCTTCATTATCAACATATAAAGTTGGAGTGTGATGCGGCGAGGTCAGCTGTCCAACAAGACGTTTAAGCCACACCATTTCTCTGCAGGCTTCGCTAGCGGCGACCAGCTCGGCTTCTGTGCTTGAAAGTGCTACAGACTTCTGTTTCTTGCTTTCCCAGCTGACTAATGACCGGTGGAGTAAACAGAGTATTCCGCTTGTCGAGTGACCAGTGTCTAAGTCACCTCCGTGGTCTGCATCACTATAGGATTCAAGGCCTGTCGACACACTTCGTTTGTAAATGAGGCCTCGTGATTCTGTTCCTTTTAGGTACCTCATAATTCTTTTTACTTTTATCACATCTTCTGTAGATGGGTTTTCTAGCTTCCTTGATACTACACTTATAGCGAAAGCTATATCGGGACGAGTCGCCACCATCAAGTAACTGAGTGCTCCCACAGCTTGTCTGAAAGGGAATTCTGTCTTAATAGAATTGCCTTCTTGGGAAATATTTTCTCGCAACTCCTTTACAGCTGGTGTTGCGGCTGGTTTACAGTCCTTCATTCCGAACTTTTCGAGTATTCGTTTGACGTAGGCTCTCTGGTGTACCACGATAGCACCATCAGCTTGACGCTCCAGTTCTAAGCCAAGGAAATAAGATGCAGGCTTCGTTGTGATTTTAAAACGAGCTTTTAATTCGTGTTCTATAAAGTGTTCTGCTTCTGCTTCATCCGTTGATGCAATAAGACCGTCATCCACGTACAGGCCTAGTAACACTTTAGCATTTCCACGTAGACGAAAATATAAACACGGATCTGCTTCGGTTTGTTTAAATCCAGATTCCATCAAGAACTCATGGATACAAATGTTCCAACAGCGTGGAGCTTGTTTTAAACCGTAGAGGCTTCTTTTTAACTTGCATAGCCTTCCTGTTCCATCATTATATCCTTCAGGCTGTTTCATATACAATTCCTCTTCTATTTTTCCATTCAGGAAAGCAGTAGCAATATCAAACTGACGTAGAATCAACCCTTCGTTAGCGGCGACGCTTAACAAAACTCTGATTCCTTCTCTTTGAGAGTAGCCTTTTATTACTAATCTTGCCTTATAGCGATCAATGCTTCCGTCCGGGTTCGGTTTCAGTTTAAACACCCACTTGCTGGGCAATGCTCTAACTTTTCCTTGTGGTCGGACTAATTCCCATGTTTGATTTTCATGCAGAGAACTAATTTCGCTGTCCATAGCTTTGCGCCAACTATCTCGTTCAGGTCCATCAATTGCCTCTTTGTATGTGATTGGTTCTTTACATTCACTTAAGCCAATGTTCAATACAAAATCATCAAATCGTGTAGGAGGTTTTATTGTTGACCTATCTCTCAGTGTCATCCTCCTTTCTTCGACTTCAGGGGCAGGGGACTCTTCACTATCTGATATATCATCTTCCTCTCTTGTTGATATAAAAGAATCATCAGTTTGGACTTCGATGTCAATATTTGATTCGCTTTCATAATTATTTGATTCCAAAATGTCTTCATCTAAGTTAGATTCTCCATCCGTATTTGATGAGGATGACTGTTCTGCCGGTATGCCTGATACAGGTAGGTCAAACGAAATCGGTTCCATTGGGCTTACACTTATTGGTAATTCAACTGGGTCACACGATCTCAAGGTTATTTCTTCAAAAGTAACGTCTCTGGATCGGATCAACTTGTTACTTTCCTTATTCCAGATTCTGTATCCCTCATCATTGTCATACCCGATAAGTATACCTTTGACCGCTTTCTTATCTAACTTCTTCCTAGTCACTTTTGGAACATGTGCATAGCAAGTACTGCCGATAATTCTTAGATGCCGTATCCTTGGTTTTTTACTGTACCAAATTTCATAAGGACTTTTATCCATTGACGTTGGGCCCGTACGATTAAGTATGTAGACTGCAGCATTTACCAATTCAGCCCACAGCCCTTGGGGCAGTTGTTTTGCATGCATCATGGCTCTTGCAGCCTCAACAATCGTTCTATTTTCACGTTCTGCAGAACCATTTTGCTCCGGCGTATGTGGCATTGTTAATCTTTGACGAATGCCATTCTCTTCAAGTATTTTTCTTACGACCTGATTATCAAATTCGCCTCCGTTATCTGATAGGAGTTCTTTCACTGTAAGTCCTGTTGTTTTTATTTCAGCTAACATCAGTTTCAGCTTCTGACTAACTTCTGACTTCTGTTTCAATAAGTAGACATAACGGAATTTTGATAAATCGTCCTTAAAGACTACAAAATACTTGAACTTTGAAATAGACAAACTGAAAGGACCACAAACATCTGCGTGTATAAGCTCTCCAACTTCAGTCGCTTTTTCTCTTGTCCCAAATTTCATTCTATGTGATTTTCCATAGATACAACCTTCACATAATTCACTGTCTTGTTTCAGCTTTATACCAAGCTCTCTTTCTACAACTTTCTTTACATGAGCCTTATTTTGATGTCCCAACCTTTCATGATACAGCTGTAGTACGTTTTTCGATTCTAGGCGATTGATTTCTATAGGCTTGACAGGTTTAACATTGGTCAACTTCAGTTGATACAATCCTCCATGTTTCTTCCTGTTTCCAGTTAGCATTATGTTGCCATTGACCGATAAGTGACATTCTGTAGCTTCTGAGGTAAACACACTATTTGAAAGCCTGTCTTGGGCTGAAAGTACAGAGAAAAGGTTCTTCTTTATGGTGGGTACATACCACACGTCATTCAGAGTGATCAGTTGTTTGTTTCCTTTAACATCAGCCAGTACAGACAGCTTGCCTTTGCCGATAGCCCTAACTGCCTCTCCATTCGCAGTTGTTACCGTGTGAGCACCTTCGAAGTCTTCAAATGATTCATACAAATCACACCTGTGGGTAACATGGCTCGTGGCTCCGTTGTCAACAAACCAGTTATCATGATCTAAGCTTGAACTACTGTTTTCAAAGGTCATGAGATTCATGTTAACTTTCACGCTTGAATCACTCTTCGATGTTGACGGTTTCGGTTTCGGCGGACGTCCATCGGTAATCCATTTAGAGCACCCTTTGACTCTATGACCGATCTCACCGCAATAGTGACACTTTTCCTTGTCACGGTTGTCAATATGTTTCTTATTCTTCATCAGTTTCGTCTCTGTTCTTCGCACGTAAAAAGCCTCCATATCTTCTTCATTCTTTGAGGACAGTGCTCTTTCATGAGAACATAGTTGACTTGTCAGATTATCTACGGTACGATCAGACTTTGACATCAATAACCAGCTAGACATGAATGCAAAGTATTCTTCAGGAAGTGTTTCCAAAATTTTGCAAATAAGAAAAATTTCTGGCAAATCACATTTCTCTGGATCTTTTTTCTGCAATTCTTGTGTAAGCGAAAACCAAATGTTCTTCATTTTTGACAAATGGGAAGCTATGTTATCTTCAACTTGTTTTTTGTAGCCAAAGAATTTCATACATAGGTCATAGGCTCTATCTTCTGAAACTCCATCATACAAGCGGTGCAGTTCCAGCCATACCTCTCTAGACGTAGAATATCGCATAACTTTCTGAAGATTATCATCTGACAAATTTGTCGTTATAACTAGCAATGCCGTACTGTCTCCTTTAAGATAAGTCTTTAATTGCTCTTCATAAAAAGCTATCTGTTCTGAGGTAGCTTTATCTGATGCTAGCTTAGGTCTGGTAAGTATTCCTTCTACAATTTCCAGTACTCCTAAGCCCCTTAAGGCTATACTTATCTTGTACTTCCATGTCGTCCAGTTCTTTTCGTCAAGACAACCAACTTGGAGTTTGGTTGCTTCGTAAAACGATTTGTCCATCTTTTGTTACTTGAATAACAAATACAAATAGGAAGAACTCTCGACACTAAATACTTTCTGCATATAATTACTTGGAACCACGCTCTGCTACCATGTTAATGTGAATTAACAAATAAGTAAAAATATGAGCATTTATTTAAAGTACGATTTGACAAAGGCAAAGGAACAGAGTTGTTATTATTGATTCAAAAAGACGGTTGCCTGGATATGTAAATCCATAGACAAGACATGTGGGTGTGCAACCTTCTTAACATTTTCGCCGTTTACTCAAAAGTTGGTTTTGTCACTTAGCCGCCTTTTAGCTTGAGCACGGCAGCACAGGTAAATATTTTGTTAGTGTCATCATCATCATCATCACTTCGATCTATATTCGTCCTACTGCAGGGCACAAGCCTTCTCTTAGAATGAGAAAGGCTTGGACCATAGTTCCTACACGGGCCTAATGCGGAGAGGGAGCTTCACACACATAAAGATGTTTGTTCTTCACCGTATAACTCGTAGTAATTCACACGTGAATTGTGAAAAACTGAGGTGTGAGCCCGGGTTTGATTGAACCCACGACCTTTGCTTGAGAGGCCACTAGGCTACCACGGTTTTTAATGTAATAACCGGCTAGTATTTAAAAAAATATTCGAAATAAAAAAATAAAAACTCTAAGACACCGGCATGACAAGTTAAAAAACATTTGTTTTGGTTTGTTATTCTAACATTTGGTAGCATACTGAACGGTTGCGGTACTCTGAAGATGAGCTCTGGTTGAGTTCGAAACGCGTCAGTATAGTTTGGTGGTGTTGATAGTTGGGTTTGTGTGATTTGTGTGTGTTCGTACGGTGTGGAGGTGGAGGAACTGTATGAACACGCATTTCTTACATAAACGTAAATAAGGTCGCGGGTGAGTAAAGTAATTATTTCAGTTCAATAATTATTACATTTAAAGACACGGGTCTATAATGACTCCCATAAAATTTTTGTTCCGAATTTTCAAACCCATAACGTTTTCTGTCATAATTTTTCTTCGTCATATTATCGGAAGTCATAATATTAAACAACATAAATTAGAGTTACGATTTTCTTAAGTCATAATTATTGTAAGGAACAATAAGTAAAGCCATAAAATTCAGTGTCATGAATGCATCACTCTTCATAATGTTAAAGGTAATAAAGTCACTCATAATAATTATTGCATGGTCTTTTTTCGCAGGTCACAATTATTTTTAGGCATAATATTACTTTGTAATAACATTCAGTGTCATGGTTGTATGACATTTCATAATATTAAAGTTAATAATCCTTTTCTGTGCTGTCATAAAAAAAATACCTAACATCGAAGGCTAAGGCGGGAGCTACGCTACGCTTCGCTCCCGCCTTAGCCTTTTGAACCTAACCTGTCCGAGTCGCTTCTGCCCTGAAAGGTCTTGCTCGCTCGCTTCGCTCGCTCGCTGCCAGCGATATGCCTTACATTGTTTCTGAATAATTATCGATATTCCTTTAGATGTTATAGATTTCGATGTATATGTTTAGTGCATTTTAGGTAATGCAAAATTATGACTGAAAACAATTATCACTTTAAGAATAATCAACGATATTCCGTTAAATTTTATTGATATCAATATTATGACTTTTTAAAGTTATGATTAATAGGATTATGGATCATTGCAGTTAGAACTATTAAGAGATATGCTTTAAAAAAATTATGACCATCGATATTTATGAGCAAGAATATTATGGACATCGATTTCTGACTTTCAAAATTCGGATATAAAAGATTATGGGAGAAAAGGGGCTCCCAAAGACACAAGTCGCTTATGTATTTGCAGTCTTTGTATACTCGACATATTCGAACAATCCTTTGTAAACATCAAGGAGTACACTGGAACGTATCGGACAAAATATCTCGACTTCAAGCACCAGTGACCGAAGTAATCAATATTAAATTAATATTTAACTAAAGAACGATCGTTTGATGTACAATTAAGATCAAGTTTTCCAATCCATGAAGCAGTCAAGTATAAATAATTGAGGAAATGGAATTCTGAGTACCCAAACATACCCAAGTTGTCCCGTCTCCCGATTTCGTTTGACTTTCATTGCTCGCTTACTTTGACGCACCCAATAGTAACATGAGCAGGCAGCAGCAATGTATAATAAAACTGGGATATTGTCGTGATTGTATAACGAGTTGTGATTGTTGTCGATAACTGAGTGGATGTTCACTAGTTATTTATATTTATTAGTCCATAAGCAATGAAATTAATATTTCGCGGAAACTATTTTGTGAACATTTCAAGTAGATATCTATCTCGTTAATACCATTATAAAGATATGTAGGTCCCTTTATTTATTTTTTTAGTATTTGTTTCTATATCGGTCACAGTAATACACAATCGGTGAAAATTTCAAGTTATTACGGTTCAAAAGATTGACCCTTGTGACAGAAGAACGGACAGACAGATAGAGAAATATGAGCACTACTGTCCGGTTTTTACCCTTTGGGTACGGAACCCTAAAAAGGATATGTTCCTTGTATAAAAAAATACTATTGTTATATCTGTTCGACTATTGTAATGCTGAAGTCAATGCCCTTAAAATGTCGACGATAAAGAATTCAAAGTAAATTCGCGGGAAACGTAAATTGATTCAAAACCAGGAAAAGATAAGATTAATCACTTGAAGCACTTCGAAAAGATAATCTGGGAAAAATAGATTTATATTTTTAGAGTAAGCATTTTCAATTTGCGTGAGCCCACCTTATTGAAGTTCTTTTGTCCAGATATAGACGGCAACTGTGTCTATTGTTGGCTGTTCATTCGGTATTAGTCAATTTGGATGTGAAGACGGGATTCTTACCTAAAACCACTACCTTTGCTATTCCGCGACCATACGTCAAAGACAGTTCTGCGAGACACATATCCTTACTTTCTTACTAATATTTTAAATGCGAAAGTGTCGTGTCTGTCTGTTACGACTTCACGCTAAAGCCGCTGAAACGATTTGCATGAAATTTAATAACAATTTTAACTTGTGATTAGATTTTATTTCTAAACACTCTTTAATTTTTTGACATGATTTTATTATTTAAAGTAATCCTTTGTTCACAGGATACAAGACAAAACAAAACTAGACCATTGGAAGATGGCGTCTTTTCAAAAAAAAACTAAAAACTC
Source organism: Archips xylosteana (assembly GCA_947563465.1). NCBI lineage: Eukaryota > Metazoa > Arthropoda > Insecta > Lepidoptera > Tortricidae > Archips > Archips xylosteana. The sequence continues at coordinate 17,338,770 of OX387358.1, forward strand.
GAATAACTCGAAATCCATTGAATTTTGACGTTTGGTTGACTGGGCTAAAAACATTGTAAATAAGCTCTAGAATAACCCCTTTCAAGGAATAGGTCAAATTACAAGTCACCCTGTAGATTTAGTTCGAGACCCTGGGGAATGATATAGGATTCTTTGCAGATGAAATCGCTGGCAACAGCAAGTGTCAAATAAATTGCTTTTATTTTTCCAGAATCATGTATCAACTAAATATGGGCAGGGAACATACCTACATACGTAATAATAATAATAATAATCGTGGTACAATTGACACCAATTGACCTAGTCCCAAAACAAGCAAAGCTTGTTCTAGAGTACTAGACAACGGATAAACATACTTATATAGATAGATACATACTTAAATACGTATTAAACACCCAAGACTCGAGCACAAACATTCGTATTATTCACACAAACGTCTGCCCCGACCGGGAATCGAACCCGGGACCTCAAGCTTCGTAGTCAGGTTCTCTAGCAAGTAGCAACTAGGCTATCAGGTCGTCGAAGTATAAGTTCATTTAAATTATACAGGGTTATTTTTAATTCACTGACATCCTCTTAACCCTGAATTCCTATCACTACCCTATACCCCCCCCCCCCTGTTCCTTTTCTATTCCTATCGATCAATGAGATAAAAATACAGGGTGCTATTTTTTCAGATTTTAGCCGGTTCAATTCGAATTAACTGCATCTTTATCAAATATACGAAGAACAACTGTGAACCTGTTGGTTGGCTGGTTGGTTGGTCCAACTCCCAGTTAAGCGAGCTAAATCGATATAAGTCCCACTTGTAATCCCATTTAAGACCTTCCCGGACCTAAGGCTGAATTATAGGGTTCTATCCGCGTAAGTGGAAAGTACTAACTCTTACGCGAATTTATTAATGTATTCTGTCTACTGAAGCGATGATTTCTTAATATTACTTAGATAAGTTTTTAGTTTGGTTGCCTGTAATTGGATTGGCATCTACCAGGAATGTTTACCTACTAGTTACAGTAAAATTACATAAAGTTTACCACTGACAGATGGTTTGCCTTCATTTCATATTAAACTTTAACGACCTACAAATAAAGCCAATTTTAGAATACTGTTACCCACGTTTGCAGATTTTGTAATAGCTACTTTATTTGTATGGTGTTAAAGTTGGAAATTAAATGAAGGCAAGCCATCTGTCAGTGGTAAACTAAAAGTAAACGTATTTTACTTAAGTTTTTGTGCGATGTATTATATCTGTTGGTGATCTTAATAATAATAAAAAAAAATATTTTCGCATTTAACTGCCTAAATTCGCTACCTCAATTCAATCAAAAGTTTCCCATGCTTTTTATTTGACTTGCAATGTTCATAAGCAGGGCAGAGGCCTCTTATTACAATGAGAGAGGGCTTGGGCCGTAATTCCTATTCTGGCCCAGTGGGCGCCGGGAACTTCACACACACCATTTAATGTCTTCGTAGGTGTGTACAATTTTTTCCTTCACCGTAAATGGTAAATTTCAAATGTAACTTCAGAAAAACTTACAGTGCGAACCCACGACCCTCGGCTTAAGAGGCAATAGGCCAAATCACTAGGCTACTTCTTCATAACGCGCATAATTAATTATATTAGATTCTTTATTATCTTTTTAACACTAAGAGTTACCATAGGACAGTGTCTTGGAGAAATTAACTTCTTATGACCTGTTGGATATTCACTTAAAGTTAAAAATAACACGGTGTACATACATATTATTATGTATATGAACCAATTCGTGAAACGCCTCGCTTATGTAATACGCTGTGCACCGAATCCATCCAAGTTGTCATTATGAAATTTCTCATTTGTCTGTTCCGTACGTTTGTTTGTTGTTCTTGGAATTTATTGGCTCCGAGTTCCGACGCGCCACGTTTTAAATTATTTATCGAGTTTGTCGTTTTTCTTACGAATACAGTTTAGTTCATTGAATAAATAAATAAATTAAATAAATATTAGGGGACAATCTTACACAAATCGACCTAGTCCCAAACTAAGCAAAGCTTGTACTATGGGTACTAGACGACGATAAACATACTTATATAGATAAATAAATACTTAAATACATAGAAAACATCCATAACTCAGGAACAAATATTCGTGCTCATCACACAAATAAATGCCCTTACCGGGATTTGAACCCAGGACCTCTTGCTTCGTAGGCAGGGTCACTACCAACTAGGCTAAAGCGGTCGTTAAATTGGTTTGTTAAAAGATGAGATGTTTAATCGACGGCATCCTGAGTAGATTACCTGATAGTAAATGCAATGAACTCCCCTGAAACCCCTCACAGATAGTAAACGTAATGAACTCCCCCGAAACCCCTCACAGATAGTAAATGCAACGAACTCCCCCGAAACCCCTCACATATAGTAAACGTAATGAACTCCCCCGAAACCCCTCGCAGATAGTAAACGCAATGAACTCCTTCGAAACCCCTCACATAGCAAATTTCTTCAATATCGTTGGGGCCGTTTCCGAAATCCCCGATATCATCACATCGCCAAAACACGTCCAATGCTGGATTGAGGGCTCCCTCAAAGTGTACCACAACAATCTGGTCTGCGTTGACACTCACGTGACACAATGTCTGGAGCAACCGAAATTCTGCCGCTCACGCACGACTCACAAAATTACGCTCGTGTGGCTTCACCCTTACAGGTACTCCGCAGAAACATCTATCAACAAAATGCCAGATAACTACTGGGAAGTTAATTAAATACCGTACTTTATTTCACTTCCAAACATTATTCGTTCCCCGTGGGCCTCATTCATTTTCTTTATCATTAGGTGGCCTCGTTACTCACAGAATTTTGTAGACTTTATGTCTAGCCTAGTCATAATGAAGAAACTTTCGGAATGTCTGGTTGCAGTAAGTATTACGGGACAAAACACATGTTGGACGCAGTTTTATCCTCTAAAAAACCGGACAAATGTGATTCGAACTTGAGATAGGTTTCCGTAACATTGTTTTTAATCATTTTTTTTGTGCCCCCATATTTAAACCGCTTTATTTATTCAGACTTTTCAAACTATTTTGTTTGTCCCACTTGCGGCCGAGACGAGCAGTTGTCGGGGCTCCGAGGCAAAACTTTTGACGTGACAACGTCTAATAAATCGATGAACGCTGGCTGTACGCACGAAAAAGGATGACTCAGTGTAACATAACGCATTGTTTCGTTACGTGTCCCGTTACGCTCGAGCCGATGAACGATCGGAGCGAGAGCGCGGCACGAGCGAGCGAAAGGCACAATTGGCAAAAGTATGCAATCATTTCATCAATGTTTTGTTATGACGTTGTCACGTTAAACTATCGGCCGTAAACCAACTTTATTTTTTAAGAAGTTAGGTACCGGTTTTAGTGACAGAGGTCTTGTCCTTTTTTATTGTGTCTTGACCCTCGCTCTGAGTCGTTTCTGGTGCAAAGGTTGTCCATCTCGGTTCAGCGGGCTCAATCTTATTTGACTGACTATATTTATCTGGACTGAAGCGATAAGGCCGCCTATTGTTTACCTCGCAAGTATATTTTTTCATTGTTGATACTTGTTTTTTGTATTGTATTTCACTAATTGACTCTATTTAATAAATAAATTATGTAAGTACATAATCACTTATTAACTAATTATTTAGCTATGATAACATGAATTTAAAATAATAATAATAAAAATAAATCAACTTCAATCATAATCACATGACACGCCTAAAAGGAGGCACTGGAGAGTACAATGAACGCCAACGAATGCCCCATAAAAGGTTTTCCTGTAACTAAAAAGTTATCTATACTAATATTATAAAGAGGAAAGATTTGATTGTTTGTTTGTTTGCATTGAATAGGGTCCGAAACTACAGGACCGATTTCAAAAATTCTTTTGCCGTTAGAAAGCTACATTATCACTGAGTGGCATAGGCTACTTTTTACCGCGGGAAAATACTTTTTCCTACGGGAAAATTAATTTACCGCGGGCGAAGCTGCGGACGGAAGGCTAGTACACTATAAATATAACATTTTAATTTTTAATACGCGATATCATTTTTATTCTTTTAGTTCCTTCTGTAGATTTCCCACAGCTGGACAAAGGTACTGAGTAATAAAATAGGCACAAGGCTACTTCTAAACGTCTACTTTTTTAGTTTCATTTTTTCTTACTTAGCCTATGTTTGTGTCCCACTACTCGGCAAATGTCTTTCTTCTTGACCTCCACATCTCCCTTTCCAGAGCTATATTTGCCCACTCCTTCAGTACCACGTCCAGGTCGTTTCGCCATCTCCGCCTCGACCTGCCTTGCCGTTGCTTTTCATGTTTTTTAAAATTCAAGTTGTAACAAACTTGCAAGATAAAACCTAAAAGGTTTAACCCCACTTAGCAACTCGTACGAAAATTTAATGTACTTTCTAAATCCATTAAAATTTTCGTATTCCGCTAATCTTCCGACAAACTCGGAAGAACCGATGTTAGCTAAGTACAAGTTAGTAGTTAAATGTAGGTACTGCGGATGTTTTAAGCATCATCTATTATGTAGGAAAACAGGAAAACCTTAAGTTTATGTAAAGGGTAGTCTGTGCCGAATATTTCTAAGAAATATTTTACGAAAATTAAAATATATGGACGGTTATAGGGCGAATTGATTCAAGCGCCATCCTGGGGGAGTTTTAGCGATTTTAAATCTTATCACTAAGGTAAAAATTTTACCTTTCAACCGTCGTATGAAGTTGATGTATTAGAGCATTTTCAAAAAAAGAGTAGGTACCCATCACTTTTTTTCGAATGAAGAAATTTTGGGGTTTTCTTACTCAGAATCAAGAGCACTATTGATTTTGATGATAGAGTATGTCACAATTATTTTTGTCACTTTAATGACGTTTTTTATACAGTTTGTATTGGCTCGTCACAAATCTGACACAAAAACCGGTTGTCTGTAAAGTCGGCTTACGTTACGGACGATAGCTTAACCTGATAACGTCATAACAAAACATTTAAAAACCAGGCGGTCACCCATCCAAGTACTGACCGCGCCCGATGTTGCTTAACCTCGGTGATCGGACGAGAACCGGTGTTTTGTCGAATATCTTGAAAACAGTGCATCCTACGGCAAAATCAATGAAATTTTCATCCCTCCTTAGAAACCTCCGCGCCCCCTCCCCCAGCCCCCCCTCAACCCCCCCTCACCCCATTATTATTTCGAATCAATCCGTGCTTCTTTCTGAAGATTGGTTCATGAACTGCTGTATGTGTGTGAATACGCCACTGACCCGTGTATCATTACAATAAACACCAATTTGCTTTTTAGCCATGTAGCCGCCTCCTCTTATTAGTTCTATAAGTGCAACGTAGCTAAAGGCATCTCCCGATGTAGTGCTCTGCGACCTCGGCTGCCGTAATAACGTAACTAAAACCACTCTCATCTCACAAAAGTTTTTTCTTTTCAGGTGAGTGATTCGAGAAATTGTTCGCGATAAAACGTTCGGTAAGGAGAGGCCATTTATTTAAGCACTGCAATGGTTTAAGACGCTATTTAAGACGTGCCATTAAGGTAGGCGAATCTTTCACTGGAAACGGGACGTGGTATCATACAGGGGCTGAATTCAGGAACGGCCCAACTTGGTTTGCGAGCGGTAATTCAATCGTTTGGGAGAGGATAGGAATGGGCTGAGCTTGGGATGAGCTTTATTTTCCTGTTATAGTACATTACTGCAGAGGCCGGGACTTATGGGGTTGCCGGCCGAGTATCTAAGTTGATACGAGGCTGGCAACCCCTGTTCCGGCCGAGGCTGATGATGATGATGATGATGATGATTATATGACGATAGCGATGATGATGATGATGATGATGATGATGATGATGACGATGATGATGATGATGGTGGTGATGGTGATGATGATGATGGTGAAATATTTCTCTAGGCAGATCACCATTACCATCACCATCACCATCTTACCTTAAATAAGCGTAGTGGCAGAATGTCATAATAAACCAAAACGCAAATATTGCTTATATATTTTTTTTAAATGGCTTAATGCTATGATGCCATAGACCTATTTATAAACATCATGGTGTTGTGTGACATGAAACAATAGACGATCGGATTGCCGGCCTAGGCCTGCAACGGTGTGTTTTGAAGCCTGTTTTAAAGAACACAACGTAAACATTACATAGCATGTTTGAGAAAATTCATTTGTAATAGTACATTACTGCAGCGGCCGCGAAATAGGGGATTGCCGGCCGAGTAGTTATAGATGGCCGAGTGTTAACGAGGCCATCTAGAGATACGAGGCCGGCAATCCCTGATCGTGGCCAAGGCTTGTATAGAGTTTTTCTCAAACATGCATCACCATCACCACCATCATGATCATCATCAACATCATCATCATCAACATCATCGTCATCACCATCACCATCATCATCATAATCATAATCATCATCATCATCATCATCATAATCATCATCATCAACATCATCATCATCATCATCTCATCATCACCATCATCATCAACATCAACATCATCATCATCATCTCATCATCACCATCATCATCATCTCATCATCACCATCATCATCATCGCCATCATCATCATCACCATCATCACCATTATCATCACCATCATCACCATCATCATCACACCATCATCATCATCATCATCATCTTACCTTACCTTAAATAAGCGTAGTGGCAGAATGTCTTAATGAACCAAAACGCAAATATTGCTTATAGTTTTTTTTTAATGGCTAAATGCTATGATGCCATAGACCTATAAACGTCATGGTATGAAACAATAGACGATCACTTTGCTGGCCTTGGCCAGCAAAGTTGTATGAAATTCCATTATTGACCTCTCGTCTAGGCGGTCCCCCACCACCGGCTGCACCTGCACCTGCAACGCGACACTTCGTGGCGTATTATAAGGAACATAACGTCAATATTTCATAGCATGTTTGAGAAAATAAATAAATAAGGCTCATCCCAGTCTCAGCAAACCAGTGACTTTTGGAGTTCCTGAATAGCAGCTCATCCTTATCCTCTCGCCGTGTTGGGCCGTTCCTGAATTTAGCCCCAGTTATAACAAGTAAAAACCTTATCCATACTAATATTTTAAATGCTCCAGTGGAACGTATATAGACTGTGATGATGAAAATAGACCATGCATAGATAAATGCATATGACAGGAAATCCCACCAACCCAACCAATAGTACTAAGTAATTGTACAGAGACGGGCGAGGGTCGGTCAAGGAAGTAACCAACGGGTAAAAACATAAAAGACCGACCTAAGCACCCCCCAGTGCCCAGCGGGAGAATGCATGCTCCTCTCCCGGCCTTCCAGCAAATGGCTGAGGCAGGACACTGTGGGTAGATTAAGTCCCCTCCCTACCCCTCCCCTCCTCAAAATTTAAAGCACACGTTTTTGTTTTGATAACCAATAGAGAAGGGGACTTGTGACCGGGTTTTTTAGTCCGTGCAAGTCGGACACTGTCTGGGCCCTCCATTCCCAGTTCGTCCAAAGGGATTTTTCCCGAGCACAAGTCACCCTTCCAATCCTTAAAGTAAAAAACAGCAAAGACTTCGCGTCTTTGGCCCCTCTGGCGACTCATTCAAAAAAAAAAAAAAAAAAATAGGCCATGCATTAAATCTTTCCGTTTTTATCAGTAAAAAAAAAATAGTGTGTTATACCTTCATTATTTCTCTTGACGTCAAAATGTAAAACGCTTTTAATAAAAATAATTGGGACTTTAATAAAAACGCAAAGATTTAATGCATGGTCTATGTTTCATCATCAACTGAAAGGCAAAGGCCTCCTCTCAGAATGAAAGGGCAAGGTCTATTATTCTCAGAATTAAATTATTATCAGCTTTTCAGTTTTTTTTTATTAATTTTTTTCTTTTAATTTTGTTTTTAACTTATTAGTGTCCATGTTCCAGCTCCGTCTTCAGACCCTAATTACCACCTAGGACTAACGTACTCGTCAAGACGAAGTAAACGAGCCCAAACTCGATGGGGTTGTGTCATTTTATTATGGAGTGCCTATGACCACCTTCCAGCTCCATCATCAGACCCTGGTTGCCATCTGGGTTCAAAGTAATCTTCAAGACGAATCTAACTAGCCCAAACTCGACGGGGTTGTGTCACTTTAATATAGAGTGCCTATGGCCACCTTCCTGTTCTATCATCAGATCACCTCGATGTCACAATAATATTGCATTGTCACCTGATTTACACATGCATACAAAATTTCAGCTCAATCGGTAATCGGGAAGTGGGTCAAATTTAACTTGCAAGATTTGATTACAGAATTCGGGACAGATGAAACTAAATAAAAGCTTGTAAAAAAAACGAAGTACCTATAGTTAGTTAGTAGATAGTTCTATTGCCCGAACTCTCTAGGTTTTATTCGTGTACCTACTGAAAAAAATACAATTGCCTCCCAAAATAGGGTTGAACTCACCCAAGAAAATCCATATTCATATCCATACTAATAATTAAAAATGCGAAAATGTGTATATCCGTCTGTTTAGGTTTAGATGAAATTTGGTATAGGGATAATTGGAGTCCCCAAAAAGGAAAAATAGTAGATTGTTCAACAAGGGAGGAAAATAACCAATATCACACCAGGTTACTTGACACCCGAGCACAGCGAGGGTGGCAATATTTCGAGGGTGATATTAGTGTTTTTCCCGAGTTAAACACTCTGCTTTTCATTTCGACTACAAGGAAAGTAAGAAAATGTAAGTATAAATAAATAAAAATGTCTAAACCGGTCAATATGATCGTTGTAAAATATTTCAATAGAGTTTATTGTTAAGCAATAATTAATTTAACAAAACTTAATATATTCAATATAATAATCAATGAAAACAGTAGATAAAGTAGCTATTTTAGTAAATTTATTTGTAAAATATGTAAATAACCAATTTGAACCAAGGAGTTAAGCTGTACAGAGATAGGCTGTGTGAACATATTATAACATTGTCGTTTACCGTGTTTTTTTTTCTTAATATTTTTTAACTTTTCTGGTTTAAGTCACTAAATAAGAAACTAATGTAAATTAATAATTTAATTTAATAATATTTCACTGGCATTATAAAATTTGTAATATGATTAATTAAGAAAAAAAAAACTCAATACTTAATTATTCCATGTATATGCCGTAATGCTTGGCTGAATGCGTACGTGTTCCATTGACAACCAATGCCTTTATTTTTTTTTAATTCATATCTACCCTAGGGAAGAAAATAATAGTTATCCTCCCGTATGCCAGATATGATTTGCCTCACTTTCCGAGTATGAGAGATGAAAAGGTAGTTTTTACCCCGGAAAATTGCATTAGGTACCTTTTTTGAAAAAAAAAACATATTTGAAGAGCACATGACACAAATTACTGGTCGTGGTAAGTAGAATGAGCCATTTGGTATTTTTTGCGAATCTCTTGAAACTATAGAGTGAGAAGATGTAGTATTTCTACAAGTTCGCTTGCTTGCAAAAGCAAATTCATCATTTCAAAAAAGGTTGAACATCAAAAAAAACTACTACACAAACTTTGAAACACGAAGGAAGATAATTAAAAGGACGGACGAATTTCATGAAATTTCACTTTATTTCTTGAAGCGTTTTGTTACTTGTGCTCCCGGCATTTTTGTCAGACATCGAAGAAACTCTTTTAGTTATAACGAGAATTTTACTGCAGCGTTTTCATAGTAAAATGAAACAAAACAATGACTAAAATATTGTTACCTTACCCGGTTCCTAGAATGGAATTTATACGTTATTTATCTGTAAATAATAAATACATCCAATTTTTCCGCTTGTGCAGACATATTTTTTTTTAAATACTTTTTTTAAACGTAAATATGCCAACCCTAGCGAAGACTTCTGTTCATGATAGCAGACTCATGCATTATGGACGTTATCTATCGTATTTATATTTATTAACGGCCTAGCGAGATAAAAAAGGTGCGTAGAGAAAAGTTATAGACAATGTATCTGAAATTATGGTTTTCAGTCACTGACCTTAAAATACCTTTATTGTTTTAGAGATAAAATGAACAATACGATAAAGTAAACTGGCTTAAACTTTGATATGAAGTATCTTTTTGTATTTTATTTTTCAACTTCATTTTTTATTACTTTTACGGTCATCCCGCGAAAACCATATATTTCAACTAAATACAAACTGAAAATATAGATGCACAGAAAAACCCCAGAAAAAAGACCAATGCTGGGAATCGAACCCAGGTCCTCGGCATTCCGTGCCGCGCCAGTGATGGTGTAGGGGTTTAGCACGCGGCACGGAATGCCGAGGACCTGGGTTCGATTCCCAGCATTGGTCTGTTTTCTGGGGTTTTTCTGTGCATCTATATTTTCAGTTTGTATTTAGTTGAAATATATGGCTTAAACTTGTTACTAAGGTACTTAGTTAGCTGGTTTTTTGGGGTTCCGTATCTAAAGGATGCTAACGGGACCCTATTACCGAGACTCCGTTGTCTGTCTGACTGTATGTCTGTTCGTCCGTCCGGCACAGGGCTCATCTCTTAAACCGTATAGCTGGACATTTGAAATTTTTATCGATTATGTATTTCTGTTGCTGCTATAACAAAAAATACTAAAAATAATACAGTGAAAAGTTAAAGGGGTTTCTACAAGAAACGTGTTTTTTTTCAGTGTTTTTAAATGGATCTTTATAATGGCATTAACTAGAAACTTGGAATTTTCTCCGATTATGTTAACCGCTATAACAACAAATACTAAAAATATTATTAAACTAGCTGACCCGGTGAACTTCGTATCCCCTACATCCAGCTACATGGTGACAACGGAGATGTAATCAGAAGCGATACGATTTAATTTATTTTATTTTTACGTATTTAAGAGAGTAATGTCTGCTAAGTTTTAATTTGTACACACACTGAAATTGACAAAATGCAGTCAAATAGCATTCAAATGTTGCAAAAAAAATTGACCGACGTTTAGTATAACGCCTAGCCGCATTGTGGCTTTTCTCCGGGTTGCATAGAAAGTAATTGCGTATGTGCATGTCTACATTTTCGTGTGAGCGCCGTGGTCCACCGCTGGCTTGAGGATGTGATGTTCTTTAAAACTGTTCGATATCTCGTAAATTTGGAAATCGGCAAGTTAGGGTACATTTCGTAAAACAGCTACCTTGCCGCTAGCTTGCAGTTGGTTCTTTGATAAAACGATACGATGCGAGAGATATTACACGGTACATGGCAATCTTATAGCATTTTATGCAACTGTATAAAGGACATTATTAAATAATGAATACTTACATAACGGACAACCAATGAATTTTTCGATTTTAAAGTAGCAAATTGACAACCTTTCATTTTTCTAACACCTGAAAATTACTGCAGGAATCGAAAGAGGTTCGCCTCCTGAACACGGAAAAATATTTATTATAATTTATTTCTCCATATTTAAAAAAATACAACAAATTTAAAAACACACTCGCACATATATGTAATTGCTCGTATTTAATGTACTATAACAAATAATTATTTAAGATAAAATCATATTATTTCATTGTTTTGTTAACCGCACTCGCAGATGACCAAAATACAGGCTTAGCCTAGTTTGGTGTCTGATGGATATTAATGTTTATGTAAAATGTTGTTTTTGTCAAATAAATTATTTTGTATTTTGTATTTTTGTATTTGTATATATGTACTTACAAAAACATCCACAGAATAGATATGTTTCCTTTACCCTTTTCACTAGAAAAAAGAGCTGTCATAATTTTAAATTAGATAACAACCTTAACGTCAAATTTACGTCATCACTTTTTTTTAATAGAGACTAGACAAAAGTAATGGATCTATTCTATCGTTGCGCTCTTTTAGAATAAGCACATCTTTAAAAAATTGTAACAAATTAATTAATAATCCTAGTGAAAATTTAAAACTATCAGCGTCTTTCTCTTTCCAAACAGAATACACAGAACGAATCAAATTATAGTCTTAGAAATATGAAATCTTGTCAATTATTGCTCACTTCCATTGCCGCCTGTTTTATTTCTGGCGGCGTCAACATTTCTGCATCACTTAATTCACCAAAGTCACACATTCTCATCTCACAGATAAAAAGTCATTTAAATAGTGATTAACTCTTTTATTTCTTTAAACTTGAAAGAACTCCGTGCAAAAGCAAAACAAATTTCCGCCTTTTGAAACTTTTTTTTTTCACTAATCACAACCTTAGAATGGATCCGGGAACTTTAGGCCATACAGCCAAATTGAATGATGTTAAAATATTCATATTTAATAATGACTTTAAAATTCATTTATTATCCGTTATTTAAGTATTCATTATTTAATAATTGTTTATGTAAACATTATTTTAATTAATGTATAATGACTTTATATTAATTTCCCGCTTTATTTTTTTTTTAATTTGCGACCGTACTCGTACCATAGAGCTTGATCAGCGTGTTCTCAATTACGAAATTTCGCTTGAAAAAATAAACCTTGATTGTGATTATCAAAATCGATTTCAGTATTATTTTTTTGAATGTTATTATTCTTATTATATTAGGTACTCAGTTCCGTAACATAATGAAAATTACTATGGATTATTATGTTACTGAATTTTCACCATAGATCATAAACGTTAATAAAAAGTTTATATAAATTTACAATAGACAATTTTAGTTATATAAAATGAGTTTCCGAACGCACCCGTTAATATTTGACTACAAAGTGTCATTTTATTTTGCATTTTTAAAATTGAAATACTCGGTAATCCGAATATTGTATTGTGGATATATGTTGTCGATTCAAAACCCTTATTTAATTAAAATTAATTTAAGGGGTCCAAGTTTGCCGTATCAAGGGTATGAACATGAAATGTTTGACAGGTATGAACAATTTGTATGGAAATATAATATTTTTTATTTTACTATCTTCCTCGCAATTTTTCCATATTTTCGCACCGTTTAAACCTTCCCTGGACTTCCACGAATATTTCAAGACTAAAATTAGCCAAATCGGTTCAGCCGTTCTCGAGTTTCAGCGAGACTAACGAACAGCAATTCATTTTTATATATATAGTACCTCTAGATAGTAGATTAAACAAAGGGAAATCCTGAAAAACCGATATAAAATGATCACACACTGCGTTCATATTACTTAAAGATACGGCTGTTTACAGCGTGTATTTTGACATACCTACACATTCGTATGGAACCCTCGCTCGCACTTACACTTTTTATAGAAAATGCCCATAAAAAAGTGGAGTGGCCCAGCTACATAGTAACTCCCTCTCTCAGAATAGTAATGAGAACTTAACCTGTCATTTACCTATCTGATTCGTCTAGTTAGAATCTTCTGGCTTAATTCGTTAGCTGATCAACCTAGATGCGAGTTAGTAACTAATTGCGGGATGTTCAGCGCTATATTATTTAGCTCCCGGGTCTCGGAAGTTCACTTATGTACGCTTGGTAATCAACCTAGTTTTTGGGTAGAAATTTTAACTAGACGTTAAATCCTACTAATTTCTACTAATCCTAAAATTGTACTAATATTATAAATGCGAAAGTTCGAGTGTGTGTGTGTGTGTGTGTGTGTGTGTGTGTGTGTGTGTGTGTGTGTGTGTGTGCGCGTGTTTTCATATTTTCATAAAAAATCACTCTTCAAAGTTTTATATTTCTCATCGCTGCTTTTTTTAGGAAAATCTGAATTTGAGCCGATAACATCTCATGTTCTCAAATATGTAATCAATCGCATTAGAAATGATGAAATCCGTGCAAGAACTATAAAGTCACCGACATAGCTCGAAGAATCGCCAGACTCAGGTGGCAGTGGGCAGGGCACGTCATCGCTCGTAGGACTGATGGCCGATGGAGCAAAAAGGTTCTCGAGTGGCGCCCACGGACCGGAAGACGCAGTGTAGGTAGGCCTCCAACAAGATGGAACGACCTGGTTAAGGTTGCGGGATCTCGTTGGATGCGGATAGCACGGGACCGATCTGTTTGGCGAGCCTTGAGGGAGGCCTATGTTCAGCAGTGGACGTCTTTCGGCTAAAATTTATTTATTTATTTCCACATTACATCTATTATTACAGTTACCCAATGCGATAGAGTAGCACATTACACAAAATGAAAAAGAAAAAATAACAATTATAAATTACATTGATAACATAAGTCATTTAACGTAACTTTTTTTGATGATGATGAAAAAAAAAATTATACAAATTGGAGGGCTTCCTCACGTTTAAGTACTTTGGAGGACAATTTCTCCAAATAGTTTGAGATTAAGGGCCTGTTGTTTGGTCAATTAGTTAAACAAACTAATAGTTAAAATGTATGGCAAAAATAACAATAGTTAACGCATTTCAAAGGAAATTTGACTATTAGTTAGTTTAACTATTGATCAAACAACGGGCCTTAAGCAGCTAAAATAATACGTACGTGTCTGGGGTGTGTAATACGAGATATAACAACTTATTATCTAATATTCATAATATATACGCTCACTTTATATAAACTCGTTTAGTATAACGTTCACTGGATATAATGAACGAAAAGTATAATTATAAAATATCTAATTTTGTAATGTATAACGTTGTTTATATATAATATCAATTGATATAACGATCAAAGCGTATAATGTTCATAACACCTAAGATTTAAAACGTATAAATTCATTAAAAACTTTAATGCAAGCAAACAATCAAGCAATCCATTCATTTCTTCCGCTCTGTTACAAAAAAAAAACCTAACGTCGAAGGCTAAGGCGGGAGCTACGCTACGCTTCGCTCCCGCCTTAGCCTTCTGAACCTAACCTATCCAAGTCGCTTCTGCCCCGAAAAGTCTTGCTCGCTCGCTTCGCTCGCTCGCGCCACTTAATTTTACATTTACACATATTATTATATATCATGACTGTTATACCTAATGTTTGTTATGTTAAAACAAATTAGTCCATATTATTCTTATACAAATTGAAGTTATATAAAAATAACGTTATATAATTTAAGCGTTATAGGTTTAAAAATTATACTTTTTCTTGTTATAGCTAACGTTCATTATATCTTCTGAACGTTATTAAAATGAAAATAGATATTTTGTAGTTATATCTTGTGGGACGCACCCACGTGTCTGTTATTTTAAAATACTCTCTAACATAAATATATCAAAATAAATCAAATCGGACCCGGACAGTTGGATCCCTTTCCTTGTTAACAAAAGTGAGAATACTATGGCGAAAACACTTCCGTTATTACTATATCACGACCCAATGGCTTTGGCATCCAAACCAAAAACTTTGCGAAACAAAAAACAAGGACAAACCAATGGGCAAATCCCATGGCTTTGTTTCCATTTCCATTATCAACAGAAACTACTATTCGATGCTCAGTTCCTACCTTTTTCCCCGGCCGGGGAAAACTAATATTTTCTTTATTGGTGTAACTTTATTCGACCGATGTTAAGTGTGTTAGTTTTCCTTATTAGATAACTGCTTAGCCTGAGCTCTTCAGGTCGGGTATTGATGAATGTTGGCTCTTTTACGACGGCCGCACTATCGGATAGCCTGTTAAGGCCGGCGCCCACTGACGGCATGGCACGGCGTGGCATTTTATTACTATCAAGTATTTTGAATCTTATTTCAATGACTTTAGAATTCATGATTCTTTATTTCGATACCACGATGCCGCGACGTGCCGAGGCAACGCATAACCAATAAAGTGACATGAATTCTAAACTCATTGAAATAAGATTCGAAATAACTTGATAGTAATAAAATGCCACGCCGTGCCATGCCGTCAGTGGGCGCCGGCCCTTAATGACAGTGGCTGTGGATCTAGAGAACCCAGGTACCAAATCCTGGTAGAGTGACACTTGTATGATGAGTATCTGAGTCATGGGTATTGTCTTTGTTTGTATAAAGTTTCTAAAGTTGCTTACGAGTATACTACATATTAGATAACATTAGAATAAATAAGCTGAAAGATGCAGTAGTTCTAGAACTTTTCATGTCACTTATAATGATGTACAAAAAGCTGTGGTGGCCTAGTGGTTTGACCTGTGGCACAGATTATATAATAATACTAACGTACAGAATGGACACTCTCCGCCCCGCACAGATTCGAGTTACCCCACCCCTCAAGGCGCACCGCCTGAATCCAGAAGAGTGCGCCGCGATGTATGTAGGCGTACGCGTGTACAGACGTCGTCGTGCTTATGTAGATTCAAGAACGCGTATTTTGTACGTCGTGTCCGCCGTGTGCCTGTGGCCTCTTAAGCAGAGAGCCGTGGGTTCGAAGCCCGGGCTACCCCTGAATCTTTCGAAATTCATGTGCGAAATCACATTTGAAAGCTTTACGGTGAAGGAAAATATTGTAAAAAATGCACACGTCTGCGAACCATTCAATAGTGAGTGTGAAGTTCCCAATCCGCACTGGGGCCGCGTGAGAGCTACATCTCAAGCCCTTTTCAATCTTCGAGGAGGCCTGTACTCAGCAGTGGGACGCGTATGGGCTGAGATGATGGTCTAGAAACCTCGTCAACATCAACAAAAATTACCAATTTTTACATACAATAAAATGAAAGCACATCCATCATACGACCAGACGGCCAGATGGCCTAGTGGTTAGAGAACCTGACTACGAAGCTTGAGGTCACGGGTTCGATTCCCGTGTCGGGGCAGATATTTGTATGAAAAATACGAATGTTTGTTCTCGGGTCTTGGGTGTTTAATATGTATTTAAGTATGTATCTATTTATATAAGTATGTTTATCCGTTGCCTAGTACCCATAACACAAGCTTTGCTGAGCTTACTTTGGGACTGGGTCAATTGGTCTGAATTGTCCCGTGATATTTATTTATTTATTTTATTTATTTATCATCATTTCAGCCTAGGCGCAAGCCACACAGAAGAGGCGTGGGACGGGGGCGCGTCGCAGGCCGCGTCTCCGCCTCGTCTCTTCTGTCTGCTTTGAATCGCGACGCTTCTAATACATTGACTGCGACGCGCCCCCGTCCCACGTCTCTTCTGTGTGGCTTGCGTCCTTTACGTCCCACTGCAGCCTCCTTTCCAAACGAGAGAGCTTGGGCCGTTCCCATGCGAGCCCAGTACAGTTTGGGAAAGCACATAGAAACAGAAAAATAAAGATGGATCTTGGAATCGAACTAGGGCCTATCGCCATTCCATGACAAATAAATGCGAAAGTAACTCTGTCTGTCTGTCTCGCTTTCACGCTAAAACTACTGAACCGATTTAAGTGAATTTTGGTACACAGATAGTCTAGAGCCTGAGAAAGGACATAGGCTATATATCATCACGCTAACACCAATAGGAGCGGAGCGGAGCGGAAGAATGTTTCAAATTCGGGGGGTTTTGAAGTAAAACTTCTATAGGCACGCTGGACTTGGGAGTACGGTGGTGAATGTGAGCGCGGGTGTGCGGGGGGGTTTTTTTATATTGAGGAACTAAGGAGAGCCATAAATGATGAAAAAGCAAATTGGATAAAAAAAATAAGCTGCCCAAATTACTAATTCCACGCGGACGGAGTCGCGGGCATAAGCTAGTGAAAAATATATTCTGTGACTAAAATCAACATGAGTATAAATATATTATAGCAATGAATAGAAACAATTTTACGCTCCACTGTGCCTATAAATCGATTCCTACGTAACTCTGAAAAAGTGGCGTCTCTTCCCAATATTATTCCGAGTGTACGTGGCAAGAATTCAATATAGTTAATTGCCTTAGGACACCCTTGTCTAGACTTCGAGAGCCTTTTTATCTACATAGACTCGAGTTCGGCCGTGTTGAAATGTCTAGGTATTCTACTAAGCTAGCCCGGAGGCCGTATTGTCTAACGCTTCTGACGCTTGCCTTCGCTTTCACCATCTCTTTCTGTCATCATCTTATACCGTTTGACAGAAAGAAATAGTGATTGCGAATCAAACGTCAGAAGCGTTAGACAATACACCTGCCGGTTTAGGTTTAGACTACCTTCATAAATGATTCCTAGTTAATTAATTACAGCCAAAGGTATACATATCTATACAGCCATGCGTCAAACATAATGTAAACATCAACCTTATTATTTATGGCATAGGGTTGCATAGATATTTTTAACGCCTTGGTAATGTACTATCGCCTCAAGCGCCAGATAACCACCTTAAAGGCCCAGTTTGCGTGCAGTGGCTAGACATCTGTCCATAACAATCCATAGCAATAAACATCAACGGCTGCAAGCAAATTTGTTTTGAAAATGGGTATCTGACGTCTGGGGCGATGCGGTACGTACAGTCAAGTGTAAAAATATGGGTGCACACAACTTGCTCATAAATGAATATGTCCCATAGCTCTTATGCCGTCGAAATAAGGTATAGGTATATAACGATGGGAGGATTAAATTGATACTTGTTTTTGCACTAGATCGTATACATAATATTTATGACGTTGACTTGACAGTAACAAACCAAACTATAACACAAAAATTGACAAAATTATTTTAATACAAGATGACACACGTAAACTGAAATCTATACTAATATTATAAAGCTGAAGAGTTTGTTTGTTTGTTTTGTTTGTTTGTTTGAACGCGCTAATCTCAGGAACTACTGCTCCGATTTGAAGGGTTGGGGGGGAGGGTTCCGGGGGCGGGTAATTTTTTTATGTCGAGGAACTAAGGAGAGCTATAGTTGATGAAAAAGCAAATTGGATTAGAAAAATAAGCTGCCCAAATTACTAATTCGCGACGGAGTCGCGGGTAAAAGCTAGTGAAAAATAATAAAGCCAGCAGCACCTGAAAGCAGTTACAGGGTGAAATCTAAATGGTAATACAAAATTAGTGTTAGAAACTCAGTTAATGCTGGCCTGCTGGGCAACGTAATTAATTTACTAAATTGTTAAAATTTGTCTAATAAAATTTGTCTGATAAAATTTATTGCCATGAAATCACAAACTCAATGTATACTTACCTCAAATTAAATAAGACCAATAAAAACAAATGAAGGAGGTCAATCGGCGAATCCAACTCGGATGGGCAGCGTTCGGGAAGCTCCGCAACATCTTTTCGTCCAAAATACCTCAGTGCCTCAAAACAAAAGTCTTTAATCAGTGTGTGTTGCCAGTGATGACATATGGATCCGAGACGTGGTGCTTCACTATGGGCCTGATGAATAGGCTCAGAGTCGCTCAGCGAGCTATGGAGAGGGCTATGCTTGGAGTTTCTCTACGGGATCGAATCAGAAACGAGGAGATCCGTAGAAGAACCGGGGTAACCGACATAGCCAAACGGATTAGCTCGTTGAAATGGCAATGGGCAGGCCATATAGCACGTAGAACAGATGGCCGTTGGGGGCCAAAAGTTCTGGAATGGAGACCACGGACTGGCAAGCGCAGCGTGGGACGTCCACCAACGAGATGGACGGACGATTTGGTGAAGGCCGCAGGTTCAGGGTGGATGCAAGTCGCTTCCAATCGTAATGATTGGGCATCAATGAGGGAGGCCTATGTCCAGCAGTGGACGTCCTATGGCTGAAATGATGATGATGATGAAAAACAAATGAGTTAGGTAGTAAATTACATTGTCCAGCATTAAGCGAGTTTGAAACACTGTTTTTGATCACCATTTAGATTTCACCCTGTAACTGTTTTCGGTACCGACCGATATTTTAAGTACCGGTTTCAAGGTCTGGGCTCAGGACGTTTTTAGCGCCCTCAGAGAGTCAACGATAGTTCGATTAGTATTCGCCCCAAGACGGCAGCGCTCGTCAGATGTACCGGGCACGTTTTTTATCCGGTTCGGTGTTACCAGATTTGATTCAAAAACCGAAGAACTGAAGAAGACTTCAATGAAAGGTTATTGATGGCGACGAAAAAATAGTGGTCGCAACACAGTTAATTAATTGAATTTGTTGTTATTATGGCAAGGTTTCTTTATATGAATAAAACCAATCGTGCTTCTCTGAGACCACATTATAAAACACAAAAAGAAACAAAATACTGTCATACAAATGTGAAACCTGCAGAGCCCTAAACGTTTCCCATAACTAATGTGTGGACATTAGATGTGGTATTTGGTATAAAAGAACGTGGGTGACCATCTCTCCTGTCATTACTTTGTGGAATTCATATCACGGAGCAAGGACAGAAGATGGACACACGCGTTCCTTTATACCAAATACGACCGACATCCAATTGACACGACCGACATTGGTCACGGGAAATGTGGGTTTCGAATTCGTATGGCAGCTGCAGTCTTGTTTTGTGTCTGTCTTGTTGTGTTTTAAAAAGTGTTTTTCAATCTGTTTCAGATCATAAAATTTTGTAGATCTTCCGATTTTTCCGCTATTTCTCTGGCAACATGAACCAGGGTAGCCGGGAAGGGCTGATTACAGCATAACAGATGGCCGGCCCAGGGAAGGGAGGCCTTAATTTTCCGATTTGCATTTCGAAGTTTAATTCCGGATCAGAGTAATTTGCGCACGTTTTTACCTAAGACGTGACGCTGTCTTCTTAAAAGTAGCTTGTCTTCCTACTAAATATAATATACATGTGAAAGTTAGTGAATGTGTGTACTGTACTTGTTACTCTTTCATGATAAAACGGCTCGACGACGACGACGACGACGAAAGCTCGACGCAACCGTTCACTATGCTACCAAATGTTTCAACCATTATCATCATCATGATGGTCATCAGGTCATGGATGATGGATGTTAGGTCTAACATTTCGTAGCATAGTGAACGGTTGCGATACTCCGAGGATGAGTTTTGGTTGAGTTCGAAACGCGTCATTATAGTATGGAGGTAGTGAGTTGGATTTGTGTGATTTGTGTGTGTACGCATTGTGGATGTGGAGGAACTGCATAAACACATTTCTTGCATAAACGTAACTATCATAAGGTCGCGGGTGAGCAAAGTACCTATAAGGGCCCTCGCCCACGGTGACTTTTTGTAGCGATGCAGTAGCGATGCTGTCGCGCGTTCGCATCGATACAGTCGCGATGCGGTCGCTAGCTTTGCACCCCCGCCCACATAACACGATTCAATCGCGATGCAAACGCGATACCGTCGCGCTTCTGACGCGATGCAAACGCTATACCGTCGCGCTTCTGTCGCGATGCAAACGCGCGCTTCTCTACTAAGGGCCCTCGCCCACGGCGACTTTTTGTAGCGATGCAGTAGCGATGCTGTCGTGCGTTCGCATCGATAAAGTCGCGATGCGGTCGCTAGCTGTATACCCTCGCCCACATAATACGATTCAGTCGCGATGCAAACGCGATACCGTCGCGCTTCTGACGCGATGCAAACGCGATTCCGTCGCGCTTCTGTCGCGATGCAAACGCGCGGTTCTCTACTAACGCGCCACCCTCCCTCCGTTCCCTCCCCGATGTCGTCCGACACGGTCGCGCGTTTGCATCGATACAGTCGTCATGCTGTAGCGCGTTTGTAGCGCGTTGACATCGCTTCTATAGCGCGTTATAAATGCGACTAACGCGCGTTAGTAGCGATGCTGTCGCGCGTTTACGAAACGCGCGAAAGCATCGCTACAAAAAGTCGCCGTGGGCGAGGGCCCTAAGTGTTTCAGTTCATTGATATGGATCTCCGCAAAGTAACGTCTGATTCAATAAATTATTTAAACATTCTCAAAAATACGCCATAACATTGTACGTCTTGCAGAGCTGCGGCATCAATGTATTGGGCTCGTAAAACGACTTCCTAGCCAGTAAACCAGAAGCCAGGACAGCAATTCTGCGACATCAAAGTTTTAACTTCCATTAAAAATCATGGCAGTAGTTTCGAAACATAATAATTTCACTTGCTTTATTACTTCCACGGCAATAGTTTATGTAGAGGATTATAAAGTTTTGAGTAGACACAGGCTTTCCTTTGCCATTCTACTTTATAACTAGGGATGTGGAGATTCCGTTTCGGGGCATTTTCAAAAAAAAAAGTGCACCCCTTTACTTGAAAAAATGTACTTAATTTTCCGTAAAAAAAAAATTGTGTCAGTTTTGTGACGAGCCATATGTATAAATTGTCATCATCATCATCATCCCAGCCTCTATACGTCCCACTGCAGGGCACAGGCCTCCTCTCAGAATGA
Source organism: Archips xylosteana (assembly GCA_947563465.1). Lineage (NCBI taxonomy): Eukaryota > Metazoa > Arthropoda > Insecta > Lepidoptera > Tortricidae > Archips > Archips xylosteana. Next base: position 17,360,864 of record OX387358.1, read on the forward strand.
GAGGGCTTGGGCCGTAGTTCTCACGCGGGCCCAGTGCAGATTGGAAACTTCACACACACCATTGAATTTCTTCGCAGGTGTATGCAGGTTTACTCACGATGATTTCCTTCACCGTAAAGCTCATGGTAAATTACAAATGTAATTTCGCACATAATTTCCGAAAAACTCAGAGGTGCGAGCCGGGATTTGAACCCACAACCTCTGTTTGAGAGGCCATAGGTCAAACAACTAGGCCGCCACGACTTAAATATAAATATAAATAAAAAACCGGCCAAGTGCGAGTCGGACTCGCGCACCGAGGGTTCCGTACAAATTAATATGTATCTATGAACATGCAGTCTTAGCAGACCCCTGCTCCTAAGCAAAATGTACGCAGTGTGGGATCATTGTAGATAGGTTACTGATATAGACAGACAGACAAAAAAAATTATGCTTTTCGCAATTTTTCCTTTATCTGTGCTATAAGACGTTGCTTCGTACCAAATTTCAAGGTTCTGAGTTCACGGGAAGTACCCTGTAGGTTTTGATTCCCTTGCGAGTGTCGAAAATGTGCGTTGTTTACTGATATAGACAGACAAACAAAAAAAATTATGCTTTTCGCAATTTTTCCTTTATGGGCCAATCAACTTTTAAACCGACGTTTTTGGCGTCTCCTGCGTTACCAAAATTGTCTCTGGCGTTACCAAAAAATCGTGCTTCCAACAAGATATTTCACGGTTTAATAGGTTAAACTTACGTAGGACGGCATGTATTCATGCTATTCATCTATTAAATTACAGAAAAAACATGTTTACTTACAAAAATCTGCAATTGTTTGAAAAATGTCGCGGACAGATTATAGTCGGTTTAAAAGTTGATTGGCCCTTATCTGTGCTATAAGACCTTACTTCGTACCAAATTTCAAGATTCTGAGTTCACGGGAAGTACCCTTTAGGTTTTGATTCCCTTGCGAGTTTCGAAAATATGCGGAAATTTGCGTCATAAACGGCTGTATCTTTTGATTGCGTTGGCTTAGAAGTTTGATTTTTTCACAGCTCCAAGGGAAAGTAGACTTGAGTATTTGATATAAATTTCAGCTTGATACCTCCACGCGTTCCAGATAAAAAGGGTCTTGACAGACAGACGGACGGACAACAAATCCTATAAGGGTTCCGTTTTTTCCTTTTGAGGTACGGAAACCTAAAAATTAATAAATATAAATTGTTCATCATCATTATCGTCGTAATCATCATTATTATCATCATCATCATCATAATCATCGTCATTATCATTATCATCATCTTCGTCAGCCGACCTAAGAAGTCCTGTACCTACTGCCGGGACTTCACCCTCTCCCAAAGACCGCCAAAATAAACTATCCTGCGCCTTACATCACATACCACACATACATACGTACGCAATATACAGGGTTATTTTTAATTCACTGACATCCTCTTAACCCTGAATTCCTATCACTCAAACAAATGTTTTTTGTTTTACGACTTTTTAAAATGAAGCACTTTTTTTCCCATACAAATACACAGAGTATCGTAAAAATAAGAGGAAATCTCAAATTTTCAAAACGTTATTACACCAAAAATATTAAGTTATGACAAAAGTCGTAAAACAAAAAACATTTGTTTAAGTGGTAGGAGTTTAGGGTTAAAAGGATGCTAGTGAATTACAAATAACCCTGTATATCTATATCTCCAATCTAATACGAGCAATACTTGTATATTTATTTCAGGAGGCCTGGTAACGGATTTAACGATTAAATGACATCGAATGATAAAACGACATGATTAAATTTTGAATCAAAAATTCCGTCAAAGGATCTTTACAGGGTATTCAGTGAAACATCCGACAATATTTACTGAAATATTCTGAATCGATTTAAACCTTACGTATCAGATTATTGTTTTATATCGAGTGCGTTCAGATCAGAGATATTGTACAACTTTCTCCGGCGCGGGAAGTGAACGTCGGTACCATACTTAGTATACTAAGTATGGTACCGACGTTCACTTCCCGCGCCGGAGAAAGTTGTACAATATCTCTGATCTGAACGCACTCGATAAACCACTCAGGATATTGTGAAAGGGCTAATGCACAATAAAGCAGGTCTGTATGGCCGGACGTTACTTTTAATCTATTGTTGTGTGGAAAAGGCCCCGGTTTTTGCAATAAAGGATTTGAATGGACCCAATTACAGCGTAGTTTGACCATTGACCAAAGGTATAAAAGTACTCATTGTACTCTGTGGAGGTAACTATCTGGTTTCCTAATTGTAAATGCTTTTGAAACTTCTACAAAGCTCCGTTTGGACTGTACGAGTTGCGATACATTCAAAGTCAAGTCATTTAATATTCTTACTGTTTTAAACTTTCGTGATTTTCACTCATAATTATAATACTAAACGGGACTTATCACGCAAACAATATATATTTACCTCGACGTTTCGGCCACATTGCAGCAGCCGTCGTCACGAATTGACTGAAGTGTAGGGTGTCATATTCGTTTAGCCGCTCGAGTCTTTTGAACAACCCGAACTTGATTCCAATTATACCAGCCGTGCGATACCAGGTCCATTCGGCACTGTAGCAGCTTTTCTTCTAGAGCGGATACATATTAAATTATATAAGTTTTGAAAAGAATAATGGATAAAATGCGTAATGGGCATTTGATATAATAATTTTTCTCATAAATTGACAATTTTAGAGGATTATTATAAAATAAACCAATCTGTCTGATCCGCAGGTAACTATAGGGCTGGCTCTTTCCCCGGTCAAAGTATTGGCATTGCCATACAACGAGGAAACGCAGCCAACCATATGGGCAGCCTGCCCATTAGCATCTGGACGATTTTTCTAAATATAGGTTTCTTTTTCTTTTTCTTTTTACTTTGTGCGTAAATAAATTGAGGTTTATCTTTATGTTAAACGATCAAAAAAGTTCATCTAAAACGTAACACGTAAAAGACTTATGAATTTCTTCCATTATTCTTTTTAACTTTATACATTTTAACTTACAAGTTGGCCGGGTACACCCGGCCTTGCAAATAGGTAAATCTCTAATAAAAAACGTTATGTTTTCATCAAGTCCAGTGCACACTGCACACGGTTATCTGTAAAAAAGGAATTATTAATACCAACGCTGCAGCCGGCGGCGTGGAGTGGTGCCAGAAAAACTTGCACTAAAATTGATATTGTTATTGAAATGTACGTTGCTATAACTTTCTTTTTTACCCATTAAAAAACCAGCAAAATTTTGGTTGAAAATGTAGTTACTTCTTCGTCGTGGTGCACTGTAAACATTGATAAAAGTGCGTTAACATTTTGTCTGTCACGAATAACTATCCACTTAAATATGTATACAGGGTGTCCCAAAACTCATCGATTCTCTCTCTCTCTCTCACACACACACCAGGTTATCGTTGATTTTGAAATTCAGTGTGTTCAAAATTTTTACACGATATCAATAAAAAAAAAAAACAGCTTTTACCATTTCGACTACGGAAACCTAAAAATAAACCATTTAATCTAGTGTTTATGCAGCTTACTTTTTAAAGTAAAGTCAAACTTCACTCGGCAAGGAAGTAAGTATGTAATCTAGCAAACAAAAGCAAACCTATTTCTCGGTACTGCAACCCTAAGATCTTTAATTTAATCTTACCTATATCATTAGTATTTCCTTAGATTATTTATACAATAGATAGAGCTTAGGCGCCATGAAAACGTCCCGAAAAATATAAGCCAACTGTCGGCTTATATGTCATTTGACTTCCTTCAGTTTGAATGACTTAACGCGATCGTAATTATATGAAGCTGTCAAATGGATTTTTGGACGTTTTGTATCGCAATGTTTGCTACTGACACTCTATCTAGTGTATAAATAATCTAAGAGTATTTCTAACAGGCTACGCGCAATAAGCCATAAAATTTACAATAAACTTCAGATTGGGCTAAAACAGTTACGAAAGTCGAGATTGAAAAATAAATTAATGACATTAGTTATTGAAGGTAGCTATTATTAAATTTTTGATTATTTACATGACAATTTTAATTCCTTTGATATTTAATGTTTATAAATGTAATTATGAAATTGATGATATTTGTTAGTTGTTCAATATTTGTGCTTGCTAATTTAATAACTGCCTGACATTTGATTTTTGCATGCTTGTAATGTAAGCTTGCGATCCAGGGGAAAGTCGAAGGCACTAGGCCACGAGGTAGATCGCCTATGAGATAGACAGACCAGGTCAAAGCTGCAATAGAAGTACACGCAAGCATAAGAAAGGCGGCTGTCAGGGAAAATTGGAGGCGTATTGTTAAGCTTGCTATCAGCGCCTAGAAAATGATGACCACGACCACTCTGCCAAGAGTGAAAGGACGAAGAAGAAGAATAACGTCTCTAAAAATTCACATTTGTGACCACCACTGTAACAAGCAGTAAATACCTATGTTTGCAAATAAATCACTTTGACTTTGAATATTGTCCTTTGCAAAATCCGAAACTATAATTATGACCACAGTCATATTCAACATTTCCTTCTTTCAAACGGTGTAGAATGAGCGTAGAAAGAGATGGTGAATGTAATTGCGAGCGCCCGCGCGTTAGACAATATGGCCTCTGGACATTGTAGTCTCACACAGTTAACATTTCCGGAATCTCGGAACCTCCAATTATGCCCCTAACGATGTAGGTGGGGATGCGGTCGTTGTTGGCAGTGGACAGACGGCCTAACGACCTAATTTGGTCCTTTGACAAAACTCTTTCTTACTCTAAGGATCTGTCCGCACAGCGATATTTCACCGCGCGGTTTTTTATTCGCAATTCTGTAACACATTGAATCTTATAGACGTAGAAGCGCGGCTACGGCCGGAGATTTTTCAGGCCAGGCTATTCGACGCTAATATTCAAAGGGACCCGCGCGGGAATATAGACAGAAATTTTCGAAAAATGGAATGAAATAATGTTATGTGACTGTATCATCACTTAACTAAGTGATATGGATTTTTTTCTCACTTTCTCCAGAACTGTTATAAAATTTAGCCTCTCGCCGGTTATCGTTGAATCTTGGGACACCCTGTATAGGCTGGAGACGATGATTATGAAATAATCGTCACTACAAACCGATGCCCACGAAGGCTAACATCTCAAATTGCCAGTTTTAGTGCTCAAACTTAAGATTTAAGCCTGCTCAAATGATCCCTCTTCATTGTGAGCTGGTGGCGCGACAGACGAAATACGTAAGATTAATGATGTTAGGGCTTAAACTGTCGCTCTGAAGAGCATTTAGGTTTCAAGCCATATTAAAGTTAACGTTTTGAAATTGTTATATTTTGAAGCAATATTTAGTGGACGCAGGGAGCGTTAAGAAGATGGACAATTGGACACCAATAACGGGGTTCGGTCTCATTTTGTGAGCAATGGTTTTAATAAGTACCTACTTTCAAATCAATTTTTTTTTAATCTGTGTATGTCGATATTGATAAAGATACTATCGGTTGGCTGTTGTTCGGTAGTACCTAATAAATACTGAACATTTCGGCGCAGTAAATAAAACAATTTAAGGTTTTGATTCTAAATAAAAATAATAGGGTATTTAAGGGTAGAGAATTATATGGGTAATTTCTTTAAATATGTTATAATAGGTCACTTGTCTTCATTTGTTTTGCTTGGAAACGGTTATGAGCTCATTATAGCTTTGAGAATGAACCCGTATGAAGTTTTTCAGTGTTATTAAGAATAATTTTAAACGAGTAACCCGTAAAAGTAATTACAAAAAATCAGTTGTAATTTTTTTAGAGTTTGATAGTAACTTTGGAAAGCAAGGATGCTATTAGCCCCCCTCAAAATGTAATAGGGGCAGGACAAGAAGTTCTGCACCATAACCAAACCGCGTGCGAAAACTACCAGCCTATTTCCATATGAAGCATGTCGAAGGACAGACTGTAGTCCGAGAGGTGATGGATATTTTTGAGTAGTTATTTGAGGCATGCTGAAAACTTGTCAAATGTATCCCCTATGATACCCAAGCACAGAACTACAAACCTGGCTGGCAGGTTGCGGGGCGGGGGCTAAATCAACCCTCGTACAGTTACAATTTTTTTTGAAGAAAATGTCATTGAGGCATTTCAAAATTTTTATACTTTAAAATTTGACATTTAAAGAGCGAGAAAATAAATAAACCAGATCATGTATTAGTGCTTGTTGTACCTATGATCAGTAGTTAAAGATAATAATAGTCAACTTGAAATTGAATTGAAATTGAAATGCGTCAACTATTGTTATGTTTGCCATATATTTTATCTATTAGTTTGTCTAACTATTGATCAAAATACGGGCTCTTAGTCGGGACTTAAACTTTGCCAGACGCTTGCAAAATAATTTCGTAAAAAATAAATAAATGTTTTCGAGGTACGCTAAAATTTCAAGAGAGTATTATTTATAATTAAAAATAGATATTTCTAATAAAATACTGGTAATTTCGGATGGACAATCGTACTGCCAATTTAAAAAAAGGAGGGTTGATTTAGCCCCGCTACCCGTCAGCCAGGTCAGTGGTTCTGTGTTTGGGTATTATAGAAGAAGCATTAGGTTTCAAGGTTGAGGCACCCATCATCATCATAATCATTTCAGCCGACAGACATCCACTGCTGAACATAGGCCTCCCCCAAGGCTCGCCAAACAGATCGGTCCTGTGCCATCCGCATCCAACGCAATCCCGCAACCTTAACCAGGTCGTCGCTATATCTTGTTGGAGGCTTACTGCGTCTTCCTTGGACGCCACTCGAGAACCTTTTTGCCCCATCGGCCATCAGTTCTACGAGCGATGTGCCCTACCCACTGTCACTTGAGTCTGGCGATTCTTCGAGCTATGTCGCTGTCTTTAGTTCTTGCGCGGATTTCATCATTTCTAATGCGATCCCGCAGAGAAACTCCGAGCATAGCCCTCTCCATCGCCCTCTGAGTGACTTTGAGCTTTCTTATGAGGCCTATCGTTAGCGGCCAAGTCATCAACTCATCACTGGCAACACACACCCTGTCCAAAAAATCCCCAAAAAGTGTCAACCAGCTCTCCTACTATACGGACGAAATCCACGGGTTCAAATGCTCAGCGGGCCGTGTATCAAATTTAATCATCATCCGGGCGAGATCTGACGGATCCACGTAGTAGTCGAAGGGTTAGGTCCTTTGACAGTATTCATGTCTGTAATGAGCATTATGGGACACTCAGCGTTTAAAATTGCTCTCTGAAACCTAGTGTGCAGTGAAGTGTTAGAAAGCTCGTTCGATTTACTTGGCCGTTTAAGAATTTGGTATTTTTAAGTTGTGTACAAAAACTGAACTATGCAGAACTGATGGCCGATGGGGCAAAAAGTTCTCGAGTGGGTTCCACGGGCCGGATGATGCAGTGTACCTAGGTAGGTAGCTAGGTAGGTACCTAGCCCACCTACCCTACCTAGGTCTCCAACAAGTTAAGGTTAATGCGGGATCGCGTTGGATGTGGATGGCACGGGACCGATCTGTTTGGCGAGCCTTGAGGGAGGCCTATAAATAATAATAATAATAAATAATAATATTTATTCAAAATACTTTCTTACAATACAATACAATTTATCTAGGAGACTTATAGGAAAAAGAAACACATATGCCTGAACTAGGATGATCCTGTGTTTCAGGCGTGAAAAATAAAAATTACATTAATGTCCTTAAAAATTAACACTTGCATATAACATAACAAAACAAGACCTTAATACCTAAGGTGAATTATAAAATAATATAATTTTACCTTAATACAAAAAAAAAAAAGAAAAACTTAATATTACATGTAAAACATTATGGTCTATGTCATTATAAGTCTATCTATCTTGAAAAGAAAATAAAAATGTTCATTTAAAAACAGTCAATAATTTCTCTGTATCTTCGTAGGAAAACTTTTGGAGTTCTTCTTGGAGGGTTTTCTTAGCACGAGAGTAACTAAGTGAAAATATACCCCATTTGGCGTTTAATCTGTTGTAGAGAAAAGGCCCTAGGAATACGTAAAATCTAGAAGAGAAGGCATGTTTTTTCTTCCCCATATTACTTGGGCAAACTATATCTTTTCGTCTCTTGTTAGTAGTGTTAGTATTGTAGGGGAGTGCAGCATGCTGTTTAAGAACTGTGTGCATTATAAATATTTGTCTAACGGTTAATACATTACACGATTTATAAAGAAGGTTAGTGGAGTAGAGGAAAGGTCGAAAAGTAGAGACCTTTAGCACCGCACGCTGGGCTCTCTCTAGGGTAAGTAATGAGGTTTTTGTTGAGCCACCCCATGACGTAATGCAATAAGATAATATTGACTGACATAAGGCCAGATAGACTTGCCTGATTATTTTTAAATCCATTAAATTGCGTAGTTTTTTAAAGACGTACATTAATTTCCGAACTCGGCCACTTAAAGCTTCAATATGAGGCCTGAACGACAGAGTTTCGTCAATTATAACACCCAGATATTTTATTTTGTTAGTAAAAATAATATTTGGACACTTGCACTGCATAATAGCAGGGTCTTTACAGTGATGGGCGAAGAGATTTTGGTTAGGTGGAACCAAATACCTATACCTATGTTCAGCAGTGGACGTCTTTCAGCTGAAATGATGATGATGATGATAATGACAAAAACTGAAGTGGGTAAAATACGGTGCCCCTTTTCTCCTATAAAATTTTAAGTCATAATGTATCATTAGTCATAATCGACGTTAGTCATACAGGGATTTATTTCTGAAACGGTATTTTTTTCAGGATTTTTTAAATGCCATCTTATAGAATGCAGTAGGTTAGGTTAGGTTTGTTTTATAACAATCCCGAAAAATAAATTGTTTCAGAAATAAATCACTGTATGACTAACGTTGATTATGACTAATGATACATTATGACTTAAAATTTTATGGGAGTCATTATAGACCCGTGGTCGCGGCGAATACGTTGCGCGTTCGCGACGAATCCGTTGCGCCACAGTACAGAAAAAAGGAGCAGTATAACGTCTCGGCAGTGTCCTTGATAATAATTACCTACGCCGGCTCGGTACACAAACTCGCGATAGGGCTGCCTACTAACAGTCACTCTTCAGTTATGTTTTGATAATGTCACATGAAATTTAAAGTAGGGAACGGATTAGGAGCTTTAGGAAATGACGGAAGGAATGGACTAAGTGGTGTTTAAAAAATACATTTTACGTTATTTTAATAAACCACAAAACGTATTATATTTTTAAACGGTTTATATTTAGTTTCATCACTACGTATATTTGCTACCTACAAATTAACTACGGCAAAGTATTTGGGTCTCTTCTGGGAAGTGCGAAAATCTTTATTGTTGATTTTAATAGTATAAATTCCGACTGAGTTGGTAATCTAAAAAATGTAATTCCGGTTTCGATATAGATGAATTTAAACATGCGTACACCGAACAATACTGTTTATATCGTCGTGACATAATTAGGTAGGTACGTAATAAATGCGCTTGAGTTCCGCGCCGACTACGTAGCCGCGGGGCACTCTTGACTGATGGTTGCCGAGGTATGCTGAAAATTCGTGGCGCGTAGGTATAACTCGCGTTCCGGCCGTTTGTATGAAGACGTTCTACTGCTCCTTTTTTCTGTCCTGTGGTTGCGCGAACGCGGTGAACACGCTGCGCGTTCGCTCCGGTTCATATACGTTCGCAAAACTCCAGTTTGTTATGGCTCTACCCAAACAAACAGCTGAAATTCAACAATGCAAAACCATTCCGTGCTTAAGGGCCCTCCTGACGAAATGCATTCCATTTTCCCTATCTTTTATCAACCCCACAAGGGCCCTTGGCTTGGGCCGCATTTTAATAAACATTGTATATTAAACGAGTAACTAGCCCATAGCTTTCATTATCTGGTCCCGCCGAGAAATTGTCAATAAAACCTAATTGGAGATGGAAGACAGCTGCGGCCTATCATTAAGGAGCCGATACAATGGAGGCCAGAGCGAGGCTTTAAGACGATCGGATAGCGTGTACCCTGACTAAGAAGCCTGACGTCCCGGGTTCAGTGAAGGGAAACCTTGTGAGAAAACTTACCTTACCTTTTGATACGTGTACAGTCGACAAAAGCGAGGCCTGAAATTTGCATGCAGCCGTTGAAGATCATTGGTATGGATTGGTATGGACAGATTTCTAGCCACTGCAAGCAAAATGGACATTTAAGGTGTCAAGGCGACCTTTTTGTCGATGGTACAGTCAAGGGCAAAAATATGTATACACTTTAGTACCTTGTCTATTTTCGTCATATTTGAACTGCCATATATGAACTGTCACAGTGGTTAAAGTGACAAGGTACAAAAGTGTATACATATTTTTGCCCTTGACTGTACGTACGTACGTATTCTAAAAGCAAATAAACATTTCTTTCTTTTAGACACCTGCGAAGAAATTTAATGGTAGTGAAAATATACGGATCACTCACGTCTTAAAACGAGTTTAACTAGACATGTTTTGGGCTAATCCGTAGCCCTTCTACCCGGGGCCACACGTCTCAGCGGCTGCCACATGTGCACCGAGACGACGACGTGTGGCTTCAGGAAGAAGGGCTGTGGATTATCCAGAAACATGTCGAGTTAAACTCGTTTTAAGACGTTAGTCATCCGTATATTTTCACTATGAGTAAGTCTCACGGTAGTTTCTTGTTTAAATTTAATGGTGTGTATAAAGTTCCCAATCTTACAGCCCAAGTCATCTCATTCTGAAAGGAAGCCTGTTCCCTGCAAATGGACGTACCCTATATATGTCAAGATGATGATGATGACTTACGAGCACGACTTGTCCGATTATTTTTCAATAGCACATTTACACGTATTTTTGCACTTTTATTTCCTAAGGGTTTGTTGTATTATTGTGTAAGGAACTCTACAAATTATGATTCGGAACGGCATGGATTACGGAAGGCAAAAAAATGAGACAATAAGTTTTGATGGGACCCTTAAATCTATAGCAGAGTCTGTTCGGAACCATGATACATTAAACATTTCCTTCATTACTATAAAGTCGGTTTGCCATTTTATGGAAATTGAATTGACTGGCTGAGTTAAAGTTCTGGTTTCGGGGGACAAGGATATCTATCGGGGGCTCGTTTATAATTAAAAAATAGCGAAATATAAAAAAAAAACGCGGTATCTCAAAACTGTCCGTAATACCTAAGCTTTTTGAAAAAATTATTTACGATACGTTATATTACGTAATTAGGCCATCGCTTATTCCTCAACAACATGGGTTCGTTAATAGGAGATCTACAGAATCCAATCTTTATGAACTGCTGGATTATTTTCTGGTCGCAATGGATAAGGGTTTCCAGGTGGACGCTATTTATACAGATTTTTCTAAAGCGTTTGATAAAATTTCTCATTGCATTCTAATAAATAAACTACAAACATTTGGAATTCATGGTAATCTTTTAAGATGGCTTACATCTTATCTTCGTGATAGAACCCAAACGGTGGCAGTTAAAGTTCATATGTCTAGCTTTGTACCTATCTCGTCGGGAGTCCCCCAAGGTTCCCATCTTGGTCCGTTGTTATTCAATATATTTATTAACGATGTAATTGAATGTTTTCAACATTTAGAAGTCTTATTATATGCAGACGATATGATATTACATCGGAAAGTGATTGTCTTAATTTACAACACGACCTAGACCGACTAAGCGAATATTGTCAAAATAATAAACTTTGCCTTAATATTGATAAATGTTGTTCTATTACATTCTCTCGTAAACGTAAAGCCATAGTTCATAATTACTCTATTGGTGGCAAGTATCTTCAAAGGGTTACTGAAGTTAAAGATCTTGGCGTAAATATTGATAACGAGTTGCAATTGACGGCCCATGTTGACAAAATTGTTCGCAAGGCTTATAGTATGCTCGGATTTATATTTCGGCAGAGCAGAGATTTTAAAGATCCTAACACAATGATTGTGTTATATAATGCATATGTTAGATCTCATTTGGAATATGCCTCTACCGTATGGAATCCTCATTTTGCCGCCCATATTAATGCAATAGAAAAGATTCAAAATAAATTTACTAAGCGGATGAAGTATAAATTCAAAGATAATATTATATCTCTTCAACTTCGACGTGAAATTAGAGATCAAACTGCAGTGTTTAAAATCCTAAATGGGTTGCTGGACTCGCCTGCCCTTCTCTCAAGCATATCTCTGCGCTGTCCCGAACGCCGCACCCGATCTTCCACCTTATTCGCACTACCTTTCCATCGAACTGCATATGCAAGGAACAGATTTGTTGTTAGAGCATGTAAAAATTATAATGATAAATATTCTCATGTCGACATATTTTTCATTCCATCAGTACAAAAATTTGTCTTGCAATTAAAAGATAATAAAAATCATATAAAAAAAATGTGGAAAAAATAACATTGTTATCTAATTGTAATTTAATTCATTTAATTTAATTTATGAGCATGATTACATATGAACTGTGATAAGTTGAGTCGTTTGAACTCGCCTTTTGTTGGCTGAATTTGTGCATGGTATTTTATTGCTTTTGCTTTTGCTTTTACTTATATACACATTGAATATTTCCTAAAATTATTTTAGTAATGTAATTAGTCAATTGTAAAAATAAGTCTTTTTGAGCAACCATAATGTTATGTTATAATTCACTAGTGGAAACTACTTTGGCTTTCGTATTATCTAAATTTCAAATAATCACAAATGTTATTTTTCGCTGTTTGTTTCCCATTATCAATAAATAAATAAATATTGGTTGGAATAACATTGCCCATTTTTATTATTTATTTGATCATCTTAAATTTGATAGGATCAATTTAAACAATTGAGAAAATTAAATTTAACTATTACAATATTTAGAAAAAAAAATTGTATTTACAAGAGAAAAAAAATATTTAAAAAGGAACCCCGTCTAAAAGATTTAAATGATGCTGGCGGCATTGCCCATTATATTTTTTCGGTGAATTTTAAAACATAAGCATCTACATTTTAGTATGTAAGTATATCCGTAGTCTAGTACCCATAGTACCTTTACTATGCTTTGCTTAGTTTGGGACTAGGTCGATTAGTTTCAACTGTCCCGTGGTATTTATTTACTTTACGAGTATACCTACAGCTTTATCATAAAGTAATTCAATCATGCGCTGAAATTTTCCGCATTAATTTAAAAATATTTAATAGGTAAATTAAGTAAAATACAAAGCGATCCGCTTTATACATCTTTAAGTTCTGTTGAATGGTATAAGAGCTTTTTAAAATAGCAGGTCTTAACACCTGCTTTCTCAATCTTTGAACGACGGCGTTTTCTTCAGCTTGCAAGCGATGCAATATGCAGTTTAGATGCAGGTGCGATATTTTAGATCGCTTCAGTACGAAGTCGCACAAGCTTGGCAGATAGTCCTTACTGTATTTTTTTTCGGTAATGTATTCCGATTAAATGGGTAAATATTGTTTACCCTCTGGCGACGCGCGTAAGCAACAAACTGTCCGTAATCGTTGACACAACGTGCAATCGGAATACATACTAATATACATATTATCAAACCGCAATCAGAATAGGACTGTCAGAACTGTCATTTCATACATATTTTGACGTAAGCATATACGCGTTCTACAGAATTACTGTAAACTCTGATCCCTTTCTAATCGCGGGCGAATAATACTAATATCATAATAAAATTATTAGAAGCGGAGCGAACGCGCAACGGATTCGGCGCGAATCCGCGACGTTTTCGTCGCGAGCACGCAGCTTTTATTAAGGCCCTGCTGAGTTTTTGACGCATTTATTGCATTCATTTAATCTCGTGCTGTATCATTCCAGTAAAATTACATAAAGTTTACCACTGACAGATGGTTTGCCTTCATTTCATATTCAACTTTAACGACCTACAAATAAAGCCAATTTTAGAATACTGTTACCCACGTTTGCAGATTTTGTAATAGCTACTTTATTTGTATGGTGTTAAAGTTGGAAATGAAATGAAGGCAAGCCATCTGTCAGTAGTAAACTAAAAGTAAACGTATTGTACTAGCAAAGCTATAGTCCTGAAATTCATGTGTAAGATATTTGTGGATTCACTCTAATGACAAATGTTTATCGAAACACGGTTACTTGTAGTTCGCTCGATAGAAAAAAAAATCCAAAGTCGTCTCTAAAAAATAAAATAAATTCGTAGTACGACGTAAATACTGCACGGCAGGTCATGACTTTCTGAATGTTAATAAACAAGATGTTTTCTAGGGCGTAGTGTTGCTACATTTTTAAAATGTGTATTTGTTTTAGTAATACGATGAAAATACCTAAATACACGCGTAGTCTAACCGACCTATCTTGAGCCATCGGGTTCCCATTATGCCCGCGTGAATGCTGCTTTAGTTCTCCTTCGGCCATCGGACGGGGAACTCGTGTCGCTCGCGCTTACGCACCGGCTTAGATTCTAGCCGCACTCACGCACACATACACGAGTGCATAGAATACCTAAAATCGATTAGCGCCAAAAGCTCGGTAAGGGCCTTAAGCTTCGACGTTTATGATGGCGATTGTACATCCATCCATCCTATCCATACTTCCAAACTAATGTTATAAAATAGCTACGAATGTATTAGGGCCTAAGCACACGGCGTATTTTTAACGCGCAGACGACGCACAGATGACGCGCGAATACGCGCTTCACGCGAGATTCGAACGCAGCCTTGTAACCTAAGCACACGGAGCGATTGTGAACCGCGCGTCTACTGCGCGTATACGCGCAGATACAGCGATACAGACGCGCTGTAGCCGCTCGTACCTTCCGCGTTTTGATCATCAGAGACTCCGAGACTCGTCAGTTGTACAATGGCGTCGGTTGAGACTATACTGCTTACGCTGGCTTTAGTACTGCTTTTAAAAAGGAAAAACGTTAAAATAAGCGAATGTATTGAATAGACCCATTTACGAGTGAAAGAAGATTGTTTGCCCCCCCCCTCCCCCGTTTTTACGCGCTTCAAACGAGTTTCGAACGCGCTTCACACGCGCGTTTGTATCGCGTTTCAAGCGCGTTAAGCGCGTACAAACGCAAATCGGGGCATCTACGGGGCAGACGACGCGCGTTCCTGAAAAAAAAAAAAAAAAAAAAAAAAAACGCGCGTCGTCTGCGCGTTTAAAATACGCCGTGTGCTTAGGCCCTTAGTAAAGCTATAGATACCTATACAACACCGTCAACCCTGCGGGCCGTGAGCTTCCGGCGGCTAACGACTTCTTGTGTGTACTAAGTATACCTACCTAACTATTCAAGTTCTACCTTTTTCTTGCGGATTTCAAGCAGTTGCCTTTTATACTCTTGGATTTTATTAATTCCCACGGGAATTCATATCGTGGTCTTCATTTACTTCCCAAGAAAAACACCCGAGCAAATTTTCACGTCTATTTCTTTAGCGCTCTCTATTTTAACCTAAACGACTGAACGGATTTAAATTTTATACGCGATATACATATAATTATTATTATCTACCCAAGCTGTGGCATGAATGTCAATTAACACCTGGCCTAGTGATTTGACTTATGGCCTCTCAAGCAGAGGGTCGTGCTCTCAAATACGGGCTCGCACCTCTGAGTTTTCCGGAATATATGTATATGCGAAATTATATTTGAAATTTACCACGAGCTTTTAAGTGAAGGAAAACTTGGTAGCGAAACCTGCACAAACCTGAGAAGAAATTCAATGGTGTGTGTGTGAAGTTCGCGTGGGAACTACGGCCCTAGCCCTTTCGTTTTGAGGGGAGGTCTGTGCCCTGCAGTGGGACGTATATTGGCTGAGATGATGATGATGATGATGGCATTCTGCTATGTGATGCAATATGCCGCGAGTCTTTCAGTATCTTTCTCATGAGTCGCAGCCAATCACATGAATCTGGTATACGTGGGAACGGTGGACAAAGTTGCAGCATGGCAAGAACTTCAAAGTTGTGGCAGCTGCCTGCGCCGGCTAATGCTTGGAACATTATTACTGTGAGGACACGTAGACAAACTTATGTTACTAACAGGCTTTAAGAAACAACAATGCCGACTTCCGAAGAAAAATAACCGTTTCAGAAATAAAACCTATCACAAGCCTATCACTTTTAGTACATACTATATTATTATGTTTTCGAAAAAAAATGTATATTATCTGGATTTTTTTTAAATCGGAGTACGTGAGCTCCTTTTGTGCCATCTTTATAAAAGCAAAGAAAGTAAGTTTCTACAGCATTTTTGTATTTAAATTTTAAATCATTCAGTCTCTATTCTTTTTACGATCCGTTCGTGCGTGACTTCAAAACGATTGTCAACAACAAAGTTATCAGAAGTCGAAAAAAACGTTCCTGCAAATGGCCCTTCTTAAATACGCTAAAGAGCTCTTGCAATATTCATATTAAAGCTACGAGTTCTTAGTTGTGATTAGTATTATAAAAATACTAAATGTTGCCCGTCACTTTGTCTGCGGAGAATTCAACAAGCGCGCGTCCGAAGATAAGACAATTTTCCAGAATAAAAATTATCACATGTCACTTACCTACTGATGAAATTAATAAAAACGCTTAGGTACCATGTTCACAAAGTTTTTAACAAACCATCTGTGTAGTTCGCGCAATTCGTCCTAAGAAAAGCAATTCTGAGGGACAGTTCCTTTCGGATAAATTATGTGGGTGATACGTAAGGGACAACAAGACGATAAACACAAAAAGTTTGTGAGTTTAGACCTGGCAAATAAGGGAAACGTAAGACAAAGCCGGCGGATGAGTTTTGCGATTTTAGGGTACGTTGGTACTTGGTATTCGAAAAATAACCCAGGCTTAAAAACCCGACAGGGCGTTTATTCTAGCTTTTTAAACGCCTCATTTATCTGGTCACATTTCTTAAGAAGTAGCAGAAGATTCTGATGCAGTTTCTTTCTAGTTATATGGTAGACGTACAGGGGAAAAATTCAGGAACGGGCCTTCACGGGTTTGGTAGCGGTAATTCAATCGTTTGGGTTGGGTTTGGTTTGAATTGCTATTCAGGAACGCCAAAAAACACTGGTTTGCGAGAGATTTGGGCTGAGTTTGGGATGAGCCTTTTTGTATATTTATTTATTTATTTACAATGCGAATTACAAGAAAATAAGGCTCATCGCAAGCTCAACCCATTCCTATCCTCTCCCAAACGATTGAATAACCGCTCGCAAACGTGTTGGGCCGTTCCTGAATTTAGCCCCAGGACGCTAATATACAGGGTTATTTTTAATTCACTGACATCCTCTTAACCCTGAATTCCTATCACTCAATTGTGTCAATTGCTCTGAATTGTATTAATATATGAGAAAATTCTTTAAATAGTGAATACAATCTGAAGCTATTGAATTGCTCATTATACGGGTTTAAATAATTCTGCATAATCTGCTAATGTTACTACGGAAAAAGACTTAGAAAACATGGTAAATCGCGGATTTCGCAATTTTTTGGTATAAACCCTCTTAATCAAATTAGGCTCTTTTTGTGGCATCTAATTATTTTGTCTTTTGGTTATTATGTTTACATTTACATATTTTTTGAACATTGTTTTGATCATGAGACATTTTGAACCATTGTATATTTGGACATTTGAACCAAAATGACCTGTTACTAAAGCTAACATAAAAATAATATGGAGGCACATTTTAGAGGCTGAAGTAAGAGAAGACATACAGAAATGCTATAAAAATCCAAGGAACCCTTTGTCGGAAACTTCGCAGCATACTTAGCGAAGTTCTTGTGAAGATACCACTTCACGTTTGCGAATGAAAAAAGTTTGCCATGATTTATATGGGAAGCATCAGCCCTCTGATGCTTTACTGTTTTCGCGTATTTTGGAAATGCTTATTTTCAATCTAATACCTATATATAAAAATCTCGTGTTTGTTATCGAACTCCTCCGAAACGGGTTAACCGATTTTTCTGAAACTTTTTTCTCCATATTCGGTATGTCTGAAAATAGGTCGTAGGCTATTTTTTATACCTACCCCTATTCTTCGCGGACGGAGTCGCGGGCAACAGCTAGTTATAAAATAAAATCTTGAAATTATTTATTGTTCATGTTATGATGAGTGAGATTTTCTAGTGTAATGATATATTCTTACCCTTGATTGTACAGAATAGCCGTGGTGCCTAGTGCTTTGGCCTATACTCTATCAAGCAGAGGGTCGTGAGTTCGAGTCCCAAGTTCGCACCTCAAAGTATTTCGGAATTTATGTGCGAAATTACATACATTTGAAATTAACCATGAGCTTTTAAGGCCGGCGCAGAGCAGATGCGTGTGCTTGTCACGCACCAGTTGTAATGAATGAAACTGTAAGAAAGATGGCACACCATGAGCACGCATCTAGTGCGGCATCTTTCTTACAGTTTAATACGCATCTGGTCTGCGCCGGTCAAGGAAAACATCGTGAAGAAACTTTCTCACACCTGAAAAGATTTTCAATGGTGTGTGTGGAGTTCCTGATTCGCACTGGACCCGAGTGGGAACTACGGCCCAAGCCCTCTTATTCTGAGAGGTGGCCTGTGCCATGCTTTGAGACGTATATGGCCGGGATAATAATGATGTACGTAATCCTCGGTGGGCGAGTCCGACTCGCACTTGGCCGGTTTTTCTGTAGCTTATTCCCGTCCGATTGAGATCGAGCATACGACATTACCAGTTCCCGTTGCCAAATTAGGGTCCAATTTTGGCACCGGGATTTATTTTTTAGCGCTTAGTTACCCCACTCATTAGTATGCCATTAGCGACTAGGGAAATTGTGCAATTGGCCAGTAAATAGACTACGAATGCCACCAGAGGCCGTTAGTATCGTGTAATAGTGTTTGGAGGCTGCTAATGACGGCCATTTTGGATTCATTGACAAAAAGATTTAATCAAAACTTACCTGAGTTTTCTGTATAAAAAAACTATCTTTATCTTTGCGACAGAGATTCAGTTTTCCTACTAAAAAAATTTGTAGGGGTGAGGGGGCACGAAGGGGACACATATTGAAAGAGACAATTCAAATTTAGCTTCCTATACAGGGTTATTTGTAATTCACTGACATCCTCTTAACCCTGAATTCCTATCACTCAAACAAATGTTTTTTGTTTTACGACTTTTTAAAATGAAGTACTTTTTTTCCCATACAAATACACAGAGTATCGTAAAAATAAGAGGAAATCTCAAATTTTCAAAACGTTATTACACCAAAAATATTAAGTTATGACAAAAGCCGTAAAACAAAAAACGTTTGTTTAAGTGGTTGGAGTTTAGGGTTAAAAGGATGCTAGTGAATTACAAATAACCCTGTACAGGAAGCGTTTATTATTTAACCATCGAAATGAAACACAATACTTGTCATTAATCAACTCGTAGTTGTTTATTTTCGCATCTTTAAAATGTGTGTTTTCCCTTTCATAAATTTGAATTGTAGTTGGTCGAGATTTGGGAATTTTATCCTAATCTCATGAGAACGTCGATAAAAAAAATAGCCAATGTGTGATTCCCGAGATTTATATATCACATTCTAATACCGCCGATTGAAGCCGCTTTAACTTGAAAGGACAATTAACACATACACACACACACACACACACGCAAACACGCACGCACACGCATACATCCACGCATTAAGTACTCATTTTAAAATATTTCTCCATAGCTATTTCCATTTCGATGTTATACCGCAAAAATAATGCCAAAAACAATTCAGTGTCTGCATTCAGTTAAAAAACTCATTGAACTATTCACCTGAAAAACTAATATAAACTTGTTCCAGGTAAACATGGTTCTGAAATTAAAAAGTTCATCAGCCCGGTGTTGCCAGATGGTCGGCGATTCAAAATAGCGGCGTTCGTTTTATTTTGGATATTTATTACGTGCGAATACACTGGCGCAGTGCCCGATATTGAGAGGTGCTTAAATGACTTTTATTTGACTGAACTGTGTTTGACTTTTATCTTACCTAAGTGCAGATGACGTTGAAGACGGTTCATCACCATCATAGACGACCAGATGGCCTAGTGATTAGAGAACCTGACTATGAAGCTTGAGTTCCCGGGTTTAATATGTATTTAAGTATGTATATGTCTATATAAGTATGTTTATCCGTTGCCTAGTACAGTCAACGTCATAAAAAATCGTGCGTGCTGCTCCTCCGCGCGGAAGAAGTGAAACTTCGTAATGTGGAAATGAAAAAGGCACTTATACATCAATATGAACTTTGTTGCAATAACTTAAAGAACTAGGGTCCGTTGCCTCGTAGGGAATCAGATCCTATCAAGCTGACTCAGATTGCCAGAACACTCAGATGACTTCTCTACAGGAAGTAATTCAGACATGTTTTTTTTTTTTATGTTAGAAAGGCCAGACAAACGAACTAGTGGGTCACCTGATGTTAAATGATCACCACTGTCCATAGACACCTGCAGCGCTTTACGCGATGCCAGTGCGTTGTCGGCCCTTAAGGAGAGGGAATAGGGGAAGGGGGAGAGGGAGGGGGAGAGGGAAGGGGTGAGGTATTGGGCCCCCGGCACTCTCATTGACCGTACGAAACGCAAGCAGGATTACTGCTGCTTCACGCCGGTTTTCTGTGAGAGGGTGGTACTGCCCCGGACGAGCCGGCCCATTCGTGATGCAGCGGCTAGCTACAACATGGCTCTACCACTACTAAAAACTCTGTCATACGAACTTAAAGAACTAAATTTACTTATGCATCTATGTGTTTAAATTACTCACTAGATGGCGCTTTTATCAAGTCTCATACAAATTTGCACAGACAGTATGAGTTCTGCATCGCACTGTCGAAGTTTTTAACATACGTTAGTGTATATACAATGCGAGATTACTATCTTCGGCAGTACATATACTAATGCTTTCATACCCCCTCCATGGTAGCGCGTTTAACGCGACCTTGTTGGAAGTCGCATTAGAATTTTCACTTCAAAAACCAGGCGGTCACCAATCCAAGTACCTACTGACTTAAGAGGGTCGGGACGATGGCTGAGAGACTTTTGAGAAATAGGTATTTTAATGAAATGTCGCTGTCTCGCCCGAACCCCTCCGTGTCAGTACAGCGAGAGCGGGACAACTGCAGCTCAGACCGTTATTAGGCGCGTAAAATTGATCAAAACATCATTTCGTAATCCCCTGTTTTCTTCTCGAAAACTGGACCAATAAAATTATTTTTTTCAAATATAATTAGAGGATAGATTTAGCTATGCCCCTATGTTTTCCTTTTTTTGTTTATATGAGGGATTCTTTTCTGATGAGTGTCTGAAAATGACTTTGAAATTGGGCAATTTTTTCAGTTTTTGAAAGCTCATATTTCTTATGTTAATTAAAATATGGAAAAAAACGAAACCTAGGGGCATAGCTGTGGTAGATACAGATTACACAGTAAAAAAAATTTGGCTCTAAAGCCATTATCCAGGGAGGAAACAGGGGATTACGTTAAATGTTGCGCATCGTACCCTCTTAACTTCGGTGATCGGACGAGAACCGGTGTTTTTGTCAAATATCTTGAAAACGGTGCATCCTACGGCTAAATCGATGAAACTGATTACAATTTCATCATTATACATTACAGAATACAATTCATGCATTCGGTATACAAAGAAAACTCACTAGGTACACATTTTTTTTTTAAGTTAAGTAGTTCCACAGATTACTCATACCTAAAAACAAACACACAAAGTTTCCTCCTCTTAGCTTTAACCAATGCACTCAAATACGAAGTTTACACGAAAATTCAGTGTCACTGACTTTAAAATTTTCCAATAACAAGAGTCTTGTTACAAGACCTGACGTATTCTCTTCCAGAACTAGGAAACGCGTCAAATTCTACATCAGCATACGCGTCTAGCACACAGTGCTGGCTCAGGTTTCTTGGCATCCGTACCACATGCATAACATTATAACATTGCTGCTCTTTTCTTCCCTTATCTAACGTATGACAATCTTGTTTCACAGACGAACAGTTTAGAACAGTTGCCCCTACCTCTTTTTCGGCTAGTCTCCCCAGATTACGAATGTTTTCCTGCCGTCTCCTGCGTCATTTTACTTGTTTATTTATTTTTGCAGTATAAACTAGAAACGCCTAGATTCTTTGATCAATTATAACTGTAGATCCACAGTCGCGAGCCCGAAAATGTCCGAGCCAAATGAGCGCCACTTTGATAAAAGTGGCCTTCTTTTTCTCAGTACGTTGCGTGAAATTGTCAAGTTTAGCTGTCAAGTGTCAACCGAAATTCGTCTGTAATCAAGTAAAGACTACGTTCAAATTTCTGTGTAGGTGATGATTTTAATTGTTATGCAAACAAATAAAAAAGTTCGGACATTTTTTGAAGGGGATTTTGTTCGGCAATGTGTATCTTCAGTTATAATTGATCAAAGCCTAGATTGCTAAATTTTTACGAAAATATAAACTTTATAGAACAAACACCAGCTAATTAATTAAATAGACAAACAAAAACATTAAAAAAGTTATTAAAATTCAAACTTTATATCAATTAATTTCATTATTCATACATTACAAAACTTAACGTCTTCTTTTTTAGTATTATTTTTTTCTATATCAAGGTTCCTTAAAGTCTTAGAGATCCGTAACTGTGACAAAAGTCCACATCAGATCAGATAAATTTTGGCATAATTAACTTACTAAAAAGTACTATTAAAAGTATATGAATTTGATTGATTGAACTGCAATTGGCTGCGTAAAAATATACATGACTTGAAAAAATTTAGCTACCTATCACACAAACGTTGCCGTCTATCACTTGTGATTGCGGAATGCCTAGGCGATTTGATTTAGCTTAGTTAATGGACTGCAAGTAACTCCTGTATATTAATCGTACAGAAAACAGTTCACTTGCATAGTCTATCTCGATGGCATGTCTGTGACGTAAGTACCGTCGACATCTAAGATTTAAAAATAAGAAGGAACTTTTGCGGACGCCACCTCATGGTACCGCTGCCCAATTTTATGGATTTGTTAGTTCACTCTTTTTTGGTAACGGTACTTTATAGAGCATTTTTATTGCCTTATTAAGATTTGCTTTTAACACGTTCCCTGTCCTAGCCTTAAAGTAGAACCTTATTACAATGGAATAAGAGCGATCGTGTCCCTGGACAGTGAACTTGTTAAGTTTATAGTTTTATAAGAGGATTTTAGGGATATGAGAGATTATGCACGTCGTCGTGAAGGTACAGTTAGCTGCAGAGAAACTTGACCCCCACTGCATACACTTTAGATGAAAGGGAGTCACGTTTCTCTGCAGCTAGCTGTACAAGCAAATAAGAAAACGTTTATGCGGCTGAATAACAACATTGTCTAATTCTAATTGGAACTTTTGTAGCTTTTCGTCAAAAGCATTGTGATTATTGATTTCATGTACTACCTACTTATTAAAAACTAGCTGTTGCCCGTCTGCTAAGAATTCTTTTGCTATCCCGCGGGAACTATGCAATTTTCCGGGATAAAAACTGTCCTATGTCCTTTCCAGAGTCTCAGTCTATCTCCACACAAAATTTCATCTAAATTTGTTCAGCGGTTTAAGCGTGATAAGGTCATTTATAATATTAGTATGTTTAGTATGGATTTGGATTGTCACTTGTCACCTGCCGCTAGACAATTGTCACGTTGGTAAAATCTGTATTTCACGCCCTACTACAATAATGAAAAAGTACGGACAACTCACGTTCACATCTATGATGCGTTCACAGTTTCACACCCGAAACATTTCGAGTTAAACACGATCATAGACGTAAGGAATCCGTATTTTTTCACTATGAGTAAGTCTCAGGGTAGTTTCATACCTACACCTACCTATTTCAATCTACCTACTTCAAAGGCTTAAAGTCATTTATTTCTATAGATAAATTCCAAGTAAAGTTCCAACCCCTTTCCTTTGAAAATAGTTCTTAATATTGAAGATTTAAAGGCCTGTGTACACTGGCTTAGTTCAATATGAGACCTGGTTACATATGAGACACGTATGAGTATGAAAATTCTCATAACTTTAGAACGAGATTTTACTTTGGCTTTCAAGAAAAGGGTTTGTACTTCCTTTAAAGGCGGGCAACAGATCAGATCTCTTTGAGTTGTTGATATTTATGGGCGGTGGTGATCATTTTCCATCAGATGACCCGCTCGTTTGCCTCCCTCTCATAATAAAAAAAAAACTAAAAATAAATAAATTAAATAAATATCACGGGACAATTCACCTAGTCCCAAACTAAGCAAAGCTTGTACTATGGGTACTTGACAACGGATATATTTTATTTTATTTATTTTATTTTTAGGCAAATACATACATATTAACCATCCAAGACTCGAGCACAAACATTCGTATTTTTCACACAAATATCTGCCCCGACCGGGAATCGAACCCGGGACCTCAAGCTTCGTAGTCAGGTTCTCTAACAACTAGGCTATCCGGCCGTCTCTACGTCGACTACTCGTCTCTTCCTCAACATACGTAGTAAAAAAAATTCGCTTCCCGCCGTCTGTACGTTTAGATCTTTTAAAAATCGCATCGGATTTTGATGATCATCAATACACTGAAATATGTCACGTTAGTGAAAGCGACAAAGTACTAAAGTGTTCAGTTGCTTCTGAGGCCGACCGTATTTATATGCCGAAGTTAATCATCAGCATCACCGAACAAGTACGTGCGGAACTCCAGATGTGTTCTCCTCACTCAAGTAAATCCACGCAATATTTAGCTTCTGCTCGCGGAAACAAGAATTTCCACTTAGCGGGATGTTATTAAGGTCCGTATAAAAAGTTATTAAAAATGTCGAAACCCGCACGGGGTTCGGTGTTCCTTAATTCAAGCCGAGTCGTTTTTTTAACACGAAAGGATAAGACGGTTCTGTTCCTGAAGAATGACAAACGGAACCCGCTAATGTCGAGTACACTTTGTCTCACAGGGATGTATCTCAAGAACCAAAATAAATCATCATTTCAGCCGAAAGCAAGGACTGGAATCGCTTAGCCTTAAAAGGGTTTTCGATAGGGTATTTGATAGACTTGGTTTTACATACGCCAAGCCTATCATCGACTACGCTAATGAAAGGGTAACCCAATGGTACAGTTAATTCGACTAAGCACTGTAACCTCCTCCTCCTTCGACAGTCGGGTGAAAATAAAATAAAGTTAAAAATTAAACACCTTACATAGTTACTATATTATCATCTAAACTAACACTGAAAAAGAAACAGAAACTTTCCCGGTAATATAAGTCGCTACATACAAAAGAACGATACAAAAACTTCGGAACAAGTGGTATTTGTCGCGCTTAGTTCGGCTTCTTGGTAGATAACGAAACACTGAAAAATTATTATAAACATAACTCCTATTTTATTCATGGGACAACGATTCTTTGTATTTTCAAACAATTTTTGGTTCATTTATACTTTGCTATTCTGAAACTTAAGGAAATGCTGTTTTATTGGTTTTTCTTTTAGTTTCAGTTTACTGTTTTTCGCCAACAAATATACTTGCATGACACATAAAAAAATATAATGAATGAATATTTTCATAATTAAAATTATCTATAAAAATCAATCAATCAATCGTTTGTTGTATGGGAGCCCCCTTCAATATTTTTTTATTTTAATTCAATGATTTATTTTTAAAGTCAATATATAATTAAATATTCTGTGAATATTTCAAGCGTCTATCTGTTGCCGTTATCAATATCGAGCAAAAACGAGCAAAAAAATCACGTTTGTTGTATGGGAGCCCCCTGAAATATTAGTTTTTATTCCATTTTTTAGTATTTGTTGTTATAGCGGCAACCAAAATACATAATCTGTGAAAATTCCAACTCTCTAGCTATCACGGTTCCCGAGATACAGCCTGGTGACAGACGGACAGCGGAGCCTCAGTAATAGGGTTTCCGTTTTTACCCTTTGGGTACGGAACCCTAAAAACTAGAAAACGGTTTAAAAGCATTTATCTCGAAATGGTTTTCGATTCACTATACATAACAATAGAATAGACAACCCCAATTTCGTAAAAAATCTAGGATAATCAAACAACGTACTATGAACGTACCTAGTATCATGCAAAGCTTTGCGTAAAATTTACAATCCCAAATCCAATTACTCGCAATCGCCCCCATAGCCTGACAAGCGCACCAAACAAAGTGTGCTCAGCATTTGCCATGTGTCAGAAAGTTTTCTTTTATCTTCGTTGAAAGCCAGTTGTTAGCAGTTCGTAACGCTGCTCTTTGAAGTGAGGTGCCTTAATAAGAAAGGTCAATGTCTTGGGTAAAGTTAAAGCTGTAGGTAGGTATACTTGGATAAAAGGGTGGTTAACTTTGATGTTGAAGGTATGAGTGATAATGCTCCCGCATAAGGTAGGGGTTGTGCAATTTTTTGCCGAAAATATTTTCCCATCTGTTTCTGTTGACGCCTTGCATGTGTGCACAAACAACACATGCATTCGACGTGCAAAAAAATTGGACTTTGGCCGCAGCCCCGCGACACCGGCGGCTGCCCTTCACTTTTTCTGATTTGCTCGACCGACGCATACACGCACCTCTGTATTTTAATAATTAATTAAAGACGTGTACATTTGAACGTGCATTATCCTTTTTTCAAAAACCGTTCACCGTTTGTCTTCAATAAGTCGCACCTGCCTTTACATTTGGTCCTACGAACCTGGATATTTTGAACCACGAAAATCGACAAGGAACTACGGGAACACGCTACGACGACGGACCGTTAAGTGAACGGAATTACCGAAGAGAGGACGTTCAAAATTGAGCAATACCTAACACATTACATTACTTACCTGGAATTGGAGGACTTACACCTACTATCGACGGGAATCAGCTCAGTCAACGTACCAAAACTGCGAGTGAGAATCTGAGAAAGTTGTAGCAGCGTTACTGTAAACTTTTCTTCACACTTTAAAAGTGAACTAATTCTTCCTTTTTTATTATATTTCGCACTTTAAAAGCGAATCCTTAATTTATTCTTATATTAACTTCGCACTTTAAGAGCAAACTCATTACTTATTTCATTTCGTTACATAGCTACCTACCCATCTCGTACTTTAAAAGCGATCATTAATAATCTCCTTTCACTTACTTATATCATATCTATATTCTAGGACATTTCAGTACAATTGCTTATTGGCTTATCCAGTGTAAATTAAAAGTGAGAAATACTTTGGTATTTAATTATTTTTTCTTTCTAATTTCCAACAAATAAAATCATTGCGTCTCGAAGCTTTAGGCCCTATCAGCTGTACATTAACTGTGTTAAATAATTCCTAATAATACTTAGTTGTTAATTGTGCATATTCCAGCCAGCTGACTGCTTTGTATCGGCGGCCGTGACCTTGAAGCGCCCGCCGCTCGGTAACTTGCATCTCCGCTGCATGCCTTGCACTTGCGATTCTTGACGCACCCTCACTTCACTGCATAAAAATAAAATTTTAAGTATTTTTCACTAAATTTTACGTAAATCACATAATTTTAGCTTAATCACACCTACACTTTTAACTTATAAACTTTCATAGGTGACTTTTGTGTGCACTGCTGTGCATTTGAACATTATGGATTCGAAGGTTTTAATGAAACAAAGGGCTACGCATAAAACTAAAGTCACTCAATTCATTACTTATTTAGACAGTCTTAAATGCTGTCCAAAGTTAAGTCCACTTCAAATCGGCGAACTTAACATAAGGTTATCAAAAATGGAGGAACTGTATTCAGATTACGATAATGTTCAGTCTGATATAGAAAACGTTTGTGAAATTCCAGATGATCAATATAAAGACCGCGAAGGTTTCGAGTCGAGGTACTTTGGAGTGATCGCGCTCGCGCGGGACGTGTTGGCGAGGAACCAGGCGTCAGCGGGAGCGGACGCGACCGCGACTTCATTTGCAGGGTCTGTCTCAGGTTCTGGTATTGCACACCAAGGTGGGCCTAAACTTAAACTACCTACTATACATTTACCTACCTTTTCGGGTCAATATCAGGACTGGCTGGAATTTCATGACACGTTCAGCTCTCTTATTCACTTGGACCAATCCATACCTAAAATAAACAAACTGCATTACTTACGCGCTGCGTTAAAAGACAGTGCCGCGTTAATTGTCCGGTCACTTGATTTTTCCGCAGAAAATTACGACATAGCTTGGGATTTGCTTTGCGACAGGTTCAATAATAAAAGGCTTCTTGTCAATAATCACATTCAAGCTATTTTTAACATTGAAACAGTGACTAAGGAGTCATCCAAATCGTTGCGTAATATTATTGACACTGTCAAAAGAAATCTTCGAGCATTAAAAACACTTAAATTACCAACGGAGCATTGGGATATGCTCATTATATACATTGTCTCGAATAAATTAGATTCCATAACTACTCGTGAATGGGAAACATATCGCAACACACTTAATGAGCTACCTTCCCTTGAACAACTATTAACTTTCATGAAAAATCGATCTGATTTATTGGAAACGATGGAAGACGTTCACTCTAAGCGTAGACACAGTGACGTCATGCACAACCGCCATAAGTCATTCGTGGTCAATCCTCAATCGCCTCCGCCGGAGCGACAATATGTTTGTCCGTTATGCAAAAATAACCATGCAATTTACCGTTGCACAAAGTTTAGGTCATTATCAGTTGAAGCTAAAATGCAAAAGGCAAAATCGCTTAAATTGTGTTTGAACTGCTTGCGTCAAGGTCATAGCGTTAATTCATGTAGACTTGGCCCATGCCGCGTATGCACTAAACCGCTAAATAGTTTATTACATGTTCATGACTCACCTGCTGCGACGACGCCTATTCCTCAAAACAATGTAGTTTTGTACGCTGCACCGCCGCAGCATGAGACACATGTGCCTGAAGCTCAACTTAATTTGGACAATATTTCGCAACATAACATCTCGCTGTCAGCTGTTCATAACGGCTTTGTACTTTTGTCCACTGCTTTAGTCCAAGTGCAGGATCGAGATGGACAAAGACATACCGTGCGAGCGTTACTTGATAACGGCAGCACGGCATGCTTCATTACTGAAAAATTAATTGAAAAACTTAAATTATCAACCGCTTCGACCTCGTCGTTAGTTGAAGGGTTAAATGCTCAAACATCTAAATTATCGAAACAATGTAATATTACAATATCATCGCTCATTAATTCCTATAACATAAATACAAAATGTTTTGTGGTACCGCGTATTACGCAACATTTGCCCACTGTGCAAATAAATAAATCATTATTAAAAATACCTAAACATATTTCTTTAGCCGATCCTACATTCAATATACCTTCTGAGGTAGATATTCTTCTAGGAGCTGACATATTCTGGAGCGTGCTAAATTCACAGAACATTTCATTAGGGAAAAATATGCCGACTTTAAGTAACACTAAATTCGGTTGGCTTATTTCCGGTCTTATTCAAGTAAACAATAATTTAAATACAGTCCATTGCAACCACGCGATTATTAGTCACGACGAACAGCTGGATAATCAATTAAAACAGTTTTTTGAACATGAAAATGTTTCAGTACATAAACAGATTTCAAAGGAAGAGCAACTATGTGAAGATAGTTACGTTAATAACACGATCCGACAATCAGATGGTCGTTTCGTAGTTACTATTCCTTTGAAACAATCTCCTAATAAATTAGGTGACTCATTCGAGCGGGCTATGTATAGGTTTTTATCTTTAGAACGTAGGTTTAATAAAGACACGTTATTTATGTTACATAATACTGCAAATTTATGCAGGAATAATTAAACAATTAAAACTCAGTCAATTTTATTTACAAAAATGGTATTCAAACTACCCACAAATTATAAATAAAACCTTACTTACCACAGACAATGATATTCATAACGGATTACTTATTCTCAGCAATAATGAGTAAGATTAAGTCGTCGTTTAGGTTGAACATATCCAGTTATACATATCGGTGCGATTCCACGATCGTTCTAGGCTGGATCAATTCCTCAAAGGCTCATTTACTTAAACCCTATGTCTTTAACAGAATACAGGAAATTCTTGACAGGTCCGAGTCATCCGCCTGGCGCTACGTGCCGACTGACATGAATCTAGCCAGTGATGTCGGTTCGCGCGGTGTTTACGCTAAATGCCTACATAGTTGTGACTTATGGTGGACCGGACCATCGTTTCTGTTACAAGACAAAGGGGCATGACCTATACAACCTAAATATATTAAAAACATTGATTTGCCAGAATTTAAACTTCAGTGTAATGTTTGTACCAAACAAACAAATTATGTTACTAATATATTTCCGATTTTTATACTTAAAGCGTTTCTCAAACTACTGGAAATTACAACAAGTTATTGCTTATGTTCAACGTTTTTTATTTTAATTAATGTAATTCAAAAAATAAACTTACTGGCTATCTAACAATTTAAGAATTGAACTCGGCATTAAACTCTTTATGTAGATTCTCACAGCGAGAAACCTTTTTACACGAGTACTTAACATTAAAACAAAATAAATCATTATCAACAAAAAATCAATTAAATAATTTAAATCCATTTTTTAATAGAACAGACGCTCTCTTACGAGTCGGAGGCCGGCTGAAAAATTCCTTTTATTACTTTGACACCAAGCATCCTATCTTACTGCATTATTCACATTACGTCACAATTCTTTTATATAATTATCATCACATAATGATGCTGGACCTGTCATGATGTTGAATCGAAAGGGTAGAGGTAGTAGTCTAATTAAGGCCTATCTCTGTATTTTTATTTGCTTGGCTTGGCCGTTAGAGCAGTGCATATCGAACTTGTGACCGACCTGAGCAGCGAAACTATCTTGTCTGCATTATGCAGGTTCATAGCTCGCAGGGGAAAACCTACCAACATCTTTTCCGACAACGGGCGATGTTCTGTAGGTGCATGTAAAGAACTTTCCAATTATAGATAAATTTTAAGTTATCATCTGCATATAGTCCTCATTTTAATAGCTTAGCCGAGGGTGCAGTCAAGTCATTTAAACACCACTTAAAACGCACACTTTCAACAGCTAATTTAACCTACGAGGAGTTTAATACAGTTCTCGTACAGATAGTGGGTATTTTAGACTTCAGAGCTCTCACACCCCTATCTTCAGATCCTACGGATCTCACGGCTTTAACGCCGTCTCATTTTTTAATCGGACGCACCATAACGTTGCTTCCAACTTCTCAGATTAAGGACACTGCAGCTATCCACACGTTGTCCCGCTACATGCGGACGCAGCAACTGAAGACCCATTTCTGGAACA
Organism: Archips xylosteana; assembly: GCA_947563465.1. Lineage (NCBI taxonomy): Eukaryota > Metazoa > Arthropoda > Insecta > Lepidoptera > Tortricidae > Archips > Archips xylosteana. The sequence goes on from OX387358.1 coordinate 17,392,143, forward strand.
GATTTTATAACGAATACGTTTCAGAACTGCAAAAGCGCCAGAAATGGAACAAAGATCGAGGACAAATTCAACTTGGCGAAATGGTCCTGGTGAAAGACGACCGGGTTCCTCCTAACCAATGGCTGCTGGGACGTGTGACATGCCTTTACCCCGGCTCCGACGGCGTGACCCGTGTGGGCGATGTACTCACCACTGCAGGGACACTTCGACGAGCCTTCAACCGTTTGTGCCCGCTCCCGATCATCGACAAACATCTCATTCCTGGGGCGGCAATATGTTGACGCCTTGCATGTGTGCACAAACAACACATGCATTCGACGTGCAAAAAAATTGGACTTTGGCCGCAGCCCCGCGACACCGGCGGCTGCCCTTCACTTTTTCTGATTTGCTCGACCGACGCATACACGCACCTCTGTATTTTAATAATTAATTAAAGACGTGTACATTTGAACGTGCATTATCCTTTTTTCAAAAACCGTTCACCGTTTGTCTTCAATAAGTCGCACCTGCCTTTACAGTTTCATTTCTCTACTGTTTTTTGTTATCCCACGCGAAGTTTGCTTCATCTTTCTTAACGAATTCACCGCCACCTGACTTCCACAGGTGCCACCGACGCATATGTGCGTTCAAACTGTATGAATAATTATGACAGCGGCACTGGGCGAAGTATATATGACGCATATATGAATAAAATCTAGCTGTTGCCCGCGAGTCCGTCCGCGAAGAATAAGGGTATAAAAATTAGCCTACGACCTATTCTCAGACCTACCGAATACAGAGAAAAAGTTTCATAAAAATCGGTCAAGCCGTTTCGGTGGAGTTTGATAAAAAACACCGTGACACGAGATTTTTATATATTAGACTAGCTGTTGCTCGCGACTCCGTCCGCGAAGAATGGGGGGGGATAAAAAATAGCCTACGACCGAGTGTAGAGAAAAAAGTTTCATAAAAATCGGCCAAGCCGTTTCGGAGGAGTTCGGTAACAAACACCGTGACCCGAGATTTTTATATATTAGATAACTAAGATATAATGGACAAAATGTTTTAAAAAACATAAACAATAAGATAAAAAATAAATTTAATTGTACTTTAATGTGAAATCTATTGTAAAAGGAACTAAAAACTGAATGAACAAGTATGTTGTGTTGTTTAGTATATTTTATTCACACTTCTAAATATCAGAGCACAATATAAATCATTAGTTAAATTATGTATACTTATATACAAACGAATAATGCTACAAAAATGTTGAGCGAAACAGCACACTGGGTCGACGGATAATTTATTTGCATGGCGAAGAAACATAGTCAAAAGTCGAGGTTGAACCCAAGGCCGAACCTAACTCTTCGCTGTCGGTCTATGAGGGTACTGGCTACCAGGCGTACTACTCGTATCTCGTTCGGTGGCTCATGAATCAGTACATCTTTCTGCAGGGTGAAACCTCCGCAGCGCTGCGAATCGACGAATATTTTCACATCACACCCGTTCATGTAAGTTTTATGAAGCGCAATGCCGACCGTCGTTGGCGCCTTGGAGGTTTCGTTTATGATTGATGCTATCCGTAAGTTCGGTGACAACTGCTTGAAGAGACACACTTGGAAACCGACGCGGCTGAGTGTGGATGACAGCGTGAAGGTGGGCTTCTCGTACCTCGCGCTGAATGACCACTCCGGGCTAGGGGGGTAAGCCAGCGGCCGCATACCCAACTCGGTGCCAACGTATACCTCCGGCAGCAACTTGTACACAAAATGCGATATCACCCGTACAGTGCTCGGGTCCACGTCTCGCATCGTGCAAGATATCGATCCGACTGAATTCTCATTACTCTTTTCGAGAACGATCTCATTTTCTGACGAAATCAAATCTCTTATCTTTGAAACCAGTCGCATCTCGTAGCCGCCGTCGATAACTTCGTTGTAGGTCGCCGTCGCCGAACCCGTCCAATCTAGCACTAGCCCGTCGTGAGACGCTTTCGGCTCCGTCTCCTTGGCGATCAGATCGGTAAAGCATCTGTATGATTCCTTTGGTCTCCCTAAGCTGTATTGCTGCACCAGCTTCACCTTGTCCAGGACCTCCCGCAGCACGACCAGCTTTGTGCCGATGAAACACAACGGGAAGACACTTTTGGCTTCTGTGTGGACGTCTACCAGTCTGGTCAGTTTCGGTTTTTCTGGCTCGATCACAATGAAATCCTTTTTTTTGGGCAGTAGCTTGTGTAAACTGGCGACGAAGCTGCTGACTTCATTCTTGAACGTTTGTTCATTGAGGTCCATTTTATTTTGTTGATTTTTGATGTTTTATGTGACGGGTGGCAGGTTAAACGTCATTGACCTGTCTGCTGGTATTTTTAAATAGTGCGGCGGCGAGCTGCGCGCGGCCAGTCTCGTACTGCAAGGAGTATTAATAACTCGTAATGCTATTGATATCGTGGAAAGTATCGTGGAGGTTTATTTCTGTGCGTTGTTACGTGTTGTTGCACTATTCATTGTATTGCTTTTTGCGGCTTGTGTGGGACATAGTATGAAAATAAAAGTGTAAATCGTGCTACGTTAGGGGACCGGGCACTTCATAACCGCAACCCAATGTTATTTAAATTTGTCTGCGTCTCGGTGTCTGCAGCGTAATGTAGCGGCCACCTGCGCCCTCCCGAGGGACCAACCCTTTTTTCAAATTGCAATTTATGTTTATCGAGACCCGAGGAAAAACAAAGCATTACAAGGCACAATTCAATCTCTTAGCTGATCCTGTTTGCATGGGATGGAATCGAAATTTACAGTTCACTGGGAAATATAATTTGAATGAAGTCTTTTTTGGATTTTTATTCAAATGAGCCCGCTAAGCCGGGCGGGCCGAATTATTTTAAAGGAAATGTTGAGCTGGATTTCCGCGATTAGAAAATATATTCGGAATTCTTGCTTAACACTTTTTCATTTCTCCGTTTTAGGAAATATCGGCTTGGCTGATCATTTTAATTAACAAATAATATCATAGTCCTTTCTAACAATAAGCTTTTACGATGTTAAGAAAACAAATAAATAACTATTATATTATATGATTTGAGTTAAGGCGTAGGCAATAATTTATAATGGGCTGAAATACACTTTAAACATGAAACTACCGTGAGACTCGTTGAAGACAATAGGGATGTTTCCTAGGTAAAAAAATAATAATTCTTATTAGTCCGTATTTTACATTATCAAAAAATATTAGACACGTAATTTTTCTTTTGACAATTAAACAAAAAATGACGAAGATATGGCGCGTTGAAGTTCCGCGTGACGTCACTAGTTCCTAAAACGCTCATACAAAGTGTAGGAACAAGTGACGTCACGCGAAACTTCAACGCGCCATATCTTCGTAATTTTTTGTTTAATTGACAAAATAAAAAATACGTGTCCAATATTTTTTGATAATCTAAAAGACTGACTAGTTAGGAAAGTAACCAATCGTGCCGTATTAATGGCCTGTGTAGTACGAGTATTTCAACACTAGCTATGAATGTAAGGGATATATACAGTTATATATAGTTATTAGTAAAAGTAACGAAATATTTGGTACCCGTATGTACTCGTTACTTTATCAACCAGTACTCGTTACTATCGTATCGTTACTCGTATCGTTACTTTTGATACGACTATGAAGCAGTATGCTTAGTATAAGTTTTATTTCACCAAATGCTTCTCGATCGCGTTTACGTAAAAAAATCAATTACTATGGAAACATGGACGCGCGCATGCGGAGGCGCTGTCCATGTTTCCATAGTAATTGATTTTTTTACGTAAACGGGATCGAGAAGTATTTCGTGAAGTAAAACTTATACTAAGCATACTGGAACACCGCTTCTCGTCACCGTACGGTATAACGTCGTTCGTACGTACTTTATACAAAGCAAAACCTAACCGTATCGTATCGTCGGTCTAGATGTAACGCCCCGTAACTTGTATTTTTTTAATGCAGAATAGATAAAATAGATCGTAATATTCTAAGTGTTCTAAATACCTATTCAACTAACGAAAATCTGTATTATTTCTACTTACCTACTTTGTGTTTTATTTGAGTGAGTAATATAATTTATGTTTTTTTTCCAGCTTTAGAATTTCTTCGTACTGAAATAAGTCTCTGCATTAATCTGCAAACTCTACCATTGACAATTAAATATCATTTCATGCAATAGGTAATTAAAAAAACGACATACTTATACTGGGTGCCGCCCATAAGTGAATCAATAAAATTTAAACGATGATTCCTTAGCATATTCAAAGTTACCTTGACCTACTCCTAATGCGCCAAAATGCTTAATCTCAGAAAAATAGTAATTTAAAGTTACAATGCATAATCAATGAATTTCATCATTGTGCTTAATCGTAAAGTAATCGCGGTTTTATAATACAACGCACGATACGATAGGCGAACCGTTTCAGCTCACGCCTTAAACGCTAGATTCGCGTCATACATTCCTGCAGTTGTATCTGTTCGCATATGGTTCGCATAATCTGTGGTATAATTATCATCTGTCAGTACCATGTCAGTACGACCACGACCACAGAGTACAACCGATACGCATACGGGTTATACGGGTAACGAGACGTATTCGTGAGTAACGATTCGTTACTTCAAATCAGATGAAATACTCGTTACTCGGTAACGAATACATACGGTTTGCCACATGCCTAAGTTATTTGAAAATACTTAGACCATATTTTTGCCAGTGACGTGTAACATTTGGCATCATTAATAGTATTTTATGAACTTACTCGTATAATGACTTCTTCGTAAAACGTGTTTTTATAATACAGTAGGGTTGGACTGTACGGTTATTCTCTGACGCGCGAGGGCCTGCTATCGCATTCGCTATTTCTTTCTGTCAAACCGTATAAGATGGTGACAGAAAGAGACGGTGTATGTAACTCTATGAGCGGCCATGTGTCAGACAATATAGCCTCTGATGTAGTACCGGTTCTAAGGAATTTTTATCAAAAGCGTTTGCTTCAACTAAATGACAATTTTTAGTTCCAAGATAAACATCACTTAAAATTACATCAATTCAATTATTTTGAATAACTTAGACTTTGTGGTGAACAATAAAATTCGCAGCTAAAAATGGCCGTCAGTTTGAACCAATAAAATTCAATAATTATTTTCCGATTAACGACAAAGCCATTCAAGTGAAAACAAACGGTTTATACAGTTTATAGGTAATAAACAGTAGAGGGTTAGCAAATGTAAAGAGTACTCGAGCCGAGTCGTAAATGGCACATTGTTTCACTAGCTCGCATCTGACTTAACTGTTGTTGATAAAACTGGTCTTACCGCCCTAGGGAGTAAAGTTGATATTAACGGGGAACAGAGGGTTTACGTACGATTTTGCGAAGGTTACTCGTAAAGAGGCAGTTCACTGGAATTTTATTGCCTTCACTGCTGAATGGCTATCGGATTCGGCTGAGCTGTTATGTATCCTTGATCGGGTCTTAGTAAGAGTTTGTTTCTAAAATTGTAAGTTATTTCATTTATTTTTAACGGTCTTTTTGTGAACTAGAAGGGGCCATGACAATGAACGTTGTTAGTTTTTATTTAAAGCTTGCGAGTTTTAATAATTCCCTTAAAAACTTTTCAACGGCGTTAGTAATATTTTTAAAATTTTTTTTTTTTCACAGATTAAAAACTACAAGACCAGAGATTAAAACAGGCCGCTTTTTATTCTGAAAAAGTACAAAAGTTCCTGCGGGATTCAGATAGAGTTGCGGACGACAGTTAGTCCATAATAAACGTATGTTTGATGACCATAAAGTGTCCGCCATTGATAAGTACTCGTTTACAAGCCGTGTTAAGCACTTCGCAAACGTGTTCGAGTCCGAACTGAGCAGTCGACGTAGATAAGGCACGATTCGGACCCGTCATTTCGCTCGCCGATTCAAGGGCGGACTCCTATTCCACTTGATACACAGTTTGCCACAAAAGAGCAGAAATTAAACGAAAGAAACAATTTATGAGTAACTGCCACGAAGAAAGAAAATAGGAGTCACTTTGTGATATTTTTTATCAGAATAAGTGCATCAACAAGAAGAAGAATAAGCATCTTTCGGCTGAAATAATGATGATGATTCTGCCTGTCTCTTCTGTATAAATTTGCTGCCTAAGTTCTTCAAAAAAAATTTTAACTGTGGTTTTATGTACGGTCAAGTGCAAAAATAAGTATCGATTTAATCCTCCCATCGTTATATACCTATACCTTAATTCGACGACATAAGAGCTATGGGACATATTTATGAGCAAGTTGTGTGCACCCATATTTTTACACTTGACTGTACCTACCTAACCGGCTAATACTCGTATATTGTAATTTATCAATTGTCAATTTATTTTATAACCGAATCAGGCCACCACGTGACAGGCATAGCCTAGTGAGGGCAGCAGGATAACCAGTGAATGCTAATAAGGTTTTCTTTAAATAAAATATTTTTTTTATATTTTTTTAAGGCGATTGAAACAGTTCATTTTGCGCTAATCGATTTTAGGTATTCTATGCACTCGTGTATGTGTGCGCGAGAGCGGCTAGAAACAAAGCCGTGCGTAAGCGCACGCGTCACGAGTTCCCCGTCCGATAGCCGAAGGAGAACTAAAGCAGCATTCACGCGGACATAATGGGAACCCGATGGCTCAAGATAGGTCGGTTAGACTACGCGTGTATTTAGGTATTTTCATCGTATTACTAAAACAAATACACATTTTAAAAATGTAGCAACACTACGCCCTAGAAAACATCTTGTTTATTAACATTCAGAAAGTCATGACCTGCCGTGCAGTATTTACGTCGTACTACGAATTTATTTTATTTTTTAGAGACGACTTTGGATTTTTTTTCTATCGAGCAAACTAAAAGTATAATCGTGTCTCGAAAAACACTGGACGTCAGGTCCGAGTGAATTCTCAAATATCTTACACATGAACTTCAGAACTAAAGCTGTGCTAGTAATGATACAGCAAGAGCAAGGGATTAAATGAATGCAATAAATGCGCCAAAAGCTCGATAGGGCCTTAAGTAGTATGGGCCTTAGATACTATATAGACTTAACCTCTTACCTCTTTTATGCCCCCAATACAGAAGATTGGAATTAACAATTTAATCCATCTCGATGTTCACATTTTGTTTTGTTTTCTTTTTTTTTGTGTAATTAGGCTAGTTTTATATTTTTTTATATCTGTTTTGCGTAAGTTGTTTTGTATTAAGAGGGTACGATGCGCACCATTTCTCCATACAAACGTAATCCCCTGTTTCCTCCCTGGATAATGGCTTTAGAGCCAAATTTTTTTTACTGTGTAATCGGTATATACCACAGCTATGCCCCTAGGTTTCGTTTTTTTCCATATTTCAATTAACATAAGAAATATGAGCTTTCAAAAACTGAAAAAATTGCCCAATTTCAAAGTCATTTTCAGACACTCATCAGAAAAGAATCCCTCATATAAACAAAAAAAGGAAAACATAGGGGCATAGCTAAATCTATCCTCTAATTATATTTGAAAAAAATAATTTTATTGGTCCAGTTTTCGAGAAGAAAACAGGGGATTACGAAATGCTGTTTTGATCAATTTTACGCGCCTAATAACGGTCTGAGCTGCAGTTGTCCCGCTCTCGCTGTACTGACACGGAGGGGTTCGGGCGAGACAGCGACATTTCATTAAAATACCTATTTCTCAAAAGTCTCTCAGCCATCGTACCCTCTTAATCTCTCAATCACAGGAACCATGTCGTGCGCACGGTCTTTTTTAGGTTATGTATCTGTCGTTTGTTCTGTTCGCCGCCAGACAGCGCTGCTCGTTGCAGTCGCAACGGCTGCGTTCTGCATACCGCGTTAGGCCGTGTTGCACGGCAGGGTTTCTGTGGCTGATAAAAATGGTCTCGCCGGAAGATCAGCGCTGGCTCCACCCCAGGAGTCCGCATTTATGCTGAGGCGGGACCTTTTTCGTACACTTTTTCATATATTATTTTATTTTTATTTTATTGTTTTTTTATATTTTAAAATTGTATTGTCTTAATAGTTGTGTTTTTTTTGTTTTTTTTTTTATTTTAGTGTGTGCGAAATAAAATTTTTTCATTCATTCATTCATTCATTCAAGTCTCAGTGTAGACACTGTCACTTCTTCATTGAACACCGCCTTATCCCGTTAATTTAACTTAAACAATAAACCCGCAGCTGATGCTAGTATTAATCCTCTAGCATCACGTTTAATTCCTAGATTTATAGCCCCTTAATCTTGTTTAGTCAAAACTGGGTTAAACCGGTGTTTTGGCGGTTTAATTAAATTAATTATAATTATTCGTAAACCTTGCCGAATGGCGGCCACCTGCCACGTTATTTTAACGTGTAAATGAAATTTTGTGTATTTAAGAAGCGACGTTAGTCTAGTGGTGGTCTCTCATGCAGAGGGGTAGTAGAGGATTAAAGGCCGGCGCGGATTGTAACAAATGAAACTGTAAGAAAGATGGCGCACTAGATGCGTACATGGTGTGCCATCTTTCTTACAGTTTCATTCATTACAACGGGTGCGTGATACACACACGCATCTGGTCTGCACCGGGCTTAACTCGGTCTAGATTTTATTATGACATTGAACTTATGGCACATTTCGATATGGTAGGTTTGGATTCCCTTTCCACTAGAGTTGTGCTATAGGTAACGCCACCAGAGTTGAGGCCACGCACACAACCACATCTCATGTAATGACAGCGGGATTTTGACGTTGTGTTGTCGTTAAACGTCAACACAACGTTAAAATCCCGCTGTCATTACATAGATGTGGTTGTGTGCGTGGCCTCAACTCTGGTGGCGTTACCTCTATGCGACGTTGATGGATACGTTTGATAATCACCAATCATATTCATTGGTCCACATGCATAGCACCGGTGGCAACGGTTTCAACTCAGCTATGAATTTTTATATAAAAAGATGCATAAGAAGTACAATCACAAAATACAATTCAAAAAATGCTGTCAGTCAAACATATCGTCCCGGATCGTATCCGGCTCAAAAAACCCAAAACACTAGCCGCAATGCCACGTTGAACCGCGATGGACAACCTTTGCACCAGAAGCGACCCAGAGCGAAGGTCAAGACATCTCTCACGAAGACGGCGCCCCACTTCTTTAAAAAAAAAGCTTTGCCTCGGAACCCCAACAACCAATCGTGTCCACTGCAAGTGGAAAACTCCCATAAGCTATAACCAAAATTGTTTATATCATGCTGTCTCTTCCAATCCTTAATATTTCACTGAAACAATGTCTGTCGTTGACTAAATTCTGATTTAACCATAAACACACCATTAAAATTCACAGCACGTCATCTAAATAGCCATTTACAGCGATCTGAAAACAAATACGCGGGAAACTGCCATTGCCATCATCCGTGGCCGTTACAGGGCTACAGGGTTGCCTTGTTTAAGTGAAATTTTACCGAAAATAGAAGAGCAGAAAAAAGAATCGTGTAAAAAATACTTACCATCAGCCGGTGAATATCCGCAGTCGAACAAAGGTCTCGCCCACAATTAATTAATTGAATCAGGCGTTACTTTAATAAAAAATAAAAATCATTTTATTTCGGAAAGCGGGTTCTATATACATATAATGTTAGTGACAAAATATCTTACAACTAGGTTAGTAAACATGTAAATTGAAAATAATGGGAAGACGCGAAAAAAGGCACTTCCATCACTTCTTTCGTTTTACGTGAAGGTCTGTAAATCTCCTGAGGATGAATGAATCCCATCTCCCTGCTATCATTACACGACTATGGCAAAGCCAAAAGGAAGTGTAATGATTTTAGCAGTCTTTTTTAGGATGCCGTTGGAGCTCCCCCACATTCGCAACACCATCGATGATGTTTTTTTACGTAAAATGGCATAGAAATCATCTATGCCTTCATCTGCGAACATGCCCAAGGCGCTACAGAATCTAGGGAGCCTCATAAGCATCCTGAGAATGTTATTATATTGGACTCTCAGGGAGTCGTAGGACCTCAGCTTGAAACTTGACTTTGCGGAGATCCATATCAATGAACTGAAACAATTACTTTGCTCACCCGCGACCTTATGATAGCTAACGTTTATGCAAGAAGAGTGTACACAAATCAGACAAACCCAAGTGGTGGTAGGTGTGGTAATTGTGTGATTGTGTTCATACAGTGTAGAGGTTGAGGAACTGCATTGCATGAACACACATTTCATACAAGATACGGATAAGGTCGCGGGTGAGCAGAATAATTGTTTCAGTTCATTAATGGCAACTTGCCGCCTACATCTACAGGTGGTTGGGAACTCTGAGATATCGGTGATCCTAGTGGGAGGCCTGCCAACGTTGCGTCTTCCGGCCATTGTCGCGCTCGAAAACCTTTTAAGCTAACGGGGCACCTAACAAACAAATTAGTAGGCAATTTACTAAATCTAAATACATGAAACAATTTATTATCTAATATTGTTTATCGTACATTTAAAATATCTAAATTTTATAGTAGCTGCAGTCGGGACATTTCCCAATACAGCGCTCTTTTTCAGTTTTATCTTTATTATTTATTTATTGAATTAGACTACGTCGGTTATTATTTTGCCTATTTAGCGACCCGCTAGTAGCTAAAAATCTATTCTGTAATTTTAATTATCTTTTAAAAAATAATGTGGTATATGGTACCGAAATGAGGAGTAACTTTCGTTATAATAATGCCAATTGGCCGTGACAATCTAGTTTTTGAAGTTTGCGTTGTCATCAGTAGGCAGGTACATACTAATGGTTTGCGCTATACTAGTTCTCACATGCACGGGCCCAGTCTAAAGTAGATAATACTTAATAATTTAATGAAATAGTAGTAAAAATAAAAATATAACGTTTTTTTATTGTACATTCTGGCTTTTTTTATCACGAGTGGTCACCCTATAGCTGCAACGATTATTTTTCACGTCGACCGACGAAAAAGAACATCGTGATGTTTTACAGGCGATATGGATATGGGGTTTGTAAATAAAAAGCGATAGAGTTCGATTGCACGAATATGCGATAGCAGCTGCAATTTATCTCCTGTCTATAGTTTACTTAGGTACCTACGTAACAAAATATTTCTATTTATTTTCGTCACAACCTCGAGAACGACTTTACCGATTTTATTCATCTTTTTAGGGTTCCGCAGTCAAACGGAATCCTTATAGTTTTGTTTGCCATGTCTCTGTCCGTCCGTCCGCGGCTTAGCTAAGATACTATTTGTGCTAGAAAGCTGTAATTTTGAATGGATGTGTATAGTAATTACCCCGATGAAGTGCAAGAATAAAATGTAGAAAAAAAAATTTTTTAGGGTATGTCCCATAGACTTACGTCTTACTTAAATTGGGATAAAAATGAAAAACAAATAACTTTTTGTCAAGTTTTTTGCAGTGCAATCTTTTCGGCAACGATGGTGTCTCCGAATGCGCTGGTCGTATAAACAAGTGACACGTAAATAAATTAAAAAATTTAAGAACCCCCAACGCAATTGATCACACATTATGTTTGAAAATAAAGTAAATGCCCATAATGCGTCTAAGATCGCAGCTAGCAAAAGAGCTGATAACTTTTCTAATAATTTTGATGAAACATGTCTAAGAAACATCACAAAGATGCTTTAAAATAAATAAAAAACCGCATCCAAATCAGTTCTCCCGTTTAAGAGCTAAGATGCCACAGATGGGCACAAAGACATAGACACACGTAGCGGTCTAACTTATAACACCTCTCTTTTTGTATCGGGAGTTAAAGAGCCCTTTGCGACCTACTTACAGAACACGTTTTGATTTTTTACAAAGCACTTACCCTGTGTGCTCCATCTTCCAATATAAAACAAGGTAACTGCCCTGGTTTCCGGTCAGAGCGCTTTAATTCCCGTTCCGTACCATAAAACAACGGTTACCCGACGTGGAGCCCGTTAGGTCCTTGAGGAGTCGCTTAGGGTTCCTTGGTGAGCGAAGCTTTGCATCCTGCACTCAAAACACGTCAATCCTACTAATATTATACACGAGAAGATGTTTGGTACTAGATCTCGCAATAGGGCCAATTTTTATTTTGTTGCATGTTTTGACTTTTTTTTACTAAGAAAATTACAAGTATTTAAGTGATTTCTGTTCAGAATCACAAACTTTTTCGATCCTACTAGAAAAATCCTTAGGCATATACCTAAAGTGTATGAAAAATGGTAATTAAAGGAGAAAAAAACTTGAGGGTCTTTTGTCCTCTTGGTAGGATCGAAAAACCACGTGATTCTGAGTAGAAATCACATGAAAATTTAAATTAAAAAAAAGTCAAAACATACAACACAAAAAAAATTGGCCCAATGACGGCCGCCGGTTTTACGTATTTAGATGAAACTTGACGTATAGATAGGTTAGGTACTCAAAGATACATTCCCGTGATAATATTTCAAAGCGCAGTTCAAAAACGTCGACGTACCTCGGCTTGCATTTTTTTGTCTCAATAAATAACGTTCTTGTTAAGTGGTAATTTCATGTTTCTATGACAATAAAGAGTTATACATACTCACATACATACTTCCTTTATTTTCCCCCTTGGAGCCCTTACTAACAATTTCCAAACGAGCTTGACCGCCCTTTACCTATAAAGGGGCACGGGCCATTTAAGCCAAGCCTGCACTACGGTGATATAAAAGAGGGGGTTATGAAAAATCTGCAGAAGTCATATCGCTGTATTACAGGCGTTTTCAGGGTTTCAGTCGTTCCCATTTAACGCTCATTATCTCGGTTTGGAGAATTTATTGCCTAAAAAGCCCTAATGATGCAAATAGGCAGCGCATAAAACCACGTTTAGCTGAACTCCAGGTTAATTTTATGGTCGTATAACTAAGAACCTTAAGAAGGGGACGCAATATTCATAAACCTCCAATCTTTTACTTTCCTATTCATACTCAACTTCTCAGATCAGAGGAAAAAAAACTGGTTTAGTTTTTTTTTTTTTAAAGTTCTTTCCGCCAGGAAAAGGCAAAGGTTAGGAACCATACAGCCAAATTTTGGTTATGTATTTAAGGTCAACCGAAGCATCTTCGTCGCCGTCGCGCGCATACGCCCCGCCCCGCGTTCGGTCCGTGGAAGCCTTGAATGTTTGAATATTCGGATTTTGTACGTCACTGTAATTAGAAAGTGATAATTATAAGTCCCATTTAGTATATAGTAGATTGTTCAACAAGGGGCTAAAACAAGCCATAATGACACGAGATATTTAGCCACCCGAGCGATAGCGAGGGAGGCTATAATTCGAGTTGTCATTATGGTAGTTTAGTCCCGCGTTAAACACTCTACTTTTCACTTTGAATGCGAGGAAAAAAACGACGTACAAAATTACTTTTTTACAACGTATGCTCAATACGAGCAATGGACATCTGTTCAAAATTCAAATAGCAAAAAAAAATACCGCTGTCTTTTCTTTTCTTTTATATTTTTTTGTAAAGTGACGCTTTAAATGCTTGCATAATTAGCCAACAGATTCTAAATTAAAGACTATGTTAAAACTAATTGGACTATGCATGTAAGAATGATAATTGTTCATTCATTAGAATCGGCAAATAAATTAACCTAATTGATCTAAGTTCACACACAAAATATATTGTTAACTGAAACACTTACCCGTGAATGAAGAAACGACTTTTTAAGTTTATTTTCTATATGCCAATTCTTTGTTAAATTATATCTAATTATACTTTCTATTTACTATTAAATGCAACTGACATCGCATTATTTTGAAGTCACGCCATATTAACTTTCAAACGTGACTGCTCTATCTACCGTACACTCCAGCACTGCTTTGCCGACAGTGCGGATTGCTATTTTATCGACAGAGCAGGGAACTGCTTTGCCGACAGCGTTTTTAAAAAAGAAACAAATTAAAAAACACCTAAGCTAAAGGAAATCTTTCTTTACATGCAAAATAAAACGAATTCATCTTTAATATTTTATAATTAAATAGATTAATATTCGTAATTATTCAATGTGTTTCACGAAATTATTATTTTTTAAATATTTTTTATACAGTTGTCATTTTGAGGTTATTTCCACGCCCTAAAGGCTTCCACAGACCGAAGCGCAGGGCGCTACAGTGCGTCCGCAGCGCGCTTCGGTCTGTGGAAAGCTTTAAAATTGTCTATACCCAGTTACTGAAAATGGCGATAATCCTCCATTCACAAACACCGTGATTGGCAGTTTAGGGGTCTCCATATTCAATTAAAAAAATTTTACTTTAATCCCTAGAGATCAAAAAAGAGCTTTAGTCCCGATATGCAGAGACTAAAGTAACATTTTAAGAGCATGAGAAGTGAAAATAATATTAGTGTTAGATATAGAATAAGAACCATTGTAAATATCTACTGTAATTGCCTTTGTAAAAACTGTTGCTATCAATAATTAAATCAGCCCAATATCCTCCGACGTTACTTGTATCAGCCACTTAGCGCTTCCCACTCAGTACAGGAAGTTTTATGATCACAGGCATTACAGACGCTTTTCTCTATTGCGTGACATACACCAACCAACCAACCCAACTTGACCAGCATCTGGCCCAAAAGTACCGATCGAGCGAGCGAGTTTTATTATTGATCGTTTCTGTAACTTTTTTTTATTGTTGACAGTATCACAATGTGGTCCGGTAAGAAACCGGAACCGGGAGCCCCTGGGGCTCCCACGGCCGAAGAGGAGATCAAAGTGGTGTTGGTGGGAGACACGCAGTGCGGGAAGACCTCTCTGGTGCAGAGGTTTGTGTCGGACACATTCATTGAGGTAAGCTTTGGTGCCTTTAGTAATCATTACTCATATCATATACATCATCACTCAAGAGGGCGATAGAGAGGGCTATGCTCTGAGTTTCTCTGCGGGATCACATTAGAAATATACTGTTTTTTAAATATACAACTCGTGCGTGATCACGGTCACTGCAATATGGCCTGAAGGTCGAGGTAAATAATGTTTGCGTGATAAGTCTCGTTTAGTGTAGTCACGTTGGAGATGATGAAATCCGCTTCGCACAAGAACTAGCATCGCCGACATAGCTCGGAGAATCGCCAGACTCTGGTGGCAGTGGGCTGGGCAGATCCCTCATAGAACTGATGCCAATGAAGTCAAAGGTCAACCAGTTCTTGAAAAAATAAGAAAAAATCCATACCACTTTTAATGGAGTCACATAATTACTTTTAATATTAGATATTTTCGTAAAAATGCCAGTTACCTATTACATAAAAACTACGTAACATGGATTTATTTTTTATTTTTTTCAGAACTTTCCATCTTGGCTCGCCCGGTACCCGGTTATCGTTGAGTCCTGAGCCTTATTTTCCTGTTAATTCGCTTTATAAATAAATAAATAAACAAATAAATAAGGCTCATCTCAAACTCAGCCTAAACCTCTCGCAAACCAGTGATTTTTGGCGATAGCAGTTCAAACCAAACCCAACCCAAACGATTGAATTACCGCTACCAAACCCGTGAAGGCCCGTTCCTGAATTTAGCCCCTGGGAAACCCTGTATAAAAACACAATACCTTATCTACCTAAACGGCAACAATAACACAAACAACCAATTGTTGTTATTCGTTGCCAACTTTGCATTAGCATAATAAAAGTTAAGAATACGGCACACCCGTTTACATACATCAGCTTACCAGCGCTTATTGCCAATTCGTGACCCGAAGTCCTTCGCGATGTTTTCCCAGCATGTTTGCCGTTATCCAGACATTGTTTACCAAACTCCCTAGAACAACATTCTGTCTTTAGCAGAACATCCGAGGGAAATATTGATTAAGCCTTGTCAATATAACTTTTTCGGCTGGGTCGTTACTGACACAAACTCTCAAGGTGTAAGCTGTGGTGTAAGCATATTAAAGAATGGAAAAATAAGTATGGAACCTAGCCTGCAGGTGCGAAGGGTACTAACAACCCAATTGGGTTGACTAAAAATTCGAAGGAAATCTTCCATTACTGCGATGCTTTTCAAGAAAAAGATGCAAAAATTTTCACGCTCCGTCACTGAGCCTGATCATCAATGATCACCAATCTTACTTCTTACTAATATTATAGTTTGTATGGGTGGATGTGTGAATGTTTGTTACTCTTTCACGCTAAAACGGTTTGACGGATTCTGATGAAATTTGGCACACAGATAGTTTATAACCTGGATTAACATATAAGATACTATTCATTCTGGAAAATTGAACAGTTTCCGCGTGATGGCGAACGAAATCTTCACAAACGGAGTTGCGGGCAAGAGCTAATAGAATTCTACGTATTAAGAAAACTAAACTGTAAAGGCTGGAGGAACCGAAATATTTTAAATAGTGCACAGTGCTAGTCTTGCGCAGGACACTTAAAAAGTAAACATAATGAATGTAAGCTCACTTCTTATTTGAGAACGAATTATCAAACTGGCTTTTTCAGGGTTTTTGAAGTTTGCTTCAAATTTATAAAATTAAGCTTGAACAACTTTCACTGGGCATGCATGCGGTTCGTATTGGATATGGAGGCCAATTTACCCAGCATTCTTTTAGGCAGGGGCGGACCATGTGTTCGGCCCTGGGCTCAATACTAGGTACTCAGGGACCTACCTAATTAAAGTAATTAATGAACTAATAATAATTAAAACTAAAAAAATACTCAAAATATTCTACCTATAGAGTGACAATACGGTACCTTCTACAGGTACTTACCAATACTTCGTTTTTTTTTTTAGCATTAGAAATAAGGTAAACAATCTTTTCGAGATTAGTTATGAAACCATATTTCCTTTCAAATTGTTACATATTAGCTATGACTTATTATTCAAAAGTGTTTTTCTTTCAATAAAAAGACACATCAAGATAGCTTTATCTTCTTTCTAATGCTAAAAAAAAACGAAGTATAGTGATACTTTAGTTTGGTCAATTAAAACTTGTACTGAACCTCTGTGACTCGCCTACTATTACACAAACCCCTAGTGGGTGTCCCAATAGCTGCATAATAACTCCAACCTTGTTTATTCGTGTTCTTAATTATATTAAATAAATAAAAGTAAAAAATTGCGATTTTGTCAATAATCGTCTTCAATAATAATATACCTACTAGGTCTCCCGTGGAATTTGGGGGTCATTCATATCCATGAGGCCGTGGACTGTAGCCCGTCTTATCTTATCTTAATATTAGGGGTCCTTTCGGATACTTTACAGATTACAGGGGTAATTACACAAAGATCCGAAAAGTATCGACGTTTGGTCTGAAGTAGTAGTAGTAGTAAAGTATTTCGGATCTTTGTGTAATTACCCCTGTAATTACACAAAGATCCGAAAAGTATCCGAAAGGACCCCTAATATTAGAGGTAAGATAAGATAAGACGGGCTACAGTCCAGAAGGAGGGCCTTCGCACTTTTACTCCATCGCTTTTATCATCTCATCCATAAATTGGATGATTTGACGTAGCGGTAGTGCCTTGAAGTCTCCTGGTGCAGGGTATCCGTCGCCAAAGAGTCTCATTTTTAATCTGGCGAGGGCGTCACATTCACACATACACATGATGACTGTAGCCCATAAAGCCATTACTTTATGTACGTCCCTGAGTTAAGGTTTCTAGTCTATTGATTTGTGACCTTCACATGGACGTTCGGAGTGAGGTTAAATTGCGACCTGTAATTTTATTATCAACTCTGAATCATCATCATTTCAGCCAAACGTGATCCCGGAACCTTAACCAGGTCGTCGCTCCATCTTGTTGGAGGCCTACCTACACTGCGTCTTCCAGTCCGTGGACGCCACTCAAGAACTTTTTTGCCCCATCGGCCATCAGTTCTAGATCGATGTGCCCTGACCACTGCCAACTGAGTCTGGCGATTCTTTGAGCTATGTCGGTGACTTTGTTCTTGCGCGGATTTCATTTCCGGCATAGTCATATTAAAATTTACCCCCTGTTTCACCATTCACTTATTAAAGTCCAGGCGGCATATTTCTTCCGTGGAACACGAATGAACGTGCTTCGGCGCGCGCTTGTGACAACCTACTGAAATTTCGATCGCAAGAGATCTGTAGCCGTTCGTCCCCCCGCTCTCGGTAGGTAAATATCGCACGTAAGTACATGGCATGGCATGCAGGAGGCCTGCATTAGGGTTTGAATTATCAGATCGTGCATTATTGTCGTTCATTCTGGGTAGAGAAATCCTGGGTCGTACACTAACGCACTCGACGTTCGGTCTGCTGAAATATTTCGGATGAATTTGTAAGAAACTTATTTTATACAGAATTTTGTTCTTATAGGTACCTAAATACCTAATATAATTTACAACTTAGTTTACATATACAGTAACTATCCAAAAAAACCCATGGCAGTGATTCAGGTTGACCTGGTCAGTGATCAACTGTTTTTTCCTTGTCTGTGGTAAGGAATGACTAAAGAAACAATTTCTTTATTCAGACGGAATAGTTTACCTGCTTCAAAAGGATAACTTTTGTTTATGTACTAGTATTGCACAAATCTTTGATTTATTAAATCAGTATTTTATTTTGCATTTTTTGTTTAATTAGCAATGGTAACTTGGTGACAGGAAAAAATACTTTCAGCGAAATTATTTGCAGCTAATTCTTGGCAATGATGTTCTTTCCGAAGAAGACGCCATGTGTACCTTTAAAAGAACCCTCCCTCTAACTTGATACATCCACGCATTCCTAAGAGAAATCTTGACGGACAGACGGACAACGAAGTATAAGATTATAAGGGTTTCTTTTGAGCTACAGAACTCAAAAAAAACTGTCAATAGCTTGACTGTGCCCCAAAAATATCGCTAACGTCAAACTAATAACGGTAATGATGCTCAGAATAAAAAATCGTTTTGCGCGTTCTTGCAAAAACTTGCTTTCATAAGCCTAAAGGATCGTTCGGGGACGGACCAATTTGGTAGATTGCATTCTCACCCTCATTTGTTACTTGGTCTATTTAAATTGTCGACAAGAGATGGCGCTGACTATTTTTAACCGACTGCCAAAAAAGAAGGAGTTATCTATTATTCTCTTTTGGAAATCAACATTCGGTGAAGTGGATGACCACACTTGGCCGCTGAAACTACTCAATAACAAGTATTTCACGATTATTCCATTAATTTAACATAGTACGAATCCATTGTGGCCTAGTGGTTTGACATATAGTCTCTCAAGCAGAGGGTCGTGGGTTCGAGTCCGGGCTCGCACCTCTTGAGTTTTTCGGAATTTATGTGCGAAATTGCATTTGTAATTTACCATGAGCTTTAGGGTGAAGGAAACATCGTGAGGAAACCACCTGAGAAGAAATTCAATGGTGTGTGTGAAGTTCTCAATCCGCACTGGGTCCGCGTGGGAACTACGGCCCCAGCCCTCTCATTTTGAGAGGAGGCCTGTGCCCTGCAGTGGACTTATATAGGCTGGGATGATAATAATGATGAACATACATAGTTGCATGTTTACGGTGAAGTCGAACTATAGTAAAACCAGAAGGCCAAGCCAACAACATCATCTCTGAATCGGGAAAAGCAATCTAATGTAAAAGATAACGAGTAGTTAACATTGAGCCCTTGTATTCGTAACATAGACTACCTAGTTCACGAAAAAGCAAGAAATAAAAAAAAATTATAAACAAAATAAAAATATGACTGACTCCAAAAAGCCACGAAAATAACCGTCTAAATAGATAGAATGTAGGCAAGTTAGATGGTTAGGTCCATTCCTGCTGGCTCGTGCCGTTGCACCGACTTCCAACAGATCATTTTTTTTAGTCGGCTCAGTTTTTTTTTTATATTTTTACATCAACTACACAGCTAATCGCATACTGCTTTTTGCAAGGATATCCCACTAGACCCGCGTGAGAAGTTACGGGCCAGGTCATCTCGTTCTCTCTCCTCTGCAGTGGGACGTATATATATATATAGACTAGGATAAGCAGGTCAATGTCGCGGCAGCAGTCTCGCTTTGCCCCAAACTCCATCTTTACTATGGAAATATGGATAATAAATTTAGGAATTTACTCATAAAAGCTTCGCCCTTTTCACCTGGCCGTTGATCTTTGTACGTGGTCGTCATGCAAAACAGCGCTTAACCAGTGCCAAGTCGCTTTTTGAAGAAGCTGTTGGAAGTTGGAAGTAACGTTTTTATCGTGCGATGAACTGTAGCTCTGATATCGTGGATGAAACTGCAATATTTGGGTGAGGCCACACGAGCGTAATTTTGTGAGTTGTGAGCGGCAGAATTTCGGTTGCGCCATACATTGTGTCACATGAGTGTCACGTGATGGCCCGCACAATGTATGACGCGGACCGAAATTCTGCCGCTCACGACTTACAAAATTACGCTCGTGTGGCCTCACCCTTTACCGGGCAACCAACAATAGCTAATGCCGCGTAACTAACAAAGCAAAGCAAGGTTCAAATGAAACATCCATGCAAATCTCAGACTTGTAGTGACAAGATCAAAATAAAGGGATCTCCGTAAAAGTAATCAGTTTTAGTTGTCGTTTTTGTTATACATAATATTAATGCAGGGCGAGTCGGACTCGCTCTTGCTCAGATTTTAAACTCCACTTCAGTTCTAAATGAACATTAATTTCGGTAAAATACATCAATAAGAGACTCAATTTCAAAGTTTCTCAAAATAGATAACAAAGACGCAAAATGTACAGCATTTACCTTATTGATTCCTCCATATTCTTATAAATCTCAATCCATCTTTCACCAAACCATAAATATTAATAAAAACCCTCTTTAAATCGAGACGAAGCATCAAATAGACAGCAATTGATAAAAAAACGTCCTAATGGCGAAAACATATTAGTCACCTCCCATTCAACATATTTCCCCAACACATTTCCAATGTATTTTCCTTATATTAAGCACCATCAACTTCCCGAGGTCCTGATAATAATCCTCTATTCGTTGTCCAAGTCACGTTTGGCATGGACCGAGCTAAATCAAGTGGGTAACCAAAAGTCAATGTATCGTGAAATATACAGTGTACCGATGCTATCGTGATATAAATATGTTCGCATTGTTTACGAAGGGGAAGTATTGCGGTGTTGTGTGGTTAATTTTCTTTATGAAGATACTTTTCTTGCGTAGCGTGAATTTTGGAGAAATAGAGAAATGGGGAAAAAGAGCGTGTTTCTTAACTGAATTATGAAAATACTGAGGATATCTGTAAAGCCTTTTATTAAACACTTGTAAAAACACATGCACGCATGCAAACACGCACGCACTCCTTAATTATTGTTATCTTTGTATTTTAGGACTTTACTTGATACTTGAGATACTGATTGATGATCAGAGTCTAGTAGTAGGCACAAGGGTCGCCGAAATTCTACTAATATTATTAGGTAGGTATGCCTCATTTCTTTTATTTGAGTGTGTGTTGTCTCTTTCACGCTAAAGCGGCTAGACTGATCTGAATGAAATTTAGTATACAGAATGTTCTAAAACTTAATGATAACTTGGTACCGAGCGAGAAGTCAATTTATACCAGTTCTGGAAAAATAAGAAAAAAAAATCCATTTCAATTATACCTACACCATTTATTCACTGCCACTTGAGTCTGGCGATTCTTCGAACTATGTCGGTGACTTTAGTTCTTGCGCGGATTTTATCATTTCTAATGCGATCCCGCAGAGAAACTCCTAGAACAGCCCTCTCCATCGCCCTCTGGGTGACTTTGAGCTCTCAAGTATACTTCGTCTAAAGTAAATAAAGACTACAGTATAATTTTTGATAAATTCGGAATTTTAATTTAACTGCCCAAATTTATGGTAGGTAGACGCGAGACAAACCGCGTGTAAAACCCAGTTTAACCCAGTAACACGTAACTGTTATCACTGGTATAATATTGTGTATAATGTTGTGTTAAATAAAAATATTCTTGTTCTTAAATGCACTGAGATCCCAGTCGGAGTCTGTTAAGCTGGTCCTAAATTGAAAGAGCTTTGTATTACTGAAACTATACTCCAAGTAAGTCTGTTAAACTCTTTTGCTTTTTAAGCTGGGTATAACTTTTCTTAAGCCCAGTTCAAACCTGCAAGAAATATCGTACACGTTGTATTACTTTGTGAGGCTAAGATGCCTTTCCACCAGAGATGTGCTATGCAGATGTGAAAGCTACGGTACGAAACTGTGTGACCGTTTCCACCAATGCTAAGCTTATGTTAGCTATGTAGTTGTGCGAGGAAGATGCGCAGCTCGAGCTATGCGATGTATCGACAGGGGCGCGCGGAGCGGCAGCGCGGTGAGGGGAGACATTGCTACACGACTCGCGACCATCCATAGCACGCATCCATTACACGCATCCGTGGCACTCATCCATAGCACGCATCCAGGGCACGCATCTTTCCATATAAAAATCATAGATTAGTTGAACCCATTTCCACTAATGCTATGCTATGTGGACCAATGAACATGATTGGTGGATAACAGACACATCCATAGCAACGTAGCGTAGCACATCTCTGGTGGAAGGCACCCTAAAAATGTAAATGCTGATAAAACAAGCACATTGTATTAAGAAGTAGTTCGTTTTACCTCGTCCAGTAAAATCTCGAAGTGGTCAACACCATTACAGTTCCAAGCAACACTTTTCTAACTTTCTCAATTTAGTTTCAATTGGAACAAAAACGATCGCAACTGCAGTTCAGCCAACATAACAATCGAAGTTAGCCAAAACAGAAGAGCTTCAAAAGCAGAAAAGCAAATTGTTGCTAAGTTTCTAATTCCCTTTAAAGCAACGCCATCTACCATTATTTCGAGGTAACTAAAGGGGCCTAGGGGGAAGTCTGTGCATAATATGATTCATGCGTGTGTATTCATACATAACTGTTTTATAAGAAAATTCCAAAAAAATAATACTGATCAAACAGATTACAAATTCCAATGCATTGTCAAGAAGGCCATACTAAGGTGTATTATAAAATTCATGATTATGGCATGGACAAGAAGGAATGTTTGGAAATAATGACGATTCGCATCATGGCATTCCCTAGTTTCAGATTATTAGCATAGGTGAAAAACTTAAGTACAGGACCTGCAGGCTTATTGTCTAACGCTTCTGACGCTTGCCTTCTCAATCACTATTTCTTTCTGTCAAATGGTATAAAATGATGACAGAAAGAGATAGTGAAAGTGAAGGCAAGCGTCAGAAGCGTTAAACAATAGGTACATCCTCTGTGCATGTAAGTAGTGCACAGAATTGATATGAAGCTTTAGTCATATTTCTAATGCGGAATGTAATTTTGTTTATACGAACACATACTACATACATACAACAAGTACATTACTTAAGTTTTTCGCCTATAGATACTATTTATTTAAGAACTCGCCTCTTTCCTACAGTTTCAAGTCAAGTTAGTAAGTACTAATCGTCCATGATTCACGCCGGGCTAACTTCGTAATTGTTTCTTTGAAACAAAGAACTGTAGGTCTTTTGTAACAATTTAAAACTCATTTAGAAACAATTACGGTGTTCCTTAAACAATTATTTGATGGCAATTCGCAGGTTTTCTTTTAAGGCCTGTATTCACTTTGATTAGTGATTAGTGCAGGTGATTAGTGCAAGTGATTAGTGATTAGGAGAAAATAAGTATGGACAGCGACTGATTAGTGCAGGTGATTAGTTGGTTGCGTAGTAACGTGATTAGATGCGTGTTCTATTTTTGTGCGAGTGAAGTGCGAGTAGCCACGTCCCGCGCGCCCTCCCTTCCCCCTCACTCGCAGCGTGCCTGCCACTAAACACGTCTGGTTTGGAATTTACTTAACAGAGCCAGAACAAGAATTGGACACTACTTGCACTACACACCTGCACTAAACATCCTCAATTACTAATCACTTGCACTCGCACTAATCAAAGTGAATACAGGCCTTTAAGGTGTAGACTCTACACTGTAGAGTAAGGGTGCCTTTCCACCAGAGATGTGCTACGCTACGTTGCTATGGATGTGTCTGATATCCACCAATCATGTTCATTGGTCCACATAGCATAGCACTAGTGGAAACGGGTTCAACTAAGCTATGATTTTTATATTTATGGAAAGATGCGTGCCCTGGATGCGTGCTACGGATGCGAGCTATGGATGCGTGCTATGGATGGTTGCGAGTCGTGTAGCAATGTCCCCCCTCACCGCGCTGCCGCTCCGGGCGCCCCTGTCGATACATCGCATAGCTCGAGCTGCGCATCTTCTTCGCACAGCTGCCTCGCGGCTGCTTATCTACACAGCGCATCTTCATCGCACAGCTACATGCTTAGCATTGGTGGAAACGGTCACACAGTTTCGTAGCGTAGCTTTGACATCTTCGCAGCATAGCTGCATAGCAAATCTCTGGTGGAAAGCCACCCTTAGTGTCGAGTACCAGGTCCAAGGTGCTTGAATAGTTAGTATATTAGTTAGGGCATGGAAACGCGTCCTTTTGCGTATTGGAATTATAAGTGGTGGAACACGTAAAGTGTTACAAAAAAGTATAACAAAACATTTATTGAATGAAACTAAGAATACCTACAAATATTAAGAAAAAATAACAATAATAAAATAAAGCTTAACTATAAACTAAATATCTAACTTAAAAACTACTAGATTAAGGCTAAAAAAGTCCCCCGTGGTATCGGACCCAAAAGGTTGGCAGCATTCCCTCGTTGAATGGCGATGGAGATTCGTTGAGAGGAGATAGATGCCAGCCCTTTGGTCTCCAGTAGTGTCGACTAGACGCTTTTGCAAAAAATTATGTAGTTTGTGTTCGACTCGCTGATTCCCACGACGATATAACTGAGCACCTTTATAACATTACTAGCTTTTTTACCCGCGGCTTCGCTCGCGTGAACCATAAACATTTCATAGAAGCATGCAATTAAATAAATAAATAAATATCACGGGATATAAGCATGCAAGGAAGCATTTAAGCATGCAAGAAAGCATGCAAGCGAGAATCCAAGCAGGATTCTAGCAAGCATGCATGCAAGCAAGCAAGCAAGCAAGCATGCAAGTTAGCATGCATGCAAGCAAGTATGCAAGCAAGCATGTAAAAAAGCATGCAAGCGACAGTCCTAACGGATTCTAGCCAGCATGCAAGCAAGCATGCAGGCCAGCATGCAGGCAAGCATGCAGGCAAGCATGCAAGCAAGCATGTAAGCAAGCATGCAAGCAAGCAAGCATGTAAGCAGGCATGCTAGCGAGAATCCAAGCAGGAGGCCCAAATTTTCAAAATTTAAAACTGACATTAATTTATATTGGCATTTTTAATTTCGTATTATCTTTTGAATGGAATGTCTGATTTCAATAAAAAACAATCAACAGGTATTAAACCAGTCTTGCATACGAAATAATTTATTTGGATAAGAATTAATACAAAGGTGTGGATAACATGGTCTGATTTTGATAGGCATTTCTATCATCTTTTAAAATGTAAAAAAGTAGTAATAGTGAAATATCTACAATAGTTGGGCGTATGGTCTCGCGAAGTTTTTTGTAGATATTGATACGTTCTATAATATTGTAGAACATTTTTTTGTTCTATCATCAATACTTTCTGCAGTGCATGCGATGAAAGACATTTTATGGCTAATTTTTTTACACCTTGGGTTGGTTTTAGTAAGATTTTCTGAGGATCTCTAATTTTTCTAGTAATAAATATAGCCTATGTTACTCAGTGATAATATAGCTTTCTAACGGCAAAAGAATTTTTGAAATCGGTCCAGTAGTTTTTAAGTTTATTCATTACATACAATAATACAAACATACAAAAATACAAATCTTTCCTCTTTATAATATTATAGTGTAGATTAGTGTAGATGTAGATTTACCTCCATAATTTCCCAAACGAAAATGCGACTTGAAAAACTGTAATTTTAACGTCTTGAAGACTTTCACAGTCAATTTGTTTTCATGGAAGCGGGGTCGATGACATTACCCCGTTTGGTGGCAAGGGATGGGATCCGTATAAGGGACGGGGACAAAACATGGGGGCAACGACCTGACCACTATTATTGTAACAGTTTTCTAAGCTATTGATGGTATTGATGGTTTTAAGATATCAGTAAATTGTACCTAGTTTTAATCTCTCTCTCTATCTCAAAAATATTTTTTACTTTTCGGGGGTTTAATAAATATACTTAGATAAACCAACTTACTTACTCCATAAAACTATCACCGTTAAAATATCATATAGCTCTGAGAATACCTCGAAGAGAAGCGAAATACTGATTAATTATCATCTCTAGTGGTGGTGATTTTGCATTTCTTATGGAAACACTAAAAAAATTATCTTCATTAAAAAAAAAACTAAACGTATAAATCTAGCTTTAGTGTTGAGTTGTTGACTGATAAGTTCGAAATTGGTTAGAATCGATTAATAATGTGGTGAAAACCATTACACCGTTTTATGTACAACCTTTTTGTGAAATCTAGATAATATATCTAGTCAGATACATAACTTACATGCTAACGAGCATAAGATCGGAGCGGCATGTGGCAGATATATGATTTATGTGGTAGTAGAAGAAAGAATATTGCTAGGATTTCCGATATCTAATGGTGGAACAAAGTACGCCACACAAAGTAATATTGTAGAAAGGTGTCACAGAATGATAGAGAGAATTTGTCTTTCATGTGAACATAAAGTTGACGACTTCAAACTACATATAGTTGATTTTTTGTAGGTTTACATATTTGACGCTTTTTGTCTATTTATGTTTGTAATTATGAGGCTAAAACATATTATTTTCAAATCTGTCTAGCAATTATTTTTACGAAAAGTTGGTCTAATTGATTTTACTGCCAATTTTTTTAGTCGAACCTATACACTGTGGGTAAGGCATACACCAGTCATAAGACAGACTTCTAAGTACTTCATAAGTGAAAAAAACATTATGTGAACCTAGGGTCTAATCGCCAACTTTAGCTTTCCTTTTTTTTCAAATCAAAAATATTAATATCGAACTTCAAAATAATTAACAAGGCCTTACGACGAGCTAAAAACACATTCTTAATTGTAATTATATGACCCGACTTGAAATAATATATGAGGAAACTATGTTTTAAATCTGTCGGGTTACTTGTCTTCCGTGGTGTATAATGTTTTATTTGTTTGTTTTGTGCACCCACACAAACGTATCGCGCTCTCATCATCATTTCAGCCGTAGGACGTCCACTGCTGGACATAGGGCTCCCTCATTTGACAGCCAATCATTACGGTTGGAAGCAGCACCTTGAACCTGCGGCCTTTACCAAATCGTCCGTCCATCTCGTTGGTGGACGCCCCACTCCCACGCTGCGCTTGCCATTCCGCTGTCTCCATTCGAGAACTTTTCAGCCCCAACGGCCATCTGTTCTACACCACGCACTACCGGTAGTCGTTCGTCCATCACACAGAAGCGCAAAGCCAAGCTCATACCTCGTGCTCTGTTACCTTAGTAATTTCCCCTATCCATCCATGCATCCTCTATTTTCAATGAGCAACACGCCAAAAGTTCGACGCGGAACACGAACTCCGCTATAACAATTAGAGGGTCCGACTGATCCCAAACCCTGCGTAGAATTAATTAAATTTGTTTGGCTCGAGCGATAGCGATAAATTTGTTGTGTTTAAACTGACTTCCATTTATGAAACACAAAATGGCTGCTGATTACAATATAATATTACTAGCTGTTGCCCGCGACTCCGTCTGCAAAGAATAGGGGTACAATAAATAACCTACGACCTATTCTCATACCTACCAAATATAGATAAAAAAAAATCATAAAAATCGGTCAAGCCAGTTCGGAGAACTTCGATAATAAACACCGTGACACGAGATTTTTATATATTAGACTTACACGGACAGGGAATTGTTTAGGTCCGATTAAAATCTTTTTTTTTTTATTGGTTTTCGATTATAATCATAATCATTAGGAACCTACTCGTAATCAGTCAGGAGCCCGTTAGTTGGCTATAAGTAGATATCTAAGAGATTCTATTGAAATTAACTTTATAAAACCTCACGCCCCCTTACGGCTATCATTCTAAGAGCATATTATTATCATTATTCATCCTCATTTTTAAAGTTTTTTTTAGTGCGATTCGTTGAACAATGTCTGGTATGCGATGAATTATTCTATGATGATTACCCAATGCACTTGTAACCAAATACAAGCAGGATTTACTCCTAAAATGCACCAGTATGCGACCAAAAAAGAAATTCCAGGAATGTCTGACCCAGAATGCTCTGAAAAAAAGAGGCGCCGACTTTAACATGTGAACAAAAAAATACTTCACCCCTCGAGGTTCGTAAAGCGGCTAGTTGTAAAGAACGGCGGGGAATATAATTTAAGTTTATATTTTAGTTTTTATTTAAGTTTGGAACTACTTACAAAAAATATGTTAGCATATTATGAATACAAATGGATGAGGACCAAAAAGTCGGACCACGTTAAAAGATTGACTGGAGAAAAATCCGTTGTGATACGAAAATTGTATGATAAATTCGAACTCCAGCAAATCAATCCAATGGTTAAATTATTTTAATTAAAAGTCACTTATGTCTTGACCTCCTTCAAAATCAGAAAAAATTTGAAAAAAAATATTGATAGATTTTGACGTTTAATCTAAAGCTAAGTAATGAAATTTGCTCCCATTATCTGTACAACCTAGGATTCACCAACCAGTGACTTACATTTTAAACCTTATCAGCACAATCCCTCTGGTGAGATAGGGCTCAAGTGCTGGTTAGTTTCTCGTGAAAAAGTCGCCTACGCTAAGCACTTGAAATTTGAAAATTCTAACGCCAGTATGGACGCCATTTCTTTTTCACACCAGCCAGTATCATTAGTTTCAATTCTAACCACGAAGGTTGACAGCCACTATAAACAATTTCAAACAATAGATTACTAACTGTATGAATATAACTTATCTGTGGGCGTGAATTGGCGGGAAATGTTTATGAATGGCCGACGGGTCGGGCCCTTCTCGGAATCCCAACACTTGAGCCCTCAAGGTAATTCTCTAATGCTCTCAACGTAGCCCGAATTCTTGGGTTATTTATCTTAATGGAATAATTAGAGCTAATTAGTAAGTTGTTTCCGTCATGGAAGGTGTTGGATAAATTAAGACTGATAAAACGTTTCATTTCACTGAAAAAGTTTAGGTTGTCTATGAAAAGAACAACTTGAGATGACTCGTGATTCTAATTAGTTGCATTACTTTTCGCCACTTTTCCATGCCAAAGACATTTTTATATTATTTTCACAATATCTAATACCTTTAAACGAGCAATTCTTGTATATATATATGTATGTATACTTATATATATATATAAACAGAATCTCAGAAACAGCTCCCAACGATTTCGATGAAATTTGGTATGTGGGGGTTTTCGGGGATGAAAATTTGATCTTGATCTAGCTTGGTCTTATCTCTGGGAAAACGCTTGGTAACGAGTTTCAGCCCGAGCGGAGCTCGGTCGCCCAGGTACTATTTAATAATACACATCCGTACATATTTCAAAGAAAAAACTGCGATATTTTTAATTATAAAGATTACGCAAGATCTAAATAAACCTGCATATTTTTCCTCAAAAAAGTTTTTCAGTACAATTTTCACGCCCGGTTGTAATAAATTAGACCACCGGCCGGAACTTATCAAAACCACGGATGCGTTGTACGTTCATAAATTTAAAAAAATGCATTTAAATAATTGCTTTTTCCTGCTAAAAAACACAAAAGTTCACCCCTAAATCTCGTTTTCATATTCACTCTGCGCGGTGTTGAATGCCTTAACAAACACGACCACATTTCCGAACCAAAATCTACTCTCTAGAATGCCTTTTTGCTGATTGTTGTTACTATTCAGCTGCGCGATAATGAACCATATTGGTTTATTAATTACAGTGTTTGCAGCTGTAGTTTTACTTTTTGCACAACGCGAGGTTTTTTCTTGTTAGTTGGTTGATGAGTCTTTTTGCCTGCTTCGTTTCTGAACCCATTCGGATTGTTGGCAAGGAAAAACTACGCTCGAAACTTTGCTTTGTCTATAGTTGCTTTGTGCGAATATAACCTAACTTTTTAAAACAAGATTTCGTGAAGTTCAAGACGTTCCAAAGTGAACAAAGAGTTGTTCTTTAAAATTCACTCCGACTGAAATCATCGGTGATAATGAGACCTAAGTGGTCTTGAGCGAGGAATCCTTTGTTCGTTTCACACATCCTGATCAAAAGTGGTTCAATGAGTAGCTCACTGCATACGTGTTTGAAACTCAAAGACATTCTTTGAAAATATCCATTTGTTTTTGACATACTTACTATTTACACAAGGAAATTTGGATTTGAGAAGCGAATGCAAAAACAACGTAAAAAATTAGTTAGGTATGTAATGTAAGTAAAATTAATTATAAGTAAATCTCTAACTGACAAACTGCGCGAATCAGATTGAATTAAACAAATTGAATTCCATTGAATTGAATAATTGTATGATACTCATTATTTATCGAGAAAAAGCCCAAAAAAACAAGAAACTCGTTAGAAAGACATTCTAATGTATGGGGTAGAACACGTGTAGATATTAAAATAAGTAAGTATAGGTACTGTAATCAATTCTGTGTCATGTTCGTGCTGCAATGCATTTGCAGAGCAGAACAACATAAATCGTCGGGAAGCGGTACAATATCGGGACAAACGGTTAGATCCAAACGTTAAACCACGACTATGTGCCTTTGCAACCAAAAAAAACCACCTTTGCTATTTTATTGTAATTGGCACTCAACACTTTGATAGCGTCAAATTAAAAATAACGCCTGCAAACAAGGACGGTTATAAATAACTCATAAAGTATAAAATATGCGGGAGGCAATTGTCTACGAATAGCTCATCGTGCCAACAGGCCATAACACATGGCACCGCCGTAAAAAAAGTTATGGCTCACCCAAAAATTTTAGCGTTGACATTATTTTATTGGTCATTATTGGAACCGCTGTGATCCAATTTAATAAGCACCGTTGTAAAAAAGCGAGTGAAGGAGATTGGCGAAGGTAGAAATGGTTATGGGTAAAACGTGACTCTAGGTAGAAAAATAATTAGATAAAGATCGTTAAATTATCATAAAAAAATTGTTATATTTTTCAAATTTTACATTAGATGAAAAAATTTCGCAATTTCAAAAATGCCCTACCTTATTCTGCTTACCGATTTAAAAACATAAATTGTCATTCTCAAATCTAAAACGAATGGAGCTGTTGCTACAAAACCTTTACTTAGTAGATATTTGTACTAACTTATGTAGTACACAGATGTCCCATAACTCAACAATAACCTGATATTGAACGTGAAGCCAAGTTAGAAGAGTTCGTAGGAGTAGTAGACGCCCAATAGATAGTAGGTATCTAGGTAGGTAAGTTAAATTACTACTATAAAGCTTGAGGTCATACACATTAATCCAGTGTTCATTTAGCAAGCTGTATTTTACTACAGTTTTACATCCAAAGGTACGTAACCTAAAATGGCGGCGTAACAAATAGCAATAATTTTAGTTCTATTTCTTCTTTAAATTATCCAAAGGACGCTTGCCCTCATTTTATCGCAGTTAAATAGAACCCGCGTTGATTAAAAATAAATTGTTTTCGGATACTCCCGCGGCGCAACTACTACTGTATAATAATAATAAACTATTCATTTAGATTAGGTACTTCTCTACTAAGACAAAGTATATGGTTAGACCAGTTCTATTAAAGACGAACAAAAAACCGTCATGTGTCTCCTTCTAGCACATGCAAAGTCTCACTGTGAAAAAAAGAAGAGTGAAGCATAGACAATCACCGCCATCTTAAACGTCAGTGTGTCAAAATCTGAGTCGTCGTGGTAGCCAGCTGGATACCAAATGTTGTTATCAGTTTTCCCTTGTTTTTATGTGTTTTATGCCATTTTGAAGTGTGAAATTTAGTTAATTTCATATCACTATAACCATGGATTGTGTGGCTATCGGTTGCAAGAGTAGAATGGGTGTATTAACAGAAAGTGACCAAAGAATATCTTTCCATCGGTAAGTTATCGACTATCATTATGAACTTATTGCGCAATGTTTAGATTATATGGATGCTGATAAGCAATAACGTGTCAACCCACAAAGTCACGAAAATTGAGATATGAATGCAAAGTTGTTCCTGGTCGTCTCTTCTACATTTCATAAAAACGAGTTATGTGACTTAACACCTCTAACATATCGAAAAACGGCAAAAATAGTTGACATAAATGCGTTAATTCGTGTTGTGGATTTTACAATAGTGCGTTTAGTACCTTGACGTAATTGAAACATCTAAAAACCGTTAATTTTAATTTCAAAAAGATGTCAAGAGGGTTAACACATTATTGCAAAATGTACATCCCAACGGTTCTGTTTTGGCAGTAGCAGGCACAGAGGTTTTATTTATTAATATTAGGTGATAAAAACTAGTAAACCAGTGTGGACTATGCAGTAATTTATTTATTATTAGGTGTTAAAAAGTGTGTACATTCAACATAGTCGAGGTAAGTCGTATACGTCATTTTTTCATGATCTTTTTAGCGTTTCAATCTTTTGAGGTTAGCTCGCCGGTAAAATCTAAAAACAACGGCATTATCGTGTAAGTTTCAATAATAATCATGTTGGCTAAGTAATTTCCACTAATTAAAGGTAACTTATGTATTAGTTTGTGGTGGTTGTATTAGAAATATCGTGAGTAAAGTGTGTTTTTTACACATGAAACATTATTGCAAAATTCTCTACCAGTATTTTTAATGTGTTATGGTAGTTGACTGATTGTTGCAAAATAAATTTTAGCCCATGATTTCAAATTAGTATAGTGTCATTAAACTTGGTCGGTTATAGCAAATTTAGAATTAAAATGATAAAAACTTATTTTTTGTTGTAAGTACCTTGAAACCATATTGCTAAAAACAAGTTTTATATTTAAACTTATTAAAAAGCGCTAACCAGCATACACGTTATTAGGAGAAATCACATTTTATTCATATACATTGATTAAAAACGGTTCTTTCGCAGCGAGAAGTTGCTTGTAAGCTATCCTAATTAGAATTTACCTAATGAGCATGATCTTTTAACTTCATGAACGATTTTGAGGGTTAATTTTACCGAACATCTATTTTTATTAAACTGTGATCATAATGGGCATGACAGGTTACAAGTTGGGGTGTGCAGTGAGGATGGGCGGGCGTTACTAGTGTTGCGGATGCATGCGGGTGCAGCCGCTGCGTAGTACTGCTTACTCTCACTGGACACCCCAGCTTGTAGCTTACAAGTAAATTTATGAATATTGCTTTTAAGTATTTTCAGAATGGCCACTTGTTGGTAAACCTTGCTACTAGGAATAGTAGTGAAGAGGAACCCAACCTTATTACTGTTCCTAGAGCTTCACAAAATCATGAAAAAATGATTCCAGGAGAAGTGACAGTGGAATCACCCACTGACATGCTTGCGGATACACTGGAAAATATTTCTTTACCAACCAATAATTTATCATATTCAGTGGAGTTTGAGAATTCTCGTTGCAGTGGATTATTGTCTGATATTCCAGGAGAATATATGAGAGACAATCCATCTCGCCGTGGATCGAGTTGATTAACTCATAATCTACCTTGCCAGAAACTGGCGACGTGTTAATACATCCTGAAGCACTGATTGCCAACGCAATCGAAGAATTATTTAACTCTACAGAAGAAATAGAAGTCAATGTGATACAAAGTCAAGCAGAACTTGGTGCAGGTGACCAGGGGATTGTTGATCGTGAATCACAGATAACTTCAGCAACACCTAGAGAAGAAATAATAAACCCAATGACCCCGGCAGTCAATAGATTAGCAGAACAACCCGATTCTATAGGTGAAGCTGAAGATAATCCGATGCCATCTACCTCTGCTAGTGTTACTGAAAATCATCATAACTCTGTGGATCCTGATTATACATATACCGGAGTCTAGTGAAAGCACTGTTAAATTAACCAGTGAGCAACGAAAGAACGAATTTTTCAGTTTTAATAATTATTTCCTTAAAAATTCATTTTTTTTAAGGAAAATAACGTATTTTGTAAAGGATAAATTTTTTTGGATTTCGATTTTATTTTATTTTTGAAAATGAATAAAAATTGCTTCAGAACTTAACTTAGTTTTTTATTTTATCTTTATGTATTTAACACTTATATTCATTAAACAATACTGTTATGTTGTTTAACTTAAATGCAGAGATAATGATACCTTAATTTCGCATTTAGCAAGATCATATTAAGGTACATAACATGTTTTTTTTATAAAATATACCCTTAATAATAAATTTAACAAAAAGTGTTATGTGCTGTGACACGTTTTTTATTGCTTTTAACCATATACCACAATATGCAATAACAACAAATGCGATTAAATGAAAAAATCACGTATTAATTACACATAATAGTAAAAAAACATCATTGTTTAACCATTTTTCAAATGATAAAAACAAAACTTTTCATATATTTCGTAAATTTTAGAACAAACTGAAATATTCGCTATAAAAATCTTTAGGCGCCATTTTCTCAAAATGATACTCCTGTGGATTGACATGTTATTGCTTATCAGCATCCATATGATCTGTTCTCAATAAATAAATTGCCGTTCTAAATATTGTGAAGTCATAAAGATCACGTCAGGCCAAAGATTTATTAAAATAATGAACAACAAAACATCTGTTCAGGCCGTTATGACAGTTCATGTACTTAAAATTTGATAATAGGTTAATGTGGTTAAATAAATCGATATTGTATGTCATCATCATTGTATTTCAGGTTCAGCTTTTGTCACTTTTATTTAAAATTAATATATATTTTAGTTAAACTTTTTATAGGCTCTGAGAAGCACTACAAGAAAAACTAATTAAGTTGTATTATGGCTAATATAATGCTAATTGTTGATGTGTATTGTTCTCAGGTTACCTAAAGATCCTGATTTATGAAAGTTTGGCAGAAAAATAATCAAAAATGTATTCTGTTTATTTGAGAAATAAAAAATATGGTTTTATTTAGTGGTCAATAAATAATAAAACTACGTAAAATAAAATCATAATTATTATTTCATAATTGTCGTTTTACTTTTCCCCTTATATCCATTATACTACTCGTACATAAATATACAAATAAATATAAATAACTAGCTGTTGCCCGCGACTCCGTCTGCGGACAATAGGGGTATAAAAAATAGCCTACGACCTATTAGACCTGCCGAATATAGAGCAAAAGTTTCATAAAGATCGGTCAAGCCGATTCGGAGGAGTTCGATAACAAACACCGTGACACGAGATTTTTATATATTAGATTGAAGATTGATACGCTTTACCGGGACCTAAGTATGGTCTCGTTAAAAAAATTGTACGTTGCACGTATTATTTGGGTCATTTTAGGCGATCGGCAGATGGCGGTAAGGCTCGGGGAGGTTAATTTGCGTTTTGTTTTTGTTGTTGTTTTTGTTAATAATTCTGTATCGTTTTTCGAGTTTGTCGTTATTAGATTTGACTAGTCCACACCGCCCCGCCACCTGCCAAGAGCGCCTCAGTATGCTTATTTTTAAACTCGCAGACTCTTATTTTACAACTTAAAACTACTACTCATTCCAATATCAAACTGCTTTTCGTAATTTTAGAACTAAAGGAAAAGAGTATAAAAAGAATCATTAAAATGCTGATTAGTATGCTTGTGAGTAATTTTTCGAATCCAATTTGGTCCTTCAAATTATGACACGATAATTATTTTTGACAGCTAAAGTTTATCGATATAAAAGTAGCACATCTCTAGGATATATATATATCGATTTATAAATACACTATAGTAAACTGGCTTCATTGAATTGAAAGCCAATACAGACAAACGTATATCTGTCTCTATTTGCAGATGATGTTTTCTTTTAGAACGAGAGAGAATACCGATAGTTATATTTCGTCTTAAATATGACGTGTCTTCTCTAGGTTTCGGCTCATTTAACTTTTGATAGCGTGTCTACTCATGGTTTTTCGAACTTCGCATCGTGCTGTTCCATTCACGCTAATACCTAGTACTAAATATAAGAGTGAAAGGAATAGCATGATACGAAGTTCAAAAATCTAATTTCGTAGCAGCCCCCATGTTTCTGATGTCCTGTCCATCGGCCAAAGGTATACAGGGTGTCCTGTAAGTATTACGTCAAACTTTAAGGGGAGAAGGTGGACAGCTCTACCTCTACCATGAGTTACACTAGTTTACAGTGACCGTACTCGCTAGCGACGGCGTAAATGATTTGTATAGAGAATTGTGTACAGCGCCTCTAGCGGTCACTTACGGAAGTACAATTCTCCATACAAATCATTTACGCCGTCGCTAGCGAGTACGGTCACTGCAAACTAGTGTAACTCATGGTAGAGGTACTGTATGCTTAGTATAAGTTTTTACTTCACGAAATACTTCTCGATCGCGTTTTCGAAAAAAAATCAATTACTAGGGAAACATGGACAGCGCCTCCGCGGCCGCGCGTCCATGTTTCCATAGCATTGATATTTTTACGTAAACGCGATCGAGAAGTATTTTAGAACTTTCTACCTCCCTCGGTGGTTGATCGAACCTCTGCGGGGTCCGGTGTCCGTTCTCTCCGGGACGCTTCGGGTCCACCGCCGCTGTTCTCCTCAGTGAGGCCGGTGATTTACTGGTAGTACTGCGTGCTGAGGTACATTTTTCCCCTAATTTAACTTTCGGTCCAGTCGCCGTCTCGACTGGTGGCGCCCTTTTATTGATATTTTCTTTCATTTCCCGCGTACCGTCCGGTCAAATATAAATAAGCACGAAGGTGACAATCAGTTGGTTTAAGCCCAAACAAACCCACCAGCTCTAACCCGTATAGTATAAATAAGCTAGCCGAGAGCCCTTTATAAAGTGTTTCTTATATACAATATACAACTGTTAAAAATATCTTGGTTTCCTTTCCATATTCTTTTTTTTCCTCATTGGCTTGCGGCTCCTGAATCTCCGGAAACGGCTACCTCCGTTTGCCGGGGTCAGAAGTTGTCGATGTCACAGTGGCTACTTCCCTCGGTGGTTGATCGAACCTCTGCGGGGTCCGGTGTCCGTTCTCTCCGGGACGCTTCGGGTCCACCGCCGCTGTTCTCCTCAGTGAGGCCGGTGATTTACTGGTAGTACTGCGTGCTGAGGTACATTTTTCCCCTAATTTAACTTTCGGTCCAGTCGCCGTATCGACTGGTGGCGCCCTTTTATTGATATTTTCTTTCATTTCCCGCGTACCGTCCGGTCAAATATAAATAAGCACGAAGGTGACAATCAGTTGGTTTAAGCCCAAACAAACCCACCAGCTCTAACCCGTATAGTATAAATAAGCTAGCCGAGAGCCCTTTATAAAGTGTTTCTTATATACAATATACAACTGTTAAAAATATCTTGGTTTCCTTTCCATATTCTTTTTTTTCCCATTGGCTTGCGGCTCCTGACTCTCCGGAAACGGCTAACTCCGTTTGCCGGGGTCAGAAGTTGTCGATGTCACAGTGCCACCAATGGGAATGGGAAAAAAAAGAATATGGAAAGGAAACCAAGATATTTTTAACAGTTGTATATTGTATATAAGAAACACTTTATAAAGGGCTCTCGGCTAGCTTATTTATACTATACGGGTTAGAGCTGGTGGGTTTGTTTGGGCTTAAACCAACTGATTGTCACCTTCGTGCTTATTTATATTTGACCGGACGGTACGCGGGAATTGAAATACTTCTCGATCGCGTTTACGTAAAAATTTCAATTCTATGGAAACATGAACGCGCGCGCGCGGAGGCGCTGTCCATGTTTCCATAGTAATTGATTTTTTTACGTAAACGCGATCGAGAAGTATTTTGGTGAAGTAAAACTTATACTAAGCGTACTGATCTACAATTCTATTACATTGGAACGTATTCACGGTGATTTTTAATCGGTGATCTAGGCTTATTGTCTAAAGTTTTTGACGCTTGCCTTCGCAATCGCTATCTCTTTCTGACAAACGGTATAAAACGTTGACAGAAAGAGATAGTGAAAGCGAAGGCAAGCGCCAAAAGCGTTAGACAATACGGCCTCAAAAATATTAATCCCTAGCCGAAGTGGAAATTAATTAATGAGGTCTCAAGCAATTAGTCTCTATTCAATTAAAAAAATAAAAACGTTTTTGTTAAATCTTTCTTCAGCCACCGTATGCATAGTCATCCTACATTTATTGATATAAATAATTTATTGATGTTAAGTAGTTTCGTCAAGTGTCATCGCTTTGGCGGGGAATTTGACAGATCTAATGTCAAAGTTTGTTTAAGAAACTGACTTGTCAAAGAATTTTTTTTTTTTTTTTTGGAGATTATGGCTTGGTTGCCTTGTCAAAGAAGTTTTAGGCTCATAGATTAAAGCATGTGAAGAGTGACAATGATTTTAATTAAAAAACGATTTTCCAAAAACCATTACTTAAAAAATAGATGATTATGTTTTCGTTTAACTGCGACTTAAACGAAACCGCCACCGAATACAGACATAGAACAATTGGGTTTGGTTAAAAATCTTCGTGTATAGCCTGAGATGATTATAATGATGACGAAGTAGGTACTACCAACATAACCGACCACTCATTAAAAAGAAAAAAACTGATGAAGAACGCTCTCCGTAAACGCCCCAATGCACTTTAAAGGAGTTCAGCCAAGCGCTTTTAGTGCATCAACTGCATTTAGATTTCACCTTTAATGTAGTTCATTGGAGACAGAAGACGTAATGTAGCGAAGGTAATGGCTGACCGTAACGAGAAAGATTTGTGAACGTTGCCTTTTAAATTTATTTCCAAGGAGAGCTTTTCATTTTAGTATACAGCGCAAGTTGTCACCTGTTAAGTTGGCGTTAGGAACCTGCTTTTAAACAAGATTTTATTTAGTTTGAAATGTTTGTTCGTTAAGGTCAAATCTTGCAAATTGAATTTCACCTGTCCAATAGTTCAACTATAAATTAAAAAAGTGAGCAAAATAGCTTAAATAAGTACAAAAATTATTTGTATTTTTAGTGCGTTATAATCCATACTAATATTATAAATGCGAAAGTGTGTCTATATGTTATCTCTTCACGCTTAAACCGCTGAACCGATGGAGATAAAATTTTGTATGGAGATAGTTCGAGGCCCTGAGAAGGACATAGGATAGTTTTTAAGCTGGAAAATTGCATAGTTCAAATGGGATAGCATATTAGGTAATATAATAGCTACCTATAGTATAAATCTTCCCAGGTGAATTTTTCGCTTCGAGCCATTACATTAAATTTGAACCTTAATACTATGACGATACCGTTTGTTTTGAAAGATGAGGGCTCGAAGCGAAAATTTCACCTGGGAAGATTTATACTATATTTAATAGTGATCTTATTGAAATATTTAGGACCTGTGTTATCAGAGTCTGAATAATTCCGACATGTCCCTGGAATTATATGTGACGGATACCTATGATGCTGTCTCTGTTTGTTTTCTTCGAATAAGCAGTGACGGCATCACAGATATCTATCCACAGTATCTGTCACATGAAATACTAGGAAGTAAGAACTTGTCAGAGAGCCGTGAAACAGGTCCTAAAAGCACTACCTATATCGATACAAGCACTACTAACTATATACTTATCTTTTAAATCTTATGCTTACGCTTACACGTGTCATCTTGTACTTATATCCGACTTGAAAAAATTACACAATATGTAAACCATGCAGTCTAGAAATCTTCACTAAGTATAAAATCAATCACTTTAACAATTTCCTGGTCTTACCACCCCTTTTTAATCACATGCCTGGTTATATGTATGAGTAAATCTCAACACTTTTTCTCCAATGTTCCCACAATACATCAAATTACCGAATCATTTACAAAAACAAAGATTATTTACTCACCACACTTCCATGTTCCATCGTCTTAGTTTTTTTAGACCTCCAGCGACGCAAGGCAAGCGCACGCCTGCCACCTGACATCGGAAGTCGTGGACACAATTATAGTCTTAAATACTTTGGTGCAAAGTTGGTTTTCATGTGACACGAGGAGCGATGTATAATCGTTATTGTATTAGCGATTTGGAAATTTAATCCTGGGAAACTGAAAATGGATATTAAATCCCGGTTAAGGAAGGAGGTACTAAAGCTATTGATTGACCACGTTGCCAATACATTTAACTGACTGTGATTAGCTTGTGATTTGTTGGGGACTGAGTGACAGTAGACAACTCTTAATTTTCTTCCCAATATTCTCCAGTATTCAGTATTTTATTCCATTGCAACATTTCTTACATTTTTTTTAATAAAAATAATACCCTGTTGGAGTGTAGCAATTAAGTTACTTATATACATTAGCTAGATATTACATAATATTATATTAAGTATAATTTATATAACTTTTAGAACTAAGTTTATATATCATGGTGGTGTCCATGGAGGTGACACATCAAAAATAAACCGCTCTTATTCTCAGATGTAGAGGAAACGAAACCTGATGAATGATTTAATGATGAATAATTTAATTTAATTGAAATGTATTTGTAAATTAATTAATTTGATTGTTATTATTTCTATTCTTATTTAATTTGGACTTTTTATCTTCGTGTTTATTTAATTCAGCATTTTAGATTTTTGACATATTGTATTTTTAATGTACTGCATGCGAATGAATATTTCTTAGGTTAAGTAAGTTTTAATGCCTACTACTATCCTGCTGGACGTTTTGGCCTGTGCTGTAAGTCCTCAGGATCAATATTGCATAAATAAATAATAATAATAAGAAAAGGTAACTCCTATAACGGCGGTAACCACACCGAGGGGTAGGTAAGGAACCTTTTCTCTGCAGCTGGCCGTACCTATACCACGCGGCGGACACGACGTACAAATACGCGTTCTTGAATCTACATAAGCACGACGACGTCTGTACACGCGTACGCCTACATACATCGCGCGCGCACTCTTCTGGTTTCTGGCGGTTTCCGGCTATCTGCGCCTTGAAGGGTGGGGTAATTCGAATCGGTGCGGGGCGGACCGTTTCCATTCTGTACGTCAGTACTATTATATATTCTGTGCCTATACATACCTAAGAGGTCAATGGTCTCGACAGAAATTCTAACATCTCAAACCCACTCCCAACTTCTATTAGATAAATGCACAATTTTCAGTTTTCTAGTCCACAGCTAAGTTAATTTGCACCATTTTATATGTCGTAATGTAACATGATGCCGCGAAATGCTGCTAGAATCAGGTCAGAGGAAATTGCGCTCAAGTGCGTAATACTGGACGATGACCGAAAACATTTAAACGCTTTTGTATTTGTACATGTATGAGCTCAAATTATGGAGGGTAGAATGAAGCTTCAGTAAATTCTCGCTTTGCTGCTGCGAGCGAGAATTAAATCTCGTTTTCTAGTATAATTGCGTGTGTTGCCAGTTGACCGGTGCGCGGTGAGCGTGGTGGAATGAACAGAAAAGAAAACACGATTCTGGGCTGTCGTCTCGAGAGGCTGTGTCGTCTGACGTGTGGGCGCTCGCAATCGCATTCACCGTATCTTTTTACTCTCAACCATGGACTTAATACCTAACCTGGACTGAGTACTAACTTTTATTAGTCAATCACAAGTGACCCATATTACCAAGCCATACAGTTTAATAATGGCAACTAGAGACAGTGGTCCGAGAGATATCAACAAACTAGAGAAACTAGAGAATTGTGTTCCACTCGCACCACCAGTTACTTGATCACCCTA
Source organism: Archips xylosteana (assembly GCA_947563465.1). Lineage (NCBI taxonomy): Eukaryota > Metazoa > Arthropoda > Insecta > Lepidoptera > Tortricidae > Archips > Archips xylosteana. Next base: position 17,433,899 of record OX387358.1, read on the forward strand.
ATTAGAACGAGATGAAACTCTCTGGTTTTTTTTTTTCGGCCTCACTTTTTTGTCGCAGTACTCAGTCCAGAGGCCGTTTTGTCTAACGCTTCTGACGCTTGCCTTCGCATTCACCATCTCTTTCTGTCATCAACTTCTACCGTTTGACAGAAAGAAATAGTGATTGCGAAGGCAAGCGTCAGAAGCGTTAGACAATAAGCCTACAGGCAATCGCAATCACTATTTCTTTCTATGAAACGGTATAAAAGGATGACAGAAAGAGACGGTGAAAGCGAAGGCAAGCGTCAGAAGCGTTATACAATACGGCCTCTGGTTAGGTATGAAGTCCATGCTCTAAACCTATACCGTGACAGAAGGAAGCGGTATAAGCGATTGTGATTCCGAGTGCGTTAGATTAGTCAATAAAGGCCCATGACGTGATCGGGATCAATCCTAGACAACTCAGTAAATGTAAAGGTACAAGTCGTTTGCCGCCGTACATATGTGCACCATCCACATTTTTATTTTTATATCTATTTTCTCTGTTTTTAGCAGTTCATTTACTACTTTTCTAAAACTAGGGTTAGCAACACTCACACTAATTTCATTAATTACTTCTACAAAACGCCAATCTATGGCTTAGTCCTGACTCCTGGTTTCATCTTCAGAATCGGCCTGTATTTAAAAATAAATTTTCTAGCAACCGAAATGCCTAAAATAACTAATCTAACGTAACGTACCTGAAGTAGACAACTTTATTTTCTGTAAGTATTTCGCTTAATCTACTCCTAAAGTCCCCCAATTATGTATTAGCAAATGTCACCCGGGATGTTAATGCAAAGATGGCGCTTACAAGGGGGAACTGTGCCGCCAACTTCGCAATATTCATGTGCTCTCAATGAGATCGTACAAATTAACGCTTAGCTTTATTATTATGTAAACAAATACGCTGTAATGCTAAACCGGCGGAAATTTATGATGTTTTGCCGCAATGAGGCGTCAAAATGGCAATGAAAAGCGGTCTGGCTCTATAAGTTTAGGTTCCATAGCCTGCGACGTAAGCTAATTTTTTTAAAGGTTTCGTGACCCGGATTCTAAGTATTTTAAGCCAGCCAAGTCTACTTATTGGAACATGCTTTTTGTAGGCCGAAAACGTTTGAAATGACTTGTATTAAACATTCTAAATACAAGTTTTTTTTGTTGAATGTTCTCGCATTATCATCCAAGCTACATAACTGTGCTTGAGGTTTACCGGATTTTTATACCGTCACGTACCTACCTCAACTTACATAATACAAAACACAAAAGTTAAACATGCTTGTAGAAATGGATGCCTCGGAACTGAAATGATAGTAATAATTTTTAAGTCAAAGTCGAAATATTTTTATTCAATTTAAGCTATAATAACAGCACGGCATTGTGGCACGCACAGAACAGAAAAAACTAGTTTTTTCTGTTCTGTGGTGGCACGGCGCTACCGAGCTTATTACGCTAATCGATTTTAGGTATTCTAGAAGCACTCGTGCTTATTCTGTGACTCGTGTATGTGTGCGTGAGAGCGGCTAGAATCAAAGCCGTGCGGCCCGTGCGTAAGCGCAAGCGACACATGTTTCACGTCCGATGGCCGAAGGAGAACTAAACTATACGGACCGTGCGTGTATTTAGGTTTTTAATCGTATTACTAAAAAAATACATATTTTAAAAATGTAGCAACCCTAGGCCCTAGAAAACATCTTGTTTTATTAACACTCAAAAAGTCATGACCTGCCGTGCAGTATTTACGCCGTACTAACTTAGAATTTATTTAATTTTTTAGAGACGACTTTTTTGGATTTTTTTTCTATTGAGCAAACTACAAGTAATCGCGTTTCGAAAAACATTGGTCATTAGAGTGAATCCTCTAATATCTGACACATGAATTTCAAAACTTAAGCTTTGCTAGTAGTGATACAGCAAGGGATTTAATGAATGCAATAAAAGCGCCAAAAGCTCGGTGGAAAGCCTTAACAACGCTATAACAACAGCGCTGAAATCGAAGAATCTACCACCGTTTCGGAAAACCTTGTAGCCCAAATATTTGTGACACATTGCTTTATTTTGTGACACTTCAATTAGCAATAACTAAAAGCAACACTTGACAATTCAATTAGGTTTTTCAATTCCGATGTAAACCAACGACCGTATTTCAATTAAAAAGGGAACCAGCGATATGTCAGTGCTTTTGAGATAGTTTGCATATAAAAAACCCGTCAATCAAGCGGCGTGGTGTAGTAACAACTAAATTTTATTTTAAATACTACTAGCTATATATACATAAGCCGTTGCTTCACGAGAAATATTTGAACCATGAGAAATTAAGAAAAGTGAGTAGTCGTCTTTTTGACGGCCAATGGGGCCGAAAGATTCTCGAGTGGCGTCCGCGGACCGGAAGACGCAATGTAGGTAGGCCTCCAACAAGTTGGAGCGACGACCTGGTGAAGGTAGCGGGAACGCATTGGATGCGGATGGCGCAGGGCCGATCTGTTTGGCTAGCCTTGGGGGAGGCCTATGTTCAACAGTGGACGTCTTTCGGCTGAAATGATGATGTTGAATTATGAGTAATCTTTTCACGTACCTTTTGCACCTGGTTTGATTTTTAGATTGGCCGTCGGCCCAAAGTAGCAGGTATGCCTTTGCCTACGCTTAAAGTACATACTAACACTATTTTATTCCGTATATTTTACTCATGAGAAAATAAGTAACGTCTGGCAGCTCTGGGATCTTGTACTAAAATGTAGAGCTCGCAAAGTACTATTAAAAGTATTATCACAGATTACTTAATAGTTACTTCGTAACAGATACTGCATCCCGTACAAAATCTTGGTACTTGCCGCGATTGTAGCCACAGATTATACTACTCCGTCTCCTTAAGAATGTGTGCGTGCCGACAGTGACAAGGGCTGGCAGTTTGGATTAAATTTTTTTTTTCTACATGATGTTTTACCATTTTGTCGGGATAATTGCTATATGCAAACTTCTAGCACTAATATTCCCTAAGCTAAGCCACGGACGGACAAAGGGACAGACGGTCATGGCGAAACTATAAGGGTTCCGTTTTGCCATTTTAGCTCTGGAAATTCTGGAATCCTAACAAAAAAGGATATTTATTGTAATGCGCAGAACACATTGCCATGCTCACAGTACCCTAGCGTTATACTAAATACGAAGGTCAACTTTCGAACTTCACATCGTGCCATTCCGCTCACGCTTATAGCTTTTTATAGAAGAGTAAGAGGGATAGCACGATACGAACTTCCCAATTGTTATATTAGCTATTAATTCTAGCATAGTCATATTAAAATTTGCCCGCTGTTTCACCATTCACTTATAAAAGTCCAGGCGGCACATTTTTTCCGTGGAACACGAATGAACGTGCGTCGGCGCGCGCTTGTGACAACCTACTGGAATTTCGATCGCAGCAGATCGTCCCCGCGGTAGGTAAATATCGCGCGTAAGTACATGGCATGCATGAGGCCTGGTATTATTAAGTAACTTACCATTGGAAAATAATGTGTATTTTTTTTCACATTTTAAGAAATACCTTACCATATAGTAATTGTTAGTGATGACTAACTTTCAAAACGCTATATACCAAAAAGGTGCTTGGGTGACTAGACATGTTCTTTACGTGTACCCTTCATTCAACACAATCTAAAGCCCAGTTTATATCTGCAAGAAAATTTGTGCAAGTTGCAGTATATTACGTGGCCGTAAAGCGAACGAGCTTGAAGTGGTCAGTGGACCGCCGCAATGTACTGCAAGTTGTACGATTTTCCTTACAGGTCTAACTAAACTGCACTTTAGAGCTTGGCGGGGAAAAAAATAACGGTAACATTTTTAAATACAGCGTTCCCGTGAACAACGCCATCTATTCATGTTTTTTTATGAGCTGGCGGGTCATCTGATGGAAAATGATCACCATCGCCCATAAATATCAACAACTCAAAGAGCTTCACTAATCTGTTTGCAATTGTCATCTTGAAAGCCATACCTACCTTAAACTATTCTTGTTTAAACTTAAATTATTATCCCAGGAGAACGCATTACCGGAAGATTAAGTATCTTATGTCTCAGTTTACATTTTTGTAACTGTATACCAAGTTTCATCCAAATGCGAGTCGTTATTGCATGATTGAGTACCCGATTTTTCTCCAAATGTAAGTATAGTCGACTGAGAAATTCCTTTACAGACCTGAGGTTCCATGTCGATTGTAGAGCTTAACACATCAAAGGCTCTTTTCATTTATAAGTCTATGTGAAAATAAGCCTTGTTGCTTTTATTCTAGGAACAGTCATAAATAATGGTAAAGCACTTACGCACTTGGAGGATAGTAAATCACTTACATAGGTACTGTGCCTAAAAATTTTAACAGATTCGCTTCATCAAATTGACGACATCATTTTTTCTAACTTTCTCTCACGAAATCACGTCAAGTGAGTGAAAAACTGTTGGTAAAAAGATGTCCGCTACCTGCTACATCCGTGAGAACTGACTTATGGGTGTTTCTGTCAACAATCGCACAGTTTAGTGAGAAAATTGTCTTTTGACGCGTATTAGCTGTGGTATTTAAAAAAATTGGGCGTTTAGTTTTTCTACAGTAACGCGTCGTTTTCGAATTTGGGTTAAGAGGGTACTTTAACGGTCGTTTTTCAAACAAACTCTCCATAGTTTCCTCTCTGCAAGTATTAAGACTTGAGAGATTACTTTTATTTTACGTAAATATTTCCCCAAATTATTAGGTATTGTCTATTTTAAAGCACTAAAACCCTTCAAAAACAAACTCAAAGTTAAAATATCATAATCAATTTAGGACTGGTTTTTCAATGTTCAGTTAACAATAATATCTGTCAGATAATAAATGTAACCTCTGTCCTTTTTTTCTACGTCTTGAGAAAAGGAAAGCGATAGTTTTAACTGACAGATACTTTTATCTGGATATTGAAAAATCAGCCCTTAGACAAAACAAAAGCAAGTGCTAGTAGTAGTGCTGTGTGTTCATATCATAAGTACCCATGAATGTCGAAGAATCTGCCAACGGTTCGGAAAAACCCTGTTGAGTACAAGGTATATATTTTTTAAACAAACCTACATATTCTTTAATTATACACATCTAATCTGCAGCGGACAGAGAGCAGTGGAAATTTTGGGGGGAGGCCTTTGCTCAGCAGTGTGACAGAATAGGCTAATAATAATAATAATACACATCTAAAGTATTTAATACAACTAAATTTGTTAACAAAACGGTACCTATACAATACAATAAAAAAAATCATACAGTCAAACACAAAATGTCCTTATTTTTGCAAAAAGGACTATTTAGAAGCACAGTAAAACTACTTCTTATTTTATTTACAAAATATCTTTTGCATAGTTTCAATTTTGGATGAGGAAATTGTCGACGACCAGACCTTTAATTTTGCATAATTTACTGACAATAAAATAAGTATTCAGAGGTACCCCGGCTGTCCTTATCGCACAGTATTTTTTACAGTTTTATTATTAAACAATAGATTTTTCAAATAGATAAATAGAATCAGCTATACTTAAAAAGAGTACCTATCTTTACATAACTTTTCAGCGAAAGCACATCCACTTACCCGCTTTTGTATTAAACTGTATGTTTTAAACATGTTTCGTTCACCACGGAAGCTTTAGCTTTAAAATAGCATAAACATACTCCATAATAAACCACTAACAACAAAAACCATTTAAAAGTACACGCACTTAGGGGCAGCATTTTTCTAAACCGCATTTCCCAGTTGTGTTCCTCTTGATGTAAACGGCAATATATCTCGGGTCAACAACCTCGAGTTCAATGAAAGCCAGAGGGGAATAAAACTAGTATTTACTGCAAAGTAAAATTTTAAAGAAGTTTATGTATGGTTCGTTGTTTACAAGCGATTTTTCTTACTCTTCGGAGCGAATATTGCTGACATCGTTCATTTCGTTCAACGCAATTATCTGACTATCTAGTTAAAGTGGAATAAGTCAGGCTTAGATGGTGTTTACTGTGTGGTATCTATTGGGGAGAAAAGATGAAGTGTGAAGTTCCCAATCCGCACTGGGCCCGCGTGGGAACTACGGCCTAAGTCCTCTCATTCTGAGAGGAGGCCTGTGCCCTGCAGTGGGACGTATATAGGCTGGGATGATGATGATGATCATCTTTTCTCCTATAATTCTAGACGATGAGGTGTTTTTGATAGTTAATACATAGTAAGTACAAAATGGAGCGCCTTAGCGGGTTTGATACATTGTGTATTAGGAAGCGATGTGATGGGTACGGTGTCAAACTACATCCATCCATCGATCCATAGCAGCCCTTAGTTCGTCCGTCTTCGGACATAGGCCTCCTCTCCATTTCTCCACGCCTGGCGACCGACAGCCATACGCATCCATCCTCCACCCGCCTGTCGGCAGATGTCGTCCTTCCACCTCATTGGTGGTCTTCCTCTACTGCGAGTGTTTTCACGAGGTCTCCACTCGAGTGTTCGCCTCGCCCAACGATCGTGATTCATCCTGGCAATGTGCCCTGCCCATCCCCACTTATTCCTAACTCAAACTACATAAAGCGGAGAAAATAAAATAATGATCGTTGAAGTTGGAATGAAATAAATATTTTTTTTTTTTAATACACTTTTCTCGGTAAATATCATCTTTACAGGATTCTAATGAAATAATTTTAATCTAACCTAAACTTATTTGTAGATTACACGAGCAAAAAAGTTCGTCTAAGTCTTTGATCAATTATAACTGAAGATACACATTGCCGAACGAAATCCCCTTCAAAGAATGTCCGAACTTTTTTATTTGTTTGCGTAATAAATAAAATCATCACCTACACAGAAATTTGAACCTAGTCTTTACTTTATTACAGTCGAATTTCGGTAGCGGCAAAACTCCACTTGACAGCTAAACTTGACAATTTCACGCAACGTTCTGAGAAAAAAGAAGGCCACTTTTATCAAAGTGGCGCTCATTTGGCTCGGACATTTTCGGGCGCGCGACTGTGGATCTACAGTTATAATTGATCAAAGGTCTAAGTATATAATTAATAGTTTCACCGAAAAATATTTAAATTCACTTGTACAGGTCTGTTCACGAATGGATTGAATGAAAGTAATATAATTTTGACAATTTTGTAGGAAAGAAAATGACTGATGCATGTCATATTCATATTTTTGTGAAGTGTATTCAAATAGGTAACACATAGATATTTTCATTCGCTCATTCGATCCATTCTTGCCAGTACATCTGTACATAGATTACAGCAAAAGTTATAAGGGATGTATGGTTTAAACATGGAGGCACAATTAAAAATATATACATCGAAAACACTACGACTCGACTTGTCCAGTTTTTTAAATAATAATAAATAAATAACCATGGGACGATTGCCACCTGACCTAGTCCCAAACTAAGCAAAAGCTTGTAAATACTATGGGTACTAGACTACGGATAAACATACTTATATAGATAAATACACACTTAAATACATATTAAACATCCAAGACTCAAGCACAGATATTCGTATTAATTATATTCGTAACCCGGGACCTCAAGCTTAATAGTTAGGTTCTCTAACCTTTGGGCTATGTGTGTTTTCACGCCCAACTAAAAGCAATAAGTTGGTTCTCACGGCCAAAATAGACCGGCCTCAAGCCTGATCTGCATTTCCATTGCTAATAAGGGAAGCACATAGCATCGCAAATATGAATAAATTAGACCCAGCAAACTATTTCTGCATGATTAGGCGTATTTATCAATTTACCACCAGCATTTAAATTTATAGCTTCCAGAGACAGCACTTATGAGATATTTGCGTATTTCAAACGTCTCTGGCATTTGAATATACAGGGTCGAAAGAACGAACGCCACACGGAGGACCACTACCTTAAACAAATGGAAATAGCACGTTTTATGCAAAGAAAACTTTCCAAAATTTTTCGCAAAAAGATTCATTTGGCAACTATTTATTTTTGAAACTGTTAACTTTTTAGAATTGTTTTATATTAAGAATAACGGATTTTATCCCGTGGGAATATCGAAATACGAATAATATTACTAGGCAAGCGTGCTCCATTGTAGGCTTCATCTTCGCTTTCCATCAGGCGTGATTGTGGTCAAACGCAAGCCTATTAAATATTGTATAAAAAAAGCTATGTGTTATACCAGATGTCCAGCTACATAGGTACCAAACTTAATCCAATTCCGTCAAGACGTTTTAGAGTGAAGTTGTAACAAATAGACATACGCACACACATACCTACTCACAATTTTTCTACTTATCGAAGAAGATGCGTAGCTCGAGCTATGCGATGTATCGACAGTAAGGACCATCCATAACCCGCATCCAGAGGCTCTACCATGAGTTACACTAGTTCGCAGTGACCGTACTCGCTAGCGACGGCGTAAATGATTTGTATGGAGAATTGTACCTCCGTAAGTGACCGCTAGAGGCGCTGTACACAATTCTCTATACAAATCATTTACGCCGTCGCTAGCGAGTACGGTCACTGTAAACTAGTGTAACTCATGGTAGAGGTACAGAGTACGCATTTTTCCATGTAAAAACAAAGCTTAGTTGAACCCGTTTTCACCAATGCTATGCTATGTGGACCAATTAATATGATTGATGGATAACAAACGCATCCATTGAGCCGTGGTGGCCTAGTGGTTTGACATATCGCCTCTCAAGCAGAGGGTCCTGGGTCCAAATCCTGGCTCGCATCTCTGAATTTTTCGAAATTTATGTGCGAAATTACATTTGAAATTTACCATGAAGGAAAATATCTTGAGGAAACCGGCATACACCTGCGAAGAAGTTCAATAGTGTGTGTGAAGTTCTGGGAACTACGGCCCAAGCCCTCTCATTCTGAGAGGAGGCCTGTGGCCTGCAGTGGGACGTATACAGGCTGGGATAATGATGATGAAACGCATCCATAGCAACTTAGTACAGCACATCTCTGGAGGAAAAACACCCTTATAATCATGGTAATATTTTTAGCTCTTATGCTGTCCACAACGACGAAGCTAGGTAGAAAAACTTAATAGCCATTCTGTCTTGCCTTTCCGATAACCATTTGCCTTAAGGGTGTACCGAGCTGCTTGCTGCATCGTAATTCGCTTCGCTGCCGCTATTAGCGGTGCATTGCTCCCGGCAAGTTGCTCATGACATAAGCGGAAGCGGGGGCGGGAAAGGTTCAATGCCCTGTGTAGGACAGGCTTAGGAAACTACTGCGACTTGAAGTCTGAGAACGTGCTTTCTATGTTCAAAGGAAAGGTAGTCTGTTTAAAATCTTAGGTCTGATTTCGTACGAATTTGCCTTTTTTCTCCTTAAATGTTTATCATCATCATCACTATCCTCATTCGAATGATGTCCACCGCTGGACATAGGGGTCCCCCCAAGAACACGCCACATTGACCCGGCCCGATGATCCTATGATATTATTATGATACAATATGAACTTTTATATGAACTTTTTGCATCATGCACAAAAAGAGCGCCTACGTAATTTAGGTTATACTTAAAAATTATAAGCTTAATTCGCGGATTAAAGTTGGTATGCGAATAGAAAAATAAATATTTTATTAGCTTAATTTGTTTTTATCATTGTATTTTATTATTTTAACATACTTACACCGATTCTTATTTAATTCATGAAAATATTAAAGTAATGACTAATGGAATTAATGAAAAAGCGGTTGAGTGTCGCTTCTATATTTTTTAATATCTTGAAATTTTCCAAAACAGTGTCTTTTTCAAATTCGACATTTCACCCCTGTGACCCATGGTCCATGATGTGATGACCCATTCTATGGTTGTCCCTATTCTTAGCCAGCGTTTCCGCAAACTTGCTAGAGTTAGACCAAGATAAGTTTGCAACGATTTTGATACCACACGCAGTGCAAGGGTTATATTAAACGTCAAACTTCTATGAAATTATGACGTATAAATAACACATGGACTGCGTGTGCTATCAAAATCGTTGCAGACTTATCTTGGTCTAACTCTACGTTTAGTTTGAGACACAGTCGCAGATAGCTTCACGACGGACCTTTATTAAAATGTTCTCGTGTCGAGACACTTTGACACCCCCTCCAACTTGTGGCATGTAGCTCATTATATCAAATAACTTCCGATGTTTCACTTTAGAATTTAAATGCTTTGTAAATAGGTATTTGAATTTATTGACTTTATGAACACTAATTGGTCTTAGTACTTTCAAAGCGGTTTTAAGACTTCGACGGTTGCGAATCGTTACTTTTTGAAAGGAAAGTTCGGTGCTTTCTGAATGGAGATACGAGTTTTAACTTTTTCCGTTAAAAGAAAACAGATTTATGATTTTAGTGTTCTCTCATGGTTTCCATCTGAACTGATTATAATTCCATTAAAGTAGCTGCGTCTGCTACATACATGATTTCTCATAAAGATACAAAACAAACACCATAAACTGTGCAAAACACACATGATAAAGTCCCCACAGATCTTCCAAATTAACTAGGTACGTCGTTATCTATAAATTTATGTTAGCCGGCGGGATGTGAACGCGTTCTCTAAAATATCTAATTAACGCTCTAGTTTATTAGGAATATAATTATGATGGTATCTAGGGTAGGTAAAATTCGAGATTATGTAAAATAACTACTATAATAGTGAGATTGCCGGCTGCGGTTAGTGTACGACCCCGTATATTTGTTGACCCGGAATGAATGACGATGGATGCACGTCCTAATAATTCAAACCCTTACAGCAATTACACGATGATTTGAATTATCAAGTCGTATACTATTGCCATTCATTCCAGGTAGACAAAGAGAAGTCATATTTTGACATCACCCGCACCTGTGATTCCTCTTCGTGTTGCGGGTGTCCATGGGCGACGGTGATCGCTCTCCATCAGGTGACCCGTCTGCTCATTTTCCCCCTCTTACATAAAAAAAAAACAAGAATTATCGACAAGAATTTTTTAGGTACAATATTTTTTTCGTAACCGATGTACGTGTTTGTTGTTTTAAAAAATCTGGCCAAGTGTATTTCGAGCCACGCGCGGTGTAGTGTTATGTATTATTATGTGGCTAATCTTCTCATAATATAAAAATCACGTGTCACGGGTGTTTGTTGTCGAACTGCCCCGAAACGGTTCGACCGGTCTGTTTGTCTGTAATTTCTTAGGTCTGAGAATAGGTCGTAGGCTAATTTTTATACCCCTATTCTTGGCAGACGGAGTCGCGGGCAACAGCTAGTATTCAATATAAAGCTTTGGTCGACTACACTCCTTAACTTTAGCCTACTTAGCTTGTACTCTTTACACTAAACCTTTTGGCCCCATCGCTCATCAATACTGTGAGCGATGTACCCTGCCCACGCAGTCTGGAACCTTAGGTCTGGAGTCCAGACTAAGAATCTGGAATAAGATGGATCGACGACCTGATTAAGATTACGGGAATGCGTAGGATGCGGATAGCGCAAAACCGGTCTGTGTGGCGAATCTTGGGGAGGCCTTTGTTTAGAAGTGCACGTCTTTCGACTGAAATGCTGTGATCTATATATAAAATGCTTTGTCCTGAATGACTGACGACGGATCAACGCAAAGCCTAAACCGCTGATCGTAGAGACCTGAAACTTGGGTTTTTCCGAAATTCCCACGGGATAAGGAATAAACGGGATTTATCTATTCACTAACTGATACTGATGATGATGAAATGAGGATAATGATTGATTTTGCCGTTGCCGGATTCTTGTTTTATACAATGAAAGACATGAAGAAGCTTTACCACAAATTGGAATTCTGCGCGGACAAAGTCGCGGGCAAAAGTTAGTTTTATTTATATAATCCAACAATAATCTAGCAGAAGAGGTAAACGTTGATCAGTGGCATAATTTTTTTGTCATAATGTAATGTTTATCATAATTTTTCTTAGTCATAATCATAATCTTTTTCCCAACGATACCGAAAATTTTAAATGGTCACCTCTACCATGAGTTACACTAGTTTTCAGTGACCGTACTCGCTAGCGACGGCGTAAATGATTTGTATAGAGAATTATGTACAGCGCCTCTAGCGGTCACTTACGGAAGTACAATTTCCATACAAATCATTTACGCCGTCGCTAGCGAGTACGGTCACTGCAAACTAGTGTAACTCATGGTAGAGCCTCTGTGGAACTCTCTAGGTTAGGTTAGGTTTGTTTTATATCAATTCTGTACAATTAATGAATTCAAAGTAAAAAGATGTTATGAATAACAAAACATTATGACAAACATTACATTATGACCTTTACTTAGCCTATTTTTGTGTCCCACCGCTAGGTAAAGGCCGCTTCTCTTATTCCACATGTCCCTTTCTAGAGACTAGGCCACTTACTCGATTCCGCGTCTAGGTCGTCTCGCCATCTCCGCCTCAGCCTGCCTTGCCGTCGGTGGCCGTTGCGCGGCACCCACCAGTACCTCTACCATGAGTTACACTAGTTTACAGTGACCGTACTCGCTAGCGACGGCGTAAATGATTTGTATTGAGAATCGTGTACAGCGCCTCTAGCGGTCACTTACGGAAGTACAATTCTCCATACAAATCATTTACGCCGTCGCTAGCGAGTACGGTCACTGTAAACTAGTGTAACTCGTGGTAGAGGTAGGTACAGTAGCTAAGAGCGCCCATCTTTGTGGGTGCATCCGGCAGACATGCCCAGCCCAGTCCCATTTTATCCCGTCGTTGACACTTCAAAGCTTAGTGTTTCGTGAACGGATGCCTAAACTGAGAAATGCTTTTCGCAAACCTCCCATGTTTCGCAAACTTGCTGCAGCCTTAATTTTCCGCCTGGCATTATAATACTATACAGAATAGTTAACCGCGCCAACTTCAGAAGTAGCACTTTACATCCGAGAGTTGCTAGTTCTCCACTAATTATCTCGCGAGGTGTGAATCCACCGCAAATATCATCTCATTACAGTAGCGTTGGATTCCCGCTCCAACTTGGGATTATTTCACAATTTCTGTACTTTACGTTAGAGTGTAATTAACTCAAGTATTCCTACCATGGTTGAAATGTAAGCCGTGTCGCTAAACAATTAAATATCACTTGTTATAGTAGAATCAAATGGTTATGTACGTAGCACTGCCGGGCCGTGGCCGTGGTGGCCTAGCGGTTTGACCTAAAGGTTTGCCTCTCAAGCAGAGGGTCGTGGGTTCAAATCCCGCCGCGCACCTCTGAGTTTTTCGGAATTTTTGTGCGACATTAATACATTTGAAATTTACCATGAGCTTTACGGTGAACGAAAACGTCGTGAGGAAACCTGCATACACCTGCGAAGAAATTAATGGTGTGTGTGAACTTGTGAAGTGCCCAATCCGCACTGGGCCCGCGTGGGAACTACGGCCCAAGGCCTCTCATTCTGCTATCAGAAAGAGAGCAACGTCTAAATGGCAATTCGGACGGAAAATTTGCCATTTAGACGGTCGATTTTAGCCGCGCGGCAAAAACCTTGCGGCTTTAGTCACCCGTGTAAACCCCGCATAAGGTCGATTCATACAGACACCACAAAATAAAAAGGTACAGAAGTCAATCAAGTGTATGTACTTCACTTTTCATACCTACGCTCGGCGGTCGCTCTAGGGTTGTCAATTATGGCATATGCACATAAAACTTATCGTGAAAGTGGCACTCGTTTCTAGTTGTTTGATTTATTGTTGATATTCAAACGGGAAGAATGGAAATATAAAATAATAATAATTAAAATACCTACCTACAAAATTTAGCGTTTGCCAATTTTCACTATCGAAAATCCCTAATAACTTCTAAACGGATTATCCTAGTTATACAATTTCCATTGTCCTATCGGTTTTAGACCTAAACCTATCTAATGACACTAAAAACAACACAATATCTATACAAACAAAAAAACATGTTTTCAACTTACGTAATAGGTATTAGTGGCATGAATTTACCTTACAAAAATGTAGTTAGGTATAAGTACCTAACAACATTTTTTGTAAGGTAACGTTTATTTATACTGATTCAAAATAGGAAACTATTATTACTTTGGGAGTCGGGGCGAGGTGCTTACCTATCTACCTAACTATTCTATGTAACGTTAAAATGAACCATCGAAATACAAGCAGATACCTACTAAACTTACCTCTCTGAAACCACTGGTAGCTTTAAAAACGACCATTCACCGTTTAGGGTCAACCCTCCACCAACAACCGTCCACTGAACAGTTACCTATAATAACCTTTTTTTTGTTGCTCCATTATTGCACTCGAAAAATTCCACACACGCGCGACACAAAATAAATAAGTACGCGCGACCACAGCGCGCGCCTCACGCGGATGGCAATCGCGCTCGGACTGATCCGAACTGATCCGAGATATCGTGTCTGTGAACAGTGTCTATGTGTGCGTTGCTCGAGCGCACTTTGTATGTAGATTTATTTCAGTACCTTTTTATTTTGTGCAGACACCGAGCGCGAGCGTATCAGACTCGTGCCGTATCAGACACTGACAGGCACCGTTTATTCATATCTACAGACATCAAGCGCATCAGACACATGCCGTGACGGACTCCGTTTTATTCACATCTAGCCATTGACGTACAATAAAACAACTAGACTCCCAATCACGCTCAAAAATTGTCCGAAGCAAAAGTCTGCACACGCGTCTATTGTGCAGAGTTTTTGTTCAGTTATGTTTCGACCGCGCGTTGATTACAACGTCACTTCACGCCCCGTATTCGTATATGTCTCTTTCGCACTGTAATCAAACTCACGAGAAAAAAAGAGACAGACAGTCTATCTTCCGCTTCGCATGACCACTCCACTGCATTCTTTACTCTTTAGGCGGTTTCCAGCGCGTGACGTCATGTCACTACTTCTAACGAACGTATACAATTGTCATTAAACATTACTGCTACGAAATAAGGTGTTAATTTGAATGAGTGCTGTTAACGTTATCTGTATAAATTGATGTATACGTACACACAACGCCGCTCGGACGTTTTTTGAGGAACTTTTGTTAAGCGATTGGGAGTCTAGTTGTTTTATTGTACGTCAATGCATCTAGCAGAAGTGTGCCGTGTGCCGTGTCAGACATCGCCAAGAACAAAAGTCGTCTGCGCAGTTTCGGTGCCTTATTCACACTGACCGGCAGGCAAATAGCCACAGACACGTGGACATGAACCGCGCATACTGACCAGAAACGGCCCGTATCTGAGCGCCCGTGTTACGATAGATATGAATGCATTAATAGAAACTGTATTAGAAGAATATTATTTCCGTAGATATGAATCGACAAGTTAGCTATGAAGTATCTTTTTGTAATTGTATTCAATGAAATATATGATTTCACGGGATGACCGTAAAAGTAATAAAAAATGAAGTTGAAAAAAATAATTACAAAAAGATACTTCATAGCTAACTTGTTTAAAGTTGCACAGTAGCGCCATCTCTTGTCCAGGTGAGCGGTTAGTTCCGAAGGAGTGTTAAAATCTCTTGATAGAGGGTGTAACATAGATGTGCGCTTGTCACTGCATAAAGTGATGATTTAGCAGACTGAAATGTATGATGTATAGGAAAGATTCGTGTCTAATCTCTAGACCAGTGGTGGTGTAGGGGTATGGCACACGGCACGGAATGCTGAGGACCTGGGTTCGATTCCCAGCATTGGTCTTTTTTTCTGGGGTTTTTTCTGTGCATCTATATTTCAGTTTGTATTAAGTTGAAATATATGAATCGACCTTTATAAGGAGGCCTCCATCCAATTTGGTTGTCATTATTTAAACTGGATTTTCTCTACAACATTGTTTGTATTGTTACAGGCGTACAGTCCGACTGGTTTCGAGAAGTACGGCTACACCTGCACAGTTGCAGACTTCAGAGTCAACTTCTCCGTATGGGACACTTCAGGTATGGCTAAGTTATCTACTTCATCGATGACAGTTAAGGTTACAGGGGAGCTACTGCGAAATTCGAATGACCGATCGTGCCATCCCTCTCACTCTTCTGTTTAATACTATTAGCGTAAACTGAACGACACGATAGTTTGAAAATCGAATTTCGTAGTATGAGGCCAGTATGCTTAGTGTAAGTTTTTACTTCACGAAATACTTCTCGATCGCGTTTTCGTAAAAAAATCAATTACTAGGGAAACATGGACAGTGCCTCCGCGCGCACGCGTCCATGTTTCCATAGAATTGAAATTTTTACGTAAACGCGATCGAGAAGTATTTTGGTGAAGTAAAACTTATACTAAGCGTACAGTTTTCGTTCGTCGAGTGCGGCCTATTACCGCCCGGCCACGACTTCGCGCGAAGTCGTGGCCGGGCGGTTACCGTGTTATTTTGCACTGTTGCGGTCACCATTGCATGCGGCGATCAACTTAATGTAATTGCCGCATTAGATATTCCCATATTTCTGCTAATAACTATTGGCAGTCTTGGCGCTCGATTGACCACTTCAAACTCATAATTGTATGAGTTTTATTGCAAATCTAAACTGCGGTTTACAGTGGTTGACTCTACGCACAGCACACAGATTTAAAGCCGCACCGAGCTTCTTGCGCTAATCGATTTTAGGTATTCTATGCACTCGTGAATATGTGCGTGAGATTTCATATTTTTAAGACTATAATTTGATTCGTTCTCTGTATTCTGTTTAGAAAGAGAAAGACTCTGATAGTTTTAAATTTTCACTAGGATTATTAATTAATTTATTACAATTTTTTAAGATGTGCTTATTCTAAAAGGGCCTAACTACAAAACTACCACACAATAGATCCATTACTTTAGTCTAGTCTCTATTAAAAAAAAGTGATTACGTAAATCTGACGTTGACATTGTGTGTGGTTGGCTAGAATCAAAGCCGTGCGTAACGTCCCCGTCCGAAGGCCGAAGGAGAACTAACGCAACTAACTATTATACGGACAAGGTGGAAGCACGACGGCTCAAGATAGGTTGGTTAGACCGCGCGTGTATTTAGGTATTTTCATCGTACATATTACTAAAAAAACATATTTTAAAAATGTAGCAACACTAGGCCCAAGAAAACATCTTGTGTTGTTTTATTAACATTCAAAAAGTCATGACCTGCCGTGCAGTACCTACGCCGTACTAAGGATTTATTTTATTTTTTAGAGACGGATTTGTATTTTTTTTTCTATCGAGCAAACACAAGTAATCTAGTGACCACTAGAGTGAATCCTCAAATATCTTATACGTGAATTTCAGAACAAAAGCTTTGCTAGTAATGATACAAGGGATGAAATTAATGCAATAAATACGCCAAAAGCTCGGCCATGCGCTGCCGGCTGTCAGTCTCGCGACTTTCTCAGGTGCCACAAACGCACATGTGCGTTTAAATGACTGGCAAACTATGACAGCGGAACTAGGCGAATGTCTCAAAAACGCATACATTCCCGGCAGTGATTGCGTTAAAAACTACTCACTCGTACACATTCATGACAGTCAACTATACCTATTATTTATTTGGAAAAAAAGATACATTTGTAGGCTAAACTACTATCTAACCTAACCTACCTACCTAATTAACATACTACTTGTTCATACTGCCCAGATGATTTAGCAAACCAATCACAATAAAACAGAACCCTAAAAACAACATAACTGTGTTATGAGACTGAAGTTCACTGCCAATACCCAGCGTAGAACCCAATAAACTGACTTAACATAGCCTCATTAAATATTAACGAAAATAAACTTAACAATTCAATAAACGTGACGAAATCTCATTTGCCGTTAACGACAACAGTAGTGTTGCCAGAAGATAGTCTACGGTCGATAGTTTTTATCGATAGCCGCACGATGGTAAAAATAAGAAAAATAGGTACTGGTACCTACTATGAAGGATGTCGTAGAATGGCGGATCATAAACTATTACCATATTCTATTCTAGAATTTATTATTTTATAATAGGTACTAGCTGTTGCCCGCGACTCCGTCCGCGAAGAATAGTAGGGGTAGGTATAAAAGATAGCCTACGACCTATTCTCGAACCTACCGAATATAGAGAAAACAGTTTCGTAAAAATCGGTCAAGCCGTTTCGGAGGAATTCGATAAGAAACTCCGTGACACGAGATTTTTAAATTAGATAGATAATGTTTGGTAGCTCATCTTTTCCTAATGATACTGAACTATTTAGGAATATTACATAAAATCTTACATAACAAAGGAGAAGGAGAGACCGAGAAATTGTCAAGATTTCATATTTTTAAGACTATAATTTGATTCGTTCTCTGTATTCTGTTTGGAAAGAGAAAGACTGATAGTTTTAAATTTTCACTAGGATTATTAATTAATTTATTACAATTTTTTAAGATGTGCTTATTCTAAAAGGGCCTAACTACAAAACTACCACACAATAGATCCATTACTTTAGTCTAGTCTCTATTAAAAAAAAGTGATTACGTAAATCTGACGTTGACATTGTGTGTGGTTTGCTTGGGCGGTTTGGTTCTTTCTTGCTTTTCGATCACAACTGCGGGCTCCTTTAAAATCTTATTTAAATCAATAACACGTCGTTCGTGCACTAACATTAATAAAAATAGATCTGTCAAGTCTCAATGTTAATGTCAAATTTAAAATTATGGCAGCTTTTTTCTGGTGAAAAGGGCAAAGGAAACCTATCTATACTGTGGTAGTGTTGGTAAATTCAGATTTTTTTTTAATTTCTTGTATTTTTTTAAATATGGAGAAATAAATTGTAATAAATATTTTTTCGTGTTCAGTTGGCAAAACTCTTTCGATTCCTGTAGTAATTTTCAGGTGTCAAAAAATGAAATCTCGTCAATTGTACTGGCTTTCATGAGGAGTAAAAATTGTCCTTACGTAAATAATAACTGGCCTCTCACGTTTGGTATTTATCGTTAGTAGTATCGATATGCCTTGTTTTAAACGAAAGCTATCTATCGTATAAATATCGACAGTTCGCCAACACTAGGGACGACAGACGAACAGACGAATTTAATTCCGTCACTGAATATACCGTCTCTTGTCTCGTCCTTTCAATTGTTTCCTTAGCTGTTTAAGTTCGCAGTTTACAATGGTGTACAAAACAAGCGATTCCAATAAATCTTGACTGCTTTTCATTTTATGGGTGAGGCCACACGAGCGTAATTTTGTGAGTCGTGAGCGGCAGAATTTCGGTTGCGCCATACATTGTGTCACGTGAGCGTCACGTGATGGCGCGCATATTGTATGGCGCGGACCGAAATTCTGCCGCTCACGACTCACAAAATTACGCTCGTGTGGCCTCACCCTAAAACAGAAAAGCTAATTTTAGTAAATACTAAAATAGAAAATTAGTTTTTGAGGTTACAAATGGGTCATACACATTTTTTTGTTCCGCGGACCGGAAGTCGCAGTGTAGGTGCCTCCAACAAGATGGAGCGACGACCTGGTGAAGGTGGCTGATGGCGCAGGGCCGATCTGTTTGGCGAGCCTTGGGGGAGGCCTATGTTCAGCATTGGACGTTTCGACTGAAATGATGATGATCATGTCATTTTTTTGTTCGCGTCTCATGTAGACATGGCAAAAGTTAAGGGTCTATTATACTGTAGCTAATATTTTTTAATCCCTGGTTTCTCTGACCAACTGCCGCCGGCGACCGTTGACCGACGCGTGTCCGCGACCAACGCCGTTCGGATGTTTTGTTCGGGAATGTTTGGATGGTTTCTCTAAAACTTCACGCACCCGCGACCGACGGCGTGTGGCACAGCGTCACAGAATAAGTAATAGTACTAACGTACAGAAGGATCACTCTCGAACAAAATCAACTTTAGGTATAAAAACTTGCCTACTCTTACTGCTTGCTTAAGATCAGATCATACATAATAATCTGCCCCCGGATTGAACCCTCCTCGAGCTTTTGTTATCAATTTCTGTAACCACTCGGCTACCAGGTCATCATGTAAATAGGTACAATTTAGTTAGAACTTCAGAACATACGCCGATATTCACTCAGAACTTTGGGCTGTGGCCCCGCAAGCGAGACTAATCGAACTCTGTGACAGTTTACACTCAATTAACTTCACAACTCAGAAACTGGCGATATTCGGGTCTTGTTTACAACAGCAATATTATTATGTATTAAAATAAAAGTACGAATGTTAGTTCTTAAATTCTTGAGTCTTGGGTGTTTAATATTATATTTAAGTATGTGCAGTCGAGGGGATAAATATATATATACAGCCATCGCGTCAAGTACATGTAGGTACACATGAGTTGGTAAATATCAAACTCCAATATGTTCACAATAAATGACATGGAGATGTGATTCAAATTTTCATTGTTTTATTACATTTTCACTGAAAAATCAAGAATGCTATGCGTGTGTTTCCTCACGATGTTTTCGTTTACCATACCACCGTTTGCATACATACATATGTTTTAGTTTTAGTTTATCTCATGGTAAATTTCAAATATAATTTCGCACATAAATTCCGAAAAACTCAGAGGTGCGAGCCCGCATTCGAACCCACGACCCTCTGCTTGAGAGGCAATAGATCAAACCACTAGGCCACCAAGGCTTCATGTAATATATAAAATTCTCGTGTCGCGGTGTTTGTTACCAAACTCCTCCGAAATGGCTCGACCGATTCTCATGAAATTTTGTGTGCATATCGGGTAGGTCTGAGAATCGGTCAACCTCTATTTTTCATAGCCCTCCCTATTATTCTTCTCAGACGGAATCGCGGGCAACAGCTAGTACATTTATAATATAATACGTATTTGTGAAACTTTATAAACTTGCAATTATGTTAATCAGCGTGTAAACGCCTTACGATAAACAAACTAAGCTAATTCATTTTGCTTATTAGGAAGGTATACCTGCTTCCCATTAATCCTATTTTATTTAATAGCAGAAATACCATTCTTATAGAAGATAAAAGTCTTTGAACCCGTTTTTTTTTAATTATTAGACGAATGCAACTTCTGCTTATGATACTCTGTGGCCAGAACTGCCGTAATGCGACAACCGAACATCAGGTGAGCAAAAACTGCGGATGCTGATGGATTGCGGGCCGCGGCTTAGCAGCGCGACAGTGGTTTATTGCGTACACTCAGCTACGACAAACTACCGTAACGTCGGAGTACCTACTGTAGTCAAGTCAAAATGTCATAATTAAACGTAGGCTATAACAAGCACTTATGAATGTCGAAGAATCTACCACCGGTTCGGAAAAACCATGTTGCGAAAAATCCGGCAAGAAAGTAAATAAATAAATTTACGCAGAGGCAATATCATAACCAATGAGGTTAATCAGAGGTGCGATTATTGCTAGTTGAAAACTTTCATAATGTAATGAAACGTTACCTAAATTTAGTTTTAAGTATTATAGTGAGCCCTTGCAGGGCGTCATGGACTGACTTATAACACTATAACATCTTTTTAAAATGTACCTACATGACATTACTGTGGAATAAATAAATGAATAAATCATGGGACAATAGACATTGACCTAGTCCCAAACTAAGCAAAGCTTGTACTATGGGTACTAGACAACGGATAAACATACTTATATAGATAAATACATACTTAAATACATATTAAACATCCAAGACTCAACAAGGTATTTGTTTCAAACAGAAAGAAAAAATAAAGAAAAACATTTATTCGTCACACAATTTTAGCAGTTACTTTGCGGAGGTCCTATGTCAATATCAATGAACTGAAAAAAATATGATAGTTACGTTTATGTAATAAATGTGTTTAATGTGTGTGTTCATGCAGTTCCTCTACCTCAACCACAAACATTTGTTTTGGTTTGTTAGTCTAACATTTGGTAGCATAGTAAACGGTTGCGATACACCAAGGATGAGCTGTGTGTGATTGACTTTGAAAAGTGTCAGTGTAGTTTGGTGGTGGTGATAGTTTGGTTTGTGTAATTTCTGTGTGTTCATACAGTGTGGAGGTGGAGGAACTGCATGAACACACATTTATTGCATAAACTTAACTATCATGAGGTCGCGGTTGAGCAAAGTAATTGTTTCAGCCCATTTGTAGAAGTTCACGAATGTCAAAGAAAATTTATTTTAAATAAATATTATAAGTAACTTCTCAATACTTACACCTTCCAAGTTTTAACCAGTGACATTGTAAAAGCAATATTCTTGCTTTCGCGACACTACCATATGCAGCTGCTCCATAAGCTGTTACCAATAAATACTACCATATCGAATGTTCCAGTTGTTTACGAGTCCAACTGTACGTCGTAAAATCCCACGGTACGTTTATACGACCAGCGTCGGGAATCGTAAAGGGTTTCACACATTGTATGTGAAATAATAAATAATGGTACATAAGTGTGATACTCGGTTAGATATCGATTACTTAAGTAGGGAATGACATCTGAAAACAATAATTACAAGTCGCGACTTTAGTAAAAACGCTTTATTTTAATCCTGAAATGGAATACTTATTTTGCTCCTCCGCGAAAAAGTATGAGGTTAAAGGTATCCAATAATTTCATAAATAATTATTTTAAAAACAAAGTTTGGCAAAATAACGATTAACAAAGTAGTTGTTTCTTAAAATATAATTTTACAAATAGTTTATTAGCTAAATTATTTACTTTAAATAAATAAATAAATAAATATTAGTGGACAATCTTACACAAATCGACCTAGTCCCAAACTAAGCAAAGCTTGTACTATGGGTACTAGACGACGATAAACATACTTATATAGATAAATAAATACTTAAATACATAGAAAACATCCATAACTCAGGAACAAATATTCGTGCTCATCACACAAATAAATGCCCTTACCGGGATTTGAACCCAGGACCTCTTGCTTCGTAGGCAGGGTCACTACCAACTAGGCTAAAGCGGTCGTTAAAAAACATCATATTATAAATCATTATCTGACAAATTACTCGTTTATTATTCGTGACAATTGGCAAACTAACGTATGGTAAAAAAAGTAAGCTAGGGTAGGTTAGAAACGTTATTCCACACTGAAGCGAACTGCTACCAGTTAGAACTGCGACCACACAGGCAAGAACTGCTACCAGTAAAGTAGGTTAGAACTGCGACCCCACACAGAAACGAACTGCTACCAGTAAAGTAAGTTAGGTTAGAACTGCGACCCCATATTGAAATGAATTGCTACCAGTAAAGTTGGTTAGGTTTGAACTGTGACCCCACACAGAAACGAACTGCTACCAGTAAAGTAGGTTAGGTTAGAACTGCGACCCCACACAGAAACGAACTGCTACCAGTAAAGTAGGTTAGAACTGCGACCCCACACAGAAACGAACTGCTACCAGTAAAGTAGGTTAGGTTAGAACTGCGACCCCATATAGAAACGAATTGCTACCAGTAAAGTTGGTTAGGTTAGAACTGCGACCCCACACAGAATCGAATTGCCATTATTGAAGTAGGTCTGGTTGTAAAATGAACTATTTTATAAACGATTTATTTGGGAAATGATCATTTTTAAAATGACAATTTAACATTCAATATGTTTTTAAGGTGTAACATTTGCTAAATAAATATTTATCAAATAATTATTTATAGCTCAAGCATTTTGAGGATTGTTAGGTTTGTGAAGTGAATAGTTTGTGAATCGTTGTTTATAAAATGATCATTTATGAAATGATGGTAAACCAATATTATTTATTCGCAATCGCAGATCAACAGCGTATCGATTCAACATAACGTACCATTACAATTTAGACTTCAGTCAATTGTTGGAAGGTCTACATTAAAACGGTATAATATTATTTTGAGTTGATTAAGTATAAGTATAGTAGTGTAGGTAAATATTACTAAGATTTTATACTTTTGAGCCCTATTAGCTGGAGTTACGAGCGGTGGTAGATTGGGAACTGTGCAGGGCACAGGTCTCTCGGATGCGAGAACTTGGGCAGTTGTCCCCACGTGGGACCAGTGCTGATTGAGAACTTCACACACACACATCATTGAATTAGTGTGTTTGATGTTTTCCTTCACCGCAAACTCATGGTAAATTCCAATCGTAATTTCGCACACAGATAAATTCCGTAAAACTCACGAGGTGAGAGCCCAGGCTCGAACCCTCTGCTTGTGAGCCCAGAGGTCAAACTACCAGGCTATCACGGCTTTTTGACGTGACAAAGTCTAATAAATAGATGAACGCCAGCTGCATACACGAAAAACCGGTTGTCTGTAAAGTCGGTTTACGGACGATAGTTTAACGTGACAACGTCATAACAAAACATTCTTTAAAAATTACCCGAGCGCTAGTACTAAGATTGTATTACGTAATATTGCAACTGGCCTACGCCGCTCTATTGGAACTGGCCCTCGCCGCTCTGTAAGTACATGTAACGTTACGTAACGTTACATTGCGTCATCCTTTTTCGTGTTTGCACCCGGCGGCCGGCGTTCATCGATTAATAGACGTTGCCACGTCAAAAACATGACACATTGTAACGTACATGTAACGTTACGTAACGTTACACTCTACAGAGCAGCGAAGCAGGCCAGTTGCAAGAGAGCGGCGAACGCCAGGATGTACAATGCGGGGTGCGGGGGGTTTTTAATGATTTGTTATGACGTTGTCACGTTCAACTATCGTCCGTAAACCGACTCTACAGACAGCCGGTTTTTTATCATCTAATTATCTTTGAGTGCATCATCTTAAATTATTACACACTACTCTTTTACTTCTTCTACGTCACAAAGTCGCAAAACTAAAATAATAACATCGCCGTTCTCGTCTACCCTCAAATCAACTTTGTTTCGAGTTGCAGTCCGATTCAATTTTCTCAACGTTTCAGAACTGTTGTGGTTGCAATTGCATTTGGTTCGATTGCGATTTTCGACCGGAATTCTATTTGAGATACACAACGGGGCTGACGACGGCGGTTTGGCTTTACGACCGAATGGCCTAGTGGTTAGAGAACCTGGACAGGAAGCTTGAAGTCCTGGGTTCGATTCCCGTTCGGGGCAGATATTTGTATGAAAAACACGAATTTTTGTTCTCAAATCTTGGGTGTTTAATACTTATTTAAATATGTATCTATCTATATAATTATGTTTATCCGTTGCCTAGTAGGTACACATAACACGAGCTTTGCTTACTTTGGACTAGTGAATTGTCCCGTGATATTAAATGTAATAAATTTTATTATTATTAAATGGGAGTATCGTGATGGTATGAGGTATTCAAGTACCTATTGTACAACTGGTTTCCAAAGGTATCTCCCACATAATATCGACGCGTAATTTGCTTAAACCATTAAAAAAAGCTTAATTTCCACGTAAAAGAAACGCACATTACACAACCTGATAATCATTTATTCATGTATTACCCTATACTGAAGCACATACAAAGTAAGTAGGTATAATCTATGTATAACTAGCTATATCTGACTACCTACCGTAAGGAATACTGAAACTGAATTATTTACACAAAGGCCACGACTAGACACAGCAATTAAAGCAAGTAACTGGAACTTAATCTATGCTCAGGATTTTAAGGACACAATGAGATATATTTAAGCAATTTACGGTGTATAAAGTCTACAATTAGCAATCAAGGCTAAAATAGGAAATACGATACGATATATATAGATAAATTATAGCTATAGTATTACCACTTCGATACAAGTATTCTTACTCAACCGTTCTGGACGCTGGTCGAAGGCAAAGTGAGAGTTTTTGGTGTTTTCCCTCCTCCGTCACACTTCCGTTCGTTGGATAGAGGGCGCTGTCAGCTATTTCAGGTTAGCCAACCTACGCAAACCAACCGGAAACACCAGGGCGACAACATCCGGCCGTCCTGCTTACGTGTTCGTCCCCGAGCATCGTCCAGATCTCATGCAGGAGCTGAGGACAAAACATAAATTTGAATTGGTACATCTACGTAATACGTTGCAGGTGGCATTCTTTCACTGCTGTGGCTTGAACTGTGTAATGTTCAGATTACAAGTTGTGTATCACCACGTACGAGTACACCTTTAGGAAGTGGTGTTCACTGCGGATTCCCAAAGTTGAAGTGGCGTTCACTAAGGATTTCCAACTTCAAAGTGGCGTTCACTGCGGATATCCACTTCCTATTATTTTACACACTTAAAATACATACATATACGTCAAATGTTCGAGGCTACTGCATGAGATTAAATTCAGTTAGCAGACTTTGATAAAAAGTAACGGGGACCAAATTTCAACATTATACTTAAAAAAGTCATCACAACGGAAATTAAATAAGAATTTATAGTACCTTAATGATTTTAGACGACAACATCTGGTTTCTCCTGGGAGTCAAAGACTGTTCCAAGGCTGATCCAAGGTTTCATGTTTTCAACGCATGCCACGCCGTTGTAGCGCTTGGAGGTCCTTTCAGCGCCTCTCATATCAGCAACCCTGTACCTGTCTTTACCAAGTACTTCAGTCACCTGAAATGGTCCTTTATACAGTGGCATCAGTTTTGTACTCTGTCCTTCGTTCGAGTGACTTGGTATTTTAAGTACTACCAAATCTCCTACTTCATAGCTCTGCGGTCTTTTGCGTTTGGCATCAAAAGCTAACTTCTGTCTTTCTGCGTCTTTCTTTATGTTGGAATCTACTAGATTCCTAAGCGCCGTTACGTCAACAGTGTTATCAACATTATCGTCATCAGTGATTCCGTCATTTCTCATTCGAATTCGATACCCGAAAAATACTTCACTTGGTACTGCAGCAGTAGTTTTATTGATTGTACTATTAATACCTAGCTGTATTTTTGCAATGTGCTGGTCCCACTTATTGTTCTCTGTATCCGCGCCTAAACTTCTTAAAGCATCTAATATCGTTCGGTTATAGCGCTCTACCTGGCCATTAGAGCGTGGCACAGCTGTAGCAATAATGTGGGCCCTTATGTTTAAATCTTTACAAAACTCTGTAAATAATTTAGACGTAAAAGCACTACCCGCATCACAAATCAATCGCCTTGGTGTACCAAACACTTTAAATACTTTATTCAATTCATTTATAACGATTTGACTCTTTGTGTTTTTAACCGCGGAGATGAACACAAATTTTGTAAATGAATCCACCAGTACTAATAAGTAGCTGTTTTGTTGGGTGGATTTAACAAAAGGGCCAAGGTGGTCTAAGTGAATGGTGTGAAATGGTCGAGCGTATTTAGGAATGGGGTAAAGCTGCCCAGGTTTTTTACCATGCACATGTTTGTTATAAATACAATTTAGGCAGTTTTTTATGTACTTTGTGACAGTTTTCTTTAGTCGTGGGAACCAGTACTTCGCTCTTATTCTTTCTATGGTCTTATCGACTGCAAAGTGACCTACATCATCGTGGTTTGCTCTAATCACCTGCCATACACAATTTTTGGGCACTAACCAACGTCTACCAAATTCAGTTCTGCGATAAACTTTATTGCCTACTAGTTCGTATTCCATAAACATTTTTCTATTCGTATCGGTCACGCCTGACTGTAGAATCTCCCGAATGCTAGTGATATTTGGATCTAACAATTGTACTGATAAAAGCCAATCGCTTTCTGTTATTGACATTACTTCTACTTCGCTATCTGTTTTTGACAAGTTCTCCTTCTTTATCGGATTACGGCTTAAAGCATCGACATGCTGCATCTGTGAACCAGCTCTGTGATGTATATCAAATGTAAATTCTTGGGTGTGTAACACCCACCTACTAATACGAGGCACAATTTCTTGTTTAGTTAAGGCATATCGAACTGCATTGCAGTCCGTAGTGATTTTAAACGGGGCGCCCAACAAGTAATGACGAAATTTTTGTAATCCCGTAACGATAGCCAACAATTCCAGCTCAAAGGAATGATATTTCTTTTCCTCACTACTTGTTTGGCGACTATAAAAATGGACCGGTTTCTCACCGTGTTCCGTTAGTTGCATGAGAATGCAGCCTAACCCGTCGCGACTTGCATCAGTATATAGGTTAATTGGCAATTTAGGGTCAAAAATACTAAGCACCGCGTTATCTACTAAGGCAGTCTTCAGTGCATTGACTGCTGCATCTTGTTCGACATTCCATTGCCACACAGAATCCTTCTTCAACAGATTACTTAAAGGTTTGCTAAGCACTGCGCAATTTTTGATAAATTTTCGAAAGTAATTTATTAGTCCCAGAAACTGTCTCAGTTGGTGCACTGTTTTGGGGTTAGGGAACTCTTGAATCGCTTTAAGTTTGCGAGCACTGGGGCGTACTCCTTCCTGACTAACCCTATAGCCCAAAAACGTAACCTCGTTTTGAAAGAACTTACATTTTTCTATATTTATAGTGAGACCATTGCTTTCAAATATTTGTAATACACTATCTAAACACGCTACATTCTCTTCTAAGGTCTCTGTGGCAATAAGTAAGTCGTCCATATAGCAAATAACACGTCCGAATCGCAAATTACCCAAAACAGTATCCATCAACCGCTGAAACACTGCAGGACCGTTACAAAGACCAAAGGGCATCCTAAGAAATTCAAAGTGTCCGTCAGGGGTGATGAATGCCGTTTTGTGTATTGATTCAGATTTGATTGGAATTTGATGATACCCGCTTTTCAAATCTAGCAAAGTAAAGTATTTACAACCTTTTAGCCTATCAATAAGGTCTTCGATCAAGGGCATTGGATATTTTTCCTTTACTGTTATTTTGTTTAACTGTCTATAGTCTATGCATAAACGTTTATCTCCTGACGCTTTATCTACAAGGAGAGCAGGACTAGCATACGCAGAGCTACTGTTACGAATTATGCCACTTTTCAACAAATCATTTGTTATCTCACGAGTTTTAGCCCTTTCCGCTTCAGACATTCTATACGATCGTTGACAAACCGGTTTATTAGATAACAATTCTATATCTAGCTCAACACAGGTAGTTTTGCCCAGGTTTACCAAATTATTTGACACGCAATGGGGGTACTTCGAAAAAACACTTTTTAAAATTGGTTCATGTTCCTTATCTGTATGAACGGTGTTAAATATAATATTAGTATCAATATTAAACACTTCTGAAGTTTGTGCCAATTGAAACGTTAAGTTGCTTCCGATTCGTGTGTACATTATGCTTTTGTCTTCCGTGAAGTACCGCCCTATCAAAATATCGCAACCCGACAACATGTCAATAACATATAGCGTAGTAATCAATTCAACTGAATCTACTTTTAAATTTACTGCCACAGCATGTGTTACGCGTGTCGTCAACTCATTTGTAAATCCTAGAAGATTAACTGGGCTATTTAATTCAAACGTTTGAAAGTTGTATCGTTTTATACAATCTGCAGTTATCAACGAACATTCACTGCCCATGTCAAAAAATGCTTCACATTCAGAATTATTTAAAAATACCTTTTTACAGAATTTTTGTTTAGTTTTTGATTCGTTAATTAATTTGACCTCCGCATCCTTTTCGGTTTTCGGCTTCGCTTTTGATTTACAAGCTTTTTCCAGATGTCCTGTCCTAGTGCACGAAGAACATTTCACGTTATCTTTAACAGTACAGCTGTTTCTCCTGTGCCCCGGTTCACCGCAACGGTAACAAGTTAGGCTGTTTGCCATGTTATTGTGACCAGAAGGCACACCAGACTCAACTGTACTATTATTGACTTTTTCTGTCATATTATGATTCCAAAACGCCGATCGAAAAGGATGCTTAGGCATTATATTGTTTTTGCTCATTTCTGTGTAAGTTTTTCCATGCAAAAATGATGCGAGATCATCACAGTATTTGAAACTACCCGCTTCTGCCGCACTAATTATGTTCGCATCGCCTATTGAACCTACAATAATTGAAATGATGTCTTGTTCACGGAAATTTAAACGTAATCTGTCTATTTTTGCCTTTTGTTGAAAATAGAACTCATACAGTGACTGCTTAGGTAAAGGTTTCGCGTCTACTAACTCTTTAAGAAGAATATACGCATTGCGTTTAACTTGAAACGTGTCTGATAACATATCACGCCACTCTTTCCATAGCCATTTTGTCCATTTGGATTCATTTTTTTGAAAAGAATCTAACCATAATTTGGCAGTATTTCTTAATTTCTGGAGTGCTTGATATGTTATCATGCTATTAGACCATTCGAACGTTCGAGCATTAGCCTCGACAACGTCTAACCAGCTGTCAACATTATCAACTAACGGATCGAATTCGGGAATCACTGACGATACAACAACGTTTTGACTCACTGTTGACGCAGTCTCGCGGCGCCGCTTGTTTCTATGCCGTCGCCGTCGGCTTCGCGATCGGCGGCTGGCGCTGCTCGAGCTGCTGGAGCTGCTGGAGGTGGAGGACGAGCTGCTGGACTGCCGGCGCGAGCGGGCTCTCTTCCTTTGTTCCGGTTTTTTCTTTCGACCACGTGGCATTGTTGTGGGCGCAAACGTTCAACACTTCTGATAAAAGAAACGCACATTACACAACCTGATAATCATTTATTCATGTATTACCCTATACTGAAGCACATACAAAGTAAGTAGGTATAATCTATGTATAACTAGCTATATCTGACTACCTACCGTAAGGAATACTGAAACTGAATTATTTACACAAAGGCCACGACTAGACACAGCAATTAAAGCAAGTAACTGGAACTTAATCTATGCTCAGGATTTTAAGGACACAATGAGATATATTTAAGCAATTTACGGTGTATAAAGTCTACAATTAGCAATCAAGGCTAAAATAGGAAATACGATACGATATATATAGATAAATTATAGCTATAGTATTACCACTTCGATACAAGTATTCTTACTCAACCGTTCTGGACGCTGGTCGAAGGCAAAGTGAGAGTTTTTGGTGTTTTCCCTCCTCCGTCACACTTCCGTTCGTTGGATAGAGGGCGCTGTCAGCTATTTCAGGTTAGCCAACCTACGCAAACCAACCGGAAACACCAGGGCGACAACACACGTAATAACTGAAAAAACCGTCAATCTTCGGGCGATTCTCCGATGTTTTTTAGATTCCGGTTCTCTTTACTTGTCACTGCATGTCTACAGACTCTTGTTTCTGATCTGTCAATCGTTTAAAGGTTAATTGTAAGATCCCTTTAGGGGATAAGTTACCCTAAAACACATCTCATCCCCGAAAAATACATCTGTTTCTCTTTGTTATCTGCTAATTTCAAGTGATTTATAGCATTACAGTATATACATACCTACATGTTCTGTTAGTCGAACCGAACCGATCGACGTCTGTCTTTTAACTTGTTCGACTGCGGCAAACCTGTGTTTTGGCACGTTCCAGCACGTCTAAATTCAAATTGCCTCGCGCGGCGGCACGGTAGGGGAAGATTGGCACCATTCGTACACAGTGTACCTTCATACAGAAGCTATTAAAAATCTATCTTAACTGCAATCGCTCTTTACTTTATACGTGTGAGTAGCCGCTAGTGATGGCCACTTGTCAACAAAGTTCGACGCCAGCGCCGCCATTGCCTGTGACGAGAGGGCACGTAACGTGTTTTCGCGCACTCAAAGTAAATATTACATAGATGTTCTTAGTTCTTTTGTGACGAAGGAAACTGTGAATTATTACAGAATTATTTATAAATGATAAGCTACTATATTAATAATAATAATATCATTACAATTTTGTGGTTTTTCTCTGTTTTTTTTTATATTAAGGTTAAAACATGTGGTTTTGGACCTTCGGGGCAAATTCGTACATGTGCTTCGGGGAACGTTCGTACGTGTACCAATATGCCCCTTATTACAATATTTCGAAAAGTTTTATTAGAAAAAAATAACAAAGTACAGATTTTCACAATCATACCAGTTAAACTGTACAACACTTGAAAATATTATGAACAAACTACTACTTTGCTTACATTAAATTTGCGAAGAAATGTTGTTTGTTCATTACGTGAAAAAATTAAATTATTATTCTCCTGTGGAGAACGAAGTATCCTATTTGAACATAACACCTGGATCATCTTGGTCATTAGTGTTCCTTAATATTGAAGACAAACATGGCGTTATCATTGCTGATAGCTTGTTGATTCATTTAACTCAATCACACATAACATCTACCGCTAAAACTTCCAAAATGTATTTACACCTTTCCTACTGATTAAACTAGAATTATGTTTCATCCGAAATTGATCGTTTACATTTTCTATATGATTAATTACTAAATTTGAACCATCTCATGCTGTCCGAACGTACCCCAGCCTGTGTACGAAGGTGCCCCTATTACGGGGCAGATTCATACAATTACCACTTTCCACGAAAACCAAATTTGTGCAGTAAGGGTAAAAACTAGCCTAGTTAAACTTAGCCTAGTTTTTATAAAGAAGCTAAATATATATGCTGTCGTTTGATAATTAATTCTGATCTCTACACTAATGAGACCATGAGTAAAAATTCGAAGTCTAAAAACTGTACGAATGGTGCCAATCTTCCTCCTAGGTGTATAGTCTTATACCGTTTGACAGAAGAAAATAGTGAATGCTATAGCAATCCTCCGCGCGTTAGACAGGCCTCAGCTCATTCCGCCATCGAGTTTCATCTCAATTAATAAAAACCTAAAAAAAAAAGTTTTTAATTACCGTACCCCCGTACCCCGTACCGCACACCGTTTTAGACCGTATTTTTTCACTGTGACTGGGTCTCACGGTAGTTTTATGTTCATAAAAGCTTTTTATTTAGATTCTACAATAGTCGTGATGAACCTACATGGTTTCTCAATATAGACAGGCAAAGGATTCCGAATAGACGGAAACGTAGGAGTCGGTAGGTGTGAGAATGGTGGGCAGGGACAATAAATCATAGTGTTGTGAAACTATTTCATAGTATTTATCGCTGCACTGTGGGTTTCTAAATGTTCTGGTAAACCCGTTATTGTAGGTTACGTTTATAATGAACGTAATAATGAGTCATTATCCAATAATCATAGTCCAATTTATATCATCAATCCCAACCTATATTAGTTCCACAACAAAGCACAGAACTCTGAGAATGAGATGGTTTGAGCCGTAGTTCCCACGCGGGCCCAGTGCGGATTGGGAACTTCACACACACTATTGAATTTCTTTGCAGGTTTCTCCAGGTTTCCTCATGTTTTGCTTCACCGTAATGCTCATGATAAATTTAAAAGGTAATTTTCGCACGAGAATTCCGAAAAACTTAGAGGTTATGTGTCTGGGCTCGAACCCATGACCCTCTGCTTGAAAGACCATAGGCTAAACCACTAGGCTACCACGTCCAATTAATACCTATACTTCATTTGATTTAGAATTGAAAACCACAACATCATTATATTGCGGCTCGTCAACTATTTCTTACCTAGCAAATAGTGCAGTATAATAGTCTGGGAGCCGCAAAATAAAATTGTTTTAATGTCACTTTATTTGCGTGTCGTCAATTGTTACTGTAGTACAAATTGTAAAGAGATTACAGTTCACGAGCCGCAATATAATGTTGTTGTGGTTTATAATTCTAAATTAAATGGAGTATTAGTAGGTACGGTCGGCCAAGAAAGTGGTCTACCAGTTTTGACAAAAGTTTCTGTGAGATCTAAATATCGCTAAGGTTGAATTTTTATAACTGAGTGAAGTCATTAGTCACTCATCATTTTTCTGCAAGGGAAAATCGACCTCGTTGTATCATGACGTGTAAATGAACATGTCTAGTCACTTTTTTGAAAATTGAGATTTTAATCTCAAAATGTAGAGCTCGCAAAGCACTATAACTTACCATTATATTAAATAGGGATATCTGAAAATCTAATATATAAAATTCTCGTGTCGCGGTGTTTGTTACCAAACTCCTCCGAAATGGCTCGACCGATTCTCATGAAATTTTGTGTGCATATCGGGTAGGTCTGAGAATCGGTCAGCATCTATTTTTCATACCCCTATTCTTCGCAGACGGAGTCGCGGGCTACAGCTAGTAATATATTTTTTTTTCACTTTTATAAAAATGGTTACCATAGTAATTGTTCCTGATGAATAACTTTCAAACCGCTATAACTCAAAAGTTGTTTGTGACTAAACATGTTCTTTCCGTGTAGAGCTTGTCTAATTTAAAATGACGCGCGCCCAACCACCGCATTTACGCACATCTGCCAAGAGGTATAATCTTGTGCGTAAATGCGGTGGTGGGGCGCGTCATTTTAAATTAGACAAGCTCTACCCTTCTTTTGGCCGACCGTACTACCTATACCTATACTAGCCAAAACCAAGTCAAGTATGCTTCAACTCGATCGATTACCAGAAAGTGGTCATAAATGGTTTCCAATTTAAAAACCACGACTTGCAAACATAGGTACGAACGTTGCAAATTAAACAAAACCTTGTAAAATCTAAAGCGCTGTCAGGTTAGCCAACATCGATGAACAACAGGACCGAACAAAGCGCATAAACAACGCATGACCGGACGCACAGCTAGTGCACTGTAGGACTAGATCATGGAATATTGGTGAGCCGAATCAGTGACCCGTCTGTTTTGTTTGTCAACGAACATTGGATACGAGTGTATGCAATGGCGGACAAAGAGGGTACGACTGTTTATTTAATAATAATCATTACAGCTAGTAGCAGTAGCTACAAATTTCAAGAGCTATCCTCACTGCCTCTGAGCCGTATGTAAATTAAGGGCACTTGCACATGGTTAAAAAATTAAATCGTTAACGCTGGTTTAGTGATTTTCAATGTCGAACCTCTGGTGTGAAGCCAGATCCACTTCGTTTTATAAGAATTCAGGTACAAATTTAAAATTAGGTTACCTAAGCTAGATCGGCTTTCTAACTTTAAAAAAATATAAGTAGGTATACTAGCTGACCCGGCAAACGTTGTTTTGTCATATTAGGGGTATAAAAAACTACGACCTATTCTCAGACCTACCGCATATAGGTACATAGAGAAAAAACTTGAAAAAAAGTTTCATGAAAATCGGTCGAGCCGTTTCGGTGGAGTTCGATAACAAACACCGTGACACGAGATTTTCATATATAAGAAGAAGATTAGCAAATAGATAATAAACATCCCTTTCCTCCTAGTGATCTTTCGTGATTTCTTGAGAAAACCACCTCTCGGTTTCGACAGTCACTTGAAATTACAAACAGAAAAAAACATACAATTATTAAATAAAACTAAAAATATATAAAAAAATATAGGGATGTATTGGGTATATGACTGTATATTAAGAAACTAAAACTATACCTACATCACTATATCTACGTTCAGTGGAAGTGTAGAATGCTTCCACCGTCAAAAAAAAAGGAAAAAAAAAAATAACTCGCACACTAACCTAACACCTTCCATTGTCCGCCAGTGTAGTTGTAAAGCCCGTTTCAGTTAGCTGGCCCGATGCGGCGAGAACAGGGATGCTCTAATTCTGCAGTGACGTCACAGTGTCAACGACCGTTGTCTAGGTAGGTAAATTGCTGTAACATCAATAAAGACGTCATGCGGTTATGTCGTTGATGTGTAGATTTCATAATGACAATAGGTAAGCCATTCCCAGCCCCATCTTTATAGGCCAACCGAAGTATTCAATTACTATTGTCAAAAAAAAAATCGTAAGAACTCGTATAGAAGGTGGACGCTAAATTCACAAAGTTTGTTACCGCCGAAATAGCTCAGTTGGGAGAGCGTTAGACTGAAGATCTAAAGGTCCCTGGTTCGATCCCTGGTTTCGGCATTCTTTTTGTATTTTTAATGGAACTTCAATTTGTACCAAAAACATTTTTTATACCGTTTTTAAACAGTTTTTATCATATTTAAGTTTTACGTCCAATTTGTTATCTTTACTTTTTATCAAGAAAATTTTTTTTGGAACATCTCGTCAAGTTTCGGAGAATTATTGGTTGCTTCCATTGTGAGTCGAACTTTGTCTTTAAATTAGAGTGTATTAATAATTTCGCCATATCAAAGTTAATTTTGTTTTCCGAAATTAAATCTTGCCATGTTAAATTAAACTTCCCTAATTTGATATCAAGTTACGTACGAAAATCTTAAGAAGTAATTAACTTCGTAACCGCGTGTCTCAAAATAACTAAGTAAATCAATGATTAAGTCAATGATGAAGAATTATTAGGTATATCTATTACCGGTGCGTGTTAAATACTTTCTAACCCACCTTTTCTTACTTTTTCCATTGGATTCATCCAGCATTATTATGAATGTA
The DNA here is from genome assembly GCA_947563465.1 of Archips xylosteana. Classification (NCBI taxonomy): domain Eukaryota; kingdom Metazoa; phylum Arthropoda; class Insecta; order Lepidoptera; family Tortricidae; genus Archips; species Archips xylosteana. The sequence continues at coordinate 17,470,017 of OX387358.1, forward strand.
ATGTGACAGAATAAATATTTCTGCTTTGTTCACAAACTCCTTTCTTGAATTATACTTAAACTCCGCTAAGCCGTCAACAGTAAACATTGTAACGAAATAACGTGTAATTTTAATTTATATTAGCTATAATCCATAGCGGGTGCAGGTGGATTAACATGACAAGGGTATGGTTAAACATTTGTACGCAAAATTGTTTTATTAATATATGTTTGGTACCGGTACCTCCAGACAAGATATCTACGAGCGCTAACTAGACTAGAATTTGAAACAACAAAGTTCTAGAAGCAAAGTTCGTATGTATTTCCAGACACACACATACATTATATAAAGGAAAGAGCGGATCATGTAGACTAAGCTGGAAATTATTCCACGGACAAGAACCTAGCTCTTAAGAGGATACGATGGCTGAGAGACTTTTGAGAAATAGGTATTTTAATGAAATGTCGTTGTCTCGCCCGAACCCCTTCGTGTCAGTACAGCGAGAGCGGGACAACTGCAGCTCAGACCGTTAATAGGCGCGTAAAATTGATCAAAACAGCATTTCGTAGTCCCTTGTTTTCTTCTCGAAAACTGGACCAATAAAAATATTTTTTTCAAAAATAATTAGAGGATAGACAGCTATGCCCCTATGTTTTCCTTTTTTTTGTTTATATGAGGGATTCTTTTCTGATGTGTGTCTGAAAATGACGTTGAAATTAGGCAATTTTTTCAGTTTTTGAAAGCTCATATTTCTTATGTTAATTGAAATATGGAAAAAAACGAAACATAGGGGCATAGCTGTGGTAGATACAGATTACACAGTAAAACAAATTTGGCTCTAAAGCCATTATCCAGGGAGGATACAGGGGACTACGTTTGTATGGAGAAATAGTGCGCATCGTATCTTCTTAAATATAATGATGATGACAAACTAAGGCTCTTCAAGACTAGAGTGAATAATAAGCTAAGCTCTTACTGAAGCAGTCAAACTAAAAAAAAATTCCATTCAGACTTCAATTGAAGCTTCTATGAACGTCGAAGAATCTACCACCGGTTTGGAAAAACCCTGTTGAGAAGAACCCGGCAAGAAGCTGAAGTTAGCAACACCTTTGGCCTTGTCTGTACTTTCCATCGGAAATATACTTCTGTCATACAGAAAAGACTCAACTGTCATTTTTCTCGAAACCGATTGTGAGGTACATAATACTTATCAACGGCAGCAAAGAGTGAACGCACAACTGCGATTATTACAAAATTCACCATTTTATTTCAAAAAATCCTTTAAGATGACTTGTTTTATGATATATATTTTTCTCAGCCCGACATACAGTATATTTGAGAATTTTCGAGACGTACATGAAAACATCTACGGGTAAAATTTAAAATAGCTCTTAGTACAAGCGGACATGTTAGCCAGTTGTCCGTTAGCGTCAATCGGCAAAATGTGAAAAAAGATATCATTCAGTTGTTTCGTTCTTCGATGTGCTAGTAGTCTATCTATATGAAAGCACTAAAATCGCTTTAAGATCGTTTTTTAGACTAAAGTGTACCGATGGTTATGTATATATTTTTTTCAAATGATAGCTTTTTTAGTTCAGTGTAGTGTAATGAAATTTGATTTGTCATGGTCATGTTTATGAAAGTTGGTTCTGTTCTAGACAGGTTACCGTAGACTTTTTTCACGCTTTTGACCGGACTAAACGGCCCGGTTACGACTATCTGCGACCCGGACGCTATTTCTCATAACCCTAGAACCAGATTATACTCCTTGCACTGTTCTTCGTTTTGCTCAGTGCTGTTCCCTCTTAGAATGTTATTCTAATTATTATTTTATTAATTATTTATCTTGTCCTCAGGTACGACCTCATACGACACAGTGAGGCCGCTCGCCTATCAAGACGCAAAGATCTTCATGCTGTGTTTCAACGTGGCTGAACCGGAATCCCTACACAACGCTGCTGCTAAGGTATGTCTCTATATCCATTAAGATGGCATGTGAAAACTACAATACTTATTATAACCAAGGATGCTCCTTAAAACAATGCATCAGGCACATTAGCTCCATTCATGGGCCGATTGCGCCAACGAAGTCGCAAGCAAAAGCTGATTGTTCATACAATGCCTGTACCCTGTAATCACTTATTATCTTGAAAAATAAAAAACTTGGAATTCTTAAAGAAATTTAGTCAAATTGAAAAATACGGATAACTCACGTCTATCATAGAGTTTAGCTCGATGTTTCGGGCTAAACCGTAGCCCTTCTACCCGGAGCCACACGTCACGGCGGCTGCCAAACGCGCACTGCGCGCTACCGCTCTGCTCGCGCGGCTGCTCGACGCAACTGACAGCGACACACAACTCCCCCGTTTTCATCGTCAGTTTTATAGTCATTGTCAAATGTGGGGTAGCACACAACACTAACAACATCACTTTCACTATGAGTGAGTCTCACGGTAGTTTTATATTCAAAATTTAGTCAAATTCCGGCATTTCGACTAATGTTTCAAAGCTAGGCTAAGACTAAGCAGTAAACTAAGCTCGTATTGTTACTCCAGTGGTACAGAGAAGTCAGGACACACGGCGGCTCCGCTCCTGTCCTGCTCTGCGGCTGCAAAGCAGACCTCAGGCACGACAAGGAAACCCTTACCATGCTGTCTAAGCTGAAGACGCATCCAGTCACCAGCGAAGAGGTAAGACAGACGTTATTCTAAACACCTAACTTCATCATCATCATCATCATCATCACTAATCTGTTTAGTACCTAGTCTTATGGCACTGAGACGTAGCCGCTAACGATGGGCCTCATAAGAAAGCTCAAAGTCACTCAAAGAGCGATGGATAGGGCTATGCTTAGAGTTTCTCTGCGGGATCGCATTAGAAATGATGAACTCCGCGCAAGAACTAAAGTCACGGACATAGCTCGAAGAATCGCTAGACTTAAGTGGCAGTGGGCAGGGCACATCGCTCGTAGAACTGACGGCCGATGGGGCCGAAAGGTTCTCGAGTGGCGTCCGCGGACCGAAAGACGCAGTGTAGGTAGGCCTCAGTGGCGAAGCGTGAAATTTTTTTCAGGTAAAGCCGTAGCGAAAACCAGTGGCGGCGCAGGACCTAAATTTGGTGTGGGCAAGACAAGACACATTCTGTGAGGCCCTGTGATGGCGCGCCACACATTAGATTACGGATGTAATGAGCAAAAAACGGGAAACTTTCGAGGTGCGAGGACCCTCAGACCGCGAGGCCGAGGACGGTGGCCCACGTCGCCCTTACCCAGCGCCGCCTCTGGCGAAAACTACTAACCTTTATCTTACCGTTTTTATTTATTCTCTTCTTGAAAATTAGAACATAACTTCTAAAATCGTCACTCAACAAATTCGCATCCACAATCAGTTTTAATTGAAGGAGCCTTTTCTACTTTTATTAAGCCTAGTAAATACAAAATAATTTATCTAGCGAGTCCGACCGAAGATAAAATATAAATTAAACTGACCACTTACCACTTGACACTATAAGTTTGCACAATCCGATATTACGAAATTTCACTGGTTTCGAGCATCAACACTAATCTGGCTATGTATTTTTTTATTAAATTAAAACAATATATGTACTACTAAAAAACAATAATAATACTTCACAACAAGAAACGAAATATGAAGTTTGTAATCAATGACAAATCAATCGTAATGTTGCCATTACAATTATTTCCAATAAGTGACGGTGTTATTTTATAAAATTCTAATCTAATATTAATTTCGCCAGTTTATAAACCTTAAGAGGGTACGATGGCTGAGAGACTTTTGAGAAATAGGTATTTTAATGAAATGTCGCTGTCTCGCCCGAACCCCTCCGTGTCAGTACAGCGAGAGCGGGACAACTGCAGCTCAGACCGTTATTAGGCGCGTAAAATTGATCAAAACAGCATTTCGTAATCCCCTGTTTTCTTCTCGAAAACTGGACCAATAAAATTATTTTTTTCAAATATAATTAGAGGATAGATTTAGCTATGCCCCTATGTTTTCCTTTTTTTGTTTATATGAGGGATTCTTTTCTGATGAGTGTCTGAAAATGACTTTGAAATTGGGCAATTTTTTCAGTTTTGAAAGCTCATATTTCTTATGTTAATTGAAATATGGAAAAAAACGAAACCTAGGGGCATAGCTGTGGTATATACCGATTACACAGTAAAAAAAATTTGGCTCTAAAGCCATTATCCAGGGAGGAAACAGGGGATTACGTTTGTATGGAGAAATGGTGCGCATCGTATCCTCTTAATAATAAAAGCAGATAAAATATAATTGTTTTTGTTTTACACTAAATCATCGATATTTTACGTTCCATTTCGCTGCAGTAATTTTGTATAAGTAGGCGATCGTAGCGCCAAAAATGTTCCAAGAAGCCGCTCACGGCTCGCGGCTCGCGGCTTCGGCAGGCAAAGTGATAGTGAGCCTTACGCACAACACACAAAGTCTTTTTTTAAATGTAATAAGCCGCTTAATCCCGGGTTATCTAAGTAGCATAAATACGCGATGTTTCCTGGAGTGGTGTGGGTGTTTGTCAATGAATTATTTAAATGTCTGAGTGTACAATTTCTAATATTTCCGACCGGCATTTACTATTAGAGATCATGAATGAATCGTTTTTGTGAGAGTATTACGTTGCGTTTTGATTCTGCATCGTGTTGAAAAAAAGTTAAGTTTATTAGGGAAGAGTATGCCTGTATTACAAACAACGGGTTATTAATAGAAGCGTTTGATTACTTCAAAATTTTAGGCAACCCGGAAGGAATCGGGTTGTTAGCACCCTTCGCCACTGGTAGGCCTCCAACAACAAGATGGACCGACGACCTGGTGAAGGCGGCGGGAACGCATTGAATACAGATGGCTCAGGGCCGATCTGTTTGGCGAGCCCTGGGGGAGGCCTATGTTCAGCAGTGAACGTCTTTCGGCTAAAATGATGATGATGATGAATGATTTAGTAGTCCCGTTCAAAGACCCTTAGATTGGGTTAATCTGAGAGAAGATCTATCATCATCACCATCACCATCCCAGCCAATATACGTCCCATTTCATTCTCTCAGAGTGAGAGGGCTTGGGTAGTAGTTCCCACGCAGGCCCAGTGCGGGTTGGGGAATTCACGCACATCATTGAATTTATTCTCAGGTGAATTGAAATATAATTTCGCTCGTAAATTTCGAAAAACTCAGAGATACGAACCCGGATTCGAACCCACGACTAATTCGAACCACACTAGGCCGTGGTGGCGTCCCTGGTGTAATGATGATGATGATGATGATTAATGTTGGGACAATTAGGGACACTAAACTGCGTGTCCACTTTCACGATACTTACAGTTCAGTTGTGTATCAGTGATACACAAACTGTATAATCTTTTTGAATTTAATAGTATGACAACATAATCAATCACTGTCTGCCATTACTGTATAGAATATATTGAGAATAATCACCCACTGAGATATGTCATTAAGTTTCCTTAGCTGTTCCCGTAACATAATTGAATGAACTTTGTTTTTTTCACATCCCTATAAAAAAGGATTTCCCAAATCGGTGCGGACGGAGTGCTGATGTAACAAAGAAAGAATACAACCAAAAGGTCAAACCTCCTCCTTTTTGAAGTAGATTATAGATAATGTTTACACCACCAATCAACTGACGTACTTTTTTTGAGCTGTCAAAACACAATTCTCCCATAAACTTTGAATGGCAATTACAACTTATGACGTCACTTGTTGGCCAACTCAATCAACTATTGATTTGTTTTCAAGCAACAAAAACTTCAGGGCTAAAATTAAGCGTTTTTTTAGTAGAGTCGGTGTCTTCGAATTATTTTTTAATGGCGTCAACATCCCTATTGTCTCGTTCGTAAATGGCCATATTCAGACAAAGTAAAGGTTTACGATCCTTTGAATTTCTACTTATTTTGTACTGTGTTGCCTATACGTGATAGAGACGTAGCTTTATATTGAATACGATCTCACACCGACTTGTTAGCCGCGAGGGTAAGGTACTAATTGAGGCCTCTGGGAAATGGATGGAAATCCCCTAAAGACTTAACATCCTTAACGCTAATAGTTTCAAGTTAATCAGAGAAGTAGAAAGCATTAGAATGTTTATTACGTACTTGAAAGAATTAAGTGTACTTTAAATTTTGGTTATCCTGCACTTGCAAAGTTAAATAAGTCCAAATTTGACTAAGTTTAAGTTAAGATCCTTCAAGCCATATGTTGTGAAATAATCTATTGTATTTTCCGCATTATAAAGAATTGCTATTGCCCGCGATTTCGTCTGTGAAGAATTCGTTAATCACTATTTTCACGGCAACTTTAACCTTTTAACGGGCAATACTGAAAAAAATCGTCAATTCAAGCCTCATCGCCAATCTTTACTTAGTCCTAAAAATTTTGTACAAGAAAAAAATACAAAAAGATGTTGTTACAGGGAGGTCTTTTTTGAGATCGTTAACCTATAAAGGGTTAAGAGTTTCCGAGAAGAAAACAATCGTATGTCCTTCCCAGGACCTTAAGCTATCTCCATACAAAATTTTATATAAATCAGTTCAGCGATGTAAGCGTAAAGAGGTAATAGACAGACTGACTGACACAGTTGATTTAGCATTTAAAATATTAAAGTACGGATCTGGATTTATAACTGAGCGGTAGCACCAAAAGTGAGCCATGTTACTACGTCAGTATCAGTAGTAATAAAATAAATAAAAAAAAAAAAAATATCACGGGACAATTCACACCAATTGACCTAGTCCCAAAGTAAGCTAAGGAAAGCTTGTGTTATGGGTACTAGGCAACGGATAAACATACTTATATAGATAGATACATACTTAAATACATATTAAACACCCAAGACCCGAGAACAAACATTCGTATTTTTCATACAAATATCTGCCCCGACGCGGGAATCGAACCCGGGACCTCAAGCTTCGTAGTCAGGTTCTCTAACTACTAGGCCATCTGGTCGTCTCATAGTATGATCCTAATCTTTTTAATTTTCCAGGCACTAGGTGTAGCCAGACAATTAGGTGCCACGACGTACGTGGAGACGTCAGCTAGAGCTTCCAGTAAAGGGGTGAAAGATGCCTTCGAAGTGGCCGCTTTTGCAGCACTTGGAAAACTAAACAAGCAGCAAATGAAACAACAGGTTGGTAACAATAATGAGTCCAAAATTAAATCTATAAGGAAATATAATACCCTGTGTAAATTGATATGAAAATCTAGTTACGAATTAAAACCAATTTACCTTAATACTCCGTAACCAAAACTAGTAAGGGTTCATAGAATTATAAACCTCCATGGTAACGCTTGATTTTATCAATCACTTAAAACTAGACTTGGTTTATAAATTACAGCTCTGCTTTTGATCCTTGAACAATTCTAAATTTTTCAATTACCAGATCCAATAAGTAACAAGTCATAGCTATTACAATATGAAGAAACAAAACTTACATATATCTTTTACTTCTAGCAAAAGCAAGTTGGTCGTAGCAAAAGCAAGCGAGACCTGAAAGCGGAGCTGAAAGGGCGGGCGAAGAGTTGCTGCGTCATGTGATCCGTGGCCGGCCACCCGTCGCGGTGGCCGCATGACGTCTAGGCAACCATCGCGCCACCTCACCACGAATTCACCACTTTGGACAACACAACAACAATGGACACAGTACAGTGCCTTGCGGAACACCCTACCGTAAATCGTGACTAGTGAAAACATTCACGTTTCAAAGTAACTCTGACTAAAGTTAACTCTATAAGTGTTTGAAAAATCGATACGAGACACAATAAATCTAGTAAATTCGACTCGAAATTCGATATTAAACGAAGATGTTTAGTACTAAACGCTTGACATTGGAGTCGTTTCAGATGTACGATTGGTCTATGGACTTCCTTGAAAAATATCAGTGAAACGAAGGTGCAATGTATAAAACCCTCAGGGTTAGGAGCGTAAAAAGCCTGTGATAATCTATAATAGGAAATTGTAAAGAAATGTGATGCTTTACCAAAAACTAAAGCTTGTCGTAGTCGCTTGCGACTCATTTATTCTTCAGTTCTGATAAAGAATCACATTTAAAGAAATTTTAATTTGGTTTTAGAGGCATATAGACGCTCATCCCACTCCAATTATCAAAAAGTGAAACTTGTAAAAAAATAAATCCCCATCGGATTAAAACTACATTCGCTGCGCCAGAAAAAACTGTCTTTATCGTTAACTTGGTTTAATAATAAACTAGAATGTTACATTTCTGGCAGTGTTGTATACGTAGAAATAAATTAAAATAAACAAACAATGTAAAAATGTGTTGAACGCAAACTCCTTAGCTTGTAAATTCGATTGTTGGACGATGTATTTTAAAAACAAAAAGGTACTGAAAAGTTATTTAAATCGCATAATTTTTAAGATGGTAGCAACAGCGTAATATTCTAATAAAAAAATGTAAAAAGACGTATTAATTATGTAATGAAAGAATAAGTGTTTTCATATACAATAAAAATAGATAAAATACTAAGTGTTTTTTCTATTATTACTAGCATTTCCAAATTGGTGTACGTAGCTAATCTAAATGAATACAGTTATATTTTTTTCTATAATAGGACCAATATTTTATGGCGGCAAAAAATAACTATAGATACGCCACCGATTTTAAGCAGCTTATTGAAATTTAACTTCATAAATAGGTATTATTTAAAAAAAAATTATAACGGCAGGGACACTTTTAGCCCTCCCTGTACCACCTTAGTTACTCGTAAATTGAACAGATTTTTTTATGTACAAAGTTATTATCCCTAAGCTGCTTGTAAATAAATAGTAGAAATATATATGTCGTTAATTGTTTTTGAGCTACAAGCTGTTTCGTTTTATGATATACGTACGTAGTGTAATTAAAATTATCATGCACAATGATGGACAATACAATTTGAATAATGGCGGTCCACGCAAACAATTCCAGGTCCATGTTTGCTATGTTAGAAGTTAGATTTTTGTACCATTTTGATGTTAAATTTAAAATTGCTTCTGGTCCAAATAATTCAAAAAAATTCTATGTCGCAGTCTAAAACCAGACCCTTTTCTGAATCCTGAAATAGTTATTTCGTAAATTAAATAACTTATCCGCCTACTTATGAGACAAAAGGATAAAATTAGTACCTAATATATATTTTTCTTCATTTTTAAAAATTTCAAGCCCTACACGACTCTGTATTTGCATTTCAATCTATGATCCCCAACATTAAACTATTAAGTTGTAGAATAAGTTATTTCTGATGTAGTTTAGTTATATTTTGTTAACTTTCAATATCTTTGACATATAGTAAGTCGATATCAAGCTTTAAATTCAATGTTAGCTTTAATTATCGGGTAATGTTACAGTACCTATTTAAAAATAATTGTATTTAAGAATATTACTTTCTGTAATTAGGAGAACAGTGTTTTAATTCATTGTTTGAATTCTTTCCTTCATTGTCCTATGCATCGAATTTAAATTTATTAAACATTTTAATATTTAATTAAAGACAGCTTCATCATTTAAATAGAAAGCTCATGAGACTCCTAGATTAACACAGGATTAGATTGAGTACGGTTATAACTCGCACATTAAGCTGGTTACAATATTTGCATATCACTTAAAGTTTATTTTATTACGTTAATTACTATGCCCCTAGGTACAAAATAAAGTTAACAAATTGAGTTGAAGAATCAAATATTTAATTACCTTTTACCGAACGCCGAAACTAATTAAAAACCGATGGTGTCTTTATTAAACTTAACATTGGCGGAATCATCGATGGTACGACATAAAAAAGTAATTATTAAGTGATTGCACCTTTTTTTGGTAACTGTCACATTTTTGACGTTGAATGCTGGATAATAGCAAAAATTCCGAAACTTAAATTTTAATTCCATTTCATCTGTTTCTTACTGTTTTATATCGTACTCAATCGTTGGAGCTATAATTAAAAAAAATACTTTGATTTGATTTATTGTAAGAGACCATGTTGTTTTTTTAATATACATAGGCACCAATTTCTTTGTATGATATCGTGTTAAATAAATTGCAATTGTTTGTGCACAAATCAATATGTTTGTGTAGGAATGACAGAGCCTAGCAATATTAATAAAACAATATGGATAATGTTTAATTTAAGTATAATTTTAAAAAGCATTGTCGTAAATTACATTTGACTTCCATTTTCATAGAGAGTTTCATTCACGTACTAAAGAAAACATTTTTGTTCAACTACCAACATCAGAAATAACTGAGGAAACCAAGTGCGACCAAGTGCGCAACGTTCAGATGGTTTCTTTAGTTAATCAGCAGGCTTATTGTCTAACGTTTCTGACACTTGCCTTCGCAATCACTATTTCTTTCTGTCAAATATAATGACGGAAAGAGACGGTGAAAGTGAAGTCAAGCGGCAGAGGCGTTAGACAATACGGCCTCTGGTCGTTGGGGCTATCTATAGGTAACGCCACGAGAGTTGAGGCGAATGATTACACACACAGCTACATAAAGTACTGATTGCAAAAAAGGTAGTGAATGAATGAAACGAGTGAGTGAATAAAAATGTGAGTTATATGATCTTATGATGAAATACTTACGCAATATTATGCATATTATAATTCTTCTTTTTTCATATAACCTATTTTTGAATTAAAACAATTTGAAAGTGATAAGAAATATCCGCAACAAAAAATCGGTATTTTATAAATAGCGAAAAATATGCTTATCTGATTAAATAAAATACTTAGATGAAAATATTTTAATTTCTGTTTTGTTTGAACTAGATGTATTTTCCTAAATTATTCTTAACGAAATAGGTTGAAGAAATTTTTAGTAAATCTTGTAATTCTATGTCGAGTCTGTTGAACTTGCTATCGGTACAAATAAATGTCAAAATCCCGCTGTCATTAATGACGTGTTGTTGTTGTGCGTGACCTCAACTCTGATGGCGTTACCTATACCCTCTGTTTCCCAGAACGAATGAAGCATAAGGCGCTTTCTACACACGTAAAAATAATTGTTGGTTAGAATGTGAATAGCAGAGTAATAAGTTAATTGGTAACATAGATGTAGCGGAGTCAACGAATGACGACGCAGGTTCTGATATAGAACGGTTATAAAAACAATTCCAACATCTTCCTTGGGAATCGTAGTTATGTCCGTAGACGAAACATGCTTAAGGGGCTACCTAGTTAAACCCTACTTAATGCACGGAGGATCTATAATACAAAGTAAAAAAAATCGGTCATCACGCAATACGATAGACAGCGGTACTGCAACTACTGCAAGCACGGCCGTAGACATGCGGGGTTTTGAGCAAGCCCTTTATAAAGAAAACAAATATTATCTTCATTTTTAGTGCAAATAGGTGAAACTCTCTATTTTATGATAAGTTATTTCTATATCCCTATTAGTTTTACTGCCCTAATGTACAATGTTTTATATTTTAACGGTTGTTGGAACATTTGACTTCTTTGAATGTTGTCTCTAGACTATTGAATATAGCGTTCAGTGTTTTTGAAGAGTTGCATTTTATTTCAACCTTTATTCCATAACGCTTGATTGCTCTCACAGGTCGGTAAACACCATCACCCCGGCATCCCAGCCTATATACATCCCATTGCAGTGCACAGGTTTCCTCTTAGAATGAGAGGGATTGGGCCGTAGTTCCCACGCGGGCCCTTAACTTGAAGATTAATTTAAGTGTTATACTTCAGCACTGCCCTTACGGCAGGGGCGTAGCTACCGCCGTATCAGCAGTATCAATGATACGGGGCCCCCGGTTTATAGAGGCCCCTAACATGTGTAAGCAAAAATCAGTAAAATGTTATCCACAATGTCACTTAATCTCGTGCTGCCCGGGAAAGCTGGCCAACTAATTTTGATACAGTGCCCCTCCAAAGCACGCTACGCCACTGCCTTACAGGGTTTGATTCAGTATTTTGTATTGTATCAACGCATATAAACGTTTTGAGTTTTAACTTATGGTTGCCAATTCCAAACTAGTCTATCTAATGCGCAGGCGTTCGCGATCGCATTCGCAGTCTGTTTCCCGTGTGGCAGAAATAAGTGGTCTAAACGTTTAGGACTCCTAGTAAGTACGCTAAACAACAAGGGCTCTGGTTATTTGGGTCATAAGGCGCACCTTGGTTTCCCATAATTTTATCATTCTTCATAATCAAAGTTTGTCATAAAGTTATTTACTTATTTCTGAAACAGTATTTTTTTCAGGATTTTCCAAATGCCATCTTATAGAATGCAATAGCAGGTTAGATTTGTTTAGTAACAATTCCGAAAAAAAACCGTTTCGGAAATAAATACTTTATGACTAACGTTAATTATGAAAAATGATAATTATGATTTGTTAAATTATGTGAAACAATAGGTCATAAACAGCGTAAAAGCAAAAGTTGTCTCTCCTGTGGACATCAAATTAGCGACTCCAAGCCTAACTTAAGATTTGTTCAAATGAGCCGAAAATTGGCGATGTAGACTTGGCTTAAAAAATATTGACCATAGACCCCTAACTTATGTCATGTCCACAGTAGTAGACACACGAACAAAAAATGTATGACGCGTTTGTTACTTAAGGTGCGGCCAAACCGCCGCTTAAAAAACGGTGACGTTACGGAATCGCAGTGACGCACCCAAAGAGTATTGTAATATTTTATGAACAAGAGTGGCAACTCTATGGTCAAATATGCATGTATGGAAGGTGCTGCCGCCCTACGGCTGGCTACTCAAGAACTAATGTGACGTATCTATAGATGTATACCTATCTATATGTATATGTTGGTAGTGATGTACAGCTGTAGATAGGCGTAATTTTAATTGATAGGCTATTCGTATTTTAGCCGTCTAATTCAAATCAGCATATACGAAGTATAAGCGGCTAAACCCGATTTGCATTATACGGCTAAAATACGAACATTGGCAAGTGGCCTATCAATTAAAGTCCTTGACCGTACAATTTGGTACGCCATGGTCATGGCCGATGAATGACAACTGACAAGTTTGACAAGTCAACCAAGATGGCCGCTAAGTTAGTCGCATGAAAAGTGTGATATATGTAAGTGTGCCCCCCCTGGACGCACCGCCTAAACGTCACAACTTTACTATGGAGAGCATGCGGTAAATTCTGACGTTTACTGCACGTCACTGCGATTCCGTAACGTTTCCGTATTTTAAGCAGCGGGACGAACGAACCTTTATTTAGTACAGCAGTTAGAATAATCTTGAAACATGTTTCTCAACAGATAAACCTGATTGAATATTGACTGCCAGCATTATTTAGATTCGAAGTTCGCGAGTTATTGCGAGTCTCTAAGAGGCTCGTCGAATTAATGGATGGTAAATGCAAATTGCTGAATACAAATACAAGTTAAATTCATTGAGTTTATGTCACTTGTTCTGTATAAGACAAAATTTAATTTCATTTGATTATCATTTAAAGAAAGAAAATACATTTATTTACGACTATACAAACACACAAATATTTTTACAAAAGGACAATACGAAGGCTAAAGATAGTGTGTCATTGCGGTTGTTTCGGTCTTTATGCGTCCAGGGCCCAAGCCTCTTCACAGAATGAGAGCGCTTGAGCTGTAGTTCCCACGCAGGCACAGTGCAGATCGGAAACTTCACATAGGTAACATCATTTAATATTTTCGTTGATCTGTAGGTACAGGTTGCCTGACGATGTTTTCCTTCACCAGCTCCAGGTAAATTTCAAATGTACACGCACATAAATTTTGGATAACTAATAGGTGCGAGTTCGGGCTCGAACTCACGACCCTCTGTTTGACAGGCGATATATTCAGACCACTGGGGTAATGTTTTTCAGGTTTTATTGTTAATGTTTATTGCCGTTATTGCCACTTTGGCTACATCTTAGGTCTCTGAGCTGATATAAAATAGGGGTCGAAAAATGCGAAAGACGTAAGAGGGTAGCGATTGCTTATGGCAAAAATCCAAGATAGGGTTCCGTAGCCGTTACGAAAAATTCCTTGTATACCTATTCTTCTTTGTCGTTTCACTTTTGGCAGAGTGGTCGTGGTCACGTTGAGGCGTCCATATCAGTAGATGCGAAAACAGCTCTCCGCACGATCTCCCATCACCTCTACTATTGGCGGACTGTCTTGCGTAATCAGATACGCAGTTCCCTGCCACGTGATCTACTGCCTTCCACTTTTCCCTGTACGTCCAATCGTTCTATAGAGTTCTTGTCTCGTCTAGAGACGTGACCAAGTTTCAGCAGTATGCGTGACTGTACTACTTGTAGATAGACGCTGCTTGTTGCCCAACTCCTGGAGTATTACGTTGGTGCGAAACTCAGTCCATGATATCTTGAGCATCTTTCTCTAGCACCACATCTCAAGGGCGTACCTACCTATTGCGTATTGTGGTGGGAGACCCTATGCTCTGAAAGGGCAAATACTGCCTAAGCTAAGATCCTAACTTGAACTTATTGGAAAGAAACTTGGTTTTCATCTATAATATTATTTATTTACTATTACATTGTATTATATCAGAACACTTACGTGGCTCGGCCTAACCCAGAACGGCTCCGCAGACCGTCTGCTGTCCAACGTTCATTTCTTGATTCGAATTCCAGAAGCCGTAAAATTGAAATATTTGAAACAGCAACACGGTCTCGGTGGCCAGTGTCTAAAGTATCATATAAACGCCTTCATCAAGCACCGCACAATTTCAATGTGTTGAACTTTGTTTATTATTGTTGTGGTTGTCGTTGTTACTTAATACATCCATGCATTTATAGTCTCAACTTAAGCCGCGGACAGACAGACAGATTGACGGACAGACAGACAAGGCATTTTATTTAATTTCATTTATTTAATTGTAAATCACACTTTATCAATAGTAGACAGTTAGTCATGTATGACACCCTGCAAGGGCACAGCAACATAGGAGAGGTTACTAGGTATAAAATCTTAATTAAATATTTCATGCATTTAACAATAATAAAATCTTACATTCCTACTTTTACATACAGGTATATTCATTACGAACTATGGAAAAGTATAAAAACAACATTAAAACAGTATATAGTAGTGACACCAAACAAAAAACATACATAATATTATTAAGTGGTTGTACAATAATTTATTTTACTAGCATCGATTTAATCCCACACTTAATGCAAATAAATTCAATTTCATTTCATATATAGACCTACTACATTTTTTTAATTAGTCTTATAAAATTCTTATCCTTAATGGAATAATTTACAAGTAAAAAGCAACTGCAATTATTAAGTAGTGTTTCATTGACTACTAAACAAATTAACATCTATCCACATCATTTTTTTGTATATTTGGCAGATATTCATTTCATATTTTATTATTTCATACTTTTTTGAATGTTGTAATGTTGTAAGGCGAAACTTCCGTTCCGCCTTTGCTATTTTGGCTCCGGAACCCTTCAAACTCGCGGTATTAATCGCAAGAACCGTTAAGATCTGAAAGGTAAATAGGCAATTTATTGAATCAGGCGTTACTTTGCGGAGGTCCATATTAATGAACTAAATTAACACACATTAACATTTGGTAGCATAGCATACGGTTGTGGTAACTCCGAGGATGAGCTCTGGTTGAGTTCGAAACGCGTCAGTGTAGCTTGGTGGTGGTGATAGTTGTGTTTATGTGATTTGTGTGTGTTCGTACAGTGTGGAGGTGGAGGAACTGCATGAACACACATTTCTTGCATAAACGTAACTATTGTAAGGTCGCGGGTGAGCAAAGTAATTGTTTTAGTTCAGGTAAATAGGCATTTTTATTTTACTTAAGTCCTATGGAAATTCCCGAAAATATTAGGTACGTAATGGTAGGGGGAGAGCAGGTAGGATTCGCTATCTATGTAGGTATTACAATAACGTGTTCGCGTTTGTTTGCGTGACTCCTGCTCATACGCACCTTAAACGTGCGGGACGGTGCAACAGTAGTTACGAGTAGGGTCAACGTCATAAATAAGTGATCACTTTTGTACCTTGTTAAAGTTAACGTCATATGTGAAAAGCCATACGAAATTATTTAACGACTGAAAGCGACAAGGTTCAAAAGTGATCACTTATTTATGATGTTGACTGTACCTACGTCCACTGGCTTCAATGGAACAAGCCGATAGTATTTTTCTCTCTGCGGAAAAAACAAATCTCGATTAAGCGCTATCCTCAATTTAGTGGTGTCAAACGTATGTAAAGCCTGACGAAATATGTGATCATTGTCAAGAGGGCGCTACTGTTTTTATTTGTGTGAACATTTCAGTAGATATAGTCTATACAATGTGGATTCAAAAGTCTTTGACCAGTGTGTGTTGCCAGTGATGACTTATAGCACTGAGACGTGGCCGCTAACGATGGGTCTTATAAGGAAGCTCAAGGTCACTCAGAGGGCGATGGAGAGGGCTATGCTTGGAGTTTCTCTGCGGGATCGCATTAGAAATGATGAAATCCGCGCGAGAACTAAAGTCACGGACATAGCTCGAAGAATCGCTAGACTTAAGTGGCAGTGGGCAGGGCACATCGCCCGTAGAACTGACGGCCGATGGGGCCGAAAGGTTCTCGAGTGGCGTCCGCGGACCGGAAGACGCAGTGTAGGTAGGCCTCCAACAAGATGGAGCGACGACCTGGTGAAGGTAGCGGGAACGCATTGGATGCGGATGGCACAGGGCCGATCTGTTTGGCGAGCCTTGGGGGAGGCCTATGTTCAGCAGTGGACGTCTTTCGGCTGAAATGATGTGGATTGGCAAATCGTAATTTTGACTTAGGTACCTACTTTTATTCACCATAATCAAAATCAGAATCCAAATTCGGTGTCCATACGGCAAAAATGTGGCTTCAGAAATTAGTTCCAATGAAATCCGCAACATGGCGCATGCTCATAAATGTATACCTATAAGTAACTGGTCAGGCTTTAACTCGGCGGTCTCAAATGTTGTAATTCAACTGCACTTCAACGCACCATTTTTCAACAGGCGATCATGACACAAACTCGAAACTGTCCTGTAAGATAATTTCCTTGGCCATATTTCTTGGTTGTCAGCGGGCATGAAGCGCGGCCCGCGGCCCCTCGGGACGCATCGCGCTACAACTCGGTAAATAAATCCAAAGTTTCATCGTTTACGAGGTTATACCTTGCAAAAATATCTTACAATCTTGGAGCTGTATCTCTATGTATAGACTAAACAATGTTCGTTCGGTGTTCGGGGGCGTCCATTAATTACGTGAGGCGTTTTTGAGGATTTTTTTACCTCCCTCGCCATATCGTGAGATATAGTGAGATTCCGTAAGTTCCATGTAGATGGGAGGGGGCCAGCGTGTGTGAACAGGTTGCATCCCATACCAGCATCCGACCACTGTGTATAAATGTATGTATGTTTGTGTGTTTATGTTTAACTTGTTTTAGGTATAAGCTTTATAGTCTATTTTAAGTACTAGTTTATAAAAAAAAAGAGTGCTGTATTCGCCAACAAACTGCTTGGCAGTTTGGCGAAAATATTTTTTAGTTAATATTTATGTAAATTGTGGCTTAATAATAAAAAATAAAAAAAAAAAAAAAAACTCAAAAGTTAGCCCAAACAAAAAACGTCTTTTATTCGGATTTTCTTTCTCGATATATATATTTTGTTTGCTTCGTTAGCACTTTTGCGTACAAAACACAAAAAATGTCTTCATCACTGCAAAATCCCTAAGAACCCTTAGGAGCTTCATTTTCGTGCTATTCGGTACACCTGCACCGAATGTATGGAATGTGACTGCGGACCTTTATCACATAATCCGCAGATTATTAGCAGCCCTAATATTCGGCCAAACTTTTTATTAAACACGACCCGGACAATACGCATGGGTGTTTGTGTAGGGCTGCCGCTCGCTGGAAACTTAGTTAATTATCCTATTTTTTAACGATGGGTTGTTACATTAATGTATTTATATCTATCTATCTACAGACATTATCCATCCGCACTGCTGGACGTAAGCCTCCTTCATATTGCACCAACACTAGCGACCCTGGGCTTCCCTCATCCAGTCGCTGCCAGCTGTCCTCCTAAGGTCATCAGTCCAACGTGTCGCAGGGCGTCCCACACTACACTTTCCCAAACGTGGTCTCCACTCCAGGACTCGTTTGCTTCAACGATTACATTGTCAGTTCTACGGCAAACGTGACCAGCCCATCTCCAGGACTCGTTTGCTTCAACGATTACATTGTCAGTTGTACGGCAAACGTGACCAGCCCATTGCCACTTCAGCGTGCTAATCCTTCGGGCTATGTCAACGACTTTCGTCTTTTGTCTTATATGCTCGTTGCGGACCCTATCTCTCAACGAAATACCGAGCATAGACCTCTCCATAGTACAAGTATTTACATGTTTGACCACAAATTTAAATAATGAAGTAGCCTAAGATGGAGCATGCTCCAGTAAAGCTAATTAACTCTTTCGCTTCTGGACACACTGATTACAATTAACCTAAATAATTTATTGAAACAATTACTTTGCTCGCTCGCTCTGATTCAATAAATTAGTAAGTACCTATATCTGTTTAAATGAAAACCCAAGTGCGTAAAAAATATATATTCTTATTTACCCCCAAAAATGGCCCCGATGTTTAAAATCCTTTTATTTACGTTACACGATTTGCCGACTTACCAAAATTCACTTTAAACATGAAACTACCGTGAGACTCACTCACGTCTTAAAACGAGTTTAACTCGACATGTTTCGGGCTAATCCGTAGCCCTTCCCCTGGAGTCGCACGTCACGGCGGCTGCCAAACGCGCACCAAAATTCAACTGTAATTCAATAGGAAGTTTTGAAAACCCAATTTATACTTTTCGATGATTTTTATTTGTACCTTTTCCTGTCAAACTGTATTTTCTGTGTATCGAAATGTGTAAATAAACATCTCTCTCTCTCTCTCTCTCTCTCTCTCTCTCTCTCTCTCTCATATTTCCTGCGAAATTCCCGTTCCGGTAAAATTCGTGCCCTATGTACCTAACTTTTGCAACTGCAACGAATTTGATGACACCTTTTTTTTCACCTCACACACACTCACAACCGTGGAGCCGTTTAGGCATCAGGGCGTGCCAAAGAATACACACATAAATACATACGCTCGAAAAACTCAAGTCTCCTTCGGCAGTCGGGTAAAAACACACTGAAAATAAATTATACGGGAAAAAGTTTTCTTTGAATTGGCAACCCTACGTGGCGGCCATTCCAGCAAACATCCGTGACAATATTAGGGTCGTCGCGACGTGACCGAATTCTGTGCACTCGCGTCCTGTTATTAAAAAAAGTAAAATATCCTGGACATTTGCATTTTATTTCAATAAACTGTGGAAAATATGGGGACACTGCTGTTCCGGGGAGTATACTATACAGTGTGTAATAGGAGATTGGAGGCGGTTAATATTAAGGGTAAATTAGCGAAGCCAACATACAAGGTGAAATTTCAAACGTGATACAGTATTTCTATCTAAGTTAATGCTGAACAATATAATGCATTAACTCAATTATTTTAATTAGACTCTTACCTCTACAGGGTTATTTTTAATTCACTGACATCCTCTTAACCCTGAATTCCTATCACTCAAACAAATGTTTTTTGTTTTACGACTTTTTAAAATGAAGCACTTTTTTCCCATACAAATACACAAAGTATCGTAAAAATAAGAGGAAATCTCAAATTTTCAAAACGTTATTACACCAAAAATATTAAGTTATGACAAAAGTCGTAAAACAAAAAACATTTGTTTAAGTGGTAGGAGTTTAGGGTTAAAAGGATGCTAGTGAATTACAAATAACCCTGTATAATTATATTGAGGTAACCATAGACAGAGTTAGTGATTTTATTTCAACAAAGTATGAACATCTTAATCTTGTTTTGCGCGTTGGATGCTGATGGTGCAGGATCAGTATGTTTCAAGCCGAGCCCGTATTTGGTGTCGACAGAGGAGCCCCGTCTCGGGGCGGCCGGTGGGCGTCGCGGTGTCTCTGCTCCCGTGGCGTCCACAATGACAACGAGGGAATCCGTGCGGTTTTTAGTGGGTAGGCCCCTCGTGGGAGAGCCCCACATACCCTCTGTTTCCCCGAACAGAGACGAATGCATAAGGTACATTTTCCGCATAAAAAAAAATTAGTATGTTTGGCTAAAGATTGGTATGTTAACCTTAGGGGAGGCCTATGTTCAGCAGAGGCGTCCGTCTTGATTATTTTGTCCAGCATTAACTGAGCTAGAAACATAAATTTCGTATAACACAATACGTTTACTTTTAGTTTACCACTGACAGATGGCTTGCCTTCATTTCATTTCGAACTTTAACACCTTTGATCAATTATAACTGTAGATCCACAGTCGCGCGCCCGATAATGTCCGAGCCAAATGAGCGCCACTTTGATAAAAGTGGCCTTCTTTTTCTCAGTACGTTGCGTGAAATTGTCAAGTTTAGCTGTCAAGTGTCAACCGAAATTCGACTGTAATGAAGTAAAGACTAGGTTCAAATTTCTGTGTAGGTGATGATTTTAATTGTTAAGCAAACAAATAAAAAAGTTCGGACACTTTTTGAAGGGGATTTTGTTCGGCAATGTGTATCTTCAGTTATAATTGATCAAAGATTAACACCATACAAATAAAGTAGCTATTACAAAAGCTGCAAATGTGGGTAACAGTATTCTAAAATTGGCTTTATTTGTAGGTCGTTAAAGTTGAATATGAAATGAAGGCAAACCATCTGTCAGTGGTAAACTTTATGTAATTTTACTGTATGACGTTTTGAAATCAACCTTGTATTTATTTAGATCAACCATTCTTATATGTATTAAGTACTAGCTATTGCCCGCGACTCCGCCCGCTAAGTATAAAAAAATAGCCTACAACCTATTCTCAGACCTACCGAATTAGAGAAAAAAAGGTTCATAAAAATCGGTCAAGCAAGCCGTTTCTGAGGAGTTCGATAAAAAAACATCGTGACACGAGCATTTTATATACCTATTAGATTATTAGGAATGTCGTATGTCATCGTCAGTCATCCACGATTGCACACATATATTTTCACCAACTATTTTAATCCAAAAAGGGTTAACCGCTAACGCTATATCTTTGCCGGTCCATGCACCGGTTATCTGCCGTGTCCGGCTTGTTCCGGTTATTCCTGTCACAATATTGTCCTAAGCCCGACCGTATCAACAGGGCGTAATTAAATTTATACAGACCTGCATTAAAATTAACAACTTTAGATAGAAATTAGTGTAGAGGCGTTAAAGCCGTTACATCTTCAAAATCACACAAATCTTTTGAATAAATAACAGTCGTTCTCAGATAGATACAAGCTAGAACTCTTCAAGGCTAGAGTGAATAGGCTGTTACTGAACCAGTGAGTGAGATGTACCTGTGGATATACCTTTGGCCTTGTCTGCACTTTTCATCAGGTGAGACAGTGGTCAATCACGGATCTGTTTTATGTAAAAAAACTCGTGCTATGAGCATAAGAATAAATAATAACAGAGTAGAAGGGAAACTCCCGCTCCGGCCGGACTCAAGGTCACGATATTAGAGTACTCGCTAAGCGAGAACTCAGTCAAGGTGTCACGGCCGGCGTCGCCGCACGTGCGTTTGGCTATTAACTGCTTGCGCTTTCGTTTTATTGGAAACAAATAACAATGACGTCAAGTTATTGTGGTGTATTTGGGTGTATAAACAATTCAAAAACGATGCCAAATCACCTTAAATGGCTTCATTTGGTATGACACTTGTAATAACTTCTTACTTAGAAGTACCTACCTATAATTATGTAGGTACGTACAGTCAAGGATTTTAATTGTTAGACCACTTGCCACTGTTCGTATTTTAGCCGTGTAATGCAAATCAGCATATACGAGTATAAGCGGCTTCACCCGATTAGCATTACTCGGCTAAAATGCGAACAGTGTCAAGTGGCCTAACAATTAAAATCCTTGACTGTATCTAATGATTTATAAATCTCATATTTTGTAAAACTAGAATAAAATAATGATTTCAAAGTAAATAAAAACTTAATATTTTAGCGATATTATCTTTAGACGTAAGTAATATTTAACAGTAAGCAACCCTAGCAACACGCCTTGACGACAGAGGGGTGTAACGACGTGAGGGGGGAAGTAGGTATATAAATGGCGGCGTTTTGGACGCCGTCAAAAGAGATTCCCTTCTACTCTGTTATTATTTATTCTTATGCTATGAGTTACAGTCGTAAGCCGTAATGGCATGAGTTTTAGTACTTTACGTGTGAAATTAAAAGCCGTGGTGGCCTAGTGGTCACCTATGGCCTCTCAAGCAAGTCGCGGTTTCGAACCAGGGATCGCACCTCTTGAGTTTGTTATGAAATTATTTGCGATATTAAGTACATTTTACCATGAGCTTTACGGTGAAGGACAACATCGATCGAAAAAACCTGCACACACCAGCGAAGAAATTCAATTGTGTGTGTGAAGTTCCGAAATCTGCGCAGGGCCCGCATTGGAACTACGGCCCAAGCCCTTTCATTCTGAGAGGAGGCCTGTGTCCTCAAGTGGGACGTATACATATACGGTGAGATGGTGATGATGAATTCATTTTAAGATTACCTTGTATTGAAATGTAATTTTTACCCGTTAAGTAATTTAACTGGGAAGGGCGTGGCATCAATGTAAATGGCGAATACTTCACTCACCTTCGATTTGCCGACGACGTGGTGCTTATGGCTGAGACCTTGGAGGACCTCAGTGCGAGTTGGTCTTAAATTGAACATGGACAAGACGAAGGTCATGTCGAACGCCCATGTTGTACCAACTCCCGTCCTAATCGGAGATACTTTGCTCGAAGTTGTTGACGACTATATCTATCTGGGACATACAATCCAATTGGGTAGGTGCAACTTCGAGAAAGAGGTCAATCGACGAATTAGACTCGGCTGGGCAGCGTTCGGGAAGCTCCGCAATATCTTGTCATCCGATATACCGCAGTGTCTCAAGTCAAAAGTCTTTGACCAGTGTGTGTTGCCAGTGATGACTTATGGCACTGAGACGTGGCCGCTAACGATGGGTCTTATAAGGAAGCTCAAGGTCACTCAGAGGGCGATGGAGAGGGCTATGCTTGGAGTTTCTCTGCAGGATCGCATTAGAAATGATGAAATCCGCGCAAGAACTAAAGTCACGGACATAGCTCGAAGAATCGCTAGACTTAAGTGGCAGTGGGCAGGGCACATCGCCCGTAGAACTGACGGCCGATGGGGCCGAAAGGTTCTCGAGTGGCGTCCGCGGACCGGAAGACGCAGTGTAGGTAGGCCTCCAACAAGATGGAGCGACGACCTGGTTAAGGTAGCGGGAACGCATTGGATGCGGATGGCGCAGGGCCGATCTGTTTGGCGAGCTTTGGGGGAGGCCTATGTTCAGCAGTGGACGCCTTTCGGCTGAATGATGAAGTAATTAAACAATTATTATTACCTACGTACAAAATATTAAACGTAATTGTCACAACATTACATACTTATGTTATTATATTATAGGTAATATCAATACATATTTTAGGAATAACAATTCAGATACACTATTTATCACCACAAGCCTTTGTTAAAGTATATATATACCTACTCAGATACCTTAAAAACGACATTTCAATACCTTTCAATTTACGGACTCAAAGGAATATAATTTTATTTGATCTTGAATAAAACATGACAAAATCACGCCTCCAAATTTTCATCTTATTCAACAACATGTTCGCATTATCAACGTAGGTATCTGGGAATCCAATACAGAATTACCAACCTGTGTAATCAGATTATGGATAAATTTAGGAATTTATGGCAGAAGTTGTCATAAACGGGCGCCATTTTGGTTTAGGGTAAACCCTAAATGGACCCTCAAACTGACCCTAAGATTAATGGGTTTGATTGTATACCGGGTAAGCTGATTAGACTTTATTTATTTAAAGAGTCATGAAGTACTTAATAAATAGCCTAAAAAATCCAATCTGTTCTCAGGGTTAAATGATATTTTTTTCTTTAGGTAGGTATATCAGACCAAGAAGGAGATGGCAGGACGATTTCGACGTGTAAGTATAAGTCTATGGCTAGACATTGCGTCAGATCGGAAGTTGTGGAAGTCAATAGGAGATACCTTTGCCAAGCAGTGGCACACTATGACGGACTAATAATAAAAAGGTATAATAACATTTTAATAACAATCTCAAAAAAAAGCCGCTCAAGCAGAGAGTAGTGGGTTCAAATCCCGGCTCGCACCTCTGAGTTTTTCGGAATTTATGTGTGCGAAATTACATTTGAAATTTACCATTTATGGTGAAGGAAAACATCGTGAGGAAACCTGCATACACCTGCGAAGAAGTCAATGGTGTGTGTGAAGTTCCCAATCCGCACTGGGCCCGCGTGGGAACTACGGCCCAAGCCCTCTCATTTTGAGAGGAGGCCTGTGCCCTGCAGTTCGACATATATAGGCTGGGATGATGATAAATAAATAATAATAAAATAAATATAAATAAATATCACGGGACAATTCACACCAATTGACCTAGTCTCAAAGTAAGCTAGGTAAAGCTTGTGTTATGGGTACTAGGCAACGGATAAACATACTTATATAGATAGATACATATTTAAATACATATTAAACACCCAAAACCCGGGAACAAACATTCGTATTTTTCATACAAATATCTGCCCCGACACGAGAATCGAACCCGGGACCTTAAGCTTCATAGTCAGGTTCTCTAACCACTAGGTCGTCTGATGATGATGATGATGAACAGTCTCAAAGTATGCCTTGAGATTTGAGAACGTGATTATTATGCCACCAAATCTATTCTAGCAGCAGCACCATCATGTTCTCTTTGATTTCATGTAATAACAACACTACAAATTCACGAGTAGGTATTAATATGAGGAAATAAAATATCTATTAAATTTAATAAAATACCGCTCACATTTTAATGCAGCAAAATTTCACGATATTTGGCTAAAAGCGGAATTAACCGAGATTCTAATTAATTAATGACATACATAATGAATTTCATTTACACTGCATTTTCTCTGGCCCCTCTTTCATAGTGCATCAACGCAGCGTAAAGAAATGCAGTATTCACAAAGTGGTTTGATTCGTGTTTTAATATTTGAGTGGTTAAATATCAAACTCCAATATGTCCGCAATAAATGGCATGGAGATATGATCCTCATTTTCACTATTTTATTCTGTTTTCACTAAAAAATCAAGAATCACCTCACTTAGGGTGGACATTTTTGAGTTTGATTTTTAACCCCCGACACTAAAAGAGGGTTGTTATAAGTTTGACTGCTATGTGTGTGTGTGTGTGTGTGTGTGTGTGTGTCTGTCTGTCTGTGGCACCATAGCTCTTAAACGGGTGAATCGATTCGCATGCGGTTTTTTTTCTTTGAAAGCAGGTTTTTGGCGATTTTTCTTAGATATGTTTTATTAAAATTGGTTCAGCCGTTTTAAAGTTATCAGCTCTTTTGTTAGCTGCGGAAGGGATCTTAGACGCAGAATGGGCACTTACTTTATTTTCAAAGTATGTGTGACCAAATTGCGTCGGGGGCTGTCTAAATTTTTTAATTTATAGTTATTTTTAACTCAATTATTTAATAGATCGTGTTGGCATAGAAGTAACATTCTAGCAATTTTTCATTCAAAATCTTCGGAATATCGTGTTTTGGACAGCTCATAAAAAGAATGTCAGTTGATTGGTGGCCATTGGTAGGGGAGTATTGGGACCGTGCACGACGGTGGCGCCGCGTAGCGTTGACAACATTTCCTCCTCATTTACTTCCAATTTTTGCCATGTTGTGCGCTGCGATCGTTTTCTGTACACCGCCCGCTTCGCACATAGCCAATAGCGGCTGTCAAAGGCGAGCGTTGAATCTGTAATGCTGAATTTACACTCTTGCCAAAACTTATGCAAACGCAAACTGAAAGGCCACCACAAACCGCGCTCTATAACACTGAATCTAATAAACGCTGATACACACCGGTTGCGCGGCACACCGTATTTTCCGCTTCCGGATTGTTGTGCCCTTCAGCAAACGTCTACAAGAGCCAAGCCTATGCAAACGCTTGAATGCCATTAACACACTTGCATGGCAGACGTGGACCTCGAAGTTATTTCAGCTCTTGTGTTCAGCGACACTAAACACGTGCCAACGTGTAGTACGTCCTAAGCGCTCGCCGCAAGCTTTTTATGATTTGTGTTCAAAAATCGACACTGGCCTGGATAGGTGACAAGCTCTTCTTACAAGCAAGCAAGCCAAGCTGAATACCCCTGTAACCTGTTCACACGCTTATGCTTGTGAAAGGTTGTCAAAGGTTGGCAAAGTGTGTCAAGACCAGGGGGGGCACACTTACATATATCATCACTTTTCATGCGACTACAGCGATCTCTGGTGTTTGCCGAAGAACTAAATTAGCGGCCATCTTGGTTGACTTGTCAAACTTGTCAGTTGTCATTCATCGGCCATGGCCATGGCGTACCAAATTGTACGGTCAAGGACTTTAATTGATAGGCCACTTGCCAATGTTCGTATTTTAGCCGTATAATGCAAATCGGGTTTAGCCGCTTATACTTCGTATATGCTGATTTTTAATTAAACGGCTAAAATACGAATAGTGGCGATTAGTCTGTCAATTAAAATCCTTGACTATACATTGCTATAGGTACGCGTATCTATAGCTGTACATCACTACCAACATATACATGTAGATAGGTATACATCTATAGAAACGTCACATTTGTTCTTGAGTAGCCGTAGGGCGGCAGCACCTTCCATACATACAAATTTGACCATAGAGTTGCCACTCTTGTTCATATAATATTACAATACTCTTTGGTCAAGACTAACACAAACCGGAAGCGCGGGGCGCCGACCGAGCGTGCCCAGCGCGCTCTATAACACTGAATCAAATATACGGTGACACACTCCGGCACGCGGCACACCGTATTTGATTCAGTGTTATTGACCGCGCTGGGCACGCTCCGTCGGCTCGGCACCTCGCGCTTTTAGCATACCTATGTAGAACTATTTTATAAACTGTGCTACTGTGGGTTATTTAGTGTGCGACAGCAGCGCCCTGCCCGTCATTAGCCGGATAGCGGAGGAATAGTGGACTAATTAAATTAAGCTTCGCCACGAACCAGTAACTTGCATTCCCGAACAAATATTTTAGCAAATTTGAGAATTCTCTGGAATTTTGTTTCTGAATATTATCATGAAAAGTTGGCGGATCGGCGGAAGCTTTTCGATCGCTTGTATTTACTTTATCAAACGCTTTGCCCTCAATTCTCCATTTTTTCCAGGAGCCGATGTAAAAATAGGTCTTCAATATCGCACGTTAAATCCAATACCGGCACTATCCAAAAATGTATATTTGTTCAGGAGAGACAATAATAGATTTTTGATGAATAAGATTAGTTACAGCGAACTCATTATGTACACGTTATGCTAAATATTATTTTAATCTTAAGGATTAATGGTTGATTGTCTATTTTATGTAAAAAAAATGAAACATTTTACATTTTTTAGATATTTTTATTAAATAAACAAAATTTTTGTGAAATTCTTCCAGTTAACATTTTTCATTTAATGCTAAAACTGTTACTGACTCTACAAAAATATATGAATAATCGAATTTTTTTTTTAGCTTAAGTTATTATAGCAATTTTTATCTAATATATAAAAATCTCGTGTCACGGTCTTTGTTATCGAACTCCTCCGAAACGGCTTGACCGATTTTTATGAAACTTTTTTCTCCATGTTCGGTAGGTCTGAGAATAGGTCGTAGGCTATTTTTTATACCCCTATTCTTCGCAGACGGAGTCGCGGGCAGCAGCTAGTCATTAAATAAAAAGAAAACAATAAGTTATCTAGTAATAACAACTTAAAAATCTAATAAGTTCTGCACTTGGAAGTACTTTAACAAAAAATATTTAAGTTCGTATTTGACAAAGGCTGTTCGAAAAAGCAATTCCACGATCCAAAAAATTGGAAGCCAAAGGTGAAGAAGAGGAAGAAGTAGAGCTAGAACTCAAAGAACTAACTGATTGACTTCGTTTGTGAGTATTGGAAGTTGAAGCCTCCACATATGCGTGCGTTTGGTTAGAAGTGAACTTGAAAACGTACAGGCATGATCTTGTTATTTTAGTTCCGGATTAGTAGGTAATTGCATTTATATCTTGGAAAGTGTTAAAACTGAGAGAATGGGATAAGCTGCTGGAGCGTCAGCTTGAAGAGCTAACCGATCTTCCTCGTTTTGCATTCGCATTAATGTGCATTTCTGGAAGCGGTTGCGATATTGTAGAATTGGAAAAATCATTCCAATTAAACTCGGATACCCTTGTTGAAACCTACGCATGTTCTTTGTTTTGTCGACTTTCTTGTGCTAGTTTCAATATTTTACTAGCTCTGGGCATGCTTGATCCTTTAACAAAGAAAATAAAGCTTTATTTTTTAACACTGAGAAACCATAATGTCATAAAACATTAGTTTTTTAAGTATTAATAAAAAGAAAAAACTAACCATGAACTCAAAATTGTTAATAACGAATAAATAATAAAAAAATAAAGATTACTATTTTGTCTTTTTAGGAATAAGATTAATAACTTTCGCGTCTTTCCATTTTAAATTAACTGCAACAATGTATTTATTCGGGAATCGTCAGTCATATTTTGGTATTTAGTTTTTATTCAAATAACCGCAAGAGTGTTCCTTTCCGTTACCTGTTCATATTACAATTAAGAGGGTACGATGGCTGAGAGACTTTTGAGAAATAGGTATTTTAATGAAATGTCGCTGTCTCGCCCGAACCCCTCCGTGTCAGTACAGCGAGAGCGGGACAACTGCAGCTCAGACCGTTATTAGGCGCGTAAAATTGATCAAAACAGCATTTCTTCTCGAAAACTGGGCCAATAAAATTATTTTTTTCAAATATAATTAGAGGATAGATTTAGCTATGCCCCTATGTTTTCCTTTTTTTGTTTATATGAGGGATTCTTTTCTGATGAGTGTCTGAAAATGACTTTGAAATTGGGCAATTTTTTCAGTTTTTGAAAACTCATATTTCTTAAGTTAATTGAAATATGAAAAAAAAACGAAACCTAGGGACATAGCTGTGGTAGATACAGATAACACCGTAAAAAAAAATTGGCTCTAAAGCCATTATCCAGGGAGGAAACAGGGCATTACGTTTGTATGGAGAAATGGTGCGCATCGTATCCTCTTAATTTAGAAAAAATAAGATGTAACCAAGTAAGTTAAGTATGTCATTAAAAATATTTAAAAATCTCATCATCATCATCATCATGTCAACCAAAATAAATCCATTGCTGGACAAAAAGGCCTCCTCCAAGTCTCGCCAAACAGATCAGTCCTGCGCCATCCGCATCTAACGCGATCCTTCAACCTTAACCAGGTCGTCGCTACATCTTGTTGGAGGCCTACCTACACTGCGTCTTCCGATCCTTGGACGCCACTACCAAAGTAACATAAATGTAGGTATATTCTTTTAGTATCTTTATTTCTAGCAAAGCTTACCGAGTCGTATTACTGAAAATATCATGTGACATTACATAATGATAATTTTGTTAATTTCACACATCGTAATTCCGCGGGCATACGAAATGGTTGCCATAAAACATATGACAATGACAAACGAGGAGGCCGAGATAAATGGTTGAGATTCTATTTTATTATGTGACACTCTGGGTATGCAGGGCAACCCTAAAGCTGAATTCACAGTGCAATGAAACTTGCTGTAATCGCTGCGATTGCTCAGAAAGAATGAAAGGAAATACATTTATTTACAACAAAACAAGACACATCATCAATGTTTTAACAAAACAAAGGACAACACGAAAGCTACTTACTTATTATTTTTCATTGGCTGATGTCCAGTCAGCCTCAGAAGTCGCTGAACACTTTAGTAGGTGATCATCATCATCATTTCAGCCGAAAGAACCTAGGCCTCCCCTAAGGCTCGCTAAACAGATCGGTCCTTTTTAGGGTTCCGTAGTCAACTAGGAACCCTTATAGTTTCGCCATGTCTGTCCGTCTGTCTGTCCGCGGCTAAGCTCAGAGACTGTTAGTACTAGAGAGTTGTAATTTGGCGTGAATATATATATTAGTCACGCCGACAAAGTGGTTAAATAAAAAAAACTAAAAAAATTTTTTTTAGGGTACCTCCCATAGACGTAAAGTGGGGGTGATTTTTTTTTCTCGACTAACCCTATAGTGTGGGGTATCGTTGGATAGGTCTTTTAAAACCATTGGGGAGTTGCTTACATGATTTTTGTATTCAGTGATTTGTTTGCGAAATATTCAACTTTAAAGTGAAAAATTTCATTAAAATCGACCGTCCTCCCCCCCCTCTAAAATCTAAACTGTTGGGTGGAAAAATTTTTAAAAATTCAAAATGGTAGTAAATATATTAAATTTACAAGGAAAATTATAGCGGCTAAGATTGCTTGGGAATTATTTAAGTTTAAGAGTAAATAGTAGCCTAAGGTATTAAACATACCGTCACTACTTTGAAAAACTCGTATCTCAAATCAGCATGTAAACACATGCTCATGTCTTTCGGGCTCTCCCACTTTTAAGGTGGGCCTACCGAATAAAAACCACACGAGTTTCCACCTTCGGCCGTTAGTGCAGACGCCACGGGAACGTGAGAGTCATCCGCGACGCCTACCGACCACCCCGGGAATGGGGTCCCTCTTGGCAAACACCGTGCAATGTGGGTTTGGGAGAAACAGATCGGTCCTGCGCCATCCGCATCCAACGCGTTCATCCAACCAGGTCGTGGCTCCATCTTGTTGGAGGCACCTACACTGCGTCTTCCGGTCCGTGGGTGTCACTCGAGAACCTTTTGGCCCCATCGGCTAACAGCTCTACGAGTGATGGAGCAACACCACTTGAATGTGTCCTCGCCCGCGCGTACAGGGGCTCGGGGGTATGACGACAAAGGATACGAGAGAGGTGCGGGCGGCGAGCACGCCTCGTGTGTGCGTCATATAGGTAACGCCACCAGAGTTGAGGCCACGCACACAATCACATCTCATGTAATGACAGCGGGATTTTGACGTTGTGTTGTCGTTAAACGTCAACACAACGTCAAAATCCCGCTGTCATTACATGAGATGTGGTTGTGTGCGTGGCTTCAACTCTGGTGGCGTTACCTATACCTAACGTGACCATTCTTTTGTCACTTTAAAACGGGACAACGAATTTTTAAGAATATTTTGGGCAAAATTAAACTTTTTTACAATAACAAACGTCTTACCACACCCAATTTCGTATTTTTTTCCGATGGGCAAATATAAGTATGTACCTACTTCAGTATTGGGTGACAATTTACAACTGCTAGTATTTTATTTAAAAAAAAAAAAATATATGGAAAATAACAAATTAAAAAAAAAAGCCAAACACATACACACTCGCATTTCCAACTTAACTAACTAGCTAACTTTTGGCAAGATTTTTGAAATGTTATCTGGGTCAATCAACTTTTTTTTGTAAATTTTTATTTACTCCTTCACAAGTAACTCTGTAATATCTGGTTAGTGAAACCATGATTTTGTAGTAATTAGATAAACTGTTTATCATAGTGCGTATGTGAAAACCAAAAAAATAAGTATTTCTATGAAAAAATCCGGTCACCCAGGGGACATACCACTATTTTCATACAAATCTCGGGGACATCATTGTCCCCTGGGTCACCCACGAAATAGAAGCTAAAAGAAATAAAATAAATATGGCAATTATACCATTATTGACTACAAAAATCTAGGGTTTTGAAAAGTATACTTTAAATAAGGAAAAATAATCAGTTTTTTAATTATTTCGGTTTTCATAGAAAGTAGCAGAAAATCGTTAACAAAAAAAAGTTGATTGACCCATCTTTAACAATTGGAAATGTCTAAAAAAAAATACCAGTGGTTTTTATATTTTTTTTGTATAGAAAGGTCAATTATAAGAAACTAATTTCAATATTTTGTCATTTAGTTCACTACTTTTTTCAAAATTAATTATTGAAACTAATTTGGTTGATGACGTTAGATTGTAATTGAGGGCTCCCACACTGCCAAATTTCTAAATCTATCTAAATGCGTACAATAAGGCAACCCCTTTAATTATTTTTTGCGTTGTGGTACACTGTAACTAGTGCATAACTAGTGTCACTTTACTGACGCTGTCAAAGTGCTAGATGTCAGACAGCGCGTCCAAATCAAACTCCGTAGTGTAATCCACGCGTAAATTGTGAAGAATTCTAACCACACAGAATAAAGTACGACTTGGACCGGTCACGCAATTTACACCAATGTCAAATGAAGGTCATTGCTTATTTGTTATGTAATAAATTCATTACATAATATTAAAATTAAATAACTACAGAAAACGAGTTAAAAGCATTTATCTCGAAATGGTTTTCGATTTACAATACATTGCAAAAAAATAGACATCCCCAATTACTGTTAACATACTTCAAATATACATATAGACATCTACATAATTGAGTTTTCTTTTCTGTCCACAACTTCTTTATCGCAGAAAATACGTGTTCGACTAGCGCTTACGCGTGGTTATTTTAAATGTTATGAAAACGAGACATTTTCGTGTCCCCAACTTGTTTTCCGGGACACCGGGACAGAGTGCCTGAGAGCGGGACAGTCCCGTTCAAAACGGGACGTATGGTCACATTAGTCATACCCCCAGCCCCTGTACGGCGCGGGCGAGGACTTAGGAGGTTTAACTATACATCCATACCTAAGCTTACGCACCGAAGTCTCGTGAAATTGCACTACCTATTCCGATCACTGATTATCAGACACACGGTGAGACATGCTACAGCGTAGCGCAATGCTGCGTAGCATTTCGTAGCATATTGCGTTACGAGTACGTACTGCAGCGTTAGAAGTGCGATTTACACCGCATTACTCACATGATAAATGTGTACGCGGCTTTATAGTAAAGATTTAAAATGATGCTCTTTCGGATGAATGCAACGATTTTATTTAACTCAAAGATAACCTAGTATAGTCGAACAAGAAATCCCTTTACCACCCTAAGGTTCAATGTCAGTTGTTTGGCTAACAGCACCAAAGGCTATTTTCACTCACAAGTGAATGTGACAAATGTGACAATCAGCCTTATTGTGTTTATTCTGAGATAGAAAATATTCTCGAAAAAAATGACGATTATCGCTAAACTAAGCTGCAAGGATTTTTTTTGTACAAATTAGGCTTGCGTTTTACCGCAATCTCGCCTGATGCAAACAGTACAACCAATACGGGGCATTGTAACCGGTACGCGCGCGCTGCAGAACTACTTAGACCCTTCCTCCAGCATGGCTTCTATTGGTTATGTACGAAGCGGGTGGTGGCCTGGTGGGGTACAGAAAACGATCGCAGCGCACAACATGGCAAAAATTGGAAGTAAATGAGGAGGAAATGTTGTCAACGCTACGCGGCGCCACCATCGTGCACGGTCCCAATAGGCAATAGGCATGGAACACGACGAGAATCGCTTGACGGCCTGGCTGAACCCATAGGATGGTGACCAGCCACGGCCGAAGCCTACCACCGAAGTTGTTTTTTCCAGAACTTGGCCTCTCACCCGGTACCAGGTTAAAAAGTACACTCAACTGTACTAAATAAGTTGAATTATAAATCGTACCTCTTAGCACATTCTGATTCTGTTTATTGTCATTGCAAAGATTGAAAAAAATACAGTATCAAAGTATTTTATTATGTAAATGATTTGGACATTCCTTTGGGTCTATTAATAGGGATTTAGTAATATTTTAATATTTTTTTTTAATTAGCCTCAACAACTTACAAAAGAATAGCAATCAATAATTCCCTTTCAGTCTTACTTAAATCCTTTCTTTATAATCTATTGTCAACGTAACACAATACTTAATTCGCACTGAAAAACAAAAGGTATAAAGAACCTAATTTAACGCTTACATTAGTACTATTTAGACCAGAAAAATACCTTTTAGCCCAAGTACGGTGCCCAAAAAAGGGATGCTTACCTGGCCGTGAACCCATAAAAAGAAAGGTTAAGTACAACGGTTGCTGTACTTGAGAGGTTCCGCATTTAACATAAACTAGTTTTACTTTAGTTATTGAACTCACCATCATCATTTCAGCCCAAAGACGTCCACTGCTGAACACAGGCCTCCCCCAAGGCTCGTCAAACAGATCGGTCCCGTGCCATCCGCATCCAACGCGATCCCGCAACCTTAACCAGATCGTCGATCCATCTTGTTGGAAGCCTAACTACACTGCGTCTTCCGGTCCGTGGACGCCACTTGAGAACCTTTTGGCCCCATCGGCCATCAGTTCTACGAGCGATATGCCCTGCCCACTGCCACTTGATTCTGGCAATTCTTCGATAACTCATAAAAACAAAAGTTTAGTACAACGGCTTCTTAAATATTTCCGCGGTTTCTACTTAACATAAACTATGCTCCATTTATTAACATTTGAAACTTAACGGTAAAATTTGCACACGTTTTTAAATGAAACAACGAAACTATTTAAAATTGTGTTAACTTCTATAATGCAAACATAATAAATACCGCTAGTAAATTTAATTTACATGTAGGTATTTTAAGTCCATTTGTGTTCGAAATACCGAGAAACGTGTATTACAAAACAATTTGACCGTTAAAATTTCAAACCTTAAATTAAAGGAAGTATAGTTTTACGCGGAATATTTTGGAAGGGCGAATAGAAGGCAGGCGAGGCAGGGGAAGACTGAGACGGTCATTTATAGACCAAGCAAAGGAAAAAGTCAATGTCATGTCGTATCAGGAGCTGAAAACGCTGGCAAAGAACCGAAGTGGCGATTACTCCACCGACAAGAGCTAAGCTCTTAAATTAATGATGATGATAGTTTTACGCGCTCTGATGTGGACTTGAGTGAAAAATATAGGCTTTAGAACCTTAACTTCTATCATGTCCACAGGATACCTACACGTGAACAAAAAAATGTGTAAGTATGACCCCTGTAACATTAAATAGTAAGAGTGATTTTAAAATATGAGTTGATAAATTTATATCAAACTCCAATATGTCCGCAATAAATGACATGGAGAAATGATCCTTATAAGGATGAGAATAAGGATCTTATCTCCATGTCATTTATTGCGGACATATTGGAGTTTGATATTTATCTACACATATGTAAATTCTAATAATATATTTCCTTCACGGAACCTTAGGCACGATACTTTCACCGAAAACATACCAAGACTTTTCCAGACGTTTTTATTTTTATTTTCCGCATTTTGAGCTGCGCTAAATTATGTGACAGCTCATTCTAAGCCGGAACCGGAAGGTCCGGCTCGGCTTTCATAACAACTGAAATTTACTTGTAAATGGGCCAATCAACTTTTTTTTGTTTTCTTCTATTTACTCCTTTACAAGTAACTCTGTAATCTCTGGTTAGTGAAACCATGATTTTGTAGTAACTAGATAAACTGTTTATCATAGTGCGTATGTGAAAACCAAAAAAAATAAGTATTTTTATGAAAAAATCCGGTGACCCAGTGGACATACCACTATTTCCATACAAATTTCGGGGACATCATTGTCCCCTGGGTCACCAACGAAATAGAAGCTAAACAAAATAAAATAAATATGGCAATTATATCATTATTGACTACAAAAATCTAGCGTTTTGAAAATTATACTTTAAATAAGGAAAAATAATTAGTTTTTTAATTATTTCGGTTTTCATAGAAAGTTGCAGAAAATCGTTGACAAAAAAAAGTTGATTGACCCAAATGGAAATTTTCAAACGAAGATTACGCCAGAATTGGGTAACGTCCTTGGTAAAAAAATACATTACTCCATCAGATTGGGTGCGCTTGAAGTAGTACGACCTGAAAATTTTCGGCCTGGATTTTCCACTAACGTCAACGAGACAAAGGCTAATAAAAGCACAGGAATGCTTAAAGTCACATCTTACAGACTGGATAAAACCAAAAAGTAGTTTATTGAATCAGGCGTTACTTTGCGGTGGTCCATATTGAAACTGAAACAATTACCTTGCTCACCTGCGAAGTTACGACAGGAACGTTTACTTATGTAAGAAATGCGTGTTCATGTAGTTCCTCCACCTTCTCTGTACGAACACACACAAATCACACAAACCCATCTATCACCACCACCAAACTACACTGACGCGTTTTGAACTCAACCAGAGCTCATCTTCAGAGTAGGTACCACAACCGCTCGCTATGCTACCAAGTATTTGGTGATAGTTGAGTTTGTGTGATTTGTTAGTGTGGAGGTGGAATAATTTAATGGTGAAATAATTTTAATTGTAGGTATTAAATAAATACATTCATCGTCATCATTTCAGCCGAAAGACGTCCACTGCTGAACATAGGCCTCCTCCAAGGCTCGCCAAACAGATCGGCCCTGCGCCATCCGCATCCAATGCGTTCCCGCTACCTTCACCAGGTCGTCGCTCCATCTTTATGGTGGCCTACCTACACTGCGTCTTCCGGTCCGCGGACGCCACTTGAGAACCCTTCGGTCCCATCGGCCGTCAGCTCTACGAGCGACGTGCCCTGCCCACTGCCACTTATAAGATTCTTCGAGCTACATTCGTGACTTTAGTTCTTGCGCGGATCTCATCATTTCTAATGCGATCCCGCAGCAAAACTCCAAGCATAGCCCTCTCCATCGCCCTCTGAGTGACTTTGAACTTTCTTATGAGACCCATCGTTAGCGGCCACGTCTCAGTGCCATAAGTTATCACTGGCAACACGCACAGGTCAAAAACTTTTGACTTGAGGCACTGCGGTATATTTATTGGATAACAAGATATTGTATGATTATTTAAAAGCGAAAAAGTTTTTCGGGTGCGCCGGTGGGATTCGGCGTTGGGGCGCATACCCAGGAGACGTGGGTTCGAATCCCACCGGCGCACCCGAAAAACTTTTTCGCTTTTAAATAATCTTAGATTCGGTGAGCAGCCGTACTGCTAATAAAAAATAAATAATATTTAAGATATTGTATTAAATACATTAGATGTACATACATAATAATAAATACATAATTTAATGAATTTACCATCATTAAGATTATTTAAAAGCGAAAAAAACGAAAAAGTTTTTCGGGTGCGCCGGTGGGATTCGAACCCACGTCTCCTGGGTATGCGCCCCAACGGGTGTTCTACCAATTGAACCACGTCGCATCTAACCGACTCCTCCGAAATTCTTAATCGCTTACATACGCCAACAGTGGCGTGTGTTTTTTTTTACCATCATTGTAGATCTGATTGTAAAAATATACCTTTTGAGTTTCTTGCTGAATTCTTCTCAACAGGGCTTTTCCTAATTCGCGGTAGACATTCAAAAGTGATTGTTATAGCCGAAATTAAATAAATATGTTTTATCTTTGACTTTGAATGACGATAATGTACAACCTGGGGCTAAATTCAGGAACGGGCATTCACGGGTTTGGTAGCGGTAATTCAATCGTTTGGGTTGGGTTTGGTTTGAACTGCTATTCAGGAACGCCAAAAATCACTGGTTTGCGTGAGGTTTGGGCTGAGTTTGGGATGAGCCTTATTTATTTGTTTATTTATTTATTCATTTACAAAGCAAATTAACAGGAAAATAAGGCTCATCCCAAGCTCAACCCATTCCTATCCTCTCCCAAACGATTGAATTACCGCTCGCAAACCGTGTTCAAATTCTCATGTAAATAAGTACCATAAGGGTTTGAATTATCATGTGCAGTTATTGTTTTGTATAGTTACGGCTGTTTACGGCGTATAGTTTGACATATGTACTTACCCCAAGATAGGTACGGAACCTTCGGTGCGCGAGTCCAACTCGCACTTGACCGGTTTTCTATATTCTAAAGAGAAGACATCCTTCCATTTTGGTTTGCACCATGCCAGACATCTTGGTAAATTAAGCATGCGCTTGGTGTAGTTTATTTCTCCCTTCAGTTCAAGTACCTACTTCAAGTTGCCTTTTGAACTCTCATAGTTTAATTAACGCAACTGGCAAGGTTTCCAAAGTCTGGAGCCACTTTAAAAGCGTCGCGGAAACGGAATAGGTTAGAATGGGAGCCCTTGGTTTCGCAAAATTTAATAAGTCATAATGCATCATCAAAAAAAAAGCCGTGGTGGCCTAGTGGTTTGACCTATGGCACGCGGCGGACACGAGGACACGACGTACAAATACGCGTTCTTGAATCTACATAAGCACGACGACGTCTGTACACGCGTACGCCTACATACATCGCGCGCGCACTCTTCTGGTTTCTGGCGGTTTCCGGCTATCTGCGCCTTGAGGGGTGGGGTAATTCGAATCGGTGCGGGGCGAACCGTTTCCATTCTGTACGTCAGTACTATTATATATTCTGTGCCTATGGTCTCTCAAGCAGAGGGTCGTGGGTTCGAATCCGGGCTCGCACCTCTGAGTTTTTCGGAATTTATGTGCGAAATTACATTCAAAATTAACCATGAGCTTTACAGTGAAGGAAAACATCGATAGGAAACCTGTATACACCTGAGAAGAAATTCAATGGTGTATGTGAAGGTCCCAATCCGCAATAGGCCCGCGTGGGAACTACGGCCCACGCCCTCTCATTCTGAGAGGAGGCCTGTGCCCTGCAGTGGGACTTATATAGGCTGGGTTGATGATGATGATGAACACTACAGGGTTATTTGTAATTCACTAGCATCCTTTTAACCCTAAACTCCTACCACTTAAACAAATGTTTTTTGTTTTACGGCTTTTGTCATAACTTAATATTTTTTGTGTAATAACGTTTTGAAAATTTGAGATTTCCTCTTATTTTTACGATACTCTGTGTATTTGTATGGGAAAAAAAGTGCTTCATTTTAAAAAGTCGTAAAACAAAAAACATTTGTTTGAGTGATAGGAATTCAGGGTTAAGAGGATGTCAGTGAATTAAAAATAACCCTGTATATCAGTGTCCTTGGTCTATTTTTCACTAAGTAGCATGTTTTTCATTGTTTTAGCTGTAGGACGTCCAATGCTGGACATAGGCCTCCCTCATTAATACCCAATCACTAACGGTTGGAAGCGGCTTGCATCCACCTTGAACCAGCGGCCTTTACCAAATCGTCCGTCCAGTGGACCTCGTTTTTGGACGTCCCACGCTGCGTTTGCCAGTCCGTGGTCTTCGTTCGATGGCATGTTTTAGTGAGATGTATTTTCTTGCTTTGATCTTAACTCCCGCTCGCAGTGGTGCCAACACCTAACAACTTCTAGAGGAGCGTTCTCTATTGACGTGGCGTAAATTTTCAACATCCCCTGAATATTCATTTCATGTCATACTTGTCTACAACACCCCGTATCAAATCATTTTTCTTTATAACAATACTCAGTTGTTAAACGTTCATTGCTGCTAAGGTTAGTCATCTTAATAGAGTTATGGTGCCAACGCAGCAATGGAAAGGGGAAACGAGTAAATTTTAGACAGGTTTAAAGGAGGTAAGGTAAGGAACATGTAAAGTAGTCTCGGCAAAGGATGATAGTGCGTGCCTCTACATGTTTGAATGAAAAACACCCCCAGTCTTACTCATAGGTATATTTATATTAAGTATGATAATTAACATCACATGTTTAGACAGTTTACAAACAAATATAACTGTTGTTTTTTGTTCGATGTTGTGGTTGAATATGGCCCTGTTTTTTCGTATTTTGTCATGTAAATATTGTCTTCTAATACATAAAAATCTCGTGTCACGGTGTTTGTTATCGAACTCCTCCGAAACGGCTCGACCGATTCATATAAAACTTTTTCTCTACATGCGGTAAGTCTGAGAATAGGTCGTAGGCTATTTTTTGTATACCTACCACTATTCTTCGCGGACGGAGTCGCGGGCAATAGCTAGTTGCATATAAACATTTTCGACGAAACAAGATTCCGGCGAAATAAGAATCCGGCGAAACAAGAATTCGATGAAACAATAATTCGGCGAATCAAGTTTTAACCTTAAATACCTTACGTATGAATTTAAAAACTAAAGCTAACAATAAATGCGCCAAAAGCTCGGCGCGCTCTTAATGTAACCAACTTTTAAACTTCACCCATTAGCATTGGGTGGGGCGTACTGTCCCGCACAGGAAAACGTTGCTACCCTGTCTAGGCGGCCGGTTACCTCAATAGTTATTATTACGCTCTGATTATGGATAGTATCGTCAGAGCTAAGTTTTATAAGGTAAGTCCACACTCTTCGTACCGCTTCAACCACAACCGTCCGGTGGCCGAGCGACTGAGCGGTGCCGTGCACCCGTAGCCTCCGTTCCCATTGATCATCATGTAATCGAAGCAGTTCGTCACTCCGTCACCGTTGCAGTCCTGAAATCATACGCCGAAGTCTTAAAAATACAATTGAGTCAGTTGTCCCACCGCCGACAAAGAACCACAACACACAACCACACCAACACAGCGAGAATTGAGTGTGCGAGTGCGACGGGCGATTACTTGCACCACTCGCTTGCGGGTATGTATTACAATACCGAAGTATGAAAGACCGAATGTATTAAAACATCGAACCCATTAGGTTAGGTTAGGTTTGTTTTATAACAATCTTAAAAAGTTAACGGTTTCAGAAAAAATCGTGTCGGTCTTTTGACCCATTCGATGTTTTAATACATTCGGTCTTTCGTACTTCGGTATTGTAATATATACCCCTCGCTTGCACTATATACAGGTTGATCAATCGAAATGGGTCAGTAGGGAGAAGTCAGAAACTATAAGAGACAGGTAAATCTGTTAGGAACTATGGCGTCGATTTTAGATTTAGTAAAAACTGTATTTTTATTCTTTAAGTGGTTTAGTTGTGGTGTGGTGGTGGTGGGTCTAACATTTGATAGCATAGCGAACGCTTGTGGTACCTACTCTGATGATGAGCTCTGGTTGAGTTCGAAACGCGTCAGTGTAGTTTGGTGGTGGTGATGGTTGGCTTTGTGTGTGTTCGTACAGTGTGGAGGTGGAGGATTTGTATGAACACGCTTTTCTTACATAACTTAACTATTGTAAGGTCGCGGGTGAGCAAAGTAATTATTTTGTTTCAGTTCATGGTTTTGACTTCACTTAATCCTAAGTTAGCAGTTCACACCAGTTTACATACGCAGAAATATTCGAGAAAAACTTCCACTCTCGGGAAGTTTGCAAAAAAATGGATTTTATCTAGGCATTTTTTTAGCTTATCTAACTTTCTTTTCGATATTTATTAGCGAGAAGAAGATCACCCACCATAATCATAATTAGCAGAAAGATGTCCACCGCTGCAATGCCTTCCTCAAAGAGTTCGACAACAATCGGGTCTGCCTGCACTGCCCCCATCCTAGTCAAGTGGTTGGGGGGTATGTATTACAATATCGAAGTACCTAGGTACGAAAGACCGAATGTATTAAAACATCGAATGGGTCAAAAGACCGACACGATTTTTTTCTAAAACCGTTAACTTTTTAAGATTGTTATAAAACTAACCTAACCTAACCTAATGGGTTCTGTATGATGCCGTTTTAATAAATTCAGAGAAGTTTACGGTTTCAGAAAAAAATCGTGTCGGTCTTTTGACCCATTCGATGTTTTAATACATGCGGTCTTTCGTACTTCGGTATTGTGATACATACCCGTTTGGGGCTTCCCACTCAACAAAAAATAACATTATATTATTCATCGTGAGGTATTTACAAGCAAGTCGATCAATAGAAAATCTGATTACTAATGCTAAGCTCTAAAGCCGACTTTAGACTAGCAAGAAAATCCGTGCAAGTTGCATTACATTGCGGCGCTTGCTTGACCACTTCAGTCTCGTTCGCCTTACTGTCTCGCAATGTAATCCAACTTGCACGTTTTTTCTTGCAGGTCTAAACTCGCCTTTCAACATACTTTTCCGAACTTCTGCAAGTAGCCTTCGATTATCCTTTTGGCACAGTGATAGTTCCTCGCGCAGTCTTCCCAAGCTGTAAACAATACAATAATAATAATAAACTGTCTTAACTAAAACTAACTTAAAATAGCTAAACAGAAATTAAAAACTAAAAATTATTATCTAAATTTGGACCCTTAGGTAGGGTGCCCATCACGCAGGCAGCATTCCCACGTTGAATTGCTATAGCAAGTCTTTGTGCGAGAAAGCTGCCTGCGCGAGGGTCACCTGTTGCCTCTCTCAGGCGCTTGCTTAGAGCTCCGTAGAGCCCTCGTGCGCCCTTGCCCCACGATCCGAGTGTCTCGACACCGAATGCGACGAACTCGTACTGGGCGCCGAGACACTCGTATTTAATGGCCTTTACTGTCTCATTTATATTATATGGTAGAGCTTGTCTAATTTAAAATGACGCGCGCCCAACCACCGCATTCACGCACATCTGCCAAGAGAAATATTTCTCTATTGTAGTGTAGCTTAAATTGAGTTTCAAATTCTGTGCGTAAATGCGGTGGTGGGGTGGGCGCGTCATTTTAAATTAGACAAGCTATACCAAAGGCCTCTTCATGTTGGCTTCGGCCCCATGAGTGCCTTTCAAATAACCGGGTCCCCATGGGCCCGTGATCGGAAATCTGTACCAACAATAATAAAAAGTCTTGGGACGATTGGTACAAATTGCTAACTAAGCATAGCTTGTACTAATGGGTACTAGACAACGGATAAACATACTTATATAGATAAATAAATACTTAAATACATATGTATTAAGCATCCAAGACTCGACCACAAACAGTCGTAATATTCACACAAATATCTGCCCCGACCGGAAATCGAACCCGGGACCTCAAGCTTCGTAGTCTGGTTCTCTAACCACTGGGCTATCCGGTCGTCTAAATCAATAGGTCAATATAAATCTCATGACAGTGACACATGGCATGAGCAACCTTAACTTCTAATCACTGGCATTGATATCTCTGATACCCTGACAGTAGCAACTGTAGGCACTATAACACCGCTAAATTAGAGGTATGGCATAGGTAAGGCCACTCACCGTGGTTCTTCTTCGGATCATATCATAACTATTCAGGTAGTGTGACCTTTCAAGCGTTAGTATCAGTAGCCACGAACCAGTAACAACAAAGACAACAACAACAACTGGTAGAGATCCCTTAAAGGGATAAGATCGCCTTTGTACATGCATTTCAACGGTTGTCAATAATGTATTTCTTTTTTCCTTATTTTTGTACAATAAAGAGTTTACATACATACATACATACATACAAGCATGAGTAAAGGTCATTTACCGTAGCTCAGCAGTGGTATACGTCTCAGCTTATTGACACGTGGCATAAGCAACACTCGTATCCCTGACACTATCTTAGTGGCAACAATATAAAGTCACTCACCGTGGTTCCTCTCCGGATCGTCTTCAGGCAGCGTGACCTGCCCAGCATCCACCCAATACACGCGCGAGATGTTAAACAGGTCATAGTAGCCGCCCTTGCAGCCATGGGCTATCCCACAATTAATTGACATGTGGCATAAGCAACCTTAATATCTGGTTTCTCGCATTGATATCCTTAATACCCCGTCAGTGGCACCAGTAGACGCTATACCACTTCTGAT
Organism: Archips xylosteana; assembly: GCA_947563465.1. Lineage (NCBI taxonomy): Eukaryota > Metazoa > Arthropoda > Insecta > Lepidoptera > Tortricidae > Archips > Archips xylosteana. Next base: position 17,513,621 of record OX387358.1, read on the forward strand.
TTATGGCACAGGTAAGTTAGTTCACTCACCGTAATTATTCTCCGGATCATCGTCAAGCAGTGTGACCTTTCAAACGTCGATCCATTTCACCTAACATGAGATATCAGGAGCCATGCTGATGACCCAGACACTATGCCACTGGCAACAACGTAGAGCGCGCGCAGACAGAGAGCGGTCTGGAGTTCCGAGTTCTGCGTTCAGAGTTCTGACCGCTAGAGAGTTCCAACGCACACAAGAGACGGTCAAATTCTTGCGTTCCATGTTTTTGTATGTGTTATAAATGTCGCTAGAAAGTTCATCTTTCGAAGAAGAAGCATTGATTTTGTAGAGCCTAGAAACTTCTAAAAAAGTAGAAAACATTGGGTGCACCTAATTAACACACACGAGAAGAATCCCTTGACGCGGCCATTTCAAGCCAAGTTTCTGCTTTTTTGTCACGATTTTTGTAGTGTACATGACTTAAATCACATAATAATCTCCTTTTTTTAACCAATTTCATCAGTTTTTCTGTATTTATAACTTCAGACATTGCGGTGAACGCGGCGTTCTGTCTCGGCGGCAAAATAACTCTTAGAACGCGGCGTTGCGCTTTGACCGCCGCGGTCTTACCGCCTGCTGTGTGCGTTATCGTAAGGGACTCAGTACCTACATTCGAAAGAACGCAGGACTCCGAACGCGGAACTCAGAACTCCAGACCGCTCTCTGTCTGCGCGCGCTCGTAAGGTCACTCACCGCGGTTCCTCTCCGGGTCGTCTTCAGGCAGCGTGACCTGCCCCGCATCCACCCAATACACTCGCGAGATGTTGAACGGGCCGCAATACCCGCCCGTGCAGCCGTGGGAGATGTCACAGGCTGTTGACACGTGGCATAAGCAACGATAACACGCCTCTGACAAGTTTGAGATGAATAGCCCTGAAAAATCAAGCACAAGCTTTGATCAATTATAACTGTAGATCCACAGTCGCGCGCCCGAAAATGTCCGAGCCAAATGAGCGCCACTTTGATAAAAGTGGCCTTCTTTTTTCTCAGTACGTTGCGTAATATTGTCAAGTTTAGCTGTCAAGTGTCAACCGAAATTCGACTATAATGAAGTAAAGACTAGGTTCAAATTTCTGTGTAGGTGATGATTTTAATTGTTATGCAAACAAATAAAAAAGTTCGGACACTTTTTGAAGGGGATTTTGTTCGGCAATGTGTATCTTCAGTTATAATTGATCAAAGAGCACAAGTAAATAATAAATTATCATCACATCATCATCATTTCAGCCGAAAGACGTCCACTGCTGAACGTAGGCCTCCCCCAAGGCTCGCCAAACAGTTCGGTCCTGCGCCATCCGCATCCAACGCGTTCCCGCAGCCTTATCTTTTTCTTTTTCTTTATTGTAACTTATTTATTTACTTATTCTGCTACTCTATAATAAATCTATACTTTTTATCTATTCATTGTCATTTTATTAATTTATTTCTACCTATATAGGTAAATGGTTCATATAGTATATTTGTGTATCGTTCCGTGAGTCACAGACGGTTCTGACAGAAAATCAGCGCTGCAGGCGTCTAACGCCTCAGCATAATGCTGAGTCAGCGACCGTTTCACTTTTGCGGGGACACACATGCAGAGCTGTGTATGTACCTACATGTTTATTACTCCATTGTTTGTTATCTTTGTTTTTTTTGTGTTAAATTGTGTGTACTTCTTGTATGTGTGTGTTTTGTAAAAGTGAATAAATGTCTTCTTTCTTTCTTTCTTTATCCATATCGTCGCTCCAACTTGTTGGAGGGCTACCTACTCTGCGTCTTCCGGATCGTGGACGCCAGTCGAGAACCTTTCGGCCCCATCGACTGCTGACTTGTGGCACTGAGACGTGGTCGCTAACGATAAGCCTCACAAGAAAGCTCAAAGTCACTCAGAGGGCGATGGAGAGGGCTATGCTCAGATTTTCTATGCGGGGTCGCATTAGAAAAGATGAAATCCGTGCAAGAACTAAAGTCAAGCCAGCCAGCCAGACTCAAGTGTCAGTGGGCAGGCACATCGCTCGTAGAACTGATGGCCGATGTGGTAAAAAGGTTCTCGAGTGGCGTCCACGGACCGGAAGACGCAGTGTAGGTAGGCCTCCAACAAGATGGAGCGACGACCTGGTTAAGGTTGCGGGATCGCGTTGGATGCGGATGGCACGGGACCGATCTGTTTGGACAGCCTTGGGGGAGGCCTATGTTCAGCAGTGGACGTAACACACACCACTCTGTTGACTATTTAGGGTAAGTAGTTAATTTGACTCAATGACTATTTACTTCAAAGTTTGATATTTAATAAACAAATATTACGTTTTATATCCCAGATAGTGTATTTAAAAAAAAATTCGTGGTAACTTAATGGTTTGAATTTATGTGCGGAATTACATTTAAAAATTACCATGAACTTTACTTACGGTCACGGAAAACATCGTGAGTAAACCTGCACACACATGCGAATAAATTCAACTGGGCCCGCGCAAGAACTACACTAACCCTCTCATTCTGAGAACAGACCTGTGCCCAGCAGTGGGACGAATAGGCCGAGATGATGATGATGAGTGTATTTACGATATCAGGCCATTTTTAACACAAAATAATTTAAGTTAGAAGCCGTGGTGGCCTAGTTTGACGTATGGTCTCTCAAGCAGAGGGTCGTGGGCTCACATCCGGGCTCGCACCTCTGAGTTTTTCGGAATTTATGTGCGAAATTACATTTGTAATTTTTAATTTACCATGAGCTTTACGGTGAAGGAAAACATCGTGAGGAAACCCGCATACACCTGCGATGAAATTCAATGGTGTATGTGAAGTTCCCAATCCGCACTGGGCCCGCGTGGGAACTACGACCCAAGCACTCTCATTCTGAGAGGAGGCCTGTGCCCCACAGCGGGATTTATACAGGGTTATTTGTAATTCACTAGCATCCTTTTAACCCTAAACTCCTACCACTTAAACAAATGTTTTTTGTTTTACGGCTTTTGTCATAACTTAATATTTTTGGTGTAATAACGTTTTGAAAATTTGAGATTTCCTCTTATTTTTACGATACTCTGTGTATTTGTATGGGAAAAAAAGTGCTTCATTTTAAAAAGTCGTAAAACAAAAAACATTTGTTTGAGTGATAGGAATTCAGGGTTAAGAGGATGTCAGTGAATTAAAAATAACCCTGTATAGCCTGGAATAATGATGATACTCTCGTATAAAGAATTATGCCTTATAGACGCAAAGCTAGCATGTGAAACCACTTGTAAAACTCATTGAAGTAACGAAATAACAAATGTAGTACGAGTACTAAACTTCTTTATTATGTTTATTAAAAAAACAAGCGCTTACCCGCCGAACCAGTTATGCAGTAAACAAAACACATTACCGCAATAACAGGCAAAACAAATTTTAGATACATAGTACCAATATTTAAATAAAATCAGTCACGAATTCCGAAAACGATTTAGTTTTTGTCACTGGCCTGTTATATTTTTTAAAATTCGAACACAAGCATCGTTAGATAATGTTGAAGCTACACTGTGCGTGCTTGCAAGCGTTTTGGATCGGGTTTGCGCGGACTGGTTTTAATACGAATACTTTTAATGATCAGCAACCTTGCTCTTGGCCAAGTACTGCATCAAATAGGTATTAGTTAGTTAGATGTTTATGTTGTTGTTGTGAAATAATATATTATATGGAATATAATATATTAACAGACACAACAGGAAATCGAATACACAAAAAATAATTCAGACAATATTTTAAGGAAAATTTTAAGATTAAAAATCATATGCTAGGTATATTTTCCAACGTGCGGGCGCTCGCTATTGCATTCAACGTCGCTTTCTACCCCCATCAATACTATGCGACAAAAAGAAGTGATAATAAGTTTTTGTTAAAAAAAAAATATTTTCAATGCATGCTTTTTCGCTGACTGTACTTTTTGTTGGCTGTACTTACATTGTCATCCAACCTAGATAAGTATAACAAATTTTAAGTAAATCCGATCACAGGAAGTGGGTAAAAATCAACTTCCAAGATTACATACATACACTCCAAGTTAATAAAAAGCTTTCAAAAAGATTGTGATCCTATGCTATGTGATCAGAATGAGAGGGCTTTGACTGTAATTCCCACGCGAGCCCAGTGCGAATTGCGAACTTCACACACACACACCAGTGAGATTCAATAGCGTGTGTGGAACTACGCCCCAAGCCCTCTCATTCTGAGAGGATGCCCGTGCCCTACTGAGGGATGTACATTGGCTGGGATGATTGATTGATGATTGAAAAATTATATATTCCTTTCTTCTCTCTGTACATAAATTACTGTTCGCCTTTGATCAATTATAACTGAAGATACACATTGCCGAACGAAATCCCCTTCAAAGAATGTCCGAACTTTTTTATTTGTTTGCGTAATAAATAAAATCATCACCTACACAGAAATTTGAACCTAGTCTTTACTTCATTACAGTCGAATTTCGGTAGCGGCAAAACTCCACTTGACAGCTAAACTTGACAATTTCACGCAACGTTCTGAGAAAAAAGAAGGCCACTTTTATCAAAGTGGCGCTCATTTGGCTCGGACATTTTCGGGCGCGCGACTGTGGATCTACAGTTATAATTGATCAAAGCTGTTCGCCTATATTTTTAACCCCCGATACAAAAAGAGGGCTATGTATGTGTGTGTGTGTCCGTCTATCTGTTTGTCTGTCTGTGGCATCGATTTGGATGCCATTTTTTTTATTTGAAAGCAGGTTTCTTGGCGATGGTTCTTAGACATGTTTCATCAAAATTATCAGCTCTTTTGTATGCTTCGGAAGGGATCTTGCGTTGGGGGGGTTTTAAAATTTTTAATTTTAGTGTTCCTAGTTATAAGTTTTTCCTTTCATACCAGTTTAGCTTGAAAAGATCCCTTTTAGGGACAAGTTCGCCTTTGTACTCTTTTTGTTTAGTTGTTTTGTATTATTTTTTGTGTTGTCTGTACAATAAAGTATTTATATATACATACAAAATAAAAAAATTACATGAGTATCGAAACATATTTCGTCACTATTATATACTCAGCGGCAAATCTAATCGCCCTCCTTCCTTAGAATCATGTATGTAAAGTGGGCGGTTAGATTTGCCGCTGAGTATATTTAGTTTGTGGGATCCCTTTTAGATTGAAATACCAGAAGTAACACTTAGGCACAGAATATATAATAGTACTAACATACAGAATGGACACGCTCCGCCCCGCACCGATTCGAGTTACCCCACCCCTCAAGGCCCAGATTGCCGGACACCGCCCGAATCCAGAAGAGTGCGCGCGCGATGTATGTAGGCGTACGCGTGTACAGACGTCGTCGTGCTTATGTAGATTCAAGAACGCGTATTTGTACGTCGTGTCCGCCGCGTGACTTAGGCGAGCGAAACTGCGGGTGAATGCTAGTCTGTGCCCTGTAATAAGACAGTGTAATTTCCCCGAAGGCTGCAGTTTGCATCAAATACGAGGTAATTCAGCTCGAGCAATGCATACAAATCCTGAATTCCGTCACTGTTTACTTACACTACTTACTTACAGCAACCATTCATAGGGATAGGGATGTTGACGCCATTATAAATAATTCGAAGACACGACTCCAGTAAAAAACGCTTTATTTTAGCCCCGAAACTGCAAAATTAATTTTTTTGTTGTTTAAAACAAATAAATAGTTAGTTAATTGAGTTGGCGAACAAGTGACGTCATAAGTTGCTATTGCCATTCAAACTCTATGGGAGAATTGTGTTTTGACAGCTCATAAAAAGTACGTCAGTTGATTGGTGGTGACAATATCCCTATTTACTGAGAAAATGCTCGCCGCCCCGCTACCCGCCCCGCTGCCCGCGCCAGCGTCCATTTCGCGGCTTAATACCCTTCTGCGGCTAAAACCTAGTACGTAACTCATTAAAATCCCCAACAAAACATTATAATGTACAAGTAAACGATAAATCGTCGGGATGTGGCGCTTTAACGTCCGCGGCGCCGTTTCAAAGCCCCTGACAGCGATAATTCTGTAATTTGCTTCGTAATCTTACTAAATAACGGCCTAGTCCTTTGATAACAGTTTTTCATGGTTAGCCGTTTTGTTAGCATGGAGCTGTATAATGTAATGAATGCCTGTGTCTGGAACCGGCCAAATTAAACCTCAAAATCTTTATCCTTACTAATTTTTGTTTTCTTAGTTAGCCTGCTTTTGTGCCCCATTGGTGGGCAAAGGCTTCTCCTCTCTTGTTCCACTCTCGCCTATCAAACGAGAGCTCACGCCTAGATACCCCCCTCCCCCTTAACGGCCAGGGTTAACAGAAGGGAACCGTAACGGTCGTGCAGCCCAGACGATAGCGGGCACTACCGCGCTTGCACATGTGGAGATTGCTGACCCCCTCCCCCCCAGTTGGATATTAAAGAAAGAAAAACAGATAAAAATAATAATAATAATAATAAATATCATGGGACAATTCACACCAATTGACCTAGTCCCAAAGTAAGCTTAGCAAAGCTTGTGTTATGGGTACTAGGCAACGGATAAACATACTTATATAGATAGATACATACTTAAATACATATTAAACACCCAAGACCCGAGAACAAACATTCGTATTTTTCATACAAATATCTGCCCCGACACGGGAATCGAACCCGGGACCTCAAGCTTCATAGTCAGGGTCTCTAACCACTAGGCCATCTGGTCGTCAAAGAAAGATACTAGCCAACGGTTAACTAATTCCTCCCAAGAAATTAATTAACCGTTGTTGCCCAGGGTGCACCGTCCCAGGCGTTACCCTTACCCACCCCATCCATGAGACCTACGCCTCGGATAGAAGGGAGTGGGAGTGCACTGGAGGAGGTTTCCGACACCGCACCCCAAAAAAAAACAAACCTATCCTTACCTAACCTACAGGACAGTCCTGAATAGTTTACGGTTTCAGAAAAAAAATTGCAAATGAATCAGGTTGGGAAATGATTTTCGGCGAAACGACAGTACCCCCAAAAAATGATTAGGTAAAGGTAACGCCACCAGAGTTGAGGCCACGCACACAACCACATCTCATGTAATCGGGCGAGTCGAGCGGGATTTTGACGTTGTGTTGTCGTTAAACGTCAACACAACGTCAAAATCCCGCTGTCATTACATGAGATGTGGTTCAACTCTGGTGGCGTTACCTATACAGTCGGTTCCCTAACATAAGTATCCACTTTTCTATGCAGTTAGTATGGAAAAGTGGATACTCAAATTAGGGAACCGACCCTATCTATTCGACGGTCCCCACGAACATAGTCGTATGGAAAAATAAGACGAAATAGCTTTTTTTTACAGATTTTAACTAAGCATCAAACGAACTACATGACTACATTTTTATTTATTTATTTTGTGTTATATTTACTGAGATAACCAATTGAACATAGTCTTAAATGAAAAACGTTGCGACGTACACTGTGGCATGTGATATTATCTAAGTAGGTACTTGTAATAAAAGTAGTTTTTCCACGTTTCATAAACTAAGCTTTTAAAGCGTCTCGACTATTCTCTAGCCGCTGGCTTTCTAATTTAGCTTAACCCTCGCGATGCCGGCCGAGAAGGCCCCGGGGACCAATCCCGGTATAACGCGGCGGTCATCCGGCCGAACCACCTCAATGAGTAGGGAAATATGACGGCCATATCACGGGGTTATAGTTTTAGAGCCTGAGTTCCGTAGCCAATAACAAAGAAGAACTTTTATAGTTAAGCCATATCGGTTTATAGCTATAGCTCCAATTTTTGCATGGTACAGCAATTATGCAGACAAAGTGGTAAAACACACCACAAACAACAAACGACAAAGTGGTCTACACTTTCTGCCAACAAACTGCTATGCAGTTTGGCAGAGGAGATTTTTTTACTATAATTATTTTCAACGTTATATTTCCTCAAAATGTTTGCCTTCGCCCATTTGATTTAGCACATGAATTCCGAAAAATTAACAAAAAAATGAAAAATTAATGAGCCCGGGCTTCAACCCACGACCCTCTGCTTGAGAGGCCACAGCTCAAACAACTTAGCTACCATAACTTACCACCAAATCATTCATCATCATTATCCCAGCCTATATACGTCCCGGCTCAGAGTCGCTCAGCGAGCTATGGAGAGGGCTATGCTTGGAGTTTCTCTACGGGATTGAATCAGAAACGAGGAGATCCGTAAAAGAACCAGGGTCACCGACATAGCCAAACGGATTAGCTCGTTGAAATGGCAATGGGCAGGCCATATAGCACGTAGAACAGATAGCCGTTGGAGGCCAAAAGTTCTGGAATGGAGACCACGGACTGGCAAGCGCAGCGTGGGACGTCCACCAACGAGATGGACGGACGATTTGGTGAAGGCCGCAGGTTCAGGGTGGATGCAAATCGCTTCCAATCGTAATGATTGGGCATCAATGAGGGAGGCCTATGTCCAGCAGTGGACGTCCTACGGCTGAAATGATGATGATGATGATGATATACGTCCCACTGCAGGACACAGGCCTCCTCTCAGAAGGAAAGGACTTGGGCCGTAGTTCCCACGCGGGCCCAGTGCGGATTGAGAACTTCAGCACACCATAACTGGTGGCAGCTTCATTGGTTGATGTCAATTGTAACTATGTTTAGGTTTAAGAATAATGTACCAATTGTGCCCAGATAATCATTAAAACATTAAAACACCATTGAATTTCTTCTCAGGCGTGTGCAGGTTTCCTCACAATTATTTCTTCTCCTTAAAAGGTCATGGTAAGTTTTAAATATAAATTCGCACATAAATTCCGAAAAGCTCAGGGGTGCGACCCGGGATTTGAACCCACGACCCTATGCTTGAGAGGCCATAGTGCAAACCACTAAGCTGCCACGACTTACCATCAAATCATTATTGTATGCGAAATATGTGTCCAAAATTATTCCATGAACAGGACAATTTCGCTTAATCGAGATTAAACACTGCTGAAATTAAGTCCATTAATTTAAAAACAGAGTGTGAAACGGATTCCATCAGAATAAAGCAACGATATCGCGGTATCTCATTAGGCGAAATGAGAGAGACCACAAAAAAATAACGAACCAATTCACAAACTAAAAAGGTATTAAAAATTTAAAAATTCAACCCTATTCACCAAGTTACAACGTCGAGAGCTTTAGTTGCTAGAAAATTTTGAGCAGCAAAATTATTTTTGTCCACCGGAATGACAGCGCGGACGGAAGGGAAGGGAATGACAAAAGTGTACACGGTAATGATGGCCTCCGTCGAAGAATGAGACACGGAAATGACAATATTAGAAATGGGTGATAACTTTTTACCGCCCAAGTTTTAAAGATTATATTTGGTTTTTGATGCCTCCCTCGGAATAAGGGAATCTTTTTATGGCCAGCCTGTTTCGTGTTTATATTTTATTTTGCTGAGGAGGCAAAAGAGGTTTTAAAGAGTTTTTGGGCAAAGTATTCAACCTTTTTTCGATTGCGGGGAGCAAAGTGAAAATTTAAAAGCGAATTTAAAATATCAGACCTAAATCTGATAATTTCAAATTATATTTAATTACAGGATGGCAATTGTAATTTAAAACACAACAAATCTGGAGTGATGTTCATTATTTGCATCACACAAAAATGGTGATACAAAATTAGTGTTTGTTACTCATTGTCAGTAAATGCTGGACAACATAACGCATTAACTCAATTTTTAAAATTAGTCTGATAAAATTTAGGATGTTCATACTTAGTTGAAATGAAATCACGAACTCAATGTATGGACACCTTAAATTTAATAACACAAATTAGAATAAATGAGTTAGAGCATTATATTACTAGAGTAAGAAACACTAATACTAGAAATAATAATACTTATAATAATAATTTTAATGAATTATAACATGTATAAATTTTGTATTGAATAGAATAATGTACCTAATTTACGTATTAAATGTAATTCAACGAATATCTATTCTGTCTGTATTGGAACTATTGCATGCCTTTAAGGTGAAATAATAAAATTGTGCCTAGTGTTTATATTTAAGATCCTCTTGTACTATTATTATTTCGAGCAATATATGAATTATTATTATTATTACTAATTTTGTATCACCATTTTTGTGTCACCCTATATAAAATCGCGACTTTTTTTGAAAAAAAATAATATGTGCGATATGAATCAAAAGAAATTTAATGGTGTTAAGTTCCCAATCCGTACTGGGCCCGCGTGAGAACTACGGCCCCGGCCCATGCCCTCTCATTCTGAGAGGAGGTCTGCTCCAGTGGGACGTATATTTACTGGGCTGATGATGATAATAGCATGCATAGATATGTGTGCTGCACGCCTTGCCCCCATGCGGTCATGCCGGTGAAAACATTTAGTACAAAGATTTAAGGCAGCTCTCGTGATAAGTACCTTTGTGCAACCTCTCCAATAAGTAACATGACGTGCCAGCTCGTTAAGCAGAGTGTTGACCGTGTGATGCACTTTGGGTCTAATGGAGCAACGTTTAGGTGGACGTCGGGAAGTGTGGACTCAATTCCGGCCTATGCACGTCCCACGTCTATAAGTCGTATATGTGTAAGTGTAAGAGGGGGGATAGAGAGAGAGGTGGAGAGGGAGAGAGAGGGTGAAAAAGGGGTAGAGAGGGAGGGAGGAAGGGAGAGAGAGATTTATACACTAGCTTTAATGTGTGGCTTTAAGTACCTTTATTTAATACATTTACAATTTTAGAATTTGGCCTGAAAAACGATGTTGGTAATATTTTTTTCTTTCATTTTCATTTCCTATCCCTAGGGAATTTTGAAAAATCCCTTCTTAGCGGATTCCTATCCTACGTTATAATAGGTATATGTGTGCCAAATTTTAGCACAACACTGAGAGAAAATTCTAGTTTAGGTAACCAGAATAAAATTAACTTAACCAGATTGTCATGTAAATATACGACATTTAGACTGTTTTTAGAGTATACTAGAAAAATTTAGTAATAGCTTACAGGAACATCTAGCACACTTAAACATAATTCTGGTACACATCATTAAAATTTGTGCACAGTACATCACTGGTACACATCATTAAAATTTTGTTCTCTTTGCAATACCAAAATGTACTTACAAATAACTTTAAGTATTGTTTACTAAAATGTATTTACTAGAATATTCTGGTATTTATTAAAACACGATTGTTTGTTGTTAAAAGTCAATCTGGTAAATATAACTTATACTTAATTCTGTTTCTTTATACTAGAATAATATTTACCAATACGTTCTGGTAAAATTTTTTTTTTTTTTACGGGACAATTCACACCAATTGGCATTGATCACTTTTTTACAATGTGGTCTTAGATTATTTATGCACTAGATGGAGCATAGGCGGCATGAAAACGTCCCATAAAAATATAAGTCAACAGTTGGCTTATATGTCAATTGCGTCATTCCGAATAACAGGGTTGCCAATAGTAATATGCTAAAATCCCCAAACGCATTGTCGAAATTCCCCACGGGTGGGGAATGAAAAATTATGTGGGCCGAGTGACTTAGTTTCGAGCTGTTGCGAATAGTGAATTGTAGGAAATTAATCAAGACTAGCAGAAATTTGATGTCAAATGTCGCGTATTTGTGTTCATACTTAAAATCCCCTCATTTTCCCAGAATTGAAGCTCTCCCCACACATTCGCCAATCAGCTTCGCTTTCCCCGCAGTTTTGCCGCACACATTGGCAACACTCATTTGTCATTTTCCCTTCAGTCTGCATTGTGACAGCGCGAGAAACGTTATAGAAATGACTAAATGTGTAATAAATAAATGTAATGTAACCGTGTTTCATTATTATTTTTGGAAATAAATTCTTATTCACCACTCAAGCTCTGAAAGTAGGTTGTTGAAATCCGGGATATAAATTCGATTTACATCCTTAGGGATGTAAGTAAATTTGAAAATCGAATGGTGCTCCTTTGTATTTGTTAAATATTGTATTTGCATGATAGCAATACTGAGTTATTTTCTGTACACCGGAAGCAACCATAGTGATGGCAGACGAGTCGAGCTCTATTATCTGTGGTTCTGTGTGTCTTGTCGTTTCCCGTTTGGCTCGGCTGCTTATGTCCGTACTCCATATTATAAAATTAATATTATCTAAGTGCATCCTCAATTCTAGTCAACCTGTGTTTGTCTAATTGTAATGGTGAAGAGAACAATAAACAAGGTCTCCAGTTAAAGAACTATTTTATTTCTGTGCCTCAACTTAGCACGCCAAACCGTCCACTGCACATTGGACTCTGTCTAACAGGTTTCTGGGCCTAGATTTTGGTTAAACAAGAAGAGGTCAGATTGTACCACACGGAGAATAATACGTGAGTTGATTTCACCATATTTATTTTGTTGGATTGACAATATTTCAATCTGCTGACATGTCACAGGCACATAACCTAACTTTTGATAAATTGACGGGAATCGAAAACTATGTCAATTGGAAGTTCTCAGTGCGGATGCTCCTTGTGCTGGAAGGCCTGTTGGCACCGAACAAGACCGGACAAAGATAGACAAAGCTTTGGCCAGGATATGCTTGACAATCCAACCCGCATTGTACCAATTTGTACGGAATGCACAGACTGCGAGAGAGGCGTGGGAAAGTCTCGCGAAAACTTTTGAAGATAAAGGCTTGTACCGACGTGTTCTTCTGCTTCGTCAATTACATCGCACGGAATATAATAACTTCAAGACCATGTCCGAATATATTGATGGAGTAATGAACCTGGTGCAGCAGTTATCGGATATCGGCAAGACCATTGATGATGCTGAAGTAGCTGAAATCTTGTTGTCAGGCTTGCCCGAGCAGTTCAACGTCCTTGTTTCCAGTTTAGAGACTGCATGTCTTACCAATGGCTTGTCTTCTGAATTGGTTCGAACCCGACTTTTGCAGGAAGATCATTGACAGAACGGGAATAATTCCAGTGATAACTCGGCATTCTTTACACAGAGGAGGAGGAGTGTGGTTTGTGACTACTGTAAGCGTAGCGGCCACATAGCAAAGAGGTGTTATAAGAAGAAGCGCGACGGTGACAAGAAGAGGGAGCATACTCTTCTCGCTTCTGCCTACGCTGCAACTACTAGTGACTTTATTGTGGATAGCGGAGCCAGTGCTCATATGTGCGCGGACCCTGGTTTGCTTTTTAGTCCTAGTGATTGTAACACTAACATTTGCATAGCTAATGGTCAGCAGCTATTAAGTAGGTCAGTTGGCACTGTTTCTTTGTCTTCTTCTGTTAAATTAAATGATGTTTTATATGTGCCTGAGTTAAGCAATAATTTAATGTCTGTGAATGAAATTACTTCTAAAGGTTATGTGGTTATGTTTTTGAGGGATCAATGCATTGTTTATGATAATAATGTTAATGTCACTGGCAACCAAGTTCTTGTAGCAAATAAAATAAATGGTCTTTATCGTGTAAAGCTTCAGCAAGCGCAGCCCGTCTCTAGGTTAGAGTCGTCCAAGTCCTTGCAACCTAGGCAAGGGACAGTGAGCGTTCATGCTGCTTCTATAGAACCTGCCAGATTGTGGCACATGCGTCTTGGGCATCTCAGTTCCAAAGGTATGAAGACGTTGGGTGGTGGTAATTGTGGTGTTGTTTCCTTAAGTTCAGGTAGCACCTTGCCAGATGACTGTGTCTCCTGTGTCGTGGGCAAGATGCATGAGGCGTCTTATCCCCGGGCGAGTGAGAGACGTACAGCCAAGCCGCTCGAGTTGGTTCATGCTGACGTGTGTGGCCCTATGCAAGTTTGCAGCTACGGCGGAGCTCGCTACTTGCTGGCATTCACGGATGACTTCTCAAGGAAGACTTTCGGTTATTTGATGAAGAGTAAATCGGAGGTGAGTGACCATTTCATACATTTTAAAGCTATGGTAGAAAAAGAGCTTGGTTTACCACTAAAAATTTTGAGGTCTGACAACGGTACAGAATTTTGTAATGCCAAAATGGCAAATTTCCTTAAAAAAGAGGGCATAGTGTACCAAAATAGTATTCCATATTGTCCGTCACAGAATGGGGTTTCTGAGAGGGCTTTTAGGACTATTTTTGAAAAGGCTAGGGCCATGTTACATGGAGCAGGCTTATCCAAACGTTTTTGGGGAGAAGCTGTAATGACAGCAATTTACCTTAAAAATAGGTCTCCTACCAGTGCGTTGTTGGACGGCATTCCAGAGGCTGTATGGACTGGGTCTTCTGTAGACCTTAGCCATTTGCGCGTATTTGGCTGCCTGGCATATTCTTTTGTCCCTAAGCAAAATAGGCGTAAGCTTGATGATAAAGCTAAACCTTTTATTTTTGTGGGTTATGGTAGCACATGCAAAGGTTACCGGCTTGTTGACCCTTATAATCCTTGTTCTGTTATTTTTTCAAGGAGTGTGAAATTTTTAGAAAATAACTTTCCAGGACAAAGCTTTTTACAGCCTGAGCCAGGGAATGATGACACCAATTTTAACTTTTTTGACATTACATTATTTAATAACTGTGATGGTAATAATACATGTTTTAATGAAGATAATACTAATGATAAATGTGATGAAAAATCCAATTTAAATAATATTGTTCACATTGACTTAAATAATATTGATAATGATGGCAATAATTTAGAAAATAATCATAAATCTAGTTCTAATCAGTCCTTTGTTTCAGATGTGGATTCGTCGCTGCAACAGACGGTTTGTTCACCACAATCTGACATGCACTATAGTACTGGTGAGGAAGATGGTTTTGCCGGTGATGAAGATTATGTCTTACACGATGTGGAGTCTTCTCTGCCGGAGCCTGGACTTCAAGGAGGAGCTGACGTTGCTTTAGGGGATCCTGGCAGGACAGCGTCCCGCCCTGTACGTGTGACTAGAGGTACTGTTCCATTAAGATTTAAAGATTATGATTTGTCGTCAATGTTGGCACAAGGAAGCGTTTTATTGGATCCTCTTACCTATGAGGACGCTATTGATGCTCCTGATAGTTTGCAGTGGATTGATGCAATGAAGTGTGAGTATGATTCGTTAATTAAAAATAAAGTTTGGGAATTAGTTGAACGCCCAAAGCAAGAGAATGTAGTGAAAACTAAGTGGGTTTTTAGAAGAAAATACGATGCTGGGGGTAAATTGAATAGATATAAAGCTAGGCTGGTTGCCCGTGGATTCAGTCAGATAGAAGGTATTGATTATTCAGAAACATTTTCACCAGTAGTAAGACATTCTACATTGCGTATTTTATTTTCAATTGCAAACGATTTGGATCTACAAATGGATCACATTGATGTCACAACCGCTTTTTTAAATGGTGACTTAGGCGAAATTATTTATATGGAGCAGCCTAAGGGCTTTGTAACAGATAAAGATAAGGTTTGTTTATTAAGAAAAAGCATTTATGGCCTTAATCAGGCATCTAGAATGTGGAATTTAAAAATTCATGATATGTTATCTGTAAATGGTTATATTCAGAGTCGTTGTGAGCCATGTGTATATATTAAAAAAAGCAAAAAGGAGTATGTAATCATTGCATTATATGTGGACGATTTGTATGTGTTTCACACTGGCTGTATTGATCAAGTTTTGTTTATGTTACAACAAAAATTTGAAGTACGTCATTTAGGTAAAATGACTAATTGCTTGGGAATGAATGTTACAAGTAAAAATAATGAGTTAATTTTAGATCAGTCAGATTATGTGAGAAGATTGTTGGCAAAATACAATATGGATCAATGCAAACCGGTTTCCACACCTTTACCTGCTAATTGTAAACTTAGTAAATCTGAAAAAGAATGTTTACCAGATGAGATTTATAAATATAGGCAATTACTGGGCTCACTTATGTATTTGGCTGTATGTACACGCCCAGATATCTCTTTTGCATGTAGTCAATTAAGTCAATTTGTAACATGTTTTGATGAAAATCATTGGCGTTTTGCAAAGAGAATACTTCGTTATTTGGCTGGTACTGTAAGTTTTGGTCTCCATTTTATTAAGGGTGATCATTTTAATATCAAAGGTTTTGCTGATGCAGACTGGGCAAATGATTTATGTGATCGTAAATCATATACCGGTTTTGTTATAAAATTAGGCAACAATTTGATAAATTGGGAGGCCAGAAAACAGCGAAGTACAGCTCTATCGAGTACAGAGGCAGAGTACTTAGCCTTAGCCGATGTGTGTAAAGACATATGTTTCGTTAGGAATTTCCTGAGTGAAATTATTGACAAACATTGTATTATCACGGTCTATAATGATAATCAGAGTGCTCAGAAGCTCTTACTTGTGAAAGAGTATTCGCATAGAAAAACCAAGCATATAGACCTTCGTTACCATTTTATAAAAGATCTTGTGCAAAATGGAACAATAAGTGTAAATTATTTGCCTACTGATAAGATGTTAGCTGATGTGTTTACTAAGCCACTTTCAACTCAAAAGCATGAATATTTTGTCAGTAATTTAAATGTGAAATCATGCATATAATTGAATGATAAGTGTATTGTAATTGTATAGCATGTAAATCTTAACTAGTTAAGAATCTCCTATTATGTAGAGTCTCTTATGCTATGTAGAGTCAATGTATAGTGTGTAATTTAGTGTTGCATTGAATGATATAGCATGCATGTAAATACTGACTGATTGAGGATTGTGTTTATATAGAGTCTCTTGCATTATGTAGAGTCAATTGTAAGTTAATTTCTTTTGGCTTGGTCCGATATACAGAATAAGGAGGAGTGTTAAATATTGTATTTGCATGATAGCAATACTGAGTTATATTCTGTACACCGGAAGCAACCATAGTGATGGCAGACGAGTCAAGCTCTATTATCTGTGGTTCTGTGTGTCTTGTCGTTTCCCGTTTGGCTCGGCTGCTTATGTCCGTACTCCATATTATAAAATTAATATTATCTAAGTGCATCCTCAATTCTAGTCAACCTGTGTTTGTCTAATTGTAATGGTGAAGAGAACAATAAACAAGGTCTCCAGTTAAAGAACTATTTTATTTCTGTGCCTCAACTTAGCACGCCAAACCGTCCACTGCACATTGGACTCTGTCTAACAGTATTCACGAATCCCGTGGCCGCGTGCTGCGCCACGCCGCGCGCGCGCCGCCCGTGCGCTGCTGCACGTGCAGCTGCAGCGCCTCGCCGCCTGCGCACCGAGCTCAGCAAGGTGTGCAGGCGGCCGCGGCGACGTGACGCCGGTGCCGGCCGCAAGGGCGGCGCGACGCGCTCTCTTACAAATGGCGTATATATTTTTAACATAACGGTTTTTCTTTATTTCCTCGCATTTATGATAAAAAGTAGTGTTCAACTCGAGTGTAAATGATCAATTACAACTTACAACTAGAGATGCGCCGAGTACAACTTTTACCGAGTAACCGATTACCGAGTATACTCGGTTCAAAGTTTCTCAAACCGAGTACTCGGCCGAGTTACTCGGTTCTGTTTTGAGGCGCGAAAACGGGTTTAGACAGGTTCGCGCGGCGCTACCAGCCACCGCGAGCGAACGTCGCGGGGATCCCCGCCTTCTCCCCGCAAATTAGTCAGTTTTTGTTTAACGAGTAATACGCATTTGGTCCGCACATTAATTGCTTAAATATTTTAAAAACATTGGAAATAGATGATTGTGTACAGTGACTGTTGACACAATGAGTATACGCAAAAGTTTGCGAATCTGGTTGTTTTACAAGCCCGTTTTATTTTAACACGCATGATTAATAATAATTTTATTTAGACCGAGTATACTCGGCATTTGAACCGAGTTATTCGGCCGAGTACGAGTATCAAAAAAACTGCCGAGTACACCGAGTACCGAGTAGTACAACCCTTATTTATCAATCTACTATCTATTTGTATTGTAGTTATGAAGGGGTCAAAAGTGGCTCCAATTGGTTCGTGTAATATTCACACAGCGCTGCTTTGCCAGTTTCATTTCCTTGAACTTAGCTTGACACACTACCGCGTGTTTAGATTTCCCCGCGGCCGCTCAAATTTCGATTTTGCCACAGAAAAAAATATATATAATCAGTTTTTAGTTATACTTTATTCATACTTTATTTAATTACCATTTACAGTCACTTTTACTCGCGTCTATCGGCCTCTAATATTTTTTCCCCACATTTTGGGGAATGTGAAATTAACTGGTATCATTAAGCACAACCGGAATGACGTAACGCGATCGTAATATGAATCTGTCAAATGGATGGTGGACGTTTTGTATCGCGATGTTTGCTCCTGACGCTCCATCTAGTGCATAAATAATCTAAGAATGTGGTCTAATTCCAAAACCATTTCGAGAAATAGGTTTATTAAATCATTTTATAACATTGTAGTAAAAAAATATTAAATGATCGTGTGTATTTTTGCAAAATAATGTTTGACCTTTGATAGACCTTTCTGTGGGCATTAACTTTGAAATTCTTTGCAACAAGAAAAAAAAAGCCGTCCGTCTAGTTTCTCTATACTATTCTCTGTCACTTCGACGTAGTTATCATCTGTCAGTTTAAGGATACTATATTGAAAAACATTCTTCGCGTTTTTTATATTTTAATAATGGATTTATACAGGAAGTGTTTCATTCCTACCTTGTGGAAATGATTCTGTCAATAGCCCAAACAAATTAATTGTTCGCATTAAATAAGATTTACAAGAGAAGTGGTGCCGCAAAGTTAATTCAAAGTATACAAGATTTACTTATTGTTACGAGGATCATTTTAATGTAAGTATGGATTAAATCCGCCAAAGAACTTTCAAGCGAACACTTCTGACCATTTTATTTTATACGTACAAAAATACTATAGCCGTAAATCGTTTTTTTTAACTATTCTCTTGGAAGAATCGGCAACTTTAGTGTTATTGTTATTGTAATGTAAAGTGACATTGTCAGATGACAACTAACCATCGATTGTGACACATTTTTTTGTCATTATGTCTGTGGTTTATACACAGATTCTGCCGCGGCATGTAATTTACGAGAAGTCGTATCTCAAATTTTCAATAAATTATAAAAAAATATTGGAGTGATGAATTGCTGAAATATTCAAATTAGTTTCTTAAAATGCTCTATATTTTCGATAAAAAAAGTAAAAAGGGGGGGTTAGAAAAAATGAACAATCCCAATTGACCTCGATGGTACTCGTATTTAGATCAGTCAGTATCGGTTGCCTTTTATATATATAGAAGAAGAAACAGAAGAACATTTACCTTAATCTGACGTATCGTATGCGAAGCCGCAGGCAAAAGCTAGTGTGACATATAACACTTTGGCACCATATAAGTGACGGTCGGCGTGCCAACTCGTTAGGCTGGGCTCTGACTGGTTGACTCTTGATGCAATTTGCGCCATCTAATGAAGCAGCGTTTAGCCATCTGGAAATTTGAATAGCTAGGAATCCTACTAACACTAGCTGTTGCCCGCGACTCCGTCTGCGAAGAATTCGTTTATCACTATCCCGTAAAACTTTTCTATTCAGGATTTTTTTATTTATATTTATTTCATCGTCTGTATTTCCAGATACATAGCTAGATGGAATAAGCTGTTAAAGAACCGGCGGGATACACCATTGGCCTCATCTGCACTTTCCATCAAGTGAGATGACAAGGAGTCGATCACGGGTCAGTTTTATGTAATAAAGAACTCTTTTTTTTGGAAAGCGAAGATAGGCCTACGATGGAGCACGCTTGCCTAGTAAATGCCCATTCACCCTAGACTTGAATTTGTGGGAATAATTAGGCAGGAAGGAAGTTGAAAGGGCGCGGTGTTGGGTGTGCCCCCAAGCAGTTCAAACCGTACAACAACTACAGGGCACTGTAACCGGTACGCACGTGTTAGATATACTAAGTAATAGAAACTATTATAATATTATTAGATATGTATGGTGATAAAATATATTGGTAAAATAAGTAAATAAATGAGATATAATTATGGAATTAATAATTTAAGGTAATGCTTGGCTCTAAAGACAAGCAAACTAATAATTAAGATACTTTCCGATTGTCTTACACTGGTGACGTCAGTTGTTTGCGACTCACCCAGACGGCAAGGCAAACCTATAAAAGGCCTTCTTAGGCCAGGTAGAAAGCACTTTGTAACGAGCCGTCGCCGTGGTCACATGACAGTTAAGTACTTACTTGTTTGTATAATTAATAAAAGGCTATAGTTTGTTTCTATGTATAAATATATCAATAATTATCGTATAGCTTATATTTTATATTAACGTGTATAGCTATAAATTAATGAATACTTGAATTATGTTGGTAACTGAATAATATTTATATATATCGAGAATCTTGTGTTGTTATTCGTTATCATTAAAAGCTATTATTTCATTGGAAAATAAGATTTGCTTCAATATAAGCGATTTCTCGAAATATGGTTTGATCTGTTTGTTTTAATTACCAAATATATATATCTTAACCCATCATAGACTGATTATTTTATACTCCGTTAACTCCTGGCCCCAATAAACATCAGAATAAATTATTTCCTTGTTTAATATCTATATGTCATGATCTAACATGTGACTATAAAGCAGCTAATCAAGAGAAATTAACTGTCACTTTCTATATATATTTCTAAGTAAAAGAATATCGATAGGTATATAGAATATCTAATATGAATAGACCTAAATCTAACACACGCGCTGCACAACTGCTCAGACCCTTCCTCCGGAATGGCTTCTATAGGCAGTAGGCCAGAACACCACGAGAGTGGCTTGGCGACCTTGTTCGACCTATAAGGTAAGGGTGGGTGGTGACCAGTCGCGGCCGAAGCCTACCACCGGAACCGGAGTTGTATCGCTCGTTTAGCACCACCCAAGGGTCACATGTAGGGTCTCGAGGGTAAACCTACGGACGCGAGCGATTTCAACCTCCCACACATAATTATAAAGGTAGTTCAGCGCCGTTCGCAGACCGGTATTTTGGTGATTTGGGACCATTCTGTGACTAACACATTTTTTTTACTTTATGTCTTATTTTATTTTTTACGATATCACGAGTAAATTTTTTCTATCTTTCTTTCTAATACTTTCCTTGAGCGCAGCCGCCAGCCGCAAAGCTAATTCAAAATAATTTTTCTATAATATTTCGTCTAGACATGCGCAATAGTGTATCTTGATTCCTCTCTTGATTGTCCCAGCTCCCTCGGGCGTGCTACAGAAGTTCCGACATTCCGAAATGCACCGACTCGGTTTTATATCTGTTCGGACACGCTACAAGTTCTTTTATTACTTCGCAGGGACATCCCTACAGTGCCCGTAGTCCTTCAGTTAACTCTGGATTCTATCTCGCTTTTACGCGTAAACACAGGCGTAATAATGAGAGCCAGTGTGGCAACTCACTGTGCAAACTATGTGTTGAGTAATGGCGTAGGTTAAAGGCGCGTATATCTCGTTCATATTTGTAGGTCCTAAAACAGAGGACGTATTGTCCAAAGTTCAGGCGCTCGTGATCGCATTAACTTTCTCTTTTTAACCTCGTCCAATAACGTGTGACAGAATAAAGTACCTAGTTAATAATAAAAAAAAAGTTTCATAAAAACAAGCTTTTATTAGGTAAAAAATAAAAAAAAAGTTCAAATAAGTAATTTAATTCTGATTAGAAAAGACCATGTAACTATTAAATCTTTGCGTTTTGTCACAGTCCCAATTTTCCCAATAAAAGCGTGTTAAGTACTTACACCTTTATTTCTCTTGACGTCAAAATGTAACACACTTTTACTGAAAAAATTGGGACTGTGATAAAAACGCAAACCGTTTAGTGGCTACCTTCCAGCTCCATCATCAGGCCCTCGTTACCATCTAGGATCAAAGTAGGTACTCGTCAAGACGAATCAAACAAGCCCAAACTCGACGGTGTTGTGTCGTTTTATTACAGAGTCCCTTTGGCCACCTTCCACCTCCATCAACAGATCAGCTTCACGTCATAATAATATTGCATTGTCACCTGATTTCCACATGCATGCAAAATTACACTATTATTATTAGCACTTACATAGTAACTTTTTGTCGTATACTCCTTGACGAGCAACTGTCACGACTCCCGGGTACTTGGCAAGTACACTCGCAGTAATATTCAGTAGAAGTAAAGGGATCACATTTTATCTCGCAAGTTTATTTCAACAGCTGTCGCAGAACACTTATGACAGGATATGGTCACGTGCACAGAGCTTTTAATTCAATATAAGCGGATCTCTAAGTTTTTTTTCAATAATCTCGTTTGTCATAATTTCAATTATTATCATAGCGTTGTCCATAAAAAAATTTAAACGTTCTCTTCTAAAATACAATAGAACCTTTAAATGTTGTTCAGGATTTTTTAATTGCAGTCAACAAATGTTTACATACATTGACTGATGTTCAAAGTGTACGGTGTCACAAAAATTTGACAAAATTTTGACAAAAAAGGTTTACGCGAGTGTTCTGTACAAGTACGTACGTAAACCCATTATTGTACAAAAATGAAATAAGACAAAAAAACACTATCGACAACCATTGAGGTCATTACAAAGGCGAACTTATCACATTAAGAGATCTCTACCAGAGTCAACCTTTGAGTGGATAAAAGGAGCATTTATTAAGGGCCCGACAATAAGTAAGAACAACAACCGAAAATAAGCAAGAATAAGTAGGTAATAACAAGCAACCAAAGCATCGAATGAAATATTTTTGATTTATTATGAGGGCCAATCAACTTTTAAACCGACTATAATCTGTCCGCGACATTTTTCAAACAATTGCAGATTTTTGTAAGTAAACATGTTTTTTCTGTAATTTAATAGATGAATAGCATGAATACATGCCGTCCTACGTAAGTTAAACCTATTAAACCGTGAAATATCTTGTTGGAAGTACGATTTTTTGGTAACGCCAGAGACAATTTTGGTAACGCAGGAGACGCCAAAAACGTCGGTTTAAAAGTTGATTGGCCCATGAGACACCTTGTAGACAGGAGTGCATCTTCGTGAACTCGTTCCCCATTGGTCAGCCATAGCCACATTACTAGGTGGGTGTCTTGAGGTAAATATGAGGTGCCCCGAGTGACCAAGACCAAGATTACCTACCATATTTGCTAAACAGTTTGGCTGATGACATCCGCCTGGTACCACACTTTACCATAAAGTTTCTAATAGATATTTAATTATTTAGTTTAAAATGTAACAGTAAATGTACGTATTTATAGAGACTATCCTGCAGACAAACTGTAAAAACAGTTTTGCAGGGCTATGTGGAAAAACTAAAATTTGTGAAAGACTAATAAATTATTTCGTATTTCGTACCTATTTAATAATAATCCTCCTTCGACAGTCGGGTGAAAATGTACTTAGTACTGAGATAGCTAAGGCAATTCCGGTTGGAAGTGCTTCGTGGTCGTCGTAAAGAAACTGGATGTGGAACATTTTTCATTGAAACTTTTTATTGTTTTATTACGGTGCCGAAGTTACTTGGGGGATCGCAGAGGGAATGAATCTGGTGAAAATTATTATCTTACTTCGCTGCACCTGCGCTGTTTCACTACTCGTACTTGAAGTTAGTAACTTTAATCAGAAACACCGCTACTGAATTAACACGTTCAGTGTTTGTATAGGTATCGCCAAGAGAGTTGAGGTTACGCTCACAACATGTCATGTTTAAATGTGTCTATTTAATATACAAAACTGAGCATTACCGTTTTATAAGAAAATTATTTGGAGAACACATGATAACTCGAATCTAGATGAAGAAACCCCCTGTATAATTCCCGTTCCCATGGCAATTCCAATATAATATATACCTTGTCGCACTCGGAACTGAGACGAATCTAATGACACCTAACACTTCAAAATCATTGAGCCGTTCAGGCTGCAGGGCGTGCCAAAGAATGATACATACATACATACATAAATACAAACGCTCGAAAAACGTAACCCTCCTTCGACAGTCGGGTGAAAACTACCCGGTTTCGAAAAGTACGGTCGGTTCCCTAACTTAAGTATCCACTTCTATACAAGTTGTATAGAAAAGTTGGATACTTATGTTAGGGCACCGACAGTACAATGGCCCACCTAGTTTAGAGTTGGTCCTGTCATTATACTACGAAATCCGATTTTCGTACGTCGTATCGTGCCGTTCCGTTCACTCTAAGAGCAGAGTGAAGGGGATGGCGCGATACGAAAGTCGAATTTCAAACGTTGTAGTAGCCCCTCTGATTCTTGATAACGTGGCTAGAATCATCCTGTATAACCTCGTCACACTTCTGTCCAGTGACCTAGGATAAACCAGTAAGTCGAGTGAGCCTGGAGATCGCTCGGTCAACGACATGTATGTAATACTCGTTCAAATGGATCACAAATGGGGTGTCGTACCTGTTTTATTTAAAAACTAGCTTTTGCCCGCGACTCCGTCCGCGTGGAATTAGTAATTTGGGCAGCTTATTTTTTTTAACCAATTTGCTTTTTCATCAATTATGGCTCTCCTTAGTTCCTCGATATAAAAAAAATTACCCGCACCCCCCCCCGCAACCCCACCCTCACCGACCCCCCACCGAACCCCCCCCGCACACCCGCGTTCACATTCACCACCGTACCTACTCCCAAGTCACTACTTCTAAAAACTGTTCTATAAATTCTTAAAATAGACGTATCTTTCTTATTTGTGAACCGATTCAAATGAAACAAACACTGAATGTTAATCCAAGAAAATACCAACATATCAGTGAAAACCGCATCCTTCTAGGTTAAGCCGTTTCTGAGATTAGCGCGCACAAACGCACAGACAAACAGATAAACAGACAATAATTCTAAAAAAACATTGTTTTGGGTTCTATTGCGCTAGTAAATAGCCCTAGTGACAGTTTTTCTCAAATATCTTCAATGTACAAACACCGACTTGTTACAGATTTTTATTTTTCAGACACGTTAATGAGAAAGCCATGTAATGCACTGAAGAACAGGCGCTGGCTCAGCATTGTGCTGCGGTAAGCCGTTACAAAAACTTAGGACTCACGAGGTTTATACAGATTCAGATTCAGATTATTAACGACCGCTTTAGCCTAGTTGGTAGTGACCCTGCCTACGAAGCAAGAGGTCCTGGGTTCAAAACCCGGTAAGGGCATTTATTTGTGTGATGAGCACGAATATTTGTTCCTGAGTTATGGATGTTTTCTATGTATTTAAGTATTTATTTATTTATATAAGTATGTTTATCGTCGTCTAGTACCCATAGTACAAGCTTTGCTTAGTTTGGGACTAGGTCGATTTGTGTAAGATTGTCCCCTAATATATATTTTTTTTTTATTTATTGGCCAAGTAATCAGCATTACATTTTAGCACGTCATTATAACTAAGTACATTATTATTATTATTTAAGTCAAAGCCCCCGAGACTTGTATTGCCTAAGCTTCTACATGGTTTAATCCAGCCCTGGGGGCTATTACGAAATTCAAAATTCGAAGTTCGTATCGTGCCAATGCCATCCCTTTCGCTCTTGCGTTTCAAACAATTAGTGAAAACGAAACGGCATGATGCGAAGTTCAAAAATCGAAGTTCGTAGTATAAGGCCTGTTTACATTGAGCCTACTGGCTTTGTCTCGTCCAATTTGTAGTTGGTGTCGGCAATCCCCGCCCCGACAATAACAGCACATGCTGCAGTGGTGTGTCAACAAGATAACATGGACTGGGTTTGGTCGGGTTATTGGCACGCCTGCGAGTTGTGTGCCAAATTACACGGGTATGTGGGAATCAGTACGGTCGGCCTGACGGTACGCAGAACAGATGGCCGTTGGGGCCCAAAAGTTCTGGAATGGAGACCACGGACTGGCAAGCGCAGCGTGGGTCGTCCACCAACGAGATGGACTGACGATTTGGTGATGGCCGCAGGTTCAGAGTGGATGCAAGTCGCTTCCAACTGTAATGATTGGGCATCAATGAGGGAGGCCTATGTCCAGCAGTGGACGTCCTACGGCTGAAATGATGATGATGATGACGGTCGGGGTCAGAAAGTCGCTGAACACTTTAGTTGTCACTTTCACTAACGTGACATATTTCAGACTTCACAGAATAACTGGTTATTGCGACAAAGTACCTACTAAAGCTCCATCACTCGTAGAGCTGATGGCCGATGGGGTCAAAGTTTCTCGAGTGGCGTCCACGGACCGGAAGACGCAGTAGGTAGGCCTCCAACAAGATGGAGAGACGGCCTGGTTAAAAATGTGGGAACGCGTTGGATGCGGATGGCGCAGGGCCGATCTGTTTGGCGAGCCTTGGGTGAGGCCTGTGTTCAGCAGTGGACGTCTTTCGGCTGAAATGATGATGATGATGATGACATACTAAAGTGTTCAGCGACTTCTGAGGCTGACTGTACATCAACCAATGAAAATGTTCACTGTACTAACATTTTACACTACATTATCTGTGCAGAAAAAGTCGTGGTAACCAATTAATCACTCGTGTCACGGTGTTTGTTACCGAACTCCTCCGAAACGGCTTGGCTGTTTTTTATGAAACTTTTTTCTCTATATTCGGTAGGTCTGAGAATAGGTCATAGGCTACTTTTTATACCCCGAGGTGATATGGCAAAACAACGTTTGCGGGGTCAGCTAGCAACATATAGAAGCGTCGCGATTCAAAGCAAACAGAAGAGACCCTCGTCCCACGTCTCTTCAGTGTGGCTTGCGCCTTAAGGCCATTCGTAGGTAGGTAATTATAACAATCACATGAGATAAGAAAAAAACGGGATTTAATATTCCAATAGGGATGTTTCCTAGGTAAAAAAGTAATAATTCTTATTAGTCCGTATTTTACATTATCAAAAAATATTATTCACGTAATTTTTCGTTTGACAATTAAACAAAAAATGACGAAGATATGACGCGTTGAAGTTCCGCGTGACGAGGCGTGACGTCACTTGTTCCTAAAACCACTCATACAAAGTGTAGGAACAAGTGACGTCACGCGAAACTTCAACGCGCCATATCTTCGTAATTTTTTGTTTAATTGACAAAATAAAAAATACGTGTCCAATATTTTTTGATTATCTAAAAGACTGACTAGTAAGGAAAGTAGCTAATTTCAATGGGACCCTATCTCAGTAACCATTCCTTTAGGATCGTACTTAGAGGTATAGTTCCTGCGGGATAGAGATCGGTAGTTAGCCATAAATTTTATTTGTGCGCGGACGGAAAGCTAGTCTTTCAGGAAATTCAAGCTCAAGCTCGATGTACACGAGATGCAATACTTGGTATCTGGCATTGGGGCGAGGGAAAGAAGCATATTGGCTACGAGTCCGTTACGCGGGTACGGTCCCGGATTACTGAACACCGAGCTGGGTACGAATTTTCACTAATATAATTTGCAGACTTATTCTGACGTTTCGACTACACTCGGATCTAACTCTATTGCTAAATATTTTCAGCAAAATCACAATCGCTTCCTTTTACTCGCACGCCCTTAGCATCTTTCCCCTCGCCTGTCAAGGTTTAATGCTATTCAAAACCGCCTGTCATTGTACAGATTTTTTCTAAATCGCTTACTAAAAAACATATCCAAATTTCAACTATAACAGAAGAATAGTACATTACTGCAGAGGCCGTGAAGTAAGGGATTGATGGACGAGATTTGGGGTATAAAACGAGTCCAGCAATCCCTCTTCCGGGCGAGGATTGTATAGAGCTTTTCTCAAACATGCATCATCATCATCATCATCATCCATCCATCCATCCATCCATCCATCCATCCATCCATCCATCCATCCGTCCGTCCATCCATCCATCCATCCATCCATACATCCATCCATACATGCATCCATATCCACCCATACATCCATCCATACATACATCCATCCATACATCCATCCATCCATACATCCATCCATCCATCCATCCATCCATCCATCCATCCATCCATCCATCCATCCATCCATCCATACATCCATCCATACATCCACCCATACATCCATCCATACATCCATCCATACATCCATCTATCCATCCATCTATCCATACATCCATACATCCATCCATCCATACATCCATCCATACTTCCATCCATCTATACATCCATCCATCCATCCATCCATCCATCCATACATCCATCCATACATCCATTTATACATCCATCCATCCATCCATCCATCCATCCATCCATCCATACATCCATCCATACATCTACATCCATCCATACATCTATCCATCCATACATCCATACATCCATCCAGACATCCATCCATTCATACATCCATCCATACATCCATCCGTACATCCATACATCCATACATCCATCCATACATCCAGACATCCATCCATCCATCACCAGTAGTTTAGGCGGTTTTATAGAAATAAAAGAAGATAGATTTTTTTTAATGTCGTAAGTTGGCTGTATGTAATTTTTCCTTTGTCAGTTTAATGTTAGTAAGCAAATTTAAAAAGTTACAGCAGCGGACAATAATGGTTTTTCATACTTACTTTTATGGCCTAGGCCAAGAAGTAATGTAGGGAGCCATAAACAACAAACTTCATGGCTTCATTTCGTGACATTAACGCATACATTTCAAAGCATGTTTGAGAAATAGTACATTACTGCAGCGGCCGCGAAATAGGGGATTGCCGGCCGAGTAGTTATAGATGGCCGAGTGTTAACGAGGCCATCTAGAGATACGAGGCCGGCAATCCCTGTTCGTGGCCAAGGCTTGTATAGAGTTTTTCTCAAACATGCATCACCATCACCACCATCATCATCATCACCATCATGATCAACATCATCATCAACATCATCGTCATCACCATCACCATCATCATCATCATCATCATCATCACCATCATCATCATCACCATCATCATCATCATCATCATCACCATCATCATCACACCATCATCATCATCTCATCATCACCATCATCATCATCATCATCATCGCCATCATCATCATCATCATCATCACCATCATCATCATTACCATCATCATCACCATCATCATCACACCATCATCATCATCATCATCATCTTACCTTACCTTAAATAAGCGTAGTGGCAGAATGTCTTAATGAACCAAAACGCAAATATTGCTTATAGTTTTTTTTAATGGCTAAATGCTATGATGCCATAGACCTATAAACGTCATGGTATGAAACAATAGACGATCACTTTGCTGGCCTTGGCCAGCAAAGTTGTATGAAATTCCATTATTGACCTCTCGTCTCGTCGTCCTCCACCACCGGCTGCACCTGCACCTGCAACGTGACACTTCGTGGCGTATTATAAGGAACATAACGTCAATATTTCATAGCATGTTTGAGAAAAAGTTTATTTTACATCCTAAACTGTACGCTTTTCGATTCACCTGGCAGGTACTTTTGCTTACTGTAATCAATCGCCTGTCATGTCTTAAATTTAAAACAATTCGAACTTCACTCGATAAGGGCCGGCGCTCACTGACGGCATGGCAAGGCATGGCATGGCAAAGGATTTTATTACTATCAAGTTATTTTTAACCTTATTTCAATGAGTTTAGAATTCATGTTACTTTATTTCGATACCACGATGCCGCGACGTGCCGAGTGATGACGAGGGATGACCAATAAAGTAACATAAATTCTAAACTCATTGAAATAAGATTCAAAATAATTTGATAGTAATAAAATCCTTTGCCGTGCCATGCCGTCAGTGAACGCCGGCCCGTAAAAGAACTATATCATGGACTATTTTATTTTATTGGTACTTAGTACATTTTAAATTGAAATTACATGTTTACAAACGTAATAACGCTGTTTATTTTTTACCAGAATACGCCTCTCGCATGGCTCTGGAGTTACAGATATCCCGCGGCAAATCCAGATAGCAGCATCGCCATGACTGGCTTACTTACTGACCCCTTACGTTATCTACTTTCCTGTCTGTGTACAGATGTTAGCCGACATGTTTTAGGAACTTTGATTAAAAGTGGATTAAAATATACGTATAAACTGGGTAGCTTAGGGGTAGTAACCTGATTATGTGAAGCTAAGACTCAAGCCACACAGTAGAGACGTGGGACGGGGGCGCGTCGTAGTCCGCGTCGTTTGTTCGCATGCGTCTCCACCGCGTCTCTTCTGTCTGCTTTGGATCGCGACGCTTGTATACGTTTAGTATGAAAACTGATTTAAAAGGCGCCGCGACTGCAACGCGCCCCCGTCCGCCTCATGCGCCTAAGAGGATACGATGACAACCATTTCGCCGGCCCCGGAGAACAAAATGATAACCACCATTATCTTAGTTTTATTTTTATGCCATATTTGGAATCCGTAGGTGCCAATGCACCAGCTCAATTTTTTTCGTAATTTTAATACGGTAAATGACAAAATTGAAACATAATACAATACTATTCAATTTTTTTATTTATATACCTTGTAACTAGAATAAAAGTGTGCAATAATTTTATCATAAAATACTGAAAGCTCATCGCATGACAAACATCTATATTATTATGTTCTCGTCAAAATTAGATCGCTAAGTAATGATATGCGCAGTTATCTTTTTATTCTCGTCGCAAACCGCTAAATACTGTTCGTGCAATGGCGCTCACCAAAACTACGCATTTGAAACGGAACTCTAAAACGTCTTGCCATATCCTTTTGTCACATTGCACGGGTCGAATGTAAATTGCAATGGTCTATATCGACATGTCAAGTGCTAAGGGTACGTGGCAATGTTTATTTACAATAACAAACTGCCTCTCAATGTGATCTCAAACCGGCTCGCGAAAACATTGTGTCGGCTTTTTAGTGTTCGATTTCTAAAACTATATAATTATTGGTGTGATTGGAGTATAAGTAAAGTGAGTGACAATGAACAAACAAAGGACATCGCGTTTAATGAATATTATGAATAAACTGCGACGGATAAAAATGTAGTGACTACGAATCATATATATGATTTAAGACAAATATCTAGAGAAAAAAAAATATTGCGATGAAAATGATTCTGAATTGAACCAAGATTTCTCACCAGATGTGTCTGAATATTTTCCTAGCCCAGAGAGATTTCAAAATTTACAGCGCAGTAAGAGTTCTTCAAGCATTGGAGGAGACTCAGATTATTTAGAAAAAGCCTCTCAAAATATAATAAGCACTCCATCAAATATATCGAACATTTCCCTCGTATTGAATTCTGTGAATTTTATAGCATCACCTTCAATCGTTTATCAACAACTTAAGGGAACTCCAGAAACAAACACTAATTGTTCTATTGATTTGACACCAACCTCAACACATGAATGTATAGGACCCTCTCATAAGAATTCAAAACGATGTCTTAGTCAAATATTCCTTAACGACGCTCAGCCGTCAACATCGTCTAATTTTATAGGTATTTTTGATAACCGAGAACAAGAACTAGCGTCGCCTTTTGACGGTAATGATTTAGATGAAACATTACAGAGGAATAGTAATTGTAGCAGTGTACTCTCAGATAAAACGATTATCGGTAATTCAAGCATGACGTATAGACCTGCCCACCAGAGTCCTGGCCCTCAGAGTCCTCCCTGTCACAGTTTTGGCAATGAGAGCCCGGTTCACCAAAGTCCTGTCCGTTGCAGTCCTGCCCATCAGAGTTCCGATCAGAGTTCAGCCCATCAAACTCTTGTCAATCATATTCCTGAGCAGTACACTCCCAGCCACCAGTTTCCTAACCCTCAGACTCCTGCCTGTCACAGTATTGACAATGAGAGTCCGTTTCACCAAAGTCCTGTCCGTCGCAGTCCTGCCCATCAGGGTCCCGATTACAGTCCACATCAAACTCTTGCCCATCATAGTCTTGAGCAGTACACTCCCAGCCACCAAAGTCCTGACCTTCAGAGTCCTATCCATCACAGTCTTGACAACGATGGCCAGAGTGAGGGAGACTCTGTGCACGCCAACATTGAAAGAGAATTAAAAAATAGAGTCGTGTACACCCCGGACCAGATGTACGCAATCATTATGAACGCGAAAGTCAACGGAGAAAAGTACAACGTTAAAGAAATGCTTCAAAAGGAGTTTTATAACATAAAAGAACTAATAAATAATAAAAATTGGGTCAAAAATGAGGTAGGGCAAAAAGTATCATGGACACAGATAAAGGAAGTGAGAGTCGCTTGCTCACAGCCCTCAATTTTACAGTATAAAAATGATTTTGATTCTGGATATTCTCTAATGAACATAGAACCTGTCCAAAAAACAAAAAGCAAGCGGGGAACCAAGACAAACAGCAGTTCCTTAGTGAACCCAAAACCTGCCTCCGATTTTGAACATGCCACTCAGAATATATTGAGAACTCCGTCAACTATTTCAAATATTTCGCTTATTTTGAATGCAGCAGATTTCATAGCATCACCTTCACCTTCAGTCGGTGGAAATAACAAGATTTGTACTTCTGATTTGACACCAACTTCAAAGCATGCGTTGAATGAATCTTCATTGCAGCGGTCATCAAAACGATGTCTAAATCAAATATTCCAGAACTGCAACCAGCCCTCGACCTTTGATGCTTACGAAGGTGACAAGCACAAAGAACAAACAAGGACCCTTGATGCTACTGATTTGGACGAAACTCTACAACCAGAAAATAATACAGAAAGTATCTTAACGGACGAAACGATGATCAGCAATGAAAGCACAACAACGATTCAAAGTTAACCGATAATAATAAATAATAAAATAATGAAAGTGAGTGTTTCTTCTGCAGAGCCGTCAATTTTAAAATACAAATTTTAATATGACGTTGATTCTGAATATTTCCGAATAAACACAGAGTCAATCCAAAAATTAAGAAGCATGCGAGGTACCAGATAGATACTTAAATCTATAGTCAGCCCAAGCCCTGTCCTTGAAACCGAACTACCAGACCAGTATTATACACCCAGCTCTTGCCAATTATATTATACGACGACCTGATTAGCCTTTGTAAGGCAGGTGATATTCCAAGCTACTATCATGCTTTTTATGAGTCCTTGACTTATGTAAAGAACTCTGAAATGAATAATGATGATGAAGATGATGATCAAGAATAAGAATCAAGTAATAAGTACCTAATAAATTGTATTGTTTTAGTTTTTTTCGAGATTCTGTTAATTTTAACCTAATAATTGAAATAAAGCCAAAGTTGATTACCATGTTATTGTTTCATTGCAATACCTGATAAATTACATTATCATAAAACAAATTTCACAATATTAACGAGAATAAGATGATATGTAACTATTATTTTTACTAATCGAACCGTAAAAATAGTAGAATAAAATGATAAAACAACCATACAATACGTATTTTAAACCCTTGAAAAAGCGGGAATAAAATGATAATCGACTTTATAAATCACAGATGATGATCGATTTCCACTAACTTCTAATTTTTTAAATAACTCCTTTATAATATGTATTATATAAGTGACACTAAAAAAAGAAGAATTCTTAAAAAATTAGCTTTCCGTAACGCTGACTATCATCAGTTTACGTCCACTTGTTTAGAAGTAATTGGCAAAAATGTGTTTTTTATTTTATAAATAAATAAAATAAATAAATATTAGGGGACAAATTTACACAAATCGACCTAGTCCCAAACTAAGCAAAGCTTGTACTATGGGTACTAGACGACGATAAACATACTTATATAGATAAATAAATACTTAAATACATAGAAAACATCCATAACTCAGGAACAAATATTCGTGCTCATCACACAAATAAATGCCCTTACCGGGATTCGAACCCAGGACCTCTTGCTTCGTAGGCAGGGTCACTACCAACTAGGCTAAAGCGGTCGTTAAAATTTTTCCTGAAAAGTTACGTTTTTGCGATTATCATTTTATTCGCCGGAGGCGGCGATTTCTCCATATAAACATAGTCCCCTGTTTCGTCCCTGGATAATGACATCAGAGCAAATATTTTTTAGGTACCGTAGAGTCTATACTTATTTACCACGGCCATGCCCCTATTTATTGTTTTTTTCCCATATTTCAATTATTATTATTATTAGGAGGCTTCAAAACTATGAAAATTGCTCAATCACAACAACGTCATTTTCAGACACTCATGAGAAAAAAATACTAAAATTTTATTATTGAAAAAAAATATTGGTCAATTTTTTGACGAGAAAATAGGGGACTACGAAATGCTGGTTTGAACAATTTTGTATAGGTCTGAGCTGCAGTTGTCCTTTTCTTGCTTTACCGGTGGGGTTGCAGCGACACAGCTATATTTATTGAAAATACCTATTTTTCGAAAGTTTCTTAGGCATCGTATCCTCAAGGATCCGGGTTTGAATCCCGATTGAGATAGGCAGAGTATTAGTCACACGCACGCACAGGTACATTTAATTTACATAAAAAAGTGTGTAGGTATTTTTGTTTTAGTATATATCTGCTTGGAAAAGTTCTAGGCAGTATAATTTAAATTGATCCTCGTCTTTAAAAAGAAGGTATAAAAAATATGTTTTAACAATTTTTTTACAAATAAGTGCATTGCCATGTCAAATTTTTTTAGCAAAAAGTGCACTGCCCGGGAATCGAACCCGGGTCGCAAGAATGGGAATCTTGCATGATACCACTACACCAGCAGTGCTTGAGAATTGAGTCGCAAAAAAGGGTACATATTAACTTTAAACACGAATTAGGTATTTGACCATCATTTCATTTCCTTGTGCCTAGCTAGAGATACAGACCCCTGCCTAGTTCGGGGTCCGCTGGATATCTTTCAACCCTAATGTATTCTCAATGATGGATGATTTTAATAATAAACTTATTCTTATCATCTTAAGGTCGGAGATTCAGCATAGATAAAGTTTTCAAATTGAAAACCCCCATTGGCATCCGACCATACATATAATTTCTCTCTTTCGTCTGAACTTTTTATTTGGTCTAAACATGTAGGTACCCTCCCAACTCAAGTATTGTTATACTTACCGGGAGGGGCTGTACTGTAATTGTTGTACTAATTAGTGTGGAAACGAATAATTTTTTTTTTTTTTTGTAGGTACTTAAATAAATTCAAAAAGTTGTATTGAAGGGTAGTTCTACGAGCATCTCAACCGCTAGCCTAGAAGTATCCGGTCGTATATAATATCGAAGAAATGAGCTATATAGTTAGCGTGAAATTATGACAAACTGCAAATTGTACCGCAAACACCGCATCATTTTATAAAAACCTTCCGATGGGTGTGGTTCATATCAGGATACTGACAGCAATTTAAACGCTCATAATAACTACCATAAAATTGCTTTTTTTTCCAAAAACTTATTTCTAAATGAAATTTCAAAATATAGGTCATCCCAGCCTATATACGTCCCACTGCAGGGCACAGGCCTCCTCTCAGAATGAGAGGGCTTGGACCGTAGTTCCCACGCGGGCCCGTGCGGATTGGGAACTTCACACACACCATTGAATTTCTTATCAGGTGTATGCAGGTTTCCTCATGATGTTTTCCTTCACCGTAAAGCTCATGGTAAATTACAAATGTAATTTCGCACATACATTCCGAAAAACTCAGAGGTGCGAGCCGGGATTTGAACCTACGACCATCTGCTTGAGAGACCTTAGGTCTAACCACTAGGCCACTACAGCTTTTTTTAAATATAGGTAGGTACTGTGACAAAACAAAAACCTAAATATTCCAAATTAACTTATGTCTCAATTATAAATTTTAAAACCTGTAAACATTTCCTTTAAAGACCACGCACAAATTACTTCCCAACATGGCAACATTTCCTAACTCTAATGCGAGCAAACTCCGTGTGGCAACACTGCTAACCAAGCCGCAACTTTTCAGCCAGCATATTCGTAATTTAAACTTGGAATAACATTTTAAGCCACGGCTACACTTGCGTTCTGCCAGTGCCCGTAAGTTTGATGAGTGTTAACCGAGTGTCTTAAATTTATCTGTAAGAGCGCGCGCAGACAGAGAGCGGTCAGTACCTCTACCATGAGTTACACTAGTTTACAGTGACCGTACTCGCTAGCGACGGCGTAAATGATTTGTATAGAGAATTGTGTACAGTACGCTTAGTATAAGTTTTACTTCACCAAAATACTTCTCGATCGCGTTTACGTAAAAAAAATCAATTACTAGGTGGTGAGGCTTTTTCTTTCAAACTATGCCACTTTAGTACGGGACAACCAAAAATACCCCTGATGACGAAGATCCATAGGAAATTGAACGGTAATCAAGAACCACGGTTACAGAGACCTACTGAACTGCATGAGAGTAGGGAAATTTGGAGTAAAACACATGCGCACTTACAGGTTCGGCTTCTTTCTACTGCTCCAGCGCTAGGACCTTGGCTGATAGTCCATCGGCAGCCCAAGGGGGGGGCTTGATTCACTCCAACAGCACGTGATGGGAGCAAAGGACACAGATCTCTGCCGTAATTAAGATTGTCCAACAAATACAGTCACTCACACAAACACAGAAGCGTTCTGATATATATATTTATCCAAATTTTAACGGATGGATAGTACTTTTAGAGTTTTTCGTAGATTTAAAACCAATAGCTGCTGCCACGGCGGCGGTTAGCGAACATCAACGCACGATTCGTCCAACTCTTCACATCGAACGAGAGCGAGATCGTCTATATACACCGGTGCGCATGTTAGAAAAGGATGGGATAGGACACTCTCATGCAGTTTTTATTAAAAATAAGTCAAACCACCTACATTGGCGCAAGCATCCCCCCGGCCTTGAGGTATCCTCGAAATAAAGAGGCGATAGAGTCAAGATAAGCCCCGCGGGTATCGAACTGACGATGATATGGTTGAGTGCGTTCAACAACTAAACGAAGTAGCAAAGACAACTATTGATCATAATTATATATTAATAACGTGATTAACGACTAAGCAGAAAATTAAATGAAGAACGGTGCCTTCAAAGAGTAACTTAAGCATAATACTAACATTAATAAAAACAGAATTAAACTATTGCGATGGCAAAGGGCAAAGTCTTACAACGGGTCGTTGAAGGGTGCTGCTCTGCGTTCTTACCTCTGCCACCCGCACCACACCGTCCCTCCCAGGAAATAGTTTAGTAACCACACCTAGAGGCCACTGAAGGGGTGGTGCGTTTTCTACATTAATTAAAACTATCGTTCCCTCAGAAATAGGATTAGAAGGTGTGTTCCATTTTTCCCGAACTTGCAAGTTATGTAAATATTCATTCTTAAAGCGTTTCCAATAAGATTGAACCATAGAATCTATTAACGAA
The DNA here is from genome assembly GCA_947563465.1 of Archips xylosteana. Taxonomy (NCBI): domain Eukaryota; kingdom Metazoa; phylum Arthropoda; class Insecta; order Lepidoptera; family Tortricidae; genus Archips; species Archips xylosteana. Next base: position 17,550,799 of record OX387358.1, read on the forward strand.
AATCTACTCAACAAATCAGAGCGCTCACGACTCAGATCGGCAGCCGGCAGATATGATAGAGCCGCCGTTGAGATAAAATGCGCAGGAGTCAGAGCGGTGGGTTCTGAGGGATCGGAACTTAACAAATAAAGCGGGCGAGAATTAAGCACTGCTTCAACTTGACTCAAAAGAGTGCCTATTACGCGAAATAAATGGCCCTTAATCGATTTAATATTCGATTCCCATAAAGCTCCGAAATGGGGAGCGTTAGGCGGATTGAGCTTCCAAGCAATGCGGTTCTTAGCGAGTTCGTTAGAAAATGTTTGATAATAATCATCTGATTTCAAAAAAGTATGTAATTCGTCAAGATAAGAGCGAGAAGCCGTAAAATTAGTTCCGTTGTCGCTGTAGACATAAAGACAAGGACCTCTACGCGACAAGAATCGTTTAAATGCGTCTAAGAAGCTGGCTGAGCTAAGAGAGCTGCTTAACTCAATGTGAACGCATTTAGTGACGAGGCAGATAAATATACAAAAGTATGCCTTTTGGCTACGAACCCCTCGCTTGCGAGTCAAAGTTATATATAGCGGACCCGCGTAGTCCACTCCGGTGTGGGTAAAAGCCTTGCATGGCTCTAAGCGACAAGATGGCAGAGAAGCCATCATCGGAAACGTTGCCTTGGGACGAAGTTTAAAACAAGCGTTACATTTATGTATGCGAAAACGTACAATACGGCGAGCGGAAATAATCCAATATCGTTGCCTCAGCAATGAAAGCAGCAGCTGCGGACCAGCGTGCAGATTTTCTCGATGGTAAAAATCAACAATCAAGTCCACCACGTGCCCATTCCTTGGAAGCAAAACCGGATGTTTATGTAACTCTTCTAACGAAGAATATTGTAGACGGCCTCCTACATGAAGCAGATCATCGTGCATGTAAGGAGACAATTTACGAATAAGAGGGGAACAGTTTCGACCCCTTTGAACATTTTTTATGTCCTCCGAAAAATAAGTTTGTTGCACCGCTCTTATAACAGCTCTTTCAGCAACGTCGAGATTTGAAGCATTTATACCTTCAGCACGCGGTAGCAGCTTAGCAAATCTTAAGACATAAACTGTGGATCTTAACAATTTATTCCATGACGAAAATTTCGAGCTCAATGTTATAAGAGGGTGCTCACATGGATCAGCAGTAACATGAGACCTAGTTTTCATTTCAGGTAGAGAACCTTGATTAGTCGACAATTTTTTGACAGGCCATTTGTCAACTGGTAAATATAACCATTGCGGTCCATGATGCCAAAGCGGATGGTCAATTAATTGAGAAGGCAAAAGACCGCGGGAAACGCAATCAGCGGGGTTATCGGAACCCGCTACGTGATAAAATTTATCAGGATGTACGAGCTCCTGACATTGTGCAATACGATTTGCAACAAATGTATTAAATCTATGGGGTGATGACATGACCCACCATAGTGCGACTTCAGAATCCGAAAATGCGTAAATCTCGTGAATGGGATGTCTCAACGATAGGGCGTCGTAGACCTTGCGCACCAACCTTGCTAGCAATAGAATCGCGCAGAGCTCAAGTCTCGCTAACGTAACCGTCTTGACGGGTGTAACGCGGGACTTAGAACAAACCAACGTTATTATCGGCGGCTCGTCACCGTTAACGACTCGCAGATATATTACACAACCGTACCCACGTTTGCTAGCGTCCCCAAAGGCTAGTAATGACACCTTGGAATTTTTTTCTATTCCCATGAAGCGTGGAAATTGAAGCTGTGATAAAAGCGGAAGCTCAGAGACATATTGACACCACGCGTTCGCTATGTGTGCTGGTGGAGTAACATCCCAATCCAAATGTAGCAGCCACAATTCCTTTATCAATAATTTAGCGAATAGAATTACTGGCCCCACCAAACCTAAAACGTCAAAAAAGCGGGCGGTAGCAGATAAAATTGACCTCTTGGTACAACCTTGTGGCAGTTCTGAAACTACAAAGGAAAAATTGTCCGTCGCGGGGTGCCAACGAAGGCCCAAAATTTTAAAAACATCGTCGTTGTTAAAAGAAACAGCTTCCTGTTGTCGATGTGAAGCGGGAATCTGATGAAGCAGTTCTGGCGTGTTACTGTTCCATTTAATTAAATCGAACCCTCCAGCTTTAAACATATCTATAAGCTGGCGGGAAGTCTCAACTGCCTCACCTAAAGAGGGAGCTGAGGAGACCAAGTCATCCATATATATATCTCGTTCTACCACAGAGGCAGCCAGAGGAAACCTGCATCGCTCATCGCTCGCCAGCTGCCGCAGAGTACGGATGGCGAGAAACGGTGAGGAGCTCAACCCAAAAGTCACTCGATTAGATTCATATATTTGTACTGGTTCATCGGTAGAGAATCGGTACAAAATACGTTGAAACCTTCGATGAGAGGGCTCAATTTCAATACATAAATACATTTGCCTGACATCTGCAAAAAAAGCCACTCGAAAGATCCGAACGTTTAGCAGAAGATGAAAAATGTCAGACTGCAGATTTGGACCAGAAAATAAAATATCATTAAGCGATAAATTTTTATCGGACTTAGCACTTCCATCAAGGACAATGCGTAACTTGGTTGTACTTTTGTCGTTACGAATAACGGGGTGATGCGGTAGATAATAAGACGGTTCGCTGTTATCAAGCGGTTCCGTATCCACGAGAGACAAATAGTTCTTATTTATATAGTCGCCTATAACCTCATTATAGCGATCGCGAAGTTCAGGAGACCTGGAAAATCTTTTTTCCAACAAAGCGAACCGGTTTCTGGCGATGGTAAAGGAATTACCTAATTTTTCGGGATTATCCTTAAAAGGTAGGGTGACCATATAACGGCCATCAGCGGTGCGGGTTGTTGTGGAGGTGTAGTTATCCTCACACTGATTGTCATCAGGACTTAAAAAGGTTTGCGAGGGAAGTTCCTCTAATTTCCAAAATTTTTCTAACTCGTCCCCGAGCGAGTCTTCCACAGAACGGACATGAAAAGATGCAGACATAATCGTAGATGAAGCGGTTAATTGTGTAACACTAACGTCACCCATTAAAATGTAACCTAACGTTGTTTGCAACGCAGTAGGTACATTGACTCCGGTTAACTTTCCGGATTGTAAAATTTTACAATATAAATTCACTCCCAACAATACGTCGATCTCGGCGGGTTCATTAAATTGATCATCGGCTAACGCTAGTTGAGGCAAATAATGGATTGAAGTTGTATCAACGCGCGAGTCAGGCAATAGACCGGTAATGCACTGCACAACAAGCGGCCGTAAGTGATAGTTCTCACCGCCTTCGAAGCGGGATGTAAAATCAAACGACGTCACGCCTAATATTTTTTGTGACATACCACCGAACCCATGTACCTCAGTAAAGCGATTACTATTATAAATAGGTAACGATAGTTTTTTGCAACATTTTTGTGTAATATAATCGCTTTGCGAACCTGGGTCCACCAAACAGCGAACGGTATGGTTGCGCCCATATTTATCAATAATTTGTATTTTTGCCGTTCCTAATAATGTAGTAGTAGGCGAGCGAGTGCGAACGTCACGGGACATGCACGACGTAGTATTTGATGAGCTCTGAGACCCAACCGAGTTCCCTTGCGTGCCAATTTCGACCTTATTCTTATCGCAATTAGAGTTAATATTCGGTTGTGGACTGTAATTTTTATTTTTATTTTGCGAATTTTGTTTATTCGAATCATTAAGACGCCGCTTATCAAAATGGAGCAACGAATGGTGACGTTGTGAACAATGGGAACAATTACGTTGTGAATTACAGCTTGAAAATCGATGTTTAGTGCTTAGGCAATTAGTACAATACCCGTTTTCTTTAATAAAGTTGTATCTAGTTTGCGGTGTAGAATTTAAATATTTCTGACAGTAATACAATTGGTCATGCCCAGTATTATTACAAAAAGAACATGATACGGAACCATCCGTGTTGACAAACGTATTTGTACTAGAACGACTAGTCGCACGTGAAATAATTTTATTTCGATTATTATTATGCGTCGATGCGGATTTAAGGGGCAGAGAGCCGTGCGGTTGAGAGCTGCATAACGCCCTATTCTGTTCATGTAAGAACTGGATAAGTGAAGCGTACTTAGGAATTTTTTCCTTGCGACACGACATTTCGAATGACTTAACTGTCTCCGAATCTAATTTCCGAAGTGCGAGGTGTAACATTATAAAATCAGTTAAGTCACCGATATTTAATTGTTGAAGCGCCTTAATAGACGAGTCGAAGATGTCAATAAAGTTGTGATATCCATTACTTGTATTAGCGTTGCACTGTTTCGCATCGAACAGCTGATTAACGTACGTAGATGCCAGCGCCCGAGTATCGTTATACCTATCTATAAGCGCCCTCCAGATAACACTATAGTTGTCCGCAGTCGGCGCAAGACCAGCGCACACGGACAGCGCCCTATCTGTTAATTTGCCGATTAAATAATAAACACGCTCGGCATCGGAAAGTTGCGGGTTGTCGTGCACTATAGCCTTAAATTGTTGGTAAAACAGAGGCCATCGACGGATGTCGCCATCGAATGACTTTAAATCTATAGGAGGGAGACGATTTTTTAATGTAGAAGAATCTAGTTCCCTCTCAGCGGCAACAGGAGACCTTGCAGAAGTATGCTTAGAAATGGTATGTTTTATTCGGCTGTACAAGTCCTCAAATGACGTCCATGACTGAGTGTCAACTACAGCATTAGGATCTAACCTCAAGTTAGCGTTATTATAGGAATCCAAAACTGTTTGGAACTCCATACGTAATTGATCTACGTTCGAAGACGCGCTCAAGAACAACTGCTTGTCATCTTCATTATTAAGGTTCTTTAATGACAAATCAAAAATATGTTGACAGCGAGAATATAATGCATTACGTTTCGCATAGAATATTTTATGCTTGACTTTCAAGTCCGATGTACCGGCAACAGCGTCCGCAACTTCGCCTTTAGACATTGTTAGTATTGCGAGAAATATCTACAGTTTATAACTTGAACAGAGAGAAAAATGGATAACACATTAAAGTTTATCAAGTAGTTGATATTAATCGAAGTCAATAGATGCTTACAAACGAATTAGCAAGCGTTATGTAAACTATACGTTCGAGTTACAGTGATAGGAAGGCAGGCAGCTATTTTTTATTTAGATATAATAATGATGTACCTATATATAATTTAACTGAACGTCGCAGCGAGCGCAGTAATAATTATGCGCACTCGATGCAGCTAAACCTGTTGTAAGTAAGTACCTACCTCAACGGCGGTGACGATTAATATTTAACTGATCAATAACTTAGATCCGAATGCAACACAAATAAATTATGGTATGCGTATTATGAAGTTTACAAATAAATTATGTAAATTTAGCGGTATACTACGAGAACGTAGTGTAAATTAAACACTGTTCTTCATCTAATACTTAGCGTGATGTGATTTAAATGGTTTAGAGTAATCTATACGGCAAGTAGGTAGGTACGTTGAAATGGATGAACGAATAATAAGTTAGGTACTTTAAATACGTAGGTCAAATGTTATGTTTTGAACTTTGAATATTGTTTGTGTGCAACGTTAGATTAAATTAAATAAATAAATATGTATTTGTCGAAATGGGTGTAACTACCGGAATGGAAAAACTGATATCGTCCGGCTCGAAGTGACCAAACTTTGGTGAGGCTTTTTCTTTCAAACTATGCCACTTTAGTACGGGACAACCAAAAATACCCCTGATGACGAAGATCCATAGGAAATTGAACGGTAATCAAGAACCACGGTTACAGAGACCTACTGAACTGCATGAGAGTAGGGAAATTTGGAGTAAAACACATGCGCACTTACAGGTTCGGCTTCTTTCTACTGCTCCAGCGCTAGGACCTTGGCTGATAGTCCATCGGCAGCCCAAGGGGGGGGCTTGATTCACTCCAACAGCACGTGATGGGAGCAAAGGACACAGATCTCTGCCGTAATTAAGATTGTCCAACAAATACAGTCACTCACACAAACACAGAAGCGTTCTGATATATATATTTATCCAAATTTTAACGGATGGATAGTACTTTTAGAGTTTTTCGTAGATTTAAAACCAATAGCTGCTGCCACGGCGGCGGTTAGCGAACATCAACGCACGATTCGTCCAACTCTTCACATCGAACGAGAGCGAGATCGTCTATATACACCGGTGCGCATGTTAGAAAAGGATGGGATAGGACACTCTCATGCAGTTTTTATTAAAAATAAGTCAAACCACCTACATTGGCGCAAGCACTAGGGAAACATAGACAGCGCCTCCGCGCGCGCGCGTCCATGTTTCCATAGAATTGAAATTTTTACGTAAACGCGATCGAGAAGTATTTTGGTGAAGTAAAACTTATACTAAGCGTACAGTACGCTTAGTATAAGTTTAACTTCACCAAAATACTTCTCGATCGCGTTTACGTAAAAAATTCAATTACTAGGGAAACATGGACAGCGTCTCCGCGCGCGCGCTTCCATGTTTCCATAGAATTGATTTATTTACGTAAACGCGATCGAGAAGTATTTTGGTGAAGTAAAACTTATACTAAGCGTACAGTACGCTTAGTATAAGTTTTACTTCACCAAAATACTTCTCGATCGCGTTTACGTAAAAAAATCAAATACTAGGGAAACATGGACAGCGCCTCCGCGGCCGCGCGTCCATGTTTCCATAGAATTGAAATTTTTACGTAAACGCGATCGAGAAGTATTGAAGTGAAGGAAAACTTATACTAAGCATACAGTACGCTTAGTATAAGTTTTAACTCACCAAAATACTTCTCGATCGCGTTTACGTAAAAAAATCAATTACTATGGAACCATGGACAGCGCCTCCGCGCGCGCGCGTCCACGTTTCCCTAGTAATTGATTTTTTTACGAAAACGCGATCGAGAAGTATTTCGTGAAGTAAAAACATATACTAAGCATACAGCGCCTCTAGCGGTCACTTACGGAAGTACAATTCTCCATACAAATCATTTACGCCGTCGCTAGCGAGTACGGTCACTGTAAACTAGTGTAACTCGTGGTAGAGGTACTGGAGTTCCGAGTTCCGCGTTCAGAGTTCTGAGTGCTTAGTATAAGTTTTTACTTCACCAAATACTTCTCGATCGCGTTTACGTAAAAAAATCAATTCTATGGAAACATGTGACAGCGCCTCCGCGCTCGCGCGTCCATGTTTCCATAGAATTGAAATTTTTACGTAAACGCGATCGAAAAGTATTTTGGTGAAGTAAAACTTATACTAAGCACTCTGTGTATTGACCGCTCGAGAGTTCCGACCGCCTGCTGTGTGCGTTATCGTAAGGGACTTCGAAAGAACGCAGAACTCTGAACGCGGAACGCGGAACGCCAAGACCGCGCTCTGTCTGCAAGAGCTCTAAGTTTTGTCGGCTAAGGATTATTGAAGTATGTTTGGATAGCAGATTTGTGTAGTTAAATGTTGGTAATCGTTGTCTATAATACATCTATCTCAGTATCGGATTTAAGTACATATTTGCCGTCAATAAGCTATTTAATTTTTGACGCGCCCCTGCTAAACTCAGCGTAGCAATTCGAAGCCCTAAATTTAAATTGTAATAATGAAACACCATTGGAATATTTTAAAAAGTCATGTTCACAAAAGTTTACTTTTTTATTTATATATCTAAGGGCCGATTTTTCAATCTCCAGACAAATTATCTGTCAGATAATGTAAGCTCTGTCCTTTTTTCCTATGACTTGAGAAAAGCAAAGCGATAGATTTGATTGATGGATACTTTTATCTGGTGATTGAAAAATCAGCCTTAAGACAAAAAAAATGAGCCTAATTTGTTGCCCCCTAATATTTGCTGCCTAGGCTCCAGGCTACTCAGCCAGCTGGTAAATCCACCACTGATCTATCTATCTATACTATACCAATAAAACAGCATCATTATTTTATTACTGAATAACAGAATGACAAGCAATACAAACCCTAAACCACTGGAGCTAGAATTTGAAATTCTTCAAATTTATACATCATCCATCTATTGCAGATGATTGTGGCAGCGTCTGGTAAAATCAGGTGTTACGGGGAGGTTAATTGTAACGTCTGCGATGACTGAAGAGTCCTATACCAGAGCGGCATCTTCTGAAACAGCAATCACAAACATGACGAGAGTCGGGGAGGAAGACAAGTCTGGCAGCTCGGAGTCTTTTCTGCCTAAGCCATCTCTAACCAGTCCCTGTCATGCTTTGACTACACGTACATTGAAATCACTTTAAGTTTGTATACACATCTTAGATAAAAATATTCAAAGTTTGTATTTAAATCACAGAGATTCACCAAGAAGTGATTTTTCAACATCCGCATGGGATAGCGAAACCACGGGCATAAGTTATTGGATAAGTTATAAAAATATGCAACATTTTGACCATAAATAAATAAATATAAAATTTTTCATAATTTTTCTAATGTCTTTGGTAGTTATAGTATATTAAGGGGCACCACAGAAGTCCTATTTTAAATTTTAATAGTGAAATGGGCTGTGGGTGTGTTGTTAATTTGATTAATACAAGCTTGTACCGGTTTTGAATGGCCTACCAGTAACTATATTATGTTGCTAGATTACGTCAAATCTTCTATAACCTTTCTGATGTGAAAACTACAAGATGTCCTTTAAAAAGTTGTCCTAGAATTACTTAATCCGAAATATTTTGTCAGATGGTTGATCAAGTGAATATTTCCGTATGTTTAGTTTTACCTATTAGAGGTATATACGACCCCTAAAAAAAGAACAAAAGAAAGAAAAATAGAAAAAAAGGGCTATACCCAGCTGTAAGACACGCATAGGCCTGAGATGATTGTTATAACATTGTTCTTAACTAGTGCTGAGCCCCCTTAAGGATACATTATTCTAAGCGACAGAACGCAACAGGTGCGCCATTTAAAACTACTAAGCACTTGGCGGAGACATTCTCTTTCTGGCCGAGGCTTTCACAGCTTTCAGTTTGAAAACAGTAAAAACTGCGACGTTTTTCTTAATGCAAACTGGGAACGGGTTTTCGAAATCACACCTGTTTAGGTTAATATTATGTCTTGTAAGGTAACGGCGCCTATTACCGTGGTACTTAAGGGAGTTTTGAAATTGGTCCAAAAAAATAAGGGTATCAAAGCTTCTAAACGACCGAGAATATTTTTTTTATTTTAGATTGTTTATTGAACTTTCGTCGTCATAACTTTCTGGGCTCATTTTACTATTAATTATTTGATAAAATAATTCATCATCATCATCATTTCAGCCGAAAGACGTCCACTGCTGAACATAGGCCTCCCCCAAGGCTCGCCAAACAGATCGGCCCTGCGCCATCCGCATCCAATGCGTTCCCGCTACCTTCACCAGGTCGTCGCTCCATCTTGTTGGAGGCCTACCTACACTGCGTCTTCCGGTCCGCGGACGCCACTCGAGAACCTTTCGGCCCCATCGGCCGTCAGTTCTACGGGCGATGTGCCCTGCCCACTGCCACTTAAGTCTAGCGATTCTTCGAGCTATGTCCGTGACTTTAGTTCTCGCGCGGATTTCATCATTTCTAATGCGATCCCGCAGAGAAACTCCAATCATAGCCCTCTCCATCGCCCTCTGAGTGACCTTGAGCTTCCTTATAAGACCCATCGTTAGCGGCCACGTCTCAGTGCCATAAGTCATCACTGGCAACACACACTGGTCAAAGACTTTTGACTTGAGACACTGCGGTATATCGGATGACAAGATATTGCGGAGCTTCCCGAACGCTGCCCAGCCGAGTCTAATTCGCCGATTGACCTCTTTCTCGAAGACCACATACATGCGTTGCGGCAGGTTATACAGAAAACCGAGGAGTATAACCGCCCCCTTTGCCTGGCATTTGTGGACTACGAGAAGGCCTTCGATTCGATCGAGACTTGGGCTGTACTGCAGTCTCTCCAACGGTGCCAAGTAGACTACCGGTACATCGAAGTGCTGAAGTGTCTGTATAATAACGCCACAATGTCCGTCCAACTTCAGGATCAGATGTCGAAGCCCATTCTATTGCAGCGGGGAGTCAGACAAGGAGATGTTATCTCTCCGAAACTGTTCACCGCTGCACTAGAGGATGCGTTCAAGACTCTGAACTGGGAAGGGCGTGGCATCAATGTAAATGGCGAATACTTCACTCACCTTCGATTTGCCGACGACGTGGTGCTTATGGCTGAGACCTTGGAGGACCTCAGTGCGATGCTCGCTGACCTCGGAAGAGTCTCCGAGAGAGTTGGTCTTAAATTGAACATGGACAAGACGAAGGTCATGTCGAACGCCCATGTTGTACCAACTCCCGTCGTAATCGGAGATACTTTGCTCGAAGTTGTTGACGACTATATCTATCTGGGACATACAATCTAATTGGGTAGGTGCAACTTCGAGATAAAATAATTATTGAAACCAAAATACCCAAGTCTTCTATTACCGTGGCAATGGACAGGTTATGATTCTATTACCACGAATTGAGCTTCCATTACTGAGTGTATAAAAAGCAACAACTTTTTACCATCGGTAATAGGAACCCGACTCATAATTTGGAACTTAACACCGAGGTAAATAAAAAATAATGACTTTTGGTTCTATATACTGTTTTTGTACATATTTTTTTTAAGGAAAACTAGAAATAAAACGTCAAAATATGTCTTACATGATCATATATTTTCTTTTGTAATTTGTCACAATATTGCAAATAATTTAATTACTTATGAGTATTTCTGACTGATGAGTAAAAGTCTCAACTTTATCAAAAAAAAATCTGCACTTACGGTACTCTAAATGTGATCTATTTTAATACAAGACTAAAATGTCACTCGGTAATAGATACTTCCTTAAGAAACTATAACCGACCCAAACAAACATTGAATGGGTCGGTAATAGACTCCCATACATTCTATTACCGAGTGATATGTGGTCGTACCATCGGTAAATGAGGTTCATTCACAGAAAATTCGTTTTTTAGTAAATCGATCGGCTTAATTTTAAAATGCATATTTCAAAATACCACGGTGATGGTCGTCGATATTGATACCCGCGTTAACAGGCGCCGTTACCTTAGTTCGTTTATTTATTTCTAACAATTCAAATTAGCCAATATAAAGATTTTGCACGTCATATATTTAAATGTTTACGTAGAATAATTCACCTTCTTGTCGCTAGATGGCGTTGCGTGTTACAAAACCATGTTTTACTTAATATTTTTTAGTAAACTTGTCTTGCGCTGCATGCCGTTTAGAATGGTAGTTTGTTATTTCTCCAACAACTTCAACGTTTCATCATTAAAAAAAATCGCAAATTAGAGTTCAGCGATCTGAGGAGACCTGGGGCCTGTAGCATAACAAAGTACAACTTATATTACAAGCGGAACTCTCGCTTCAGTTATATTAACTAGAAAGGGAGTTCCGCTTGTAATATAAGTTGTACTTTGTTACACAACAGGCCCCTGGCCTTATATTATGAAATTCGATTTTCGAACTTCGCATATATCGTGCCATTCCGTTTGCGCTAATAGTAGCGCAGAAGAGTGCGAGCTTGAGGAGTGAGAGAAAAGCCGAGGTGGGCTAGTGGTTTGCCCTATGGCCTCTCAAGCAGAGGGTCGTAGGTTCAAATCCCGGTTCGCACCTCTGACTTTTTCGGAATTTATATGCGAAATTACATTTGAAATTTACTATGAGCTTAAAGGTGAAGGAAAACATCGTGAGAAAACCATGCAGAAGAATTTCAGTTGTGTGTGTGAAGTTCCCGATCTACACTGGGCCCGCGTGGGAACTACGGCCCGACCCCTCTCATCGCAATCTACAGCAATTTTTTAAAAATATGAACTACTTTGTAAATAAAAATGAAGCGGTTGAAACGATTGGATACTTAATGACTCTGATTATCATACTGCATGTATAGTAATGGAGCGACCTTGTGCCCTGGAGCCCCCAAAAGCCCTGAAAGCCCTTGGAGGCTTTGAGCCCAGGCCTAGCCTAGACGGACCGAGGCGTTCACCTTTCCAGCCTGGGGCGTCTAGACTGCACCCTCATTAATGTTGTTTGTCTTCGGCATATAAATTAGAAGTCTTTAACTTGTTTGCAATTACGTAAGTTTGTGATCTTATTTGCTAGTTAACTGTATATTTAACTATAAATATTATGTATAAGCACAGAATATATAATAGTACTGACGTACAGAATGGAAACGGTCCGCCCCGCACCGATTCGAATTACCCCACCCCTCAAGGCGCAGATAGCCGGAAACCGCCAGAAACCAGAAGAGTGCGCGCGCGATGTATGTAGGCGTACGCGTGTACAGACGTCGTCGTGCTTATGTAGATTCAAGAACGCGTATTTGTACGTCGTGTCCGCCGCGTGGTATAAGTCCACGGACCGGAAGACGCAGTGTAGGTAGGCCTCCAACAAGATGGAGTGACGACCTGGTTCAGGTTGCGGGATCGCGTTGGATACGGAGGGCACGGGACCGATCTGTTTGGCGAGCCTGGGGGAGGCCTATGTTCAGCAGTGGACGTCGTTCGGCTGAAATGATGATGATGATTATGTATACACTTTTCATTTCACATTTCTTTTTTTTTGGGGACGACCGGATATTAGCGCAGTGGTTAGAGAACCTGACTATGAAGAATGAGGTCCCGGGTTTGATTCCCGGTCGGGGTAGGTACTTGTGCGGAAAATACGATTATCTGTGCTCGAGTCTTGGATCAAATAAAAAAATTCATGTCAGTTGGTTAAGCGATAATCATCATCATTTCAGCCGCAGGACGTCCACTGCTGGACATAGGCCTCCCTTTTTGATACCCAATCATTATGGTTGGAAGCGGCTTGCAACCACCTTGAACCTGCGATTACCAAATCGTCCGTACATCTCGTTGGTGGACGTTCCACGCTGCGCTTGCCAGTCCGTGGTCTCCATTCGAGAACTTATCGGCCCCAACGGCCATCTGTTCTGCGTACCTACTTAGTTCACAAACAACTATGGGAAATTATTTTTTCCCGTGGTTCACAAAGGCTGGCTTGCTATCTTGTGGGAATTTTGTAAATAAATAAATAAAATAAATTAAAAACTATTTATTGCCCATAAAAAAGAAAAAATACACAAAATTATGTGGCAAAACGCTCAGGCTCAGCATGTGCGGTGAAAATTACTCATCACCGCGCTGGTTTTCAGCTTGCGCCCTTATATAGCGTGCTGACATTGCAAAACAGGCGGGTAGGACGATAAAAAAAACGTATAGTGGTATAGTCAACCAAGAAATCCCTTCACCACCCAAGGTTCAATGACAGTTGCATGGCTCAAAACATCAAAAGCTATTTTCACTCACAAGTCAGTGCGACAACCAGCCCTATTGCTTTCATTCTGATGTAGGAACTGTCATTAAAAATGGTAAAACAATTACCCGGTCGACCACACCTAATAAGACAAAAAAAAAACAAATCCATCCAATCCCTTCTTAGTACACCTCTATTACGTGGGGCATACTGAAAGTTTTTGGACCTGGCCACTTATAAAAATAAAATTAAAAAAGCAATAATAGGATTTGAAAAAATAACTCTCTGGCAGTATATTACTATTTAATTTACGAGACTGTCATTTGTTTTTTCATCGTGGTGTTGGATTGAAATTTGTGTGTCGCTGTTGCAATGAATTTATTGCGTGAAAATTTTCGATCCATGATTTTTTACGATTTCCGATGTGGATTAAGTCAGCAAGAGAGTTGTCAAAGACTTCTATTAGCATTTGGTGATGAAGCCCCATGTTGTAGCTCTGTCTATTCGTGGTTTAGTGAGTTTAGACGAGGACGTGACCATCTCCATGACGATGAACGTGAAGGCCGGCCAGCAACTGCGGTTACCGATATTAATATTAATACTGTACGACAACTAATTGAAACTGACAAAAAAATTACATGTCAGCAAATTCGTACTACCTTAGGAATTGGAATGAGCCAGGTCCAAAAGATATTGCATTTGCATCTGAAGGTTCGGAAACTTTGCACCCGATGGATACATGATTTATCGGAAGACCAGAAACGACTGCGTGTAGAGTGGTGCCGCAAAATGATAAAAAAATTTGACGGAGGACAATCAATGGCTGTATATAACATCGTGACAGGTGACGAAACCTGGGTATACTGCTTTGAACCGGAAAGAAAAAGTCAATCGGCTGAATGGGTCTTTCCTTTTGAAGACTTGCCGACGAAAGTAAAAAAGAGTCGAAGCACAGGTAAGAAAATGGTTGCTTCGTTTTTCGGCAAATCGGGACATTACACCACTGCGTCACTTGAAAACCAAAAGACAGTAACTGCAGATTGGTATGTGAACACGTGCTCTCCCAAAGTGTTTGAAAAATTTCGTGAAAAGCGTCTCCGTAGCAAAATAGTCCTTCATCACGACAACGCGTCGGCACATTCCGCTAAAGCAACGAATGCGTATTTGGAGGCCTCAAATGTAGAATTAATGCCTCATCCGCCATATAGCCCTGATCTTGCACCATGCGATTTCTTTTACAAGTCCGGAAATGGCAGTGAATGCTTTCCACGAGGCTATCGAAGAAGTCCCTAAGGAAGACTGGACCCACTGCTTTTCACAATGGTTCCAGCGAATGCAAAAGTGTGTAAATAGGGAGTGTATATACTTTGAAAAACAATAAATGTGTCATAACCTAAGTATCCTAAAGGAATATGTCTGCCAAATGTCATGTTCGCCTTAGTACAGTCCTTTAGCAAGGATTTTGAAAGCTACGTTTCTGATGTAATCAGAAGAATCAACTCTACAGGATGACCCTTAAAGCTAAAAAAATTACAATCTCAATTCAGTTCCCACAATGCTACGATATAGGTATAAGTACAATACTTCTATCGTCCTTAACACGACTCCCTGTATTCAGGCCGCACTAACATAAAAGAAAAATTCAATGATATTTTTTATTTGAGTGACAACCGAGCATCTACATAAACAAGCGTTCTATATGCGCCGCCGGTCTCCATATAATATAAACTTGTAGACTGAGATCCTACTATCATTTATATATAGTCGCGGAATAAAAAGGTTCGTCACTTTTCGATCTTAACTCGTTGACACAGAGTCGAAAAGTGACGAACCTTTTCATTCCGCGACTGTACCTACTCTATTTACTCATACAGCGTTTTTGCGTAAGTGCGAAATATCGATAACTCTGTGATTCGATCTTGTATAATATACGCACTATATACGTTCCAGTAAAGGGGACAGGGTGCCTATTTTGAAACACGAAATCTGATGTTAGTCTATATTCCTGTTCCTTTCCTACAACAGAACTATAAGAATAGACCGACAGAGATGGAACTACCCGAACTTCGTATTTCATTTTTCGGAGTAGAGGACCTGGCTGGCGTCCTCTCAAAATGATTTAGATTGGACCATAGTTCCTTCCTTCACAGTAAAGCTCATGGTATTTCATAGTTCTTGTATTAACTAGTAGACTAGAGCAAATTGGAGAGGAAAAGTTCGATATGCTATAGTTTTCTTACTACTCGTAGTAGGGCAAATTGGACGTTTTTCCTCCTATTTTCTTTATCATTAAAACTAGCATAGCAAATTGCAGAAAAACATTTCAATCTGCTCTAACGGTATAAATAGTAGAGCAAATTGGAGGAAAAATTACAAATAAGTTTAAAAATAAAGAGTTCAATTTATCTGGCATATCCATCTGCACAGTTGGATCTCGGTCTATTTTCTTGGATCCACCGTATATTTTCAAGATATTAAATAAACATGTTTTTCAAAACTGACAGGTTTGGCCGGTCGCCGGGAAAATAACAATGTTCTTATTTTATTTCAGCTTAATTTTTCTATTTTATGCCAAGCAAGGAAGCTTTCTTTTGCTTATTTTGTTCTGTTTGAGATATAAATCTTTTTAAGTAGGTCGTACGTGGTCCCTGGAGGTCAATATTTTTTATAAATCGTCGTTTTATTATGTGGTTTTTTAGGGTTCCGTACCCAAAGGGCAAAAACGGAAACCCTATTGCTGAGGCTCCGCTGTCCGTCCGTCCGTCCGTCTGTCACCAGGCTGTATCTCGGGAACCGTGATAGCTAGAGAGTTGAAATTTTCACAGATGATGTATTTCGGTTGCCGCTATAACAACAATTACTAAAAAATGGAATAAAATAGATATTTAAGGGGGCTCCCATACAACAAACGTGATTTTTTTACTCGTTTTTGCTCGATATTGATAACGGCAACAGGTAGAAGCTTGAAATATTCTTAGAATATTTAATTATGTATTGAATTTAAAAATAAACCATTAAATTAAAATAAATAAAATATTTAAGAGGGGCTCCCATACAACAAACGTGTTTTTTATAGATAATTGTACGGAACCCTTCGTGCGCGAGTCTGACTCGCACTTGGCCGGTTTATTTTATTCCGTACTAATGTTAATGCGAAAGTAACTCTGTCTGTGTGTCTGTTACCACTTCACTCGTATGTGAGACCCCAGAAAGGACATAAGATTATATGCATAGTTCCCGCGGGATAGCGATAAAACCTAGTTTAAAATATCTTAAATTTTCTTCCTAACTTCAACTGTAAATCAATAACTAGATAATGAAGAAGCTCGATATATTTTTAGTAATTATTTGCGATATGTTAATTTTCAATGATTGAACATACCTTTATGACGATTTTGCCTTACCATTCTACATCTTTACATGTTACTTTTAATTTTACCACCATCAAAAGTCGCGGTTTGACTTAAAATTATACCAATATAATATCAATTAAAAATTAAAACAAAACTTTTTTAAAACTCAAATATTAACCTTCCAATGTAGAGTTGTAGGTACAGCGCCATCTCTTATCACTTCCACGTACCTCCAAGTTCAAACACCCTTTTACCGGCGCTTCTGAAACTCAATATATATGGTTACGTCCTCCCTCGCTCGGTCACTGGGTTACGAAGGCACGTTACGTAATACCATCTTGCTGCCAACAGGGGCGCCACTGGCAGTACCTTATCCGCATGCGTAGAAGAAATATTAGCCAGGATAACTAACCCTTAGTAACTTTGGAAGGCAGAGAAGGAAAGAGAAAATAGATACTTCCAGTCACACATTTGCCCACTGACTTGTTCCTTCATTGACAAAATTCTTAAGTGTGACCGAAACAGAGTAATTCTATAGGTGTTTTCATCCTTGTCTTATACAGTATCAGTTTTTAAGTTTGGCTGGCGGTCGTTCTCTCTAGATATTTACGAGAACCTCTATTTTCAGTTTGCATGAAATTCATGAATGGCGCTTCCCAACCTGTCGCCAGTTATTTAGTGTAAATTTTATTATTAATGTTAGAAAATGATAGCTTTAATCGGTTACTCGGACACAGGTGAAATGAATAGGTAGTGCTGTGACACGGGCGGAAAAACCGCAAAATTTCGACAATAATACTGGCCACTTGAGGGTGAGTGAATATTTTTTTAATTTAAATTGCGTTTATCTTCTAAAAGTTAGAATTTTATCATGGAATTATGTTTAAACAGCGTATATTGTTGTATATTGTAACTGATCTCGGTATTTGTTACATAGAAAAACCCCTTACTTCCTTACAAACAAAACTGCGGTAATTTTATCGATTTGACTTGAACCTAATATCGTTATTGTGTTTGGTTTCTATGTGAACGTAATTATATGAAAAATCAATTTTCGTCTAATTATAGAAACGTCTGGATTGTTTCTTTGCCTGCATGCTTAGCTTTTTTCATTTAAGACTGTTAGCTTAAAGTTGCCGTTAAAATATGTAAATAAAGCCTAAGTTTTGCCATACTTTTTAATAATACTTACTACTTACGTACTTCTGTTGCTCTGTTTATCGCATGTTAAGAAGTACTTAACAGGAAATAGGGAAATACGGTTGTGACAACGAAAACAGATATTTTTGTGCTCGATCTTTTAACATAATCTATCACAACGTTCAAGATCAATTTTATTATGCGTCTGATTCTTAAAAAATACTTAAGTAATAATAGATAATACTTTTCATCATATTTTCCTGACTTTTCTGTTAGTTGGAAGACCACTGCCGGCTCGAAAACCAACAAAGTCAAAGTCAAGTCAAAGTCAAAACTCTTTATTCAATTTAGGCATCAATTGATGCTCCTATGAACGTCGAAGAATCTACCACCGGTTCGGAAAAACCCTGTTGAGAAGAAACCGGCAAGAAACTCAACAAGGAATATTTTTTAAATCAGATCTACATTGTTATTAAATTACATACATCTAAAGTATTTAATACAATTAAAATTTTTTAACACATTAGATTAGATACGCTATTTGAGACTAGGGATCTCCAATGCGGATCGGAATTATTTCCAAACATCCCTGTCCATGATATAGTCATTAATTTTATAGTACGCCTTAGATATTAACGTCTTCTTCACAATGGATTTGAATTTTGTATCAGTTTGTTCGGTTATTGTTTTCGGAATTTTATTTTAAAAACGTATGCATCTTCCCAAAAACGACTTTTTAGTTTTAGCCAGTCTGTAAGATGAAACTTTAAGCTTCCCTGTGTTTCTACTAGTCTTTGGCTTATCGACGTAAGTGGGAAAATCACATATGTTTTTTCTTACATACATGATTATTTCAAATATATACAACGACGGCAGGGTTAGGATACCTATTTTTTTAAAAAAAGATCGTAAAGAATCGCGTGTCCTTTAATTATATATCGCTCTGATAGCCCTCTTTTGCAAAATATAAATTGATTCCAAGTCTGCAGCAGATCCCCATAAAATAAGGCCGTATGAAATGATGCTATTGAAGTAGGAAAAATACACCAACCGTGCCGTCGCCACATCGGTTAGCTACCGATCTTTCTGACTGCAAACGCAGCAGAGCTCAACCTATTCGGAATTGCTGTGGTGTGCGGTCCCCACTGCAATTTAGAGTCCAGTGTTATTCCTAAGAATACCGTTGATTTTACAAATTCAATACTTTGACCGTTAAGTTTTATATTTGAGACCGAATTTGAATGAGGCGGATTTAACAATGAAAATTTAATACATTTTGTTTTCATAGGGTTTAGTAACAAAATATTGGCAGCAAACCATGCGGATATCATGGACAGAGTTTCATTGGGTTCAGTGAAATCGGTGTCTTTTCTACTAACTTTGAACAGTAAAGAGGTGTCGTCAGCAAACATAACTATCCCTGATTTCTGACTCACCGTATAAACTAGGTCATTTACGTAAACCAAATACAAGAATGGCGCTAGAATAGATCCTTGAGGCACTCCCATTTCGACCACAGATCCCTCCGATACCGTTCTATTGACCGCTACCTTTTGTTTTCTCTGTGTGAGGTAAGATTTGATGAATTCTAAAGCGAGGTCACGAATACCATAGAAATTTAATTTACGAATTAAAGTGTCATGATCCACACAATCAAAAGCTTTCGAAAGGTCGCAGAATACACCTATAGCATCATGTGATTCCTCCCAAGCTTGTAACATGAATTTAACTAAACTGTAGCCCGCATCTGTAGTAGATCTCCTTTCGTGAATCCGAACTGCTGTGGATACATGATTTTATGTGAATTGAAATGTGACATTATTTGCGTTAGCATTATTTTTTCGAATATTTTGCTAAACGCTGATAGGATGGATACTGGGCGATAATCAGAAGGATTATCCCTATCACCTGATTTAAATATGGGCACTACTTAACTATATTTCATTAAATCGGGAAACACGCCTTCATCTATGCAATTATTAAATATAAAAGCCAAAGTTGGAGCAACGACATCTAAAATGGAATGTAGAACCTTAACTGAAAGCCCCACAAGTCTTCCGTTTTCTTTACTTTTAACAATTTAAAAGTCTTCATAATGTCAAAGGGAGAAACATGCGTAAATTTAAAATTACTTATGCAGACAATTTGCAGAGTTGGCACCATTTCGTGACAATTTGTTCTTGGTAACATTAGTTATTGGTAAAATGACAGTCTTGACATCTTAATTAAATATTCACGACACTATAAAAATAAAAAAATAAATCGAGAGCTTCCAAGTCGATGCTGGCTCTAACAATCTTAAAAATGGGAGAATTCACTGAAAACTTTAATATAACAATAACTCGAAAACCGTACATCTTTTACTGAGGTCATGTTAGGCTGGTCAGGTCCCTCCTCCGGTGACACTGTGACTCTGTGACGTGGTACTTTGGGGACATCCTGTATTATTCATATTTTTTATTTATTTTTGAAGTGAAACTTCTAATGCGACTTCCAACAAGGTTGCGTTAAACGTTTAACGCTACCATGGAGGGGGTATGAAAGCATTAGTGTATGTACTGCCGAAGCAAGTAATCTCGCATTGTATATATACTAGCGGATGTTAAAAACTTCGATAGTGCGATGCAGAACTCATACTTACTGTCTGTGCAAATGTATGAGACTTGATAAAAGCACCATCTAGTGAGTAATTTAAACACATAGATGCATACCTAAGTAAATTTAGTTCTTTAAGTTATTGCAATAAAGTTCATATTGATGTAGGTATAAGTGTCTTTTTCATTTCCACAGTACGAAGTTTCACTTCTTCCGCGCGTAGGAACTGCACACACGATATTTTTTTTTTGTAATTGACACGAATCCTACCCTACTAATATAAATGCCCAAAGTTTGTGATTGAGTGTGTGTGTTTATTACTATTGAACGCTAAAACGGCTCTATGGACTTAAGTAAGATGTCTATATTAGCCGTGGTGGCCAAGTGGTTTGATCTATGGTCTCTCAATCAGAGTCGTGGGCTCCAGCCCAGGCTCACACCTCTAAGTTTTTAGGAATGTGCTTTACGGTGGAGGACAACAAATTCAATGGTGTTTGAAATTCCCAATCCACACTGGGCCCGCGTGGGAACTACAGCTCAGACCCTCTCATTCTGAGAGGAGGCGAAGCAGCGAGGATAAGCTAGTCACGTAAAAATAGGTGCGACAATATAGTCGGTCCAGTAGAATAAATTATTTTATTTCTAAATAGCGTGACAGTCGCAATTAGTAAAACACCACTGGCGGGTTGTGTCTGGCCTCCATCTGTTTCGCATATTATATACTAGGTACAACAAATTTTTCCTTAGTTTTTTTCGGAATATTGAATGTTAAATGTATCTAAGTATACTTCGTTTTTTAGCATTAGAAATATGTTTAACAATCTTGATGAGTCTTTTTAATGAAAAACGCTTTGAAAAAATAGTAATTATTGCCCATGCACCAGTGATTGACGACTTTAACTAAAACATTGTTAAAAAAGTGCTAACTATACTCCATTTAATTTAGAATTATAAACCACAACAACATTATATTGCGGCTCGTGAACTGTAATCTCTTTACAATTTGTACTAGAGTAACAGTTGACGACACGCAAATAAAGTGACATTAAAACAATTTTATTTTGCGGCTCCCAGACTATTTCACTGTACTATTTGCTAGGTAAGAAATAGTTGACGAGCCGCAATAATGATGTTGTGGTTTTCAATTCTAAATAAAATGAAGTATAAGTATCTATCATTTGCATTTGATTATCATAATCATTCATCATCATCCGAGAAAACCCTGCTTGATTCCTGGACAGCAGATTGGGAATCTAGGCATTTACCCGTGGACCTGTTCGAGCTTGATGTTAAGTGCCGGCCAGCGGGTTTTGAGGAGCCCCGGCGTGTCTGGTGCCTGCTGAACAGAGTCAGGACAGAGGTTGGTAACTGTGCGTCACTGTGGCACAAATGGGAGTGGTGCGAGTCGCCACGGTGTCAGTGTGGCTGCCCGGAGCAAACAGTCCGACAAATGGTCTTTGAGTGCCCAATCACCAAATTTAGCGGGTTAGCGGCAGACTTTAAGACCCTCTCGACAGATGCACTAGCATACCTTAAATCTAGTTTATTAAATATTTAGTTTAAGTAGAGAACCACAAGCCATACGATAAATAAATAAATAAATATCATTCACTAAGCTGTGATTGATTACTTTATAGTCACGTCGTGTAATTAATCAAACTTAAATGCAATTAGCACTTGACAATGTTTTTCTTAAAGTGGTCAATTAAAAAACCGGCCAAGTGCGAGTCGGACTCGCGCACGAAGGGTTCCGTACCATTATCTATACAAAACGGCAAAAAAAACACGTTTGTTGTATGGGAGCCCCCTTAAATATTTATTTTATTCTGTTTTTTTGTTGTTATAGCGGCAACCAAAATACATCATCTGTGAAAATGTCAACTGTCTAGTTATCAAGGTTCATGCCTTAGATTATTTATACACTAGATAGAGCTTCACCGGCATGAAAACGTCCCGAAAAATATAAGCCAACTGTTGGATTATATGTCATTTGCCTCCCTTCAGTTTGAATGACGTAACGCGATCGTAATATGAAGCTGTCAAATAGATTTTTAGACGTTTTGTATCGCAATGTTTGCTACTGGCACTCTATCTAGTGCATAAATAATCTAAGGTTCATGAGGATACGTTACAGCCTAGTGACAGACGGACAGATTGACAGACAGACGAGACGGACAGAAGGACAGCGAAGTCTCAGTAATAGGGTCCCGTTTTTACCCTTTGAGAACCCTAAAAAATCAGTTAAGCGTCTCGATTTTCCTGCTAGACGGCTAATTGACATGTCAGGAAAAATTCCTGAAGTCCGCCCTAAATAATCTGTAATTGTTAGTCAAACATGTCAAACATAACTTAGATCATAATTAAAAAGGCATAATAAACAAATTAACAGTTGGCGTGACTACAGATTGCAGCTCTACACAATTTACGGCTCAAAGAAACAAACTGATTTTGTTACACGCTCTAATGTGACTTACACACGTAATGTAACCTCATTAAGGATTTTTTACAAAACAAAAGAATAACATAGAAACGTAGAATTGTTTTCTTACAATACGAGTATGTACATTTAGTAGCTATAGAAGTTATGGTTATGGGGGTTACAAGGAAAAAACCGAGGCAGCGGCACACCGCAATATTATTTTGGGGGCCTATTTCGCGCTATTCGGCATATTACAATACCCTCATATCATTTGTGTTATAAAAATACAGTTCACAAGTACAGTCAGCAAAAAAACCTTGTATTAAAAATTTAATTTTTCTTAAAAATCAGTATTTTTTTATTTATGAACGCAGTTTATCTTGCCACCAAAATCGAACCAAACAGGCCCTATACTACGAAGTGCGAAATTCGAACTTCGTTTCATGCCGTTCCGCTCACGCTAATGGTATTTATTACGAGAGTGAGAGGGACCGCACGATCCGAACTTCGAACTTCGAATTTCGTAGTAACCCCCCTGGCCTTATACTACGAAGATCATAATTCGAACTTCGTATCGTGCCGTCCCGCTCTCGCAAATAGCATTTAATACGAGAGTGAGCAAGACGCTACGATACGAAGTTCGATTTTCGAATTTCGGAGTAGCCGCCCAGATCGAATCGAATCGAACTAATCTTTGTAAGTCTTATATAGTACAGGCTTACCCATACTGACCGACCTAAATGTACCAGCACCCTGTATACTATACACACACAGATGTACCTTTGCCAGCGTACTCCTACATTTTGAAAATCGACCAATGTATGGAAACATTTGTCAGATACAGTTGAAAAGCTTGTGCAGTACAGTAGAGATCAATTAAACTTGTCTAGGACAGCTATATTGGACGTGACGTGAGGCCGTATTGTCTAATGAGAGGGCGATCGCATTCGCCATCTCTTTCTGCCTTTATCCTACACCGTATGACAGAAAGAAGTGGTGAAAATGATTGAGATTCCAAGTGTGTTTAACAATAAGGCCCCATCAGGGTAATTGTGATACTTTTTTGACACTGGCATCGGATTGAAATGACAGTTTTTGCATGGCTGTGACAGCTGGCTGTTTCCGATACCAATTGTCAGCCCATACAAGAACTGTCAAAATGAACGCGATGGCGATTGCGAGGCAGTTAGACAAATTAGCCTGCTGGACTGCCTCTAAAGTGACTGTGATGATACCAAAATATTTTACTTGTATTTGCACGAATAAACGAAAAATAGCTTTTTCTCAAACATGCTATGTAATGTTTACGTTGTGTTCGTTAAAACAGGCTTCAAAATACACCGTTGCAGGCCTAGGCCGGCAATGCGATCGTCTATTGTTTCATGTCACACAGCACCACGATGTTTATAGGTCTATGGCATCATAGCATTCAGCCATTTAAAAAAAAACTATAGGCAATATTTGCGTTTTGGTTCATTATGACATTCTGCCAGTACGCTTATTTAAGGTAAGGTAAGATGGTGATGGTGGTGGTAATGGTGATCTGCCTAGAGAAATATTTCACCATCAATATCATCATCTCTATCATCACCATTATCATCATCATCATCGTCATCATCATCATCATCATCACCATCATCATCATCATTCATCACCATCATCATCACCATCATCATCATCATCATCGTTCATCACCATCATCATCATCACTATCATCATCATCACCATCATCATTCATCATCATCATCATCATTCATCACCATCATCATCAATCACCATCTTCACCATCATCATCATTATCATCATCATCACCATCATCATCATCATCATCACCATCATCATCATCATCATCATCATCATCATCACCATCATCATCATCATAATTCATCACCATCATCATCATTCATCACCATCATCATCATCATCATTCATCACCATCACTATCATCACCATCATCATCATTCATCACCATCATCATCATCATCATCATCACCATTATCATCATCATCACCATCATCATCATCATCATTCATCAACATCATCATCACCACCATCATAATCATCATCAACATCACCATCATCATCGTCACCACCATCATCATCATCACCGCCATCATCAACATCATCATCACCATCACCATCATGATGACGACGACGATGATGATGATGATGATGGTGATGGTGCATGTTTGAGAAAAGCACTATACAAGCCTCGGCCGGAACAGGGGTTGCCGGCCTCGTATCATGCCGGCCTCGTGTACCACTCGGCCGTCAACTTAGATACTCGGCCGGCAACCCCTTAAGTCCCGGCCTCTGCAGTAATGTACTATAGGTATTCCTTTCATTTACGAGTGTAACTAGATCCTTACAGGCTCTTAACGTGTAAGGACATTGGTCTAGTTTGTCTATCTTGCTCTAACATATGCGAATACTAACATTCTTTCTCTTATTACAGTTACTTTTCAGTTTGTTTCCGTATAGACAGACTTCTTTGGTGCAATCTGGTTGCAGTGCAGTTTAAAAATTAAAAGAAAATTTTTACACCACTTCAACATTAAAATTGTATGTTGCTGCAGGCTTATTAAGTTTGCTGCAAAACTTTGCACGAAAGCAAGACCTTGTTCTTTTGTTTTTGTTGTTACTAAGTTTAGTCTTATTAGACAGTGCTTTTAATTGTACATTATTGTAAGTATTAGTTCGTGAAAAATCATCCTTCAGTAGGAACAGTTTATAATCTTTCATTTCTAATATATAAAAATATCGTGTCACGGTGTTTGTTATCGAACAACTCCGAAACGGCTTTATCGATTTTTGTAATTTTTTTTTGTCTGTATTCGCTAGGTCTGGGAATAGGTTCTAGGCCATTTTTTATACACCAAGGTGATATATGGCAAAACAACGTTTGCGGGGTCAGTCGATCCGCCTATAGCAATTTAGTTACCTTTGTATGCAAAATCTGTTCTGAAAGCCATTACCTACTAAAAGTCGTTGAAGCCGCAATTTGACGGCCACTAATTTAAAGTAAAGTTCCTGCACAAATAATTGAGAGTTCATTAACGTTAATTAAGGGATTATGACCAATAGATATAAGTATGTCCTACCTATTACGTTAAACCTCGACTTTAGGCCACAACAAACCGGGAGCTCGGGGCGCCCACGGAGCATGCCCAGCGCGCTCTATAACACTGAATCAAATACGGTGTGCCGCGCTGCCGGTGTGTGTCACCGTATATTTGATTCAGTGTTATAGAGCGCGCTGGGTACGCTCCGTCGGTGCCCCGTGCTCCCGGTTTGTTGTGGTCTTAAGACATTTTGTATGTACAAAGTGTTGCCTTCCAAATTGATCTAGATACATAAAAATACAACTTTTCCGACCAAAACATCTCTACTACAGCAAACTCGAAAGGCGCCGAGTGAAGCTTTGAACTTCTTACCAAAATTTTATGTGTCACCAATCAGGACACTGCGTTTGTGTTCATACTCTGCACGTGCAAAATCTCTATATTCCATTTAGGATTGGAGTTCACGTGTTTCTCGATACTCGAAGCTTTGTGAACCTTTGACGAGCTGGGAGGTAAGTACAGCTACTTAAGTTAAGTTTTCAGAAGAATTTATTAATACTTTAGTTACCTTGCGTAACTTCAAGAGGCACACATATAAGATCCAATACGTTGTACATACGGGAACGGGTGTATTACAAACACAGCAATATTCAGCTATTTTGTTGCGATGAATTGTCCGGGATCCCATGGCGTTTAATGTTTGTAGAATTACAAATGGAATAGACATTAATTAGCACTCAAGCAAGCCTTAGTTACAATAAAACGAAACCACTGCCCAATTACTCACACCACATAGGGAGGGGACACTTACATATATCACACTTTTCATGCGACTGCAGTGACCTTTGGTGTTAGGTGTTTGACGAAGAACTAAATTAGCGGCCATCTTGGTTGACTTGTCAAACTTGTCAGTTGTCATTCATCGGCCATGGCCATGGCGTACCAAATTGTACGGTCAAGGACTTTAATTGATAGGCCACTTGCCAATGTTCGTATTTTAGCCGTATACTTAATGCAAATCGGGTTTAGCCGCTTATACTTCGTATATGCTGATTTGAATTAGACGGCTAAAATACGAATAGTGGCAATTAGCCTATCAATTAAAATTACGCGTATCTATAGCTGTACATCACTACCAACATATACATATAGATAGGTATACATCTATATAGATACGTCACATTAGTTCTTGAGTAGCCAGCCGTAGGGCGGCAGCACCTTCCATACATGCATATTTGACCATAGAGTTGCCACTCTTGTTCATATAATATTACAATACTCTTTGCACCACATACTACCTACCTACTCTTTTACGTAGACGGGCTTTTTTTCGGTGACTTGGGTTTAAAGTGAAGCAAGCTAACAATAATCCCTAGACTTGAAAACGGTTAGATTGTAGTGTTCAGGTAAGAGACGCAGGTAGGGAATTCCAGTCTTTAGCTGTACGGTTGATAAAAGAAGAGCGAAAATTCCATTCTGTTCTCATCATCATTATCCCAGCCTATATTCGTCCTACTACACAGGCCTCCTCTCAGAATGAGAAAGATTGGACCGTAGTTCCCAAGCGGGCCCAGTGTGGATTGGGAAGTTCACACTCACCATTGAATTTCTTCGCAGGTGTATGAAGGTTTCCTCACAATGTTTTCCTTGACCGTAAGGCCGGGGCCGCACTGGTAAGGCGACCGGCGACGCGACGCGACGGCCGCTGCGCCCGCTCACATAACTCGAACTATGTTTGATTTAGTCGCCTTACCAGTGCGGCCCCGGCCTAAAGCTCATGATAAATTTCAAATGTAATTCGCAAATAAATCCCGAAACACTCAAAGGTGCAAACCGGGTTAAGAACCCACGACCCTCTACTTGAGAGGCCGTAGGTCGAACCACTAGGCCACCATGGCATTTTGTTCTATTCTATTATATTGTATTCAATATCGATATTATTGTATTCTTAATTTTGACGACCGCTTTAGCTTAGTTGGTAGTGACCCTACCTACGAAGCTAGAGGTCCTGGGTTCGAATCCCGGTAAGGGCATACATTTGTGTGATGAGCACGAATATTTGTTGCCGAGTCATGGATGTTTTCTATGCATTTAAGTATTCATTTATCTATATCTTTATTGTCGTCTAGTACCCATAGTGCAAGCTTTGCTTAGTTTGGGACTAGCTCGATTTGTGTAAGATTGTCTCCTAATATTTATTTATTTATAGCCCCTTTTTCTAGGAGCCATGTCGACCAGCCCCTTCCCCTACACCTGCGAGCTCTGCGGAGCCGAAGGTCTCACAGACGAAGGCATGCGCTCCCACACAATGGAGGCTCACGTGGCCGGGCGCCCTTCCTGCCCCTTCTGCGACTGCTGCGTGCCCCAGCCGCAACTGGCAGGGCATGTGCAGAGAGCGCATCTGCATTATCTCACGCCGGAACGAGAGCTGATGGCGTTCATTGATGACCAGAGTCCTGGGTAAGTCTCACACAGAACATCTTTTGCGTTGGTAATTTCAAAGAGTAGGAGGAGACAGGATTTGTCGGATACTCTTATAAGAGGGAGACAAACGAGCAAGCCCCATCCTTCTTCCACACTATGCCGATAGGTAACAGACGTGGTGACCTTCTAACCTCTTCTGTCTGACTGACTGACTTGGACAGCTGCCAATGCCGTAGCCCGGGGTAATGTACTGAGAGCAAACACATCTGCACTGTCTCACGCAGGCGCGCAGAAACGGAGGCCGATCGCGATTTTTGCGTAGGACTTTCTGCAAGGTCTGTGGTCTATCAGATCACGGGTTCAGTTAAAATTATGACCCGGTATTTGTCCAAAATGAATGACAATAATGTAGGTACTTGATAATTCAAACCCGTTAGTGCCAGGTCAAACCGCTCGTCTATCTTTGTTTAGGATACAATTAATTTACATCTGCAGGAAAAAATGAGCCAATTGCATTACATTGCGCGCTTGTCTAATCACTTCAAACTCGTTCGATTTACGGCAGCGCAACGTAATTTAATGTATAAAAAAAAAGCCTTGGTGGCCTAGTGGTTTGAAAAAAAAAGCCGTGGTGGCCTAGTGGTTTGACCTATATGGTCTCTTAAGCAGAGGGTCGTGGGTTCAAATCCCGGCTCGGATCGGAATTTATGTGCGAAATTACATTTGAAATTTACCACTAGCTTTACGGTGAAGGAAAACATCGTGAGGAAACCTGCATACACCTGCGAAGAAATTCAATGGTGTGTGTGAAGTTCCCAATCTGCACTGGGCCCACGTGGGAACTACAGCCAAAGCCCTCTCATTCTGAAAGAAGGGCTGTGCCCTGCAGTGGGACATATGTAGGCTGGGGTGATGATAATGAACGTAATGTAACTTGCACGAGTTTTCTTGCAAATCGAAACTGGCTGCTTTTATAAGCTGTGTGTATCGATACAGCTCTGTGTATCGATATACCGTGCCGCCGCGCGAAGCAACTTGAATATTAGGGCGTTGAAACGTGCCAAAACACAGGTTTGCCGCCTTTGATCAATTATAACTGTAGATCCACAGTCGCGCGCCCGAAAATGTCCGAGCCAAATGAGCGCCACTTTGATAAAAGACAAGTGGCCTTCTTTTTTCTCAGTACGTTGCGTGAAATTGTCAAGTTTAGCTGTCAAGTGTCAACCGAAATTCGACTGTAATGAAGTAAAGACTAGGTTCAAATTTCTGTGTAGGTGATGATTTTAATTGTTACGCAAACAAATAAAAAAGTTCGGACATTCTTTGAAGGGGATTTTGTTCGGCAATGTGTATCTTCAGTTATAATTGATCAAAGTTTGCCGCGGTTAGACAATGCTCGCGCGGCCGCGAGAAGTCGATACGCAGCTTGATGGCGACGCTTCCTCATTTTCAGGTACGACGAAGACTCCAAAATGACAACGACAGACAGCTGCAGCTACAACACTCCTGGCTCAATCAACGGTTGGCACAGCCCCGAATCCTCCACTTCCCTCCACAACGGAGCCATATCCAAGACCTACCAGAACGGCTACCAGGATAAAGAATACACGGAAGAGAGGTCACCGAAGAACATTAACTTGACGAATGGGTTGAAGAATATTAACATTAGCAACGGGGTGATACCCAAGAAACTGAGCCGTGAAAGTTCGAGAGAACGGGAAATGGTCAACGGGCATGATAAGAAACGTAGGTGATAAAACTCTTGTAGTATTTTTAAATATTTAAGGACTAAAATTTACCTCACATTTACCTACGAAACTATTGTAACTTATTACTTTTTAACAACCGAGTGCGAGCTCATTTATTGCAAGTTATAAAATCTTTTTTACTACGGTATTATTCTCCAGATTCGAGTCCAAGTCACAACTCCGGAAGTTATGAAGGATCGCCGAATAAAAACAAGGTAACTAATTGACAGCATTCGAAATGAAGATCGATTATCTGTTACTATACTTTGATAATGATGGATGATTTATTAGGTTAAGTAATGTTCGAATCATAATACTTACTTATCATTGCTCCTATTTTGTTATCGGTAGTTAAATTACTGTTTGAATTTCAGTTGACAATGGCAAGCGCTGGTCAAGGATCGCCCCTAAGATCACAATTAGCGCTAAAACTGAAACCAAATACACCTAAAAAGTCGATGCCCACCCCTAGCCCTACAGTTCAGGTAATTCATTTTTTTACGTTTAAAAGTTACAAAGTTTACTAGCAAACTTTTATTTTATAAGCCGCGGGGTTTTTTTGGTGCAAACAAAGCGCGAAACGCGAGGTCCGAATGACAGAAAATCATTTTCGTTTTCTGTGCTGAACTTTCTACAGACTGAATTAATTATTTTTTAGTTTTAATATTGAAATAATAAAGAAAATAAGATGCAAAGTTATTCTACATTTTAAGATTTGAAACATTGATTTCAACTCAATAAGTTGTACGAGGACATAATTATTACAAATTCGGACCGCAATCCTCTTGTCAAATTTTTGTAATGACAGTCAGTGCAGTGACAGTGACAGATCGATTCCTTCTCCATCCAAAATAAATACTTTGTGGCAGTTTGTGGCCGCCAAAAATCGAAATACGTTGTTTTAAACCGAACATTATAATTCCTCGCGTGTCTGTTATCATTCACGAAGCAATCTAAACAGTCTGTTATTAATTTACAGTGTCTACTTTGTGATTTTACGTCAACATGCCCTCGAAAGTTAGAAGAGCATATAAATCGAGCACATTTCGACCTGACCTCACCGTCTGTTATGGGAAACGCTAACAGCAACAACGTGAATCCGACATTAACGCTAGGCAATCCTACTTTGACATTGGACAATCCGACGTTGGATAATCCAACGTTGAACTTGGACAACCCCACGTTAGCGTACAGTGCGATGGCCATGTCGCCTGGCCCTCACAGCTCTACGTATCAGTGTCCGATTTGCGAGAGAGAATTCACGAACGGTTCCGATGTGGAAGTGCATGTCAATGTGGAACACAGGGACATTTTGAGCCCGCAGAAGTCGGTGAGTTTGGTAATATTTTTATTCATAAATATACTACTTGCCGTGTGATGCCAATTTCTTAACTAATATTTGGGTGAATCAACTTTTTGTGCCACCCGTTGCTATGGTTACACTAATTTTGTCCCTTGGACAACCTAAGCATTTTTCTATGAAACAGTATGAAGTGTCACTTGGATAACTGGGGACATAGTATAGAAACAACACAAAGAAGTTGATTCACCCATTTACAAATAATTGCTTAATTTTGTCAGTGTCTGATGCTGTCTGTTGCAAAAGTAGTGCGTCTGTCTGGTACTTTTACACTCTCAAACCGCTGAACTGATTTAGATGAAATTTAGTATGGAGATAATTTTGTACCCGATTATTTTCGCGAATAACAGCTACTGTTAAATAAAAAAAGTTTTTAGTTATTTGCCCAGATAGAAAGTAGTTTTATTCCTCAATATACACACCTATCTCCTTGCCAAATTTTTAACAACTTGTCAAAATTTTATTGTGAATAAGTAACAAACGGGCAGAGATACTATCACACTGAATATTATCACCTTGCTTATTTATATTTATTTATTTATTCATCAATAAAAATTACAGCATTACCTACAGTATAACACAAATGCACTTTAAAATTAAAAAATACAAATAAATAGACAAGAAAACTTAAATAAAACAAACACAATACAAGTCAACTCTAAGTTCTACAGAGTCTAATTGTCAAAGTGTTTGGATTCCGCCCATCCCTAAACCATTGCCACTGTACTTTATTCTTCAATTAACAATAGCATGTTTGGCATTACAGGACCAGGTGGACAACGCATCATGCGATGATGTAGTGATGATGGAGGAGAGTCCCGTCAGCAACTGCCCAGTGTGCTGCCAACCGCTGCCGTTGTCACAGCACGAACTGGTGAGTTCTTTAGCGCCTTTCTACCAGAGATGTGCTATACAGCTATGCTGCAAAGATGTGAAAGCTACGCTACGAAACTGTGTGACCGTTTCCACCAATGCTAAGCTATGTAGTAGTGCAAGGATGATGCGCAGCTCGAGCTATGCGTTGTGTCGACAGGGGCGCGCGGAGCGGCAGCGCGGTGAGGGGGGACATTGCTGACTCGCAACCATCCATAGCACACATCCAGGGCACGCATCTTTCCATATAAAAATCATAGCTTAGTTGAACCCGTTGCCACCAGTGCTATGCTATGTGGACCAATGAACATGATTGGTGGATATCAGACACATCCATAGCAAAGTAGCGTAGTACATCTCTGGTGGAAATGCACCCTTATACTTTGCAAATTAGGATGGAGGTGATGCGTAAATGAGACACATAACACACGCTTCAAATGAAACAGACTTGATCCAAAATTAATTTCAAAAATGAACCTAATTTTTTTAACACAGTTTATTTTGGAAATGAGTATTGAGATTGGATTGAGTCAGTTTCATTTTAATCATTTCAAAAATTAACTTTATGTGGGAAAAAATAAGGCATAGTTTTGAAATGAGTATACTTCAGTATTTTGCTTTATCAATTTCTTAAAAAAGTATAGCTGAAACTATTGGATTATCCACATTATTCATATCTACATATAACATTATGATAAGGGGCCATCCTTAAATTACGTCACACCAATTTCGATCAATTTGGACCCCGACCATATACTTATTTATTATTATTATAGCCTTTTTATTTCCATTATGAATTCATTCAACATAATATCATAGTAAATCATAGGTGCATGCATTACATTCTCAATATAATTAAATTAATTATTACACTAATTATTAAATCAACATTTCATAATTATTTCTAAATTAAATTTCATTTTGTAATAAATAACATTTCAGTATTAATACATTATTTTATACTAATGATTTAATTCTATATTCTATTTTTAAATTGATTTTCATTAAATTAAACAGCACAATTCAATATGGACCCCTCAACAGGTAAGGCCTCCTCCATTTCATTCCACATCCGTCTGTCCTTTGCTTTTACAGTCCAATGTTCGCCGGCTATTCCTACTATCTCATCAGCCCATCTTTCTTTTGGTCTACCTCTTTTTCTTTTGCCTGTTGGACCTCGCCAAGACGTTACTTTTTGCGCCCATTTGCCATTGTTCATGCGTGCAATATGACCTGCCCATTTCCACTTAAGTTTTTTTGAGTGTTCCAGAGCATCTATTAATTTTGTTGTTTTCCTTATGTCTGTA
The DNA here is from genome assembly GCA_947563465.1 of Archips xylosteana. NCBI lineage: Eukaryota > Metazoa > Arthropoda > Insecta > Lepidoptera > Tortricidae > Archips > Archips xylosteana. The sequence continues at coordinate 17,584,405 of OX387358.1, forward strand.
TTTCTTTTTTTATGTATTCTTCGTATATTTAAAACACTCCTTTCCATTGCTCTTTGGCATACTTGTATTTTGTTTTCAATTTTATTACTATATATCCATGTCTGGCAGCCATATGTAAGACAGGGTAATAAACATGAGTCTATAACTTTTTTCTTTAGTTTTATAGGTAGTTTTGATTTTAAAGTTTCTTTATTGCTCCAGAATTTATTCCAAGTAATGTTAACTCTCCTTTTAACCTCATCTTCGAGTCTTGTTGTAGAGAAAGATACTTGTTGTCCCAAGTAAACATAGCTCTGAACGTATTCCAATGCGTTGTTGTTGACCCTTTTTGGTAGACTTTGGTGGTTCGTCATGACTTTTGTCTTAGTAGAATTTAACTCTAGGCCAATCTTACTGCTTGCCTCATTTAGTTCGTTTATCATTTCCTGTAATTGTGATGCTGTTTCAGAAAAAAGCACAATGTCATCTGCAAATCTGAGGTTGCTGAGTAGATCCCCATCTATGTTAATTCCTTTTCTTTCCCAATTCAGGGTCTTCATTATACTCTGGAGCACAGCTATAAATATTCTCGGTGAGAGAGGGTCCCCTTGTCTGACGCCTCTACAAATGTTTATTTCAGGGCCTTGTCTCTCCAAGTTTACGCGACTTTTGCTTTTGCTATAGATGTCTTTTATGAGGTCTATGGCCTCTGATGGTACCTCACACTCATGTAGTGATTTCCACATACTATCATGGGATATAGAGTCAAAGGCTTTTGCATAGTCAATAAACGCCAGGTAGAGTGGTCTATTGCGCTCCATATATTTCTCGATTATCAAGTTTAAAGTATGGATGTGATCTGTTGTGGAGAAGTCTCTCCTGAAGCCAGCTTGTTCGGGGGGTTGAAATTTCTCTGTGAACATTGCCAAGCGATCTTCAAGACATGAAGCAAATAGTTTGTACATGTTAGGTTGTAAGCTTATTGGTCGGTAGTTTCCAATATTGGCGGGGTTTCTCATATACTTATTACTATGAAAATCGCTTTTATTTTGTTCTCGTGTCACATCACAGATCGCTTGACCCCCTCCCCCCTAAATGGTGACGTAATTTATGGACGGCCCCTAATCCTGTTTACTTTATACATCAGTTGCCAGTATCTAAATTTGTGTTAAAGAATATCTAGTTTTTTTTTATTTAAACTCTGGAGATAGAGGGATGACCTAGCTAAATGCTTTTCGCGCATGATGCTAGAACGAGACTTGGGGTGATAGTACTCTGAATACCTACTGAATGTCGGAAAATTTACTCAAAGGAAACATTACTTTCTTTATTTTTATTTAATTATAGTTCAATCAATACTATCGAAGATTCTGCCAATGTCGAGGATGAGAAAGCCACTATCGGTTGGCCGTTGTTTGGTGTGTGTGGTACAAACATTACTTTATTTTGCGCATCTTTGCGATGACAATTTTATCACACATTGTTATCGCAAAGGGCCTTGCCACATGATCACGATGCAGCGTCCTAAAATCCTATATTTTGGAGGATTATGCGACGCGGCACCGCACCGTCAAGACGACACAGCAACGTGTATCTGCACGGCGCGGCAACGTATATCTGCACGGTGCGGCAACGTGCCGCGCTCAGGCGCCGCGCCGTTTCACATTTACCACGCCGCGCGGTAGTCATGTGGCCTGACCCAAAGAGGAGTATGCTCTACACTTCATACTCTAAGAGCCCGTTGTTTGTTCAATAGTTAAACAAACTAATAGTTAAAATATATGGAATATATGGCAAACATAACAATAGTTATCGCATTTCAAAGGCAATTTGACTATTAGTATCTTTAACTACTGATCTTTTGAGGACTTGATACATTTTTTGGTAAAGTGTATACGGACCAAGGATAACCGTGAGACTTATTTAAATGATATAGACCTTTTCAATGGGGCATGTTATTTTGAGTTGTCCGGTGTCGCAAGATGCAGTACAAAGATATAAGTTCATCAAACATTCTTTTGCAGCCAGAGAATCTGGACGTAGCAGGAGCAGTGTTTGATGAATTTGGCCATTGAGTTTCCCAATGAGGCTGGCATAGTCACACAGGTGCACTTAAGCCTCGGAAAAAAAGAGAAAAAAAAAACTACTGATCAAACAACAAGCACTAAGACGTTTTTACCAACTGTTGCCAGATCCAACACATCGAGGAGCATTTCGAGCGGGGCGAGGACTGCGGCGCGGCCTCGCTGAGTGCGGCGGAGCGCGAGGCGCAGAGGAACCGAGAGGAGCACGAGTTTCAGATGTTACGGGTAAATATGACTGAGTAGATGAAGATTAGAGTTATGAACTGACAAATATTGCCTTTATACATGAAAGAAAGAAAGAGTAATGAAAGAAAGGGTTGTTTTAAGGGTTCCGTACCCAAAGGGTAAAAACGGGACCCTATTACTGAGGCTTGCTGTCCGTTCGTCTGTCCGTCCGTCCGTCTGTCACCAGGCTGTATCTCGTGAACCGTGATAGCTAGACAGTTGAAATTTTCACAGATGATGTATTTCGGATGCCGCTATAATAACAAATACTAAAAACCAGAATAAAATAAATATTTAACGGGGCTCCTATACAACAAACGTGATTTTTTTGCCGTTTTTATAGATAATGGTACAGAAACCCTCGTGCGAGAGTCCGACTCGCACTTGGCCGGTTTTTAACTGTGACTTAGAACTATCAGACTTGAAAACACGTTTAACATACAAAATCAGAGCCTCTATAATTGATATGTGTCGCCTGGGTGCTACTTAAATCATCTGTCACAGATATTAAGGCCTATTATTATTATTATAATTGATATTTAGAATAACTGATAGTTTACTGGTCCTATGCGAGGATTGAGAGCATAAACGAAATTTAATGAACATTTAGTTATTAATCTTTATTTAAACTTGTCATTTTGACACTGAAACTGAACTTAAAATTAAATAGCTGTCAATATCATCATTGCAATTTCGTGTGATTCCTTGACGTCAAAAACTTTTAAGTGAAAAAGTCTACTGTATGATGACAAACCTTTTCTCCATGATTGTACCATTACAGTGATTTTAATTAAATGGAATTTCATTGCTATCTTTAAAATCTTAGAAAAAAAAACAATGCATACTTTTTTCTTTGGGCAGTTCTTAAATTAATGAAAACTTTTAAAATTATATTGATGATACCATCCACAAGAAAGTAATTTATATTACAAATAAAGATGTTGTTTTCCCTTAAATACCCATTTAGATACTGATATTGACACTAACACTATGTAAAGTACGATTTTTTTGAGGTGTCCTGATCTCGTTAAGAGCCCACCTTTCGAACAAAGCCATTGTATTCTATTATGTCCTCAAGTGCACAATCCTCAGTTTAAAATAAACAGAAATATAAGATACACAGAGACACGCAGTAGAGAGTTCATTTTCAATGAAACTTTGTTAGCAGATAATATTTTTCAACATTGAATGCGACGTAGACATACAGCCAAAACAAATAAACAAACAAAGTTTCAATTAAAATGAACTCTCTACTGTAAATAATAAAGTCGTTATTTCAATGAGCTATTTTATCTTATATTTCTGTTTACTTTAAACTGAGGATTGTGCACTTGAGGACTTAATAGAATACAATGGCTTTGTTCGAAATGTGGGCTGCTAACGAGACCGGGACACCACAAAAAATTTGTACATATACGTCTGAGTTTTAGCAGATCTGTCCCAAACTAAAACAATAAACATCTTCCCCAGGCCCAATACGGAATGGAGGAAGACGAGGAAGGCTACACGAACCGTGCGAGCAACAGTCTGAAGCGCGCCGTGTACAGCGGGGCACTATCCGTAGCCGGATATTACGAGCGCAGCGTGGGGCTGCGACGCGCCTCGGCCTCCGGACTCGACACCGGGTCCTCGCGCACCAGCGGTGAGAGATGGTTCTCTTTTTCGCCGAAAATGTTTGCCAATTGATTAATTTCTAAACTATTTAATTTGCCAACTGTTTTTGTAAACTGAAAGTCCTTGAAGATTGTTACAGAACTAACCTAACCTAATTTATATGATTCTACAGAATAGTCCAGAAATAATTCCTGAATAGTTAACAGTTATTTAGCATTATTTAGAATTCTTCACAATTTACGCGTGGATTAAACTACGGAGTTTGATTTGGAGCTTTGGGCTTAAAACAACTAAATTTCATAATAAATGCCACTAAGCGTATTTGGTATTGTGAGAATTTGGTGTTTTGCGTGTATAAAAATAACATTGCGCGAAACGCCATTTGGCACATTGCGAATTCGGTACTATGCGTCGAAAGGTAAAGAGGACATAACATTAAGGGGCTGTTTCACCACCTTATTGTCAAACTACTGGTTACGTAACCAATGAATAAACTAAGTACTGCACAAATCTGTCGGCCAGTTTTTTTTCAGTTTCACCACTCCGGTCCTGTGCAAACTAAGTACCACTTAACTAATCGTCGGTTTAACAAAAAGTTGGAATAGCAACGTCCCATTTCACGACCACGGGTTCCTGTTCGCATATTTTCGTTCAAAGAGTCGCTCATTATTAAAGTAAAATAAATCGTAAACTATGTTATTTTTAAACACATCTATTTTTTTGCATAAACAAATGTGTAACATTATAATTAATCCAAAAACGGTATTTATTTACGATACTTTGGTTAACAATAACAAAGAAAAATAAAATCACGTAAAACGAATCGAAAAGTGGCGCCAAACCCTTTGACAGATTAACTTTTTTTTAATGGCGATGTACAAGTTCAGGTAGAACTAACGATTGAGCCACTAAAAAAAAGTCTGTAATTAAAAAATATTATGAAATTTTGGATTTATTTTTAAATACTAAAAGCGTGCCTATATTTTTTATTCAAATCTTGATATTTAAATTCTCGTTTGCAATTTAGCATGACTTCTTTCTTTAAAAAATAAAAAATACTTTGATTTATTTTTCTGAAACCGGCTGAAGGGCTCTCCAACCATGGCCACAAAAAAATAAACTAACTAATTAAAAAGATATGTGACGGATAAAAATGCTAATTGCCACCTGATCTGATGGTCAAATTAAGAAATAGTTTGTCCGTCACTTAGCGCTAATCAAGACTGGTGAAACAGAAATTTTTATTCCATGTGACAAATAAGGTTATGATCAAGCTAATCCGAACTTTAAAAAAAGTGGTGAAACAGCCCCTAACAGTCCATGAAAGTTTTGTCAATACATATAAGCGTATGGTGCGTCCACAGTTTCACATCGATAGCTCAGGTTTTGTGAATGTTTTTAATCTGCAGCAGTAGCTAGGTTTTTATTTATTATTTACTCGGAGAACCTCCTTGGTTTTGTACACGGAATATAGATTTCTTTGAGCAAAACCAAGTAATGTAGGAAGAATATTTACATCCTCGTACAAAACTGGAAATGTTATCAGTAATGTGCAAAGAAAAAATATTTCTTAATACATTACCCGGTTTTGTACTAAGAATATTTTTTCCTTGTATATTGCTGGTAATGTAACTCGGTTATGTACTAGTAACAAGAGGAAAAATCCCTTCGGACGAACTGGGAGTGGAGGGCCCAGACAGTGTCTGACCGCTCAGGAGGGGAGGGGTAGGGAGGGCACTTAATCTACCAACAGTGTCTGCCTCAGCCATTTGCTGGAAGACCGAGAGAGGAGCATGCATTCTCCCGTTGGGCACTGGGGGGTGCTTAGGTCGGTTTTTTATGTTTTTACTCATTGTTTTCTTCCTTGACCGACCGTCGCCCGTTTCTGTACATTAGATTTAAAGCTATTGGTTGGGTTGATGGGATTTCCTGTCATATGCATTTATTTATAACTACGGACTATGACCCTCTACTTGAGAGGCCATTGGTCAAACCACTAGGCCACCACGGCTTTGTGACGTTCTCTTATTGTTGGCAGGCATACTGGAGAGGATAGTGCAGCTAAACGCGCAGAGCCCTAGTATAGTCAAGACTTACCTCTGCAGCGCGGGGGACCACTACGCCAGTACTTACGGGGACCGCGGCTGGGGATGCGGCTACAGGTAACCGGCCAAGTACAGTCAACGCCATAAACAGACGTCGCAATTTAGTTCCCTTATCGATTACTAGGACATTCAATTTAGGCATCAATTGATGCTCCTATGAACGTCGAAGAATCTACCACCGGTTCGGAAAAACACTGTTGAGACGAATCCGGCCAAAAACTCAGCTTTTTACTGCATATCTATGATCCTAACTAAAGGAATGGTAACTGAGATAATGTCCCGGTCCAATTGAATTGAATATATAAATGTAATTTTGTCCTTATCCTGTGGGAACTTCCGAAAATCCTTAAATTAGTTTTTCGCTTTTATAATCACCTACTTGCAGGCCAAGTTTCAAGTCTAATAATTATAGTACAGAGATATGGCTACTTTGGAGCGAAAATATAAATCCTATTTATTTCCTAGCTCGTAGGAATTTTGAAAAATCCTTTCTTAGCGGATCCCTACGTCATAATATCTATTTGTGTGCCAAATTTCACCATAATCCGTTCAGTGGTTTGAGCTGTGCGTTGATAGGTCAGTCAGTAACTACTCCCCAAGGCCCTGAGTGCGCAAGTCCAACTCGTACAGTCAATGTCATGAATAAGTGATCACTTTTGTACCTTTTCACTTTAACCCTTAGTAAAGTAGAGGCAAAATAGCGACCATGCATTGACTTGGAAATTCAACCTTCTGCTTCTAGTAATTAGTCACAATATCCATTGTAATTATTGAAAATACTACTAGCTTTGTAAATATCCTTTGTCAGGTATGCATTCGATAGCTGCTTTTGATTCTGTGGTGTATGCTCCCCTCTTGATCGAGTTACCTTAAACGCAAGATGCCAATGAAGGCGTTTTACCTAAACATGGGATTTACCTGAAAAGCTGTTTGTCCTAAATGAGAAATGCCTATGAAGCAGCATGCCTGAAATGTGAAATTGACTAAGAAGCAGATTGCCTAAAGTCGATGCCTACAAAGCAAAATGCCTAAATTGTACAAAAATCAATATGTCTGTATGGTTATAACACGCGGCGGACACGACGTACAAATACGCGTTCTTGAATCTACATAAGCACGACGACGTCTGTACACGCGTACGCCTACATACATCGCGCGCGCACTCTTCTGGTTTCTGGCGGTTTCCGGCTATCTGCGCCTTGAGGGGTGGGGTAACTCGAATCGGTGCGGGGCGGAGCGTGTCCATTCTGTACGTTAGTACTATTATATATTCTGTGGTTATAGGTAAATGCGTACAAAGCTAATAACACCAAAGCTAGTCCCGTCCTCCCGCCACGCTATTTGGGGTTGAACCAAAAACTGGTGCCATCATTGTCCACTACATCGGGGCTCTCTAACTATGATACCTGTCTTCTTTTTTCTTCACATTTAAGAGGGTTTATACCTGCTGAGCTGGCAACGTTGCATTTTTGTTAGTTTTTCTCGATTATTCCATAAAAGTTGAATGAAAATTAAAAATGTTTTGAATACAAATTGTTCTAATATATAAGTAAATGTGTCTACTGCAATAATAATTCGTGATAGACTTTTATTATCTTTATAAACGAACAAATTATTACCTAACGGTTTTTAAAGAAAATAAAAGTCTTATCACGAATTATTATTGCAGTAGACACATTAACTTATATATTAGAATAATTTGTATTCAAAACATTTTTAATTTTCATTCAATTTTTATGGAATAATCGAGAAAAACTAACAAAAATGCAACGTTGCCAGCTCAGCAGGTATAAACCCTCTTAAGTGCTTGTAACTAATGTTTGTAACTAACTGACGACCGTCGCACTCCAGTAAAAATCGTAAAATATCCTCCGGGACGTATTTCATATAAAAATATTAGTCTCATTATTATTACTTTTCTATAGAGATTAGCAAATATACAGGGTGTTTGGTAGCTAAGTACAAAGCTTTAAGGGGGTGATAGCCGAGGTATTTTTGAACATTTTTAGCCATATATGTCTTAGCCGAAATTTGATATTTTTTTTTTAAATTTAAGACTTAGGAATTTTAGGAAAATACCCAGAATTTGATAGTCTCGAGTCAATATTGCCCCAATGAGCGTTAATTTAGAAACCAAATCTTTTATTTCGGATAGTTTAATGTGTATTGGACCAAATGAAATAATTTTTAAGTGTCTTTCTTGCCACAAAAACAAAATGGAGGCATTCGAAATTAATAAAAATGTCTTAGGTTGGAACAGAGTCATTTTTCTGTGCCATAAAAAAAAAATAAAAAAAAATCCTCGAAATGTTCAAACATTTTTAGAAACATGCCTGTTTATTGTTCTTTCTATTAAGGTATCAATCATTGACATTGCTTGCTAAATTTGAGATAAAAAGTAAAAACCAAACTCAGGGAGCACTCGCTAAGAATGCACTAGTCTTGAAATTTAACTAGTAAATAGCATGTGAAAAAGACAAGTCTGCGTCATTTTTCTGTGCCATATTTAAAATTTCCAAATTAACGCTCATTGGGGCAATATTGACTCGTGACTATCAAATTCTGGGTATTTTCCTAAAATTTCCAAGTCTTCAATTTAAAAAAAAAAAACAAATTTCGGCTAAGACATATATGGCTAAAAATGTTCAAAAATACCTTGGCTATCACCCCCTTAAAGCTTTGCACGTAGCTACCAAACACCCTGTATAATATATAATAATATTTGTGTGGTGCGGGCGGCAGGAATACGAGGCGAGCTCGCTACCCGCACCTCTCTCGGCCCCTTTGTCGTCATACCCCCCAGCCCCTGTCCAGCTAAGGCGAGGACGCATTTACATAGTCTAGCTATATTCGTCTTAATAACAATTATAGCAAATGATAGGATCGATAAATCTACATAAATTATAATAATTCTATTGGCGAACGGGCTGGGTTCCATATACTGCTTTGGGGGTAGGCTGCAATAGAGAGATCTCTCTCCAGGCAGATGTTATGCCTGGGGACCGAAGTCCAATGGATGAAAGTTGGAAGTTGTATTTATGCAGCCGAGTTGAGAAACTTCGATAGCGTGATGTAGGATTGTAGTAGTTAGTTCCTTATGTGATGACTAGATGGCGCTAGTAGTCGCTACATCAGCCCCCCTTTTAGGCCGGAGGTCGATACGAATTGCAGTGGAGTGCAGTCTGTGCGTCATGTGGGCGCTTGCAAGGGCCAGTCGCTCAGAGCCTCGTCGGCGAGCATTGTTGTTCCTCTGCTACTTGTGGATGCATGCCTGTTGCGTGATTGCTCGGAGCCTTGTTGGCGAGCGTTGGTTGATTGATTGGCAAGTGGAAGTAATGGGAGGAGGATTTGCGAACTGTAGACACCAGGCAGATAATAGATACCTACATGCTAATGGTGCACAGTGCGGTGAGTATGGTTTGCTGTGAGACTGCGTCATTGTCTTGTGTGTCTGAAGGTTGCGATTTTGTCCAATGTCGTGGGTCACCAATTTGGGGGTAGCTACAATAGAGAGATCTCTCTCCAGGCAGATGTTATGCCTGGGGACCGAAGTCCAATGGATGAAAGTTGGAAGTTGTATTTATGCAGCCGAGTTGAGAAACTTCGATAGCGTGATGTAGGATTGTAGTAGTTAGTTCCTTATGTGATGGCGCTAGTAGTCGCCGTTATAGTAGTAGTCGGCATAGTTCTAAAGTCTATCCTTTTCCCCCAGGAACATGCAAATGGTCCTCTCTTCCCTCGTGAAGCACCCCCAGTACAGCGCGCTTCTCAGCTGCGTGACGGAGCAGGACGAATGCGCGCCCTCCATCCCTCGCCTTCAGCTGCTGGTGGAAAGGGCCTGGCAAATGGGCTTTGACACACAGGTACACTACTAATAGGGATGTTGACACCACCAATCAACTGGCGTACTATTTATGAGCTGTCAAAACACAATTGGGGATGTCTATTTTTTTGCAATGTATAGTAAATCGAAAACCATTTCGAGATAAATGCTTTTTAACCGACTTCAAAAAAAGGAGGAGGTTCTCAATTCGGTTGTATGTTCTTTTTTTTTTTTTTTTTTTTTTTTTAACGTGTGTTACCTCAGAACTCCGTCATTTATGAACCGATTTGGAAAATTTTTTCGTTGTTTGAAAGCACATGCTTCAAGGTTGGTCCCGTTGTTACCAAAATCCAGTTCTGATGATGGGATCCATGAGGAATTGAAGAAACTCCTCAAAAATTCAAGAGAAACGTATAGCGATTTTAGTATTTTCGGTGACAAGTCGAGCATTTGCATTCAGAAAGTATCATGGAACTCTGTAATAAAACGACATAACCCTGTCGAGTTTTAAAAATAGAATTTTCAACATAAACTTATTTCGAAGTCAAACTGATGATTTTATCCTACGCATCTATTTTATACAGAAACAACTAAAAAGCAAAAAATAAAAAATTTTAAATAAAAAATAAAACCTCCTTCAAAAAACATCCAAAAATCTATAAAATAATAATTGGCTAAGTAAAGTTTTTTGAAGAGGTGCTAATTATATTTTTTTTCGACAGTGGTCGACTTCAACACTAAGAAACTGCAGGTGTTTTATTTTTATCTCCTTTTATTTATTGGAAATATTTTTTTAAGTGTTCGAGATGACATTTGTGAGATTTTACGGCTGACAAGCGGTTAGTGCTCAGTACTAAGAAGAAATAGAAAAAAAAACGAAGTCAACTGTCGCTTCTGTCAATGTCAAATGAAATATAACCGTTTGCGTTTCGTTTGCTTTGCGTTGCCCAAGAAGCAGTTCCAAAATAGTGATCGAAAGTATTCAATCGTGATCCAATTAACGTGCTTAGGTCGTGGAGAAATGCGGTAAAATTGAAAGTCCGGATTTTATGCGGAGGTCGATAAAAATAGTCCAAAAATCACACTGAGCACACCAAAACGCAAAGCAAACGAAACGCAAACGATTTGACATTGACAGAACTGACAGTTGACTTCGTTTTTTTTTCTATTTCTTCTTAGTACTGAGCACGAACCGCTTGTCAGCCGTAAAATCTCACAAATGTCATCACGAACACTTAAAAAAATATTTCCAGTAAACAACAGGAGATAAAAATAAAATAGCTGCAGTTTCTCGATCTCCAGAACGCCGATTGTCGAAAAAAAATATAATTAGCACCTCTTCAAAAAACTTTACTTAGCCAATTGAACCGAACCGACCACAATAAGCATGAAAATATCTTTCTTCTAATCTGTTTTTAGTCGGTGCCTCAGCACGAGCCAGCAGGAGTGTAGAAGCCCTATAGATAGTAGGTATGTAGGTAAGTTATTTAGTTAGTTAGTTATTACTAGGTCCACTCCTGCTGACTCGAGCTGAGGCACCGACTTCAAACAGATTAGAAGAAAGATATTTTCATGCTTATTGTGGTCGGTTCGGTTCAATTATTATTTTATAGATTTTTGGATGTTTTTTGAAGGAGGTTTTATTTTTTATTTAAAATTTTTTAACTCGTTTTCTGTAGTTATTTAATTTTAATATTATGTAATGAATTTATTACGTAACAAATAAGCGATGACCTTCATTTGACGTTGGTGTAAATTGCGTGACCGGTCTAAGTTGTACTTTATTCTGTGTGGTTAGAATGCTTTAAAATTTACGCGTGGATTGTACTACGGAGTTTGATTTCGACCCACTGCCTGACATGTAGCACTTTGACAGTGCCAGTAAAGTGACACTAGTTACAGTGTACCACTACGCAAAAAATAATTAAAGGGGTTGCCTTATCGTACGCATTTAGATAGATTTAGAAATTTGACAGTGTGGGAGCCCTCAATTATAATCTGACGTCATCAACCAAAATAGTTTAAATAATTAATTTTGAAAAAAGTAGTGAACTAAATGACAAAATATTGAAATTAGTTTCTTATAATTGACTTTTCTATACAAAAAAAAAATATAAAAACCACTGGTATTTTTTTTTAGACATTCCCATCCCAATTCTCCCATAGAGTTTGAATGGCAATAGCAACTCAATCAACTAACTATTTATTTTTCACGCCACTGCTCGGAAATGTGGCGAAAGATAGTCTGTTCTTGGTCCCCAAAACAATCAATAGTTGTACATTAAATGAGCAGGCCTTCTGTGAATTTAAACTGGACAACAATAACATTGTTGGCCTTTTCCATTGAGCAAGTCGGCCAATCACATCGGTCCGCTGATCACTGATTCGACCAATCAGTACAGACTTGTGTTGCATATGAAATTAAATTGGCCAATGAGAAGTCGTTTTATTTTTTAATAATATTCATCCCTTCACGGATAGGCAAAGAAATCAGATTCCATACAGCCAAATATGTCTGTTTTTAATTATCTGAAAGAAAATTAATTATAAGAATTGATTTTTATTTCCTTGCAGTAGTCGTGAAAAAGCACTGCTTTAAGCCTCGGCCGAAAGTGCAATAGTTGGACTCGTACTTTCGAGGCGTCCATCTATTGCTTACTTCTTAGCCTCTACAACAATGTACTATGTTTTAAAGCAACAAAAAATCTAATTTTGCAGTTAATCGAAAATTAATCTGGTTTTCAGGGCTAAAATAATGCGTTTTTTTACTGGACCTCACATTTTTTTTAAATTTTGGATCAGGGTTCAGAGCAATTGGGCTGCAAACTGCACAACACACGCAAATGGATCGGCGCCTGCGAGGTCGTCACAGTCCTTTCGTCGCTCAGGATACGGTCAGTGGAGTTTCTTGAATGTGGATCTCTTAAACGCTGAGTATAATACTCATAAGTTAAGCTTTTTTTTTGTAAACTTTTCCTTGCCCCCATATTGCCCGCTGGAGTGCGACGTTATCGTAAGGGACTCAGTAGATTCGAAAGAACGCTGATCTCGGAATTCCAGAACGCTCTCTGTCTGCGCGAGCGCTTAACCCTTTCACCGCTGCGCCTCGACAAAACGTAAACCTGCTTTGAATCTTATGTCATTGTGTCAAGATCACTTTGGCACTGTACTTTGTGACACCTATATGTGTTGTTGGCGTTGAAAGGGTTAATGTCCGACCACGTATTGGGGCCATTCTACTTTTAAGTAACCATTAATCTTTTGTGAAATATAAGGCATACCTGGTGATTTTTTTCAAGTGTAAATAACTTATATACAAACTGAAACGCCTAAATTTAATGTTTTAAAGCAATAAAACTTTAAATTCAAATAAATTTTGTGGAAAAAAATGGTAACTCAGCGGAAAATACATCAATGCATGTCCACTGCGTTACCTACTTTATAGATAATAATGATTACTTTTTATACGTAGTGATAATTTTAAATGTAAGCTTAATTATGTGCCTATTTAAATCTTAAATGATTTAAACCGAGCACTTTACCGTTTTTGTAAAAGAAATATTTGAAGAGCACAGTACAAAAAATTACTGGTCAACGAAAAGTAGAATGGCCCATTGGTCGATCCGGAATGGAAGACAATAAAAAGCGGCCTAATAATTTATGCTTCCCACGTAATTCGTCATTTAAACATAACTATAAATTAAAAATTTTAAATACGCCCAACGCAATTATGTCACTCGTATATTTGAACATTAAGTCAATGCCCATTATGTGTCTAAGATCCCTTCCGCAGCTAACAAAAGAGCTGATAACTTTGAAACGGCTTAACCGATTTTGATGAAACATATCTAAGAAGCATCGCCAAGAAACCTGCTTTCTATTAAAAAAACCGCATCCAATTAGGTTCACCCGTTTAAGAGCTATGATGCCACAGGCAGACACACACACACATAGCGGTCAAACTTATAACACCCCCCTCTTTTTGTGTCGGGGCCTAGTAGTTAGAGAACCTTGAGCTTGAGGTCCTGGGTTGGATTCCCGCGACAGAACAGATATTTGTATGAATAATACGAATGTTTGCTCTCGATTCCTGGGTCTTTAATATGTATCTAGTTCTAATTTCACATTTAACTGTAGTCATGTTTGGTGTCAGTTGCCAGCTGATCGACTTCCACAAGCCGACGGGCGCGGACGGCGGGCACCCTGCTCTCTTCGACTGGGTGCTCCGCTACTTCACAGATGACCCCGGCGGCTTCAAGGCGCCGCTATATCTGCAGCACCAAGGTAGGTACACGACTAACAACTATCATAGCGTCAATGTCAACTGTCAACCGTAGAAATCTTAGAGCGCGCGCAGACAGAGAGCGGTCTGGAGTTCTGAGTTCTTTCGAATGTACTGAGTCTCTTACGATAACGCACACAGCAGGCGACTGGAACTCTCGAGCGGTCAAAACACAGAACTCTGAACTCGGAACTCCAGACCGCTCTCTGTCTGCGCGCGCTCTTAAGAAATACACAATAGATATGCCAAAATAGGATGGCCTGTAATAGTGTTGCTGAACGATCGATAATTTTACTATCGATAGTTTTCATCTGAAAAAGCCATGCTATCGATCGCATCGATAACATCGAGAGTATTGATACTATCAATAGCACAGACCGCGGAAAATATCGGATGAGTGCAATATTTGCAAGCAAATAAAAGAATATATATATCGAAACTATTGACAATATCGATTGTTTTCGATTATCGACACTGTCGACAGTATCGATAGTATTGCCTTATTCTGAGTTTTCGATTCTATTGATAGTCCTGCAATCGGTCAGCTATCGATAGGCTATCGATTAGTCATCGATAGTCTACTACCGATCGGCAACACTAGCCTGTAAGGCTTAAAACTATTTTCCCCTGCGGCGCATAATGTAAGTAGGTATAATACGCAATATGTACAATACGTAAAATGTACATAACGCATACTATAAAACGAGCGGAAAGTAGGTATTAACGCAAATGTACAAATCGGAAAATTTGTACAGTCACCGGCACCAATATATGATGAAACAAGCCACTCAAAAATATGTGACGCAACTCTATTCGTATGGCCGTTAGAGCGTATCAGATGTTTTTGAGTGCCTTGTTTCATCATATGTTGGTGCCGGTGACTGTACTGCACGCAAATCGTACAATACACAAAATTTGTACATTTTGCTTTTGTTCTTTCCGCTTGTTTTAAAATATGTTGTGTACATTTTGCGCATTGTACATTATGCGTCGTCGGAGGGATGTGTTCTGTATCTTTTTTTTTCTTTCAAAATTTTAGGCCCCCAGTTAGTTTCCGGGATATAGCGCCATGGCGAATTCTCGCCTATATTCTTATGCTGGCACTTCACTTGGCGT
Organism: Archips xylosteana; assembly: GCA_947563465.1. Classification (NCBI taxonomy): domain Eukaryota; kingdom Metazoa; phylum Arthropoda; class Insecta; order Lepidoptera; family Tortricidae; genus Archips; species Archips xylosteana. The sequence continues at coordinate 17,599,633 of OX387358.1, forward strand.
ATTTGACGAAATAGTTGCGTGTGCGAGAGAGGAGCACTATGCCGATTCTAACGTGAAAGACGGAGATGGCAATAGCGCAACGCGAACACGCAACGCCAAGTGAAGTGCCACCATTAAATATCTTCAAAACCATTTGAGTATCTTAAAATTATACGAAATAAATGTATATTTAAGATGCTCATAACAAGCACTTTCATTTGATTAGTTACACAATATAGTTTGCTTTTTTAATTTTGTATTTTAGCCCCAAAGTGGTCCCCAATTGTGTTATACTTCTGTCTTTGGATTACCGATTTACATATGAATACCTACCAAATTTCATTTCAATCGGTTCATTAGTTTCGAAGCAAATCTGCTATAAGAGAAGGACAGACAGACACAAGTGCGACCCTATATTGTTCCGTTTTTTCCTTCTATGTTGTAAAAAAAAAACTAAAACTCATTTTTTTTTTTATGTTAGATAGGCCAGACAAACGAACTAGTGGGTCACCTGATGTTAAATGAACACCACTGTCCATAGACACCCGCAGCGCTTTACACGATGCCAGTGTGTTGTCGGCCCTAAAAGAGAGGGAATAGGGGAAGGGGGAGAGGGAGGGGGAGAGGGAAGGTATTGGGCCCCCGGCACTCTCACTGACCGTACGAAACGCAAGCAGGATTACTGCTGCTTCACGCCGGTGTTCTGTGAGAGGGTGGCACTGCCCCGGACGAGCCGGCCCATTCGTGATGCAGCGGCTAGCTACAACATGGCTCTACCACTACAACATGGCTCTACCACTACAAAATCACACATCAATCATTGTCACATTGTCTCGTGGGTGAAAATTGTCTTTGATGTTTTAAGTCTTACAACCAAATATTTCATACTAAATACATACTGAAACATAGATGCTGGGAATCGAACCTTGACATTCCGTGCCACGTGCTAAATCCCTACACCACCACTGGTCAGGAGTTAAGACACATTTTTTTTCCTATGCATCATACATTCCAGCCTGCTATCATCACCAGCGCCATCTATGTTCAGTTCTTCTATGTCTTACAACCACCATTGAACTTTAGGGTGGTAAAGGAATTTCTTGGACGACTAAACATCAAGATATTCTGAAAGCTATCTAAGTGAAGTAATTGTTGTTCAGGTCACTCGAGGACGATAATAGGCTACGAGAAACACAAGGACGGCAAGGCGACATTATTAGTGTTGGACCCTTCACACTCGCCCGCACAAGTAAGTTAGTCTATCAGTTTTTCAGCCACTAACTAAATTCAGGTCGTTCACTTTAACAAATGGGACATTCACGAAAAAAAAAATTGAGACGAGTAAAATTATAAAATTGTTTTTAATGTTTAATGTTTAAAACGAAGAAGAGTATTGAGTTATTATTTAACTCATTTTTTACACTTAATAAAATCATATTTTTACAAGCAAACCTTTGAGTGATCACTAGTATATAGAATAGACTAGCATCGATAATTGAGTATCGATATAGGAACTCCCTACTTGTCAAACAATTTTGCCCCGCGGATTCCTATGTCTGGTGATAGTGATAGGAGTAGATAATCATTAGTTTCTCAACATTCTCTGGGAGTAGCCTGTTTCGTTTATCACCTGACCTAAAATGCTGTATTAATTTTTTAATTAATGGGCCGTTTTTTTCTTCTATTGCACAACTATCGTTATCGATTAAAAACTGGTTCTAACACTAGCTTGATTGCGACAGTCTTATATTTTGCCGTGAAAATTCCGATCTCTGAATATTAGTATCTAATCATAATTTAGATGAGCAGATGGCCTAGTGGTTAGAGAACCTGTCTGCGAAGCTTGAGGTCCCGGGTTCGATTCCCGTGTCGGGGCAGATATTTGTATCTAAAATACGAATGTTTGTTCTCGTGTACTGGGTGTTTCATATGTATTTAAGTATGTATCTATGTATATAAGTATGTTTATCCGTTGACTAGCACCCATAACACAAGCTTTGCTTAGCTTACTTTGGGGCTAGGTCAGTTGTGTGTGAATTGTCCCGTGATATTTATTTATTTTTATTTATTAACTAGCTGTTGCCCGCGACTCCGTCCGCGGAGAATAGTATTGGTTTGTAGTACATGCTAAGAGGTCAATCGACGAATTAGACTCGGCTGGGCAGCGTTCGGGAAGCTCCGCAATATCTTGTCATCCGATATACCGCAGTGTCTCAAGTCAAAAGTCTTTGACCAGTGTGTGTTGCCAGTGATGACTTATGGCACTGAGACGTGGCCGCTAACGATGGGTCTTATAAGGAAGCTCAAGGTCACTCAGAGGGCGATGCAGAGGGCTATGCTTGGAGTTTCTCTGCGGGATCGCATTAGAAATGATGAAATCCGCGCGAGAACTAAAGTCACGGACATAGCTCGAAGAATCGCTAGACTTAAGTGGCAGTGGGCAGGGCACATCGCCCGTAGAACTGACGGCCGATTTAGCCGAAAGGTTCTCGAGTGGCGTCCGCGGACCGGAAGACGCGGTGTAGGTAGGCCTCCAACAAGATTGAGCGACGACCTGGTGAAGGTAGCGGGAACGCATTGGATGCGGATGGCACAGGGCCGATCTGTTTGGAGAGCCTTGGGGGAGGCCTATGTTCAGCAGTGGACGTCTTTCGGCTGAAATGATGATGATGATGATGACATGCTATGTATCAGAGATGGCGCTGTATGTGAAAAAAGATTTTCCCGCTTTTCTGTTGAAATTTTTCCTGAATTTTCTTTGCTATAAACCTCACGGAGCCCGAGACCTTTCCAACGAATGCAAAACCGTGGAAATCGGTTCGTGCGTTCTGGAGTTATAGCGTCAGGAAGGAAAACCCGACTTATTTTTATATAGTAGATTATTTAATTTCTGGGCTGGACATGTATGTCGAATGAACTCGGAACGTTGGGCCAAACTTGTCACGGAATGGATCCCTAGCGGTGGATATCGTAATAGAGGCAGACCAAAGCGGAGATGGAGGGACGACCTAGATGTTTATCACGTGGGATGGCAGGAGCTCGCGTTGAATAGGCAAGAATGGAGCAAGAGAGGAGAGGCCTTTGCCCAGCAGTGGGACACCAAAACAGGCTAATAAAAAAAAATTTTAGTATCGTAAGGTCTATTTGACGGTACACCCATACAACAAATGTCAAAGTTGCCAAACGGACCTGACGATACTAGCGCCAAATAGCCTCTCATAGAAAACCCTCATTGGTGTGAATTGTCCCGTGATATTTATTTATTTTTATTTATTATAGCTTTTGCCCGCGACTCCGTCCGCGTGGAATTAGTAATTTGGGCAGCTTATTTTTTTATCCAATTTGCTTTTTCATCAATTATGGCTCTCCTTAGTTCCTCGATATAAAAAAATTACCCCCGCAACCCCCCCCCCCTCACTGACCCCACACCGACCCCCCCCCCCCCCGCACACCCGCGTTCACATTCACCACCGTACCTACTCCCAAGTCACTACTTCTAAAAACTGTTCTATAAATTCTTAAAATAGACGTATCTTTCTTATTTGTGAACCGATTCAAATGAAACAAACACTAAATGTTAATCCAAGAAAATACCCACATATCAGTGAAAGCCGCATCCTTCTAGGTTAAGCCGTTTCTGAGATAAGCGCGCACAAACGCACAGACAAACAGACAATAATTCTAAAAATCATTGTTTTGGGTTCTATTGCGCTAGTAAATAGCCCTAGTGACAGTTTTTCTCAAATATCTTCAATGTACAGACACCGACTTGTTACAGATTTATTATATGTATAGATAGATAGATTTATTGAATCATGAATGTGGTGGTGTAGGTGCGGCAAGTGCTGTGCGGCAACACCTGCGCGTGCGTGACGGCGCTGCGGCTGCTGCGCCGCGGCGCGCCGGCGCTGCGCGCGCGCCAGTACCAGCTGCTGGCCGTCACCGGCGTCATGGCCTCGCAGCAGGAGTATGAGGTAGCCAGAGACACGCGCAAACAATCAATACTAGATTGTACGGTCAGCATCAAAGGGGTATGTATTACAATACCGAAGTACGAAAGACCGAATGTATTAAAACATCGAATGGGTCAAAAGACCGACACGATTTGTTTCTGAAACCGTTAACTTTTTAAGATTGTTATAAAACAAACCTAACCTAACCTAATGGGTTCTGAGTGATGCCGTTTTAATAAATTCTGAGAAGTTTACGGTTTCAGAAAAAAGCCGCGTCGGTCTTTTGACCCATTCGATGTTTTAATACATTCGGTCTTTCGCGTACTTCGGTATTGTAATACATACCCGCATCAAAGGTAGCTGGTCACTTTTGTACTTCGTCGTAATAACACAATATGGATGTTGACGCCATTAAAATATAATTCGAAGACCCGACTCCAGTAAAAAAACGCTTTATTTTAGCCCTGAAGACCAGACTAATTTTCGACTAACTGCAAAATTAGATTTTTGAGTTGAGTTGGCGAACAAGTGACGTTATAAGTTGCTATTGCCATTCAAAAAAAAGCTTTTAAAAATAGACGGTTTGTTTCACGTAATTGGGACTTAAACATGATCGCCATCAAATTCAGATCTAGAAAAAGTGGTTCCTAATCACCGATTAAAAATCATTGTTTATAATACAAAATTAAATTTTCGAACTACGTATCGTTCCGTTCTGTTGACGCTAATGTTATTAAACAGAAGAGTGAAAGAGATGGCACGATACAAACTTCGAATTTCAAACGTTTGCCGTCACATGATTGTACAATACGTTTACTTTTAGTTTACCACTGACAGATGGCTTGCCTTCATTTCATTTCCAACTTTAACACCATACAAATAAAGTAGCTATTACAAAATCTGCAAACGTGGGTAACAGTATTCTAAAATTGGCTTTATTTGTAGGTCGTTAAACTTGAATATGATATGAACGCAAACCATCTGTCAGTGGTAAACTTTATGTAATTTTACTGTATTTATTGTATTATTATTTTCCAGGCCAGTAAAGTGCTTCAATCGGTGCGCATTCCATAGGAGCGCGAGCGGCCCTGCCGGCCCCGCGACTCTGGACTCTATCCGCATCGCCGCAAGGCTCATTGTTCAGTGGCTTCCGCTCCGGTTTTATGATCACTCGTGGACACTATGAACAAGGTATTTTTTTTTACTACGGTCAACAGAAGTGTCGGTTTGCTTAATTTATTAAATAGGTAAATTAAATCAATTAATTAATGTTATTATTTGTTAGGCCTGGGGCCCGAATCGAAATCTTATTCGGTGAAAATACCATTTAAAAATATGAGTAGAGAAGTAGAAAATTACATCTCTATACTTCGTTTTTTTAGCAATAAATATAAATAAGGTCAACGCTTTTTTTTTTATGTTAGAAAGGCCAGACAAACGAACTAGTGGGTCACCTGATGTTAAATGATCACCACTGTCCATAGACACCTGCAGCGCTTTACGCGATGCCAGTGCGTTGTCGGCCCTTAAGGAGAGGGAATAGGGGAAGGGGGAGAGGGAAGGGGTGAGGTATTGGACCCCCGGCACTCTCACTGACCGTACGAAACGCAAGCAGGCTGCTGCTTCACGCCGGTTTTCTGTGAGAGGGTGGTACTGCTTTTACAAAATAAGTAAAAGCGTTTTTCAATAAAAATCACACGTCAAGACTCCATTGCTCAAAAAACGAAATATAATTTAGTTATTAATGACTGCAAAAAAATTACATTTGTTAAATACAATGTTCATAGTACGTCTGCGCCACGAATTTCGACATTTATTTTTCATACTACCTCATTAAAATTTAATTTGTCAATTATATTTGTTTCATGTCAATTCCAAGCAAATACCATTTCACTATATTTTCGTAATCAACGATATGTTAGTTTTAAAAAAGTCAGAAGGGTTAGAATTAAAAACTATATAGTACATAGCTTCGTGATATGCCTTGGACATTAAGATACTCTAGAGTTTTAACGAGTGATATAGTTATAATTATATTATGACCTGAGGAATAAATATTGCAGATGAAACATGTACGTATTTAAGTATTATTTTTTTATATAGCTATATTCATATTGTGCCATCACCAAGTCGGGAAAGACCCTTGTGCTTCTATTACGCTACGGGAATACGGTTAGAACAAGAATTGTTTTTTTTTTTTATAACATGCTTTTATTAGGTCGACCTGTATGTAACTATGTAATGGAAACTTTGAACATGATTTTGACCCACTTTCCGGTTTCCGATTGAGGTGAAATTTTGCATGTATGTGTAAATTGGATGACAATGCAATATTATGGTAACATGGAGCTGATCTGATGATGGAGCTGGATGGTGGCCATAGGAACTCTGTAATAAAATGACACAACCCCGTCGAGTTTGGGTTCGTTTGATTCGTCTTGACGAGCAGTTTGATCCCACATGGTAACCAGGGTCTGATGATGGAGCTGGAAGATGGCCAAAGGCACTCCACAATAAAACGACAACCCCGTCGAGTTTGGGCTCGTTTGATTCGTCTTGACGAGCACTTTGATCCCAGATGTTAGGTGGTTGGGGGGTTGGGGGGTGAGGGGGTGAAGATAGAAACAGAGAGTTACGTTTTTAAAACGCGTGAAATCCTTGTATTCTGTACGTTTCGCTGCAATATTTATTCTTAAAGAACACGACTGCAAAGCTTTGAAATCACTTCAAGATAATTATTTTGCACATTCACTAGCAACGCTAATTAGTTAAGGTAAACTTACGGTTGGTGGAACAAGACGGTGCTTGGGTTGCAGTTTAAGCAGTTCAGGTTTAAAACATCATCATCATCCAAGTACCCACTGCAGGGCACGGGGCTCCTCTCAGAATGAGGGGGCTTGGGCCATAGTCCCCACGCGGCCCAATGCAGATTGGGTGTGTGCACTCACAATGTTTTTCTTCACTGTTAAGATCATGGTCCGAGCTTAACAGTGAACAAAAACATTGTGAAAGTAGCCCGGGGTCGAATGCAGATCCGCTTGAACTTTATAAAGCATAATATTAAATTATTTTTATTTGTCTAATCTGCTATCGAACGATTTTAATACACGTGGAACTTTGTTAGAGTAAGCGTCATAATGTTTTTCTTTGTCAGGCAATACGATGTCATGTTGTAATTTTTTATGTAAAGGTTTCACAGTGGATAACGATTCAGTTGGTTGGATAGTACACTCAAATGGTTCTATAATATAATTTTGCTATTTGATATTATGTTATTTCTTATTTACTGCCATTAACGCAATTTTAATGAAATCATGATAGCGCTGATACTAGGGTAATATTTTGTGTGTATTTAAATCTGAACTGGCTTTAAATTGTTTGTATTATTTTTCCGATTTAAACCAAAGATTATGAATTTAACGCGTATGTAAAACCAACGGTTAATTTAAAAAGCAATTATTTTGTCGTGCTGTGATTATTCGTCTCTTTCGCCCTAAAAGTGTAAGAAAGAGACAGACACGTGAGAGATTGTGTTTATTGTTTTCGCCAATATTTTATGTATTTGTTGAACATTATTGAGGCTATCTTAAAACATACATTTACATACTTATGAATATTTAATTGTTTTTCATAGGTTTGTCTATTGTTCCTTGGATTCTGCACCGTCTAAAAGCCTTTTCTGGCTACTACTGGTCAGGTTTGTTTTGGAAATGTTTGTACTAGTGGTGAGTCCAGAATGGGGGGAGGGTAGATTTAAAGAGCTTTTGGAAGGACCATTCTGGATATGCTATTAACTTATCATAGAACGGTAAGGATGCTACCACTTGGGTTTGACTGATCAACGGATACCGTTCGATAAAGGATTGATCGACGGCCATCGATGCTACTGTTCGACGTAGAAATTGTCGATCGATGTCGACCAATACATTCTACCATCGATCGATCGATTGGTATAGTAGAAACTGTCGCTCTACGTTGAGCAATCCATTCTACCATCGATCGATCGATTTATATAGAAGAAACTGTCGATCTACGTCGAACAATTCATTCTACTATCGATCAGCGATCTAGCGATTGGTGTGGTAACATCCTCAAAGGACTTTTTTTGGTTGCAGAATCAAAGGAGTTACATTGTAGTTAATCATAATATCAATTCTAAATTGTCATTAATAATCTCGTTAATTGTGTCAATTAATAGTTCCTTGTTTTCTAGTTATATGTTATTATAAAGGCCTGTCTTAAATACTTATTGTCCGAAATATAACTGAAGAGTTAGTTTTGAGTCTTAAAGACAACGTTAAAGCTTATGAAAGCAAAGCAAGAAGGATATTTCAGAAAATAATAAAAAGAAATGAAAGCTAAAAAATATGAAATGCTTGAAACTCATCCTGTGAGGCTAGGCCAAGTTGCTGCTTTTTGCTACTTTTCTGTGTACATAAGTTTAAAAAACAGCCAAGTTGAGTCGGACCCGCACGCAAAGAGTTCCGTAGCACCGTATCGAGAATAACATGTTTCTTGTATGGAAAGTCAATTTAATTTTAAACTTTGTTATATTTATATTATTAGCTGTTATAGCAGCTGTATAATACAATATGAAAATTCAAAGTATCTACCTATTTATGTACTGGAAATAAGAAGACATAGCATGCAACTTGTGCTAGCCGTCATACTAATTCAATTAGAACCCATATCAAGAGATTGTGGCCCTAAATTGTTATCTGTTAAAAACCTTGGAGTTTAATAGTTGTCCTACACCCTTCTCAAACATCGTCTAACGCACATGGCAATTACATGTTAGAGCGAGCAGGGAATATTCCGAAAGAGAATGCTTAGTTGTTTTGATGACGTTTCTTCTATCAAAAAGTTACGCAGAATGCGTTTACGCTCCTCTCAAATCTAAAGAGTGCCACGTTTGCTTGGGATGTTTTTATTTCAGGAATAAATACTAATTTGGTGGGATAAGCGTAAAATTTAGATTAAAATTGGGTATCGCCACTAAATAAAAAAACATTTGATTCGAACCCGGAAAACCAGACAGATTTTCAATCAGCTGTAAAATTAGTTTTTTTTTATAAAATAGCCAATCGGGTTGCCTTACGAGCTACGTGACAGTTAAAGTGTTACTTTACAAAATCTACGTTTTGACAGGTCATAAAGTATTACAATAGATTAGTTGTGTCAATCAGTCTGTTGTGTTTACTTCTAAAGATGACTTCTTTAAATCACTCTAACATGTAATTTAGTCCTGAAGGGCTACTACGAAATTCGGAATTCGAAATTCGTATCTTGCTGTCCCTTTCACTCTCTCGTGAATGAAAGGGCACGATAAGAAGTTCGAAAATCGAATTTCATAGTGTAGACTGTGTTCTGAGGTATGGCGTATAGAGTTAAGGCCACTGCAAACCGAAGCGCGGCGCGTATTGGGCGCGTGGCCCGCCGGCGGTGTGTGTCAGCGTATATGATTCAGTGTTATACAACGCGATGGACGCGCTCCGTCGGCGCCCCGCGCTGCGGTCTGTGGTGGCCTTTAAGTTAAATTTGCGTGATGTAAAGTGTTAAAGACAATCGCCTATTTGTCAATTGACCAAATCGTTGTTTAATGGGTGTTGTTCAAATCGTTTCTAGTCTTAACGTTTATTATTAATCACGGGGGAGAAAAACCGTGTGAGAAGAAATGCTGTCTTAAAAAGTAAAGTTGTCAATTTACGAGTATGTTTATGAACAAGTCTGTCTGGTCATGAACGCACTATAAATATGATTAAGTGCAACTTTAAAAAATAATTTGGTGTTAAATTATTTTATTTTTTGCAGTGTATTTTTTTGAGTGAAAATTAATTATAACTACAGTCAAAACCGTTTATAACGACATTCAAGGGACAGCAATATTTTGTCGTTAAACGCGGTTGGTCATTGTAGCCAGTGTCACTTTGTTATATAAGATTGTGTTGGGTTTTTTTTCTTGGTCGTTACATCCAATATGTCGTAATTGGTGTCGCTATAAACGGTTTTAATTTTATATTTAAATAGAATAAATCTGTTTTTTTTTCGATTTCCTAAGTGTATTTTCTCCCCCTTATCGAGATCTATTGTAAATCGTGACTTATCATTACTTATGAATTGCTTTCGAACGAAGGGATCAACGGCGGCGCTCGCTTTGTTGACTAGTGTCATTAATCGCTGTAAAATATATTCAACTGGCAACTTTGTTACTGAACTGTCAAACTGTGTGGCTACAGAAGAAAAACATCATAAATTATTTTAAAAAAGGTGTTTTAAAATGCGACCGGAGTATTTCAACAGATAGTTGGTTTAGTTTGACTGGACACTCCCGGGGGGCTACTATGAAGTTCGTATCGTCCCAACCCTTACAGTCTCCCGTTCAATACTATAAAGGCCACCACAAGCCGGAAGCGCGGGGTGCCGACGGAGCGTGCCCAGTGCGGTCAGTAACACTGAATCATATACGCTGTGCTCCACTGCCGGTGTGAGTCACTGTATATATGGTTCAGTGTTATTGACCGCGCTGGGCACGCTCCGTTGGAGTCCGCGCTTCGGTTTGTGGTAGCCTTTAGCGTAAACGGAAGGGCACTATACGAAGTTCGAAAATCGAATTTCGTACAAGGCCTGGAAAGAATTTTCATTGGAATCTGATTGCCCTACAAATTAATTAATTATTATGTTTTACTTTAAACATCGTTCAATGTATGTAAACATTTGTCAACCAAAATTAAAAAAAAAAAACCTGAAGAATGTTTTACAGGGTGTTGAATAGTCTGGATTAATTTAAAAACGCCTTGTATTAAAAGAAAGTTTTGACTTTACTGAGTGGTTCCCCAAACAAACGTAATATGTCATTTAAATACTAAATCACTGCGTTTTTCGAGCAATAGATAAATTCAACTGAAATTGACTTGTAGAAGTCCCTACAAACTAGGTACTTGTAGTGTATGAATTGAATAGAACCCACCCAGGGTGGGCTACTCGAAAAATCTAAAATCGAAGTTCGTATCGTGCTATCTCACTCACTCTCGTATTAAATACTATTAGCGTGAGAGGATAACAGCAAGATACGAAGTTCGAATTTTGAATTTGAAGGCTTCCTGTTATATTTGGAATGAAAACCAAGAGCATATACTTGATACTTAATTTTTTTCTGTAGCCACACCGTGTTTTAAAACTCAGTCCCTCGAAAATCTTTCTCGACGCTTCAAGCGAGTAATTCACGTTTCTTAGTAATAAAGTTTATTAATTATGAATTTTATAAGAAAAGTTTATCCGCTAACATCTTCTTGTTTACAATTTTGATGTACACTCCGAGTTTAGCTTAATTCAGTTCATACTGGGTTTCTGTGACATTAAATAAATAAATGCACAAATGTGAAAATATCATTGTAATTTTGTAAATTTTCACATTCGTGCGCTTACTATAAGTGTTGCCGCAGAAGATCGTAGGTAGAAAATAAAAACTTTAATTCACAAAACGTAATTCACAGTTTTAGAAAAAGTCACCTGCTGTAGATGTATATCTGTCAGTGCATAATTGTCAAACCCGTTATTTTATAAAGGCCACTACAAACCGGGAGCGCGGGGCGCCGACGGAGCGTGCCCAGCGCGCTCTATAACACTGAATCAAACACGATTCAGTGTTACAGAGCTCGCTGGGCTCGCTCCCGTTTTGTGGTGGCCTTAATTGGTCTGACAGTGAGATTATACTAACGTAATCTATAGATGCGACAATTTGGCGACCGATAGCCAAGTGGTTAGAAAATCCGACTACGAAGGTTAAGGTCCCGGGGTCGACCCCCGTCGGGGCGGGTATGTATTACAATACCGAAGTACGAAAGACCGAATGTATTAAAACATCGAATGGGTCAAAAGACCGACACGATTTATTTCTGAAACCATTAACTTTTTAAGATTGTTATAAAACAAACCTAACCTAACCTAATGGGTTCTGTATGATGCCGTTTTAATAATTTCTGAGAAGTTTACGGTTTCAGAAAAAAATCGTGTCGGTCTTTTGACCCATTCGATGTTTTAATACATTCGGTCTTTCGTACTTTGGTATTGTAATACATACCCGTCGGGGCAATTTTTTTTGTGAAAAAATACGAATGTTTGTGCTCATTATTTAAGTTGTATTTATTTCAATAAGACAAGTATTTATGTTTATTCGATATCTAGTACCCATAGTACAAGCTTTGCATAGTTTGGGAGTAGGTCAATTGGTGTCAGTAGTCCCATGATTTATTTAGTTTATAATCTAGCTATGTAAAGAAAGAAATGTCCATTCGGCAATAAAAAATAAGCTGGTAGGTAGATTATAAACTAACGACGTTTACAATTATACAGTGACAGATCCCTTAAAACCATAGTACAATTTTCTCAGTTCTGTCTTTTAGTGGTCGGTAAACTGTCTAGTCTCTAGCGCAAAACCAAAGACAATAGAGGATTTTTTTTGTCATAGAAACCTAGAATAACTATTATATTTAGAAGAAGAGGGCTTAGTACAAAACGCTATATTTAAGGATCGAATTCAGTGCTGTTGGTATTTATTTAGTATGTAACTAGATAATCATAGTTAGGTGCGCTACCTGTGAAACTGCTCAGCTACGCCATGTTGAACCCAGTTGCGGTTGTCGTAAAGCACAATGTTGCTCAATGCCTAGACGTAGGACCGTAGAATGTTCAAATAGAAATGATATAGATGAGCTCAAAATAAAAAGTAGAAAAATATTGTCGGACTCTATTAGAATCATTATCATAGTATTGAAGCGTCTGTGAGTCAAACAAAAACAGGGGTTGTATTATCTAAATAAACCTCGTCCATGGTTTAAGCGCTGTGAGGCATAGGTAAGCGTTTTTAAAATAACTAAAAAGAAATTTGTAAAATTGTGAAAACTGGTAGAAAACATTATAGTTCTACTTAATCATGTCAACATGATGTGTTGTTTTGGAACAATGCACAGACTTATTATTTTGAATAACATTTTGGAGTGATTTGATTTCATAAGTCGATACCATGATACTTCGGTTCCAAGAAAGAAAGATAATAAAAATGGAGTCAATTTAAAACCGTCACCATTACAACTGCAACTTCTGTACCGTAACTGAACAGTTTTCCCGGCCCAGCGTATATAAAATTATATTAGTATTAAAAATGCACTCATTCATGTGATATTTATTGAAAAAATGCGACAACGTTTCAGTTTTGTTAGCGTGACAACGGCCGAGTCGATGTCCGTTTGCAATGGCGTATTTTGTTTTATCACTACGGTATAATAGTAATCTTTGTGATGGGAAACCGTGGCTACATGTAAACTAAAATGCCAACTCTTAAAACAAGAAAGAAAACAGTTCTATATTACTCATTAGGTGTTTTAGCTTTTATTTACTATACTCCATTAAAGTTAACGAGATATTACTAAGATAAAACCCCCGTACGTAATTGGTTAGAGACGGATACGCCGCTTTACTAGGTGCCAGATAACGCTGCCTAAAAGATCATTACTCCTCAAGTATTATGTTATCTCAAGTTTAAAAAAGACTGTCGCTAAATGTATAAAAATTATCGCTAAATCAACTTTACGCGGTTATCGTGGTACAGGGTTGAGTTCACTTGCGGTCTTTGCAGAAATTGTTAACATTTTCTCACTATTACACAGATTACGCAGCGTTATCTGGCACCTAGTATAACCGTCGAACCCACGTCGAACCAATCATGTGTGACTGTGTTCTATCATAAGTTTATAACGTACCTACTATGAGAAGTACAATTTTTTTCAATAAAATAAGGATTTTAAATATGTTAAAATAATTTAAAAAATCACAAAACTGAATTCTTTCGGTTTGAAGCACTCTGTATGTTATAAAAATTAGGACTTACCGAACGTTTCTGTCACAAAGATTCCTATATATTACATTTACTGATAGAAAACCTGTGATAACACGAGTGTTACTGTCACTTATATTGTTTACAGAATCATTAGTGGTTGCTCCAGCAAATGCTATTGAAATGAGTAAGAGCAGGACGCTGAAACAAATCGATTCCCAGCGGATTGGCTAATTTTTTTATGTGACAAGTATGGCAAAGGTTTTGTACACTAACTGCCAGGTGTTGCGCCAGGAGAAATCTCTAATTCGCCTTTGTAATCTCCGGTTTGCCTGTCGAAAATGATTTCTCCACGCCATTGTAAAGTATTACTTTTTGTACATGCTTTATCGCATTAACATAATTAGTCAATCACGCGCAACGTATGAGCGTGGATGTAAAGCGATATAAAAGTACAAATCTGAACTACTAGGTCAACATGAAAAAAACACACATACTTTACATTTTTTTTCTTAGATATTAGTTACTGTTATAATGGGATATAATAAACTAGGTTGAGTTTTATAAAACGTGTTATATTCTCACCTCCATCCATTACAAAAGCCACAGAGCAAACAGGGCGGAAACACAAAATGTCATAGCATAGATAATTACACTTCTTGAGATGCGTTCACAAACTATCTTACAACATCTCTCTCCTTTTAATTTGAGTATGAAAATAATTAATTAACAATATTATAATACAAAACATCTCAAAGTTAAACTACAGGTTTAATAAGGAACAAATAATTTCTTAGTGACATATAACTAAACATCAAATTATCTAGTCATATTTAGTTTTTTAAAAATTAGTATCATAATCATCTAAGTATTTAGGTTTCCTAATAGGCCTTCGAGGTAATGTAGCATTGTTGTCCTGTAACTGAGTCACCTCTTCATCAATTACAGAACTACTCTCATCTGAACAGCTTTCATCATCGCTTATAATAATTTGTTTGTCCACTACATTACTTAGAGGGCCTGATTGGGTACTATTACTACACGAGTCATTGTGCTGCACTGGTGAAGTTTGACCTGGTGATTTTATCAAGTGCCACCGATTTCTTCTGAACTTGCCCCTTTCTGTGACCACAATATATGAACGGGGCTCATCACACTTCTTTTCAATGGTACCATAGATCTTTAAGTCAACAATCCATACTCTTTCATTTTGTTTTAACTCATCCAATTTAGTTATTTTATGCCTTTTATTGTAATAGTATGCATCCTGATGTTTCTTTTTCATTTTACAGTCTTTAATATTACTTTCAAATTGCACAGTTTTATTGAGTTTACTAGCTACTATTGGTAGATTATCCCTTAATTTCCGATTGAACATCATTTCTGCAGGGCTATATCCTGTCTCTGTTGGAGTATTCCTATAAATCAAAAGGGCCATGTGAATGTCTTCATTCTTAGACAATAGAGACTTAGAGATTTTTACCCCTGATTCTGCCATCCCGTTACTTTGGGAAAAATAAGGACTGCTGGTTACTGTTTTGAATCCATACTCATCCGCAAAGGATTTAAATTTAGATTTAAACTGAGTTCCACAATCTGACCGTACTACTTCTGGGATTCCATACCGAGAAAATACATTTTTACAAGCTATGATCACAGAATCTTCAGTCAAGTTTGTTAATTTAAATATTTCTAGGTATCTTGAGTAGTAATCTATCATTACTATGTACCAATAACTATCATATTTGAATAAATCTATACCAATTTTCTGCCATGGTCTATCTGGGACAGGTTCAATGATCATTTCTTGTTTGTGATTTTTGTATAATTCTATGCATTTAGGACATGACTTTACTTTAGTTTCTATCTGCTTAGACAACCCTAACCACCAAACTGCCTGTTTTGCTCTATTTCTGCATCTTGATATTCCTAAATGCCCTTCATGAATTTTATTTAATATAATTTTTTGCATGGTCTCTGGTATTACTATTCTAGAATTATACAAAAGGAGATCTGCTTCAATTGAAAAATTATTCTTATATTGAAAATATTTGTTTAAGTTTCCTAATTGATTTTTTGATGGCCAACCATTTATTGTAAATTCTTTAAGTTTATTACATGTGTTACATTTTTTTTTGTTCATCTAGGATGTTTTTTAAAGTTTCATCTTGCAACCCTTCGCTGACAAACATATTTATGTCCAGATCCTCCTCATCAGACTGATCCTCCTGCTCTGACAAAGGCTGGCGCGACAACATATCCGCCACAGCTTGATCTTTGCCAGGAATATAACATACATCATAGTCATACCTAGACAGTTTTAATCTGAATCTCAAAAGTCGAGGACTTAGATCGTCGAATGGTTTGGTGTGTAAGATTTGTAAAAGGGGTTTATGGTCTGTTTCCAATTGTATCTTGATGCCTACTACATAGTCTCTAAATTTTTCCACTGCCCAAACTAAAGCTAAACATTCTTTTTCAATTTGAGCGTAATGTTTCTCTGTATCAGTCAATGTTCTACTTGCATACATCACTACCACTCTTTTACCAACTTTATCCTGTTGCATGAGAACGGCCCCTAACCCAAATGAACTGCTATCAGCTGACACTATAATCTTCTTTTCTGGATCATAGTGTGCCAGTGTGGGTGCTTTCAGCAATTTGTCCTTTATCTCATTGAAAGCTTTTTCTTGCAAAATCCCCCAGACATACATATTACTATCTTTTAACAGACTATGTAGTGGCTCCAAGATGTGAGATTTGTTAGGTATGAATCTCCCCACAAAATTAACCATACCTAAAAATCGGAGTAGCTCCTTCTTGTTACTAGGAGGTTTTAGATCAGTTATTGCCCTAATACGTGCTGGGTCTATTCTAATGCCTTCCTTGCTAACTATATGCCCTAGGTAGCATATTTCAGTAACACCAAATACACATTTGTTTCTATTAATAGTTATGCCCTCCTTATTTAATCTTTTTAATACTTCCCTTAATACTCTGTCATGTTCAGTTTTACTAGCTTCATATATTAATATATCATCCATATGAATAGCTATTTCCAAGTCTTTAAATAAATTAGTAAATTTCATACTAAAATATTCCGGGGCACAATTCAACCCAAAAGGCAACCTATTATAGATGTACCTACCAAATGGTGTAATAATAGTGGTCAATTTTTTAGATGAATCATCTAATTTAATTTGATGGAACCCAGAAGTAGCATCTATTTTTGAAAAATATTTTGCACCCTTTAGTTTAGCCAGGGTGTTTTCCACCTTGGGAATAGGATATACAGGACGCAAAATATTTTTGTTGACATGAGTATAGTCACCACATATACGTACTTTATTGTTTTTAAATACCACCACAATGGGCGAGACAAAGTCTGTTGGCTCCTCTATTGGACTAATTATACCGAGTTGCTCTAATTTGTCTAGCTCTTCCTTTACTTTTGGTAACAAAGGAATTGACACATTTCGAGGAGTGGTTTGTATGTATGACTGTGGATTATCTATCAATTTTATCTTAAACTCTTCACGAAATACACCCAGCTCATTAAAAATGTTAGGAAATTCTTTTTCCACTAAAACTCCTATGTCACATTCTTCTGAAGCTGTGATAGCACAGATGCTTACTATTTTCATTTTTTCAATAGCGGATCTGCCTAATATAGCAGTCTTTAGTCCATATATAACAAAGACTTTTCCTTCATAAATTCTATCTTTATAAGTTAACTTCAGATCTATGGTACCAATTACCTTAAGTTGTACTCCATCAGGGCCTTTTATTACATTGTCACACTTCACCAGCGGCAGCCTGAATGAATGCGCCCAGTTACTAGGCACCGCAGTTACATCTGCTCCTGTATCTATTAAAAATTTAACATTATCAATAAAACCTGCCTGAGAAACATTTACATTAATTAAATAGTTTTGCTGAGGTTCACCAATACTACTGACCTTATACTCAGTCTCGTTTTTTACTTCTTCTATTTTTCTTACAGATTTGGCCCGACATAATTTGGCAAAGTGGCCTACTCGCTGACAGTTGTGACATGTTGCTTTAGAAGCTGGGCACAAGCTCCTTTGATGTCTCTCCAGTCCGCAAAACCAGCATTTCTCACTTGTTTTTGTCTTGTTTTGTTTTATTCTATTCAGCCTTAAATCTTCCTTTCCTTCCAGCAACTCTTTTCCTTCTTCCTGCATCTCTGCCTGCCGACACAGCAGTGTTGCTTCTTCCAGATTGAGATCATTTTTTAACATCATCCTTTCCCCTGCCTTTCTGTCCCTGACGCCAATAACAAGCCGGTCCCTTATCAGGTCGTCTTTAAGAGGTCCAAATTCGCAATTTACAGCGAGTTTGTGCAGCTGCGTAATGAAATCGTCGACTTTTTCTCCTTCTTTTTGCACGCAACTGTTAAATTTAAATCTCTCGAAAATCACATTTCTTTTTGGCGCGAAGAAATTATCGAACTCATTTATTAAGGAGTTGAAGTCTTTTTTGTTACAAAACTGTATAAGTATGTCTTCAGCTTTATCACCCATACAATATAACAAACAGTCTATCTTGTCTTTCTCTGAATATCTGTCCGCTCCCGACAAGCTCATGTACCGGGTGAATCTTGCCTTATATTTCGGCCATTCTTCCGGCACGAAACTGAATGATCCTGGTGCTGCTATTTTCACTGTATGTGTATTCACTTTATGTTCCGGACTCTCCGGTTTGGCCGAAGCTGATCCGCCTGCATGGGCGCGGTCACTCGACTGATCTTCATTTCTATCGGGCATCTTGTTTCCTCCAATTTTGATGTTTATGTACTGACTAAACTGAATCTGATTATTTTTACCGCTGCCACCATGTTATAATGGGATATAATAAACTAGGTTGAGTTTTATAAAACGTGTTATATTCTCACCTCCATCCATTACAAAAGCCACAGAGCAAACAGGGCGGAAACACAAAATGTCATAGCATAGATAATTACACTTCTTGAGATGCGTTCACAAACTATCTTACAACAGTTACCGTAATAATGTTATTTTGGCTATTTAACTGTCATTTCTTTAGTCATTGTTGGAGTGACCCTTGGATTTGGATCACCTTGCCTTGTAGACGGTAGCAGAAGCAGCGCTTCATAGGGACAGCTAGGCTGTGCTACTTGTAATGTTTCTTCAATAAACTATTGTAAGTTACCTACAAGGTATTTTCATTTACATAACCCTAAATAGGATAAAGGTTTCTTTCCAGAACTAAGAGAAATAGGAATGTCATCGTTTGTATTTCTTTCGAGAAATTATGACTAAAAATTATGGTAAAAGAAAAAAAAAGTATGAAATTATGGTACTCACCAGTTTGTAATCCTTTTTGAACCATTGAGCAATTGGCATTGATCACTTTTTTACAATGTGGTCTAATTCCAAAACCATTTCGAGAAATAGGTTTATTAAATCATTTTATAACATTGTAGTAAAAAAATATTAAATGATCGTGTGTATTTTTGCAAAATAATGTTTGACCTTTGTTTGACCTTTCTGTGGGCATTAACTTTGAAATTTTTTTTTTTATTTTTTTTATGTTAGATAGGCCAGACAAACGAACTAGTGGGTCACCTGATGTTAAATGAACACCACTGTCCATAGACACCCGCAGCGCTTTATTCGATGCCAGTGCGTTGTCGGCCCTAAAGGAGAGGAAATAGGGGAAGGGGGAGAGGGAGGGGGAGAGGGAATGGGTGAGGTATTGGGCCCCCGGCACTCTCACTGACCGTACGAAACGCAAGCAGGATTACTGCTGCTTCACGCCGGTGTTCTGTGAGAGGGTGGTACTGCCCCGGACGAGCCGGCCCATTCGTGATGCAGCGGCTAGCTACAACATGGCTCTACCACTACAAAACTTTCAACAATTCTTTGCAACAAGAAAAAAAAAGCCGTCCGTCTAGTTTCTCTATACTATTCTCTGTCACTTCGACGTAGTTATCATCTGTCAGTTTAAGGATACTATATTGAAAACTTGTGATTATTATGTGCTGGGAAAAGCCTTTGTGGCTTTTTAGCCATATACACGCAGAGCGTGACATATCTATGATCCTCTTATTAGTAGTTCTGGCTCAGGCTCGTTCGGTCCGTTTCCTAACATGTCTGCTTCCTAAAGTGGCCTTTTTCCCACATTGACCGTTTCCTATACAAAAATACAATTGAAAATGTCTGTTTCCTAAAATGTCTGCTTCTCAAAATAACCTTCTTCCCACATTGTCGCGGCTCAGGCTCGTTCGGTCCGTTTTCTAAAATTGTCTTCTTCCCACTCTGCCGTGTCATGACAAAACACTGTAACTCGAATTACAGTGTTTTGTGCTAACACAGTTAAATTGACTATTCGGACCCTAATCTATATATGCATAGTAGTGTAGAATTGGGGGTTCTGGCTCAATTTTATTTGCGGTTGTAAAAATGTTTGTGGTAAATGAAATGTATGGGCATAGTATGGAAGCGGATGTAAGATAACGAATTACCAACAGCAAAAAGAATACCATAAGCGTAAAATAATATATTTTAGGTATTGAAGTGGCTTGGGAGTCGGCGGCGACGGCGCCTCGGGCGGCGGTGTTGGGTGTTATAGTTGGTGGTGGTGGTGGTGGTGGTGTGTGTATAAGAGTTGACGGCGACTACGTCCGCGCCGATGGCGTATTGTTGTTGTTGAGTTTAACAGTTGGTGGGCGATGACGGCGGGCCGGGCGGGCCGCCAGCGGGTCGGGGTCGGGCCGGTAGGTGATGTCGATGGCTGCTGCGGCGGCGGTAGGTAATATATTGCTGGGTGAATGCAGTTATGGGAATGGATATTGTGTGAGGTTTGTATGGGGATATGATTTTATTAACTGTAAAATATAACTTTGTTTTGCCGCGCGCGTTATCAGCGCATCAAGTTCGATAGATGGTAGCACCTGCTTATGTTCTGGCTCACTTTTATTTGCAGTTGGTAAAATGTTTTGTGGTTATTGAAATGTATGGGAATAGTATGGGAGCGGATGTGTGATAACGTTTTACCAACGGCAAAAAGCGCAAAACTTTGTAAAATTTCGGGCCGGTAGGTGATGTCGATGGCTGCTGCGGCGGCGGCGGCGGTAGCCCGAGTTGAAGGGAAATAGGTCGCTACTAAGTACTTCAGTAGCGTTGATTAATGTTTATTGTGTGGTGGAGCTCAAGATAGTATGGTTAGTATGAAGAGTTGGTGTGCGCGAAGTAGTGTGATTGGTCGAATGAGCTCTGACGTCACGCTCAACTAGCCGCGAAGCAGTGTGATTGGTTGAATGGGCTCTGACGTCACGCTCAACTAGCGTTGTGGTTGGCAGCGAGGCGCTCGGTGTTGCATCATTTTGTAGGGAGGGTTCAACTTATAGCGGTGCTGGGTGAATGCAGTTATGGGAATGGATATTGTGTGAGGTTTGTATGGGGATATGATTTTATTAACTGTAAAATATAACTTTGTTTTGCCGCGCGCGTTATCAGCGCATCATGATGCAGGGAGTTCGATAGATGGCAGCACCTGCTTATGTTCTGGCTCACTTTTATTTGCAGTTGGTAAAATGTTTTGTGGTTATTGAAATGTATGGGAATAGTATGGGAGCGGATGTGTGATAACGTTTTACCAACGGCAAAAAGCGCAAAACTTTGTAAAATTTCTCGAACATAGAGTTATCAAGATTATAGTTATAAAAATAGCAATAAGTAATTAAAAGTACCTAATATCAATTTAATAAAATTTTAATTTCAAAGTACTAAATTACTATGAGGGTGTTGACGGTGGTGGTGATAGCGACAAGTTGCTAGTGGGGATAGGTTTAATAAAAAATCTGATATCTTTTTCTTTATTGTATATCCCAGGTATTATTATTAATTTTATAACGGTGTGGTATGAATCATTGAAATATTATATTTTCCCGATTCCCATCCTCAGTACGATGATAAAACTACTGATTCTTCCTTTCCTCCACTTCACTAGGTAGGACTTGAGTTCATTAAGTTATAAAGCTGAAACCCTCACCTCATCGCAGTGTCTTATTCAGAATTGCTTCATATAAACGAGCAAAGGAACATTTCCCTCCTACAGACTAGCTAACCAATTCAATACTAAGTCAGTCAAGTAGAAAAAGCCGGCGGACAAAAGAGATGCCATCAGTATTATATGTAGAGAGTTGCTGCGCCGACTTCTACGATTGGTGAGCTACAGTTCTTTAAGACTTCTCGAGGTATTAACACCTATTTCAGCACACTCTATTTCAATAAAAAATAAGTTAAAATGTTTGCTTGTGAATATTGCAACACGGTTTTCACGAGGGAGGACAATCTGAAGCGTCACTTGGGCTATTGTAAGATGGTGGGTCAACAGAAGTTTAAGGTTAAATGCCCTAGCTGCAACAAAATGTTTTCGCGATCAGATACCCTCGCACGCCATACATGCGCACGTAAGCGCAGTTGTGAGGGTGATGGTGGACCGTCTAGCAAGAAAGTGAGGTGCGATGTATGCGAGGTAGACGTGAAATCACTGCTTCAGAAGCATTTTGTAATTACGCTTATTGGTTTTGTAACGTCACGAAGCGTTGCGATTGGCTACTCTTTTTTGAGCTAGAACCTTCCCTCGTAGATTCGCTAATAAATATTATTTTTAAGAATCTATATCTACCTGATGATGTACCGTGTAATATATGCTTCAATGACTTATATCAATAAAAACATGTATGATTTTATATGAATTGTTTTATTTCCTATAGCAGCAGCAATAGTAATAGTGTTAGGATAAAAGGAAAAAAGAAACCAAAGTATAAAACATATTTTTATAAATAACTTCCTGAGATAATAATTTATAATGTAATAAAAAATATGCAGATAAGCGCTAATTTGACCCAGTTCCCACAATGAACTTTTTTTTCCCCACAATGTGCGATAACCGCTTCATTGTTAAAATGATTCATGATTTTTATAGGTTCTATAAATAGATGGAAAAAGAAAACAAAATATTCATACAATTTCACTTTTATTAATCCAAGATTTTTCATTCAAACCGAGCCATTTAACATAGACTTTGTTACCCTTACGTTTTAACACCTTTTCAATTAGATACACATCCGGATGTTTAACACTTTGTAATTCTTGTTCGTAGAAAGATCCGAGGATGGGTTCTCCTTTTGAGTCTTCAAGCAAATAGGTGATTGGATTTGTAATTTGCACGCGAGTTATTTTAAATACTTCAACTCCCCAATTTCCGGTGTAGCCCTTATCAAACAGTGACTTGTACTTGCTGATTCTGACGTTATCTCCAACCTTGAACTTTGCTCGGGGTTTAATTTTAATGTTGTTGTAAACTCTATGTAAGAGTTCAGTGGCATTTAATTTATTAACAGAGGCAGGTGTCACACCTATAGTGGAATGTTTTTTACTATTGTAGCGTTGCACAATCTCCTCGAATGGTTTGAGCCATTTGTATGAACCGTTCATGCTGAATTCCTGCCATAACCAATGTTTGAGGGTTCTTATAAGCCGTTCCACAATCGAAGCCTTCATAACGCTAAAGGTAGAGTAGTGATTAATGTTACGCTGCTTCATGAGCGCACCGAATTTAGTATTAAAAAACTCTTTACCATCATCGGATTGAATATTCTTTGGGATTCGACCCTCACTTAGGATTTTCTCCATTGCCTTTGTTACATCATCAGCTGTTTTCGTTTTCAAGGGGCGACTCCAAGCATATTTTGAAAATGTATCTATACAAATTAAGATATATTTATAGCCACTGTTATCTCGACTATGTTTTTGCATGTCAATCAAATCAATTTGCCAAGTGTCGTCCAAACCTCTCTGTATGAAACGTCTACGAGGAAAGTTTTTTCTTGCATACTTATGTAACTCTTTAACCACTTGTAATTTACTCATGACGGTTTCTTTATGTTAGTAGTAGTAGTAGGAGCGATACGTTTAGGTGTTTTTCCCCCACTCCTAGCAGCAGCAGCAACAGGAGCAGCAGCAGCAGCAGCAGCAACAGCACTGGTTGGAGTAGTGATTCGCTCAATCAACTTTTCAATCTTGACACGTAACTCAGTAATGTTCTTAGAGTTTGTCTTGATTTTACCCAGACATTGGACGATCGATTCCTCAAGTTGAGCCTTATTTATTGCATCACCTTTTGCAACACCTCTAGCCAATGACGTTAACCGCTTATTTTGACAGTTTATTGACTTTTTATCTGACTTGCTACCACCACCACCAATGGGGGAATAATCCTTTTTCCCTGAACCACCATTCTCCAAGTACTGTCCAAACTTGTTCACTGGCATCATGCTTCTGATTAGCTAGGTGAGACGACAGGGGGTTTTATACAGCTGCTACTCATAAGAGCTTCAGCTGCTGCTACTCATAATAGGCTGGTTTGAATAGGCTATAAGCACTAACAGCACTACAGCTGTCTCTAACAGGCTATTAGCACTAACAGCACTACAGCTGTCTCTAACAGGCTATTAGCACTAACAGCACTACAGCTGTCTCTAACAGGCTACTCTATTATTATACCAGCCTCTTTGAGTTCTTCTATGATGGAATTGATTTCATTCGTATGGTTGGTGTTGCCAGCACTTTGCGATGCAATAAGTAACCGTAATCGATTTACAAGTTCGTTTGGATTATCCCAATAAATATAATCTGTGTTGGGGTAGAAACGCTTCATAGTTATCTCTCGTTTATTTTTAGCACCTTTCATAGTAGGGTTACCGCCTAAGCAACCGCCCTTTATTATTTTATTTTCCAATAAGTACTTCTTGATATATGTATGATATTTCATATTGTTGTGAGCTTGAACTTGTCCCTTCTCTTTGAAACCGCGTCGGTATGCATGAGTCATGGTTAAAATTTTCAAGTAGTTGTCAACATCCTCGGTGGTGACGAGACTTTTGAATGGCTCCTTTTTAAAAATAAGCTCCATCAACCCTGTTGTTAAAGGGAATTCAACATCCTTCACACTGAGTTGATTCTCAAAAAAGTTTATAGGACTGTCTCCTATGTAGAGACCGTTGTTTGTGACGTTTACACCGAATGGAATCTTTTTTTTGTCATGTACATGGTGGAAGTAATCCTCTATTACGGGTGGTGGCTGCTGCTGCTGCTGCTGCAGTGGGTTATTCACATCCTCGTCTGAACCAACAGCCGATTTCATTGTTGCGGAGCTATCATTACTACTATAATCATCATCATCATCATCATCATCATCATCATCATCATCATCATCATTATCATCATCATCAGCAGCAGCACCATCGTCAGCATAAGTATCACTAAACCGTTTGAAACTATTTTCAAACTGAGCTGATTTCCTCTCTCGCTTAAACTTTTTGAAACTGTTTTCAAACTGAGCTGATTTCCTCTCTCGCTTAACTCCCGACGTCGGTTTCTTCAAAACATTTTTTAGACTAATACCATCAGGAACTTCAGATTTTATTTCAGCAATAGCATTATTCGCTAAGACGTTCAGAGGCTTGGTGATTGGTTGAAAGGTGGTTTCGAGTGCTGACGATAGCGATGCCTTATCGGCGCGCAGAGCTTTTACTTTATTCTTCACAGACTCCACAGACTTTATTAGTTTACGTTTTAGATTCTTATCACCCAACATCCGTTCACTAGTGGACGCCATTGCTGAATGAAGCTATATGATACAGCATTTAGATTAAATATTCTCATCATAATTATTATTGATGAAGGTGTCGAAGCCTTTTCGATAGCGTCCTTTGTTTATATCTCTCTCCTTATCAATCACTAGGAAGGTATATCTGCCCTCCCAACATTTTTTACATATCTCTTGAAAGTCTTCCCAAGACATATCCGTATTAACATGATCATCGTAAGCATGTTTTAAATTCAACTCATCCTGTTTGAATAACACTATCAAGTTTGCATTATCTCTCACCAACTGTTTAGGTATTTTACTGTATGTCTGACAGAGATAGAAACAGTCCAAGTCCCGATGACGTCCCATGGCGAAATATCGACGTATTGCATCTTGATCCTCTAAGGCTACGTCATCAAACACAACAACGCTACCCTCCTCCGCTTCTTCGGGTGGTACAACTTCGCTCTTATCACTGAAGGTATAGAACGATAAATCATCTACACGCTTTAAAATCTCATTTAAGAACATGTACTTTGGTTGGTTGAGTGACTTTGAGTAGAGGTAAACATTGAAAAACTTGACACCGTTCGGATCAAGTAGTAGAGTGAGTAGAACATTAGTCTTTCCACAGTTGGAGGGTCCACAGATTAAACATCTTATACTGTTAGGCAGTAGGGCGCTATGTTTCAAGGTCTTTTGATTGGTGACATCACTCAATAGACTGTTCCAATCGTTTACTGTAAGAGACGTGTTTTGTTTTTTAAGTTTCATTTTAGTGTGATAGATTGTGTAGCGAAGACGTGTTATTTATACTAACTGTTACAAAAATGTTTGACAAAGTGACAGCGGATGATTTGAAAAATATACCAAAGGAATTTCTTTTATATTATTGCGAGCATGATTTATATCATTGGGAAATGATACTACCCGATACATTGACAAATGACCCTGACATCAATAGACATTTTGTTTGTCATGACCATCCGCCCAACGTGGAGAGTAGATGTGATTTCTTGTTTGAAGATGATCGCAATGGGGGAGAATATGTATTGTATGGATATAATCAGGATGAGATACCATACCTGATTAAACGGAAAAATTGTGTGTACTGTCAGGATGAAGAACATAAGATGCATTTAACGGGACAGGAGCAGACCTTACACCCGCAAAGTGCGGGGGAACCTGCTGACACCCGAGAAACCGAGAAAACATGTGGAGAGATTGAGATGCAAGAGATCTGCGATGAACGTGTAGAGTGTGATTGCGATTGTGGTTTGAAATACTGGGGTTCAAAGTTGTCATGCAACAGTCCATGTGATACTTAAGATGATAACACACGTCAATCGCGTCAGTGTTAAACGTAAATCTAAACGTAAAGCAGGTGCTGGATTTGTAAATAACCTAATTAATAACTTACCATATGAACTACACATTCCCGGATACAACTACTGCGGCCCCGGCACAAGACTGCGTGAACGCTTAGCACGTGGCGATAAGGGCATTAACCCGTTGGACGAATCCTGCAAATTTCACGACATTGCCTATTCACGAGACAACTCTTTGGACGCGCGTCATCAAGCTGACCTACAATTAGCGCGAGCTGCTGATAAGCGTTGGCGTGAGTCATCAGATTTTGGTGAACGGTTAGCCGCTTTAGCTGTTAGCAAAGCGATGAAGTATAAAGTGAAACGTGGTATGGGAATACCTCTCAATAAAGTAATAAAAAATTGTAAAGGAGTCGTTAAAAAACATATAAGTCAAAGCGCGCGAAATGGAGCTGGTAAACCATCCTCTAAACTATTGTTGAAGGTCGCCGTCAAGGCCGCAAAGCGCTTCGTTAAGCATAAACACATCACCAAGAAACCGCGAGTGATTCCACTGCCTAAGAAGGGTGGTTTTTTACCTCTCATTCCGCTATTATCAGCGTTGGCAGCTACGGGCACGCTTGCTGGTGGTGTTACAACAGCAGCTAAAAACATCTATGATATGGTGAAAAGGAACCAAGGCGAGAAAGTTGTAGGCAAAGGATTGTACTTGCGTCCCTACAAGACCGGCATGGGGCTATACCTAACACCCTATGTAAAAAAAAACTAAGTTTACCACAACGCCCACTCACCGATCGTGACATCATCAGCTTTGTGAAACGCGAAAAAATACCACACTTTCGCGGTGTTTTCATGAGAGACACGCTATGCAACTTTAAACCCTATTACTATGAGTGCGGTGTTATCAATTTGGATCGGCAAGAGGGTGAAGGCACCCACTGGGTTGCTTACGTGAAAAAAGGCAATCTATGTATATATTTTGACAGCTATGGCGACCTGAGGCCACCTCGTGAATTTGTACAGTACATGCAATCCAACAAAGATAATGTCAATATAGAGTATAATTATAACCGTCTACAGAAGCCGGATGCAGTCAATTGCGGTCATTTATGTATTGAGTTTTTGTGTAATATTGCTAAACATCAGCTGTTTACTTATAAATAAATGAATGTTATTATGAAAAAATGTTTCATTCACCCACCAACTAGCGTCATGACCTCATCATCATCCTTTACAATATCCTTGAACGGTAACCAATCTCATTTGAGCACAGATTTCAATCCGAGTTTGGAACTGGGAGAAAATGAGCAGTATGAGTGTGCTCTGGTCTATTTTAAGACTTTCAACTCTATACCCAATGTGGATAAGAGTAATAATCTATTCCATTACGGCAGTGAAGTGATTGAAATTCCTGAGGGTGCATACGAACTCAACGATATCATTCACTATTTGGACGGTAAAATGTTGGAATCGGCAGCAAAGAATAAGAAGAATGGGGGAGAGAGCAATGACCTTATCGATATGGAGGCAAATACTAACACGGCTAAATGTATGATATTCTCGCCCAAATTGGATGTACACTTTGAGAAGCAGCAAAGCATTGGTTCCCTACTAGGTTTCTCGCCTAAAGTGCTTAAAGCGGGTCAGGTGCATTGGTCAGACCGATCGATAGACATACTGATAACAAATACTATAAGAATAGAGTGCAGCATTGTGGAAGGGTCATTCATTAACAATCAGCCTTGTCACGTGATTCATGAGTTCTCACCCTCCGTTCCGCCTGGTTATCAAATAATTGAGTGTCCTTCGAACGTCATATACCTACCGCTTAAAAAAACCGACAATATTCAAAACATTGAGGTGCGTATAGTTAATGAGCACGGGAGCTTGGTAAATTTTAGAGGTGAAAACATATCATTACGACTCCACATCAGACGGATGAAATGATTGTGTATAAAAATGCGGGTGATAATAAGATTTCTACTAGTCTTGATCGAGACCTTGGTGTGCAAAGTACTAAGTTGTTTACATCATTACTTACACCACCGCCACCTACAACCACCACCACCCAAACAACCCAACAAGGACGGCGATACCACCACCACCACCGAGGACCTTTAGCCGCCACCGCCGTCGCCAGCATTAGTGGGAGCGGTTTAAGACCGTCAACGCAAAAGTTAAACGGAGATAATATCGATTTCCTGCAAACGCTCGGATTCAAAATATGTCCACATCAATTCTAGATATTGGTGAGAAGGTCACCTTTGACGATAGCATCGAGAGTGTTGAGTACCACTCTTACAACCCCTTCAATGATTCATATAAAAACAATGACGTCATCAATATCTGCATTAACCGCCAAGATTTGATGGTTTTACCGAGTCAGAGTCAACTTTTAGTTGAGGGAACTGTCAATAAGGATTGCACCTTTATAAATAACGCTATCGCATACCTATTTCAAGATATACGTTATGAGTTGAACGGTGTAGAGATTGATAGGTCAAAGAACTGCGGTATCACTAGCACGATGAAGGGTCTCGTTTCGTATACGAAAGGAAGCGATAATGCGTTGGAGAATGCTGGATGGAATGTCGGTACAATAAAGGAGATAACCGATGGTGATTTCAGTTTTACCATACCACTTTCACATTTACTAGGGTTCGCTGAGGACTACAAGAAAATTATTATGAATGCTAAACATGAATTGATTTTGAATCGCGCCAACACTAACATCAATTGCGCAACCATTACCGCCACACCCGCTGGTAAACACATCGATGTTAAAATTACTCGTATCGTATGGCGGATGCCCGTCATAAAAGTGTCTGATAAGGAAAAACTACGTTTGATGACGCATATTGAGAGCGGCATTCCCATTCCTATCGCTTTCCGAACATGGGACCTGTATGAATACCCATTGTTACCAACAGCGCAAAAGCACGTGTGGACCATTAAAACGGCTACACAGCTGGAAAAACCTCGCTTTGTTATCATCGGATTCCAGATTGCGCGCAAGAATGTAGAGGCGGAAAACATGAGCGAATTTGATCATTGCAATCTCACTGATTGTAGGGTGTATCTAAACTCTCAGTACTACCCGTACACCTCATTTGCGGCGGACTTTAAAAAGAGCTCCTTTCCACTGTTGTATGATGCGTACGCCAGCTTCCAGCAAGCATACTATGGAGACGCTAACAACCCACAGTTGAATCCCGTGCACTACAAAACTAAGGCACCTCTGGTTGTTATCAACACGTCGCGACAGTGCGATAGCTATGGCACGGGGCCGATTGACATTAAAGTTGAGATGGAGTTTAAGGAAAACGTGTCTGCCGCTACCACTGCATATTGTCTAATAATAAATGACTCACTGTTTGAATATAGCGCTCTCAACGGGACTGTACGAAAAGTAATTCAATAATAAAATACTATGTGTCAGCATTAAACTTGTTTTATTTAACAATCATCGCTTATTCTATAATGACCCCACGCTAAAGTATTAATCTTATCGCTAAGTACATATCTCTTATCATCCCTACCGCAAAGCGTCTTTTTTCTTTTAATTTGCGTGTATACATCATGCTTATTACTAATAAAATTATACATATTATCATAAAAAGTAACACTTAAATCTAGACATTGTTGATCCCACGATGTTTACTTAATTGAATTCTAATTAACCTGCTTACATCTTTAATCCAACAATAATGACCCTTATTATTCATGTCTTCAAAAAATAATAAATTTACATGGCGGCTTTCAACATCGGACACTTGTTAATATTAACATCGAGGAACTCGATTCGCTCGAGCGCCCACCCGCTGTCTCGTTCTAGAAAGTCTTCACTCTTCTTAAGAATAGCTGATGTGACGTTTTTGAAATACTCCGAAAAATTAAAATCTCCATCACACAGGTACACATTTTTAGTGTTGAAAGACTTTAGATCGCGCGTCACTTCACCTTCACTAGTAATTTTAAAATAGGTGCAGAATAATTCTATATTCACTTTTATACTACTATGTATTTCCACTTCCGTTTTCAAAATATTCTCCACACGTTTCCCAATTTTTAATAAATATTGTTGTGGGTCTATTATTTTTGATGTCCCATTAACACGATAAGTAATGAGCCGGCACTTGAACGCTGAATTTATAACGTAAACACTATAATCACAGTCTTTATCCTGAGTACATAATAATTTATGTCTTTTCGTTTTTGAATGAGCTATCAATCGGTTTGCCGGAATATCTTCGCTGCAGTAGTTACAGCGGTAAGACATGATGACTACTAATCATTAAATTGATAATATTCCTCTTTTATACAATTAAACTTAAAAAAAACAGGAAATCGAAATGGGGCGAGGACATTGTTGCGGTTTTAAGCCGCACGTGGGAATAAAAACATATTTCTAGATAAGCATATTAATTTATTTTAATGATTTTACAATTATTTAAATTTCATTATGATAACAGAAAGGTATTACATAAAAAATCAAAGGCGTAACACTTTATTTCGCTATCTACAACATCATCTTCTTTACACACATTCTCAATAATCTGGCGACCCTCATGCAAGTTTTTAGGTTGCCGCATCTTCAGATACTTCATGAAAAAGTTGATTCTATTCTCGAAGGTCACCTTTCTCTTTTTCAAATATTTAATTCTCGAATTGATGCACTCCATAACACGTTCAATATTACTCCATTCCAAACAATTTATAATCAAAGGATCTTCATAGTCAGAGAGAAGTATAAGCATACTTTGCATGGTAGGTTCCGGAGCCGTATGCACATGCAAACGATTGCAGGCGATTGTTAGCAGCATTACGTCTGATGGGTTGTGAAAAAAGTTTCTTATAAGCTCTGCTTTCTCCACAAACATTGTACTCCATTCTTCACAGGTGAGCTCATGTCTCCCATCAAAATTTATGTATGGATGCAATGTTATGTTTAATTCATCATTAAATTGCAGCTTCAGATAAACATAAATATTTTTAATTCGAATCGGGTAAACATACCCCTCAAGGTTATACACGTTCTTGCTCAACTCGAAACGCCAATCGATCGATGGTTTGTATGAAGCAATGCTTAAATTATCCATTTTCTTTATTTATTTATTGCGCCTTATTGAACACGTTTCACTTTAAAGCCGGTTGAAAAACAACTGCAACTGAAGTACTTAGTAGCGACCTATTTCCCTTCAACTCGGGCTACAATTACCTACCGCCGCCGCCGCAGCAGCCATCGACATCACCTACCGGCCCGACCCCGACCCGCTGGCGGCCCGCCCGGCCCGCCGTCATCGCCCACCAACTGTTAAACTCAACAACAACAATACGCCATCGGCGCGGACGTAGTCGCCGTCAACTCTTATACACACACCACCACCACCACCACCACCAACTATAACACCCAACACCGCCGCCCGAGGCGCCGTCGCCGCCGACTCCCAAGCCACTTCAATACCTAAAATATATTATTTTACG
This sequence comes from Archips xylosteana, assembly GCA_947563465.1. Lineage (NCBI taxonomy): Eukaryota > Metazoa > Arthropoda > Insecta > Lepidoptera > Tortricidae > Archips > Archips xylosteana. The sequence continues at coordinate 17,631,852 of OX387358.1, forward strand.
CTTATGGTATTCTTTTTGCTGTTGGTAATTCGTTATCTTACATCCGCTTCCATACTATGCCCATACATTTCATTTACCACAAACATTTTTACAACCGCAAATAAAATTGAGCCAGAACCCCCAATTCTACACTACTATGCATGCTTAGAGTAACTGATTTTCTATCAAAAACATTGAAAAACGTCATTGGAATTTACACTGTAACTCTTAAAACGTAGGGTCTTGATTAGACTAAATACTGTATTATCTCTAGTTACCGTGTTTTGCCAAAACAAAGTCACATTTTCTTAGTATAGTATCAAGATTTACAGTGTTTTGTCGCAACAATCACACTAGAAATTAGTCCAAGTCCTTGTTTATTGTAAGTCGGGACTTCTTCAAGGTAATCATAAAGACTAAGTCTTTCTAAAGACTAAGAAAAATATTAAGATGAGTATGTTAGTTTTATGAATTGTGATGTTAGCAATATAATCTAAATTAAATTTAAAGTAGCATTTTCATATGAGTATAATGTCATTAAGTATCACGTTACAGTGTTTTGTTGTAGCAACTCTCATATATTATTGATAAAGCACATTACGACATAACACGTTATTGCTTGAAAATTCAAGTAAAAGTAAAAATTTTAATATTATTTTTCTTTGTCCACTACTAGTAGCACATTATCTGTGATTTGTCCAAATTTTATTGCAATCAGATCAATATTCACTGTTCTGTAGCCAATTAAAGATAGCAAAAGTTTTTTGCGTTTTCTGAAAAATAGGTGTTTTTTAGATACAGTGTTTTGTCATGACACGGCAGCACTGTCAGTTTCCTATGTTGTCTACTTCTCAAAATGTCTAATTCTCAAAATACCCTAAATTTATTTATACTACAACTCTACAATATTTATTTAATCACAATCACTTCATAAACTAACTTGGAAAAAAAAAACATGAAAAAGTGAAACAAAATAAAAATCTCCATTGGTTAAACAAAGGTTTCTACACGATCAGTTTGTTTTTGGTGTTTTTTGGGACTCAGGTGTTTAGAGATTAGGCTATTTTAAATTTATGTTTATGTGACAATATGAGTTTTTGACATTGGATTGTACTGAAGTATAAGGGTAATATTTGAGCTTAGGTGCTAATGTACCGGAAGCGATATATTTTTGTCGATAATATTTTGCTACATCACTTTTGTTATAGATGCCCCGAAGTATCCCGGGCATGCTTAAGCTTATTTCAAGTACTTCCGGAAACTACTTCTTGAATTCAGGGACAAAAAAGAAAACATTTTGAAAAGCAGACATTGTAGGAAACGGGCTTTAGAACACAAATAGTGGGCATTATAGGAAGCATACATCGTAGGAATAGGATATCACAAGGAACGGACATTATAGGAAGCAGGTCAATTTTTGAAATGGACATAATAGGAAACGATCATTCTAGGACAGTGGCATGATAGGAAACCATTTTCTGACATTATAGGAAAAAGTCATTTCTTGGAAGAAGACCAGTTTGAGAAGCAGACATGTTAGGAAACGGACCGAACGAGCCTGAGCCGTAGTTCTGTGATCAAAATACATTTTCAATGTGGTGGAGAGCAAAAAGTTGGACCAAGTGTGTAGTTAATAATTCAAGACGACTGACTTTAAAAAAAATCCGTTGTGACAGCAATGAACCATACAATTGTATAATAAATAATATAATAAATGTGTGGTAATTTTCGTGCGGAAACTTTCACACCTATACAAATTTAAACTACTGGTGTAAAGGTGTCCAATTTTTTAAACTTCACCCTCATCTTGGCGGGCGACGTAGCTAAATAAACAAGTTATTCATAAAAACGTTTATTTTCAAAAAACTGGTTGACAATATTACAGAGCTGTCATGTGTGACAAAACAAATAATTATTATACAATATTCACATGCATGCACGCAAGATTGCAGTGTACTGTTATATACTAGGCATGCGTACGATGCTAACTTTCTATTAATACAATTTCAAATTATTGCCAAACATTCATGTCATATTCGAATAAAAAGAATAAATCAGAAATATAAATCTTAAGAATCATGCAAACATTTACGAAACAATTTACGCTGTATATCATAATTAATTAATGAATAATGTAAGTTTAAATGAAATGTTACGGAATAAAAGTATAGATAACTCCATATAACTGGATGAAATGTGATTCTTCAAATCATGTTAATGAATAACTTAACAATAGAAACTGATCATACAATTTAGTTAGTTTGTAAAAAGAAAAAGAATACTTACTTAAAAATAAAAACAACTTATCTCCAAAGACAAAATTTTATTACTTATTTTAGTTACCTAACTGTTTTTAATGTACTCTATGGATTTTTTACCCTGCAATCTTCGGAAGGAAAACGAAACATTTTGTCTATGGAGATCTTAGAACATCTGAAAAACAAAATTCGACTAAAAAACATCCAAATACTGATTGTAATTTTAGGAACTGCTAATAGCCGTTACAAAATCAATTTAAAAAGTACGTCCAGGGTTTGAGACCGCTCGAAATATCCTAGAAGAAAAATATATGCCATAGACAAACCTCTTTATCACAGCTGTCGAAATGCACAAAAACACAATGCATCGTCCCTTGTAATAAAGCTAGTTCAAACATGGCTAAATCTTATATCTACGTCTTACGGTAAAAGTAACGAGACTTGTCTATGGTCAGTGTACAACGAGAAACGTGCCGACTTATCTGGCAAGTAAATATTGCAATACCTAAACCCAGTCACCCAGTTAAGTTTTTGAAAATTAGACATTACTGGCTGACTGAAATCTTATGGCAGCTGGAAGAGCAAAATACTGATTATATACTGATACTTTTGTTTGCATCTCTCCTGTGGTACATAGGTAGCAAAAGTTAAGGGTCTATAGGCAATATTTTTATTCAAGTCTGCATCAGCGCGTCTGGCGCCTGGCCAACTTTCGCCCCATTTAAGTTTGCTGACACGGAGTCAGCTGCTGATTTTATGACCACAGGAGAGACAAATTTTGTTTCTAAGTGTGTATGACTTAAATATAGGTTTTTAAGCAATGCCTGATCTCGGATGGTATTTCATTTAAAACAAAAATGACGAATTGGGGATGTATATTTTTTTGTAAAGCATTTCTAATCGAAAATCATTTCGAGATAAATGCTTTTTAAATTGTTTTCTGTAGTTATTTAATTTTAATATAATGTAATGCATTTACTACATATCAAATAAGCAATGACCTTCATTTGACATTGAAGTCAATTTCGTAGACGGTCTAAGTTATACTTTAATCGGTGTGGAATAGTATTATGTATTTAGAATTCTTCAAAATTACGCGTGGATTAACTACGGAGTTTGATTTGGACCCGCTGTTGACATCTAGCACACTGACAGCGCCAGTAAAGGGACACTAGTTACAATGTACCACTACACAAAAAATAATTAAAGGGGTTGCCTTAACGTACAATTTTAGATAGGTTTAGAAATTTGGCTGTGTTGGGAGCCCACAATTATAATCTGACGTCATCAACCGAAATAGCTTCAATAATTAATTTTGAAAAAAGTAGTGAACTAAATGAAAAAATATTTATTTTCTTATAAATTGACTTTTCTATACAAAAAAAAAATATAAAAAACATTGGTATTTTTTTTAGACATTCCCAATTATTGAGCTATCGGTATTTAGTTGTGGCGACATTTTTTTGACCCGTTAGTAACTATAATTATAATCTATGTAAATATACTGTTCCAGTATTTCAGCTTCACAGATAAGTCGACAGATCATTCTATTGGCTATAATATTGGCTATGGAATTCCTAACTCGACGATGTAGCTACATAAATAATTGTTAATTCAAAAATACTATATCTTATCAAGAAGTGTAGAAGCCCATTTTGGTCCCTGCAGTTTTCCTTTTTAAACCTATCAGTTCTTTTTGACAAGTCAAAGTTAAAATCAGGTAAAGTAGAAAACAGCTTAAGCAGAACTTTGGAAAGGTATGTACTGGCTGGTCGTTCTAACATTAGCTTCCATACATGCACGCACCGTCAAGGAAACTGAATCACGTACCAGGGTGAACCCTTTTCATTACATGTCATGTTGACATTCCATAGATCTGCCAAAGAAATCATCGTGAAATTGATTGTGAAAAGGTTCCAATAGATTCAGTTTCCTTGACTGTACATAAAAATTACCCGAATGGCTTTATACAAGCTTTTATTTAAGTTTCAATGTACGGTGGGCTGCAAAAGTGCATGGAAATCTCGGAGCGGTATTCGCGTGAGCGCGCGCGCGCGCGAGTATGTTAATAACATCAAACGATCAAACACTGCTCACGCGATTATCGCCCCGAGATGTCCATGCACTTTTGCAGCCCATCGTACCTATGTATGTACAGTCGGCCAAAAATATGGTCTACCATGGTTCTTGAAATTCGTCATGATACAACGAGGTCGATTTTCCCTTGCAATAATGACTGTAACTAATGACTTCACTCAGAAAACTCAACCTTAGCGATATTTTTGTCAAAACTGGTATACCACTTTCTTGGCCGACCGTTCGGATCAAATCTTGGAAGTCTAATTTGACCCACTTCCAGTGGTCGGATACACTTGAAATTTGGTATACTTATGTAGGTTGGACGACAATGCAAGTACAGTCAGCTAAAAAGCTTGCTTTAAAAATGAAAATTTTAACAATAACTTATTTAAAAGATTGTGGTGTGGTCATGGTCTACTTGTGCAATATGGTCGAAACATTCTTTTTTTACATAAAACTAACCCGTGATTATATGATACAAGTGCAGATGAGGCGAGGTAACTTAGCTTCATAGTCTACATGAAATTCCAAGAATTTTGGAGCTATGTTAGGACAAATTGTGCTCAGTACATTCCTTCCGGGCAAATAATCTACTTGTTCTTGCAACCTAGCTAACTTAATCATTTTTACAATGAGTCGGGTTCCGTATGAACCAGTCTCAATCGTGACATCACAATTACAAATTTTATATAAAATAAACAGATTTTATTGGTACTAGGTATTTGGCACTATTCAAAATGTAATGGTAATTTTCCAAAAATAATGATATTGATTAAAACAACCTTTGATCAATTATAACTGTAGATCCACAGTCGCGCGCCAGAAAATGTCCGAGCCAAATGAGCGCCACTTTGATAAAAGTGGCCTTCTTTTTTCTCAGTACGTTGCGTGAAATTGTCAAGTTTAGCTGACAAGTGTCAACCGAAATTCAACTGTAATGAAGTAAAGACTAGGTTCAAATTTCTGTGTAGGTGATGATTTTAATTGTTATGCAAACAAATAAAAAAGTTCGGACACTTTTTGAAGGGGATTTTGTTCGCCAATGTGTATCTTCAGTTATAATTGATCAAAGAAAACAACAGCTAAAATCAACTTCCTTAACTCTACCTCATTTTTTTAGGAAAGTTTAAAGTTAACTTTTGTAATTAATCAGCTGCTGTTTGTTGAGGACTTTCTTTGGGTTAAAGAAAATATTTGTAATGGTGACGTATTTCCACGAATGAGACCAACAGTCAACAACAAAAATAAATGTCCAGTTTTCCATTGTAATACGATGAAAAAGTAGATATTTATTTTGCCGTTAGAAACAAGTGCGTGAGTCCATTGCGCAAGCCGGTACGTTTAATAAATACATCACATTCTTATACTTAACAGCCTTTTTTTGAGTTTTTTCTTTTTTTCTCGTTAGGCATAGACAATGTGCTACCTTTAAAGCGTTCGGTTTGTTCTTAAAATAGTAAGCACATTTTCTAATATTTTTTTAGTACAGATTTATCATATTTACACAATGGAAATCTATACTTAACTAAACTAAAGTTTTGTAGTAATAATCACGTAAGACAAAACTTTGAATTAGTTAACTTTTCTACTTATTTTAAGGGATTCGCAAATTTGCACGATTGACGTTAAAATAGCTATTATTTTTAGGGCCGATTTTTCAATCCCCAGATAAAAGTTCCGTCAGTTAAATCTATGGCTTTCCTTTTCTCAAGTCGTAGGAAAAAAAGGATAGAGCTTAAATTTATCTGACAGATACTTTTATCTGGGGATTGAAAGATCGGCCCTTAGAATGAAGTGATCAATGACGATCATAACCATAAACACTGATAAAATCTAGGTAATTTTGACTGAAAGACTTTCAGAGTTCACTGTAGTTCATTGGTTTTTGTACTGAGTGCACCCTAAGTCTCAATTAGATAGTAAGATAATAAGTGCATTTTCAATTTAAAATATATCTGCTACTTTTTTTTTCAGAATTAGGTAGTTTTTGTGACTAGTCATGTGAGACAAGGGGGTGAGGTGATCTAAGTCCCACAAACACAATCTCACCTTTGGGTAAGAGGTCTCGAAAAATCACCAAAATAGTCTCGCATAATTAATGGATGCCTCCTTCCACAAATTCTAGCTGTGGCTAAGAAAGAACGCAATGAGTCATGTATTTAAACTGTATGCAAAAAGTCACAAAACTGACTCAAAAAATAAGGACACTTTTACGAAAACTTCACAATTATCTCATAAAAAAGGTAAATGGTAGGTACTTTAAATTAAAAATGCCCATAAGCCGCGCGCTCCTAAATAGAAAGAAACTCTTACGATGTTTTACGCACCGTCTACAAAGTCTACATGAAGTTTCACAGCGTACAGTAGTACACAACTGATATGGCTCACCGATGCACCTGCGCAGAAGACGATTTAGAAGCACGGGTAATGCGATTGACCAATCGGCATGCTCCACGCACGGCGCATCTTTTTCTGTGTCGCTATTGGTGGGTTGCTGCCGCCATATTAGCGCGTGTCACTCGCGTGAGTGAGACGGATAACAAGTGCATTGTAATTTGCACCTTGTAACTACATGACATAAGACTGATTTCAAGTTTGAATCGTATCTTCGGCTATCATCGGAGTTTGTTCGTGTCCGCGCGGCTGAAAATGCACGTCGCGCCATATGAAATGTGTACTACTGTAAACGGTTCATGCCGCTAGCTTTACTGGTAATAAAAATATTGCAGTTTCCTCGAGTAATTTATAAACGTTTTGTTGTAGACATCTAGTTTCCACTGTACAAATTTACTGTATCCCCGCACCTCCATCTCACGCCTTCTCAGTTTTCTCGTTAAGTGGCTCTTCCTCTCTGGTTACGCCAGTCGGAGCCTCTACACGCGCGTTCCATTCCTGGAGTTCGCCGGAACCGAAGCAAATGAAACAGAGAGCACCCACAACGTACACACCGGCCAGGATGAAGAATACTATCTGCCATTGCTCGTAGGTATTCTGTAAAGGTAAACAACATTGTGGATCAGTTTTGGCAAAAACCGACTGCGTAAAAATTCAACACGAATTAAACATATAGATGCTTTTACTGTTCAGAATCGTGATTAACGCTTTCAAAGACGTTGTCCAAAAAAAATTTTTTTTAATGTTCAACATTAGGAAACAGTTTTCTTTGGATTGAAGGTGCGTTTAGATACTTTAGATAATTGGGGATGTCTATTTTTTTGTAATGTATAGTAAATCGAAAACCATTTCGAGATAAATGCTTTTTAAATCGTTTTCTGTAAGTAGTTATTTAATTTTAATATAATGTAATGCATTTATTACATATCAAATTAGCAATGACCTTCATTTGACATTGAAGTAAATGTCGTTGACGGTCCAAGTTGTACTTTAATCGGTGTTGAATAGCATTATTTAGAATTCTTCACAATTTACGCGTGGATTAAACTACGGAGTTTGATTTGGACCCGCTGTCTGGAATCTAGCACTTTGACAGCACCAGTAAAGTGACACTAATTTACAGTGTACTACTGTCGCAAAAAACAATTAAAGGGGTTGCCTTATCGTGTGAGCCCTCAATTATAATCTGACGTCATCAACCAAAATAGTTTCAATAATTAATTTTGAAAAAAGTAGTGAACTAAATGACAAAATATTGAAATTAGTTTCTTATAATTGACTTTTCTATACAAAAAAAAAATGTAAAAACCATTGGTAATTTTTTTTGGACATTCCCAATTTGTTGCTCAAAACAAGTGAAATGAAAGCAAGTTTTAGCTGAAATGAAACTAAATCCACTTACGTGTGTTTTTGTGAGTTCGCCGACCATAAACGCAGACAGCCATCCGCCGATGGACGACAGTGTATTCGCCATGCCAAAGATTGTGCCTGAAACAAGATAAATTATTATTATGACCAAATTATCAGAAGCAATTCATAAGGAGTCGTGGTAACCTAGTGGTTTGACACGGCCTCTTAGGGCCTACGCTAGCTATCGCGGACGCCCGCCGCGTGCGCCCGCTCGCGGGTGCCCGCTCCGGACACCCGCCGCGAACCAGCGAGTCCGCGGCGGGCGCACGCCTAACTCAGCGCTGCTGCTATAGGTAACGCCACCAGAGTTGAGGCGACGCACACAACCACATCTCATGTAATGACAGCGGGATGGAATGACGTTTAACGACAACACAACGTCAAAATCCCGCTGTCATTACATGAGATGTGGTTGTGTGCGTGGCCTCAACTCTGGTGGCGTTACCTCTAGTATACTTTTGGTTCCCAGCGTGTGCCCGCCGCGTGCGCACGGAGCGGACGCCCGCCGCCCGCCGCGCGGATTATAGTCCGTCGCACGCGCCCGCGCCAGTTAGCGCTGTTCATACAATTTCATGTTAGACGGGCGTCCGTTCCGGGTAATCCGCGTCAGCTAGCGTAGGCCCTAAAGCTGAGAGTCGTGAGTTCGAGCGCGGACTCGTACCTCTGAGTTTTTTTCAGAATTTATGTGCGAAATAACATTTGAAACTTAGCTGAAGAAAAACAACGTGAGGAAACCTGCACACAGCTGAGAAGAAAATCAATGTGTTAGTTCTCAATCCACACGGCCCGCGTGGGTACCAGATCCAAAGACCTCTCGTTCTGAGAGGAAGCGTGTGCGTGTGTGTGAATTTCAGAAGAATAGGAGCTCATTGGAAAGTATTAAAGTGAATGTCATTAATACCAAAAATAATTATTTCATGTATACATACGAATATATTTGACTTTTGCGGCCGTAGAGTCGGGAGTCTAGGGAGGCTACTACGAAATTCAAAATTCATATCGCGCCATCCCTTTTACTCTCCTGTTTACTACTATTGTACAGTAAAATTACAAAAAGTTTACCACTGACAGATGGTTTGCCTTCATTTCATATTCAACTTTAACGACCTTCAAATAAAGCCAATTTTAGAATACTGTTACCCACGTTTGCAGTTTTTGTAATAGCTACTTTAATTGTATGGTGTTAAAGTTGGAAATTAAATGAAGGCAAGCCATCTGTCAGTGGTAAACTAAAAGTAAATGTATTGTATTACCGTGAACGAAACGAAACGATCCAACAACGAATCTAATTTGTTAGTATAAGGCCTGAGTACAGACAGACCCCTTATGCCTTATGAGAAAGACAGTACGCTAGTATACTAATGTAATGCAACTCACCGGAGAAGTTAGGTGCAATATCGAGTCCGTTACCAAGGTAACCGGCGGTGACAGCTCCGTTGATGGTAAGCGCGATGGTGAAAATGGCCACCGACCACACTCGGTCGTGGCCGAAGAAGGCTTGGGCGATCATCAGGATTCCTGCAGAAAAACATGAGTTATTTAATTGGCCAGGACTGATGTTATAAGAAAAAGGTAGCTAGCAGTAGCGTTATGCCGTAACAAACTAATTCCCCGGGTTGTCTGATTTTTTTATATTGATGATGATTGATTCCGACCGGTTTCGGCCATGGCGACCACTTCGACTCCTACTTAATTGGTGTTCTGGCGCTCATGCGCCCGAAGATGGCTAATGTAGCCTATCTTTGCGGCGAAACTCCGTGCACATTGCGGGCACGTAAGTACACCGTCTATATAGTTGTATGGGATGGCAGCAAGTGGGAGGGCCTTGAGCTGGTCGCGTTTTTATATTAGCAAACCCCCCTACAGTTTTCAATAAATAAAACTACGTATTTCATCCATCCATCCATCCCAGCCTATATACCTCCCACTGTAGGGCACAGGCCTCCCCTCAGAATTAGAGGGCTTGGCCCACAGTCCCCACGCGGGCCCAGCGCGGATTGGGAATTTCACACACGCTATTTAATTTCTGCTCAGAATTCAATAAGATTAAAAAGTAGAATAGTAAATAAGCCAGTGACCAATACATGGAATGCGACGAGCATTGGCAAACTAAAATGAAAAGCAAGGGTTGGATGGCATTAATAACTAAGTAATTTCATTACAGTTGTGTTCGATTCAGACCTGTGAGACTTTTCGTTCGTAGAAATATAGCAAAGGCCATTTTTTTTATTGATAGTAAAATTCGTAATGGCCTTTGATCAATTATAACTGTAGATCCACAGTCGCGCGCCCGAAAATGTCCGAGCCAAATGAGCGCCACTTTGATAAAATGGCCTTCTTTTTTCTCAGTACGTTGCGTGAAATTGTCAAGTTTAGCTGTCAAGTGTCAACCGAAATTCGACTGTAATGAAGTAAAGACTAGGTTCAAATTTCTATGTAGGTGATGATTTTAATTGTTATGCAAACAAATAAAAAAGTTCGGATATTTTTTGAAGGGGATTTTGTTCGGCAATGTGTATCTTCAGTTATAATTGATCAAAGGTAATGGCACTCTATTGAGCGCTGGTACGGTCGACCAAGAAAGTGGTCTACCAGTATTGACAAAAGTTTCTGTGACATCTAAATATCCCTAAGTCACTGTCATCATGTTATTGCAAGGGAAAATCGACCTCGTTGTACCATTACGTGCAAATGAACTTCGACCGTAGGGGGGTAGACCATATTTTTGGCCGACTGTACAACTAAGTACAGGTACAAAATCTAATTTCAAACTCGTAAGGCCCAGCGTACTAAATTTAGTGCATGTCAAAGCAAAATTCAACTCTTTATGATAGTCAAAATATGACGTGGTCTTCACTAGGTCACAAAGAACTGCTTAAAAGGTCGTACCAGGCAATCCAACCGCGAACCCGGTGAACAGTTTCCTTGCAGTCGTCGTGGAGAGCTTCCCACTCCTGCGCAGATGGTCGGCCAGGACGGAGGAAGCGAGCGCGCACAGGTACTTGCCGAGGTAGGGGAGCGAAGACAGCAGGCCGTTCTGTAGACAAAGATACGTGATGATCAGAGATCGCGATTTTCACGGCAAATATATAAGACTGTCGCAATCAAGCTAGGGTTAGAACCAATTTTTCATCGATATCGATAGTTGTGCAATGGAAGAAAAAAACGGTCCACTAAATAAAAAAACAGAAGTATTTAATACAGAATTTTAGGTCATGTTTGTATAAATAAAATTATATAGAGACAGATGCAATTTCTTCTTCGAAGTCCGCGTCAGTACACACAGCAGCACATGACATTTTATTTGGTTTGTGATAGTGATAGGAGTAGATAATCATTAATTTCTCAACCGAGAGCCTGTTTCGTTTATCACCTGACCTAAAATTCTGTATTGAATATGTTTTTTTCTTCTATTGCACACCTATCGATTTTTTTTTTTTTCTAGCCTATAATTGTGTCCCACTGCTGGGCAAAGGCCTCCCCTCTGGTCCTCCACAGCTCCCTGTCCTGAGCGAAATCTGGCCAATCGTTTAATTCTGCGTCCAGGTCGTCTCGCCATCTGCGCCTGGGCCTGCCTCGCCGCCGGTAACCGTCGTGCGGCACCCACCACGTGGCTGAGTGCGCCCACCTTTGAGGATGCATCCGGCACACATGCCCGGCCCAATCCCATTTGAGCTTGGCGGTCTTTTTTCCCACGTCGGCTATTCGAGTTCTGGAGCGCAGAGTGGTGTTCCGAATACGATCGATTCTCTTCACACCCAACATGCTGCGCTCCATAGCTCGTTGGCAAACCTTCAGTCTGGATTTCTGATTCTCAGTCAAAGACCATGTCTGTGCACCATAGGTCAGGACGGGCAAGATACACGTGTCGACGAGTTTGCGCTTCAGTGTCGTTGGAAGGCTGCCCTTCATGTGCTCCTTCATGGACCAGTAGCTCTTCCAAGCATTCTCAAGGCGCCTTTCAATTTCCTTGTCCTGCCTGTACTTGAAAGAGACTACTTGCCCCAAGTAGATGTACTCGTCGACATAGTGTATTATTTGCCCATCTGTTACGATCCTATGTTTCGTACCGTTTGTCATAATTTGGGTCTTTGACATGTTCATCATTAATCCAACCTGAAGGCTCGCCGTGCTAAGTTCTTGTAGCATCGTTTCGAGCTCTTGATGTGACGAAGAAAACGGGACAATGTCGTCGGCAAAGCGAAGGTTAGTTAACCTCCTCTCTCAGACGACAATACCTTTGGACTCCCATGAGACCGCCAAGCTTTTAAATATCTCCTCCAAGACACATGTGAATAATTTGGGAGATAGCGGGTCACCCTGTTTGACGCCTCGCTCGACCCGAAACGATTGACCAGAAGACTTTAATTTGATGTCTGCAGTGCTGCTGTTATAAATGGTTTGTATTAAGTGTATGTAGGTAGGTTCTATGTTCTGACTATGGAGGGCTGTAACTATTGCGGAGTGATGGACGCTGTCAAACGCTTTGGAATAATCCACAAACGCTAAGTAAAGGGTTTTATTGTACTCATTGGATTTCTCGATAATTTGGTTTACAGTATGGAGGTGGTCAGTGGCAGAGAAGCCAGGCCTGAATCCTGCCTGTTCCACTGGCTGATGTTGGTCAAGCTGTATTGAAATACGGCGTTCTACTACTTTTATGAATATCTTATAAACTATCTACCTATCGATATCGATAAAAAATTGGTTCTAACACTAGCTTGATTACGACAGTCTTATATTTGCCGTGAAAATTTCGATCTCTGGGATGATTATCAGATTAAATCAGGCCCTAAACTACGACTTCGATTTTTGAACTTCTTATCGTGCCATCCCGTTCACGCTAATAGTATGAAACAGAAGAGGAAAGGGGCGGCACGTTACGAACTTTATAGCTCCTCCGTTGATTGTCGCGGGGCGATTATTCAAATCACACCTGTGAATCATTCGAAAGTGGTAAAAATTTCAGTTGAATTTAAGATGCGAATGGAGTGTAGGAAAATAATAACTCTTTTTAAAAAAATCAAGTAGATAATTCGAGGTAATTAGTGGAATTTTTACTACGAGGTGTAATTTTGTAACACGACAGATTTTCATCACTCTTGAATTGTATTTTCAGATGTCGGCGCGAAAAGTCCGTCTTAATCCGTTTCAAGAGTCCTTTGAACGAAATTAGGCACAACGGACCCACTTTGTGCGGACCGCGAGAACACAGCAACTTGCACTACAGAGTACATAATTTAATAAAAATGTATCCCCCGCATTATCTTTGTTGACGTCAATTCGAAAACGGCCGGGCGAAGTATCGAGCTAACAAGCGAGAACGGAGAAAGACTTCCAAACTTCAGACAGTCCGCAACAAAAAAAGTAATTTTTCTCATTGATATGTAAAAAAATACCTTTGTTATTTCCGTAATTGGGTATATTCGTTTAATAAATATTTTTTCTACAAAATGTTGTGCCGCTATGGTCATTTTATTACTTAAAACGGACCCCGAGCGGGACTAATTGGCAACCCCTGAAATAGTCGATTGAGTTAGCAAATAAGTATGTAAGTGGCGTTATAACCACAGAATCTATGGGAGAATAGTCTTATAACAGCTTATAAAAAGTACGTCAGTTGATTGATGGTATCTTCATCCCTATTAAATATAACATATTTAAAAACCACATGTGGACATAATGGATGCTGGAAGCCTGAACCTGTCTAGACGGTTAGGTGTGTACCTCACCTTAAGAGAATTCTAAAAATAACGCAATGTTTTTTCTGGACGCCGGTGCATTCACCTGCAGAGAAAAAAGGCGTATTTGCAGAACCTGCGATGCTAAACATGAAGTAATAAAAGTCTTGGTGGAGAAGTATCTCAGTGTTTAAGTTTCAGTTAAGGAGCTCCGTAATTAGAAGTTCGAAAAACAAATGCTTGACGATTGTAACCTAACAAGTGTGGTATAGTCGGGGTAAGAAAAGGTACGTCACTTTTCGACCTTAACTCGTTGACATAGAGTCGAAAAGTGACGAACCGTTTCTTACCCCGACTATACAATCGAGGAAACCGAATCGCGTACCAGGGTGGAACCTTGTCACATTCAATTCCCCGATGATTTCTTTAGCAAATGTAGGGAACATCAACATGACATTACAAAAAATAGGTGCCATCCTGGTACGCAATTCAGTTTCCTCGACACTGTACGTTTTGGGTAACACGGGTAGGGGTTTGTTCCATCCTAAATATTCATTCAAATTCATGTTCATTAAGTACATTAGTGAATGGTAGTTTTACATGAAGGTAGGTGTATGACACTGTATAAATTTTGTGATGACACAGGACATGTTCATGCCTTTTTCATGCATATAAAATAACTAGCTGTTGCCCGCGACTCCGTCTGCAAAGAAAAATAGCCTACGACCTATTCTCAGACCCACCGAGTATAGAGAAAAAAAGTTTCATAAAAAATCGGTCAAGCCGTTTCGGAGGAGTTCGATAATAATAATAATAATTTTTGTATAAAATATTAGATTTTATTTAGGTAGGTATACCTATTACCTAAGTACATGAACTTCGACATCCCACCAAGCCACGTTTGATTACCTTGAGTCGGAATGTTGACTTGGAAATTTGGTTTAACGGTTATGTTCATCAGATTATTAATTCCCACAACATTAGAGGTTTCTAAGAAGGGTGGTCCTAATCGTGTACGGCATAATGAATGGGCGCGCCTCACGCGTGATTCATTCACTAAGGACGCTTCAGATGGACTCTGTTCTCGGTATGAGGAAAATTGTGTTTCTGCGAAACGTCATTGACACGGGCAATCGGGCCCAACATATTATTTAAGATCCTGTCCCGCTCTCATTATATAATTTACTAGTTGCCCGCGACTCCGTCCGCGCAAAATAGGGGTATAAAAATAACCTACGATCTATTCTCAGACCTACCAAATACCTACAGAGGAAATATTTCATAAAAAAATCGTCAAGCCGTAATGTACCCTCGCAATACTAGAGGATAGCAGATGCGTTGATCTGAAGGCCAGCAGTCTTACTCTCCACGCTAGAACATAACAGCGAAAGCATTGCTGCTATACTGCAAGACATGCTAATGCGACATGGATTTATATTAACGCGATTATTGGGCGCAAACTTAGTAAGTACTTGGTGCAAAGACATCTAAGGTTTTAGGAAGGCGGGTCATACATAAGCATTTTTCTTACACTGACTCTTTTATCAAAAGATAAGGTAAAGACGAACCAAAAAGCCCTATCAATTATTGCCTGTAACAGTATGAAATGGTAAAAAGAGTTCCTTATTTGCTTGCTTGAAATCATTCAAGTGAATTGTGACTCACTCTCAGTGGGCGGATTGACCTGAAATTTGGTATGAGAGGTTCGGTGACAATGCAATAATATAATTCCACAAAAAAACTTGTATTAAAAATTAAAAATTTAATGAAAAAAAAAAATAACTAGTGACCTGCCACACAGGTGCGATATAATAATACTAGCTGTTGCCCGCGACTCCGTTTGCGAAGAATTCGTTTATGGGTATCTCGCGGGAACTTTGCAATTTTCCGGGATAAAAACTATCCTATGTCCTTCCCAGGGTCTCCAAATATCTCCGTACCAAATTTCATCTAAGTCAGTTCAGCGGTAAACTTGAAGAGGTAACAAACAGACCAACAGACAGACACACTTTCGCATTAATAGCATTAGTATGGATATGGATTATTTGGTTATGGTTCGCCCCGTCGCCGCCGCGCGCCGCTACCGCCCGGCTATGCTTTTTTTCTTTCTGTGCAATTTTGCGATTTCTTAATTTTTATCCGTAAAAACCTTCTACAAAGTATTACGAATAGAAAACTTAAAAAAAAAAATTATTGAAATTAGTAGTCGCGTTCTTAAGTTCCGTCTATCCCATTAGTCCCATTGAGTTGTCCCATTATAAAACAACCGGGTCTTTTTCATCCCAGTAGTTCCATGGGACAAGGGGCACTAATTTTTTTTTACAGCATAAACCAAGCGAAATAGGGATTAATTTTATTTATGACTGTAATAAATAGACAGATTTATTCTGGCCATCGTCAGAAATGTATGCTTGCTTATTGACCCCTGTATGTCGACCGGATTAATAATTAGAGGTAATTACGTGCAGCTTTCCCCCGTCGTACCGTCGGCGCCGGCGCCGCCCGTCTCGCGAATTGCTGCTGTGCTGACTAATCGCTCGTACACTCGAAAGCTCAAGTCGTTACTTAATAGAGATGTTGACACCACCAATCAACTGACGTACTTTTTATGAGCTGTCAAAACACAATGTGCCATAGTTTGAAATGCCATACCTAGCAACTTATGACGTCACTTGTTCGCAAACTCAATCAACTAACTATTTATTTATTTTAAAGAAACAAAGAATCTAATTTTGCAGTTAATCGAAAATTAATCTGTTTTTCAGGGCTAAAATAAAGCGTTTTTTACTGGAGTCGTATCTTCGAATTATTTTTTAATGGCTTCAATACTATTAGGTAAAAGAAGTGAGATCTGGGGGGCTATGAAATACCAAATTCGAATTTCGTGCAGTGTCGTCCCTTTCACTCTTCTTTTTAATACAATTAGCATGACCAGAACGGCATGATTCGAAGTTCGAAAATTGAATTTTGTAGTATACCAGTGCGTTTTGTTTCTGCATCGGGTTAAAAAAAAAGTAAGTCTATCATTGTTACAAACAACGTGCTTGAGAAGCGTTTGGTTAAGTACTTCAAAAGTTTAGTCAACCGAAAGAAGCGGGAGTTAGTAGGTAACCTTCACCACTGCGCTAGCAGCGTGAAGCTGTTTGCAGCTATGCCACAAAAACCCTCATTAAAATAATATCATTGATAAAAATTGATCGACAAATACGCAGAGTTAAACTTGTATCAAATAACCTAAACGCTATGGTTAGATCGTTTTGCAGTATCTTAGTCTAAACAGATCTGCACTCGAGACTAAATAAAATATCCACTATATAAATAATGTTTATCCAGACAGAACAGAAATCTAGATCTATAAAGGCGACCTAGATCCCTGGCGCCAGAAGCTATACTCGTAAACGTAATAGCTTTAATAATGGTTTACAACCTTATAATCAAGCGCCGCGCTACCACCATGCCATTTGTAAGCATAGGGGATGTCGGTTGATAGTTTTTAATGGAAGTAGTATTTCTTGGAAAACAATTAATAAATAATGCTTGACTTAAAAAAGTAGACATTAAACGAGGATTTAACTGCCACCTTCATGGACGTAAAATGCTTGAATATGAAAACAAATGTTAATTTTATGTCTCATTCGTTTTCTGCTCTTCTTTAGCTAAACCTTAACCTTAGTTAAAGAAGCAACAATATATTTAACGTCAGTCTTAAAGACCAATCAACATGGTGCGTATGTGAAAAATCGCACCTAATTTCTATTACTCCTCGCTACATAGATCTCGGTGGGACAGAGAATAATTCTAATTTAATGCAGTAAGATCACAGTACATAGAAACTAATCTCCTGAATTAAGTAATATGCACTTGTATCGCCACCTGTACTCGTCCGTTCACCTTCGGATGACGAAGGATTACGTCGAAATCACTTCGCATTAGTATGCCATGGGAGACCTTGTGGGCTTGCATAGCTACAAATATTTCCACAAGAATAAACCAATGTTTTTAAGTTAAACATGCTGGGTTTAAATATCAATGTGGTAGATACGAAGAACACCCACTCCTCTTCGGAAGAGTGAGTCTTGAAAAATTGCGGAGATGAGGAATCGGTCAAGCATTTTAGTAGTCAAGGTGCGGCTAAAGTACCACCTGTAATTATCGACCCGAAGGGAATGACAGCAGTGTAGGTACAATACAATACAAACGTACCTACCTACGACCTAATAATTCAAATCCTAATGTACCTAAAACTGTAAATTTGGAACGAATGTATTTTCCCTAATAGTGTATTATGATTTTCCTCTATATTGTGCTATCTTACTAATCTAATCTAATATATAAAAATCTCGTGTCACGGTGTTTGTTATCGAACTCCTCCGAAACGGCTTGACCGATTCTTAACTTTTTTCTCTATACTCGGTGGGTCTGAGAATAGGTCGTAGGTTATATTTATACTCCTATTCTTCGCAGACGGAGTCGCGGGCAACAGCTAGTAAAAGTAAAACTATAAACTTATGCAATGTTCATAGGAGGGACGCGAGTAAAAAATGTGTATGACCCTAATACGTGGTACGTAAATTAAATATAATATTTGTCTATCAAATTATAGCACAGCGTCATCGCTTAGCACAACAGCATGCTGCGGTTGCTAACCAATTTGGGACGTGTTAAATTTCACTGGAAAAAGCAAATATTTAACTAAATCATGTTTTATTGTACTGAACCAATCATGGTTGTGAGATTTTGTCATTTGAATAAATGTTTAAAATATAGTTAAGTGACGTTGAACAAACATTTACATAAACCGAGTTGTCTGACGCATTAATTTAAATATTTAAATATTTTATATATATTTATGTATGTAAAACTCTTCATTGTACGTAAAACATAAAAATTAACAGTTAACAAAATAAATATTGTATTATCTGGACATATCATCATCATCATGCATGCATTAAGATACGGCTTTTTAAAAAATACAAGGTGGCACTATCAACCGTACAGCTAAGGAGTGGAATTCCATACTTGCGATTTGGTTCCTGAACACTACAATCTGGCCGTTGTCAAGTCTAGGGTTAGTTTTACAAGTTTACAACAATCCTGATCGTGAATAGTTTAAACCATCCCCTGTACTACATGTAGTTCAGATAAGCGTTATTTAGTACATATGGTAGATAAGCGGATTTCCATTATCCCCGACGATATGCGAGTGATATATTTAAATAATCATAGACATACACTTTTTGAAATTGCAACGGGATAGATAACTCGCCAATGTACTACGGCTAGTATAAAGCTAGTACGACCGCTTTAGCCTAGTTGGTGGTGACCCTGCCTACGAAGCAAGAGGTCCTGGGTTCGAGTCCCGGTAAGGGCATTTATTTATGTGATGAGCACGAATATTTGTTCCTGAGTTATGGATGTTTTCTATGTATTTAAGTATTTGTTTATTTATATGTATAGGTATGTTTATCGTCGTCTAGTACCCATAGTACAAGCTTTGCTTAGTTTGGGACTGGGTCGATTTGTGTAAGATTGTCCCCTAATAAAAAAAATAAAAAAAAAAAAAAAAAAAATAAACTTTAATCGTAGTAAGGTGCCTTGCTCCATGCAACTAATAATGCTTATTTAACGCTAGTCATAAACATAATTATGTACTTAACTATAATTTCTATAGTGTAATTTAGATCGGTGCCTTAGAGATAATCATTAATTGCAGTGTTAGAGTGTTATGTTGTGATTGTGGCAATCATGTGAAATTACATACGAACGTGTGAAGTCGTAAATTATTCCTATAGTCAAGTACGTGCTGTATGTTTTTATTTCCATTGCTATAAAGTATGACAAAGTATTTAATTAATAGTATTAATACGTTTATATCCGCCAGGGTACTTATGTGTAATTGATTGCCTGATCGTGGAAAGGAAGATTTTAATGTTTTCCTCAGATTTTATTATTACACTGACGAGCAAAAATAAAGGGTCGGTTACAAAAATGAGGATAACTACAAAACCCACTGTGTTTTCTTCGAGTAAAATGAGTTTAATAACGAGTTTTATTTTTAACAAGAAAAAGTTTAATTGAGAATAAAACTCTTTACCAAACTCATTTTACTCGAAGAAGCTATCACAGTGGATTTTGTAGTTATCGTCATTTTTGTAACCGACCCGTTATTTTTGCTCGTCAGTGTAGATACCTACTAAGGAAGAGTATAATGGGGAATAAAAAAACTTGCTAAAGTGTTCAAATATAGAGGTACGGGCTAATATTTTTTGGGACTTCACGGGTCGACTCCACGGCCGCTGCAATTTGGTTGAAACGTCGAGGTAATATTAGCAATTAGTAGTTCGTGAGTAAAGTTGCGGTCACTTGATGGCACTTTTGACGTTTGCTCGCTCATGAATAGGTATCAAATAAATAAATAAATATCACGGGACAATTCACACCAATTGACCTAGTCCCAAACTAAGCAAAACTTGTACTATGGGATAAACATCTTCAAATATATAAAAATCTCGTGTGGTTAGTTATGGAACTCCTCCGAGACGGCTTGACCGATTTTTATGAATCTTTTTTCATTATACTGAGAATAGGTCGTAGGCTATTTTTCTTCGCAGACGGAGTCGCGGGCAACAGCTAGTAATTATATAGATAGATACATGCTTAAATACATATTAAACACCCAAGACTAAAAATTCGTATTTTTTCATAAAAATTTCAGCCCCGACGCGGAAATCGAACCCAGAACCACACGCTTCGTAGTGTTTTCTAAACTAAACACTAGGCCATTTGGTCGTCTACAATCAAGTGTTTTGGTTATCAAAACTATTGTCAGCTGTCAAAAGTGTCATCACTCCATGCCGCTACTTTAAGTCCCGAAAAATATTAGTTATGAGTGAGAATCGCGAAATTTTCAAACATTATTTATACAGGGTGTCCCAAAACTCAACAGTAACCTGCTATCGGGCGAAAGGCAAAAAACAATCACACATTTTTTCGTAGATAGGTATCTAATAGGTACAACCGATATTTTATGTGAATCTATGATCGCTTAACAACTTACATAACTTATGTATGTTTTTTTTCATATTTTTTTCAGAACTGTTATCTTGGTCTCTCGCCCGGTAACCAGGTTATCGTGGAGTTCTGGGACACCCTGTGTAAGTTTTTTTATGTATACTTAGTCGGAAAATAAAAACAGAAACGTGCTTTAACTCCAGCCGTTCAATACAATGTAGAACAGAATACATATGCTGAATATTCCAGACAAAAGACAATATATGCGAAATAATTTTCCTTCTTTTGATACCTTAAAGGACATATATGCAGCTAATGGAAGGAAAGGTCGTCATAAGTAAAGATTTGCATGCGGGTGACGGTGGATACGACCTTGCTCAAAGGAATTTGGTTAAACTGTGGCACATCGCATACAATGTTATTCATAGCTAAACATGTAGGTACTAAATACGTAGCTATTTACGAGTAATAAAACGAACGAGGTTTAAAATTTCGTTACACCAGCAGGGTTATTGTCAAACGCTTCTGACGCTTGCCTTCACAATCACTATTTCTTTCTGTCAAACGGTATAAGATGATGACAGAAAGAGATGGTGAAAGCGAAGGCAAGCGTCAGAAGCGTTAGACAATACGGCCTCCAGGCCGTATTGTCAAAGGTGCGGGCGATCGCGATCGCCGTCTCATTCTACACTTATCCTAATGATGAAAACGATTGTATTCCGAGTGTGTTATACAACAAGCTTTTTATGGATGGCGAATCAATTGGCGCTGGTGCTAAACAGCGGCAAACTAATTCGGTCTCAGCGCGGTTCAGTTTGAGTACTAAATAGATCTCTATTCCGCGCAGCCTTATCTATATTCTATATATATAAAAATTAATCCCTATTTCCCTTGGTCACGGCATCACGCATGAACGGCTGGACCGATTTCACTAATTCTTTTTTTGTTGTGTTCGTCATTGTCAGGAGAAGGTTCTTATGAAAGAAAAAATTAAGAAAATTGCGCGGAAAATTAGAAAATTTAAGAATACTTAACCACCATATAAAATTATTTCTAATCTAACCTTAGCGCTTTGGACAATATAATTAAACTTTTTTAATGTAAACTTTTTTGATGTTTGACATAGAATTGACAGAATGCTTGCTGCAAATATCGTCAAATGGGATGTAAACAAACTGAAATAATTAATTTATCATTTCTAACGAAAAGAACGTAAGAAGACTGAATCACATCACGTCAGGACGACGTCTGTCGGGTCATCGTCAAATGGGATGTAAACAAACTGAAATAATTAATTTATCATTTCTAACGAAAAGAACGTAAGAAGACTGAATCACATCACGTCAGGACGACGTCTGTCGGGTCAGCTAGTTTAATATAAGGATAGCCCTACGATACAAAAGCCTAGTAGTTTGACCTTTAGCTTCTTAGAGCCCGATGTTTGATCAATAGTTAAACAAACTAATAGTCAAATTGCCTTTGAAATGCGTTAACTATTGTTATCTTTGCCATACATTTTAACTATGTATTAGTTTATTTAACTATTGATCAAACAACGGGCCCTTAAGCACTGCCAGAGGGCTTCTGGTTAAATAGAGTAGATATGTCCGTGTCGGGTAGAATAGCAGCCACAAAAAATCTAAAAAAAGCCTTTCACTTATTTTTAATCAAGTCATCTTTCAAACCAATCCGCCTCAAACGACATACGGCTTGCTCCAGTTATAGTAAGTTATCGCGGTACGAACCAGTTTGCAAGTGAATGAGTGTAGGATAATCCCAGTACGGCGACCATGCCACGGAATTTTATTAGGACTGGAGTACCCACATTTTAATTTTATTGAGGGTTTTTTCTTTTAAAACTTTATGTGTACCTACTAAAAAGAACGAATACTGATAGTCTATTGTCTTTGATATTTTTGGACTTTTGTTCTCATCAATGTTACAAATCAAAATCGCTGCAGATCCTTTTATCTGTATTTATTAAGGATAGGTAATAAGATCTAAATTATTGTATGTCAAAGAGACTGACGTGTTTCTAAATATACAATACAATGACTCTTTATTGTACACCACAAAGAAAACAATACAGAAAAACAAGTTAATGGAAAAAATATACAAGGTAAGCAATAGGCGGCCTTATCGCTTCAAATACATAATACTTATTGCAAACGGGTGGCGTAAAAAGTCCGTAATTGTTTTTTTTTTTATTTCTCAATATTTAATTTGCCTGAAATTCTAATTGCAAGTGCTAATCAAATAGAATATGAAAACTCTACTCTTGTATTATTTTATTATGTATGTCCCAAGCAAAGTTTTTACCACAAATTATCCAAACCTAGTTTTATTTGTACAAGAGTTAGGTAAACGTTATTGATTATTGTATTGCATAACCTAGCCACTGTTGAATAAAAATGCGGAATACGATTCAACAATGCAATACACGAAGAGTATTTATTACGGGCAGTAAGTAATATTTCTCTTGGGACGACCTCGATAAATTCTATGGCATCTTTGGCGTCATAAAATTCCAGATACGTCGAAATGGACTGGTCGCTGACTGCTAATGTGTTGAGTCTCGCTCTTTGTTACTGTGTGTAAGAGGGAGGACTGATGTTCAGACGTCTAGACTAGGGATATAATCTAGTTGAGTAATTAATTGTAATTGTTGTCACGTCATTAACAAGGTAGTGCTTTTATGATATAAAAAAATACTTAAAGGCCATAATACGAAGTAAATTATAATTACTGTGGTAAACATTCATAGAGAAAAAGGAAAATTTTTTCGACACGTCATACAAGAAATAAAAATGTAAACAAGTGTTGCAAGTTCTCCACTTTTGTATATCGGAATAGTTTTTCTTTGAGTTCTGCTTTTTTACCAACGTTATCTACATATACATTGCCAAACGTAGGTTTTTGCGAATCCAATAATATTTGTTATTGAATCTAATATTGAATTGAAACGCAGTGAGACTTAACAAATAAAGCCATACAACTCAGTGCCAAATATGGCACACGATAATTGACACATGATCGCCCGACCGTTTTAGCTGGCCGCCAATGTGACCATGCCGGGCACACAATGGGACTGTCCTGAATCGGACAAAAAAATATGGTATCGCAAATAATTGTGTGACGTTAGATGATACAAATAATTATGTTCGATTTTTGTTAAAAATTGATGGGTTGAATGCATGTAAGACAGTTATTTGAAAACAAGCTTTTGCCCGGACTTCGGCCACGCAATCGACTCATGAATAGACCGAATGTGCCTAACTAATGCATTATTTTAGTGATCTAAAACCATTTTCGCATTAAGTATTCCCTTTCAATTAAAACCGAATTTCAACCGATGTAGTTGGATGGTTTCAAAGTCTATAACGGAGATAGGTAGAAATTTTGTGTTTTAGATATTGCTCAGTCTATCAGAAAAAAAAATTGACAGTGACTAGTGTATTTTGCCGTTATTCGGTAACAATAGTAACAAATAAAAAAATCGTAAGATACCTAATTAAATAGTTGCAGATATCTAGTGTATTTTAAGTATTGGTTTTTTTTTGTAAAAATGTGAAAAATTTGTTTTCGTAGTAACTTAACCTTTCGTATGCCGGAAGTAAAAAAAAAAAGTCGTGCATTCTAGTCTTAACAGTTTCATATAAATCCAATGATACAGATTTTTAAAAAAATACAAAAAGAATGCCTTAAATTGGGTACGGATCCGGTACAAGGCATACGAAGGGTTAACCTTTAGCTCAACGGTTAGGTACTTAGTGATACATGTCACGTGCAAATAAAATGTTCTATTTGTTATTCCATTTTAGACGTGCAATAAAAACGTTTCCAAAATATGAAATGGAAACTTTTTATTTTTTTATAGAAATTCCATGTTCATGAAACTTTTCTGTGAACAGTAATATTTTTCATTTTTAGACTTGTATCAGTCTTACAGGAATAACGTATGTATCTGTTCTGATATCTCAGAAATTGCTTACTCAGTTCAAGTCATGCATTTTATATTATTCAGGAAGTAATCTGGTATGTAATTTAATTATTTCCTTAATAAACCTTATTACATAATACAGATGTCACATATTTTATTGCATACTTAATAATGGTACTTTATGGTACCAAGTATACTGCGTGTTAATAACTACTAATCAGATGTGTCTTAAAAAGACACATCTGATTTGATTCAGGACTTTGAATCGTGTAGTTTAAAAACGACAGTGAACGACTTTCACTGAGGACTGCATTGCTGTTCCATATCAGTTTCAGCCTTAGCAACAATCACTTGTTTTTAACAGATTATCACTTTTATATAATTCATGCAGATTTCATGTTTTCATTTTATGATCATCATGATGACAATCATGATTTCATGTTTATATCCAATATTAAGGTAGCTGCGGTCTATTTCCCGTGACGGGCGAAAACAAAATTAAAACATAATTGTTAGTTTTCGTGGTCTTCTGTTATTTTGATTGTGTATGTTATTTAGAGATAAATGAACTTTATCAGTAACTCTTTCGATCTGCATCATAAAATACAGCATGTTATTATTTGTCACATTTGATCAGTTCGAGCCCCGACTAAGACGAGCGATTATACAAAAATCCATATCTGCAGTATTTACTGTCTTAAAAAATAATGGAAAGTCTCCTTTACATAGAATGTTCTATTTTCAATATTTAAGGTAGTTGCCGTCCATGTGGCGATGGTTTTTTACACCCTGTATTGCACTTTGCTTAGATAAATAACATTAAAATATTTAGTTTTATTCTTAGATCCCTCTTGTCTACTTAACATTTTAATATCGATAGCAACGTTCTGTTTTTCGGCCTTTAGATTAGCAAATTCATGATGGTTTCGAGGTGAACCAGCCAAAGAATGGGAGCAAATTTCGTGATTTTAGCCTTTAGCAAAAAAACTGGCAGCAATTTTAGATCGATTTCACTTGTGAACGTGGTGTGGAAACCTGCTGGCTATAAAAGCTGAGGTGGACCGCTTCTGGCTGATGCAATAGGGTGGGTGGCTTGCGTGTGCTTGTTTATTGAATGCAAGATAACCTCATCAGGCGGTTTGCACTTCTTAGTGTATGGGCAGAAGGTTCCAATTTGAAACATTGGGTCTGCGTTCAAAGTTAATTATTATTCACTTCGGGAACTTAGAAATATGCATTTTGGCAGGTTATTGAGGTCGAATGAATTACATTTTAATGAAAGTTAAGTTATGAATCTTGAAAATAACCTGTATGTTTTCTTAGCAGAGCATTGGGTCGCCTAACCTATGTAGCCATACAAAACGCTAAAATATGTTTAATTGAACCAAATAAGTACAAAATAACAGTATATTTCAAAGCAAAGTCTATGAGAGGTATACGTGTACTTAAAAAGTTTAAATTAAATTGTTTAAACGGAACATCATGAAAGACCGATGCGACATAATCATCAAAACAAGACAATAGTTACTAAAAAAAACTCAATACTTCAATCGTCGACAACCACTTAAACTGAACACGTGTCAAGTTTGTTTTATTTTACAGCTAAGTGTCCATTATAGCACACTTTAATCTAAACAATGGAGGCACGTGTACTAAACGTAAACATCCATCTTTGTATAACATATCCCTAATACGTTATAATAGGACGCGAGCGCACGGAAATTGTGGTGTAAGTCTAAGAAAATACACTATACGCTCCGAAACAATTCCGTCGCAAAGTAAAAGTTCGTCTCGTTTGAACCGGATATGAAATGAGAGATTTTTTAATTATTCGTTTGAGCTATTTATTGCTTGCTTAACATTCTTTAAGGTCCAGAATGGGTCTGAAATGGGAATTCATGCGAATTTTATCTTTCCAATTCTTTAAAAAAAATTAGCTATATTAAAAAATGTTATCAAAGGAACTAATTAACTCGTCCAGTGATCATGACATACATAACTTTAGCAGGCATTTGAATGTGCATACGTTTGTGGCACTTAAACAAGTTTCGAACCTTTGATGAGTCACGTGACAGTTATAAGTATAAAACTTAAGAAAAGTTAGTAGGAACGTGTCCGTATAGACAAATTGTTGTTTTAAATAAATAAAAAAGACAAGTTGTAAATGACTTCTTTTCACTACTAAACACAAGAAGAGTATTTCTTTTCTTACCTATGTACTTACACATGACATGAGCTGTCGTGATTTATGTCACAAAAAATAAAGTTTAACACCTTTATCTTACAAATGGTGTCATTACAACAAGATTAACTGGCAAAGGCAGCCATTACCTTTTAAATTAATGACAAGTGTTTTTTTATCATTACGTGATTTATCTCTACTTAAAGTAGGTAACTCAATGAATGAATCACTTATTTTCTATTATATTTCTAGCTATTTTAGGAATGCATGATAATCAAGTTGAGACTATATTATAGTAATCTTTGACGGGACTAGTCCTTTCGTTGGCAGCTACATGGTCACCCTAACGGCTCGCACGCAAGCTCTGACGTCACCGAGTCTAAAGACTTCGCAGTTTAAAATAGACTTTGATGTTTAGACATACGGTGGGAAGTCAAAAGGTAAGCAAATCGGATATAGAATGTTTTCTATTAATTGTTGATATTGCGGAAACTTACATAAATAACATAATATTATGCGTTAATTTATCTCGTGCTTTCCGGTTTTATTGAGACGGGGTTATTAATAGTTTTTAAGTCATAAACGGGAAGCGGAGGTTTTCTATTAGACAATATACATTACGTGTTAATAGTAAATAAAATTTTAATGAATCTTTTGTTTTCCCTATAACGGTAAGAAAGCTGAAGAATAAACTTGTTAATTTATATGAAAGACCAGTTTAAAAGGCATAAATTTACGATTTGTCAGTTATCATTATAACAAATTTTAAATTTATAACATGGGGGGGGAATGTAATTAATAGTGCAAATAACTAGCTGATAACTTGGGAACTTTGCTATTTCCTAAAAAGTAGCCTATTTTAATCCGGGATGCAAGGTTTCTATCAGTGGAGAATCGGAGTATTTTCAAAGATATGTAGGGACATATGAACAAACAAAGTCATACATATAGACTCGCGCCTCCAGCATGATAGTATGCGCGTAACTAAGTGTTGGTTTAGCTGCCGCGTTTACGACTTATACTCGTTAAACATTTAGTAGAAAACTGACATTGTCTGAGGTCTCTCTCTTAAATTACAGTTTCGTGTTTAGAAGATTCCTAAATCTAAGTCACATCTGTACAGCGCTTCAAAGATAATATACTCCGTAGACAAATGCGCCAGAAAAGAGACATAAAACAGACTTCTGGGCCCCTCAGAAGTAAAAAAACGTTAATATAATTATAATCGGACGTTTTAACTTTCCTTTTTTTTTCAAAAGAAATAATGATATTCATTTCGAACTTCAAGTTAACAAAACCTTTACGAGCTGGCAACGCATTCCAAATTTCTATGACGTTTTCTGTTAAAAAAAAGAATGTTTAGGCAGGATTGAAGAGTGGGAACGTTGCCTATCACTATGGTGTGTTCCACTGCAGAACTATTCCAAATTATTTTTTACAAAAAAATATACATCTCCCAAACTAAGCCAGATCAACTTGATTTTATACTCAATGTTTGGCCTGAAATAACCTGAGGAATTATGTTTTAAATCTGATGCGTTACTCTCGGCCACCGAAGGGATCCGATGATCTGTTTATTTCATTAGGTTATTAAAAATGTACTTACATGTTTAATGTTGTAGTGCAGTATGCTCTCGATGTAGCTGGGAAGCTGGTTGACGACGGTGAAGTAGCCGAAGACTGAACAGCCGTGGGTGATGACGATGGCCCAGACTGGTGGAGACCGCAGCATCTTGCACCATGGGACTGGGATGTGCTGTGGGCAAAGATGATAAGGGGTTAGGTCCTGTGACAATATCAATATGAATATCAATAGGGTAGCTATCATTATCGAAATTCGTTATGCCGATTTTCATTTCATCGAAAAACTATTTCACAAATTTCATTACGTTTTTTTTTTCTAATCACATAAACAATCATCAATTCATTACTTTTTACATAATCGATCAACTTTTCATCGTAAATCGTTTCTAATTTGTCACAAATCGTAGCGTAACGATTCCTCGAAATTACCTTTAATAGTATCAAATTATGTATAGTATTTTTTCTATGGGTCACATTGTGTCAGGATTTAGTTTATAACGGCCGTTTACTATAGGTAGTTTTTATTAAAAACTTTTTTTTACACCAACGAACATAATTATGTAGTCAAAAATCCATCTCTTTGATGGAAAATATCAGAAGAATGTTATTATTTTTACATTTAACTTAAACATATTTACAAAGGTGAACAGAATTTATTTGTAATCCATTGTAAACTTAAAACTCGTGACTAAATTAGTTTAACACACTTGTATCAATATTCGTCTAGAATAAAAGTGTTACGTGAATGTCTCATAAAGAAGGAAAGAATTATAAGAATGTGGATATTATGTAACGAAGGGGATTTTTTAAGTTCGACGTCTTTTTTCTTTTCACTAACTTTAAAAAAAACACATCCGAATTAGTTCATCCGTTTGGAAGTTATGAATGAGGCTACAGACAAACATGTTATACAAAACCTGAAAAACGTCTGTTTTGGGTTACATAACCAACCCCCTGGTAATTTATTTATTGTTTAAATAAGTTCTAATGTCTGTAAATTTTCACACACAGAAGAACATTCCCTATTCCTTTGACTTAGGTATCAATCCCAATGAAATCATTTTAACGATGTTTGTTATCTTCTGTGCTTGTTACTATTGTATGAACTTCACAGTTCTTTGATATGTCTGTCATGCTGTATAATTATTTCAATAAATAAATAAATCTCGTTGCGATCTTGGCCCTCGTGGTATAAATAAATAGTGTACTTACTCCTTTCTTGCCAGTTTCCTGAGGCAGGGCCTTCATAAGGAAGTTCCTCTCAGTGTCAGATATCCTCGGATGTTCCGCGGGAGAGTCATAGACCACCGCGAACCAAGCCACTGACCACATAACACCAATGATCCCTGGAATAAAAGGGGAGAAGAATATAGCTTCTACATTTAAGTATTAGAATGCTTTAGCAATGAAGTGACCAAGTTGGGTTGGGCGTTTGACTATTGTGCGGCGGCTTTGTATTGTAGGTTTTTGGCATTGGTATGGGCACCTATGTGGTAACGTAACAAGTTTTGATGTATGCTGTAGGAGTATACCTTGCCCGTCACCAAATTTGACAGAAATGTAATGCAAAACCAAAGTTATGCTCTTCCGCCATTAGTGTTTGTGATTAAAAAAAACAAACCGTGTACTCTGAACACTTTTAAACTTATAAAGCTTATTTCTTTAGCATGGTTTAAAAACTTTAGCATTACAGAGACCGCCTACTTCATTTAACAAGCAAATCATCTTGAAGCTATCACTCTTCGCGTGGACTTGGTAACAACTAACAATTTGTCTCAATACTTAGTTACATGGTAGCTGTATCAGATTGCGATCTTACCAGTGAAGTAGAAAGATGACTCCCAACCGAGGTGGGCGATCAGAAACCCACAGATCGGCATCGTGATGGCGGCTCCGAGGGACGATGCTGTGGAGTGGAAGAATGTCAGATTGCAGAATTGATGGGCACCGAAGGTTGAGTGAGGGGCGTACATGTAACGTAATATACATCAG
Organism: Archips xylosteana; assembly: GCA_947563465.1. Classification (NCBI taxonomy): domain Eukaryota; kingdom Metazoa; phylum Arthropoda; class Insecta; order Lepidoptera; family Tortricidae; genus Archips; species Archips xylosteana. The sequence goes on from OX387358.1 coordinate 17,662,362, forward strand.
GGATACTTAATGAACGAAACGAAATTTAACGACCGCTTTAGCTTAGTTGGTAGTGACCCTGCCTACGAAGCAAGAGGTCCTGGGTTCAAATCCCGGTAAGGGCATTTATTTGTGTGATGAACACGAATATTTGTTAAATATGAATATGTATATAAGTATTTATTTATCTATATAAGTATGTTTATCGTCGTCTAGTACCCATAGTACAAGCTTTGCTTAGTTTGGGACTAGGTCGATTTGTGTAAGATTGGCCCCTAATATTTATTTATTTATTTATTTAATGTCTCGCCGAGTAACGATTCGCATATTGACAGACGAGTTATGCCGAAGGGACATAACATTTCGCAGCTCAACATTACGTATCTGATTCAAATGTCTGGCATATAACAGTTAATTCTCTACCTAATGAAATATCTGCGAAACGAAAATCGGCACAATGAAAGTCAGCGAACTGATTTCCCACCATATATCAGTCTACTACTTCCGATCTTATTTATTTTTAACAATCTAATCTAATACTTATTCATTAATTCGTTATAAAGCTACAGTAGGTATAATTTAGGTAAGTACTAAAGTATCAAGCTAGAACAATTTAAAACAAATTAATACTATTATTATTATCTAGCCTGGATTGATGTCCCAAATGGGACATCAAATGAATACTAAAATACATAAAATAAAACTTAAATCCCCGTATGTATGTATTTGCGTGCTTTAGTTTTTTCAGCCGCCTCGGGTGCTGCACCAGAGGTGCAGTTAAAATACGACCACGTATATTAGATAGGCAATAATGCACGATCTCATAATTCAAACCCTTACGGCAATAACATCAGGGCTTGAATTATTCCGGGTCTAAATAACGCACGTATACTTCGCTCGGTAGTTAAAACGTAACGTATTTCATTGCTATAAGTAGGTAGGTACGTATTTCTAATTATCATTTACTAACTCTATAGCAAGTGATGGCTACCATTGTAGCAAGTCGTATTGCACGTGTGTACGTGTAACACATTCACATTAGCTACACACCCATAACAATAACCTTGTTTGTACTCGCGATTAGTGATAGTTCGTAGCGTAGCCAAGTTCATGATCATGATCAAAACAAAATGCCGATTTTAGTCGGTCAATGCCAACTGGTAAGCCAGCTACAGCGTTTTATTCATTTGTTGACTACAGTTCTGGGAGGTTTTAAAAATAATACTAGGTACTGTAACTTGCAATTTTTCGTACATACGCTCGTACGTACGTATTCAGCATCCCCCTAAGAACACCTCAATAATCAGATCAGCCGAGGAATTTCGGTTAAGGCCCAATGGAAGTTCAATTGTACGCCATTGAAACAGCATTGCAGGCGTAATCACTAATCACGCCTAAATTCGGTTACGTAATTTCGGCAAAGTGTAGTTTTACTACTTAGTATCTACTTCAGTACATACGCTTGGATGTGAGAGTCCTTTATTGGGTATTTCCCGTGGCAATTCAGTAACATCCCAGAATTCAAATTCGATTGCCTGACTAGATCACGCGAGAGAAATCCGCGGGTAAAGACTATAGTAACAAATGGTTGAACTTATTCTATGCAAAATTTCAGCTTTCTAGGGCCAAGGGTTTAAATTGTGCGTTGATGAGTCAGATAAGTCAGTGAGTGAATTTAATTAAAGATATGGATTAGATCTTGAAGAATTACATATTATTGATGTTAATAGGAAAGTTCCCCGCAACATTCAGGTCACACACAACGCTTGACGTAACTGACTATTCAGAAGGAATGATTAAAACTCGTATACTTAGCGGATTTATCATTAATGTTCAAAGAAGTATATTTGGACTGTGAAAATGATCGCTTTTATTTTTAGGTTAATGCCGTTCTAAAAGAGATCAAGGTGTAGTGGAAAAAAATGCTGCGAAAATAGCAAAAGTTTTCATAAATTAACATCAACAAGTCGACCAAGTATATTTTTATTTTATTGCTATATTTTTCAGCTTCACCGTCTAGATACAATTATTTTGGTGATATAGGGTGGCACATGCGCAAGTGGGTCACCTAATGGTATATCAGCACCACCAACAGTTCCTAATCACACGCAACGTAACATCATAAGTTTGCAGATGCGTTACAATTATGGCCAAGATAAAATAAATCAAGTGGCAGTTAATTAAATACTCTCCACGCCGAAACACAACAACGCAAATACTGCTAGTTGGTGACAAAAATAGCGAGAAAGATGATGGTAGCGACCCGGAAGGACCTTACACAAGATCCTACCACCCGCAAAACCATCACACATTACTCATGCATGACCACTGTCGTCGAATCACGTACAGTAAAATTATAAAATTGGCAACCACTCACGGCTCCGAAATTTAGAGGTTATCCAATGGAAAAACCAAATTCAAGTACATACACGTAAATCTTATTTCCTTATACGTTAATTCGATAAATAACGACCTTTTGAAGGCGACAGGTGCGAATGAAAGCATTATAGCATGCAAATAATCTTCCTCAAATACACCTAGACCCACATCTGACAGCAAGGACGCAAAACCATGTCGTAGGCTTATCTCTGTTATACAACTATTTTAATCCTTCATTGTTAATATTACCATGACAGATTTATAGTTTTACTAGCCTTTATTCGTGGCTTCGCTCATGTTCTAGATAGATGTCATTTATCCCTTAAAAACAAATGCAGTGCGACTCTTCCGCCGCGTTTGATGTACCCATTATATCTGGTGTCATCTTGTTAGTAACCTACTCCTAACGAAACGTAGTTTTCCTCCTTTCGGACTAGATAGTTATCTCCAGGTACAGAATCCAGTTCTCAAGAGTCAGAGTCTCGAAGAGTAGGTATTTGTTGTTGGATTGGTCACAGCAACTTATAAGTAAGAGTAAGATTGATAGCGTCGTCCTTTGTCCAGTATATGCCAATATAAATCAGTATAAATAAACGCATAATAACTCAATTTAAATCACAAATTCATTGAGTGAAGATTGCACGATAAAGCTTCTTTGTTGAAGTACAGAGGTTGTATTATATTTGCAAGCGTTTATCATAAGTGGAACATGCAAATGCTGGAGATAGGGGCATAGGCGACGTTATGGTAATTAGTCTTTGATATAGCAGCAATGATATAAACAAGAACATTTATTTTCATTGATCTAAATTTGCAATTGTCTAGTCTTACAATGGGCCTTGCGAGAAGGCACGAGGGCGAGATAGATAGAGCTATGCTTGGAGTATCTCCGCGAGATTGAATCAGAAATTAAAAAAAAAAACAGAAGAACAAAAGCTACCTACGTAGCTTAGTGAATTTCACATCATAAATGTAGTAGTAGAGAGTTTGGCGTAGTACCTAATGGTATATAGGCATCTCGAAAATTCATGGACGAAGTTATGTTCAAGATTGTGAAAAGCTATTGGCTGCGAGTAGAAGAAAACCGGACGTGGAACGTGGAGATTTCTTGGGAAGGCCTTGTCCAGCAGTGGACAATGAAAAATTGAGCAATAGACGTAGAGTTCCGTGCAAAATGAGGACTGTAAGTAAATGCAACTGAAAAATCTTACAAGTTGCATTACATTGCGGCGCTCCATTGAGCACGTCAAACTCGTTCGCTTTACGGGTTCCCAATGTTATGTACCTTGACTTTAGAACTGAAAATGGTCTTCAGGGTCCCTTTTGACCATGGTGTTTGGCCAAGTGCGCAGCGTGATTTTAAGAATCCTTTTTCAGGACGCAGACGATATTGCGGGCAAAAGTATTAAACAATAATGTATATACACAGTTAGATCATGTGGTTTTCCGCAAGAAAATAAGGAAGCAAGCTAGTAACAGCGAGTTTTGTAAACTGGGTAAACAAGTTAGAGGTAGTTTTACAGACATACGAGTGACGAGTACCTACTTGTTATGCAAAATACGCGACTATTGTATCGGTTACACGCTTATATAGGTTATTTGAAAGTCAGATTCAATAGAGTTATAGACATATCGTTGAAATTGTTTTTGGTTCATGTACTGCGCATATTACTTTGGTCGTTATCAAATTATGTGCAGTTAAACTTGTCCCAGCTTATTTATCCCGGTATTTCTCTAATTCTTCAGGGTAGTGCAAATCCACTTATCTACCATACGTAAATACTGCGTATGTGCAGTGCACTACACGTAGTTTTATAGTTTAAACTTTATGTATGTTTCATTTTAACGAATTTGGAGTGAAATTTGGAAATTGGCTAAATTTGTCAGATACGTGAAATTTTCCAAAACCGACTAAGCGGAGTTCCACTATCCCTCACATTATGTTACAATTTGTATACCTACATGGATGAATTATTTCCAGTCGGTGACAGACAGAGCTTGGACAAATCCTCGTACAACAATTTCAACTCGGAAAAAGAAAAGGATGTATGGTCGGGATTTGGCGGGATTCTCCCGTATTTTTGTATGTCCTCCCGACTCCGGATAAAGTAAAAAATCTGCTGATATTTAAGTTTTGCTGTGTTGTTTTGTAATGAGAAAACCATTATCTGTATTTTTGTTACTAGGTAAGTATTTATTTATGTAAGTACCTAGACATTTCTATCGGTAGAGGAGGATGTAACAATAATTTAAAATGTTGGTCTTTTTAATATATTTTCTTTAATTTGTTTTAAATTTTGTTTCTTCCGACCAAAGTTCTATCTAGGACTCTACCGATTGTATGTAGGTAGTCAGCGCAGCGCCGAGACAAAGGAATCCACTAAATATTAGAAATAATTACGCTATGATTATGGCCATACATTCAAAAATAACTGGAATAGTGGAGCCTATTGCTGGATTATTCTTAAAGTCGCAAAGGAATTTACAGGTGACTCAAAAGAGTTTTATCTCAAATTGGTCACCAGTCTTATCTTAAATAGGTAGGTACGTTACGTTCTACAAGCTTTAAAATATTGACAACAAAAGCACGTGTATCCAACGGGGACATTTCGTAAGCATCACCGGACGGGAATAGAATCCTCTGTCGTAACCTTGCGATCACGTGAACACGCAAAAATAACCCACAGCCACATTTCTCGGAACAGTAAACCGCTTAGCAACTGTTACACAGGGTTAAATCGCGCGGTCAAGAAGGAACGGTCCAATCAGCGCGCGGCATTGCCGTGACGTCACCAACCACGCCTGCGCGCGCCTCCGATCCGCCATGTTGCATTCGAACCGTTTACGCGCGATAACAATTGAACAGCGCGAGCCTCCTGACGTATACTAATGATTGTAAATTTCGATAAACAATCGCAAGTCAAGGCGCTCCGTTTAGAATTGCGACCTTTAATTAATAATTGGCGAGTTTTATTGACTTGTTTTCAAACGTCTTCAGTTCGCAATGGGATAATTGCTTCGGCCGTTCGTTAATAGGATCGTTTATCATTTTAATTTCATCCGTCATCGATTGACTCCTGACACCGCATGACGCTATGAGCGCATCATCGTAACAAGCATGCATAAAGTGACCACAAAGTTGTTATCAGCACACCCACAATTGAATTTATCAGCTGCCGAAAACAGGAAACCACATACATCATGGCGTTACTTACTTTGCAAAATCAACGAAAAGTACCTAGGTATACTTTATGGTTCTCGTACGGAGTAGGTACGTTTATTTATGCATAGGTACCCTACGATAAGCGATACTTACTCCTATTATTACACATAATATGACTTAACCGCTAAAGTATGACACATGATAGCTAGGGTTGCCAACTGTGTGGATCAGAAATCCGGGAGGTGAAATAAAAAATCAATGAAATTAAAATATTTTTATTTGAAATTATATTTCTTCACATTTCGAGCGGCTTGTAACGCCTTTTGGTTTTAAAAACTTATTGCCTTTTTACGGGAGAATCCCGGAATTCCGGGAGAGTTGGCAACCCTAATATAGCAGAACTTAAAACAAAACTCACCCATCATATTGGACATGAATTTCGATCTGTCCATCGGCGGGATCCATTTGGATGCCATCGGGAGAATGGCAGGCCATGTTGCTCCAAGTAGGAAACCAAGTAAGACCCTCAAGGCCACGATCCATCCGAACCCTGCTACCGCCGCTCCAGGGCTCAGTAGAGTTAGGATACTGGCCAGCAGGGTACTGTAGCCGAATACCCGCCTGCGACAAAAAACAATGTTTTAGGAGTAACCCTTGAAGATTATAATATTATTATCTACCTGGGAAAAGAGAAACCTATCATTCCTTCACACTTACTAAGAATTGTGTGCTCATTTTATTACTTAATAGAAGAAAGACAATAGAAAGATAAACAATAAGTTATTACGATATTAATAATCGTCCCGTTTATCGGATCATATTTTTATAGCAGTTGACGGCACTTTTGAATTCAATTACCGCAACCACACCGCAACTCTGTTGATGACAAATTTGTATGCCATATACCTACCTACATACATACTCGTAAATATGAAACTTTGCTACTACACTTTAGTGAATAGGATTGTCCCCAAGTTTCAAGTTACTCCTAAAGAATGGGACTTTTAATGGAAATTGTGGATCATTTGGGTTTCAACATAGTCCAATATAACAATAGTAGTAAAATCTTCCTCATGAAAGAATTCGCATTCTGTACCATTTTACCATCAAACTATAATGGAAGGTCTATTAGTTCTCATGACTAAATGTTTATTAAAAAAACTAACAAGCAACCATATAGCAACTCTTGAGTGCATCACCCACATCGTCTTCATAAAACGAGCACGCAAACATTGGCAGTGACACAATACTCAATTAAGCGATAACAGTGCATGCGGGTTTGAACGTTCATGAATCATTTTCATTGAATACCGCAGCAAAACTTCAGCTTTATCACTTTTACAGCTGCCGATAGTGCGGATTCCTCTGATTTTTCCAGTTTTTGTATAGTCTTGCTAAATCTATATATATAAAATTCTAAACTGACTGACTGACTGACTGACATATCAACGCACAGCCCAAACCACTGCCTAGAGATTCCAAATTTGGTATGTAGGTTCCTTATAAGGTCTAGGGGTGCACTAAGAAAGGATTTTTCAAAATTCACTCCCTAAGGGGGTGGAAAGGGGGTTCAAAGTTTGTATGGGGAAACAAGATTTGTTCGACTATTTTATTCGAAACTTCACAGAAGTACTCCAAATGATTAATGAGTAAACACGTGTTTCAGGTTTTTTTGAGATTTCAACCCCTAAAAGGGGGGAAAGTGGTAAAAAAGTCTGAAAATCAACATGGGTGTTGTTTCTATGCTTTATCGGGTCGCTGGTTATGAAAACAACAACGGTTTTAAAATCCGATGTGGCATACGTAAAATACCATCTCCCTGGATGGGGTGCGATGGGGTTGAAATGTCTAAATATCAATATGGATGTCGTTTTTAAGGTTTTGCCCAAACCACTGGACTTAGAGACTTGAAATTTTGCACATACCTTATACAATGTGGGCATCCACTAAGGAAGAATTTTTGGGAATTCCCACGGGAACGGGAAAAAACGGGATTTATATATTCGATTCCGAGTGACCCTATCTCAGTAACTATAATAACTAGACTCTTCAAATTTGATACACAAGTAGGTCTAACATTAGTTAAAACATTAATTTAAGGATTTTTCAAAATTCCCACGGGATAAGGAAAAAACGGGAATTATATATTCAGTTCAACGGAATCCTATGAACTATAATTACTAGACTCTTCAAATTTGGCATTGAAGTAGGAAATTATAATAGTAAAAAACAATTTTAAGAGTTTTCTGAAATTCCCACGGGATAAGGAAAAACGGGATTTTTCGTTTTACTGGTCGTAGAAAGCTGAAATTCGGCATGTAAGTTGCTTGGGGAGTGTAGAGCAGCATTGAGAGAGGGCTTTCTGAAATTCCCACGGGAACGGGAAAAACAGGATTTTTCGTTTTACTGGCCGTAGAAAGCTGAAATTTGGCAAGTGGGTTCCTTGGGGAGTGTAGGTGACCATAAATAAAGTATTTCCCGAAATTCTTACGGGAACGAGAAAAAACGGGATTTTGCGTTTTACTGGTTGTAGAAAGGTAAAATTTCAAAATTCAAAAGTTAATACTGTAAGTAGGCCACAAAGGGCTCTTTAACCGACTTCAAAAAAAGGAGAAGGTTAAAATGGAATGCCACTGTATGTATTTTTTTTATGTAGGTATGTTCACCGATTTTTCGGTCAATTGTGGACCGATTTTAAAAATTCTTTTTTTATTCGAAAGAATATAATATACTCCCGAGTTGGTCCCATTGTCACCTAAACAGGATCTGATGACGGGATCTCAGGGAAATCGAGGGCAACCTTCAAATTTTGTAGGCACGCATTACGTTTTTCATAATTTTCTCAAGCTATTTAAGTGTTTGCGTCTGGTAGACATCATCTCATGTTGATGAGCTGATGATGGAAGGTAAAACTCCTTAACGGTTAGGAGTTGAGGATATTTTTTCAAATATTATAGGTACGTATAGACCATTAGTTGTATTTTTTCAGGTTATCCAGGTGTGCTGATGATGGAAGGTTAAACTCCTTAACGGTTAGGAGTTATAGGAAGTTTCTTTAAATATCATATGCACGTATAGACCTTTAGTTGTATTCTTTCTGGTAATTCAGATTTTTAGTGCCCGCTTCCGAGTTAGTGAAAAACACTGTATACAAAGAAATATTGTAAAGGACCGTATCTACCTGAAGTTTAGTCGGGCTTGCTTGCACGCTTGCTTGCTTGCGTGCATGTATGCTTGCGTGCATGTATGCTTGCATGCTTCCTTGCTTGCCTGTATGCTTGCATGCTTGATATCTTGGTTCTTTGGAATACTCATGGTACACGCGAGCGAAGCCGCGGGCAAAAGCTAGTTATTTTATAAACACGTTCTAGAATTTCAGGACCTGGTTAAAAGTTCAATTTGGGAATATCGTATCGTACTCGTACCGTCTTAGGTAGGTATGTGTACTACGAACAAAATTAATCATGTCACGGATTGTCTAATGATAAAGTTATTAATTGCCAATATATCATGAAAAAAAATATAGTCAATAACAAAATACTGAAACTTCCACGAATTAGCGTTATCAAATCAAAAGTTTTAAAGTTTATAAAGTTATGTTAGTTAAATATCCAATTTAAATATCTAGTAGTATACGTAATGAATTTAGTAATATCCGGAGCTGTAATAGGTTTTAGAATGGCCACGATTATTAGGTTATTAATTAAATAAAAAATTGTTAATTTAAAATATCTATTGAAATGGAATTAGCTCTATACAGCAAGACAGTAAAAGGCGCATAAAATAAACAAAGTAGCAAATTGATAATAAAAATAATGATCTCATCGACACTGTAACAAAAGCAGTATTAAATCATATGTTAAATCAAACTAGATTCGAATTAAGAGATAGATAGAGGGGAAATGATGCAAGTCGCTGCGTCATGCTCATTTCATTGGTACTTGCAAGTATTGTTAATAACTGCATAAATCAGACTTCCATGTGTATGTGATTTACTACTTACTAATATGTAATCTAGCTATACGTAGACTATCATGGTGAGGTGTGCTACTAGTCCAGACTTCTGGACAATAGACTAACTGTATCAGTTCAACCACAAGTCTATTCTTATTAGAAGAAGGATGGTCAATTCCAATGGATTGGACATAAAAGCTCAATAATTAATTTCTCGTTAGCGACTCTCATCAGTTAGAAGTTATTAATGTTATTATAGAGCAAGACCCCAGTGCTGCCACCACACTTGCTTGCTTGCGTGCATGCAAGGTTGCTTGCTTGCCTGTATGCTTGCTTGCTTGATATCTTGGTTCTTTGGAATGCTCATGGTACACGCGAGCGAAGCCGCGGGCAAAAGCTAGTACAATATATAAGGATCAAGTTTGAGACTATAAGGGCCTACGCTAGCTGACGCGGATTACCCGGAACGGACGCCCGTCGTGCACGCGTCTAATAAGAAATTGTATGAACAGCGCTAAGTGGCGCGGGCGCGTGCGACGGATTTTCGGTACATTTTAGACCCGCGAGCGGGCGCACGCGGCGGGCGTCCGCGTCAGCTAGCGTAGGCCCTAAGTACAATTAAATCATTTATTTAAGAGCTTTAAAGCGTCTGGCAAAAGTTACCGCCGGTGGGAGAGGTCTGGCAGCATAGAATACTAATTTCTAACAATATTCTCTAAAAGCTACATTAAAACCAGTCATGAGAATTTAAGAAAAGTGAGGAGTGTTTTCACGTACCCTTAGCACCTGTATATTGACATACTAAAACTATTTTATCCCATACTATCTAATATATAAAAATCTCGTGTCACGTTGTTTGTTACCGAACTCCTCCGAAATGGCTTGACCGATCTTTATGAAACTTTTTTCTCTGTATTCGGTAGGTATGAGAATAGGTCGTAGGCTATTTTTCATACCCCTAGGTGATATAAGGCAAAACAACGTCTGCAGGGTCAGCTAGTAATATTATAAAGAGGAAAGATTTGTTTGTTTGTATTGAATAGGCTCCGAAACTACTGGACCGATTTCAAAAATTCTTTTGCCATTAGAAAGCTACATTATCACTGAGTGTCATAGGCTACTTTTTACCGCGGGAAAATATCTTTTCCTACGGGAAAATTAATTTATCGCGGGCGAAGCTGCGGACGGAAGGCTAGTCCCATATATTTTATTACTCATGAGAAAATAAATAACGTCTGGCAGCACTGGGATCTTGCTCTTAGGCAAACCAGACGGTGATCAAAAGTAGAAGTACAAAGTACCAAAGTAATTTGAACTTGAACTAGGAGTGTCTAGGAGGTATGTTTCAATTATACATCAACATCAATAAGACGCAGGACCCTGTCATCGGGTCACAAAATACGACGCAGTTGAATAGAACAACCACAAAATGAAACTAGAGTATAATTTTTCCAACCTGCGACCCCATCGTTTAGATTTGCTGATACTAGACTCCAAACAAACGAATCATTGTGCGCACAAGGATCATTATCTCATTCATTCAAATCAATTCCACTCGTAAGCATCATTGCATCAAGCTCGTTGACTCGTCCTGACCCTTCTATTGGCTTCTGGAAAGCTTGACGCAGAATTTTATCGCAACCTTTAATAGACTCGCAAAAAATATCGCTAGTCATTGCTTCATAAATGGTATTGTTAAGGTTCATGAAACTGTTGGCAACTCTGACAGTGATTGACAATGTAAATAGTTTTTTTGTGGTCACTGTTTAGCTGGTCTCAAGAGGCTGGTTTTTGCTAATAAAGCCCATCACCATCACACACAGCGCAGATGCGGTAAGATATCTGTATCTGAACAGATATCTGTCAATATCGCTCCCTATACAATTCAATGGAGGACCACGAGGGCCACACACAGCGCTGATGCGGTAAGATTTTTATCTGCGTATCTGTGAGCACCGACATATATCGACAGAATCCGACAGATGTGAAGATTATATCTGCAGATAAATACAGGTGGATGCGCAGAAGCACACTTTCATCATCATCATCATCATCCCAGTCTATATTACGTACCACTGCAGGGCACAGGCTTCCTCTCAGAATAAGAGGGTTTGGGTCGTAGTTCCCACGCGGGCCCAGTGCGGATTGGGAACTTCAGTGTATAATAAAATAAATATAAAATTACGTACTACTTAAGCAAACAACAAGTCATCCTTGCATAGAAATGCATTATCGCATTTTTTTACATTTTGTCGTGAAGAGAAATAAAGAAAGTGTAACGCGCTTTTATTGAAAATTCATTGTAGCCTATCTATCTCTCAAAGGGCCGGCAACGCACCTGTGACACCCTTAATGTTGCGGGTGTCCATGGGCGGCGTTTATTGCTCCCCATCAGGTGACCCTCATGCTCGTTTACCCCCTTTTATATAAAAAAACACCCTGTATAAAGCCATCCGCACCACAAAACACGTCTACTCAGCTCCGAAATTTTAGAGTGAATGTAAAACCTCGCATCTGCGCTGTGTGTGATACCTGCAGATGGATAAGTTTTTATACGCAGATAAAATCTTACCGCATCTGCGCTGTGTGTGACAGGCTTAATGAGAATGAATCCACCAACGGAAACCTGGTGCTATATTAAAATAAGTAAATATAAGCAATACTGAATTGGCTTCACTGTTAGTTGATAAGTACCTACTACATTCTCTCTCCTAACAGGTACTGGAATGTGTACCTAGTCAGCCAAAAGGTAGGTATATCGTCTCCAGCTTCGGTAAATGAGGTGAGGTAGCTTTTTTCTAAGCAAAGTACCCTTAGCTAGCACCTATTGTCAGATGTACCGCTAGGCTAAAGAATCTTACTCAAACCTTTTTACCTGTTCTATCTAATATATAAAAATCTCGTGTCACTGTGTTTGTTATCGAACTCCTCCGAGACGGCTCTACCGATCTTTATGCAACTTTTTTCTCTGTTCTCGGTAGGTCTGAGAATAGGTCGCAGGCTACTTTTAATACTTCTATTCTTCGCGGACGGAGTCGCGGGCAACAGCTAGTAGAACTATAAATGAGTCTGTGAAACATCCCACGAAGCGACCAATTATTTCATGGACTATACCGTCATGGTTCCGCAGCCAACATAATCTACTATAATTGCAGTTTAATAATGGCCGATGCTCGGTTCGATTATTCCACGAATTGCACGGTTATCAATTTCGGTTTACCCCGGTCAGTGACCAACAAAGTTTGCAGAAAACTAAAACCACAGCTTTTTTTCCCAGTAAAGAGAATCCTCGATTAAAGTGTTTTGTTTCAGTGACAGGGCAAAACAACGTCTAGACGTCGGTGTCTAATTAACTTCACGCATATTGTATTGATTTCCTAAAAGACCATTGCACAATGCTTGCCGTTACCGCATACGATTAGGTGCGACAGCGACATCAGCAAAATACCAAAAAAAACAGCAAATACAAAACAAAATTGAAAATTTTGAAATAACTCACAATAAAAGTGGAAACAAAAATTTAAAATTTGGCGAAGTAACACCATAACATCTATCTATTTATGTACCATCACCGAATAATTACCAACCTTTTACAGAAAACCCTCTAAACCTCTAAATCTAAATAAAATACTTTTTGTTTACAACCACAAACAATCAATTTCTAACCTTCAAAAAATGTTGTTTCGGTAATTAGGCATTTTTTTTAATTAATTAAGATAGAGAAGCGAGCAAAGGGCACTTGATCACTGCTGCCCATAGACACTGGTAACAAAGTGATTGCATAAAAAATACGTCTTTACATCGGAATCTGATAGGTACTTTACTTTTTTTTTAAATTATAGTATGGAATTGGGCGATAGGTTAACAAGTTGACACATCGTAGTAACAGTGCCGGAGATCGGAATGTACCGTACAAACAATAGTAGCCGTAAAAGGCGGTGGCATAATTCGGAATATTCCAACGGATGGGTGACCCAAAACGGTTGAAACGGACGATATTTTTTAAGTGTATCATAAGACTTCTTATGAATGTACTGATTAGATAATCAGCAGCAGCCGAAGTTATTCATGAGGGGTTCAAAATATGTATACTCGGCAGCAAATCTAACCGCCCATTTTACATACATGTTTCTAAGGAAGGAGGCCGATTAGATTTGCCGCTGAGTATGTATACATTTTCACAAGAACAACATTTGTATTTAAGTATTTATTTATCTATATAAGTATGTTTATCGTCGTCTAGTACCCATAGTACAAGCTTTGCTTAGTTTGGGACTAGGTCGATTTGTGTAAGATTAACCCCTAATATTTATTATTTTTTTTGTATTATTATTTAATGTGACACGACATAGAAAAGCTTGTAGCTAGCTTGATACTGGTCTTACCATGTGTATAAAAGAACAATACATACAAAAAGATGCCCTGCCTGGCACTTCAAACCTGTGGTGAATCGCCGTAAATAAAGGAAATTTAACGTACTGGAGTAATGCAGCAAACCAGCCACTAGAAACGCTAGCGGCTTATTTGTTTAAGTCGCACAATTAAATAGGCAACCAAAACCGAAGACTAATCTTAATTGAATATGACTTACTCATGATCATGAACGCCCAACCCAAACCCTTAGACGTAAATAACTGAAACTTAAAAGGTTCCTCTTGTGATATAGACAAGGAACAAGACTCTTCAGATTAAGGAGTTCTGCAACGATGTTCTGTAGCTGCGAATGTAAGCTAGCAACACATAACAAGTACTACGTAAGATGTAAGAGACAATCACTCACCTAGCGCCAATAATCTCTGCCAGCCGCCCTCCTGGCAATTCTGTGAGCACGTAGCCCCAGAAGAAGCATCCGAGGAGCAAGTTCTTCTGCTGAGTGTCCCAAGGAAAACGAGTCTGCTCGATGTGGTCCGGATGCTGTAAGAGGAAAGAATGTTAAATTGCTGTAAGAAAAAAGAGACTGTTATTTTAGGGTCACTGATAGATCATGGTATAGTATAGACAAGAACAATGCTCATTTTAGACATCTACCCACCCAATAAAGTCTTAACCCGTCATATGCCTGTAATTTATCTAGTAAAGCTTTACAAAAATCCCACAACTACTCATGAATCAACCAGCCATGATTATCAAGGATATGCATACTTATGTGCATAGCAAATATGCAAACGCACTTTCAAACTGCCCACTATGCAGTTAGCAACTACCATCCCACTACTTATTAAGAATCTCATGAATGAATATTCATTGAATTATAAGCCTATTAGTCATTGTCACCGCTTAACCCAGTTAGCCGGAGTGAATCAGCAAATACCTAACTTAGTATCAAAAGTAGTAAACAATGACGGGTCAAAGTTATAAATATTGTTTGCGTGACGGTTGCTTTCCTAAAATGAACTTCCTTTAAACATCAACATTATCAATAGGTAATAAAAATAGATTCTGAATAAAAAAAAATTGAAACTGGATTTTTTAAAGTCAATAAAAGTGTAGATAAGCAAGTACCTTAATCTAACACCTTGAGCAAGATATTCTTAGAACATCATAAGTCATAACGTGGCGCATGATTATGCCTTTAGATATTCGAAGCACAAGAATTGCAAATGAAAGTGCAATAATTATTATAATAAATACCTAGATTATTGAATAATTAATGACATGTAATGTTTTTCTTTTTCAAACAAGAACCTGTGCCTATAGTGAAAAAGGGAAATGCAGAAATTAAACAGCTATTTTCTATTTTATGTGTAAAGGGGGCTAAGTCGAAATCAGCTGTTCAACTTCTGAAGACTTAACCCCTTTTTCACTAGAGCCACAGCAAGCTATTATTTTCTCTGATCTAATCCCTTATGTGTTTTCTAATTCATTTCTTTTGAAAAACATAACTTCAATTCTTTTAACAATATTTGACTGTATAATATATAAATTTAAAACCTATCAATTGAACTGAAATACTCTTGGCCAAAATTGATTTGAAATAAAAAATAAAAAGGGTTTCTTGAGTCTGATTTTCCATTAAACATAATATAAGCCTAAGGTTTATTTTTTGTTTGGTTTTATACAAAAGGTAACGGAATAAAATCTTAGAACTATCTAACAATCACCCTGCGGGACTTACCTGGGTAACATTTAACGTGTCGGTAACATTGGTCACGTTGGTCGGCGAAGTCGGCAAACCGATCATCTGGACAATGGCGATGGTCAAGTTGACTCTGAGTGCGTAGTTCAGCATGAAGCCGAGAAGCACCATGATGTTCAACACTTGAACGCATGTTAAACAACCTATGGACAAACAGAAATGGTTTTAGTTGTTTAGGCCTCAGAAATACTAAAATCTATAAAGAATTACTTAAGGACCCAGCTCCACTGTTCAGATCATGTCTCAACAAAAACGTTTCATGACCAGACTTGAACCAGCGATTTCTGTATCCCGTACGTGTACAGTCGCCTGCAATTATATTTGATAGGACAAAGCAAGGACAAAACACTCTGAGAATACTAACGCAGCAAGAATGCAGCTCGATATTCATATAGCCGTTCAAGCATATTAGGTGTAGGTGTTTGAGTGTTTTATCCAAAAACAAGTTCTATCCGATATAATTGCCGATGGTACGTATGCTACGTATGTTTCTCGTATTGTAGGTATTTGGCATCTGTGAGCAAACTGAGTAGATATTGATAAGGAATAAATATTATGTTTTTACGAGCATGCTCCACTTGTTTACAGGTTTTAGCGTCGAGCAAAATGTACCCCTATTTATACTAAGTGGACACTTATCGATGTGAATGGGACGTGTTATGGCACCATTGAGATTTGTATCAGGAGTAGGTAAGCTTTTTACATTGTTTCAATTAAGGTCAATGTGATAATTGCGAGATTGAATTAATGATGCAAATTTGCAATATAGAATTATCTTTAATTAATACAAAAACTACTAACAAACAGTCCTGATGAAATGGAAAAAATGTTATAAACTGCGATGTTTCTTATAGAACCATGAGTTGCAAAAAGTTTTCCCGATCATATCTGCAAGCGTCCGTTTTCGCACGGCTATCAATTTCCGTGTTTGTCATAATTTTAATAATTACCGCCATAAAACTGTTTAACTACCTCATCAGATTAAGATAACAATTCTCACGAATGCATTGATGATTTTTGCAAGGTTTTTGGAGTCTCAAGTGCTTCTACAGAAGTTTATGTTTCGTTACTTAAATCACCGTCGACACACGGAAAACGTTATTTATTCGCTAGTTCAGTGATATTGTTTCATTCTAAACTGGGAAACTCTGTTGAATAAATTGATTATGTAGTGTCAACAAGATGGCCCAGAGCACACCCCTGAGGCAAGCCTGAACAAAACAAGCCAAGGGCCGGATACTTAAATAAAATCCCTCTTCCTTAATAATGGAAGTCTACAAATACAAGTCCAATTAGCTCCGCTTGCATAGACATTGTTACGTCATACCTTTGTCGCTTTTGTAATCGATCTCATATTGTCGTCGACCTAACCAACCGCATCGGGCGATAACTTGCAATTTGGCGACGTTATTACCAACGGAACAAAGGATTCTTTGTACAGACGATAATTAAGCCCGTGTTTTTAAGGTAACCTGTCCGTTAAATACTCACAGACTCCTTGGAATCCATGCACTAGGATTTGAATAGTACAGCTTTAATATTAAGGTAAACGTACCAATGCTCGACACCTCAACGCCCAGTAGATCAGTGTTCCGCAAAGTGTGTGCTGCGGCAAACTGGTGTACCGTGGTCATTAGTTGGTGTGCCTCAGAAAATTAAGGTTATCTCGTAAAGCTTAATAGACGGACGGAAGAAAAATACTTACACCGATGTAAATCATGCGAGAGAGCACGAGTGAGGCGTAATGTTCATTAATTTAATACCTATTAGGTGGGCATTTTCAGAAAAAAGTGTACCCTGTACTTTTTTTTTAAAAACCTAACAAATTTTGGGTTATCTCTACTCAGATTCACAAGCACTATCGATTTAAGCAATAAAAAAGTGTCCCTCGTTTAATTGTCAGTTTTGTGACGCAGTTAACCATACAAATGTTGTATGGGCCGTCACAAAACTGACTAATAAATTTTGTATGGAAAATTAAGGATAATTAAGGCAAAACGGGTACATTTTTTTCTAAAAACCCCCAGGTAAACCCCCAAACTAATTTTTCATTTATTCCTCCAAAAAAAATTCGTTTTCCTAAGTGTAACTTGAACACAAAAAGTTGGCGGAACACTACAGTAGATGACACCCATCTATCACCTCTCTTACTATGACATAAGATTGAAGGTGTCATGTATTGGGTCAGTGGCGAGCACAGGGACGTTTACCTTACCGCTATTTTGGTTAAACGAAGCCGTATGAGTCAGCCAAGTGAATACAAATAAGCACAGGGTCATGGCAATAAGAGACATAAGGTAACTAACTATACCTACAGGTAAGATCTTGAGAATCAGTCATCCTTGCAATCCGGTTTACGAGTAAGTATTCATGAGGAACACATTGCAAAAATATTACCAGTATGCTATCCAGTTTATTTGGTATCAGAAGCACGTGAATCAAGTTTTGTGATAATAGAATGGCACGATCAGTTCCCACCCTGACCGGTCATGTCATGGCAAACACTATAATTTAATCTTATAACTATCGCACTTTACTAATCTTAGACTTTATGAAATAAATTCTAGAACTCCTACCACTTTGACATTGCATAAAATCCGCCATTTTGATTTTTTTAACAATTTTATGTATACATCCAATGACACAAGAACTAAGTATCAAGACGAATCTAACTAGGTTGAGTCAAAAATAATCTTCAGTCGAGTACCGAGGGACATTTGTTATGTCAAAATACGCCGTATACGCTGTAAACAGCCGTAACTATAATAAACCAGTGTTAGCAGAGCCCTGCTTCTAAGCAAAATGTACGCCGTGGGGGATCATTTTATGTTGGTTATCCGGGACCACCCTTAATGTTTAATTTAATTATATTTTTATTACTTGTTGTTGTAGCGGCCACAGTAATACATAATCGGTGAAAACTTTAACCGTCTAGCTATCACGGTTCATGAGATACAGCCCGGTGACAGACCGACAGACGGAAAGATAGACAGACAGACAGACAGACCGACAGACAGATAAGGCAGTGGAGTCTTAGTAATAGGGTCCCGTTTTTAAACTTTGGGTACGGAATCGTAAAAAGGATTATAAGGGAATTCATTTAAAATGCTACTTACTAAATATTGTAGCCATGTTCGAAGCTTTCTACCACAAAATAAGAACGTAGGTATAACTTTAAAAATTAAACATTTACGAGGAACTAATGAACCTCATTTAAAGTCTAATGTGAATTTATCGTTCTCTAACTATATGTATTTAAAGAAAGATTTATTATTTTACTAGCCAATTGATGAGAGATGACTGTGTCCTTACAGAGCGTCACATGTATACCTGCTTAGTTGCTTACCTATAACATCTATGTTTGTAATGTGATATGCAATAAATAAAATTGAATTGAATTGAATATTGTATTTTCTTTAAAAACATGTAATTAAATAAAAGATAAGTTGAAAAAAAAAATTAATGGATCAAAGAAAAGTGTAGACAAAGTAAAGTGTTTTAAGTGGAGACAGGGTAGACTCTGCTTCATTTAAGCTTTATCTAATCCTATAGTACCTATCTATCCGATTTTTGTATCAACATGTCTATTTAATTAAACATTAACTCTCAAACTGCAACTGACCGTAAGCCAAACAACGTTCCGTGGGAACCAAAACTGAACCAATTCCATCCAGTCTTCGGCCGGCTTTGCGAATATGCAAACAAGCACATGTGAATGCTGTATTATGCAACCGACCGGTTCCGTAGGGTGACAAGTTGACAACACTGAATTTGAATATCTGATACAAGGACGAAGAACTGTTGATGATGCAGTTCGTAAATGTCAGGCTAAATACAAGTTTTTCATAGATTTTTGGAAGCATGTAACTCCTAACTGGCAATATTTTTATTTACCACGAACAATGAAAACTCAATAGTGTAGGTTTTGACGACCAGATGGCCTAGTGGTTAGAGAACCTGACTACGAAGCTTGAGGTCCCGGGTTCGATTCCCGTGTCGGGGCAGATATTTGTATCAAAAATACGAATGTTTGTTCTCGGGTCTTGGGTGTTTAATATGTATTTAAGTATATATCTATCTATATACGAATGTTTATCCGTTGCCTAGTACCCATAACACAAGCTTTGCTAAGCTTACTTTGGGACTAGGTCAATTGGTGTGAATTGTCCTGTGATATTTATTTATTTATGCGGTGGCTGGGGCATGTGCACCGCATGGAGCGGATTCATTTGCCTAGGCAAATTTCACTAGGACAGATCGCAGACGCAAAAATGTCCATAGGCCGACCCATGTTGCGCTTTAAAGACTGCGTGAAGCGTGTCATGGTTGCTGTTAATATCCCTAGTAACCAATGGGAAGAGCTAGCCGAAATTCGTGGCAAGTGGCGACACCTTGTTCACAAAGGCCAATCAAAGCACTTCGATGCCTGGTCTGAGTCACTGATGGAAAAACGCATAAAACGCCACAACCGGGACACCAACCCTCGACCATGTGGGGCTGCGTACACTTGTCGCGAGTGCGGCCGAGTGAGCCTATGCCGTATTGGTCTTTTTAGCCACGAGCGTCATTGTCGTCAGGGTGCTAAATAGTTTAAATCATCTGTCACAGATGTAAAGGCCTATTATTATGCAGAGATACTTACATTACAACTCTAGAGTAGAGTAGCCGAGAAATATTTATTTAATCTGATTAATTCCCGAACATTCTGAAGACTACATCGGTACATGTTTAAAGTAATCTATTATTAGATTAGAAGTTTTCAGACCAGAGAAAACACGAATTCCAAGCAGTCTCTTTATCTACGTCATTCACAATACATTTTTATCCCGAAGGTTACAACAGCTTTTAATTATCTTCAGTCTACCCGAGAATTTTGCAAAAAAATTGGCAAGAAGCGATCAACAACTCGGTAATAAACTAAAAATAAGACTGGATAATTCAAAACCATGGAATATAAAAAGTTTGGCTAGTTGTTCGCGATAAACAAAACCGGCAAAAACTGCACCTTGACTTTGGCTAGGACATTTAATTGTTAACCAACCAAATATACCCATTGATTTTCATGATGACTCACAATTTAATAGTTAAAAGCGTCATTACCCAGTAAATTGCTTCATCATCATCTACCTACTGATACTGACTTATGGTTACTGAGCTGAGACTCCCATTGAGTGAGACGTAGATCTAATCCTGTAAGTTGTCTATTTAGAGGCAACACTATTATTGACAGCCGTTGAGACATATACAAAGGCGAACTTATCCCTTTAAGGGATCTCTACCAGTTAGCCTTTGAGTGGACGAATGGAGCATTTAGCAAGGGACAATACAATTTTTTTATAAACAATATGGTAGAATATATTTTTTCCAAACAAAAAAAATATTACAATCCACTTAACTATTAATACAAGCAAGACAAAGTAAATAAATAAGAAATATCGTCAGGGATAGAACATCCGTTTAAATGGCATTGAATAATTCCGCGTATCTGAAAAATTAACCACCAATTATTACCCGAAATTCGATAAAATAAAACAAATATGAAATTAAAAACATCTACTCTAACTACACGTAGTGCAGATACGCAGTATTTACATATGGTAGATGAACTTTATAAACTACACAAATTACATGGGTATCGAAAATATTTCATCATTAAAGTCAAAAGATTTTTTTTTATTTAGGCTGCAATTGAAGCTCTTGTGAACGTCGAAGAATCTACCACCGGTTCGGAAAAACCCTGTTGAGAAGAATCCGGCAAGAAACTCAACAAGGTATTATTAAATTATTGTTTAGTTTTTATAGCATGTTTTAGTAACCGTTTTTATGTTATGGTAGGTACTTTATGTTTTTGCAGGGTCCTTTAGTTAAATACTTAAAAGCAACTTAAAGTAAAAAAAAGGTTCAGTTACAGTAAGGGGTTTCGCAGTCTTTCTTCATTCACGCTTTTTTGCATAGAATTTATACTCTAACAACGTCCAGACGAGCCCACAGTCTGTTACTTGATAAATAGATACGTAAACATTGCGTAGGTGATACGCAAGACGTGTCACGCAATTAATGTCAACAATCAAAAATAGTTTCGGAAAATAACTGATAAAAATTCTGGGAAAGATTCCAATAAGTACCAGATTTTAAGGTTATCTTATGTATTAAGTAGATTTCGTCGGAAAATATCGATCGTAAAAGTGTTAGTGGGAAAGAAGTTAAATAAATATGGATATTTCCTCAAGACTAAAGGTCCACTAAGAAAGAAGTTTAATTATTGAAAGGATGATTGAAAGTGTGTTTACATACAAAATTTTAAATAAAAAATAAAACCTCCTTCAAAAAACATCCAAAAAACTATGAAATAATAATTGAACCGAACCGACCACAATAAGCATGAAAATATCTTTCTTCTAATCTGTTTTAAGTCGGTGCCTCAGCTCGAGTCAGCAGGAGTGGACCTAGTAATCTAACTTACCTACATACCTACTATCTATAGGGCTTCTACACTCCTGCTGGCTCGTGCTGAGGCACCGACTTAAAACAGATTAGAAGAAAGATATTTTCATGCTTATTGTGGTCGG
Organism: Archips xylosteana; assembly: GCA_947563465.1. Classification (NCBI taxonomy): domain Eukaryota; kingdom Metazoa; phylum Arthropoda; class Insecta; order Lepidoptera; family Tortricidae; genus Archips; species Archips xylosteana. Next base: position 17,684,542 of record OX387358.1, read on the forward strand.
TTCGGTTCAATTATTATTTCATAGTTTTTTGGATGTTTTTTGAAGGAGGTTTTATTTTTTATTTAAAATTTTTTGCTTTTTAGTTGTTTCTGTATAAAATAGATGCGTAGGATAAAATCATCAGTTTGACTTCGAAATAAGTTTATGTTGAAAATTTTATTTTTAAAAGTCGACAGGGTTATGTCGTTTTATTACAGAGTTCCATGATACTTTCTGAATGCAAATGCTCGACTTGTCACCGAAAATACTAAAATCGCTATACGTTTCTCTTGAATTTTTGAGGAGTTTCTTCAATTCCTCATGGATCCCATCATCAGAACTGGATTTTGGTAACAACGGGACCAACCTTGAAGCATGTGCTTTCAAACAACGAAAAAATTTTCCAAATCGGTTTATAAATGACGGAGTTCTGAGGTAACACACGTGAAAAAAAAAAAAAAAAAAAAAGAACATACAACCGAATTGAGAACCTCCTCCTTTTTTTGAAGTCGGTTAAAAACCCATGGGTATCACAACCTAACGCAGACCGAATACGTAGTGGAGTAGAAGCGAATCGTCAATGTTTCCGTAAAAGCTTTTCAATATGGGCACGACCTTCAGAAATGGAAAACACGACGAAGAAGGTATCACAACCTAAAGGGTACCTATACTCCATGTAATTTAGAATTATAAACCACAACAACATTATATTGCGGCTCGTGAACTGTAATCTCTTTACAATTTGTTCTAGAGTAACAATTGACGGACGACACGCAAATAAAGTGACATTAAAACAATTTTATTTTGTACTGTACTATTTGCTAGGTAACAAAATAGTTGACGAGCCGCAATATAATGATGTTGTGGTTTTCAATTCTAAATTAAATGAAGTATACTTCTAGTCGACATAAAATTACGAAATTTGGGAGGTAAGGCCTCCCAAACCAAGTAAAATCCCCTATATACTCATGCTCCGCCCCTTGCAACAGCATCACCATCATCGACATCATCATTATCATTATCATCCTAGCCTATATGTATAAGTCCCATTGCAGACCACAGTCCTCCCAGAATGAAAGGACTTGGGCCGTTGTTCCCTAGCGGCACAGAATAAGTAATATGTAACCAGTAATAGCAGTAATCCAACTTCATACTAGAGCGCCCGAATCGACGCACGCACACAGCCAAGCGTCTTATGCCAAGATCACACGTACCGAGTAAAATCGTGAGAGTAGCATTACATTGCAGGGCCGCGGGGCTAACGAGTTACAAGTGACCGATTGAGAGCCGCAATGTAATGCTACTCGCACGATTTTACTCGGTACGTGTGATCTTGGCATTACACGCGCGCAGCGTGGGAACTGCATTGTTTTGTCTGGTGAAGATTGGTTAGCGGCCGTGTAAGACGCTTGGCTGTGTGCGTGCGTCGATTCGGGCGCTCTAGTATGAAGTTGGATTACTGGTGCTAGCGGGCCCAGTGCGGATTACTTTAATACAAATACAATTACGTCGGAAAAACGCCCGTGTTACTTTTGAGTGCATCATCATCATCATCTTAATCGCTCCCTCACTGCTGAGGATCGTGACTCTTAATTTTGTCCACTAGTTGTCGCCATCGGGCTGCGTTCAGTCGCTTGATGAAGTGCAGCGCTGACCGTTAAGTCCAGTTGTTCGGAGATCTGATCTGACCATCGTTTGGGACTTCGGCCTCGAGGTCTTTTACCCTCTACTTTCTACTGAGTGCATAACGATGACAATTTAGGACCCATTTATGAGTCGAAGTAGCTCAATCACAGTCTACGGATGTCACTGCAGCGTACTAAGCCACACCGAGCTTCTTGCGCTAATCGATTTTAGGTATTCTATGCACTCGTGTATGTGTGCGTGAGAGCGGCTAAGCCGTGCGTAAGCGCAAGCGACGCAAGTTCCCCGTCCGATGGCCGAAGGGGAACTAACGCAACTAACTATACGAAAAAGTGGGAAGCACGACGGCTCAAGATAGGTTGGTCAGACCGTGCGTGTATTTAGGTATTTTCACCGTATTACTAAAACAATTACATATTTTAAAAATGTAGCAACACTAGGCCCTAGAAAACATCTTGTTTCATTATTAACATTCAAAAGTCATGACCTGCCGTGCAGTATTTAGGCCGCAAGAAGGACTTATTTTATTTTTTAGAGAAGACTGGTTTTTTTTTTCTATCGAGCATACTACAAGTAATCGTATTTCGAAAAACACTTGTCATTAGAGTGAATCCTCAAATATCTTACACATGAATTTCAGAACTAAAGCTGTGCTAGTAATGATACAGCAAGAGCAAGGGATTAAATGAATGCAATAAATGCGCCAAAAGCTCGATAGGGCCTTAAAACACTGTAAGGAAGTCTTTATTGAACGAAACAGGGTTAGGTTTTTAAAATGGCGGATTTTAGACTCTTGCTTCACACGTCACCATTGAATTTCTTCGCGTGTGAAGGTTTCAGCCCAGCACAGGCTACAGTATAAAATCCCGTGCAAGTCTTCGATTTAGACATTGGAGCATAGCTTTCTCTGTGGACACATCCACTGAGCTTTTAATACTCTTTCGAGCACAGGAACACTCGAGTTAACGCAAACCGTTAACCACACGGTTGCAATTAGCCAGGCATTAGCATGCACCGACCGTTCTACACACATCGCTCACAATTAACGGTAGCTGCCGGTTTAACATGTTCTCAAACTCTGGAAGACGGAAGGGTATTTCTGTGGAGTAACAGTTGTGTGATTCACGGGGGAATATGGCTGTTACTCCATACAAACTTATACCCTGCTTCCTCAAGCACCTATTTTATTTTTTTTCATCATTCATCATTATTATCATTTTAGCCGAACGACATCCACTGCTTCCCCAAGGTTTGCCAAACAAATCGGTCCTGCGCCATCAGCATGTACAACGCCTTCCCGCGACCTTAACCAGGGCCCAAGCATAACACGACCAGATTTTAGACGACCAGATGGCCTAGTGGTTAGAGACCCTGACTAAGAAGCTTGAGGTCCCGGGTTCGATTCCCGTGTCGGGGCAGATATTTCTATGAATAATACGAATGTTTGTTCTCGGGTCTTGGGTGTTTAATATGTATTTAAGTATGTATCTATCTATATAAGTATGTTTATCCGTTGCCTAGTACCCATAACACAAGCTTTGCCCAGCTTACTTTGGGACTAGGTCAATTGGTGTGAATTGTCCCGTGATATTAATTTATTTATTTTATAACAAAGTACAACTCTCGCTTCAGTTATAAAAGGAAGGGAGTTCCGCGTGTATAGGTAATATAAGTTGTGCTTTGTTATGCAATTGGGCCCAGGTCGTAGCTCCATCTTGTTAGAGGCCTACCTACAGTGCCGGCGTGTTGGTGCAGTGTCGGTGCCTGCAGTGTATATACCTATGTTCGACGAATAAATATATTGATTGTTGATTGATTACACTAATACACATTTTTTTTGATAATTTAGTTACGTTATATTTTATAATACCTTCGAAAAGTACAAAAAACCGGCCAAGTGCGAGTCGGACTCGCGCACCGAGGGTTCCGTACAAATTTATATGTATCTATGAACATCCAGTCTTACCAGACCCCTGCTCCTAAGCAAAATGTGCGCAGTGTGGGATCGTTGTAGATTGGTTACTGATATATGTAGACAGACAGACAAACTAGATCTCGTTCAAACCAATTTTCGGTGGAAGTTTACATGGTAATGTACATCATATATTTATTTTACTTTTATCATTCTCTTATTTTAGAAGTTACAGGGGGGGGGGTACACACATTTTACCACTTTGGAAGTGTCTCTCGCGCAAACTATAAAAAAAATTATAATAGAAACCTCAATATCATTTTTGAAGACCTATCCATAGATAGATACCCCAAACGTATGGGTTTGATGAAAAAAAAATTTTCGAGTTTCAGTTCTAAGTATGGGGAACCCCCGAAATTTATTGTTTTTTTTCTATTTTTGTGTGAAAATCTTAATGCGGTTCACAGAATACATCTACTTACCAAGTTTCAACAGCATAGCTCTTATAGTTTCGGAATAAAGTGGCTGTGACATACGGACGGACAGACAGACAGACATGACGAATCTATAAGGGTTCCGTTTTTTGCCATTTGGCTACGGAACCCTAAAAATCGTTTCTGACGTTCAGTAAAATAATTCTTAGCTACACTTTATTAGATAAAGTTCGGGCCAGGACTCACACTTCTGAGTTCTTGGAAATTACGTGGAAATTACATTTGAAATTTACCTTAAACCAATACCGACATAATATTTACCAATAGTAAATATTATATTATTATATGTGTTTGAAGTTTCCAATCTAGACTGGGGCCGGGTTGGAACTACAACACAAGTCCTCTCATTCTGAGAGGTCTGTGCGCTGTAATGGGACGTATAATACGTATAATATGCTGGGATGATGATGATGATGTTGAGTAAATAAGTAGATATTCGGGTCTCAAGACTTGACGAAAATATTCATTCTGCTAAATGAATGGTCTGGTAGAAAACATCTAAAAAACAAAACAAATCGCATTCTTAATATAATTCCAGTAGGTATAGTATAGTACGACTAACAAATCTTGATGTGGGCATTGCATCCACTCTGTCGTAATAACTCTCGACTAATAAGTTTATTGTAAGGTTATTGCTACCAGTTAAATAATTTTACAATCTAGTATATAAGAACGTATGAACAGATCCATTCTACGGGTCAGAGAACTATTGCATCAATGTGCATTATGAAAGACATTTTTATTGGCCATTTCCTTGAACACGCATAGGCACACATGATTCACTTTTCTAGGTCAACGTTAGTATATCTACAGGATAATTATGTTAATACATTATCCTCAAGATATGTATATTTCATTCGAGGACAACGTAGATTTCTCGTGAATTTGGGATTTGATTTGTCGCCAAAGCGATACATATATTTTATTTGACATTTGGCAAGATTTCAATGCAATTAAATAGTTTTGATACTTGGCTCAATGCAGATAATAAAGTATAGAAAATTAAAGTACATGTGCAGGTCATAAGAAAGCTTTATGTAATTTTTAACTGATAGTAAAATATTAGTAGGTAATAGGTAGTTATCGCTAGCCGAAGTGAATTAATTTACAGTCAAGGAAACTGAATCGCGTGCCAGGGTGGAACCTTTTCACAACCAATTTAACGATGATTTCTTTGGCAGATATATGGAATGTCATCATGACATTCGTAATGAAAAGGATTCAAGTTTACCCTGGTGCGTGCTTCGGTTTCTTCGACTGTACTTACCAACACTAAAATGACTCACCGTTTGACAAAGTTCAGCAATAAACAAAATAAATGGATAGAAAAACTAATCCTTACTAATATGTATTATAAATGCGAAAGTAACTATGTATCTGTTATCTCTTCAGGCTTAAACCGCTGAACCGATTTAGATGAAATTCGGTATGGTGATAGTTTGATACCTACCCTGGGAAGGACGTAGGATTTTTTTTCTAATTATGAATATTACTAATTAATTAACTTTTTGAAATGTGAAATTTGTAATTTTATGAATAAATTAATATGAATATCCCAGAAAATAGCTTAGTTTTCGCGGGACATCGATAAAACGAATTCTTCATAGACGGAGTCGCGGGCAACCACTAGTGTCTAATAATCTTAAGCAAGATCAAACCACGCGATTGCATGCATAACATGCCTAGCAAAAATGCAATTGCAGATTATAGAAAACTTTCTCCGTAGTTATCGCGAAATAATGTAATGAGACAAGCAAGTTACTCTGGGTCGTATAGCGTGGGTTTTATCCGTCTACGGACATTTTGTTGTAAAGTAAATCCATAACACCACGAGCATTTACAGTACAGCAGGCGTCTAGACCAGAATGAATGCGAATAACGGAAATATGAAGAACATGTTAAATTTTCTGAGCTTTTTTGAAGATAAAATAAACTTAAAGAAAAAGAATGCAATAGAATATACTTTCGGAAGACATATTTACACCGTGGCCGCTTTTACACTAAGACAACAGAACTTATTATGTATTTTTTTTTATATGAATTTACAATTGAAACTATTTGAGGCACGTATTCGCATTAACAAGTTGCTAAAAACCGGTTTAAACTATGAGCAATCACACCCGACATATTCTCTAATTGCTAATGTCAAACAGTGACAGGTTTGCACATTTTTAGTGCGAACAATCACGCGTAAATTAATGCTACACTAACCTACTGACTGTATTGTACAGTTCATCAGTTCTAGTTTATTATAATAACTTGTTCTTTATCAACCAAGGACGTCGATGTCTGACACAGCCACTTTCTAAGAGCTTGTGGATTTTATTACCGGATGTTTATAAGGAAGATTGTCGGTTTTTTGTAGCGTCTTAATTTAAAGCGCACAAAGAAAACTACTGATTGTTAACGAAACTGATTATTATTAGTCGCAAATTTAGTAAAACGTTATAAAGGTTTTGGATCAACTCTGAAAAGTTACGTCTGAATCGTTCAATTATTAGCAAATGTAGTACGATTAATTTAACCTTGTGTATAAATTTATGCTCTTAAGTGAGTAACGGACCAATTCATCATTATGGTGAAATTTAAAAAGCTACACTTTGTTTTCTAAATAATGATAGTCAAGTCACGGTTCGACGTGCATTAATACGCAATTTACTCCATAACGACAAACAATAAATTTACATACTTAGATACAAATGTTATATGTAGATCTGCTTAAAATTAATATGGCCTAAGCTACTATCATTTATTCAATTAAAAATCGAAGTGTAATATTTTTACCACACAAAATAATGTGGCCAGAAGTACAGGCATTGATACTAAATAAAAAACGAGATTTAAACGGATAAGACCGCCGGAAGTGCGATATCAGTTTCGCGCGTTTATATTTAACATGGGCCACATGCCAAGATGTCGGTGAAATGTCACTATCAAGCCAGCCATAGACGCAACACAACTCATTGTGTAGTGCTAAAAGCCACGCCAATAATTCAAAAACTGCTTGACAAATATTAAGTGCCAACGCTATTCAGCAGTCACTAGTCTACTCATTCTCTCTTTTGTAAGAAATATGTAACTATATTCTTAATTCTCACCTGTAAAGTTTCTAGGGAAAGATTTCTCGGTTTTTGACATCGTGGAGGTCTCTGGAATGATTTTATCTGCGAAAGAAAAATAAATTTGATATTAATATACACCAAAAACTAATAAAATGTGTGCTTATTAAATATGGTCACAGCGCGCTTTAAAATATACCAAATTTAAAACAAACAAATAAATGAATGACATATGGAAATCGAGAATTGCATGACAAATTTAAAGATTCTTAATATATTATCTATTAATTATGTATTAATTTTGACCGGTGAAATCCACCTTTTACCTACAGACATGTTGAGAGTAAATTCGAATCGTGCAATCAGAATATTATTGACATGTCCCGCAAAAAATGCGTTCACTTTCCAGTGCGCAGGAGACCTCAATACGACACTTATTTACTCATTAAACGGTTTGACAATCATTCGACCTACTAAAAAAGCATAAGTAGCCAACTAAGAAATTAATCTGACAAATCGTACAGACGATTTTAGCATTCAACTGTTTGAACATACGACACAGTCCAATCCAAACAGTCTTGATGGTTTGCTTGTCTATTTTTCGCACTTCAAATTCGACGGGCAGGTATGTGTGACGAGAAAGTTTAAATGTGACAGCTAATTCGCGATAACGTAGCATGCGGGTGTGAGGCCGACCGTACACAATTTGTATGTTCCATTTTATCAAGTGTAACCATTGAAGCGTGAATCAATGAGCAACCGACGCCGTGTATGTAGATGTCTTTGAGAAGATATTAATTACTGCAAGGTGATATTTTAATACAGTTTTACTTGTGTTTAAACTAAATACGTATTATAAAAGAACGAGGCAGAGCCGAGGGCGAGCAGAAAAGGGGAGAAGAGTTCTGAAGGGGACTTAAAATCAATTTGACATGGGCCTTAGAATTTTACAGTGGCATGGACACAATAAGACGTGATATTGGCATAGCATTATGTAAAAAAAATGTCAAGCGTTTTTCTTGGATCATTCATTAGCATTACACAATATGGCTTTGAGCTCGAAGACATTTCGCGACGATTGATTGGCGCCACTAACGGATTCTCCTTTTACGGTCCAATGCTAAGAAAAGAAAACGTTTTTGCAACGGAAATCCATGAATACCGTCTGAATTGACGGACAATAAATGAGGATACAAAAAAGTTATTTTTAAGGAACAAGTTTACTTTTCATAAGGTGAGAGATAGAGAAATTGACGTTGAATAAATAACACTTAAAAAATATAATCCACAGGAACTGATATTGATAGTAAAGATGAATTTAGGCTGTTTAGCTGAAATAACTACTAAAATCGCAGATTCGCAATCTATTTTGGTCCAACAACCTCAAGGTTGCATCGCACGTCTGCCCATGACGCGGGCTCATCGATTTATCACATCCACATTAATCGAACAGGGGTTTTGTATTGTCTCCAATAATGTGATTGTCGTGTACGGGAATCAAAGCAACTGAATAAATTAATTTGCAATGAATGAAATTATTCGATTTCTTCCGTTAGACTGATTGCGAGAAAAAAATTAGGGATGATAATGTAAAATAGCAGTATTCTTAGACCTATATAAAAAGTACTTTTCCACAGCAAAACCTTCATAGTTTAGGCAATTCTTCGACATGATTTAATTGATTTTACTTACTCAAAAAAAAATTAAAGTCAGAAGTACGTTGCTAAATCTGTCACTTAAATAGATGCCAGAAGATTGTCATTTTGGTATGAATAAAGAGTCATGACCTTTACGGTAAAAGAAAACATCGTGAGAAAACCTGTACACATTTGCGAAAAAATCATTGGTGTGTGAATCCAGTGTTAGTAGTACCCTGGTTCTAAGTAAAATGTACGCAATATGAGATCATTTTATAGTGGTTTTCAAGACTCCCCCTTAATATTTTATGTAATTATATTTTTAGTAGCTGTTGTTGTACCGGCCACAGTAATACATAATGTATCTAATAGGTGAAAATTTCAAGTGTCTAATTAACGCCATTATAAAGATCGAGTTAAAAACGCTGAAAAAAAACACGTTTCTTGTATGATGATCCTCTTTAATTTTTAACTTTATTTTATTTTTAGTATTTGTTGTTATAGCCGCAACAGAAATACATCATCTGTGAAAATTTCAACTGTATAGCTATCACAGTGGAGTCTTAGTAATAGGGTCCCGTTTTTACCCTTTGGGTACGGAACCCTAAAAATTACGCTATAATTCAACGCAAAAATGTCAATATCACAAAATATCTACGAGAAAATAATGAAAACTGCTCGAAATTTAACATGCTATCCAAACCAAACAAAACAGCGATCTACAAATTATTAAGACAATTGTGTGTAAACAAGTAAAAATAAATATGGGTTTTTACTTAAATTCCAACAATACGGATGAAAAAAGTTCGCTTTGTTGCCGTGAGAAGGTATCTTACCTACCTACCTAACTTCCTGAATTAAACGTCCGGACTTCCTTACGTTAAAAAGCTGTTTTCAAAGATTTAGTAGATTACCTACGTCTTTAGTCTTATTAACACGCTTTTTTTCTACATCACACGAACCAGTATTTCACATGTTAAATACTTTGTAGTTTTTTCAACTTTTCGGTATTTCACTCGCACATTTTCTTACCCCGGCGCCACACATAGCACAAATGTTTGAACACATTTATTTGATCACATGTATAGCACCGGTATTTGCTTATTTATTCAATAGAACAACCATACAATCAACCATAGATCAAATATGTGTTCAAATATATGTTGATACATTTGTGCTATGTGTGGCGCCGGGGTTACAAATATTTACTAGCTTTTGTCCGTAATAAATAAGATTTATGGTCAATTCCCGCTCTCTATCCCGCTGGAAATTCCAAAAACGTTTTCTTACTGCAGCTCTATGGTTCTAAAAAAAGATAACTGGCAAGTATCAAATGTCTATATAACAGCTACAGCTATAGCTAATCAAATCAATTGACAAGATTTCATATTTCTAAGACTATAATTTGATTAATTCTCTGTATTCTGTTTGGAAAGAGAAAGACGCTGATAGTTTTAAATTTTCACTAGCATCATTAATTTTTTTTTAAGGTGTGCTTATTCCAAAAGGGCAGAACTCCAAAACTACAATGTTAAAGTCAAATTTAAAATTATGACAGCTCTATTTTCTGGTGAAAAAGGCAAAGGAAACGTACCTATTCTGTGGTAGTATTGGTAAATTCAGATATAATTAATTTCTTGTATTTTTTTAAATATGGAGAAATAAATAAAAATAAATATTTTTCCGTGTTCAGGAGACAACTCTTTTGATTCCTGTAGTAATTTTAAGGTGTCAAAAAAATGAAATCTCTTCAATTATCATTTATCTCAAGGGAACCTCCAGCGTGGTAACGGCTAGAATAAAAGAGGTAATGAATTCAGTTATCAAAGCACAGGGCTTATTCGGATCAGAGACTGCATGATTAACACACATTCATATATGTGCCTAAATTTACACATAATCAGATCAGAACAATGTCCCAATGACGTGCCATATGCAAATGTGTTGCATACAAATTGTTTGGCACAATCTTCCTGTTAGCTTAGACAATAATAAAATCAACATAAGATCTTTGAAGCAAACAAATGAGCATAAATTTATTGCACTTCAATAAAATATTAATTTTTTCTAAGATCAAGATTATTTTGTTGCACTATGAATTTCACGACAAACGAACGTATACATCCGTCCGTAGTCCGTACACAAGTATTTAGAAATTAAGTAAAGTTCCGAAATAAAGATATCGTTAAAACTAGATTAACACATTGTATGTAGGTATTTTAATCAGAATAAAAAATATTTTATGAAAAATACTAACATGGAATTTCATAGGACACGAAAGAAAGTTTAAGGTTGCCTTAAAAAGAATCTCGCATTAAAAACACGGTAAACGGGTAAGTAGGTAATATTTATGACTTTTTGACAGAAATAACAACAAATATATTGTTCGTAAAACAACTCGTAGCTACGTACATACAACAAAAAAATGGAACTAAAAGTATCATCAGGTTCGCGAAAGCTGGTAAATTTGTAAGTTGTAACAATCAGGGCTGCCAGATCGTATATTTGGATACAAAATATGTATAATCGGACGGTGTATTGTATCCATGTTCGATCATTTCGTATAATTCGATATGATGTGTTAGTTTTAAGAAATTATGAAGAAAAATCGATTTATAGAATGGTTTTTGGTGCTGTATAATGCGATCAAATTTCGTATAATCGCAGATACTAAACCGTATAGCCGCGATTTATTTGCTGGCAGCCCTGGTAACAATACGCCGCAGCGGTAGAGAGCGACCGATCTATGCCGAACAATATTATATACCATGCTGTGTAAAACCATGACACAGCTGTGTTTTGAAAGTCATTTAACATTAACCCAAGCATACAAGAAGCAAACCCACTTACAAACCCTTAAACCTTTGATTAATAATTAAAAGTGAAACTTGAAAAATAATTATCGACAGCCTACCGAACTTTCAGTACAATTTTAACTCACCTTAAAATAATAATCACTAGGTACAGTAAATTACAAGAACTCACTAAACATTCAATATAACACTTATAAATAGCTCGCACTAGTTTACTTATTATATAAAAAGACAACTTAAGTATATATTAAAATACGAAAATTCTAGAGCCGAGAAGCACGCACACCTAACACCGACAAGCGCAGAAACCCGACTGGCGCGACCTCATGTGGTGATTACAAGATAGTTTATTTCGGATTCGGACGGACGGAGGGAGCGTCGAGCGCTGCGTTCCGTTTCAATGACTTTCGATGAAGGTTTAATGCAATATTTTCAGCAAATAAGCCACTTTTAACTGCGTGTATATACGTAAAATACAAGTATTTAAGTACTATGAAAATACAATCTGTTGACTCTTGTTCCACGAAAATAAACTAAAAGACCGAGACTAAAACGAAACAACTATAAAGAACAAACGAATAATAATACAACTTGGTGAAGTTAGTTGGCGACGCGATGAATAATTTAATTTTATTTTCAACATTAAGTTAGAAAAAAATGTACTAAAATCATTATAATAATAAGTTAAGTTGTTCCAACAAATTAATATTGTAAATGCATTTCAATTAAAGTTGAAATGAATTTGATAAGCCGCGAAATGTCTTGGCGCTCTCTCGATGGTTACGTTCAGTGGCGGGATGCGCTGTGATTGGTCAATTGCTGCCAGGCCTCCACAGACAATATCTATTTACGCCAAACACACGACAAGTCATTAAGTAAAAATAAGAGGGTAAATTCTAAGACGCACGAAATGTATTCTCTTTTTTCTGACAGGTAAAAATTATAACATATTGTTTCCTTTGAGGCATATGAGTGTGTAGTGTGTATACATACACTTATATTTGGACAAAACGTTATTCTAGAAATTTAAATTTAAATACCAAACGGAAAAATTAGCAGAGTACCCTCATTGTCAAATTTCCTCATACGCCGTACACTAGTCGTTTGGTGATAATAGTTAGGTTCGGCAAAGCAATACGTGTAGTTGTTCTGGTATACGCTTTTTACAATAAAGTGTGATAAATATAATATAATATAATGTAATGTGTACAAAACGAATTCTAGATTATTTTAATTAGTTAATATTGCAACCGGTACATAAAATATTTTGTTTAAAAATATTAACATGGCTTCCGGTAACTTTTTAACAGTTAAAACGCATTTATCGGAATTTAAAAATAATTCGGACAAGGATACAATTAGTGAGGTAAGTAATCCCATCTAAATAAAGAAGTATTTAATTATTACTAGCTGTTGCCCGCGACTCCGTCTGCGATGAATAGGGGTATAAAAAATAGCCTACGGCCTATTCTCAGACCTACCAAATATAGGCAAAAAGGTTCCATATAAATCGGTCAAGCTGTTTCGAAGGAGTTCGATAACAAACACCGTAACACGTAATTTTTATATATTAGAAAGAAGATTCCATAACTCATCCGCCATTTTGACAATGTCCGTGGCGTGATTAAAATAAAATAATCACCTTTGAATTAAAGTGAAAAATGTGCATACAAACTTCATGATAACGTACGTTAAGGGCAGTTTCTTTAAAGAATCATGAAATTAACTTTCTTTGTTCTTTTAAGCTAAATAAAAATGAAGTACCTAGTAAATTATGAGAGAGTGTTATCTTATTACTAACAACCCTAAAACCTTTCTTCAACAAGTACATATTTAGTAACAAAAATCGCATAAATTTAAAAAATATCGTAATATGAAAAATAAATTAGGCATTAAATAATCGTGATAAAATAATAACTAAATTTGCATTAGTGTCAAAAAAGCATTCGTAAAATTGCTTTGACCACACCCCAGCTCCATGCAATTAAGTACATAATTGTAGCCCAAACTAGTTTATGATGAAGGGGTTGCCTCTATACAGTGGGTAGATTCACCTCTTCCACTACGATACGGCATCTATTAAACTGTATTGTTGTAGAACCACGAAGAATTATTGTCCTTGATTGTAGGTATACACATAAGATTGTAGGTATATTCAGTTAAACACATAAGTATCATTAAAATTTCAGGCCTCTGAAAGCGGCACTAGTAACTCTACATCGGCAGAGGATCTCCAAAAACTAGCTGTGATTCTTGGTCTGAATAGTGCTGAAGATGTATACCAAGAACGATTCCGTGTTGACCGACGCCGGTTGGAGACAATGCTGGCTGGTAGGTATTCAAGAGATGAAACAAAACTATATTATCAATATTATTGGTCAGCAGTCAAGCTCATTGAACTTTTACTTTCACAGATAATTTGGAGGAACCTCAAACGGCACAAGCTTTTTTCCACCGGGTAAAAAACACTGTTATTAATGTTAACATGACAATATAATCTTCTTTATAGAGCAAAATATAATTATAATATTATTTTCAGATAATGAATGATACGAACACATTAATTAACTGGCCAACGCGATTAAAAATAGGAGCCCGCTCGAAAAAAGGTTTGATTTTAGTTCTATACTAAATGTAAAATACCAACCTAAAAAAATAAGAGGAATATTTCTGAACATAATTTGTAATTAAAAAGTTCAGTTAGTCTATGAATGGGGTCAAAATTTGGCGCGCTCGGTGGCGTCGTAAAGTCGCGCTTCGGCGCCAGTCTGGCGCACTTTGGGTTAAAATTTGAAATTATTCATTCAGTGTCCGTTACTACAACCCAAAATTGCAATCAATTTTTTATGTCATGTGTATTTAAATGAAGTTATCATGATTTCGACGGAAAATAGTGATGAATTATTGTATAATCTAATTAGACGGATACGTGATAATAAGTTTACGGATTTTATTGGTAATTAACGTTCGCGTTAGAGTTATTTTGTCAAAGTTTTCTGTGAGAGTGATTTTATTTTTGTGATTTAGATCCTCACGTGAGAGTCGCCGGCCGAGTCGATGACGTGAAATTAGCAAGAGAAAAGATTATGCAATTGCTGGATACTAGGGTGAGTATTTTTATAATGCGAAACTAAGCTAAAAGTTACGTTAGAGTTTCTATTATACAATGCGGTGGCTGGTGCCTATTAGTACTATTTACAAAATTATTAACCGATTATTATATAGCTTCGTCCCGCAAATTGCAATAGTACCTACGGTTTCTATTTAATATGTAGTACTTTGGCTTGCGGCTGGTAAGATTCGGTTCGATCAAAGACATTGATCGACGTCGATCGAAACTACGTATGTATATGTGTATATCAAATCAACCAATCGTCGAGTCACCGGTTATTGATGTTGATTGAGTATGGTGATGAATCGATGGTCGATCAGACATCTGGGATGGTCGATCAATATGAGTCTACGCGACGTTCAATCAATATTACATCGGATAGATAATATAATATCCATTTTGGTCGCTATGTAGTAACTGTTATACTAGGTACTTTTAAAACACAAGGAGTATCATAATTAAGTACTAAGTACTTCAAATCGTCGGTCCCCAATGGGCTAAATGTTAGCGACCATCGATGATCATTAATTTTTGATATCAAAATTAAATCTCAATCTACAAGCTTTAAGGCAAAAGTCCGAGACGGGCTGCAGACCGCAAACTACAACCGCAGACTGCAAGCGACATGGTTTGTATGAATGTCTATGAAAGCCATTCCGAGCGCGGCTACACTGCGGCCTGCAGCCGCTGCCAGCAGCCTGCGGCCGCGACACCAGTGGTGTCACAAACCACACAGCGTTCACACGTAAAAAATAACGACTTTTTCGGAAGATATTGAAGAAAAGTTGATCGACTTAGTCGCTGGTCATCCAGTCCTTTCAGTCATCAACTTTTAAATAAAAGATCAGGTGTTTTTATTATTTTTGACATATAGCAGCACCAAGTCGTCATAATCTTCCTCTTCTTGTAACAAAACACACAGTAAATTATCTGTAACGTCCTACATTCTGTCTCGCGCCATGGTACGGGAGCACTACGGGAGTGACTGAAGCGGCAGGTTATGCAGTCGCGGCAATGTCGCCGTCCTTGAAATAGAAGCGACAGACCGCACTGCGGTCAGCCACAGTGCCACCTGCGGCTGCGTTCTGCGGCCCGTCTTGGAATTGTACCTTTACAATCTATCTCCGATGTCCCCTGGAAGAACCTACAGTTTTCCAGGTGGCGCTACTGTACCTCAGACTATATTTAGCTGTCTAACGAGCTCTCAATCGCATTCACCGTCTCTTTCAACCGTGCAACTTCTAAAATAGACAACCGTTGAACATGTGTCTAGCACATGTCAGTAAATAGACACCTGTAATTTTAGACAAGTTCATTGCGCGGCCGAGACGCTCGCCGCACAGCGATTACTTAGCAAGCACACGCAATGAACGAAAACGCTGGCCGCGCCGTCGCTCGCGCGTAGTCGCAATTATAAATACCGTCTCTATCTATCAAACGGTAAAACATAGTGGTAGAAAGAGACGCTGAATGCGATCGTAAATGCAAAACAGACCCCATTTTTTTTATTTAGTACGATTATGTAGTTTGTATTTTTTTGTTAACAGAGCAACCGGGTTACTATGAAAATTGACGTTAGCTACACGGACCATTCACATATCATTGGAAAGGTATGTTTAATTTAATAATAAAGAAAAAAACAACTTAACACTCCTGCATGCCTGCATCCTTCCTCCTGCATGCTTTCTATAATTATGATAACGTAACGTCCTAGGTGATCTAGTAACATAATTCCCTACCTTTTATGGAATACCGCTCCGTATAAAAAAAAATCCATCGCCCCCTTTACAAAATAGCTAATTTTGCCTACAAATTTTATATGTTTGTCTATCAACTATTAATTATCAATTAACCACAAACTACCACCCCCGTTGGGAACCTTTGATCTAGAAGAAGAATATGCCGAATGTCTGTCTGTCTTACTGCAAAACCAACCTCTTAATATACAATGAGAAGTCCTGTTTGACTGACTCATCAACGCTCAGCCCTTTAGACATTGTGAATGTTTACATATGTAAGCCCGGATTCATGCGGTATAGGAAATTCATCCACAGGGGTGAAGCTGTAGGCGTAAGCTGTGTCTAGCTTAATTAGTGAGTTTATTCCTCTCTCCTTGAGAACAGATATAAGTATCCATTAGCGTTCATGAGGCTTGCTATTATCGTTTATCTTCTTCGTTATGGGTTGCCAGATGGTCGAGAATCGCTTGCATTTTACTGACATTAATAATAAACATGATATCCAGGTAAAATAAAACCACAAAAAGCTTCGTAGTTTTAGATTTTTTCAGCTCAAAATCTCGACATTTTACTGCTTTGTCCAGATACGGACATATTGTTGAACAACCAGAGGTCATCAATAGAAAATATTCACGTCTACTTTCCTATTATTTCAATGCGAAAGTTTGTTGATGAATGTATATGGAACTTTGTTCCTCTTTCACAATAGAACGGTTTGCCGGATTCTGATGAAATTTGGCACGTAGATAGTTTATAGCCTGGATTAATACACAGGATTCTTTGTATCCAAAAAAATGCATAGTTTCTGCGTGATAGCGATAAATGTATTCATCGCAGACGGAGTCGCGCGGAACAGCTAGTAAATCACTAATTTGTCATTACCTAACGAATGGAATTTTAATGGTTGTATATTTTACGTTAGGTTACAAGTACTAATGTAAGCATATTATTATGCTATTACCTGTACCGTGGGAAATTCAGTAATCTACGGGAAATAGCCACGCGGTAATTGCGTGGTAATTGCAAACGTTTTACACCTTTTCAAACAACATCGCCGTTTCCTGTGTCAACTGGGCATACCGAAATATATTTTAATAGCTTCGAAAAGCATAAATATCAGGTTTTCATCGGTTTTACTCCTACTTTTTAACATTGCTAGATAGACATATTTTATTAGTTTTAAATGCTTTATAGATTCTGATGTTAATTTGCGTAAGCCTGAAGAGTTTTTGTGAGCAATTTCATTTCAATGCACTTACAATATTCGTGCAGGCCGTTACTTTTTACAGGAGAGTACAACTC
Organism: Archips xylosteana; assembly: GCA_947563465.1. NCBI lineage: Eukaryota > Metazoa > Arthropoda > Insecta > Lepidoptera > Tortricidae > Archips > Archips xylosteana. The sequence goes on from OX387358.1 coordinate 17,702,233, forward strand.
TGTCTGTTACCGCCCATAAGTAACTGAAATATCAAAAATAATTACTTATGATGGTCAAATACGATCTATGATGATATACCTAAATATGATTCATCACTCAAGTGCAAATGACTTGACTCAGATCGGCTGCATCTCTATTCATAGCTTCTTCTTCTTCTGAAAGTGCCTCTCCATTACTGAAGGTTGGCCGTTAGCTCTGAAAACTTCTCCCTGTCTTGAGCCATCCGGAATAGTTGCTCTGCACTTCTGATTCCGGTCCACTCCCTAATGTTCCGCAGCCATGATTTCTTCCGCCTTCCAGAGCGCCATTTTCCCTGTATTTTGCCGATCAATATTAGTTGAAGCAGCTGATATCTGTCATGGCGCAATACGTGCCCCAGATATTCGATTTTGCGCTTTTTGACGGTGTGCAATAATTTTCGGGTCAAAGCAGCGCGCTGAAGCACGCTCTATTAATATGGGGCAGAAAATCTGGTTCAGTGACAAACTTTTAAGAAATTTAATGCTCTTCAACTTTGTCATGCCACAAGGTACACAAAATTTGCTTAGTTTAAAAGATAATTTGGAAAAAGTTCTTACAGCATGGCATCACCCCACATCACATCACTATACGTACTTACAAGGATGATATAGACTGGATTGGCAGTCGCCATAGTACGGATCGGCCGCGGTTTTTGTAGTTCGATTATTAAATCTAGATGGCGCTGAAATATAGCCAGAAGCTTTGAAGGCAAAACAATAAGACTACAGATATTTCATATCACTGCAAATGTATTATTATGCAATATTTTTGAAAAATAATACTTTTGTAGTAATATGAAACATCTGTAGTCTTATTGTTTTGCCTTCAAAGTCTCTGGCTATGTTTCAGCGCCATCTAGATTTAATAATCGAACTACAAAAACCGTGGCCGATCCGTACTATGGCGACTGCCAATCCAGTCTATATCATCCTTGGTACTTACTTGTTAGATTATATTACAACTATTTCCGATTCCCAGGGAGGTCTGACCATAAAGCGCGTGATGGAGGAGACCGGTTGCCACATCCATTTCCCGGACTCCAACCGAACCAGTTCCATAGAGAAGAGCAACCAGGTGTCCATTGCCGGAGACATGGAACGCGTGGAGAGGGCCAGGGCTAGAGTGCGAGTGAGTTCTTCTTCTTCTTTTTCAGGCTTTTTCTATCCACTGCTGGATGTCCCTCTCCTAATCTCCTCCACTTCGTCCTATTATCCGTCTTCCTGAGCCAGTACGGTCCGGCGTAACTTTTAATGTCATCGGACCATCTCATCTGCGGTCTTCTTACACTTCTTCTTGTGGTCCGCGGTCTCCACATGTACTCTATGGGCCCAGCGGTTATCCACTCCGCGTGCCACATGCCCCGCCCAGTTCCATTTCAGTCGTGCAATGCGTCTCAAGATGTCTGTTACTTTGGTGCGTTTCCGGAGTGAGTAATTACTGATCTATAATTGCTGCCAGGATATTGGTCTTCAGCTGAACCAGTTTCATAGAGAAAAGCAACCAAGTGTTCATCCCCGGAGAGAGCGAGAGAGCGCGAGTAGAGAGCTAGAGTGTGAGTAAGTAATTACTGATCTATACCAGCCTGCCAGGATACAGGTCTTTAACTGGACCAGTTCCATCGAGAAAAGCAACCAGATGTCCATCGCTGAAGATATGGAACGCCTGGAAAGAGCCAGGGCTCAGAGTGCGAGTAAGTAATTAATTTCTGATCTATTGTGGTTCCTTCAATATAGCTAGTGCCATTCATCATTATTAAACAATAATGACATTGCAAAAAAACCACGGCACACGTCATCATGAATGACTCGATCATTTCTACACTGATTGGCCTTGACTTGGGTTATCATGTCACTACCAGCACTGTCTAGTCCATCCATTCACTAACTCCGTAGATTTGATAGCACCAACTATGCTTAATGTCACCATTATGATATAAATGCTTTTTGCTCGGACGTTCCAACACTTTTCCACAAAAGCCTACAAGCGGCAAAGTGCAGACTCATAACATAGCTATGTTTGTTTTAATAGGCGCTGACTCCACTAGTATTCTGCTTCGAACTGCCGATAGTGGCGCCCTCGCAGCCTCTTCCCGACATCAACTCACCGTACGTCCAGCAAATACAGGAGCAGTACAATGTGCAGGTAAGACCCCGCTCGACTCAGAGATGGCCATTAACTTTGGCAATAACTAAATGGCGCAATTAATTAATGTTTTGTACGAAGTAACTATTAAGTAATCTGTGGTTTTGTACTTACTTCCGATAAGTGGCGAAAAGTTGCAGAAAAATTTGAGATGTTTTCAAAAAAAATGTACACATTTAAAGGATTTAAGTAAAACAAAACTTAATTGATTCATTTCTGTAAGTGTAACGAAAGTTACCCATTAAATAAATAAAAATAAAATAAATATCACGGGACAATTCACACCAATTGACCTAGTCCCAAAGTAAGCTTAGCAAAGCTTGTGTTATGGGTACAAGGCAACGGATAAACATACTTATATAGATAGATACATACTTAAATACATATCAAACACCCAAGACCCGAGAACAAACATTCGTATTTTTCATACAAATATCTGCCCCGACACGGGAATCGAACCCGGGACCTCAAGCTTCATAGTCAGGGTCTCTAACCACTAGGCCATCTGGTCGTCTCCCATTAGTTTGTATGACTAACTTTCGTTACACTAAGGAAGCGATCGTGGTTTTGTTTTCATGTTGGTTTTTTTTAAACGACCCATTTCAGTGTCCTAACCAACTAATTTTATAACTGAGAAAATATGTGAGGATGTTTGGATGTTTGATAATTAGTCACGCAATAACGGCTGATCGAATTTACCTATATCCTTCTTTTTTCTCTTCAACTAAAATAGGTGATGCTTCGTAACCGGCCGAAGTTGCATGCCAACTTGCTGGTGGTTAAAGGCGTACAATGGGAGGTGCAAGGCACTATGGAGGCCACGGGACTTCTGATGAACTATATGTGCGGACAGCTGGCGGTGAGTACCGGGTAGCCATAGCCATTTACAGGCCTAACCAGGGCCGGATTTAGGCTGTGTTCAGACCAAACCGACTGTCGGCCGCCGAAAGTGAGCGAGCGTTACGCGGTCTATTGTATTTCCATACATAATCACTGTTTCGTTCACACCTAACCGACAATACGCTATTACGCTATGCGTAGTCGCCGACATAAAATACCGTACAAATGACTTTCACACTTACTGGGGCTCGCAGTGAGCCTGCTCACATTCGGCGGCTGACAGTCGGTTTGGTCTGAACACAGCCTTAGAGGCCTGGGAGCATAAAAGTAGTGGAGGCCCCCGTCCACAACTTATTTTCTACATAATATCCAAATAATAAAAAAACCATGGTGGCCTAGTAGACCCGTAGCGCTACGGTTTAAGGTTTCAAAAATATTAAAGTTGTTTAAATTTTGCATATAGTTTTCAGACCATTCACCCAACCTAATATATTATTTTGTGCCATCCTAGGCACTTGCATAGGTAGAAATTTAGGTATTTGTCCTTTCGGTCAGTACAGGACGAAAAAAATATTACAGATGAAAATTTTACTTTCATGATACTACTAAAGTAGTACCTGATCTACAGATGCATTTTGTGTCATCTCTGTCGACGGAATCCTGATATTTAACCAGTACATAAAACGTCACCCGATTACTTTTAAAAAAATATTACAATACGTTATAAAGGTTTTATGCGTTTTAGAGTACTAATATCTGTTGTTAAAAATATTTTGTGTCAAATTCGTCCACGGCATTTGTAGATATATATATTTTTTAATACAAAGCCCTGTAAAATCCACAAAAGAAAATTCAAGTTATTAGAGTTTACGTGTTTTTGATTAGTATTGTGTAACAAAACACTATTTGTTTTAAGTACTGACCCTATGTCAGTTTGCAGTGGACGAAAACCGTAAAAACTTACAACTTTGCCTTTTCATTATAGCTTTGCCCACCGCGTCACATTTCAGTAAAAGCGAAATGTACCAAAAATAGGTACAAATAAACTTAAAATATAATCTGTGGCTTATAGCTAACCATATTGCTGGCAACACTGGCCTATCGGTTGACGCGTATCTATCTTCAGTCACGCGTGAGCTGGCTTGGAGTGCGGACGTGTTTTTTGGCGGGCCAATTAGGACGAAAAAACTTCGAGTGTATTTTAAGCCAGGAAAGTCCCACAAGTATTTAATTTTAACTGTAACTAATATTCAGTTTAAAAACGATGTAGACAAAATCTCAACACCTTATCTCTATTAATTTTGTAATTATGGTATTGGGCAATGTCATGAACGTTTTTTCGTATTACTTTCTTCAACTTTGCCCAGCAAAATTTTACCCTTAGGGTTGTCACTAGTATGTTATATAAAATCATCATCATCATCATCATCCCAGCCTATATACGTTCTACTGCAGGGCACAGGCCTCCTCTCAGAATGAGAGGGGTTGGGCCGTAGTTCCCACGCGGGATATTTTGAAATGGTATGCAATAATACGTATTTAATTTTCTTTTACTGAATATAAACAAGCATAATAAATTCTAAATATTTTTTTTCGGTATGCAACGTTCAACAAAAAAAAAGGAAAAAATTAGGTGCCAGGGCCGTTACGACCAAATTAAAATATTAATATCATACTGGACCTTATTTAGTCGTAGTCGGGTAAAAGCAATAAGTAAAAATTGACAACCCTAGCATATCCAGGATTTTGTATGAAGGATTTCAAAATTTTTTTTACGACTTTGCCCACACGATTTTGGAGGTAAAATATATTACTTAAAGGACTAATAATACGACACAACGTTGCTATGCCTATTCTAGATTATTAGACTTTAAGAATCATGACCATAAAATTGATAATCCCGAAGTTATAAAAGTGTAAACAGATGTGGGCAATCTCGAAACTTTTTCAATATTTTGGCCCGCCTGTTTGAAGCCCGTTTTCTAGAGCACGGAAACTCATTTTAAATGTAGTGTTCTCATCGACACAAAGAAAAGTATGTCAATATGTGAGTGCCATAGATAAAGTTGCACAATATGGACCAATTGACTCTAAAAAAAGTAAAAGATCGCAAAAAGCGGGCAAAGTTGTACGTTTCTACGGAATGGCACAAACTGGGTTTCCACACTCCGCAGGCTATCCTAGATACGATACCATAATTATTTTAAACTTGAAATTAATTTTGCCAGTTTTATTTTAAATAAAAATAATTAACCACAAATCATCGAATTTCTGAAAATGCAAGTGACAGATGTCGCACAAAACGCAATAATAAGCTTCATAGGTATGACTGTACCCACAGGCAAGAAATAATAAACTTTAGAGTTTTTGAAACTTATACCCCCAAAAAAGCCTAGCGCTACGCGTCTATAGTGGTTTGTCCTATGGTCTCGCACCTCTGAGTTTTTCGGAATTTATGTGCGAAATTAGTACATTTTAAAATTTACCTTGAGCTTTACGGCTATGGATAACATCGTGAGGAAAGCTGTAATACACCTGCGAAGAAATTCAATGGGGTGTGTGAAGTTCCCAATCCGCACTGGACCCGCGTGAGAACTACGGCCCAAGCCCTCTTACTCTGAGATTAGGCCTGTGCCCTGCAGTGGGACGTATTATATAGGCCCAGTGCGGGTTGGGAACTTCATACACACCATTGAATGTCTTCGCAGCTGCATGCATCCTCAAGATGTTTTTCCTTCACCGTAAAATATATTTATGAAACTGGCAAGTTTGAACCAGGTTTTCAGCGGTTCCAGGGATGGCTCCGATACCACTGCGCTAGTACTATTTCATGCTCCCTTTCCAGATGCATACCAGCGTGCAAATGACCTTGGAAATCTCCCCCATCCACCACTCAGTGGTGGTCGGCAGAGCCGCCGAACAGTTGAAGGTTATCATGAAGGGCACCAACACTGAGATCATGTTCCCTGACGCTGATGACCCCAACATTCCGGTCATCAAGAAGAGCTGTGTGACTATCAAGGGGCAGATCAAGGATGTTTATGCGGCGAGGCAGCAGCTTATGGTAAGTTACAGTTGAAAGCACGTACGTCGAAATCATGTTCCCTGACACCAAGGATGACATAGACTGGATTGGCAGTCGCCATAGTACGGATCGGCCGCGGTTTTTGTAGTTCGATTATTAAAACTAGATGGCGCTGAAATATAGCCAGAGGCATTGAAGGCAAAACAATAAGACTACAGATGTTTCATATTAGGTACTACAAATGTATTATTTTTCAAAAATATTGCATAATAATACATTTGCAGTGATATAAAATATCTGTAGTCTTATTGTTTTGCCTTCAAAGCCTCTGGCTATATTTCAGCGCCATCTAGATTTAATAATCAAACTACAAAAACCGCGGCCGATCCGTACTATGGCGACTGCCAATCCAGTCTATATCATCCTTGCTGACACTGAGTACCTACCTATAGGTATGACATCTATTCTAAACAACATTACCTATTTTTAGCATTAGCATTAGGTATAACAGTTGTTCGGTATCGTACCGCAAACTAGGTATTTGTTAATTTAAAGTTTTTGTGTATCTACAATAAAGAGTTTCATACATATTATGACATCTCATCATCATTAATTTAAGAGCTTAGCTGTTGTCGGTGGAGTAAACGCCACTCTTTTCGGTTCTCTGCCAGCGTTTTCAGCTCCTGATACGACATGACATTGACTTTTTCCTTGGCTTGGTCTATAAATGACCGTCTCGGTCTTCCCCTGCCTCGCCTGCCTTCTATTTGCCCTTCCAAAATAGTTTTTATGTAACTGTCATGTCGTATCAGATGCCCCAGCATATTCCCTCTCCTATTTTCAATCGTCCTTAACAGCCGCCTTTCCTCTTCCACCAACTCTAAAACCTCCTCATTAGTTCTCCTTTCAGTCCAGCTAATCCCCTCCATTCTCCGCCAGCACCACATCTCAAACGCACTCAATCTGTCTCGGTCCCGCTGAGTCAATGTCCAAGTCTCGCTCCCATATAATGCTCCAGATGTAGGTCTTAATAAATCTTTTCCGAATGTTCCTTGAGATTTTGCCTTTAAAAATTTGTTTTTTATCATTGAATGCTTTCTTAGCCATGGCTATTCTTGTTTTGACATCCGTGGTGCATCTGGGATTATGACATCTATTCTAAACAAAATCACCCATTTTTAGAAATTTTGTAAATTATAATTTTTTACTCTTCCGACTCGAAAGTTTGCCGATCTTTGGTATAGGACAATAGGTGCCAATTGTCCCATGCATTTTATTTCCCCAACAGGGAAGCCTCCCCCTCGTGGTGATCTTCGACGTGTCAGAGGAAGCGTACCGCTTGGACCCGGAAGCCGCCATCAAACTCATGCAAAAGTACAACGTGTACATTAACATCCGGCGGAAACCCAAGCAGGGCATTGCTTCGGTGGTTATCAAGGGGATTGAGAGATGTGCTGGTGAGTAGACCTTGTCAATCAACCCGAGATCTTATTGTCTAATGTAGAAAAACTGCATAACATAGATTAAAAAAAAAACTTGTACAGTCGAAAGCAGAAATATGTACATGCAGTAATCGCGTCAAAATATGTAAACATCAACCATATGGGTTAGTGACGTAGAGTTATATAGATATTTTTGACACCTTATTAACGTAGTTGTATATATTTTTGCACTTGACCGTACCTACTCGGTTTGGGAATCGAACCAGATCGTTTTGAAAAATAAAACTTACTTTATTAAAGAATATGAAATACAATGTCGACGAAGATCTGAGAAGGGTACCTACCTACTTATACCTACGTACGCAAAAAAGCCACAAACTGAAATAATATTTTCGATTGCATAGCTGCAATAGCTATAATTAATTGGATGCAATTTTCTACTCTACTTGTATTTTTGTGTTGTACTTAAGTATTTGTATTTTTCGGTTTTTGTGTAGGTATACTCGTACTTAGGTATACATTGTAAGGTATACAAGTAAGAATTCTTAATGGCTAAAAAACCATGGTAGACAGTGGCTTGATCTATGGCCTCTCAAGTAGAGGGTTGTGGGTTCAAGGCCGGACTCCTCTGAGTATTTCGGAATTAACCTGCGAAATTACATTTGAATTTGAAGGAGAATATCGCGAGGAAACCTATATACGCCTGAGAAGAAATTCAGTAGTCAGTAGTGTGTGTAAAGTTCCCAGCCAGCCTCCTCTCCTCTTTCTGAGACGAGGCCTGTGTTCAGTAGTGGGACGTAAGTCTAGGATGATGACGATTGCTAATGGGAAAACCGTGTCTCGAAAAATAAAATTTCCAAGTTTGATGTGACGTAAATTTATTTCTACCAACAGGCGATATTTACGAAGCGCGTCGCGAGCTCCTAGGCGGTAACGAATCCGTCATAACGGCAGAAGTCCCAGAATCCTACAACATCCCAGCCTTCAACACGGCCATGCCTAACTTCGGGGTCTACAACCCGTTCTCCCCCTCCCACCCTCTCCCAAACATCAATAACTCCCCTTGCTCCCCCTACAATTTGCAGCTAGAGCTTGCCAACTTCAACATTGGGAGTCCCATGTACAACCAACCACCGACTCCTGGTGGGTACCCCAGTCCATTGTCTCCTGTGGCTATTACTCCTCCAGTGTACCCCAATGCGTGGATCATACCGTCCCCTCAGCCAAGGGCTGGTCAGTTCCATTATCCTAGTATGGGTGTGCCTAATCCCAGCAATGTCATGTACAAGAATCAGGGTGGGTCGTGGAATCGTGAGTACTTCTATTATTATTCACTTTTTTTTGCCTGTATAGCCTAATTTTTATGAAAGCTGTTTTCAAATTAAACAGGAATATTTCAGCAGATAGTTCATGCTCAGCCAGTTTCATTGAATTATGCGATATGTGGGTTTTAAATTAGATTTTTCGATTAAAAATCTAGTCACCCTTTACGCAGACTTTGATTACCATATTGTATCCATACTTAACGACCGCTTTAGCCTAGTTGGTAGTGACCCTGCCTACGAAGCAAGAGGTCCTGGGTTCAAATCCCGGTATAAGGGCATTTATTTGTGTGATGTGGACGAATATTTGTTCCTGAGTTATGGATGTTTTCTATGTATTTTAGTATGTATTTATCTATATAAGTATGTTTATCGTCGTCTAGTACCCATAGTACAAGCTTTGCTTAGTTTGGGACTAGGTCGATTTGTGTAAGATTGTCCCCTAATATATATATTTTTTTTTTATTTACTTTGTCAAACAATTAAAAAAAACCTAAAAACAACTTCTGAAATATTAGGATTTTTATAAGTATAACACCATTGTACCTACACAGTTTTTGCAATAAATTGATTCTGATTCTGATTCTGATTCTTTTTTAAATACATTGTATAAATAGTCATTCCCAAAGCACCTCACCATAGCGTAATAACAACAATTAGTGAGGTACCTCGGCCGTTTTGCTTGATAGTCTGGGCGACTCATGCGGGCAAATTGTAAGCTCTCAGCGCCGAGACAAAACAGGGCGCTCACTATTAGATTTGTTACCCTATGTATAGTATCCAACCAAAGTATAAATTCTATCTTTAAAAATGTTAACTTGCTTGCAGCTCTTTCCAACGGAGCTGACATGAGCACAATGCAACAGCCGATGGCGATGCAAAAAGCCTATCAGCAGATTCCCGAAGGCAGGCCTGTGAGTATTATCTCATCTCCTTTTTTTATACAATACTAGCCTTCCGTCCGCAGCTTCGCCCGCGATAAATTAATTTTTCCGTAGGAAAAGGTATTTTCCCGCGGTAAAAAGTAGCCTATGTCACTCAGTGATAATGTAGCTCTCTAACGGCAAAAGAATTTTTGAAATCGGTCCAGTAGTTTCGGAGCCTATTCAATGCAAACAAACAAACAAAGAATCAAATCTTTCCTCTTTATAATATTAGTATAGATAGGCTTGCGTTTGACCACAATCACGCCTGATGGAAAGCGAAGATGAGGCCTTATTTAAGTATAAGTGGTTAACTTAATTAAAAGCTGGTGTTAACCGTTAAGTGTAAAGTGAAAAAGAAAACAATAAAGATGCCACCATTAGTTAACACATACTTAATTACAAATTGTCGTGTGATTGATGTGGTCCCTTGTCCGCAGACGACTCTTAGCCAGCTCCTCAACTCCAGCTCGCAAGCAAGCAGTGGCTACCAGAGCAACTTCACTGGAAGCTCCGTCTCGCTCGACACGCACAATATTTCTGGTCAGTCAACTTACTATAACCTTCCCTTAACTTAAGTCACCATCATACCTGATTTACACTCTCGCCTTGTCACCTCGCCTCGCGCCTCGCCTCGTCGTCACGCTCCGGATGCGAGCCTCAAAATCAAGGCAAATCACGAGACGAGGCGCGAGGCGCGCCTGTTCACACTTTCGTCTCGTGGCTCGTCCCGCAGTTCGTCTCGCCACTCGTACGCGAGTGTAAACCAGGTATCAAACAAATCTTGAGTCAAACACTGACTGTTCCTGTCATTAAGTCATTTTTGGAAAAGTTGTATTTACGTCATTGTTGTTCTAGAGCAGGGGTCCGGGGATCCGTTTTCGTTGTGCGGACGTTAAGTAAACAGTAACTTGTACCTATTACTGAGTACGTAATTTAATAAAATGTGTCTCACGCTTGTTCTGTGTTGCCGTCCATTCGATTTACCGATGGACACCTCCAGGATTTAATGACAATAGCTTACACCAACTTTAGGCCAAACTTAAGACAAATAGTTCCAAGACAAAAAAAATCATTTGATATTACATTTGCTTATTGATTAAACTCAAGTAGAAACGGACCGCGATGGTAATTATATTTTAAAAACCGGACTCCTGGGGAAACCAATTGGTGATTCCTGTTCTAGAGGTGCGATGTGTGTGTGATGCTATTGAGAAGACGTCATGATTGCTGTAATGTTTCAGGTGGCGAAAGCCATATAGCGTCGCCGTCCGTGTCGCCCATAAGCAGCGCTAAGACACACAGCCCCGCGCCGTCCGCTGACAACACAGATCGCTCACAACAGGGTATGTTTCAGCTTATTTTTAAGACTGATTTACACTGGACAAACAAAGAGTAAGGGCTAGAACGAGTGCATTCTTTCTAGGTCTTTTAGGGTGCCTTTCTACCAGTGCTATGATATGTGGACCATTGTACATGATTGGTGGATATCGGGTCTATAATGACTCCCATACTTTAACAAGTCATAATGTATCATTCTTCATAATCAACGTTAGTCATAAAGTGATTTATTTCTGAAACAATTTTTTTTTCGGAATTGTTATAAAACAAACCTACTGCATCCTATAAGATGGTATTTAAAAAAGTCCTGAAAAAAATACCGTTTCAGAAATAAATCTCTGTATGACTAACGTTGATTATGACGAATGATGCATTATGACTTATTAAATTATACGAAACGAAGGGACCCCGGTGGATATCAGACACATCCATAGCAACGACCCGGGTTAGATTCCCGGCTCCAGCATTTACACTTCTGGTTTTTTCACTATAGTTACAGAATTTTAAGAAATATTTTATTTTGATTCCCCCAAATGCACAGAAATAGCGAGTATAATATCGGACATGCCACTATCGGAGCGCCGCGCGCCCGGCTGCGAGAAGAAAACGCTCGAGACTCTTGGAAAGCTGTCTCCGCTCACAGAATACCGCAAGATGAAGGCCGAAGCCAGCAAGGTAACCATCGCCAGTCATTTTGATGACCAGTAGCGATAGTCTCATTCTGAGAGGAGGCATGTGCCCTGCTGTGGGACGTAAATAGGTTTTGATTATGATATGTTTACTAACTCTGACTTAGAGGTCCTGGTTTCGAATCTCGACTGGAGCAGCCGCTTGTATAATCAATACGAAGGTTTGAATTACACATATTACTTACGCTTATATTAAACCTTAAAAAAATTGTGGGCGCATTTTGTCCGTTGCGCTGACTGCCTGGAATTAGCCGAGTTCTGTGGCGCATTAAAGTCAGGCGGACTGGGGCCTGGGAATTAGCGTTGAGGTAGAGAAGTGGTCCTGCCTCGCATCGCAAACCCGTACTTGTCTGTGTTAGCCGCTGAGTTACCTTACTGGTTTTTATTATTATGCTATGACCCTATGTAGTACAAAACACACTTCAGTAAGTCAGTCACTTTAGTCACTTTTGTGAGGACTGAGTCACTGTCGTGTATAATTTTATTACAAATTTGCCAGAGGATCAAGTCGCAAGAACTGAGGTTCATAATGGATTAACAGATGGTCATGCAGCTCTTTTGTGTAAAATGTTGAATTGAAAAACTCTCACCCCCAAGCTAGTCATTTCCTCGCAGACCTTGAGTTTTAAATCCACTTTTTTTTTGTATGTAGTTTGTTCATTTCCAATTTTTCATGTTTCCATTTCCAGCAATCGGATAGGTAGAAATTTTTGTACTTATGTGTCAACTTGACAACAAGGGTCTTCAGTCAAAAGTACAGTCAGCAAAATAACTTGTTTTTTAATGTTTTTAGGCCATGCAAGAGAAGGTTGGCAGCAACTACCGCATGCCGACGCCGCGCTGGTCGGGTTACTTCTTTAGCCACACCTCGCCCGGACCCATCAACTTGAAGGACGGCAGCACCACGGTAAGAGACAGTACAGTAAAATTACATAAAGTTTACCACTGATAGATGGTTTGCCTTCATTTCATATTCAACTTTAACGACCTACAAATAAAGCCAATTTTAGAATACAGTTACCCACGTTTGCAGATTTTGTAATAGCTACTTTATTTGTATGGTGTTAAAGTTGGAAATGAAATGAAGGAAAGCCATCTGTCAGTGGTAAACTAAAAGTAAACGTATTGTACACCGGTTTGTATGAAATTTGGTATGTAGATAACTGGACGTCTGCCTGGACACATAGGCTATTTTTTGTCCCAATATCCTATTTGTAATTTATTTGTCAGAGTGTGCTTAGCTTTACTTTTTGTTTATTTTTTTAAAGAACTTGGTTTTTATTCGACTGCAGAAGAAGGGTTATTCATGGAAATAAGTAGGTTTTATAAAATACAAAGTTATTGCCAGCTTCGTATACGCGAGTCGAACTCGCGCTTGGCAGGTTTTCTCATATTAAACTTCAAATTCTTGACACTAGAAGTAAGTACTACATGGGGCCGTCCATTAATTACGTGAGACTTGAAAGGGGGGGGGAGGGGTTTGACAAAAATCACGAAATATCACAAGGGGGAGGGGGGGGGGGGGTCTAGTAAGATATCATGTGTATTTATTTATTCGTCAAACACATTATAATTTTGATTAAAATGCCATCAAAATTAACCTGCAGCCTTTGTGTCTAGACATTTTTATCATGGTCCTTAATTTCAGAATAAAATAAGATTGTACCAGGATTATACTTTATACTGTATTTAATGATAATATTCGAACAATTTTATGATTTTTTTGTAGGTACTAAAAATACACGTGATGTTGATTTAAATCTCACCACATATCACCAAAGGGGAGGGGGGTTAAAAATGGTAAATAAAAGATCATGTGATTAATGGACGGCCCCCATGGGTCATACACAACGTAAGACCAAAAGTTGTCTGTCCTGTGAACATAAAACTAGCGACTCCTGAGTCAGCAAACTTAAGATTTATTTAAATGAGCTGAAAGTGGGCCAGGAGTCCCATACGCCTTGGCTAAAATATTGGCTATAGACCCGTAATGCCAATATCACACGTACCGAGTAAAATCGTGCGAGTAGCATTACATTGCGGCTCTCAATCGGTCACTTGTAACTCGTTAGCCCCGCGGCCCTGCAATGTAATGCTACTCGCACGATTTTAATCGGTACGTGTGATCTTGGCATAACTTTTGCCATGTTCTCAGGAGAGCCGCGAACAAAAAAACGTGTGTGGTATGGCCTACATACAAGAGGGGACCTAATTATTTTGTTTAGCATTACCTCGTTACATTTTTAGACACTTAAGAACAATGTTTTTCAGCCGGAGAAAGCGTGGAATCGTTCGGATCTGGTGCGGCCGAACATCGTGGAGAAAGCCACTCCGTCCCCCCCGCAAGCCATCAAACCGTGCCGCTACACCCAACTGTACGATCTACTGAGGGACATCGGACTGCACAAGTATATTGGTCAGTACACTGAATATATTTTTTCATCACACTTGCTCGTCAATGGTGTTATTCCATGCCTGTATACTAAATGACAATGGCCTAAATTGTTCTTGAGGGAGTTATGGATTTACGTACAATTTTTCTACCCAAGGGAGTTCTAACTTTAGTTTTAAAATTTGCAAACAGAGAGGGTTCGTAGTTCCGGCACTCCTGGAGTGCAACCCGTTGTTTCTTTTTATACAGAACAACTAATAATAAGTAATTTTGGCGGAACCCTGATGACTATTTTGCGGAACCCCTAGGTTCCGCTGTACCCACTTTGGGAATTGGTCTATGAGATTGCCAGATTCCATTGAAATGGAGTTTACATCAGTATACTTAACTGTAACGTCCTGGTTATCAGACTTGTTCAAGAAGCACGAGCTGGACATGTCGACGTTTGCGTCGCTGAACGAGGCCGACCTGACCGAGATAGGGGTCACCGCCTTCGGGGCTCGCAGGAAGATGCTGCTAATCATCGCAGGTATGTACAGTTAGAGCCATAACACACTGGCTGTAAGCGAACGTAACGTATGAAGCGGAGCGAACGCGGAACGTACCTATTCGCCGCGAGCGCGCAGCGGATTTGTTCCATCTACATATAGCGCTGGGTCAACTGGATAGATCATTTCCCCAAAATCGTAACTTCCTTGTAGCAAAATATCCGTTAGCAGATTTTCCTAAATGCTTTTTTCTCACCATAGTTTTTTTCTGAAGCTTATTTTCACAGTAGCGTTTTTTCCCAATTTGAATTGACATAGAAACAGTGTCGACGGAGCTCCGTTCACGCGGAGCCCCTTCTTCTGTGTGCATTTGGCCCTTCGGACCGATGAATTAAATACTTAACATAACCTAAACCTACCTATGTTTTGTGTCGATTAAAGTTGGGAAAAAACGTGACTGTGAAAATAAGCTTCAGTAAAAAACCATAGTGAGAAAAAAAGCATTTGGGAAAAAATGCGAACGGGAATTTTGCTGCAAGGAAAATGAGAGAGAGAGAGAGAGAGAGATGTTTATTTACACATATTCGATACACAGGAAATACAGTTGACAGGAAAAGATACAAATATAAATCATCGAATAGTATAAATTACTACGATTTTGGTAAATTGCTCTAAGTAACCAGTCGCTGGGACGCCAATCATTATCATACGTCAGTACAGTCGCGGAATGAAAAGGTTCGTTACTTTTCGACTCTATGTCAATGAGTTAAGGTCGAAAAGTGAAGAACCTTTTCATTCCGCTACCTACTATACAAAAACTGAAGTTGGCAAAGTAGATGTTAGCTGACGTACGTGAATGAACATCATGGCGTCCCAGCCGTATAGACGCGAATTCCGTTGCGCGTTTGCAGCGATCACGCTATTTGTTAGTTACGCGCCATATTAGCCATTGTTGGTTACGCAGTATTGCAGTGTCATCTTTGATCAATTATAACTGAAGATACACATTGCCGAACAAAATCCCCTTCAAAGAATGTCCGAACTTTTTTATTTGTTTGCATAACAATTAAAATCATCACCTACACAGAAATTTGAACCTAGTCTTTACTTCATTACAGTCGAATTTCGGTTGACACTTGACAGCTAAACTTGACAATTTCACGCAACGTACTGAGAAAAAAGAAGGCCACTTTTATCAAAGTGGCGCTCATTTGGCTCGGACATTTTCGGGCGCGCGACTGTGGATCTACAGTTTTAATTGATCAAAGAGTGTCATACTCTCTTGTGGACATAAAATTAGCGACTCTGAGTCAGCAAACTTAAGAATTATTGGAACGGGCGGAAAGTTAGCCAGGCGACACGCGCCGATGTAGACTTGACTAAAAAATATTGGCTATAGACCCTTAACTTTTGCCATGTCCACAGGAGAGACACGAACAAAAAATGTGCATGATAATGAATGACCCATGTATAGTCGGGGTAAGAAAAGGTTCGTCACTTTTCGACCTTAACTCGTTGACATAGAGTCGAAAAGTGACGAACCTTTTCTTACCCCCACTATACATAATTGACGAGATTTCATTCTTTTAACATCTGAAAATTACTACAGGAATCGAAAGAGTTTTGCCTCCTAAACACGGAAAAATATTTATTATAATTTATTTCTTCATATTTAGAAAAATACAAGAAATTAAAAAATATATATCAGAATTTACCAATACTACCACAGAATAGATAGGTTTCCTTTGCCTTTTTCACCAGAAAAAAGAGCTGTAATAATTTTAAATTTGGTAACAACCTCAATGTCAGATTTACGTCATCATTTTTTTTTAATAGAGACTGGACAAAAGTAATGGATCTATTGTGTGGTAGTTTTGGAGTTACGCCATTTTAGAATAAGCACATCTTAAAAAATTTGTAATAAATTAATTAATAATCCTAGTGAAAATTTAAAACTATCAGCATCTTTCTCTTTCCAAGCAGAATACAGAGAACGAATCAAATTATAGTCTTAAAAATATGAAATGTTGCCAATTCTGTTTACAGAGCTGCAACAACAAGCGAGCCACTTCAAAGGGTCAGCGGCTCCGGGCGCCGAGCGGAAACTCGTCCAATCCCCGCCATACAACACCGGTGCCCTCGCACAGGACAAATGGTAGACTCTCCCTTGACGACAATTTACACTATAAAGCTATGTCCCCTACTTTATACCCCGGCAACGACCACGCAGAAACCTAGTACATCGCGTATATTAACACTAAGGCGTAAGCCACACAAGAGACGTGAGACGGGGGTTGTCGCAGTCGCGGCGCCCATCAGTTTTCATACTAAATGTATAGAAACGTCGCGATTTAAAGCAGACAGAAGAGACGGGGCGGAGACGCGGACGCCCCCGTCCCACGTCTCTTTGACTTGCGCCTTTTCTTTGGTGCAGTAAAAAGAAAAGTGCAATATGGCCGAGCCGTGAAGTACAACCAACTCCCCGAGATAAGTATGAAGTATACTTTGTTATCTTATCAGATTGGATGTCCCTGTCCTTTTTGAAGTAAGGGGCAAATCTCCCCATAGAAACCAAGGCTCAACAGACCACGGCAAAACGCTGGTCAATATCACGTCTTTTTGACAGCATCATACATTTTCTAACGGCGTTCATATGTTATCGAATGCTCACAAAGTAGTTTGAAATGTTTGACTAAAAATCGGTCAAGCGCGTGTCAGAAAGAAGGGCTCCGTACTCGAAATAAAATTTGTATGGTTATTGCAAAAATCGCTATAATTTTTAAGACGTGTCTAATGATACATCACAAATTACCGTACGTTCAAATTCCCTTCAATTTTTTTTTATTCGCATAGCCTTTATAGTTTCCGAGTGAAATGACTGTGACATACGGACAGGCAGACAGAAGGACAGTAAGAAACTATAAGGGTTTCGGTTTTTGCCATTTTGGCTACGGAATCTTAAACACGCCAAATTGCTAGTGTGAGTTACAACATAACCTAGGTTGACGCTAGGTAGTCTTGATTGGATTGTATGATGTACACAGACCATGGCTATGGGCCCTTAAAAATTCTCGACCTGGCCCCAAGTTTTTCGCTGGGGTCAATTTAGACCATGCCTAAGTCAAGCTAAAGACATATTCCTCATTCTGCCTCTAGTAGAAGTCACTAGGCTCCGACTTTAGTTTGCTATAGCAGAAGCCCTGTATTAGGCCGTCCTACGTTGAGAAGCATGTTTTAGCTGTACATATGGCAGGCCTGACAATTCTAGGTGCAATTTATATGGCAATGACATGATTCCACAATATGACCGAACGGACTCCATGGTATAAATTGCACCTAACTATGAATTAAAGCAGAATATCTATTCCGCTTCAAAACTTTGTTCCAATTTATTCAGAGTTATAAATTGTCGTCTAAAATATTGAAAAACTATGTAATTGGGTTTATATTGAAGCAATAACATTTGTGTTCTATACAAGTTACAGAGACACTGTTGATCAGTTATGAATGAATAAATTATTATGTAGCTAGCTAGTATCACAGCTAATGAAAATTATGACCCATGTTTTAAATTTTAAATCAATGATAAATTTTATAAATATATACTTAGATTAAACAAGTATACTAGGTTAAACGACGTGCAAACCTATGACTGTAGGTTGTATCTTCATTTGCTGTCCGTACTAAACTACTGAAAGTAAAGTTAGCTTTCTTATCAATATTTATTTAGTAATCGTATTGCTTCAATGTGACCCAAATAAAAGGATGATTATACGAAGACTGATTATACTGACTGTTAAGAGTATAATATATAAAGCTATTATAAATATCATAATAAAATTACTCTAATAGAATCACTGATCTCAATTGCGTGCCTTACGGAAGTTGTCCAAGACACTATGTTTGGCTGTTCCTAAAATGGTTGTGAGATTACAAGTAAGTAAATTACGAATAAGTTCCTTGTCTGCAAGTAGGTAGTATGCCTTATCAACGTTATATTAGACATGGGATCAGTATTAACTAAGCTATTGTGTTCCGGGGTGCCTAATGCAAATAATACCACCCGTTGATTGCTATGATATTTAAATTTGTACCTAGTTTTAAGTTGTTTTCTTTTTTTAATAGATTTTATGATAGCTCAAAGCGAACGACAGTGATGTTTGATAGACTATTGTTGGAGTAAATATAGAATTAAGGTGAACTAGATTTTAATCACAGTTAGCTTTAGAGGAAGCATGTTTTATTTCTTGATTTTAACCTTTTAGCATTAGGTAGGTACGTATCGACAAATACAATACTTATTGATTTTCGTTATTACATTTCGATGCCTTTTTAATATTTGATTATTTCACTATTGGAAATAACGCGACGGTTGGTTTAAATTGCAAATTATCAGAGATCAGGTAAACGCCAATGGTTTCTCCTTTTTAATATCATATTTGGAAGAATATGGCTCTAAAGGAAGATCAGGATTGGCCACTGACATATGAAAAATCAATCAGTTACATCAAAATACTGTATGGACCGCGCTAATTGACTTGATTTTAAAAAGGACTCATTAAACAGTAAAACACAATGTTTTGATATCATCCCGTAGTGACACTCGCGATCGACAGTCACAGAAAAACTGTTATATTTTAATCAGTTAACATTTTAAATATTTATCACGAATCGTTATTTGTTATGATTATGAATTTAGGTTTTTTTACTACATTTATACATGTGCATTTTTTATTTTAACCTTATTAACATGCTAATTTAATGTGAATGCTTTTTGTAATGATATTTTTTCATGTATTTTTGTAATTTGAATAGTGAAGTTTTGGTACATAATTTTCATGATCTAGTGCTATTAAACAATTTTCATCTAAAACAAAAACCATGGAATTATGTATCAATCTCTTTACTTTTTATTTGGTTTCTTTTAAGATCAGATGTAATTTTAATCATGAACTTGTGATTTGATCAATCGTTTTTAAAGTATGATTATGAGATGGGTAACGTAATCATTTTAAGTGATTATGAAATACGAACAACTCACAATTAATTTGATACTATAGTTATAAGCGGGGTAAGGAGATATGCATTCCATTTTGTTTTTTTTTTAGAGTTTTAAGAAAGTTTTGCACGATCGTTTTTAAGTTTTGCTTGTCAGATTAAAGGCTACTTTTTCAAAATGTTGCTTTATTTTCCTTCAAATATCACATATACCTACCTACTCTAAAACTTATATTTCTTCGTTGTCAGGCAAGACCACATAGCTGCATAGTAACTTAAGTACCTTTACCTAATACTCGGTAGGTATCTACAGGGTCCCCAAGTCGTTAACAGAAATAAGTTTTTCTTACTCAGTTAATGCTGGGCACTAACTCATTTTGTTTGTGATTTCATTTCGTATAAGTATGGACATCCAAAATTTTAACAATTCAGTTATTACATTATGTTTTCCAGCATTAACTGAGTAAGACACTAATTTCTATTAACAACTTAGGATTCACTGTGTATATACAGGATTATTTTTAATTCACTGACATCCTCTTAACCCTGAATTCCTATCACTCAAACAAATGTTTTTTTTTTACGACTTTTTAAAATGAAGCACTTTTTTTCCCATACAAATACACAGAGTATCGTAAAAATAAGAGGAAATCTCAAATTTTCAAAACGTTATTACACCAAAAATATTAAGTTATGACAAAAGCCGTAGAACAAAAAACATTTGTATAAGTGGTGGGAGTTTAGGGTTAAAAGGATGCTAGTGAATTACAAATAACCCTGTATGTACTACTTCCATTTTCGTCCATTCTTACTGAAACTGCACTAAACGGAAACAAATTAAAAGTAGCTGGTTATCGCGCTCTTTTAAATATTTTTGATACTGAACCGTGTGCCCGAGGCAAAGGGACCAATATTGAATACCATGCCGTGATGTTTTACATTCAAGACTACCACTGCGTTCGTGTATATTAAAATCTGAAGTAAATGTTCCAATAACAAGCATAAAGTTAGAGTCGTAGTTATTTTAAGTTATTAGAAACTATCGCTGTAAAAATACATTTAACAATTTTACCGTAATAATTTATAGCCACCAAATCAAAATAATTCACAAGTTTCTGAACGCATTCTATCTGTGACCTTGATTGACATTGCGTTTGACAGCTACGAATTTGTTCGGCGCCCGTCCAGTCCGTACTATTTGACCTTACGAACTGAGATAAATAAAGTTATTTATTAAGTACGCATTGGCGAGATAACTCGCTTTAAAGTAGTAGCCCAGAATATTCTGTCGTTTAGTGAAAATGCCGAGTGTTGTTACTGTCAATACTACCCCGTACGAAGGCCAAAAACCGGGCACTAGCGGTTTACGTAAAAAGGTTAAAGTTTTCCTTCAAGAAAACTATACAGAAAACTTTATTCAGAGTATTTTGGATGCAAATAAAGACAGCATCGTTGGCTCGACACTGGTGGTCGGTGGAGATGGGAGGTACCTCGTGAAAGAAGTTGTGGATA
Organism: Archips xylosteana; assembly: GCA_947563465.1. Classification (NCBI taxonomy): domain Eukaryota; kingdom Metazoa; phylum Arthropoda; class Insecta; order Lepidoptera; family Tortricidae; genus Archips; species Archips xylosteana. The sequence goes on from OX387358.1 coordinate 17,723,369, forward strand.
AAATCATTAAAATCAGCGCTGGAAATGGGGTAAGTAAATATTTAAAAAAAAATTTTTTAAAATCATTAATCTGCGTGATTAATAGTCTCATTAAATTATGCTTGTTGTTATGGTAAAATTTTAGGTTCAAGAGTATATTTTTACTAAAAATAACATAGTTGACCAACTTGTAAATTTTGCTGTTTTCTATAATTTTAATATGTTATTTTTGGTCCAGTTTGAAGAACATAATACATCGACCATGGCCCTCTTTTTCGCTTGGTATTATTGTTAACAGGCTCTTTTATTGTTTAAAAAAATAGTTTTGATATGTTATCAAACTTGTAGTTATTCTCCATGTTTTATATTTCCTTATCATTATCAATTACCAATTTCGCCAACTGAAATTTTACACTAACACTGGTTTTCTTTGTACAAAATCACAAGTTAATTAATGGGCAACTGATAAACTGATATTAAATTTAGTTTTTAGATATTATTATGTGCCTATGCAGTGACTTATACAACCTGTAACATCTATGTATACAGGGTTATTTGTAATTCACTAGCATCCTTTTAACCCTAAACTCCTACCACTTAAACAAACGTTTTTTGTTTTACGGCTTTTGTCATAACTTAATATTTTTGGTGTAATAACGTTTTGAAAATTTGAGATTTCCTCTTATTTTTACGATACTCTGTGTATTTGTATGGGAAAAAAGTGCTTGATTTTAAAAAGTCGTAAAACAAAAAACATTTGTTTGAGTGATAGGAATTCAGGGTTAAGAGGATGTCAGTGAATTACAAATAACCCTGTATTATATAATGTACATGTCTTTCAATGAAATCAATAAATAATTTAAAAAAAATGATGACTCAATTTCTGAACACCTGGTAAATTTTTTACAGGCTTTTCTAAACTTTAGTTGACAAATGTTTCCATGGATACATCTATATTTAATGTGTAACATGTGAAATGGTTCACGGCATGACTACATTTCGAATCAAAAATTAAGATGAAACAACCGGACCATCTACTGAAATATTCAAGAATAACTGTAGCCCCTTGTATGCGGGAAGTGAAATGCCTTATATTTGGCATGGATCCATGTCTTAAGCATAAGAGGGGTTAATATGTCTTGTAGCTGTGGCACTGTTAAGCTCCAAACGCACAGACAGCAGAGGCATGGCAGTGCGGTGGCAGTGATGGTTGTAATATTCTAACTTGTATGAACGGTTGTGCAGTACTGTACCACAAACTCATTCATACAAGTTAGAATATTACAACCGCCACCACGCCACCACGCCTCCGCTGTCTGTGTGTTTGGAGCTTTAAGTAAAACAGAATAAAGTAGATACAATTATGATTTATTTATGAATTTTAGGTTGCTAAGTTACTCGTGGGCCAGGACGGCATCCTCTCCACACCTGCTGTGTCCTGCATCATCAGGAAATACAACACTCTCGGTAAGTTTAGTGAATATTGAAAAATTGAAATATCATTGTATAAGTAATGTTTGTGTTGCAATGGAACTTTTTCCAGTACTTTTGTATGCTGAGCTACTATTTAGCAATGTTAAATCTTACAATATTTATCTGACATATGTTTTATATCAGTGAATGTCTTTCGGCCAAAATGATGATGATGATGATGGTGATAGGTAGAGATGAAATACAAAAGAGAAAGCCGGACTGTTTTAAATTGTCCTTGATATTGGTCTAGTATTTTATTGCATAGTAAATTCTGAAATAATATGTAGCTAAGTAGCTAATTCAAAAGTGCTCTAATAATAGTAGTGTTATTTCTGTTCCTTTAAATTGATATTATCTGCCTTTGACTTATGTACATATAGCTACTCCTGGCGCCATCTAGCCATCAATACAACTTCCAACTTTCATCCATTGGACTTTGGTCCACAGGCATAACATCTGCCTGAAGAGAGATCTCTCTATTGCAACCTACCAAAACCTAAATGATGACGATGATGATGGTGATAGGTAGAGATGAAATACAAAAGAGAAAGCCGGACTGTTTTAAATTGTCCTTGATATTGGTCTAGTATTTTATTGCATAGTAAATTCTGAAATAATATGTAGCTAAGTAGCTAATTCAAAAGTGCTCTAATAATAGTAGTGTTATTTCTGTTCCTTTAAATTGATATTATCTGCCTTTGACTTATGTACATATAGCTACTCCTGGCGCCATCTAGCCATCAATACAACTTCCAACTTTCATCCATTGGACTTTGGTCCACAGGCATAACATCTGCCTGAAGAGAGATCTCTCTATTGCAACCTACCTACAAAAACATTCCCACGCCAAAAACCCTAGGTTATGCATATTATGGACATGCTTGTTATTTTTTTTTTCTAGTATCTTAATCTAGTCTGGCTTAAATGTGAACTTAATTAAAATATTGTTTAAATCATAAGTTTTTATTTGGCTGCAACAAAGTAATTATTTACAAATACCTATGTTATTGTTTATTGTACATGAGACAGACCTGATTATATGTGTAATTACAATATCTGTACTAATATAATTCAAAATAAAACTTTCTTACTTTGTAAGGATGATCACTGGACCATTTTTCATTAACAAACAGTCATACTGTAGATACCTGATTGACATTGTACCTATACTTTTTATTGAGCGGAGAAGCAAGTAACAGCTAGTGAGTAATATTATGCACTAGACTTTACCCGCGGCTTCGATCGCGTAGCGTGTAGGTAAAACATTACATGTGTCAGTGTGTCAGTTAAATTGGCATTGTGTAAAAAAATTAAGTAGGGTGAGTGGGGGTCAGATGAAAAGCAGTGTGACATGAAAAACACTTGGGTGCTATGAGTAGTTTTTCATTGTACACTGCTTTTCATCTTACCCCCACTCACTATACTAATTACTTTTACATTTACTAGCTCTATCGTAAGCCTCATCTTTGCTTTCCATCAGGCGTGATTGTGGTCAAACGCAAGCCTATATTGTATAAAAAAAGATTTTTTTTTTGTATACAAAAACTAAAGTCAATATTTTTTCAAAATGAATTATTGAGACATTTTGGTTGATGATGTCAGATAAAGGGCTCCCACACAGCTATAAATTTATCTAAATGCGTATGATAAGGCACCCCCTTTAGTTATTTTTTACGTGGTTTAACTTTACCGGCGCTGTCTAACCGTCTACCTACAACATAGATTTCAATGTCAAATTAATGTCATTGCTTATTCGGTAGGTCTGAGAATATAGGTCGTAGGCTATTTTTTATACCGACCCCCATTCTTCGCGGACGGAGTCGCGGGCAACAGCTAGTTTTATATAAAATTATTTCCATCCATTAAGGGTGAGGCCACACGAGCGTAATTTTGTGAGTCGTGAGCGGCAGAATTACGCCCGTGTGGCCTCACACTAAAAGGATGGGTGATGGTTGCTTCGACTAAGACCTCAAATATAATAATTTTTGACAACATTTGGTTGGAGGCGTGGCGCGAATAGCGACGGTATCAATCGTGATATATCATACTGTATCGTTTTGATAACAGATGCTAATTACCATGACAGAGCAATATTGCTGTCCAAACTTTGATGAGTCAGATTCAATGGACGTAAATAGCAATTTACAATCTGTTTACATCATAAATATCTGATGTCGTAACATTGTTGCAAATTTGCAATTAGAGAAACACAGTATAAATGTATACAGGGTATCCCGTAAGTAGTATTAGTAGTACGACACACTTAAATGGGAGATATGTAGGTGGGGGAGTCATGTTTGGCAAACTTTGGGGGAGGCGTATGTTCAGCAGTGGACGTCTTTCGGCTGAAATTATGATGATGATGATGAATGAATGGACTGAAGCCTTCCACAGACCGCAGCGCGGGGCGTGCGTGCATGGCCGACGGAGCGTGCCCAGCGCGTTGTATAACACTGAAGCATATATACGGTGACACACCGGTAACGCGGCACAGCGTAAATGATTCAGTGTCTGCGGTCTGTGGAAGGGTTGAAGATGCGTTCCCAACCTATAGGGCTAAGCTAACCCATGTGCCTGTAGGCCTGTATGTCATCTTCCATGCCGGAACATAGAATAGAATAGAAAATATTTATTTTTGACCAACTATAAGTAAATACAGCTAAAAAAAATACACAACAGACCATAAACATAAGCATGAATGTAGCGGCTACAAAAAAAGGACACCCCTTAGCATGTATCAGGCACGAGCAGCCACGACGCTGATTTTCAATAGGTCCACAGTAACTTAAAATGCTCGATTTGTCACCGAAAATACTAAAATCGCTTTACATTCCCCTTGAACTTTTGAAGAGTTCCTTCAATTCCTCATGGATCCCATCATCAGAACTGGATTCTGGTAACAACGGGACCAACCTTGAAGCATATGCTTTCAAACAACGAAAGAATTTTCCAAATCTGTTCATAAATGACGGAGTTCTGAGGTTAACACACGTTAAAAAAAGAACATACAACCGAATTGAGAACCTCCTCCTTTTTTGGAATTCGGTTAAAAACTAAACTAAGTTAAACAACACAACATATACTCGGCGTCAAAAATATCGCCCCTCCTATCTGTGTACTTATTTTCTGAAACGCTCTGATTCACAAGCCATTATGTTTCGTTTAAATTAAACATTGTTAATTTAAAACACATTAAACGTGCTTTTAATTGATACTACATAATATTAATTAGGTAAAATAATTTCGCTAAATAATTTCGCTAAGGTCTAGATTAGCTTGAATCTGATTTTCGCGGAGGGCGATATTTTTGACGCCGAGTATAGTTATTCCACTGCATTTTTTTTACAGGAGGTATAGTCCTAACGGCGTCTCATAATCCCGGCGGCATCAACAACGACTTCGGCATCAAGTTCAACTGCAGCAACGGCGGTCCGGCACCGGACAACACCACTAACGAGATACACGCGCTCACCACCACCATCAAGGAGTACCGGACCGTGCCGGACTTGAGCTGTCCGGTCGATAAAATTGGCGTGTTCAACTTTAAAGTGAGTCAATGGGGTCTATAATCTATATATATAAAAGAAGAAACTGACTGACTGACTGACTGACTGACTGACTGACTGACATATCAACGCACAGCCCAAACCACTGGGCCTAGAGATTCCAAATTTGGCATGTAGGTTCCTTATAAGGTCTAGGCGTGCACTAAGAAAGGATTTTTCAAAATTCACTCCCTAAGGGGGTGAAAAGGGGGTCCAAAGTTTGTATGGGGAAACAAGATTAGTTCGACTATTTTATTCGAAACTTCACAGAAGTACTCCTAATGGTAAATGAGTAAACACGTGTTTCAGGTTTTTTGAGAATTCAACCCCTAAAAGGGGGGAAAGGGGTAACAAAGTCTGAAAATCAACATGGGTGTTGTTTCTATGGTTTATCGGGTCGCTGGTTATGAAAACAACAACGGTTTTAAAATCCGACGTGGCGGACGTAAAATACCATCTCCCTGGATGGGGTGCGATGGGGTTGAAATGTCTAAATAAACTAAATGACTGTTGATATATCAACGCACAGCCCAAACCACTGGATCTAGAGACTTAAAATTTTGCACATAGATACCTTATACAATGTAGGCATCCACTAAGGAAGGATTTTTGGGAATTCCCACGGGAACGGGAAAAAACGGGATTTATAAATTAGATTCCGAGTGACCCTATCTCAGTAACTATAATAACTAGACTCTTCAAATTTGATACACAAGTAGGTATTATATTATTTAAAACATTAATTTCAGGATTATTCAAAATTCCCACGGGATAAGGAAAAAACGGGATTTATATATTCAGTTCTACGGGATCCTATGAACTATAATTACTAGACTCTTCAAGTTTGACATAGAAGTAGGTAATTATAATAGTAAAAAACTTTTTAAGGATTTTCGGAAATTCCCACGGGATAAGGAAAACACGGGATTTTTCGTTTAACTGGTCGTAGAAAGCTGAAATTCGGCATGTAGGTTGCTTGGGGAGTGCAGAGGAGGATTGAGAGAGTACTTTACAAAATTCCCACGGGAACGGGAAAAAACGGAATTTTTCGTTTTGGTGATCGTAGAATGCTGAAATTCGGCATGTAGGTTGCTTGGAGATTGTAGCGGAGCATTGAGAGAGGACTTTCCAAAATTCCCACGGGAACGGGAAAAAACGGGATTTTTCGTTTTACTGGTCGTAGAAAGCTGAAATTTGGCATGTAGGTTGTTTGGGGAGTGTAGAGGAGCATTGAGAGAGGACTTTCCAAAATTCCCACGGGAACGGGAAAAACAGAATTTTTCGTTTTACTGGTCATAGAAAGCTGAAATTCGGCATGTAGGTTTCTTAGGGAGTGTAGAGGAGCATTGAGAGAGGATTTTCCAAAATGCCCACGGGAACGGGAAAGAACGGGATTTTTCGTTTTACTGGTCGTAGAAAGCTGAAATTCGGCATGTAGGTTGTTTGGTGAGTGTAGAGAAGCATTGAGAGAGGACTTTCCAAAATTCCCACGGGAACGGGAAAAACAGAATTTTTCGTTTTACTGGTCATAGAAAGCTGAAATTCGGCATGAAGGTTGCTTAGGGAGTTTAGAGGAGCATTGAGAGAGGATTTTCCAAAATTCCCACGGGAACGGGAAAAAACGGGATTTTTTGTTTTACTGGTTGTAGAAAGCTGAATTCGGCACGTAGGTTGCTTGGGGAGTGAAGAGGAGCATTTTGAGAGGACTTTCCAAAATTCCCACAGGAACGGGAAAAAACGGGATTTTTTGTTTTACTGGTCGTAGAAAGACGAAATTTGGCAAGTGGGTTCCTTGGGGAGTGTAGGGGAGCACTAAGAAAGCATTTCCCGAAATTCTTACGGGAACGGGATAAAACGGGATTTTGCGTTTTACTGGTTGTAGAAAGCTAAAATCTCAAAATTCATAAGTTCACACTGTAAATAGGCCGCAAAGGGCTCTTTAACCGAGTTCAAAAAAGGAGATTATGCATTCCACTTTATTTTTTTTTTATGTAGGCATGTTCGCCGATTTCTTGGTCAATTGTGGACCGATTATAAAAAATATTTTTTTATTCGAAAGAATACAATATACTCCTAAGATGGTTCCATTGTCACAAAATCAGGATCTGATGACGGGATCTTAGGGAAATCGAGGGCAACCCTCAAATTTTGTAGGCACGCATTACGTTTTTCATATATTTTCTCAAGCTATTTAAGTGTTTGCGTCTGGTAGACATCATCTCATGTAGATGAGCTGATGATGGAAGGTAAAACTCCTTAACGGTTAGGAGTTGAGGATATTTTTTCAAATATTATAGGTACGTATAGACCGATAGTTGTATTCTTTCAGGTTATCCGGGTGAGCTGATGATGGAAGGTTAAACTCCTTAACGGTTAGGAGTTATAGGAAGTTTCTTTAAAAATCATATGCACGTATAGACCTTTAGTTGTATTCTTTCTGGTTATTCAGATGAGCTGATGATGGAAGGTATAACTCCTTAACGGTTAGGACACACAACATCTTAACAAAATACTATAATATGCATAATATCAATGCTAAGTAGGTACACAGCGCTTCCAGTTACTCAAGTTTCCGTAGAAGGTAAGAAAACATTGAATTATACCTAATGCAGGACAGGGGAAATTAATAATAGGTTTTATATTATTAACAAACCTGGTTATTTTAGTGCCCGCTTTCGAATAGTGAAAAACATTGTATATAAAGAAATACTGTAAAAGACCGTATCTACCTGAAGGTTAGTCGGGCTTGCTTGCTCGCTTACTTGCACGCTTTCTTGCTTGCTTGATATGTATCTTGGTTCTTTGGAATACTCATGGTACACGCGAGCGAAGCCGCGGGCAAAAGCTAGTGACTCCCATAAAACTTTAAGTCATAATGTATCATTAGTCATAATCAACGTTAGTCATACAGTGATTTATTTCTGAAACAATTTATTTTTCGGAATTGTTATAAAACAAACCTAACCTAGCCTACTGCATTTTATAAGATGGCATTTAAAAAAGTCCTGAAAAAAATACCGTTTCAGAAATAAATCACTGTATGACTAACGTTGATTATGACTATATTATTTCCAATCATTTATTTTCTCGATGACAGCTCCCGTAGAATGTAACTGCGTTTTTTACGCAAAAATTAACTTTTAAATGCGAGGTATAAGAAATACGACAACTGCCTAATTTTGTTCCTTGATTCCATATAATATTCATTTAAGACGAATTGAGTCCATATATGCAGTATTTTTTTTTTAAAGTACGATAAATAATAAACGTTTTAATAAAGTTACATTCTATGGCAATACAAATAGTGATGTTATGATTGAAATATCGATATTGTATCGGTATTGTATATGTTGAACTAGATGTGTTCCCGCGACTTTGTACAGTCAACGTCATAAGTAAGTGATCACTTTTGTACCTTGTCGCTTTCAGTCTTTAGTAATTTCGTATGGCTTTTCAAACATGACGTTAAAGTGACAAGGTACAAAAGTGATCACTTATTTATGACGTTGACCCTACGCGTTGTAATTTTTTTCCCGGGATATAAAATAGCCTATGTTACTCAAGTGAAATAATTTTTATTTATCCAGTAGTTTTTAGCTTTATTCATTACAAACATACAAATCTTTCCTCTTTATAATATTAGTAATAAGAGTATAGATAGGTAATCGACAATGAAATGAAATAATTATAATAACAGGTAATTTTTATTTATTAATTTTAAAATTGGATCGATATCGTATCTACTGATCACTTATTTGGTCACAACATTATAACTTTCAAACTAGATCTGTCATCGAGAAAATAAATGATTGGAACTACTATAATGATACATTATGACTTAAAATTTTATGGGAGAAAAGAGGCACCGGAGTCAATGTTAAAGTATGGATGGCCTAGTAGCGACATCTCTTAGTCCGGGTGAGCGGTTAGTTCCGAAGGAGTGTTGATGTTTCTCGATGAGAACTGAACATAGATGGCGCTGTATCACTGCAAAAGTGATGATAGCAGGCTGGAATGTATGATGCATAGGAAAAATTTGTGTCTAAACTCCTGACCAGTGGTGGTGTTGGGGAATAGCACGCGGCACGGAATGCCAAGGACCTGGGTTCGATTCCCAGCATTAGTCTTTTTTCTGGGGTTTTTTTCTGTGCATCTATGTTGTTTTGTATTTAGTATGAAATATATGAGTCAATGTTGTTTCATCTCCAGCCTAGTAATATACTCATCTTCACCATCCCAATTTATATACGTCCCACTGCAGGGCACGCCTCCTCTCAGAATGAAAGGACTTGGGCCGCCGTAGTTACGCGGGTCCAGTGTGGATTAGGAACTTCAAACACACCATTGAATTTGTCAGGTGTGTGGGTGTTACGATGTTTTCCTTCACCGTAAAGCTCATATAAATTTCAAATATAATTTCGCACATAAATTCCGAAAAAGTCAGATGTGAGCCCGGATTCGAACCCACGGCCCTCTGCTTGAGAAGCAATAGGTCCAATCACTAAGTTCAAAGTTTTAAATTTGTATTGTGCCATCGCGCTCGCAATAATAGTATTTAACAAGAAAGTGAGAGAGATGGTATGATACGAACTTTGAAGTTCTTCTGAGCCCCTTGAATGTTTCCCATTCCTGGGAGGGACTGATTTAAGCACCAACCCGAGGGGATACATGCCTTGCTTACTTTTTATCATCGTCTCCGGCCTATACACCTCTCACTGTTGCGCACAGGCCTCGTCTCAGAATGAGACGCCGTAGTTCCCACGCGGACTGGGAATTCCACACTTGCAATTGTATTGCTTCCTCGCGATGTTTTCCTTCACTGAAAAACTTATGGTAGGTAATTACCTTCGCACATGAATCACGAAAAACTCAAGAGGTGCGAGCCGGGGCTTGAACCCACAACCCTCTGCTTGAGAAACCATACCATAGGTCATAACGGCTACAATACGTGTACTTTTAGTTTACCACTGACAGATGGCTTGCCTTCATTTCATTTCCAACTTTAACACTATACAAATAAAGTAGCTATTACAAAATCTGCAAACGTGGGTAACAGTATTCTAAAATTGGCTTTATTTGTAGGTCGTTAAATTTGAATATGAAATGAAGGCAAACCATCTGTCAGTGGTAAACTTTATGTAATTTTACTGTACCATGGCTTTTATAGGCTTGCACTTTTTTATTATATTTTTTTCATAGGTGGATGACCGGCCGTTCACGGTCGAGGTCATTGACCCCGTGCAAGATTACGTGAGCTACATGAAGGAGATATTCGACTTCCCAAAGATCAAGGCCCTGATCCAGGGAACGCCGCAGAGGAAGCCATTCAATGTGCTCATTGACTCTATGAGCGGAGGTAGGTCAGAGCGACACTACTATACCAGCATCGCTATCATCTCTGGGGCCATAAAACCTCTTTTGCAAACCTCTCGCTCGCACTGTGCATCGGCTCGAGTCATGTGTATTGCATAGTGCGAGCGAGAGATCCGATAAACTTCCAAGAGCGAGCGAGGGGTTCGAAAACGGGGTTTTTATGGTCCCAGAGCTCGGTTTCACTCCGCAGTTTGGGTATGTTCGGCTGGCGCTCCTCCCGGGGAGGAGTATGGCAGTAGGTTGTCGCTCGGCTTTCGGTTCGCACGCTAGCCGCGTCGCGCGTAATTAAGCATCTTTTTTCTGTGATTTTTACAACAAACAATGACTTCTAAACGATCTTATAAATAACTTACTTACTTACTGAATTAATACACACTGTTATCTTTCTTGATTTATATACCTACCAAATATCGGCGAGTAGAAACCCTGTGCCCTTGGTTTCGGATCAGCGGTGCCCAACGGAATAGGAGCACTCGTATCACACGATAAGTTTCAATTTCGCATGCAAGCAGTAAGAGTAGGCAAGTTTTTATACCTAAAGTTGACTTTTGTTCGAGAGTGATGCTTTTGTACGTTAGTACTATTACTTGGTATAACGTCAGTAGGGCTGCCTGTCCACTGGAGCAGAGAGGGGTAATGCGGAGTGAAAATGTAGACTTCCATAGACACAGAGCTAGGTAGCCGGGCAGGTTTCAGAGTTGACTGAAAAATATTGAGTATAGCCTTAACTTTTGCCATGTCCTCAGGAGAGACTTAAACAAAAAAAGGTGTGCGACTCTTACACCATTGTATAAATAAATCTAATGCGATTTTTTTTAGACACCGCCTTATTTACTTGAAAGTGCTGTATGTATGAATTTAAATGTTTATAATTTAGCATATATTCGTTGATTTAAAACTCTAAACTCTCTATCTTGATTCTTTTCTGGAATCTGCTGAAGGGCTCTTGCAACCGTGGTCGCAAAAATAAGTTAAAAAAAAAACTCACTTTTAATAAGTTATGTATGAGACGGATAAAAATGCTAAAAGCCACCTGATCCTGTCGGTAAATTTTGGAACAGTTTATGTGCCACAAGACTTGTGAAACTGTATTTTTTCCATGTGTCAATTAAAGTTATGTTTAAGCTAATCTGAACTTTCAAAAGGTGGCGCTAATCTCCTATTTTCTCCAGTAACCGGTCCCTACGTGCAAGCAATCTTCGTGAACGAGCTCGGGGCTTCAGCCGGCAACGTGCGTCGCGTGACACCCTTAGAAGACTTTGGTGGTGCGCATCCCGATCCTAACCTAACGTACGCGGCCGACCTCGTCGCTGCCGTCAAAGGAGGGGACTACGATCTTGGGGCTGCTTTCGATGGCGATGGTAAGAATAGTTTAAGTTACTTTTACATTAGCTTCCCATGTGTCACTGAATTTGGGTTACCATTGAGACAAGCAGAGTTTTTTTAATGCATACGGAAATGCGTTTGCCGTCAATGGAAGGGACTACGGTCTTGTCGCTGCTTTCGATGGCGATGGTAAGAATAGTTTCAGTTACTTTTACATTAGCTTCCCATTAGTTCTCATATGCCGTTGAATTTGGGCCTCCATTGAGGCGAGCAGAGTTTTTTAATGTGTAACGGAAATGCGTTTGCCATCAAAGGAGGGTCTACGATCTTGGGGCTGCTTGCGAATGCGATGATAAGAATAGCTTAAGTTACTTTTACATTGGCTTCCCATATGCCGCTGAATTTGGGCTACCATTTTGGCAAGAACTGTGTTTTATTTTATTATGCACCGTTTGAATCTCAATCACGCCTGGGTGCAAGCGATGATGTGGTCTAAAATGGACTACGTTTGGCTAGGGATGGCCTGCCAACACTGCGCCTTTCGATTTGTAGCCGCCCTTGAAAACATTTCTCACCTAACGGTAATCTGTTTTTCGAGTTATGTCGGTGACTACTTCTTCAGCTAATTTCCGTCCGGATTCCATTGTGTAAAGACAGCAGTTACTTACTAGTTTATTATCCTTTCCCAGGCGATCGCAACATGATAATAGGGCGTGACGCGCTCTTCGTGACCCCGTCAGACTCCCTGGCAGTTTTGGCTGCGCATGCGGGGGTGATCCCCTACTTCCAGCGCACGGGGGTCAAGGGATTCGCTCGCAGTATGCCCACCGCCGCCGCTGTGGATCGTGTGGCTAAGGACCTCGGGAAGGAGATCTTCGAAGTACCCACTGGTGAGCTAAGGGTTCAGAGCCTAGACTGTGTAACATGGAAGCATACTTTTATCACTTTTATTTTTTTTACATCATCAAGGCCAATAACAGCTATCCATTGCTTACTTAAACTATGCTATCATATCATAGTAGGAATACTTAAAAACTATGTTACAGCAAAATTTTATTTTATTTAATTGTGACTTGAGCATGTACGGTTATATCACAAAAAAAAATATACTATAGATAAGTTAACAAAGTGTCAAAAATATCTTAAAAACATCCATACAACACTTTGTCATTAACCATAAGGTTGATATTTACCTATTTTGTTTTGTCGCAAAGACTGTGCTTTTATGCTTTCAACTGTACAATAGTAGCAGTAAGGCCGCCCAAAAGCGTACACAAAAAGTGTTAGTCTAATTTTTAATTTCCATTGCGTAATTCTGCAAAAACGCATTTTTTAAATCTATTTTTTGATCCTACGAAAGGATCAGTATTGCTGAAATTTCGATTGTACAAGCGAGGGATACGGGATAGTACCGAATTAGAGCCACAGTTAGTAGAATGAAATGGTTCGTGGAACAGAGTGGAGCTGGTGTGCCGCGTACGACGCTTTGTCATGCGATATGAGAGGAAAGATGATTAATGCGATTACGACCATCTGCACTGGAAATATTGTCGATGAAACTGCAATACCGCGTAACCAACAATGACTAATGCCGCGTAACTGGGCATTTTAAGAAAAAAAGTGTACGCTGTACTTTTTTTTTAAAAACCTAACAAATTTTGGGTTATTTCTACTCAGAATCACAAGCACTATCTATTTAAGCAATAAAAAAAGTGTCTCACTTTTAATTGCCAGTTTTGTGACGCAGTTAACCATACATGTTGTATGGGCCGTCACAAAACTGACTAATAAATTTTGTATGGAAAATTAAGGATATTTAAGGCAAAACGGGTACATTTTTTTCTGAAAACCCCCAACTAACAAAATGTGTCAAATTTAAATTTGGGTAAGTCTGGCAACTGGCAACATGGTAAAATTAGTTACATTACATTTTCTGTTACATCATAACATAAATATTGTATTTCATGGTAGAGTTTCTAACAGATGTTTTTAACGTTTATCTTTAATTGCCAGAATTCCATTTGCCCGAATTTCATCTGCTATAACTTTTGCCATAACTTATAATGTCATCTTATAAAATACAGTAGGTTAGGTTAGATTTGTTTTATAACAAATCTGAAGAAATACTGTTTCAGAAATAAATTATGTCAAATAAAAATTATGGAAAACGTTAAATTATGGAATATGATATGCAGGCAATCAATAGAAAACCTTTAATTTTTTTGTCAGGTTCTAGGCGGATGTCACCAGGCAAACTGGTTAAACAAATAGTTATTTATTCAATGTTCTGTCACCGTACCAAAGGTTGGAAGTACTTCGGCAACCTAATGGACGCCGGGCGCCTCTCGCTCTGCGGCGAAGAGAGCTTCGGAACCGGTTCCGACCACGTGCGGGAAAAGGACGGGCTATGGGCCGCACTGGCTTGGCTCTCTGTGCTGGCCAACACGGGTCAATCCGTCGAGGAGATACTGAAGCAGCACTGGGCGAAGTACGGGAGGAATTACTTCACCAGGTGAGGATCTTATTATAAAAATAAATAAATATCATGGGACAATTCACACCAATTGACCTAGTCCCAAAGTAAGCTAGGCATAGCTTGTGTTATGGGTACTAGGCAACGGATAAACATACTTATATAGATAGATACACACTTAAATACATATTAAACACCCAAGACCCGAGAACAAACATTCGTATTTTTCATACAAATATCTGCCCCGACACGGGAATCGAACCCGGGACCTCAAGCTTCATAGTCAGGTTCTCTAACCACTTAGGCCATCTGGTCTTTTTATTATAGCTGCTCGCTTGTACATTTCTTTTATTTTATTTAATTTATAATTTGACATTAGAATATTACAATTAGACTGAATTTATTGTTATTTATTTGACATGCAATTATTATTATTATTTCTTGATTTAGTTTTTTTTTCTGTATTTTTTTTTAGTATTGTGTAAATGCAAAATGTAATTTTATTAAAGCTGGCTTGTCATTGGTTGTCAGATTATGTAATGTTTGCATGCTTAGTTAACCAAACAGAATATACGACAAAAGGGTATTTTATTCTGTTCTAGATACGACTACGAAGAGTGCGCAAGCGACCCGTGCAACGAGATGATGCGGGCGCTCGAACAGCGCATGACCGAGGCCGGGTTCGTGGGCTCTCAACACTCCGCCGGCGCCAAAACTTACACCGTCAAGGTGGCGGACAACTTCTCCTATATGGACCCTATCGACCGCAGCGTGGCTATGAAGCAGGTGGGATGTAACTAATGAAATGATTTATTACAGACTAGCTTTTGCCCGCGACTCCGTCCGCGTGGAATTAGTAACTTGGGCAGCTTATTTTTTTTATCAATTTGCTTTTTCATCAATTATGGCTCTCCTTAGTTCCTCGATATAAAAAAAATTACCCGCAAAACCCCCCCCCGCCCCCCCCCCCCAAACACCCGCGTTCACATTCACCACCGGACCTACTCCCAAGTCACTACTTCTAAAAACTGTTCTATAAATTCTTAAAATAGACGTATCTTTCTTATTTGTGAACCGATTCAAATGAAACAAACACTAAATGTTAATCCAAGAAAATACCAACATATCAGTGAAAACCGCATCCTTCTAGGTTAAGCCGTTTCTGAGATTAGCGCGCACAAACGCACAGACAAACAGACAATAATTCTAAAAAACATTGTTTTGGGTTCTATTGCGCTAGTAAATAGCCCTAGTGACAGTTTTTCTCAAATATCTTCAATGTACAGACACCGACTTGTTACAGATTTATTATATGTATAGATATAGACGTTACTTTGTGAAGGACCATATCAATGAACTGAAACAATTACTTTGACCTTAAGGTTAGAGCGAACGATATCGGAGGGAGTTATATGTATGAAATATGTATCTGTCTTTCATATGGTCCGACACGATATCGGATATCGGAGATACATATTTCATACATTTAACTCCCTCCGATATCGTATCGGCGTCCGATACCGATATCGGATCGGCTAATGTGAAAACGCTCTAAGGACGCGGGTGATCAAACTAATTGTTTCAGTTCATTTTTACTTCTCTAATGCCCCGTTCACACCTACTCCAGTAGCATTCCAGTCCAGTAAAAGAACCCAGTGCTGGACTGGATCTAATCGTTTACATTATTCCAGTCATTTAATGTTGTTCAAGTTCAAATATAGTGACAACAAGGACACCAAAAACAACGATGCGTA
The DNA here is from genome assembly GCA_947563465.1 of Archips xylosteana. Lineage (NCBI taxonomy): Eukaryota > Metazoa > Arthropoda > Insecta > Lepidoptera > Tortricidae > Archips > Archips xylosteana. The sequence goes on from OX387358.1 coordinate 17,739,292, forward strand.
TTCACTATATCACGTTACGATCTCTATTATTCCGGTGGCGCTGGATTGGCCGATCTAGAATCAAAAGTAGACGTAGATGAGTATATCCCAGTGCCGGTGTACAGTATTCTAGCAGCATTCCAATATGATCCCATATGTTAATCCAGGTTATAAACTACAGTTGTGGCCATATAATTAAGAACGATTATTTATTGAGATGATTTTTTCAAAGTAACAAGTATAACTAATTGCCCGTATTTTTTTTATTTCTCTCGGTATTGCGAAACTTTTCCGTACTACCGGTACATTCATTTATGCAACATAGTTGGTTAAAAAATTAATAGAGAAACTTAATACATTCGATCTGAACCTAGTATTAGTACTTACTGGCTGGTCACGTAATTAAGAACGCTGAATAATTTATTATTTTTTCAAATTTAAATAGAGAACACTGTGTGGCTCTGTGGTTGTAGATTATTATTCGTATAATTTTGGCGCCATTTCGTGCTGTTAAAGTCTTAAAAGAGATTACTTCGTATAAAAACAATGGGGAAAAATAAAAGTTGTGATAAATCTACAAGAGAAGTAATAATAAAACTTCGCGAGAAGAATTGGTCGTATAAAAAGATAGCCGACTATCTGCAATGTTCAAAAACAATGGTTTTCCATGCCGTAAAGCATTTTTCCACGTATCAAACTACTTCAAACGTTCCACGTAGACCTAGACAGAGAAAGTCATCTCGTCGAGATGATCGAAATATCGTTCGTTTGGCAAAACAAAATCCTTTTAAAGGGTCTAATGAGTTGAGAAAAGAATATTTTGGCGAAAAAAACCCTTCAGCAATCTCTGCACGCACTATTCGAAGGCGTTTGGTAGAAAATAAGTTGAACGGAAGGATAGCAAGGAAGGTGCCTATGTTGAAACGATGTCATAGGCAAGCCCGACTTGCATTTGCAAGAAGGTATGAAAACTGGACAGTCAGACAGTGGAAAAACGTTCTTTTTTCTGACGAGACAAAAATAAATAGGGTATGTTCTGATGGAAAACGATATGTACGACGCCCTCCGAATAAAGCATTCGACCCAAAGTACACAAAAGTGACATTAAAGCATGGCGGGGGAAATGTGAAAATTTGGGGGTGCTTTTCTGGACATGGCGTTGGACCTGTTAGGATGATAGAAGGAAACATGGATCAATTCCAATACAAAAATATACTGCAAGAAACAATGTTACCATATGCCGAAGACGTGCTTCCGGTTATTTGGACATTCCAGCACGACAATGATCCAAAGCATACTGCACGCACCGTTAAGGAATTCCTCACATCACAATCAGTTTCTGTCTTAGATTGGCCAGCCAACAGCCCAGATCTTAACCCAATAGAGCATCTTTGGTGCGAAGTCAAGAAAAAGGTTTCATATCGACAGTGTGGCAATTTGAGAGAGCTGTACGACGTTTTCTTAGAAGAATGGAACTCTATTTCTCTTGCGAAATGTCAAAAATTGATAGATTCAATGCCTCGCCGGTGTAAAGCCGTAATTAAAAGCCGTGGACATGCTACTAACTATTAATTTTAATTCAAATGTATTAAATTGCTTTTTTTTTCTATACCAACTTCACATTAATATGATTTATTTAATCTAAGTTTCATATAAAACAACTCTCGAGCAGTTTAATAAATCGTTCTTAATTATTTGTCCAGCTTCATTACTATTTGAATTTATTAGTATAGAGAACAAATAAAATTTGTAAAAAAAAATGTTAGCAATTATACACTATTATTCTTAATCCCGTTTGCTCTATCCATGTGGCTATTTTATAACATAACTTGTTACTTCTAAGAAGGAACACAACTAGACATATGACATGATTTAGATAAAAAAAATCGGAAACTTCAAATCGTTCTTAATTGTATGACCACCACTGTATATGTTTTAGACGACAGACGACAGGTTTTAGACGACCAGTACCTCTACCATGAGTTACACTAGTTTACAGTGACCGTACTCGCTAGCGACGGCGTAAATGATTTGTATGGAGAATCGTACTTCCGTAAGTGACCGCTAGAGGCGCTGTACACAATTCTCCATACAAATCATTTACGCCGTCGCTAGCGAGTACGGTCACTGTAAACTAGTGTAACTCATGGTAGAGGTACAGATGGCCTAGTGGTTAGAGAACCTGCCTATGAAGCTTGAGGTCCCGGGTTCGATTCCCGTGTCGGGGCAGATATTTGTATGAAAAATACGAATGTTTGTTCTCGGGTCTTGGGTGTTTAATATGTATTTAAGTATGTATCTATCTATATAAGTATGTTTATCCGTTGCCTAGTACCCATAACACAAGCTTGCCTAGCTTACTTTGGGACTAGGTCAATTGGTGTGAATTGACAACAATTCAAATGTACTAAGTAATTAAAATAAAAAAACCGTTTGTAGATTTTTCACTGCTGATTACAGGAAAAATATTTTGGGATTTTTTTATGCAGTAGTGTTTTTTATATCTAGGAAAAAGAGTAAAAAAAGTTGGATTGTGAATGTTAGGCATACACTTAGCGGCTCTTAGTCCATTTATTACCATAAAATGAAAAAAAAACAACTGTCAGTTCATTTTTTATCTGTCTTGTTTGACGTATTACTTAAATTCTAGCGACACGCTTTCGGTTCTCTTAATATCATTGTTTTGAATTACGCTTTGATAACATTTTCAAATGGAAGTGACTGGCAGATTCGTAAAAGCTGATAGTCCCAATCTGCCCAATGTCGACGAATGGATGTTGTTACAGTTCATGCGAAAAAATGACTGTTTTAATGTTGCGGAAACTTAAGGAGCGAAGGTTCTCATGTCCTCTAGCACATTCTCACGCTACGCTCGTAACCAGTAAACCAGTACAAAATACAAATGCACGCTACAGGAAAAAGTAAGACATGATCTCGTGTGGTTGATCCCAGTTTAGAGAGAACATAAGTAATCAAGTATTATTGGCTTTCATAACATCAATCATATATGTTAACTGGTGCAGAAGAATCTCGGAGAATATTTATACTAGAAAAAAGTGTGATTCTACTACATTGTAAAAGCGTTACTTTTATATTACAATACTAACCCTCAGATTCAAGTTTTTTATTACAATTACATCAAGTCATGAACCCTTATGTTTACATTAAAATCGCTGTCAATTGAAATTGCAAACAATGTAAATAAACCATATCCATATTCTAGCACATGTTTATTGTTTTAATGGTTTAGGATAGTGTTGTGGTCTTTTGGTAAGTATTGATTAAATAACACATGGATTTAGCAGTATTTGATGAGGGAAAATGGAAATTAAAGACATTTTAAATAGGTACAAGGTTTGTTTACATTGTTAACAATTTCAATTCACTGACATTTTATCATACCTAGCTAAGGGAACTTATCCTGTACCTGTACTGTACTGCACAAAGACGAGTCACTTTCAGAAAATTCAAGTTCACAACAGTACGTACCTGCTTATACTGTTTTAGTTGAATATTTTCCCCAGTTACCTGTTAAAGTTACTGACTAAGTAGTCAGTGGTAGGTTATGTCAACTTTGAAATACCGGTAGGTCTGAAGGATAAACAATTAAAGATTACAGTGTTTTATTTACTATGTATTTAGGAGCAAAAAGTAACAATACATGTAAAAACTATTTATATTTTATTTGGTTACAGTTCAAAGTTCTTCAATTTTCAATTCCATCCAATTCCATTAATGCCGTGTTTTTGCAACTTAGGACGAAACAAATGGTCAAGGCATCTTGATGCTACTTTTTTCCGGTCGTCATTATAAAGAAATATTTAAAAATTCAAAGCAACAAACACAGAAAATAACAAATTCGTGAATTTGCAACGGATGGTTGACAAAATATGTGACGCGAATTGACATAATGACATATTATGACAGTTGTTTTTTTTTTAAATTTTATATCATGCTAAGACTGCGACATTATTATTCCTATCTTTGTATATACGGACTTTTTAATGATCATTTCTTTAATTAATTATTAACGACCAATTTAAGCAAAATAAAGGAAAACCGAGAAACACGGGTAGTCTGATTTTTAACCAGCTATTATAAAAGCAAAATAACAAGAATGATTTTTTTTTTGAAATGTTGTCAATTGTCCCGTGATATTTATTTATTTATTTATATGTGTGCCAAATTTGATCAGGATCCTTCAAACGGGTACGTATCAAAATATATAAAATTTAAAAAGAATAATGGACGAAATACATAATGGTCATAATATATACTAAAAATGTCCATGAAACTATTGATAAAACGAACTTTTTTAATCGTGTAATATTTGTATATTGTTTTAGGTTAGGTTAGGTTAGGTTTATTTTATGAAAATCCTGAAAAGTTGAGAACTTCCAAGAAAATTGCATTATATCAAATGACCATTATGTGTTTCGTCCATTATTATTTTTAAACTTTCTATATTTTGATACGTACCCCTTCAAACCGTAGCGTGAAAGTAACATCCACCCACACAAACTTTCACGTTTGTAATATTAATTAAGATTATTGTTTTGTTTTTAGGGGCTGAGAATCATCTTCGAGGATGGATCTCGCATCGTACTACGTCTAAGTGGGACCGGCAGCTCGGGGGCTACTGCCAGGTATGTTTAAATATATAGTCGACCAAGTAAGTGCATTACCATTTTTAATGACAGTTCCTACATCAGAATAAAAATAAATAAGGCTGAATGTCACATTGACTTGTGAGTGAAAATAGCCTTTAATGTTTTAGGCCAAACAACTGATATTGAACCTTAGGGTGGTAAAGGAATTTCTTGGTCGACTATACAAAGCATTTTAATATGGGTACGCATCATAATACTGAAACTATATATGTATTACCTGAATCTGGAATATCGACGCTTAACACATCCAAATTGAAATGTCGAAAGACGGAGACAGAAACTTGGAATAACTATTTTTACCCTCTGACACAAAAAGAGTGGTGGTATAAGTTAAGTTAGTTAGTTGACCGCTATATGTGTGTGTGTGTGTGTGTGTGTGTGTCTGTCTGTGGCATCATAGCTTCTAAATGGGTGTTTTTTATTTGATAATAGGTTCTTTGGTGATGGTTCTTAGATATGTTTCATCAAAATTGGTTCAGCCGTATCAAAGTTATCAGCTCTTTTGTTAGCTGTGAAAGAGATCTTAGACGCATAATGGGCATTCACTTTATTTTCAAACATATACAGTTGTGGCCATATAATTAAGAACGATTATTTATTGAGATGATTTTTTCAAAGTAACAAGTATAACTAATTGCCCGTATTTTTTTTATTTCTCTCGGTATTGCAAAACTTTTCCGTACTACCGGTACATTCATTTATGCAACATAGTTGGCTAAAAAATTAATAGAGAAACTTTATACATTCGATCTGAACCTAGTATTAGTACTTACTGGCTGGTCACGTAATTAAGAACGCTGAATAGTTTATTATTTTTTCAAATTTAAATAGAGAACACTGTGTGGCTCTGTGGTTGTAGATTATTATTCGTATAATTTTGGCGCTATTTCGTGCTGTTAAAGTCTTAAAAGTGATTACTAAGTATAAAAACAATGGGGAAAAATAAAAGTTGTGATAAATCTACAAGAGAAGTAATAATAAAACTTCGCGAGAAGAATTGGTCGTATAAAAAGATAGCCGACCATCTGCAATGTTCAAAAACAATGGTTTTCCATGCCGTAAAGCATTTTTCCATGTATCAAACTACTTCAAACGTTCCGCGTGGACCTAGACAGAGAAAGTCATCTCGTCGAGATGATCGAAATATCGTTCGTTTGGCAAAACAAAATCCTTTTAAAGGGTCTAATGAGTAGAGAAAAGAATATTTTGGCGAAAACAACCCTTCAGCAATCTCTGCACGCACTATTCGAAGGCGTTTGGTAGAAAATAAGTTGAACGGAAGGATAGCAAGGAAGGTGCCTATGTTGTAACGATGTCATAGGCAAGCCCGACTTGCATTTGCAAGAAGGTATGAAAACTGGACAGTCAGACAGTGGAAAAACGTTCTTTTTTCTGACGAGACAAAAATAAATAGGGTATGTTCTGATGGAAAACGATATGTACGACGCCCTCCGAATAAAGCATTCGACCCAAAGTACACAAGTGACATTAAAGCATGGCGGGGGAAATGTGAAAATTTGGGGGTGCTTTTCTGGACATGGCGTTGGACCTGTTAGGCTGATAGAAGGAAACATGGATCAATTCCAATACAAAAATATACTGCAAGAAACAATGTTACCATATGCCGAAGACGTGCTTCCGGTTATTTGGACATTCCAGCACGACAATGATCCAAAGCATACTGCACGCACCGTTAAGGAATTCCTCGCATCACAATCAGTTTCAGTCTTAGATTGGCCAGCCAACAGCCCAGATCTTAACCCAATAGATCATCTTTGGTGCGAAGTCAAGAAAAAGGTTTCAAATCGACAGTGTGGCAATTTGAGAGAGCTGTACGACGTTTTCTTAGAAGAACGGAACTCTATTTCTCTTGCGAAATGTCAAAAATTGATAGATTCAATGCCTCGCCGGTGTAAAGCCGTAATTAAAAGCCGTGGACATGCTACTAACTATTAATTTTAGTTCAAATGTATTAAATTGCTTTTTTTTCTATACCAACTTCACATTAATATGATTTATTTAATCTAAGTTTCATATAAAACAACTCTCGAGCAGTTTAATAAATCGTTCTTAATTATTTGTCCAGCTTCATTACTATTTGAATTTATTAGTATAGAGAACAAATAAAATTTGTAAAAAAAAATGTTAGCAATTATACACTATTATAATTAATCCTGTTTGCTCTATCCATGTGGCTATTTTATAACATAACTTGTTACTTCTAAGAAGGAACACAACTAGACATATGACATGATTTAGATAAAAAAAAATCGGAAACTTCAAATCGTTCTTAATTGTATGACCACCACTGTATGTGACCTAATTGAGTTGGGGTTTTCAAAATTTGCAAATGTCCTAAAGTACAAAATCCCGAAATATTCGGAGTTTCAATATTCCTACTTCCGTTCGTTTTGTTAGATCCTGTGAAATTCGGTCCTTTGAGCTACAATGATATCACGATCGTTTAGTTTCTAAGTACAAAAACTTTGAAATATGTGTGTCGAATGCAACGACAAATTTTCAATTGCAATCGTATTTTGGACTGGCAAATTAACCAACCACCCAGACTACAGGCCTCTGCCTTTATGGTTAGTTCTAAAATCTAACAACTTACTCGTTTCAGATTATACATCGACTCGTACGAGGCTACCGACGTGCTCGGCGACGCTCAAGTAATGTTGCGGCCGCTCATCGACGTCGCGCTGCAAATGTCGCAGCTCCAGAAGTTCACTGGTCGCGACGCGCCCACAGTCATCACATAATTAAGTCTACAGCGTCATAGCGTAATAATTTATAATAGTGGACGCACTGTCTCGGCGCTGTCTACAATCGGTTGCAAGGGCGGATCTATATAAGGAATTTTTAGGCTGCAGCCCAAGTTCCCGTAGTTATAAAGCGCCACCAACCCCCATGGCAGACCTAATATATCATTATCGAAGACAATTTTCGACAAAATTGCAATTAGTTGATTAGGTGGGCCCCCACGTTGTATTAGCCCATGCCCCACAATACAATACAATACAAATATTCTTTATTAAACACCAAAACAGTACAGAAAAATTAATAAAAATAAAAATTCATACAGACAAAAGGCAGTCGTACCGCTCAAAAGCGAACTCTTCCAGACGACTAAACCAGCGCTACCACACAAAATCAGAAATCACAAAAAAAAATTGCTAAATATCGCCAGATTGTGAGAAATTAGCTCTAATATTGTTTTAAAAAAACAGTCACTGATGTGGTCCCAAATGTTTGATAAATTGGCAGTTGGAGGGAAATATCTTGGTGAACGCAGCCTTGCTCCGCACCGCGTAGTTACTCTGTCAAGACGGCCGAGTTATCTCACTAATTGTTATTATTACGCTATTTTACATACAATAAAGATAGAACTGAATCCTGAACTACTGAGGAATTTCTCGATAACTAGGTACCTTGTAAATAATTAGTGTGTTATACAAAAGGAGCTAGCAAAGCACGCTTGCCCCTCTACCAAAATACCATTAAGTCACATTAGCCCAATATATTCGGCATCAAAAATAATGTTTTTTGTATATTTTTGGAATTTTCGGGAATACAGTTTTCATTAATATCTATTGTCTGATTGTTGAAACTATTACTTAAAGCTGCAGTAAAGGAGATATTTGGGTAGACAAACTTGCTCTAGTTTATAACCTCAAAATGCACTTTTAACTAAAGTAACTATTTCGTTTCATAAATAAAGCAATGCAATGTTGACTCTGGTAGCTTTATTTACGCGAAAGTAGCTGTTTTAGCTAAAAATGATGCATTTTGAACTTGGAATGTTCTTTGCTAAATAAGACAACTAAGATGAATGCAATATAGATGTGTAGGAAGAAAAGTTTAGGCTAAAGATTTTATTATGAAAAGATTCCGTAGTGGTTCAAGGTTCAAATGGTACGAATGTGCTGTTCATCTTGCAACTAACATAAAGACAAAGCAAGAATCAGCTATAATGTTAAATAGGTGTTTTTTTTTGTACAAAATTTTACCACGTTTTTTTACTTTGTAGGATCATATTGCGGAAAAGTGTTTATAAGGAATGTGTTACTTTTTAATTTTTAAACATAAGTCATAGGAAAACTACATAGTTATGTTTGCAATTTTTTTTTATTGATACTTAATTTTATAAATTGTTACAATGTTACATTTGAGTATGTTAAAAATATAATATTATTCCATTTACTTAACTATTTTATTTACATCTGCATTTGTGTCCACGCATATCAAAGTCGCCTAAATTCATGTGAATGATATCGTAATATGTGTTCTCTGTATAACAGATAAAGTTCAGAATGCATTACTTATTTTTGAAGACTTACGGTCCGGCACGACTAGCTTGCTTATGTATACTCTAAGGGCACGACTATGTGCGACCGTCGGCGCGGCGAGCGTTTTTTCCGTGCAACCACTGCGCAGTGGTCATAAATAAGTGATCACTTTTGTACCTTGTCGCTTTCAGTAGTTACATATTTCGTATGGCTTTTCAAACATGACGTCAAAGTGACAAGGTACAAAAGTGATAACTTATTTATGACGTTGACCCCACGTAGTGTTGCCAGGTCGTTAGGCAACTTTGATATGCGTCAACATTTATTAGGTATGTAAAGTTTGACTAGATAACAAACATTCACGTCAAATAACATCTATTTCGACTCTTAGGCTGCGTTCATACACGGTGGGAACTGCGCGGGTTCAGAATCGCGTGCGCAACGCGCGGTTATTATTTATATCGGTCCTCACACGATTCTGAACTCACGCGATTCTGAACCCGTGCGGTTCCTACATAATCATAATCATTTATTTGTCAAACATAGGTACAAATATAGATGGTAAACTTAAAATTAGAACCTTGTATATTTTGCCACATGGCGTACAAAAATATCATAGGTTTTCTAAATAACATTATTAGCAATTTTATCAATTATGCAGCGATAAATATTATATGTATGTAGGTACTATGTAGTCCAGTCAAAATAAAATAATCAAACAAATTCATATAAAAATGTCAAAAAAAAAGAACACTAAAAATAAAATGAAATTAAAAATTTGTAAAAAAAAAAAATAATAATTAGGTAATTAAAAAAAAATAATAAAACATTAATAATTATAAATTGTTATCACTTAAAAAATCATTGATTGTATAATAACATTTTTCTATAAGTAACAATGACAGTCTTTTTTTAAATTGCGCCAATGTCATTTCTTTAAAAGAATCTGGAATTTTATTAAATATTTGGGGAGCCATTCCTAAGACACTTTTGCGCACCAATGCTGTTTTACACATTTTACTACACAATGTATATTGATATTGAGAACGAACAGGGAACCGGCGTGCCTCCATCAGTTTATTGAACAGACCAGGATGAGAATGAACAAAAATAGCTACCTCCAAAATGATACTATTCTGAACCCATGCGATTTTGAAGGCGCGCGGTTCCCGCCGTGTCTGACCGCAGCTTTAGTCTGATAATAAAGAATATTAATCAAATGAGGACACCATTTTCTTTGCAACCGTCACATTTTTGGCGTAGTGCTAGACCATAACAATTTAAAATGAAATATTTTTAAACAATTTCTAGTCTTAAGCAAGGTCTTATAGCACAGATAAAGAAAAAATTGCGAAAAGCATAATTTTTTTTGTCCGTCTGTCTATATCAGTAACCAATCTACAATGATCCCACACTGCGCACATTTTGCTTAGGAGCAGGGGTCTGCTAAGACTGGATGTTCATAGATACATATAAATTTGTACGGAACCCTCGGTACACGAGCCCGACTCGCACTTGGCCGGTTTTTTTCTTAAATTTCAGAACTGTTATAACTTGGCTTTTCGCCCGGTACCAGGTCAACGTCGAGATTTGGGACACCCTGTAGTACAGTACATGTTTTCTCAGATCGTACATTCTGGGTCGACAATTACAGGACGTACATTTACCGCACCAAACACCTCTGCATATGTGTACCTATAAGTGGACGCCACTGCATATCGACTTCTTCTCAAAAATTTGATTTATAGTCAAAATTTAGTCCAACGAACACATACTTATTCTATTCCTTAATAAAGAACTGCATCAGCAAGTTGATGACGCCGAAAAGAACGATCGAGAAGTAAAGCGCGGTCTTCCAGAAGGTTAGCCTCCCTCGTAGCTGGAGGGACCGGACTTGGAGTATGGAGGGGAGAGCAAACACGTGGACTAGGCCGCTCACTGCTCCTGTGTATCTGAAATATTCATAGCTTAGGCGCAAGCCACACAGAAGAGACGTGGACGGGGGCGCGCCGCAGTCCGCGTCGTATGTTCGCATGCGTCTCCGGCGTCCCTTCTGTCTGCTTTGGATCGCGACGCTTTTATACATTGAGTACGAGACTAATTAAAGGGGCGCCGCGATTGCGACGCGCCCCCGTCCCACGTCTCTTCTCTACAATACGTTTACTTTTAGTTTACCACTGACAGATGGCTTGCCTTCATTTCATTTCCAACTTTAACACCATACAAATAAAGTAGCTATTACAAAATCTGCAAACGTGGGTAACAGTATTCTAAAATTGGCTTTATTTGTAGGTCGTTACAGTTGAATATGAAATGAAGGCAAACCATCTGTCAGTGGTAAACTTTATGTAATTTTACTGTATAAGTATGTAGCGACTACTAGCGCCATCTAGTCATCACATAAGAAACTAATTAAATTACTACAATCCTGCATCACACTATCGATGTTTCTCAACTCAGCTGCTTTAATACAACTTCCAACTTTCATCCATGGAACTTCGGTCCCCAGGCATAACATCCGCCTGGAGAGAGATCTCTCTATTGCAACTACCCCCAAAAGTACTACATCTCTAAGTTCTTCAAGCCCTTTTATTCTGAGAGGAAGCCTGTGCCTTACGGGACGTATGTAGGCTGGGATGGGATCTCGAAGTAAAGGCTTACTATTCTGAAAAAGCCGTGGCAGCCTATACTTCACTTAATTTAGAATTAGAAACCACAACAACATTATATTGCGGCTCATGAACTGTAATCTCTGTACAATTTGTACTAGAGTAACAATTGACGACACGCAAATAAAGTGACATTAAAACAATTTTATTTTGCGGCTCCCAGACTATTGTACTGTACTATTTGCTAGGTAAGAAATAGTTGACCAGACGCAATATAATGTTATTGTGGTTTCTAATTCTAAATTAAATGAAGTATAGTGGTTTGACCAATGGCCTCTCTAGCAAGGGTCGTGCGTGGGTACGAGCACGGGTTCGCACCTCTGACTTTTTCGAAATTAATGTGCGAAAGTACATTTGAAATTTACCATAAGCTTTACCCAAGTCCAAGCGCTCTCATTCTGAGAGTAGGCCTGTGCCCTGCAGTGGGGCTTATATAGGCTGGGATGATGATGATGATGATGGGGTTTACGGTGGAGGAAAACATCGTGGAAAACCTACGGTGTACTTCCGTTTGGCAAATTATTTTTCCCAAACTGATTCATTTGGCAAATGTTTCATTTCCCAAATGTTTATTTTTTCTGAAACTATAAACTATTCAGGATATATTTCAGTACCTCTACCATGAGTTACACTAGTTTACAGTGACCGTACTCGCTAGCGACGGCGTAAAAGTTTTGTATAGAGAATTGTGTACAGCGCCGCTAGCGGTCACTTACGGAAGTACAATTCTCCATACAAATCATTTAGGTACGCCGTCGCTAGCGAGTACGGTCACTGTAAACTAGTGTAACTCATGGTAGAGGTACAGGACTATTCTGTAGGTTAGATTAGGTTAGGTTTGTCTTATAACAATCCTGAAAAGTTTACAGTTTCAGAAAAAATAAACATTTGGCAAAAGAAACATTTGCCAAATGAATAAGTTTGGGAAAAATAATTTGCGAAACATTAGTACCTAAACCGTAACCTACACATACATGCGAAGAAATTTAATGGTGTGTGTGAAGTTCCCAATCTGCACTGGGCCCGCGGGAACTACAGCCCAAGCCCACTCATTCTGATATTAGGCTGGGATCATGATGATGATAGTTTTGCTGCTTGAAATTGTGAAACGAGTGCAATAAAGATGTACCTGATAATGGTGCCAATGTTCGGACACAGGCACGCGACGGCCACGCAAACGGCCACGATGAACACATTGATGGCCACGGTCACGCGTGTCCGTGTTTTGTTCGCGTCGCTTAGAGGTAAAAGGAGCAGCGCCTCGGCACGCAACATGTATGCCACAAGCGGGTACACGGTAATTACCTGGAAATATTTATTGAGCACCGTACAAAATACGAATAAAATTATAATCCTGGCCGTGAGTTTTAGGCATTATAAGATCTGTTCGCCTTCGAGCTTGATTTCAACCACACTTGGTTGATTTTTAGAACTTACTTGAAATAGCAGCAGCGCCCGCGCCACCGCAGTCATGACGTCATGCATCTCAAAGTTGTTCAAAATGTTCTGAAAACAAATTATAATGACCATGACTGTTTAGGTAAATCGTCAACATTTTAGCCGTAGGACGTCCACTGCTAAACATATGCCTCCCTCACTGATACACAATCATTACGTTTGGAAGCGACTTGCATCCACCTTGAACCTGCGGCCTTTACCACATCATTCTTCCATCTCGTTGGTGGACGTCCCACGCTGCGCTTGCCGGTCCGTGGTCTCCACTCGAGAACTTTTCGGCCCCAACAGCCATCTGTTCTGCGTGCTATATTGCCTGCCTATTGCCATTTCAACGAGCTAATCCATTTGGCTATGTCGGTGACCCTGGTTCTTGTCCGGATCTCCTCATAAAAAAAGGCTAAAACTTAGTGTTTCATAATCATAAAAAAAACATTAAATTACGTTTAAACTTACGTCTTCAATGCAGGACTTGGCGAGAGGGAAGCAGATATAGAACACCGCACCAACGAGCAAATACGTGATCGTTACCAGCACGAAAGCTATCGTCAAGTCTCTGCCCTGAAACAAGTTATGTTAATCTGCTCAGCTTTTTTACTTGGAGTTTTACGTTTTGGGGAGTGAATAATCGAGCGTTTTGAACGCTCAGTCGAGGATCTATAGGGCCGTGAAGCTTTTCAACCGCCATATCCCGTTACGAATGTCTAAGGATATTTAGTCCATGAACAAAAACCGATTGCAATTCTGCGACCTCACGCACAATCTAATATATAAAAATCTCGTATCACGGTGTTTGTTACCGAACTCCGAGACGGCTTGACCGATTTTTATGAAACCTAAGCTTTTTGTCTATACTCCGTAGGTCTGAGAATAGGTCGTAGGCTATTTTTTATACCCCTAGGTGAGACAACGTTTGCCGGGTCAGGTAGTAAAGTTATATTATTTGTTAAGTTGTTTGATAAGTTATGATAAGTTAAGTATTAATGGTGGTGGTGGTCACTGGGATTTTTAGTTGATGGACGTACAATAGGGATGTTGACACCACCAATCAACTGACGTACTTTTTATGAGCTCTCCAGAGTTTGAATGGCAATAGCAACATTACGACGTCACTTGTTCGCCAACTCAATCAACTAACTATTTATATGTTTTAAAGCAACAAAAAATCTAATTCTTCAGTTAATCGAAGAAGATAGTAGCTAATTTTCAGGGATAATAAAGCGTTTTTTTACTGGAGTCGTGTCTTCGAATTATTTTTTAATGGCGTCAACGGTGCAGTACAGTAGGGTACTGTACCCTATTTTACCCTACTGTACCCGACTGTACCCGACTGTACCCTACTGTACCCGATTTTACCCTACTGTACCCGACTGTACCCAACTGTACCCTATTTTACCCTACTGTACCCGACTGTACCCAACTGTACCCTATTTTACCCTACTGTACCCGACTGTACCCTACTCTACTCAACTCAGCAGGTCTAAACTGGGCTTTAGTGTTGAGTGTACCCTACATTTAATATTATGTGGCAGCTAGGTGTATCGTAATAACGACATTACGATACAAGTGCTGTTATGGCGAATAGATTAAGTATAGACTTTCTGAAGATATATTATCTATGTTCTTATATATTTGTTCGCGACCATGTAAAAAACAGATAAAAGTACAGGAGTAGGAAAAATATCTTTCACATTCGCCGAGATGGTAGCAACGTTGACCCAAGAAGCGGAAAATGTTATCACCATCCTTATCCATACTAATATTATGAATCTTCACTACTTTCAAAAAATAACTCGCATCTCAAAATCAATGATCTTACTAAATCAACTTTATTCCTTTGTTTTAAGGTTCCTTTTAAGTTACCATATGGATTGGAGATACGAGCTTTTTCAAAGTAGTGACGAAAAGCCAAAATAACTCTGTCGGTCTGTCTGTTATTTCTTTACTTAAGTTCAAAAATTAAAAAGGATTGTGTGTAAAGTGCATCAGCGATTTTGTATAATCAACTCCTAAAGGGACGAAATAGGGGGTGAAAGTTTTGTATAAACTTCACTTTAATGTCAGCCATTGCCGGATTTGAATTCTACACGGATGAAGCAAGGCAAAAGATATAGTTCATACTAGCTTTTGCCCGCGACTCCGTCCGCGTGGAATTAGTAATTTGGGCAGCTTCTTTTTTTTATCCAATTTGCTTTTTCGTCAATTATGGCTCACCTTAGTTCCTCGATATAAAAAAAATTACCCCCCCCCCCGCAGCCCCCCCCCCCCCCCCCCCCACCGACCCCCCCCCCCCCCCCGCACACCCGCGTTCACATTCACCACCGTACCTACTCCCAAGTCACTACTTCTAAAAACTGTTCTATAAATTCTTAAAATAGACGTATCTTTCTTATTTGTGAACCGATTCAAATGAAACAAACACTAAATGTTAATCCAAGAAAATACCAACATATCAGTGAAAACCGCATCCTTCTAGGTTAAGCCGTTTCTGAGATTAGCGCGCACAAACGCACAGACAAACAGACAATAATTCTAAAAAACATTGTTTTGGGTTCTATTGCGCTAGTAAATAGCCCTAGTGACAGTTTTTCTCAAATATCTTCAATGTACAGACACCGACTTGTTACAGATTTATTATATGTATAGATGAAAAGGTAGTAGAAAAAATCGTTCGTGCAGTTCCTCCGCGCGGAAGAAGTGAAACTTCGTAATGTGGAAATGAAAAAGGCACTTGTACATCAATATGAACCTTATTGCAATAACTTAAAAAACTAAATTTACTTATGCATCTATGTGTTTAAATTACTCACTAGATGGCGCTTTTATCAAGTCTCATACAAATTTGCACAGATAGTACGAGTTCTGCATCGCACTGCCGAAGTTTTTAACATCCGTTAGTATATATACAATGCGAGATTACTTGCTTCAGCAGTACATATACTAATGCTTTCATACCCCCTCCATGGTAGCGTTAAACGTTTAACGCGACCTTGTTGGAAGTCGCATTAGAAGTTTCACTTCAAAAAGCGTGTTAAAAAGTGAGCTCACATTCTTATCCTGCCTCGCGTTGTTACTCATAATGGTGATTATAATGTTGTGTATGTAGAACGATAGTGCCAGCATGCCGCTGAGCACGGCGGCGTCTCGGCTGGCCGGGGGCTCCGCTGAGGGCTCGGGGGCGAAGTTGACGCCCCAGCCCCAGCCCTTCACCGCCACGAAGATCAGGAGGTAGAACACGGATAGCGTGCCTAGGGAGGAAAACACAATGAACTACATCTTTTGCTTTTTATTGACAGTTTCGCAGCGAAATTTTTTTTATGCCGCCAATTTTTCAACGTCGCCCCCAAACAACCCATCAGGGTAAACATTATAATCGCTTTCATACGCCAATAGGGGTGTGTCGTGCCGTTTTTACTACACTTACTTCTATCATAATCCCGTTTCACGGATTCTATCAAATTAGAAAGAGAGAAAGACATTTTTTATTTACACATTCGGTACATAGGAAAAAATACTGGACGGAAAAGATACAAACAAAAACATCGAATAGTATAAATTGGGCTCCACGCGCATAATGTTGTGCGCAACGTTGTTTTTCAATGGGACCTTTTTAACTAAACACAAAGACATACATACTGTGACGACACGAACGCCAGTGGAAAGTGTAGTTCACAAGGAAACTTAGGTACAGACCAGTAGCTTGTAAATATGGCAACACTTCATCAGTTTAATTGTACCGTCAGCTGCTGATAAAAGGTAGGTACCCGTTATAGAGTACCTTTTCTATGCAGCTGACCGTACCTATTTGAACAATTAAACAGGAAAAAGTTAGGGCAAGATTTGTTATAGCTATTCCAGTGAATTATCAACCATTTCAATTAATTTTGATATTGTAGTAATTCATCACATAACCCTCGATATTGCGGCGTCCCCAATAACATGTATAATACTTTTTAATCACAATCCTTCTAATAATCTTAAATTTCAGCAACAACTTCATTGCAGACTAAGTAAATTGGAAAAACAAATATATGGTTTTTAGCCTTGCGCGCCCTTCGCTGTCAGCCCGCATGTTTCTTCTGTCCCTCCTAAAATTAGTTCCTGCACCCCAGTCAAAATTAACTTACCGAACGAATTAAACTTGGTGAAGAACGACACATTCTTGAAGTTAAGCAGCGGAAACACCAGCAGTGCCACATAGAAAGGCGCCGTCGTGTGGAGCCCCCAGTAAGGGCTGGCATCCCGGGGCTCCGGGATGAGCAGCGAGCCGTTGACGCCGGCGTGCTTCGGGCAGAGGAGCGCCGTCGGGTACGCCGTCGCGTTCGGGCTTGCTAAGTCTGGAAAATATCTATAGTTAGCTATCAGCCTATCACGACAGTCGACATGTTACTAACGCCAGAGGCTTAGAATAAACAATACTGCAAGTACAGAAGACCCTCTCCTTTGATCTGTACGTAACTCGGCTTTATATTAGCCTACGCATATGCCTATGCCTATGATTTGGCCGCTCCAAGTTCGTCAACTCCAGCGCAAGAACTTGACTTCACGAGTTTTTGGGACACAGAGTCTTACCAGATAGACAAACAGATAGACGTACAACGAAGTGACCTTACGGGTTTTTTTTAAATTTTAAGGTACGGAACACTAAAAAATTACCGTCGTCTTTCCGATTCTCGTGCACAACTCACCAGCTAAATAATTAACTGTGAAATAGAGGAAGTTTGTGATGAGTATCCAGTAGACGACATTGGCCCCCAGCAGCACCACTAGGCTGAACGCGTGGGCCACTCGCGCCGCCCACGCGCCTAGCAAGGCTTGGCACAGTGCTGGGACTTCGCACGTCACTGTACCTGCGGAAAGATCACGGAAGTCAAAGACTGCAAACGTCTAGAGGAGCTAAGGGTACGAAAATCAACTGTATACTGTACTGATATGTCACCAACCAAAAATCCCAATGACTGAGTGTGGTGTGTGGTCGCAGAATTGTATGTATCTAATTGGTTTTAGATTTAGTTCATGGACATTATCCTTATCGTAACTCACGAGATACAGCGGTTGAAACGTTTCAAAGCCCCACCCATTTTCAATGTTAATTAAGCGCACTCCGCATGCGGGCCCTATCGACTAATGAAGACGATCCCCCGAATGCGAGCCTTATGAAATGCGTTATAGAAATCTACCGCATCCCGCATGCGGGCCCTATCGACTAATGAAACTGAGCCATAAGGCTGCGTCCTCACCGTGGTGCCGGTTGACCCGTAGCAACACATGCGCGGTGTAGAGACACAGCGCTGCCATAAGCGCCACTAGAACCAGCGCCGCTGGGAGCCCCGCGCGCTCCACGCCCCACGCCATCGTCAGCAGCGAAGACCCCATTATCGTGTTCCACACTGAGAAACTAGAGGTTACTATTAAAAGTCAGTTGTTTTTTTAGTACAAACCACGGACCTATGTTGGAGTGGAAGACGCGAGTACGATGAAATGTATGAGAACCTAGCGTGTACATTTTGTAAATTTTCAGTCCGGCGCCTGTACTTAATTACTTAGTAATCTGGTATCTACTTAATAGTAGTATCCATAATTTTTTCTTCTGTTTTAACGTAACTGCCGCGTGACAATATGCGGTTACCGATATGGAAAAATGAAAATTAAGGCCCCGACAACAATAAAGAAGCAATTTTGGGACGGAATCGATTTATTTTGAGAAAATGAAAAATTTTACAATATAGCCTTAATCGTGTTCCAATTTTGTTCTTTCCAAAACACGCTAAGGTAAATTTGGCTTGATAGGCTGTTTTTTACTTTAGTACAGTGCGTTTATAAATTATGAAGTAGGTAAGTAGTTTCTGTTTCAATATTATACCTAAGTGGTCACTTTTTCATAAACTCTAATTCACAAAAAGCAATAAAGATGTTTCCTACTCTTTAAATTTTAAAATTTTCTTGTGTTTTTAAAATGATTATATTTTTTGTGAGTTCAGACACTGCCGACATTGTTGCTTCTCTTTCAATTACAAGCAAACCAACATTATGTGTGAAATGGCGGTGTTCAAGGTCATTGTTGCTTTAGGTTGTTGCTGTAGAGAAGTTGAATTGATCTTCTTAGCAAAGTCATCTTACACGCAATAGATATACAGCTTGCTAGTACATAATAAATACGCAATCCCAGCACCTCCACCACTTTCATAGTAAAATTTAAAATACATAAAAATGGAAATTATCTCAAAAACTAAGCATATTTCGACCTAGGTTCAGATAACATTTATTAATCCATATGGCCTCAGGAATGCGTATGGTTATGGTTAGACTCTCGCGGAAACCTGGTGGGCAGGGCAACGTTGTATAGGTATTGACTAGCGTCATCTACCTGAATACAGGTCCTTCTTACAAGCCAAAGGTAATCAACTTACTTAATAAGAGCTAAACATAACGAGCACATTACTAAGCGGAGTAAATTTACGTTTTAATTCAATTTAATATCTATTATGTCCGTAAAAAAAATGTGGTACTTACATTGTGACTAACGAACTTTGCTTCCTAGAATCTGTTTTCACTGAATTGTCAAATATCTTTTTATAGCAATTTGTTGGATCCTGGAAGAAATAACTTAATTGTACGATCTAAAGAATACAAAATACTTAATTTATTGAATCAGGCGTCACTTTGCGGAGGTTCATATCAATTAACTAAAAAAAAATACTTTGCTCACCAATCAATTGCTCAGTCTAACATCTGGTAGCATAGTAAACGGTTGCGATACTCTGAGGATGGGCCCTAGTTAAGTTCGAAACGCGTTAGTGTACTTTGGTGGTGGTGATGGGTTTGTGTGATTTGTGTATGTTCATACAGTGTGGAGGTGGAGGAACTGCATAAACACACATTTCTGGCAGAAACGTTAGCTATCATAAAGGTCGCGGGTGAGCAAAGTAATATTTCAGTTCATTCAATATAAAATCTTAATAGGATTTTTACCTACCACAAGTAGAAAACAAAAGTTACCGTAGTATGTGACGATATGATACTCTTGTAGGGGGTCGGTACCGCCCCCAGGAGGGGCGCCGCCTCCATCCGTTCCATGGCACCTCGGTCACTTGCGCACGCGCCTTTCCCTCCAAAACCCCTGGCAAAAGTTAATCAGAATGTCAATCATTAGGAACTTTCAGAAACATGATTAGAGACTGGATTACTCGCAATTACAAATTTGCATATTTATGCGCTTGCATATTGAGCCCATTTTCATCTATCATTCATTCGATATTTTCCCTAAAATCATGTTATGATGCATATTTTCACTAGGTAGGTAGGTAGGTAGGTGTAAATTTGTAATATTCCTTGCCAGAAACATACTGATTGTTAAACAGAGCGTACTTAGGTAAGTATTGTTGTTTGATTGCTATGTTAGCCCCACCACCCCACCGAGTAGTAGAGTATTTCGTTAGTTACGAAAGGAAGGTTAAAACTGAATCCACCTTTGTGTGGGCACTTTTACTAATGTGTTCATGTCTTTAGATTGTTTAGATTTATATGTGGGTGAATCCACTTTTTAGTGACACCCGTTGCTATGGTTAACGTCCCTTGGACAACCTAGAATTTTCTATGAAACAGTATGAAGTGTCACTTGGACAACTGGGGACAGAGTAAAAACATTAAAAAGTTGATTCACCCATGTACCTAACAGATGCCCTGGTCGAAAAATCAAAATAAAAAGAACCATTTGAAGAGCTCGTGAAGATGTTTGGATTTGAATGTTGGTTAATCATAGTCAATCACTCAATAACGGCTGAAGGGATTTGAATGAAAATAAAATAAGCGTACCTACCGGTACCTAGGCTAAGTATATATCGTTAGCTTATTATTGGATGAATTCTGGTACTTTAGCATTGATATATCATGGTCTACCTACATCCCGTTACAAGTGCGTCTAAATATTATGCGAATATTATGTAACTCTTCTTAAGTTATTATAAAACTGTGCAGATAAAAAAACTGTGTCACTTAGATGGTCAAGTCAAGTTAGAGATAACGGTTTTTTGATAACCCAATTCCGTCGAAAATAACCAATTAGGTAGGTAATACTTTATTTCAAAATGTATCGATATTGTATTTAACCTCCTGAGGCCCAACGTCCTATTTAGGGCTGTAAAATGTAATCCTTTCAGCCCAAGTAAATGTTAAAATTAATCAAATAGCGCCCCAATGTCCCAAAATAAGGACACGCACTAATTTGCAATTAAAATATTGTCTAAAATATATTAAAGTAAGTATATAATGATTTTGTAATAATTGAAGTCCTGGGCTACCAGTACAAGTGCCTATAAATAGGACGCTGGGTCGTTATTACAAACGTCCTAAAAATAGTTTGGGCCTCAGGAGGTAAAGTTTAACAAAAACTCTCCAAGTGCGAGTCGGATTCACGAACTGAGGGCTCCGTGTATATCTTCAAAACTATGTCCTTCATAGCATTTAATACAAATACAAATCTTTATTTTGCTATAAAATGTGTATGAAAAACAGAATTATTTTTGGTTTCACAACCAATGTCACGATGATTTCTTCGCCAGATGTATGGAGTGTCAATATGACATTTTAGTTTCTTCGACCGACCAGAAATTAAGGCACATTTTCTTTGTTTTTTTTTTATGTTAGATAGGCCAGACAAACGAACTAGTGGGTCACCTGATGTTAAATGAACACCACTGTCCATAGACACCCGCAGCGCTTTACACGATGCCAGTGCATTGTCGGCCCTAAGAGGCCTTCTACACCCCCATCGTGACCTTGGTCGGGTTGATTTAAAATTGGACAGTGTAGAAATCGGTTGACCCGACCGATATTTAGTTGATGTCAACGGCCTTGGTCGCGAGCGCATTGTCCGTGGTCGGCCACAACCGTATGGAACGCTGTAGGCCGACGCGAGCGACACGACGGTGGGCGGTTGGTCCCGACCGTGTAGAAGGGGTTTAAAGGAGAGGGAATAGGGGAAGGGGGAGAGGGAAGGGGTGAGGTATTGGGCCCCCGGCACTCTCACTGACCGTACGAAACGCAAGCAGGATTACTGCTGCACATTTTATAAAATAATAGTTTTAAAAAAAACTAAAAACACATAAGTATGCCAAATTTCGAGTTAGGTAATCCGACGTTTGCAAGGGGGTCAAAATCATGTTCAATGTACATACGTATGAAACTAATAAAAAGCGTGTTAAAAAAGGTTATTTTTCACCAGTTTCATGCGAATAAATGAATTAAATACCTACTTACGGGCTCGTTTGTCTTCTGTCGTCAATGTAATAATCACTTTCTGAAAGATCCGAACTACGACTGCCAAAAATCCTGAAAAACGAAAACGGCGTTACTTTCATGCGATTTAGCTGACCATATCTAACAACATAAAAATATTCATTCAATAATTTTATTTATAATACCTACTAACTGGAAAACAACATATACTTCAGCTAAATGAAACTAAACTAATATATTCGAAAGACGTCCACTGCTGAACATAGGCCTCCCACAAGGCTTGCCAAAGAGATCGGTCCTGCCTGTGTCATCCGCATCCAACGCATTTCTGCAACCTTAACCAGGTCGTCGCTCCATCTTGTTGGAGGCCTACCTACACTGCGTCTTCCGGTCCGTGGACGCCACTCGAGAACCTTTTGGCCCCAACGGCCATCAGTTCTACGAGCGGTGTGCCCTGCCCACTGCCACTGAGTCTGGCGTTTCTTCAAGCTATGTTAATATCTTGCGGGACTTTAATCACGAACTAAGTAGGTACTTATTTATTGCTAAAATTACCTCGAAGTGTCGACCACATTGCAGCGGCCGTGGTCACGAGTCGATTATATAAATACTTAGTTCGTGATTAAGGCCGCACCCCGCTAATCGATTTTAGGTATCTATGCACTCGTGTATGTGTGCGTGAGAGCGGCTAAGTAGAATGGAAGCCTTGCGTAAGCGCAAGCGACACAAGTTCCCCGTCCAATGGGCGAAGGAGAACTAACGCAACTAACTATACGGGCAAGAGGGAACATGATGGCTCAAGATAGGTTGGTCAGACCGCGCGTGTATTTATGTATTTTCGTCGTATTAGGTACTAAAACAAATACCTACATACATAAAGTATTTTAAAAATGTAGCATCACTACTTAAAAACATCTTGTCTTATTAACATTCAAAAAGTCATGACCTGCCGTGCAGTATTTACGACTGCTAAGGATTTATTTAATTTTTTGAACCGACTATCGAACAAACTACAAGTAGGTAAGTATTAATCGTGTTTCGAAAATCACTGGTCATTAGAGTGAATCTTCAAATATCTTACGCATGAATTTCTGAACTACAGCTTTGCTAGTAATTTATTTATGTATTTATTTATTCAATTAATTTACACGGCATTACAGCGAACCAATACGCCGAGAAACCAGATAATGATACAGCAAGGGATTTAATGAATGCAATAAATGCGCCAAAAGCTCGTGCGGCCTTAAAGTCCCGCAATTTATTAAGTAGTAACGAGTGAGTATCGCGGAAGTTTAGAATATTATAAAGATAAGAAAAATAGAAATTAAACTTATAACGAAAAAATTACAACTTAAAAAATGTTTCTAAAATACCACCCGACGACGGCATAGGTACTTAGTCCCTATGCGGTTGACTGCGTTTCTGCGTTGATGGGCAAAAAAATATTTTTAAATTTTTTTACACAGATTTACTGAACAAAAAACTTTTTTTCCATCTCACCAAACACATTTATTTATTGAGACTATTTTTTTTCTCGCTTTTTATCAATTAAATAAAACATTAAAAAAACTTTTATATTCCACTTCTAACACACTTCATTTGTCCAATTAAATTATTAGTGATTTATTTCCACGTTTATAACTATTATTTTTCTACACTTTTAACGATTGCAATTTACATTAAAAAAAACTTTTAAACTTTTTACCTACTTGTATCTGACTTATTTCCACTGTCTCTATTTATTTATAGTTTATATTTTCCACGCTTTTAACAATTGTAGCGTTAATTAATATCTCTGAGTGCAGCGGTCACGTACTTACGCAACTTTTGTTTCTAATTAATCTCCGCAAATTTCGCAAGGCTTTAATGTCGTTCTCGCCCAGCGGCTGTCAACAAGTGAGGACCGAACATTGCGCGTTCAAAATTTATCTCCAATTGTTTATACGTATACGAGTAAGTTAAATGTGTGGCTAATATGTTTATGTTCATCAACTACGTCATATCAGTTAGGTATCCGTTAGTGCATAGCCATTTTTAGGGTTCCGGAGCCAAAATGGCATAACGGAACCCTTATAATTTCATCATGTCTGTATATACATGCGACATGACATGACATGACATCGGTACCTCTACCATGAGTTACACTAGTTTACAGTGACCGTACTCGCTAGCGACGGCGTAAATGATTTGTATAGAGAATTGTGTACAGCGCCTCTAGCGGTCACTTACGGAAGTACAATTCTCCATACAAATCATTTACGCCGTCGCTTAGCGAGTACGGTCACTGCAAACTAGTGTAACTCATGGTAGAGGTACGGGATAGCCGTGCGTAAAACCGACATATATCGACAGAATCCGACAGATGTGAAGATTATATCTGCAGATAAATACAGGTGGATGCGCAGAAGCACACTTTCATCATCATCATCATCATCCCAGTCTATATTACGTCCCACTGCAGGGCACAGGCTTCCTCTCAGAATAAGAGGGTTTGGGTCGTAGTTCCCACGCGGGCCCAGTGCGGATTGGGAACTTCAGTGTATAATAAAATAAATATAAAATTACGTACTACTTAAGCAAACAACAAGTCATCCTTGCGTGGAAATGCATTTTCGCATTTTTTACATTTTGTCGTGAAGAGAAATAAAGAAAGTGTAACGCGCTTTCATTGAAAATTCATTGTAGCCTATCTATCACTCAAAGGGCCGGCAACGCACCTGTGACACCCTTAATGTTGCGGGTGTCCATGGGCGCCGGTGATTGCTCCCCATCAGGTGACCCGCATGCTCGTTTACCCCCTTTTATTTAAAAAAAAAAACACCCTGTATAAGCCATCCGCACCACAAAACACGTCTGTCTACTCAGCTCCGAAATTTTAGAGTGAATGTAAAACCTCGCATCTGCGCTGTGTGTGATACCTGCAGACGGATAAGTTTTTATACGCAGATAAAATCTTACCGCATCTGCGCTGTGTGTGACAGGCTTTATACTCGGAAAGTCAGGCAAATCATATCCGACATACGGAAGCAAAACTACTTATACTTTCTTCCCAAGGGTAGAAATTAATTTAAAAAAATAAAGGCGTTGGCTATCATACGGATTCAATCGAGTATTACGGCATATACATGGTATAAATAAGTATCGAGTTTTTTTTCTTAATTAATTAGTCATATTACAAATTTTATAATGCCAGTGAAATATTATTAAATTAAATTATTAATTTACATTATTTTCTTATTTAGTGACTTAAACCAGAAAAGTTAAAAAAAAGTTAAGAAAAACACGGTAAACAACAATGTTATATATGTAAGTATGTCTATTAAGTACTTATTATACAAATAAGTTTACTAAAATACCTACTTTATCTACTGTTTTCATTGATTATTATATTGAACATTTCAAATTTTGTTAAATTAATTATTGCTTAACAATAAACTCTATTGAAATAAAGATCATATTGACCAGTTTAGACATTTTTATTTATTTATAACTACTTATATTTTCCTACTTTCCTTGTAGTCGAAATGAAAAGCAGAGTGTTTAACTCGGGAAAAACACCAATATCACCCTTGAAATATTGGCACTCTCGCTGTGCTCGGGTGCCAAGCAATCTCGTGTGGTAATGGTTATTTTCCTCCCTTGTTGAACAATCTACTATTTTTTACGGTACCTCCCATAGGCGGGGTGATTTATTATTCTCGTCTAACCTTATAGTGTGATGTATCGTTGAAAACGCCTCTTGAAATCAATCCGGGGTTCTGAAGACGATTTTTCAATACAGTGATTCGTTTGCGAAATATTCAACTTTAAAGTGCCTAGATTTGTTTTAAAATCGGGCGTGCCCTCCGTCTAAAACCTAAACTGTTGATAATTTTGAAAAAAAAATCATGATGGGAGTAAATAAGTACCTAACAAGGAAAACTACGGCTAAGTTGGCTTGAGAATTATTAGTACTTAGTTTAAGAGTAAATAGCAGCCTGACCTATAAAATATACCTAGGTACCTACAAACTTGGGAAGTTTCGTAAAAAAAAAATCTTTAGAAAATATTACTTGTTATTGAATACAGACAGTACCTACACGTCGTTCAGCTGCAGAACCCTACCTTGGGCATGTCCGACACGCTCTCGGCCGGTTTTGAAGACATAGTAGTCGGTTC
The DNA here is from genome assembly GCA_947563465.1 of Archips xylosteana. Lineage (NCBI taxonomy): Eukaryota > Metazoa > Arthropoda > Insecta > Lepidoptera > Tortricidae > Archips > Archips xylosteana. The sequence goes on from OX387358.1 coordinate 17,765,749, forward strand.
CACGGAAGGCCGTAGGTAGTTACATAGTTCAAACGGTTATCTACTTTGGCTACGTCACAGAATATAGCTTTTTGCGTGGGTCACGAACGCGTTCTAGCAATGCTTCTAGTTCTAGCTTGTCTTAAACATTAAAAGTCAAAATGGTTGATGCAACACCGCGCTCGACTGCCTTCTTCCTGCTTAGGTATTCCCCTAAATTCAAGTCTAGGGTGAATGAGCATTTACTAGGCAACCGTGCGCCATCGTAGGCCTCATCTTCGCTTTCCATCAGGAGTGCTCCCCCCCCCTTGTGTGGCGAACATGTTTCTTTAGGTATGTTGGCATTATTATTATCTAGGTAACTTAGGTAGGTTTAGTACTACGATTCTATAAGCCATACTGTACCTACCATATACTTTTAAATATTTATTTACTTTAGTTTTACCTACAGCTTCAAGGTTACGCTGCAAAAATGGAACTTAAGTATATGTATGACTGATAATCTGACCCCCAAGGCTCCCGCCGCGACGTCGCCGCCGCCTGCCTTGATCTGAGGAGTTCACAGAATATCAATGCATCAGAATCTGACGTCACGTGACACGTGCTATCGAATCATTTGATTCCTGACCCGAGAACTGCAAACTGTAAGATTGGGTCTGAAGTAACTGAAATGATACATATATAAAATGTCAGATGTTTGCTTTTCTGCAAGAAAAAGCCTTATTCCTTTGTTTACGAGTGTCACTAGTCCTACACAGCCTCTACGCCTAGGCCCATAGCGAGTAAGGAAAATTGTCGTCTATTAATTTATCTCCCTCTAACATAGTATGATAAATATGATAATGATCTCTTGCGTTACCGAAGGGATACATGACATAAAGCTTCAACAATGCATCACAACAACATCAACACGCGAAACCGTACGAACGAACAGACACCCTAAATCTAGGTTTCCTAGTCATAGGACCTACAGCAATCTATAAATGGAACTTGCAATCACTAGAGGCCCAGTTTCATGAACAAAGATAAACTTATAAATAGATTTCAAACACTTACGGGTACGTGATAGGCGCAAGAATATATAAGCTACAACAATATTATTTGTTTCATTCTTATTTCGATGATTGAGAAAGACATGAAATGTCCGGCCTCCTAATATTGTACTTATCCTTTCCTACTAATATTTTATCTGGGAAAATTTATTAAGATATTTGGATGTTCGGATGTTTGATTGTTTGTTAGCCAATCACGCTGAAGGGATTTAGCTGAAACGTGGCATACAGATAGAAAAAATCTGGATTGAAACATAGGATATAGGTACCTACTTAATGCGATCGTGTGGGATATTTTAGTTACCTATAGTAGCACTAGTTCTACATAGTTATTAAGTTTCTCATACAGAAAAGTGATAGGTATTAATAAATGTAGTACAATTGTAGGACTTGCAACTTTTGTGGTTTAGTAGGGGGACAGGTCTTGCTTAGCAAAAGAAAAGGGCGAGCTTTTGAAAAAAAAAGAACAAAGAAGACGGTGAGAAAAATAAGGTCGAAAACCTTACTTAGATCAAAAATTTGTAATTCAGCCATTATTCGGTTTGCTTTAGCTTCAAAGAATTTACCTAACACTGAATTAAATATTCAAAAATTCCATGCCCTAACCGAAGTAAAATTCGCCGCTTGTCCTTAAAATAATGTCGATACGTACGATAATCCGTGTATATAGATAGGTAATTAGAAGCATTGCGCTTCTCTGCTGATTTACTGCCAAGTAAACATGTCTCTATGACATCTGATGAAACTACAATCGATGTTTCGTCATCCTAATCTATGAGTAAGTTCACTTAACTATATAAAGGCTTGATTTATTACATAAACACCAGCTTTTCCCCGCGGCTTGGTTCGAAAACGTTGGAGAAGGGCGCCACTATCGTGTTTCTGCCCCTGTTCGAAAACTCTGGAGAGGGGCGCCACTATCAAGTTTCTGCCCCGGTTTGAAAACGCTGGAGAGAGGGGCGCCACTATCGAGTTTCTGCCCCGGTTCGAAAACTCTGGAGAGAGGGGCGCCACTATCAAGTTTCTGTTCCGGTTCCAAAACGCTGAAGAGAGCGGCGCCACTATCAAGATTCTGTCCCAAAAGTGTGTTTAAATTTTGTCCATATTTTGACAATACTAAAATTATTTTGATGTAACTTGCACTTCGCGTCGTCATGTCAACGAATTTCTGAGAAACTAAAATTCGAAATTGCTACTTGAACTCCCCGAGCTCTTCTAGCCTCATGTTCCTGTTGCGCTATTTTACCACCATAGGTCCATGATATCCAAAGTTTTAGAAGATGAGCAATACAAGCAGGCTCTACCGCATCGAGCCTTTTACTAAATTAAAAAAAACTCACCAAATTACCGTCTGAAGCCACTGAGCTCCGCGGCTCCTCGTACCTCATGTTCCTGGGGGGGCTACTACGAAATTTGAAATTCGAAGTTCGTATCGTACACTTCTGTAAAATACTGACCGGATGGCCTAGTGGTTAGAACCTGACTAGGAAGCTTCAGGTCCCGGGTTCGATTCCCGGTCGGAGCAGATATTTGTGTGAAAAATACGAATGTTTGTGTTCGAGTCTTGGATGTGTAATATGTATTTAAGTATGTGTTTATCTATATAAGTATGTTTATCCGTTGGCTAGTAGGTACCCACAGTACCTACCAAGCTGTCCCACGATTTACTTATTTATCTTTATAATTATTACTAAGTATTACTATGAGCGTGAAAGGAATGGCTCGATACGATGTTCGAAAATCGAAAATTTTCGTAGTTCATTATAAAGCCTGCTTGTGCTTTTCTGACCATCATAGGTGCATGGTACCCAACGCGGACACCCATGCCCTAAGTAAGTATACCAAATTAAAAAAAAAACTCACTCAAAATGGCCGTCTGAAGCCACCGAACTCCCCGAGCTCGGCGGCTCTTCGTACCTCACGTTCCTCTGCGCGCTTATTTTGACCATCGCAACCGTCACGTGCGCGCCGTCGCGGTTTGCCGATAACTGGCGTATTGAGACAATTTAAGTTGTTACAAAAATTAAAAAACGTTGTTGCGACCGTGTTATCTGCGTTGTAGGTCTAGTAGATCTTCAAGTTTAGGTATATCGTACGAGACGACAGTTAAATGTTTTGGAACGTAATCGTAAGATAAATTGTCGTCAGTCATAGTTATGCTCTAATTAACTTCAAAAATATCTAAAACTACCATTTACCTGCGGCTTTGTTCGCGTAAAACATATACATACGTTAATGCAGATACATCATCATCGTTATCATCATCATTTTAGCCGAAAGACGTCCACTGCTGAACATAGGCCTCCCCCATGGCTCGCCAAACAGAGCGGCCCTGAGCCATCCGCATCCAATGCGTTCCCGCTACCTTCACCAGGTCGTCGCTCCATCTTGATGGAGGTCTAAACATTAACTATCAGAAACATAGCTATCTGCATATCAAATTTTATTCAAAACCGTCCAACCGTTTAACGTGAAAGAGTAACAAATACACACACATACACATACACGCGCTTGCACGCACACACGCACGCACACAAAAGTAATTTAGAAAATATCTAATACTTAAGTGCTAAAAGTGATTTGTCATGTCACATGTGTCTCATTATCGTTTAACTAAGTGACATGATTTGGATTCTTATTTTTTTCATAAATACTTAAATGATCACTTTTGTATAGTCGGGGTAAAAAAAGGTTCGTCACTTTTCGACCTGAATTCGTTGACATAGAGTCGAAAAGTGACGAACCTTTTCTTACCTCGACTATACTTTGTCGCTCGTGTCGTTGCATAATTTCGTATGACTTTTCAACCCTGTATTGTAGGATAACTAATACAGATAAATTTGTTTTGCTCACAAAGGGACGCTGATTTTCGTAACCCCGCATTCAATGTGGTTTGTTTAGGTACCTATAGCTGCTCAAGGTGTTGTGGTTCGTTGACCGCGGTTATCCACTCTCCAAAATGATAAGAAGAAGTGATTGTACCTACCTATAGGTATAAAATTAATCCATCTTCACTGTTTTGGGTTCCGCACCCGAAGGATCCCGTCGAGACCCGTCAGTATAGCGGGACTGTATTTTCTGAACCCTAAAAAGTATACATTAGGTGCCTGTAGTTTTTAAAGAGTATTACTAGGTATGTCCGCTATGATAAAATAACAAACAATAAAAGGGGTTCCTATCCTGTACAAAAACGTTTTTCTTTTTCATAGTACGATACCCTTGGTCTGCGAGTTCCATAATCACTCTTGGTCGGCTTTCATGCTGGCATCTACTCGCACGTAGCTAGGTAAGTACATTGTGAATGCAGCCCCGGATCTAGAGGTGAGCAAACCGGAGCACCCACCCCGGGCGGCAGTTTAAGGGGCACGTTCGAAAACGCTGGAGAGGGGCGCCAATATAAAGTTTCTGTCCCGCTTCGGAATTGCTGAAGAGGGGCGTGCCACTGTCAAGTTTCTGCTCAGATTCGAAAACGCTGGAGAGGGGCGCCACTATCAAGTTTCTGCCCTGGTTGGAAAGAGCTGGAGAGGGGCGCCACTGCCACTATCAAGTTTCTGCCCTGGTTTGAAAACGCTGGAGAGGGGCGCCACTATCAAGTTTCTGCCCTGGTTGGAAAGAGCTGGAGAGGGGCGCCACTGCCACTATCAAGTTTCTGCCCTGGTTTGAAAACGCTGGAGAGGGGCGCCACTATCAAGTTTCTGCCCTGGTTGGAAAGAGCTGGAGAGGGGCGCCACTGCCACTATCAAGTTTCTGCCCTGGTTTGAAAACGCTGGAGAGGGGCGCCACTATCAAGTTTCTGCCCTGGTTGGAAAGAGCTGGAGAGGGGCGCCACTATCAAGTTTCTGCCCTGGTTTGAAAACGCTGGAGAGGGGCGCCACTATCAAGTTTCTGCCCTGGTTGGAAAGAGCTGGAGAGGGGCGCCACTGCCACTATCAAGTTTCTGCCCTGGTTTGAAAACGCTGGAGAGGGGCGCCACTATCAAGTTTCTGCCCTGGTTGGAAAGAGCTGGAGAGGGGCGCCACTGCCACTATCAAGTTTCTGCCCTGGTTTGAAAACGCTGGAGAGGGGCGCCACTATCAAGTTTCTGCCCTGGTTGGAAAGAGCTGGAGAGGGGCACCACTGCCACTATCAAGTTTCTGCCCCGGTTTCAAAACGCTGGAGAGAGGGGCGCCACTATCAAGTTTTATGTCCCGGTTCAAAAATTGTGCATGTATTGATGTTAGTGTTCGAATACATTGTCGCTGGTATGTTTATTTACGATCAAATTCTGATTTGTTTATTACGGGTCTTTGCAATTTAATTTAATTTAATTTAATTTCAAACATACAGGGTAATTTTTTAATCAGTGCACAAATTTTGATACGTGATTCAGTATTGTTGATAGATCACGATTATCTGTTTAAGATTTTTTTTTAATTTTGAAATTTGGGTTGTTCATCCAATAATTGGCCGAGTACTACGAAAAACAAAAAAAAAAGTGATTAATATTATAACGAATATTACTGAAATTTGTTATTTTAACAACACTGAATCACACTCCATTGCCCGAAATTTAAAAATAAATACATGGTTTTGTCAACAAAACATTTATTTATTTACAATGACTATAAAATAAATATGAATTTACAGATCTTGTAATGTTACAATTACTGACTCAAAGTAAGCAGAAGTCGGAGACTCAACAAATCTTGAAATGAAAAAGTAAAAATGAAAAGCAGTTTAATGTTAATCAAATAGTACTAATGTTAAAATTTTAAATAGTCCAGAGATTAAGTGCATAAGTATTACAGAATTGAATAAACGTATATTCATTTACATGCTTTGTACTAATTCCTTTCTGTATCGGACTAATAATTTAGAAAGTAATGAAAACTTCGAAAAAATATTTTACTTTTACACTAAACTTAAAATAAAAGTATCACTATATTTTAATACCACACTTGTCACATTTTTGGTTCCAAAAAATTAACTAATTAAGTACTTAAATCATAATGTCAGTGACAAAATGCAATTGGTGTGTATCCAAACATCAAACATGGCAGCTAATTTTCTTTGACAATGTTTTAATGCAGTTGTACTGAAAGTATTGAATTTTTCAGAATTTAAAGCAATCTCACGGAATTCCAATTTGGCTTTAAACTTATACTGCAGAGTACAAGTTTGACATGATGATTTGATGTCACGTTAATAAATAACTAAGCTAATTAAACTCTTTCAAAATTCTCTACCAGTTTTAAAAATATTCACGCCAACGTGCTTCGCATATTTTAAAGTCATGAACTTTGCACATTTTTTCATTGGAGCAATCTAGATTGGTTTCAAGATATCCCCAGAAACAAAATCACTTGATTTGTGTTGCCTTTAGCTTATTAACTTTTTGTGTTAAGGTGAGTTTAGACCTGCAAGAAAAATCGTGGAATTACATTGTCAGACTGTAAACCAAATAAGTTTGAAGTGGTTGATTGAGCACCACAATGTAATGCAACTTGCACGATTTTCCTTGCAAGTGTAACTGGGCTTTATTCATACTAATGTCAAAATTTGTTATTTCTATAAATGCATATCAAAACCACTTTGAAACCTGATAGATGGATCTTGTCTGATGGGACAACTAAGCCAGCATCAAAGTTGAAAGCTGTTATAAGTGTGTTTACCCAGCTGTCAAATTTTTAACAAGTCTGGTATGAAGTATCTTTTTGTTCAACTCCATTTTTTTTTACTTTTACGGTCATCCCGTGAAATCCATATAATTTCATACTAAATACAAAGGAACTGAAAAATAGATGCACAGAAAAAACCCCAGAAAAAAGACCAGTGCTGGGAATCAAACCCAGAGGCCGTATTGTCTAACGCTTTTGGCACTTGCCTTCGCTTTCACTATCTCTTTCTGTCAACGTTTTATACCGTTTGACAGAAAGAGATAGCGATTGCGAAGGCAAGCGTCAAAAACGTTAGACAATAAGCCTACAGGTCCAACCAGACCTGACCAGTGGTGGTGTAGGGGTTTAGCACGTGGCACGGAACGCCAAGGACCTGGGTTTGATTCCCAGCGCTGGTCTTTTTTTTGGGGTTTTTTCGGTGCATCTATGTTTCAGTTTGTATTTAGTATGAAATTATGTCAAATTTTAATTTGAACACTATCAACAATCAAGTTGTTCACATTTCTTTGACATAAGCAATAAATTTAGTATGCTGGGCATTAAAGGTTACCACAGCAAAGTGTACTGCAGTTTGTTTATTATTAGGTACATTGCAAGAGAGTGCATCTTCCTCTCATTTCTAATATCTGCAAGGACTCTTTAAATACATATCACAATAGTAGCTCAAGCACAAAGAGGAAGTAACTTGTAGAGAATAATGGTATAGTATAAATCTTCCCAGGTGAATTTTTCGCTTCAACGCCTTATTTTTCAAAACAAACAGTGTTGTCATAATATTAAGGTTCAAATTTAATGTAATGGCTTGAAGCGAAAAATTCACCTGGGAAGATTTATACTATAAAGTTGAATTACATTGAGTCCTGAATTAGATGTTGAAGCCCATTTTTCTCATGCAGGCCTTGTGCTCCTCAATGAGAGAACCGCAGTGTTCCTCTCCATTCTCGATTATGCTGGAATTAAATTAAGCTATAATTACTACAAGTTCAATTCATCTGTAACAATTTTAAAACATCTGTTTAAACTCATTTGTCAATTGTCAGTCTTTGTATATATGTTACTAGCTGTTGCCCGCGGCTCTGTCTGCAAGGAATAGGGGAAGATAATATAGTACAAAAAATAGCCTACGACCTATTCTCAGACCTACCATATACAGACAAAAAAGTTTCATAAAAATCGGTCAAGCCGTTTCGGAGGAGTTTCATATCAAACACCGTGACACAAGATTTTTATATATTAGATAAAATACAAATAAAAACTGGAGTACAAATTTATCGATGAAATGAGAACTTTATATTTGCAGGAATGGTTTCCGAAATCACAAAACTGGATGTTCTCAGCTCGGTCTGTAGCACTGTATTTGTTAAAAAAGTTCTGACTTATGAGGTTAACATTTTTAGCACCAAGCTCCTCATTCTCCTGGTGGTCTATCAAAAAGTTCACTAAACCCTACTGGTAGACAAAGATGTAACATAACTATAATTTGTGATATTTAAATGGACAGCGGCAAATGCTTTGGTGCTGCTACTCTATCAATCCATCGTGATGATGAGTATTAAAAAACGCTGTGACATTACATTTACAATCATTTCCACGTCAGTTTTTAATGTAAATGGCAACTAGATGAACCGCTAAAAATTCCAGAATTTACCCAGAGTCTTCAATTAACGTTGTTGCGTAATATTATTAAGGAAAATACCACATATAACCTTACCAAGCATCTCTGGCTCTCTTCGTTTCCGGGCACGCACAGCATGGCTTCAACTTTGGCTTTTCAGTATTCGCTGGTGCCGGTACTTCCGGAAGTTTAATTTCTGCAGCTTTGGCGCTAGCGCTTCCCATTATGGATTTATTTAATAAAAATGATGCAACTGCAATACAAACTCACGCGACCTTTAACTGTCAGTCAGACACAACACAGCTGTCAATTCAATGTCATGTAAATGTCAAACTCGTATAGTCCTATCATGGTCCTATCCACTAGTTTACGAAGTAAGCTAGTTATAAGAAAGAATGAAATGCAGCTCAATGACTATGATAACATTTTGGCTCTTTTCTTATATAATAAACTAAATTTATGTTTTAAGATTTATGAATTGTTTGTTATTAAAATCAGAATAAAATATTGAATTAACACTACGGCATTTGGATTGCTTGATTGAGAGATAGATTGAGCACTTGCAAGTGATGGAGTTGGACTTTACTTTACTTAACAGTACAATGCACACAGTGAGGTAAGAGTACCGTAAGATAAAAACAAGAACAAGACAGTTCGCTCTAAACATTTAGAGAGAGCGCTTGGGTGCCAAAAGTACTTAAATTTAAAAGTTACGAAATAATTCATGGAATATTTTTAAGGTGATAGTTTAGATTTTGTTTCACACGTCAGCAGGTGATTATTATTTTTATTACGCTTACAAAACAGATTATCAATACTTTATCGTGTCGTGCATAATGAGATACGATATTTTTTTTAGTTTTTCACTAATTAAGTAGGTAGGTATTTACTTTGGTAACAATTGGACACTTGATATGTATATAGATTTATTTTCGGAATATATTAATACATATGTAATAATAATAAGTAATAGCAGTAATAGAGTGTACGTTGATATGATAATTCATACTGGGCTGGTCTTTGCTTACCAACTCATTTCGAGTAACGGTAATCGACCACTTTCTTTTACTTTTATACAGAAGGTAGGCTAATTTTTTTACTAAGTTATATAAAGTGTACAATCATATATTTTATAACATACAGACATACACTACAAATAAATTATACATCATTATTTAGTACGTACTTAATAATAAAACTTTCTTAGAGAACGGTAAAAAAGCGCAGACTGGAGTTTGATAACCGGTTTTGTTAAAATAAAAACTTTGGACCACGGTATAAACACGTGCATCAGTTGCATAAAATATCTAGTGATAGTGACTTATGACGGAAAAATCATCTTTATGCTAACAAGCACTTTAACTACTTGAAGGTAGATGTAAATCCTAATGGTGATACCCTGAGCATGATTTGCCTCTATGTAGTGTTGGACAGGTTCTATCTGTTGGTAATAAATACTTAAAAAACCGGCCAAGTGCGAGTCGGAGTCGTGCACCGAGGGTTCTGTACAACCAACGCCGTAAACAAACAGTCGTAACTATAAGTAGAACCCTGCTTCAAGTAAAAGTACCTGGGCGACCGAGCTCTGCTCGGGCAGAAACTCGGTACCAAGCGTTTTCCCAGAGATAAGACCAAGCTAGATCAATTTTTCATCCCCGAAAACCCCCAAATACCAATTTTCATCGAAATCGTTGGAGCAGTTTCCGAGATCAAAACACCGGAGGGGTGGGGGGGGGGGGTGAGAGGGGGGAGGAGATGCGGGGGAGGGAGCGCGGGGGTATTAAAGGGGGGATGAAAATTTCATTGATTTTGCCGTAGGATGCACCATTTTCAAGATATTTGACAAAAACACCGGAGGGGGTGGGGGGGGGGGGGGGGGGTGAGTCACGTTAAACTATCGTCCGTAAACCGACTTTACAGACAACCGGCTTTTCCTGTTCTGTGCTCCCAATAGGGAACGTGCACATAGACGGTGCTGCCAACTGGTGCCATAAGGGTGCCATCAATTTGAATGTTTTACCTTGATAAGTTTGTTTTACTGTCCGCATAGTGTCTCTTCTGTCGCTTTAGTGCTGCCGCCTATAGTTACTGCACGTTCCCTAAAATACTTTTCTAACAAAAAAGTATCTTTTTCTAACAAAAAAGTAACTTTTTCTCACAAAAAAGTAACTTTTTCTCACAAAAGAAGAAACTTGACGTTTTCTCATGAAAAATAAACTTAAAAAAAAAACTAAAAATCTTGTAAAAAAACGTGGATTCGAACCGAGGTCGGCTGGATCCGAGACCACCCGATTTCTAATGTGCCATTATGATCTGCTCGAAGTCGGCGAAATTTAGCTTTATATTCTAATGCAAACAAAAATAGCCGGAAAACACGAGTAAAAGCGATTTTCTGAAAATGAAACATAGCTAGATCAGTTTTTCATCCCCGAAAACCCCCACATACCAAATTTCATCGAAATCGTTGGAGCCGTTTCCGAGATCCTGATTATATATATACATATATATATATATATATATATACATATATACAAGAATTGCTCGTTTAAAGGTATTAGATTAGATGTACGCATTGTGAGGTGACAGGCGGACGGACGGACAGCGGAGTCTTAGTAATAGGGTCCCTTCCTTTGGGTACGGAACCCTAAGGCCCATACTACACGGGCGGTTCTCCCGCCGCGGGAAACCGCTTCTGAACCGCCACTAGACTCAATTTTATATGGAAGTTGTATGGTGCAAACTACACTGCGCAGCTCCGTCGAGCGGTTTCCCGCGGCGGGAAACCGCCCGTGTAGTATGCGCCTAAAAATACTTAGTGATCATGTCCGATGTGATCACGGCCGTGTTAATATTAGTTTATTGATACTCGTGCTCAAACCACAACGTAAATTAACCACGTAAAACTTTATTAAAAACTACCCAACAATAAAAATCTATTGGGTACCTCCCTATTAAAAATCTTCCAACAGCAGATGCCGGTTTATCATAGACTTCGTTAAAACAAAGAAGGTAAGTCTCGAAAATGGACAACAGTGCCGCGTGGGTGATCGTGATTGCCGATCAAAAAAACACCTCGGTTCAGTTACTACATTAATGTGCAACATTTTACATAACTCTGCTGTACTGCAAAATTTACGTCTTACGTCGTAACTGCGGTCATTGTCCCGTGTTTACGCGTTAATTACGTGCTACGGTTAGTACAATTGACCAACCGTCGAAGTGTTCAAATCACAATATACCTAATATCATTTTGTGTGCAAATTTTTGCTCAAAAACTAGTCGGGTCAGGACGTGATAAATAAAAAAATAAAGTCAAGAATTTAGTCACATACCTACTGTTTCGATTTTATGTCTAGATACTAAACTACGGCTAGTTCTGAACGTGGCTTTCACTTAAATAGGAATCAAGATTGGATTTTCTAAAAATACTGCTAATCAATCTATTTTAAAATTTTATCTAAGTATTAGTTAGATGTTTTTCCTGAAATGACTATTGTTTTAAAGTTTAATGTTTATTTGATCAAATTATTTTTTTATTCTACAGGTATATTGTGATTAACAATGGCATGCACAACATTAAAATCATTTTTATGTTGCCTTCGGGTGTACATAGATAAATTGATAGATTTCTTCTTCGGGCTCTATTGGGAAGGGAAAAAAGTGCCAATGCCGCCTTTGAGTAAAGAGCGTGCGTTCCTGGCTGAAAGCACAGTCACTCTTGCGAGGATGATTAAAGAAAAACAGTTGAAGTCGGAAGACTTGGTACGAGCCGTTATATTGAGGATAAGAGAGGTAAGCTTGCTTCTTTAGTTCTAATCCTGTTACTACCCTCCATGTACATATTGGGAGCGGCATATTTGTTAGCAAACACTCTTACTTGTATACGATAGGATAAAAACTAATGTCCACATAGGTAAAATAAAAATCGGCTACTGTTCTAATCTCATACCATGTGATGTTTAGAAATGGTTCGTATTACCAATGCACACAGATAACTAACAAAATATCGCAAGAAATCATGTTATGAAGAAATTATCAATTATTTAAAGGCAAATTAAAAAGCCTCCTCTTCGACAAATGTTACATATAAAATTGACAACTTGGCAAATTCTACGTAAAAATTTAATACTTTATTTTATGTTTTTAATATGTCATTTTACTTATTTTGTGTTTTCTTTCCAAGTTAAAATGTAAAGAATCTAATTGGTTACTTAATAAAAGTTGTTAAGAATTGCAAAATCTAGGTATCATAATATAAAGTGACCATAGTTTGATTGTACAATAAAATTATTTCCACTTTGTCACTCGGGACGTCTCAATTTTAACCTTTTGAACGCCACACATCGTTTTTGATACGAACAAAATAGATTTTTATGCGGGTGTGGGTAGGTTAATTTTTGTATTACCGTATTGTCGCCTATAGCCGACGCTGGCATTCAAATGGTCCGTAAAGGTTCGTGTTTTCTCATATAGTAGGTACTTATATAAAATACTGGAATTTAATCACAAATTAATAAAAAAAAAACAGCATAAGTATTGCACTTCCGATCTCTCTCGATGTATGTCGAGAATTGCCGAGTGCCAAAGTAGAAATAATCTTACTGTATCTACCTACGTAATTTTTGTATTAGTGAAAAAAATACAGGTTGTAGACAGAGATTCTCCCAAAGGGATCCCTCCTTGGTTGATTCATAGATTGAAGGGGTAACAATCAACTCCCAGAGTGAGGCCACTTTCTAGACTTTTTCAGAAAGTACAATACAATACAATACAATAACTCTTTATTGTACACCAGAAATAGTAAGCAATACAGAAAACAGGTACACGGAGAGAAAGTTACAAGGTAAGCAACAGGCAGCCTTATCGCTTAAGATCGATCTCTTCCAGACAACCCTTTAACAGAAAGAAGGAAGGACTAGTTTACAGCAGGTGGTGCATCAACAGTGGATCAGAATATTAAAACGCAACAAAAATAGTACATCTAATCATACATATATCGTACATATAATACACGTCTAAAATATATATATGCAGTGGGAAGTAATGGGCCTTACCGTATTTTGTCACAATGATGACACGAACCTCGTTTGAAATAGTGTAGATACCTAAATTTTCAAGGATAAGTTAGAATATTTGGCACCTAGCGCATCTTGTCCCGCCACACCGCTCTCAACGACATTCTCAGACGGGCGCTCGTTAGTGCCAACGTTCCCGCTGCTCTGGAGCCCCAGATTGTGCGGAGCGATGGCAAGCGCCCTGATGGACTGTCGTTGATACCTTGGAAGACTGGCCGTGCGCTGGTGTGGGACGCCACCTGTACAGACACCCTGGCGGCGTCCTACCTTCCAGCAACTACCAAACGTGCTGGGGCGGCGGCAGACGCCCGGGAACGCCTCAAGGTCACCAAATATAGCTGTCTCGGCGCCCAATATCATTTCTTTCCTTTCGGCGTCGAGACTCTAGGTCCTTGGGGTAAGGGTGCACTGGAGCTACACAGGGAGCTCAGCAATAGGTTGAGAGAGGCAACAGGCAACCCTCGCGCCGGCAGCTTTCTCGCGCAAAGAATCGCAATCGCTGTTCAGCGCGGGAATGCTGCCTGCGTGATGGGCACCATGCCAAGAGGCCCACCTCTCTTTTTTAATTAAGTTTAGTTTTAGTTATTTTAATTTAATAGTAGTTTTAAACTTGTATTTACACCTTTAAGTATATGTTTTTATTAATTTAGTATAATAAATGCTTTTTTCATCTTGACATCAAGTTCTGGATCGTTTTCAAAAAATTGTACATACACAGTTAACGGCTTAATCAAAACAAAAATCACGATCGCTATTTTTGTGTAACGAAAGTTAGTCAGAGAAAGTAAATGGGTAACTCCGTTACATAAAAATAATTAATTAAATTTTGTTTTTAATTAATCCCTTAATTGTGTACAAATTTTTTGAAAACGACTCTTCTGCTAGGTGGAAAACAATGCTAACGGGTCATATCGGTCATGATCTTTACGTTTTAAGCATAATTTAATATAATTGTTGACGCTGTTTGTCATTGTTAAACCAAAAAAATCCTTTAACTAATAGTCAATTACATATATAATTACATGACCTTTGGACACCGAATAGTAATAATAGAAAATAAGTTTTCAATAGAAACAAGCCATTTGAAAACGTAAACTTTGAAAATAAAAATCTCTGGTTAATCTTATAACAACATTTATGAGCATTAGATAATCCAAAAAAAAACCTCCAGATGGTACTGACAAAAAACTTGAAACCCTAGATTTTTGTAGTCAATAATGGTATAATTGCCATATTTATTTTATTTTGTTTAGCTTCTATTTCGTGGGTGACCCAGGGGGCAATGATGTCCCCGAGATTTGTATGAAAATAGTGGTATGTCCCCTGGGTGACCGGATTTTTTCATAGAAATACTTACTTTTTTTGGTTTTCACATACGCACTATGATAAACAGTTTAAGTATCTAATTACTACAAAATCATGGTTTCACTAACCAGAGATTGCAGAGTTACTTGTAAAGGAGTAAATAGAAATTTACAAGAAAAAGTTGATTGACCCTAATATACGAATATTACAATAAAACCAAAAACTAGTATAAAAATAAGAGCCCTATACTTAGAACAAGAAAAGGGAAGTTCGCCTTTGTAGGTATGTACCATGAATCTCAATGATTGTCAACAGTGTTATTTTTTCCTTATGTTTGTACAATAAAGAGTTCACCTACTAGGTATATTGAGTAGTAGTCACTTAAATTAATCGTAAACGGAGTCGAGGGTAAATTTCTTAAAATATTTTATCAACTAAGTACTTTTTCCTGTCTGTCTGCTTAGTCTGTTTGTGTTTGTGTCCGTTTCTATATAGTTGTCTCGAAGAGATCGATTTAAAGCGATAAGATCGCCTATTGTCTACCTTCTTTTTTTTGTTATTAACTTTATTGACTTGTGCTGTTCAGTTAAAAATATTTTTAATGTACTTATTGTATTTTTTTCTAATTTATAATAATCTCGTGTCACGGTGTTTGCGAACTCCTCCGAAACTCCTCCGATTTTTATGAAACTTTTTTGTCTATATTTGGTAGGTCTGAGAATAGGTCGTAGGCTATTTTTACCCCTATTCTTTGCAGACGGAGTCGCGGGTAGTGTCTAGTGTATAATATATAAAAATCTCGTGTTATCGAATTCCACCGAAACGGCTTGATCGATTTTTATGATTTTTTCTCTATATTTAGTAGGTCTCAGAATATTTAGGTCGTAGGCTATTTTTTATATCCCTATTCTTCGCAGACGGAGTCGCGGGCAACAGCTAGTTATTTTTAGAAATATTTATAATTTTAGGTAAACCCTTTACTGAACGCTGTAATCGAAGATCGGTATGCTGCAGCGATAGAGGACGCGAGGGCGGTAGACGAACTCATAGCAGCTGGACTGTCCGAGGAGGAAGCTGCAAAGAAACCATTCCTAGGTATGTAGTTTTCACCGAAAATATTTTGGTCAATTGATTAATTTCCCAGATTTTTTTCTAAAACTGTAAATACTTCGGGATTGTTTCAAAACTAACCTAACATAGGTAATCTACTTATATGGTTCTACAAGATAGTCCTGAAATATAATCCTGAATGTTTTAAGTACAGTTTAAGAAAAAAAAAACAGTTGGAAAAATGTTTTCGGTCAAAAGGCAGGATAAATTTGAGTCTTCCTCGCTCATGTTGAGTCACTTGTCCATGAACCTAATAGTCTGCAGTCATTGGCAACCAATGGCATTTGAGATACCTACGATTACCTTTGAAAAAGAGGTTTTATTGAAACCAAATAAATAATATGCACTTAGTACGTTCGTCTTTATTGTACTAAGTACCAACTTTTTCGAATTATTTAAATATCGTAATACGTCAGCCAGCATTTTGCTATTGTATTATTATATAGCTCTGATCCTTAGTAATAGCAATATTATAGCCCCTGCACTTTTTAAACGTTGCTTATTTTGACCTCAAATCGTGGCATTTCCAGGTGTTCCATTTACGACCAAGGAGAGCCAGGCCATCAAAGGTTTCCGGTACACCATGGGCCTGTGGTCCCGACGGGAGATGCGCGCCGACCAGGACAGCGAAGCTATCATCAGGCTCAAGGAAGCTGGAGCTATCCCCCTAGCTGCTACTAACCTTCCGGAGCTACTGCTCTGGTAAGATTATGCTAAGAAATAAAAGTAAAAGTAAAATTTAACGTACCAACAGAAAATAAAGTTTATTTCATTAATAATAAATCAACGGAAATATGTCAGCCTAACGTTAAAAATATCTAAAAAGCTAGTCGGTAGACGTAGAAAACTTTTTTTTTAATTGAAAGCATTAGGTATAAAAAAATATTTTATTAAAGTAGTTACATAGTTACAAATAAATTAATCATTCATTAATTATGAGTTAAATTGCAAACGGTAGAATTATAGTGCGATACATTTGTGTCAAATTAAATAGTGTGAACTATTGAGTTTTTTTCCCCCAGTTCCTTGTCTGCAGAGCAATTAGCACAAACAGATCGAAAAGCTAATTTTCTGGATTTAGTTTTTCCATCTGTTTACACTGCGAATAGTTAGGCTTGTTATTGCAAACAAAGCAGTGTGTTTTGTTTTAAGCCATAGGTGATTTATGGTAGGGTCAACGTCATAAATAAGTGATCACTTTTGTACCTTGTCACTTTAGCGTCATGTTTGAAAAGCCATACGAAATTATGTAACGACTGAAAGTGACAAAGTACAAAAGTGACACTTATTTATGACGTTGATACTCCAGGCAGGAAACCCGCAACCCCGTGTACGGCATGACAAACAACCCTCACCACACCGGCCGCTCTCCAGGAGGCTCGAGCGGCGCAGAGGCGGCTCTCACTGCCACCTACGCTACGCCTATCAGCTTGTGTAAGTTCTTATACATTACACAAATAATAAACACTGGTTTTTAGGTTTCCGTATAGCCAAAATGGCAAAACGGAACCCACTTATAGTTTCGTCATGTCCGTGCGTCACATATTTTTCCTCAAAAGCTACATTAGATAGGTAGCTACATTGATATTTTCAGTACCTATGAATGTCTTGTACAAGCCGCTACTTAGTTTCGTAGTAAAATAAATCTAACACGCCCATTCTCAAAGCGTGCACCTTTGAGCTATAAGTCTTTGCAAAGCGTCTGTGGGGGTTCTGCGAGAGTACTTACTTTAAGTCTTATTGTAATAATAAGAAAGAAAAATCAAAAACCAGCTCTACCCAGTATATCCGCAGATTTTTAATTTAGGGATTCTGGCTTGATTCCAACGGTTGTCTAAATTTTTTACGTGACGTCATTGATGAGAAGTTGTCGCTCCACACAAAAAATGTTCGCTCCACGCTAGTGGTAACCAATAGTCACAAGTACTTTATCGTCTTATCATAGCAAATAGTTTAATAGTTACTGCGTTTTGTTTCTCAGGTTCTGACTTAGGAGGATCCACCCGAATGCCAGCTTTTTACTGCGGCATGTTTGGCCACCACGCTACTGCTAATACCACCAATGGCAAAGGTAAATTTAGTAATCTTTAAACTTTAACATGTAATTTGTTGTATATAAATAAAACAAATAGGTACGCCAAAATTCATGATCACAAATGTAAGTTTCATATAATAATTTTTGTGTTCGGCATTTGAGGAAAAATATTGTAGGTACCAAATGAGTTGTAAGTATTCAAATAAAAGCGTCACTATGTTTATGCAAGATTTATGCAGAGTTGCAGAGCATGTAAATAAAATTAAGGAACAATTAAACTTTGAAATTTATTTTTCCAAATAGGTAATTTACCCCATTAGTTAAACAATGAGAAGAAATGAAAAATGAATAAAATGTCGATCATGGCATAACAAACTATGGCTGTTATTTTTGTGATGTACTTATAATTAATTAACTGTAGCTTATTTAATTGATGCAAATTACTAATACTACGATTAGCATCACCTAACAAACGCTTCGTTATACCTTGACAAGCTCGTGCGAGGCGCTCGGCGGAACCCTGTCGCAGGGAGCCTCTGCTGTCCTTAACAAGATTGTTTTTAATAAGTGCGGCAAACACTGACTGCGATAGACTATAGTCTGAAGCCGAATTTTATTACATTTTTTAAAGTCTGTTTTCTTTTACATCTATTATTTTTCCAGGAGTCCTATTCCGCAAGGGTGATGAAGAATCTATGCTCAGTTTAGGATTCATAACGAAACATGTGGAGGACTTGGCGCCGTTAACGAAGATCATTGCAGGGGATAAGGCTCCGCTACTAAAACTCGACCGAAATGTCGATATCAAGGTAAATATATTATTTTTAATTAGTTTTGGAGAAAACGCAACCCTTCAAATCATTATTTTGGGTTCAAATTGATTTACGCACGTGCAAGACAGCTATGTCTGTAAGACGTGGGTTTCATGCAATGATCTCTCAAGCTTGATATTTTCGGAATTTATGTACGAAATTACATTTGGAACCGTGAGCATTACAGTGAGGAAAAAACATCGTGTATAGTTAATAATGTATGTTAGTTACTTGTAAAATAATATGTTATTTAAATAAAATTATACAAATACGTAATAAATCTGGTTGGTTGCAAACAATTATGACGCAATGTATGCATTATAATGATTTGACGAAGATTATTAGCGTTGTTTTAAATTTGCGACTATAAGTTCTGTTATGTATCTTACGTATGTAAGTATTAAGTTACTTAACATGTTTTATTTATTTCAGGATATTAAGTTCTACTACATGGAGTCGTCCAACGATTGCCGGCTTAGTTCCATAAGGCCAGAGCTAAAGGACGCCATGGCAAGGTAAATATAGCGAGCGCATATTCGTAGCATAATAGTAAGAATTTGCGGTTAGGAAATTCAAATATGTAATTATTTTAAAGGTTTGTAAACTACGTCGCCATATATTATGGTTTGAAAATAATGTGGTAAGACGGACCGACGCATTATATTGCGTGACATAGTACAATTGACCACAAAAATATGCAATTACGAACATACAAACATATCTGTCAACTGTACGTGCAAAGTTCAGGTTTCGTTATATGTCTACTTAAAACCTTTAATTTTTATTAATTTATTGAATCAGGCGTTACTTTGCGGAGGTCCATATTAATGAACTAAAACAATTACTTTGCTCACCCGCGACCTTACAATAGTTACGTTTATGCAAGAAATGTGTGTTCATGCAGTTCCTCCACCTCCACACTGTACGAACACACACAAATCACATAAACACAACTATCACCACCACCAAGCTACACTGACGCGCTTCGAACTCAACCAGAGCTCATCCTCGGTGTTTTAACATTTGGTAGCATAGCATACGGTTGTGGTAACTCCGAGGATGAGCTCTGGTTGAGTTCGAAACGCGTCAGTGTAGCTTGGTGGTGGTGATAGTTGTGTTTATGTGATTTGTGTGTGTTCGTACAGTGTGGAGGTGGAGGAACTGCATAAACACACATTTCTTGCATAAACGTAACTATTGTAAGGTCGCGGGTGAGCAAAGTAATTGTTTTAGTTCTTTAATTTTTATGTTTATTATTAGAGAGTTATATGATTTAGAGCCTCTTATTTATTTGATTTGTTTAGTAATTTAATAGCAAAAATTTATTAAAATAAAAATTAGCTGATTTATACCTACCCTTATTGTCTGGAAGAAATGGCTCTGTAGCGATTAGGTCAGCCATTGCTTACTAAGTTTAAGTTTTGTTTAATCTTGTTAATTGTTATTATTGTATTTAAGTTGTTGCGGACGACAGAGGGTTGGAGACCTGGTGACCTGAAACACAGGTTTTACCTAGTTCAGGCACCAGCCTCCCCCACTCAAGTTCAGTTAATTTGTACTACGTTATATTTGTCTATTTTTTACTTTTACTTTGTATCTTGGTGGTGGAGAAAATAAATATATCTTATTATTATTATTCTCTTTATTTATATTTTTCTCTCTTAGGTTAGATTTTTACAATAATTATACAAAAAGTAAAATATAAAACTATACATACAAAACGTAAAATCATTATAAAAACCTAACCTAGGGTGCCACCGGCAGCGAGGCGGGGCCTAAGCTATCGGTGGTTAGGGCGACAGAGAGAGGAACCTCCTGACTATCCGCGCAGTGTCCAGGAGTACCGCCTTCTGTATCTGACCCTTGATCCAGCCATCTAGCGAGAGTCTCTTGAGGTGTTGGTCGAGACTCTTCGCTATCAGACCGTTCGCAGAAACGACTATCGGGACAATGATCGTCGAATCAACATCCCACATGGCGGTTATCTCGTGAGCTAGGTCAAGGTACTTGCTGGCTTTGTCCTTCTCAGCTTTCACGAGGTTCTCGTCATGGGGGATGGTGATGTCGATGAGCATTGTCTGGCGTTTCAATCGATCTGTCAGCACGATATCAGGTCTATTGGCTAAAATAGTCCTGTCCGTGATAACAGACCGATCCCAATAGAGCGTGGCACGACCATTTTCGAGAACTGGCGCAGGTATATACTTATAGTAAGGCACTTCAAAGTCCACAAGACCGTATAGCAGAGCTAGTTGCTGGTGAATAATTCTGGCTACAAGGTTATGTCTGTGCAAGTACTCACCGTTAGCAAGATGACCACAACCGGAAATTATATGCCTGAGTGACTCCCCGGGACGGCGGCATGCCCGACAAATGTCGACCGTACCGTCCTTCAGGATATACCTCCGATAGTTGTTCGTCATGATAACTTCATCCGCAATTGCACAGACAAAACCTTCGGTTTCCCCGAAGAGATCCCCGAAACGTAGCCAGTTCACCGACGCAAGCAGATCTACATCTGGCCCTGTGAGTGCCTTGTAGAACCGCCCGTGCAGCTCCTTGCTCTTCCATACCGCCTTGCGGTCCTCGATGCTCATTACTTTAAGTCGGCGCCAGTTCTCGTTTGCCAAGGAAAGCGGGGTGAAGTTTTTGTCTACTTATTATTATTATTATTACTTTGTAAATTTTTCTTTAAATACTATTTTTATGAATTGTTTATTACGTGGTGTTCAATAAAGGGTCAAACTCATTATAATGTATTGTAAGAGAACGTAGGCTGACTTAGTGAACCCAAAAATACTAAGTCTGTAAGGCTCTTTAGATGGTATATGGGCCATTTTTTATTTTGTTGTACCTTTTGACTTTTTTTAATTCGGAAAGTTTTACGTGGTTTCTGCTCAGAATCACGAGCTCTTCCGATCCTACTAGGAGAAAAAAGTGTCCCAAAACTTTCATATAATTTTCGATTCTGCCATTCCGTTACAGTCATATGAAAAATGGTAACGGAAGGAGAAAAAAAACTTGGGACACTTTTTTCTTCTAGGATCGAATGAGCTCGTGATTCTGAGCAGAAATCACATGAAACTTTCTGATTTAAAAAAACCGGCCAAGAGCGTGTCGGACACGCCCAAGATAGGGTTCCGTACACGGTTCCGTAGCAGGTACGAAAAAATCTTTGCATACTTTATTATATTAATGTGGTTCTTTTGGTCCCAACTCCCACCGCGCACAGAATACCAACGTTGGCGGTACAGCGCCATCTATCGGCGAATTGGGTAACTAATCTAATTGCACTCTACTAGAACTAGTATGTACCTAATGTTGATGGTTTTTCAGATGTAATTCTTAACCGATTTCAATTTTATTTTTTTTATTTGAAAGAATATACTGTTAGCGTGATCTTATAGGTACTTAAAGAAAAAAAATGCTTGCAATGGCGCTTAAATTACAATCTTAGTTTAGAAATATTTTTTTACAAAAACTTAAAAACTGCTCAACTGATTTAAGTTGAAAATAATTTTCCTAGAAAGTTTTTATTAGGTTAACTTAAGTGATTTTTTCATATTTTTTAGACGTGCGGTACAAAAGTTAGAGGGGGGGGACACATTATTTTGAACTTTCGGAGTAAACACTCCGAAAATATTCACTTTTTCAAAAAATGATTTTAGCAAACTCCTATTTATTTTCAAATACCTATCCAATGATACCCCACACTATAGGGTTAGTCGAGAAAAAAAAATCACCCCCAATTTACGTCTATGGGAGGTACCCTAAAAAAAAATTTTTTAGTTTTTTTTTATTTAATCACTTTGTCGGCGTGACTGTTATATATATTCATACCAAATTACAGCTTTCTAGTATTAACAGTCTCTGAGCTTAGCCGCGGACGGACAGACAGACGGACAGACATGGCGAAACTATTTATAAGGGTTCCTAGTTGACTACGGAACCCTAAAAATGGCCCATACTTATATTACAAATACTCTAATCATTTATAGTTAACTTAGGCCGCATAAGTGATCTTCACCATCAAATTTGTAATTTTTCACAGGGTAGTATCAAAACTGAATAATGAACTGTCTCCTGAGAAGAGCCCTGAGGCTTACCAGCACGAAGGTTTCGACCACATGTATCAGCTCTGGTCATACTGGATAAGCAAGGAGCCTGAAAACTTCGCCAGCCTCTACAACAACTTCAAGGGCGAAGCCAATGGTATCGTCGAATTGCTTAGGAAGGTAATTTTTTTTTTGTCAAAAATACTATTTTATTTCTATATTTGCACTAGATGTAAACTTCTTTTTTTGGCATTAGAAAAAAGGTAAGCGATCTTCACGTCTTTTTTTATTGAAAAAACACTTTTGAAAAATAAATCACGGCAAATGGACGTAGTTTAACGAAAAGGATCCAAACCACTGACATTTTCTACTTTAATTTATCTTTTGTTGGTACTGAAACTAGATCCAAAATTAAAAAGCGACTTGTTGAGGGTTGGATCCTTTTCGTTAAACTACGTCCAAATATGTAACATTTGCAAAGAAATAATGGTCATTTTACATTCTTTTGGTTTCATAAGAAATAATTACTATTTTTTGAAGCGTTATTCAATAAAAAGCGATATCAAGATTGTTTACCCCATTTCTAATAAGTAGCCAAGTACCTAAAAAAACGAAGTAAAGTTCGCGACTTAGTGTTCGAAAAATTTGCTATTCCACAGGAATATACGATTTACCGAGATAAAAGCATTCTAAGTGCTAATTTGGCGTATTAATGTATTCTTACAGATTTTTTGCCTCAGCAATCACGGACTGTCAGCTGTTATACGGTTATTTGAGACCCAAATCATGCCACTCTTTGTTTGGGCGGAAAAACTTACTGCTGAATTGAAGAGTGATCTTTTTGTAAGTACTTAATAATTAGAGGCTAGCCTTTCATAGCAGTAAATAGTGAAATTTGTGTTCTTTTGTATTTAATACTTTCATCCTACGAGATATGGTTAGTAGGACTCCAGTAATGTCAGTCAAAAAAAGATATGTATGTTTCATGGAAATATATTGGATCCCCATGATGTTGATGATGTCTCCAGAATCATTAGGTAAATGTTGTTACATTATAAGTTATTTTTACAGAGTAAGCTGGGCGATAATGGAGTCCTTCTGTTCCCGAGCGCTCCTCAGCCCAGCCCCTACCACTATTCCTGCTTCCTGCGGCCGTATAACTTCTCTTACTTTGCCGCCGTCAATGTGCTCAAGTGTCCAGCTACTCAGGTAGATTTATTTATTTAATTTATTTTTATACAATATAGGCTTGCGTTTGATCACGCAATCACGCCTGATGGAAAGCGAAGATGAGGCCTACGATGGAGCAGGCTTGCCTAGTAAATGCTCATTCACCCTAGATATGAATTTTGGGGAATAAGCAGGAAGAAGGCATTTGAGCGCGGTGTTGCGCTCATCCCCGAGCAGTGCAAACTGTAGAACTGTTGAACGACCGCTTTAGCCTAGTTGGTAGTGACCCTGCCTACGAAGCAAGAGGTCCTGGGTTCGAATCCCGGTAAGGGCATTTATTTGTGTGATGAGCACGAATATTTGTTCCTGAGTTATGGATGTTTTCAATGTATTTAAGTATTTATTTATCTATTATCGTCGTCTAGTACCCATAGTACAAGCTTTGCTTAGTTTGGGACTAGGTCGATTTGTGTAAGATTGTCCCCTAATATTTATTTATTTTATTTAAATAGGTACGGGGTACTGTGATCGGTGTATTTATAAGAATAGGTACTCAAGCTATTAAAAAATTACATAATATACTTTATCTTTCTTTGTAACTGGCTATAGCTATAACGATAAATCATCTTTAATCCGACAGGCATAATCAATTGTTATTGTTGTTTGTTGTTGTTTTGTGTTGGGTGGTTATTGTCGATATTAGGTATTGCGTAAAACTATTCGCGTATCACAGGCTCACAGCTGGACTTTATAAACTTTATGGAGTGAAGTTTCTTATTTGCATTAGGTATATTAATAAAAAAATATATAATGATTGTTTATCTTCATAAAGATATCATGTTTTTTTTATTATATGCTTGCGCAACTTTTTTGGACGAACAAGTTTATACATTTTGCCGTTGATTCAGTGTGTTCAACTAGGTACCTATACCACCTTAATGTTCACTATGTACCGATTCAAAAATGCAGACTTTTTGTAAACACGGAAATCACAGATTTTATTTTTTATCTGTTTCCACTATAAAACTGCCATCCTCGTAAGTAATTTTGGGTAGGTACAGTACATATTGATTCAATACTTTTTTTTAGGTGCCTCTGGGTGTGGACAGTCAAGGTCTTCCGATTGGCATCCAGGTGGTAGCTGCTCCGTACAACGATGCACTCTGTCTCTCTGTCGCCAAATATTTGGAAAAAGAGTTCGGCGGCGCTGTCATGGCCTGTAAAAAGCAATAAAAAAAATGTTCACGCAATTTTTTTTTGCTAATGATAAATAATTATTTAATTGTTGATAGCTATGATCAATTTTGTATCTGTTCTTTGAGAATTTTCAAAATTTGACATTGTGTTTATGTTGTATTTTAAGCAGTAACTTAACAGGGTAAATTTCAAGGTTAAGGAAAAGTTTTAAAATATAATATGTAAGTTCATTAAGCTATTATTATTGCATTAGGGCTAAACTTAATTGTCAAAGTTTGGTACTTATAATTGAATTATGAATAAATGTTACTAATTTTATACTACTACTATCTTTTTATTTTGTTTTACTACAGAAAATAAATTTCTGTTTTGAATTATTTGTTCTACACATCATACAAAATACGAAATTGGCTCATTAAAAAAAACACCTCATGCTCGTAAAGTAGTTCTTTATGTCGAGAGAATGCTGCATAAAATGGCTTTTTATGCTCTGGTACAAAGGTCTACCAAGTAAGTGCTTTACCATTTTTATGGCAGTTCCTACATCAGAATAAAAACAATAAGGCTGATTGTCACATTGACTTGTACCTATACTTCGTTTAATTTAAGATTTGAATTAACGGTCAAATTGTAACACATGTTTCTCGGTATTTCGAACACAAATGGACTAAAAATACCTACATGTACATTTATTAGCGGTATTTATTGTTTTCACTACAGAAGTTAACAAAATTTTAAATAGCTTCGTTGTTTCATTTAAACACGAGTGCAAATTTTACCGTTAGTCTGTCAAGCGAGTCGTGTCCATTGAAAACAGGCGGCATTTTCAAAAATATTTTATATTTCAACACAAATAATTCTGAAAACTATGATTGATACTCGAATTTATGTAGCAGTAAGTAGTTAAAAAGGCAGCTACATAAATACAAGTATAAATCATAGTTTTCAAAGTCTGATTAGTGTTGATATAGGTAACGCCACCAACGTCAACACAACGTCAAAATCCCGCTGTCATTACATGAGATGTGGTTGTGTGCGTGGCCTCAACTCTGGTGGCGTTACCTATATATAAGTAAAAGATTTTTGAAAATGCCGCCTGTTTTCAATGGACTCGACTCGCTTGACAGACTCTAAGTTTCAAATGTTAAAATAAATGGAGTATACGTAAAGTAAAATCTTCGTCTAACACCAAGGCAGTCGGGCGCAAACAGCCACAAACAGTAGAAATTTATAAAATATAACTCATAATCATTTTAGTCGAAAGACTTTCACTGCTGAACATAGGCCTCCCCCAAGGTTCGCCAAACAGATCGGTTCTGCGCCATCTACATCCAACGCGTTCCTGCAACTTTAACCAGGTCGTCGCTCCATCTTGTTGGAGGCCTACCAACACTGCGTTTTCCTGTCCGTAGACGCCACTTGAGAACCTAACGACTTAAAATATAACTGGTGTTTTATATTACGAAATTAATAAAACTAGGCAAATCTAATACATTAAGTATTGCAATGCATGAAAAATTAGAGGTTGTAAATTTTATTTCCAATGTTGCTGTTTAATTTCCTTGCAATGTTGCAATCGAAGTGAAAAGCAGAGTATATAAAACTCAAGCGTTTTTTAAACCCATTTCCCTTTTAAAGTTGAGCAGTTGCATACTTTGGCATGAAGCTTATTGTACGCGAAATTCACGTGTTCCAACTAAATGTCATTTTCCAGCAGTAAAACGCAGCTTTCTCTTTCATTTCATAGTGTTTGGGACCGAAACAAGGTTTAATTTGAAAGTTAAGAGTCCAATTCGGACTAATAATTTTGAAGTAAAGGTAACGCCACCAGAGTTGAGGCCACGCACACAACCACATCTCATGTAATGACAGCGGGATTTTGACGTTGTGTTGTCGTTAAACGTCAACACAACGTAAAAATCCCGCTGTCATTACATGAGATGTGGTTGTGTGCGTGGCCTCAACTCTGGTGGAGTTACCTCTACCAATGTCATTGACGTGTTATTGGCAGTATTGCCAGTATTAGCACAATAGTCCATTCTAAATGATCAAAATTCGAACTTCTTACTGTGCCACGTGCCATCCCGCTCATGCTTATAAAAAAAAAGGTAACGTCACCAGGGGGGTTACTACGAAATTCGAAGTTCGAAGTTCGGATCGTGCGGCCCCTCTCACTCTCGTAATAAATACCATTAGCGTGAGCGGAACGGCATGAAACGAAGTTCGAATTTCGCGCTTCGTAGTATAGGGCCAGGCCTTATACTACGAAATCCGTTTTTCGAACTTCGTATCGTGCCGTTCCGTTCACGCTAATAGTACTAAACATAAGAGTGTAAGGGATGGCACGATACGAACTTCGAAAATCGTATTTCGTAGTAGCCCCTCTGAGTTGAGGCCATGCACACAACCACATCTCATGTAATGACAGCGGGATTTTGACGTTGTGTTGACGTTTAACGACAA
Organism: Archips xylosteana; assembly: GCA_947563465.1. Taxonomy (NCBI): domain Eukaryota; kingdom Metazoa; phylum Arthropoda; class Insecta; order Lepidoptera; family Tortricidae; genus Archips; species Archips xylosteana. Next base: position 17,793,274 of record OX387358.1, read on the forward strand.
CACAACGTCAAAATCCCGCTGTCATTACATTAGATGTGGTTGTGTGCATGGCCTCAACTCTGGTGGCGTTACCTTTACGAAGGGTTACCTGCCCGACTTGTCATGTTATGTCAATTGTCACTGTCAAATCTAATTTGGTTTGTCAATCAAGAATCAAAAAACAAAATTGTACGTGTTCGTGTAGTGTACGTTTCTATATACTAACTCTACTCTTTGAGTGTACGCAAAGAGTAATCTGTGTATAGAAACGTGTACGTAGGTAGACGTTAAAAGAAACTCTGCTTAAATTAGTACTTGAAAGTCTTTGTAAGTGATAATTTAATTTAGACGCAAATTTAACAAGTACAGAACAATGGCTACGAACAAAATCGTGAAAGAAGTACAACAAAAGGTAAGTATTATAATATAAATAATAACTAGCGGTCAAGTACAACCAACTTGATTTCCATGTTTTCTGATGATTCTTAATGATAATGTCTTTGCAAAGTAATGAATCACGCCATATAACTGTCATGGAAAGTTTTTATGCTTGCATAAATTATGTAAATTATTTTTAAACAAACTTGCATATTTATATTTATTCAATACTTTAATATATCCACACTAGCCTTCCGTCCGCAGCTTCGCCCGCGATAAATTAATTTTCCCGTAGGAAAAGGTATTTTCCCGCGGTATAAAGTAGCCTATGTCACTCAGTGATAATGTAGCTCTCTAACGGCAAAAGAATTTTTGAAATCGGTCCTGTAGTTTCGGAGCCTATTCAATGCAAACAAACAAACAATAAGTACTAACAACAACAGCACAGCTACAGCTAGTTACTTTCTGAAACAAATTAATTTTACATTCAATTTTATTTTATTAGAAAAGCAAGAAAACAACGAAAATTCTGAAAGGAATGGCTTACAACATGTTCAAGCACATCTTCTTTTTCGTCCGAGCTTATGTGGAACTCATCATAGACTTGATATTTGCGTTCATATGGGATGGAGAACGGCAAGCTGTACCGGATTTGGAGGCAAGGCATGGGTTACTTGCAGAGAGCGCCGTGGAACTTGCTAGAAGGATTAGGAATAAGACATTGAAGTCGGAAGAATTGGTGCGGGCTTGTGTGGAGAGGATTCAGGCTGTAAGTACACTTAGGGACTGTCATGCATAGGGCATTGAGAACCAGTTCTTTCAGTTCTTTTTTTCCGAGGGAACCAAAATAACCGCTTCTTCCCATACAGCGTGAACCGGTTCTCGATTCCCTAGTCATGCAGTATGTTTGTATGTCATGAGGTATTTCACACACTAAGCCTAGTGTTAGCAAATAAGGATTATCATTAAATGTTATAAATTAACAAACAGATAAGGAAAATTTTAAAGGGCAATATCATCATTACTTCATCATCATTTTTTTTTAGTTGTAAGATAGTTGAAAGTTTTATGTAACATAAAATTTAGACTGTTAAAAACATCAATGTTTGGGTCTCTGAAGATTTTTAAAAGGAAGGTCCCATTTGTTATATAGAACTGATATATTTGGTTCTATTTGGAACTCTGTTAAATCACAATTTCACAGTTCTATAGGACAAACCTGTTTCAACCACCATATCCCATATCCCATGCGTAGCGAAAATCAAGTAATAACATGTCTGTCAATTAAAACTCCCAATAAGTGCCACTACCAGTGGTGTGTGTGGTTGCAGAATTCTAATAAGTCTTTGCTCATGGCTATTATTACAAGCTTTTATTTATTCTTATATTTTCGTAACACACATGATATGGTGGTTGAATTACTTTAGAGCCCATACTCAATTACAACAATTGATAGATATTATTATTCATAGCAGCAGGTTAATAATTTGTATTTATTGTACTGTATGCTACCAGCATGAAATGTTGTTGAGAATGCTCATTTTTGCAGATAGTACCTACACACGCAAGGTCAATGAACTGTTAATGACAAAAAATATTTGTACTCAGGTGAACCCAGTATTAAATGCAGTAGTGGATGAGAGGTTTGAAGAGGCTTTGAAGGAGGCACAAGAAATTGATAAGCAGATCCAAAGCGGACTGCCTGATAAGTACTTTGAGGACAAGCCTTTTCTAGGTGAGAATTTCTTTCTAATATATAAGAATCTTGTGTCACGGTGTTTATTATTGAACTGCTCCAAAACGGCTTGACTGATTCTTTTTTCTCTGTTATTAGTAGGTCTGAGATTAGGTTGTAGGCTATTTTTTTTATACCTACCTCTATTCTTCGCAGACGGAATCGCGGGCAACAGCTAGTGCAATATATAAAAATCTTGTGTCATGGTGTTTGTTATCAAACTCCTCTGAAACAGCTTGACCGATTTTTATGAAATTTTTTCTCTATATTTGATAGGTCTGAGAATTGGTTGTAGGCTATTTTGTGAAGTCACGGGCAACAGCTAGTAATTTTGTATCAATTATTACAACTTAAAATTAAATAACTCAAATCACAATCACACATCCGCAATAGTTGATTTTATTTTTGAAAGACATTCTTCAGGCGTGAGTGGGTTTATTTATGATGTAGGCGTATTCCGAACTATCTTATTATGTTATTTACTAGCTTGTGCCTGCGACTTCGTCCTGCTGCTGTGATAAAATATGTGGTGACCCCTCTATTTACATTTCATTAGTTTTCATTCAAGTAAAGGAAAATGCTTGAACTGTTGATTTAGTTAGTGGCTTAAATACATTTTTGTATTTCCGACTAAACTGAAAACCCCAATATCCAAACTTTTTTCTTAGCACTACTCACTCACACATTTTATATCAAGTTGTGTTCACTAAGATGTGTAGGTGAAAAACTTAAAATAATGACCTGTTGTATGTAGTAGTAACGTGTCCGCCGTATAAACAAATTGGCGTTACAAATTAGAAAAAAAAACGGCCAAGAGCGTGTCGGACACGCCCAAGATAGGGTTCCGTAGCCATTACGAAAAAATCAAATAATATTTTTCTAAGGATTTCGTATGTGTATGTACCTGCAAGTTTAGGGTATGTTTTATACCTTAGGCTACTATTTACTCTTAAACTACAAATAATTCCCAAATCTTAGCCGCTATAATTTTCCTTGTAAATTTAATATATTTACTACCATTCTGAATTTTTTCAAATTTTTCCACCCAACAGTTTAGATTTTAGAGGGGGGGGGGGGGGACGGTCGATTTTAATTAAATTTTTCATTTTAAAGTTGAATATTTCGCAAACAGATCACTGAATAGAAAAATCATGTTAGCTACCCCCTAATGGTTTTAAAAGACCTATCCAACAATACCCCGCACTATAGGGTTAGTCAAGAAAAAAAAAATCACCCCCCTCTTTACGTCTATGGGAGGTACCCTAAAAAAAAAAATATTTTTTATTTTTTTATTTTACCACTTTGTTGGCGTAACTGATACGTATATTCATGCCAAATTACAGCTTTTTAGTACTAACAGTCTCTGAGCTTAGCCGCGGACAGACAGACAGACGGACAGACATGGCGAAACTATACGGGTTCCTAGTTGACTATGGAACCCTAAAAATGACTTAAGCTCCATATCAATTTTGTGCACTACTACATACAACAGGTTTTTTAGTTTTTTACCTATAACGACGTATTTGTCGCCCCGGAATAAACAACAATAATACATAACCAACCATAATATTTAGACGACCAGATGTCCTAGTGGTTAGAGACCCTGACTATGAAGCTTGAGGTCCCGGGTTCGATTCCCGTGTCGGGGCAGATATGTGTATGAAAAATACGAATGTTTGTTCTCGGGTCTTGGGTGTTTAATATGTATTTAAGTATGTATCTATCTATATAAGTATGTTTATCCGTTGCCTAGTACCCATAACACAAGCTTTGCTAAGCTTACTTTGGGACTAGGTCAATTGGTGTGAATTGTCGCGTGATATTTATTTATTTATTTATTTTTATTTATAACCTGATAATTGAAATCTTTATGGCAATTAAAATGAGGGATTGAATTATCAATTTATCAGGTTATAAGTACATTATAAGTCAATTATTGGGTCGTATTTTTAACCGCGTCCGTTTTGCACATCAAACTCAAAAACAATATTAGCATACAATACAAAATACTGTCTCGAACCCTGTGAGGGCACTGCAACAGTATAACAGACAATAATAATTAATTTATCCTGAAACTTAGCTAACACAAAGTCAAGGAAGGGTACTTTAAGTAGGGTCAACAGCATAAATAAGTGGACATTTCTGTACCTTGTCGTTTTCAATTGTTTGAAAATTTTGTATGACATTTTCAAACATGACGTTAAAGTGACAAGGTACATAAATGATCACTTATTTATGCTGTTGGCTGTACTATACTTAACAAAAATATTCACAAGTAATAAACTAATATTTCTAATGAACTACGGTTAAAAATGCGACCCAATAATCGACTCGCACTTGACCGCTTTTCACCCAACTGTCGAAGGAGGGTTATGTTTTTCGAGCGTATGTATTTATGTATGTATCATTCTTTGGCACGCCCTGCTACAGATGCGAAGCCGGTTATTAACGATTTTAACCAAGCGGTTAAAAACGCATTTTTCGTTATTAACGGTTATTTAACCGCATTTTATTACGGTTAAATACTCGCACAGCGTGGTATGGACAACCAAAAAATAATCAGTCAGTATACTTATGTTCTTTAAATATGATTTATAAAATCTAAAATAAAATCTTTATCCTTCGGATACCGATTTTTCACTTCACCTAGAAGTTGACTGCACAATAAAAAAACATTACCCTTTTTCGTTGTCGCAGTCGGATAATTAACCGTTAATAACTGCATTTTATCGGTAGCTAACCATAAATTTGGTTAATTAACGGTAGCTAACGGATTTTTTACAACTATACGCCCTGCAGCCTAAACGGCTCATTGGATTTTGAAGTGTGAGGTGTCATTACTCATTAGATTTGTCTCAGTTCCGCATGTGACATAGGATATACAGGGAACATTTAGATCGGTAAGTATGGGAAAGTCTGAAACTATAAGACATACGAAGATCTGTTCTCAGGAACCATGTCACCGATTTTAGTAACAAGAAAAAGTGCATTTATACATTTAAAAAAAAACTTGTATGCAGCTCGGGAATTGAACCCGGACGTTTTGAAGAATAAAACTATTCTTAGCACATTCGCAGCCACGCATTGCTACGTGCTACGCTCGTAGCCAGTAGCAGCGTTTTTCCGCTTTGTAGCGAAAACTGCCTACGAACGCAGAACGCGATATCGGGTTCTTGGCACTCAATGTGTTAAGCAGCAAAATAAATGTTACAATACAATACAATGACTCTTTATTGTACACCAGGAATAGTAAGCAATACAGAAAACAGGTACACAGAGAGAAAGATACAAGGTAAGCAATAGGCAATGACGAATGATGTCAATGTTACTATGAAACATGATGTCTAAAATGAATAAAATGCATTATTTTCATATCCTTTCATTTATTTTAGTAGGTGTTCGAAATGACTACCATTTTTTTTTCAATACAACACTTGTAGTTTCAGACTTTCCCATACTGACCAATCTAAATTGTTACACCCTGTATATTTTCCCGGAATTCCCATGGGAACGCCAATTATACAGGGTTACTTGAGGGGTATAGAAGCAAACACGCATGTGTCCAATTGTAAAAACATTGAAAAACACATTTTATTTATCTGCATAATAAAATTCAGTGACAAATAAAAAGTCATGTGGACACATGCGTGTTTGCTTCTATACCCCTCACTTGTAATTCACTAGCATCCTTTTAACCCTAAACTCCTACCACTTAAACAAATGTTTTTTGTTTTACGGCTTTTGTCATAACTTAATATTTTTGGTGTAACAACGTTTTGAAAATTTGAGACTAACTCTTACTTTTACGATACTCTGTGCCGTGTAAGTCATTCATTCATTGCCCGCCGCGACCGCGGCGCGTGGCCCCGCCCTTGAATTTCATAGAGTACGAAGTTGTGTTAGAAGTATTTATTTATCATTATTTATTTGTATGGAAAAAAGTGCTCCATTTTAAAAAGTCGTAAATCAAAAACATTTGTTTAAGTGATAGGAATTCAGGGTTAAGAGGATGTCAGTGAATTACAAATAACCCTGTACAGGCGGTTTTTTTCATCTAGTATTGAAATGGAAGGTATTTATCTCGTGAACAGGCGTCCCCTTCACGGCTAAGGACAGCCACGCGGTGCGCGGCCTGGTGCACAGTTTGGGCATCGCTGCGCGGGCGCACGTCCGAGCCGCAGAGGACGCGGAGTGCGTGCGGCTGTTGCGGGCCGCCGGCGCGCTGCCCGTCGCCGTCACCAACGTACCAGAGATAAACAAGTGGTGAGCGCAATAGCGACATCTAGTTGAAACTTAGGTTAAGTAGCGACATCATTCGTATGTTGTCGTACGACAACACGTCAAAATCCTGCTGTCATTACATGAGATGTGGTTGTGTGCGTGGCCTCAACTCTGGTGGCGTTACCTATACCTAACACCTAACTTAGGCGTCGAACATACATTATCAATATTATCATCATAGCTTACGATGATGTCGTTAAACGTCAACACAACGTCAAAATCCCGCTGTCATTACATGAGATGTGGTTGTGTGCGTGGCCTCAACTCTGGTGGCGTTACCTATACCTAACACCTAACTTGGGCGTCGAACATACATTATCAATATTATCATCATAGCTTACGATGATGTCGTTAAACGTCAACACAACGTCAAAATCCCGCTGTCATTACATGAGATGTGGTTGTGTGCGTGGCCTCAACTCTGGTGGCGTTACCTATAGTCATTGTGTCGCTCTGGCAGCGGCCTCACCTTTTGTTAGTTAAGTTAGTTTTAGTCAGGTTGGAGCCTGAAAACCAGCGGGCTCGCTGAGTCTCATTTCCTATTTATCTAATACTTACAAACTAGATAATATTTCCTAAATTTACAACTTTTTGTATGTTGGTAAATAAAAATTTCTTTTATTATCTCATCATAGCACACACATACACCAATCGCCAAAACAAACAAACAAAGAATCGCCAGACTCAAGTGACAGTGGGCGGGGCACATCGCTTTGCAACAAACAATGACTTCTAAACGATCTTATAATCCGTATAAAAGATATTATGCGTTTACTGAATTAATACACTGTTATCTTTCTTGATTTATATACCTACCTTAAATATCGGCGAGTGGGAACCCTGTGCCACAGATTACTTAATAGTTACTTCGTAACAGATACTGCATCCCGTACAAAATCTTGGTACTTACCGCGATTGTAGCCACAGATTATACTACTCCGTCTCCTTAAGAATGTGTGCGTGCCGACAGTGACAAGGGCTGGCAGTTTGGATTAAAAAAAATTTTCTACATGTTGTTTTACCATTTTGTCGGGATAATTGCTATATATTATATCCATGCAAACTTTCTAGCACTAATATTCTTTAAGCTAAGCCACGGACGGACAAAGAGACAGACGGTCATGGCGAAACTATAAGAGTTCCGTTTTTGCCATTTTAGCTCTGGAATCCTAACAAAAAAGGATATTTATTTTAATGCGCAGAACACATTGCCATGCCCACAGTACCCTAGCGTTATACTAAATACGAAGGTCAACTTTCGAACTTCGCATCGTGCCATCCCGCTCACGCTTATAGCTTTTTATAGAAGAGTAAGAGGGACAGCACGATACGAACTTCCAAATTGTTATATTAGCTATTAATTCTAGCATAGTCATATTAAAATTTGCCCCCTGTTTCACCATTCACTTATAAAAGTCCAGGCGGCATATTTTTTCTGTGGAACACGAATGAACGTGCGTCGGCGCGCGCTTGTGACAACCTACTGGAATTTCGATCTTAGCAGATCGTCCCCGCGGTAGGTAAATATCGCGCGTAAGTACATGGCATGCATGAGGCCTGCCTGTGCTCTTGGTTCCGGTTCAGCGGTGCCCAACGGAATATGAACGCTCGTATCACACGAAGTTTAAATTTCGCGTGCAAGCAGTTAACGGTCGAAAGAGTAGACAAATTTTTATACCTAAAGTTGACTTTAGATCGAGTGATCCTTCTGTACGCTAGTACTATTAGTGATTCTGTGGTAGTGGTGAGGTGATGACGAACACACATACGAGCTCAGAAACGCGCCATCGTTTGCACCAGTTCACGCTAGAAGGCGTGCTTATACGCGCTACCAAAAACGTGTAGGTATCAAGGATGATATAGACTGGATTAGCAATCGCCATAGTACAGATCGTCCGCAGAAAATAGTTCGATTATTAAATCTAGATGGCGCTGAAATATAGCCCGAGGTTTGAAAGCAAAACAATAAGACTACAGATGTTTCGTATTATTTTTCAAAAATATTGCATAATAATACATTTGCAGTAATATGAAATATCTGTAGTCTTATTGTTTTGCTTTCAAACCCTCGGGCTATGTCAGCGCCATCTAGATTTAATAATCGAACTATTTTTCCGCGGCCGATCTGTACTATGGCGATTGCTAATCCAGTCTATATCATCCTTGGTAGGTATACACGCGCGCATACAACGCTGGTCTGAAACCGGCCTTTGTCCGTGTCCAGGCAGGAGTCTCGGAGCATGGTGATCGGACAGACCCGCAACCCGTACCACACGGGGCGCACGGTCGGCGGCTCCAGCGGCGGCGAGGGAGCCCTGCACGCGGCGCTCGCCACACCCATCTCTCTGTGTGAGCACAATACGTTTACTTTTAGTTTACCACTGACAGATGGCTTGCCTTCATTTCATTTCCAACTTTAACACTATACAACAAAAGTAGCTATTACAAAATCTGCAAACGTGGGTAACAGTATTCTAAAATTGGCATTATTTGTAGGTCGTTAAAGTTGAATATGAAATGAAGGCAAACCATCTGTCAGTGGTAAACTTTATGTAATTTTACTGTACTGTAGACACTGGCCAGCACCGGATCTACGATTTTTTCGAACCGGGGCAAAAATTTGATAGTGGCGCCCACTCCCTTCACTTGTTCGATATTTCGAATTCTTGCCTCAAGGATTTGGCGCCCCCATGAAACTGCCGCCCGGGGCACGTGCCCCCCTCCCCCCGGTTTGCCCCCCTTAGATCCGGGGCTGACACTGGCCGCCGAGACCGTGTCGCTGTTTCGTGAAGGGCCTGACCGGAATGCCGTAGTAAAATCGCCCTTGGTTGAATATTAAATATTCTTATGTACGTTTATTTGTCTTATTGTTAGATAATGTACCGAATATTAGGCTTGAAATGATTACGGTATGCAAAGAAATTAAAAAAAAAAAAACGGTTTTTTTTAGCAAAAATATGTAACTGATTGACTTGTTCTTGTGATATAAATTGTGGTATAAATTTATACATGTATTTAAGATACATTTAAAAAAAAATAAAGTATCCTAGGGTACTCTAGGGCGGAACAAAGTTCGCCGGGTCAGCTAGTTTTGATATAATACATGAAATTTTATATTCTATTACATATATTTTTTTCGATATCTCAGGTTCGGACATCGGCGGGTCTACGCGCATGCCTGCTTTCTATTGCGGCTTGTTCGCACTCAACCCTACTGCCGGCCACACCAGCCTTAAAGGTAAAAGCAGAACACAGGTAAAAGTTTAACCCTTAATCAATACGAATCAAACGAGCCCAAACTCGATGCGGTCATTTTGTTTTATTACAGAGTTTCTATGGCCACCTTCCATCTCCATCATCAGATCAGCTTCATGTCATAATAATATTGCATTTTCAATTTGTCATCTGATTTACACATGTGTGCAAAATTTTAGCTCAATCGGAAACCGCAAAGTGGGTCAAATTTAACTTGCAAGATTTGACCCGTTGAGGAGTTCTGTTGGTCATCTGTGGTCTTCTTCATCAGATCCAGGTTACCAAAGGACATTTTCTGAATGAAAATTTAAGCTTTAGTAAAAAACCATTGTGAGTAAAAAAGCATCTGGGAAAAAATGTGTATGGAAGTTTTGATAGTAGGAAATAACAATTCAGGTGAATTGATCTAACAAACCCCACGTGCCAGCACTCGGGGTTTACTTCACATAGCTGTTGACCGTAGAGTGCGTCATCATCATCAAATAAGTGCGCAAGGGGTGTCAACCACTTCGGTGTTTAAAAACAGCTTGGCTGTGGAGGTTAAAATAAAATTGACAATTATAAATATTTTAATATCTACTTATACATTATTAGGGTTTGACTGAAAATCAGCGCTGTAGCAGGCATCTACTGCAGCTTATGCTGAGTCAAATTCCTTTTCGACATCTACAATTATGTTTCTTGTTTTTATTGTTATTATTGTTCTTTTTATTTTTCTCAGTGTATTAGTCAGTGTATTTTTTTTTTTGATGTCGAATAAAGTTATGTCTATGTCTATGTCTACATATGAAAACTTTTGTGAAAAACTATGGGTGTCACAAAATAGACAAAGACAGAGGTGAACAAAAAACAAGATGGGCGGGGTATCAGATTCAGGATGTCTGGTTTTTTGTCAATGGTATCTTTTTACGTTGTAACACTCTAAAACAGCTCTGGGCAGCGTGGTGTGATGGGAATATCAAATTGTTGACGCGTAGCGTATGTGTGCAGTACTCACAGGCGCTCACCTCTTGATTTACTTCATACACGGTGCAGCAACCAATCCACTCTCACAACCATCTTACTGTCAAACGCATCGGACGCTCGAAATCCTTATTTAAAGCATTAAATGCATGTAAATTCAAAAAAGACTTTTACATTATTATTATTATTTATTTAAAATATGGCTTCTGTCCTATTTTAGGACAATTTCGCCAGTGTCAAAGTAAGCTCTCTTTGGGAGCGACGTTGTACGGTGATTGTAGTTTTTGCAACTTGATAACTTGGTTGTTTTTAGTAGTGGTAGAGCCATGTTGTAGCTAGCCGCTGCATCACGAATGGGCCGGCTCGTCCGGAGCAGTACCACCCTCTCATAGAACACCGGCGTGAAGCAGCAGTAATCCTGCTTGCGTTTCGTACGGTCAGTGAGAATGCCGGGGGCCCAATACCTCACCCCTTCCCTCTCCCCCTTCCCCTATTCCCTCTCCTTAAGGGCCGACAGCGCACTGGCATCGCGTAAAGCGCTGCAGGTGTCTATGGACAGTGGTGATCATTTAACATCAGGTGACCCACTAGTTCGTTTGTCTGGCCTTTCTAACATAAAAAAAAAACCAGAAACCACGTGGAGACAACTTGCGCATTAAAAAATGTCAGACACGAGAGCAATATAGAATTTTGTGATCACTGTTAATTAAGGTTAATCGCCGCATAAAACACTATCAAAATTATACTTCAACTAGCCAAAGAAACAGAAATAACAAAATTAGATACTGTCTACATCCGCCACGTTCGAATGCTACAAATCGAATCGACTTTTACATTACTTCAGACCTACACCGTATGTCACCAGTAAGATGCCCCCCTTCAACACTAATAATGTGATGGTCGGTTTGTACGCGTTTGCGTCTGCTCCAATGGAATGGAAATGCACAGGCGGAGGCGTGGTGGTGCGGTGGTGACGGTTGTAATATTCTAACTTGTATGAACGAGTTCGCGGTACGGTACCGCACAACCGTTCATACAAGTTACAATATTACAACCGTCACCGCCACTGCACGGCCACGCCTCCGCTGTCTGTGCGTTTGAAGCTTTAAGAAAATCAATTGTATGCGTATTTCGTATTACTGTTGAAAACATTTTTATTTAATCACTAATTTTGAAAGTATTTATTTATCATACAGAAATAAAAAAAAAATATACTAGAACAATTAACCTAAAACTAAAAACCTTAAAAAATATAATATAATAACTAAAATAAAAAAGCTAAGCTAAGCTTTTATGTATTGTACTAGCTTTTGCCCGCGGCTTCGCTCGCGTGTACCAAGAGTATTCCAAAGAACCAAGATATCAAGCAAGCAAGCATACAAGCAAGCAAGCAAAGCAAGCATGCAAGCATGCCAGCAAGCATGCAAGCAAGATGCAAGCAAGCCTTATAATCGGTCCACAATTGACCGAGAAATCGGTGAACATAATTCCTCCTTTATTTGAAGTCGGTTAAAGAGCCATTTGCGGCCTACTCACAGTATAAACTTATGAATTTTGAAATTTTAGCTTTCTACAACCAGTAAAACGCAAAATCCCGTTTTTTCCCGTTCCCGTAAGAATTTCGGGAAATGCTTTCTTAATGCTCCCCTACACTCCCCAAGGAACCCACTTGCCAAATTTCAGCTTTCTATGACCAGTAAAACGAAAAATCCCGTTTTTCCCGTTCCCGTGGGAATTTTGGAAAGTCCTCTCTCAATGCTCCTCTACACTGTTCAAACAACCTACATGCCGAATTTCAGCTTTCTGCGACCAGTAAAACGAAAAATCCCGTTTTTCCCGCTCCCGTGGGAATTTTGGAAAGTCCTCTCTCAATGCTTCTCTACACTCCCCACGCAACCTACATGCCGAATTTCAGCTTTCTACGACCAGTAAAATGAAAGATCCCGTTTTCTCCCGTTCCCGTGGGAATTTTGGAAAGTCCTCTCTCAATCCTCTTCTACACTCCCCAAGCAACCTACATGTTGAATTTCAGCTTTATACGACCAGTAAAACGAAAAATCCCGTGTTTTCCTTATCCCGTGGGAATTTCCGAAAATCCTTAAAACAGTTTTATACTATTATAATTATCTACTTCTATGTCAAACTTGAAGAGTCTAGTAATTATAGTTCATAGGATCCCGTTGAACTGAATATATAAATCCCGTTTTTTCCTTATCCCGTGGGAATTTTGTGAAATCCTGAAATTAATGTTTTTACTAATATAATACCTACTTGTGTATCAAATTTGAAGAGTCTAGTTATTATAGTTACTGAGATAGGGTCACTCGGAATCGAATTTATAAATCCCGTTTTTTCCCGTTCCCGTAGGAATTCCCAAAAATAGTGGATGCCTACATTGTATAAGGTATCTATGTGCAAAATTTCATATCTCTAGATCCAGTGGTTTGGGCTGTGCGTTGATATATCAACAGTCATTTAGTTTATTTAGACATTTCAACCCCATCGCACCCCATCCAGGGAGATGGTATTTTACGTCCGCCACGTCGGATTTTAAAACCGTTGTTGTTTTCATAACCAGCGACCCGATAAACCATAGAAACAACACCCATGTTAATTTTCAGACTTTGTTACCCCTTTCCCCGCTTTTAGGGGTTGAATTCTCAAAAAACCTGAAACACGTGTTTACTCTTTTACCATTAGGAGTACTTCTGTGAAGTTTCGAATAAAATAGTCGAACTAATCTTGTTTCCCCATATAAACTTTGGACCCCCTTTTCACCCCCTTAGGGAGTGAATTTTGAAAAATCCTTTCTTAGTGCACCCCTAGACCTTATAAGGAACCTACATGCCAAATTTGGAATCTCTAGGCCCAGTGGTTTGGGCTGTGCGTTGATATGTCAGTCAGTCAGTTTCTTCTTTTATATATATAGATTACTAACACTATGATCCTATGTTGGTCGAAATAAAGTATTATTATTATTATTATTAAAATATATTATTAAAAGGAGACCCTTCAGGCAAGGTTCCAAAGATACTGGCAGCGTTCCCCCTTTGAATAGCTAGACTAATTCTTTGTCCGAGGTAGCTGCCAGCTCTTCGGTCTCCTGTGATGTCGACTAACCTTTTTGCTATTTCCTTAAAAACCCTTATAGCGCTAGGACCCCACGGACCAAGGGTCTCGACACCGAATGGGACAAAATCATATTCGGAGCCTAGACCCCTGTATTTGCAAAATTACAGCTCTGCGACAAACGGACGGACGAACATCGGAATCTTAGTAAGGCCGCGGATACAAAGTCGGCGGGCAGCGCCGCACCCTCGTAGCCGGTTTCATATAAATCTGTTAATTTGAACGCGCCGTTGCCGCCGCCGCCCCGCTGCCCTCTGACTTCGTAACCACGGCCTGATAGGGTCCCGTTGGCATCCTTTGGTTACGCAATCTTACGGTGCCTAATTGTTTGTAAATACGCAGGATCTGCGCTGCGGTCCGGCCTGGACCCGACCATGGCGTCGATAGGCTTCGTCAGCAAGCACCCCGAAGACTTGGCGCCGCTCACCAAAGTGGTAGCCGGCGACAAGGCTAAGGAACTCAATCTGGACAGAGTCGTCGACCTTAAGGTAAAGGCTAGTCGTCGGTGACACTGCAATACCGCGTAACTATGCTTCGATTTTTAGGGTTCCGCAACTCGAAAGGAAAAAGCGGAACCCTTATAGGATCACTTTGTTGCCTGTCCGTCTGTCAAGACCCTTTTTTAACCGACTTCAAAAAAAGGAGGAGGTTCTCAATTCGGTTGTATGTTCTTTTTTTTTTTTTTTTTTAACGTGTGTTACCTCAGAACTCCGTCATTTATGAACCGATTTGGAAAATTTTTTCGTTGTTTGAAAGCACATGCTTCAAGGTTGGTCCCGTTGTTACCAGAATCCAGTTCTGATGATGGGATCCATGAGGAATTAAAGAAACTCCTCAAAAATTCAAGAGAAACGTATAGCGATTTTAGTATTTTCGGTGACAAGTCGAGCATTTGCATTCAGAAAGTATCATGGAACTCTGTAATAAAACGACATAACCCTGTCGAGTTTTAAAAATAGAATTTTCAACATAATCTTATTTCGAAGTCAAACTGATGATTTTATCCTACGCATCTATTTTATACAGAACCAACTAAAAAGCAAAAAATAAAAAATTTTAAATAAAAAATAAAACCTCCTTCAAAAAACATCCAAAAAACTATGAAATAATAATTGAACCGAACCAACCACAATAAGCATGAAAATAACTTTCTTCTAATCTGTTTGAAGTCGGTGCCTCAGCTCGAGTCAGCAGGAGTGGACCTAGTAATCTAACTTACCTACATACCTACTATCTATAGAGCTTCTACACTCCTGCTGGCTCGTGCTGAGGCACCAACTTCAAACAGATTAGAAGAAAGTTATTTTCATGCTTATTGTGGTCGGTTCGGTTCAATTATTATTTCATAGTTTTTTGGATGTTTTTTGAAGGAGGTTTTATTTTTATTTAAAATTTTTTCTCAGGAACGCGTGGCGGTATCAAGCTGAAATTTATATCAAATACTCAGGTCTACTGTCCCTTGGAGCTGTGAAAAAATCCAACTTAAAATCCAACGCAATAAATAAATAAATAAATATTAGGGGACAATCTTACACAAATCGACCTAGTCCCAAACTAAGCAAAGCTTGTACTATGGGTACTAGACGACGATAGACATACTTATATAGATAAATAAATACTTAAATACATAGAAAACATCCATAACTCAGGAACAAATATTCGTGCTCATCACACAAATAAATGCCCTTACCGGGATTCGAACCCAGGACCTCTTGCTTCGTAGGCAGGGTCACTACCAACTAGGCTAAAGCGGTCGTTCCAAAAGATACAGCCATTATGCCGCAAATTTTTGACACTCGCAAGGGAATCAAAACCTACAGGGTACTTCCCGTGAACTCAGAATCTTGAAATTTGGTACGAAGCAAGGTCTTATAGTGTGTGGTCTTATCTGTGGATAAAGGAAAAATTGCGAAATGCATAATTTTTTTTGCCTGTCTGTCTATATCAGTAACCAGTCTACAATGATCCCACACAGCGCACATTTTGCTTAGGTGCAGGGGCTGCTAAAACTGCATGTTCATAGATAGATGTAAATTTGTACGGAACCCTCGGTGCGCGAGTCCGACTCGCACTTGGCCGGTTTTTTTAGCATTAGAAACAGGGTAAACAATCTTGAGGAGACTTTATAGAAAAACGATTTTGAAAAAATAGTAACTATTATTTATGAAACCAACAGAATGTAAATGACCATAATATGTTCTTTCTAATTGTTACATATTTGCTGTGATTTATTTTTCAAAAGTGTTTTTCAATAATAAGACACGTCAAGATCACACCTTCTTTCTAATGCTAAAAAAATCGAAATATAGCTTTGTCCATAAGGCTCAATAAGAAATGAAATAAAAGTGAAAATTAGACAAATTAGACCTTATGGCACGCGGCGGACACGACGTACAAATACGCGTTCTTGAATCTACATAAGCACGACGACGTCTGTACACGCGTACGCCTACATACATCGCGCGCGCACTCTTCTGGTTTCTGGCGGTTTCCGGCTATCTGCGCCTTGAGGGGTGGGGTAATTCGAATCGGTGCGGGGCGGACCGTTTCCATTCTGTACGTCAGTACTATTATATATTCTGTGCTTATGGTAAAAGCTAGTTACGCGGTATTGCAGTTGTACCGACGTAGTATACGAGGTGCTTACGTGTTCGCTCCCGTCGTCTGTATTTCCAGATAAATACAACCTAGGGCTCTTCCAGGCTAGAGTGAATAGGCTAGTGAACCAGTGAGATGGGTGAATCAACCTTTTGGTGTTGTTTACTCTGTCCCTGGATGTCCAAGTGACACTTCATACTATTTTATAGAAAAATGCTTAGGTTGTCCAAGGGACAAAAGTGTAACCATTGCAACGTGTGGCATTAAAAAGTTGAATCATCCAGATACAGCCTTGACCCCACCTGCATTTTTCATCAGGTGACCACTATGTCAATCACGGGTAATCGTGTGTAATTTTTCAGAGTGTGAAAGTGTACTACGTGGAGACGGCCCACGACCTGCGTGTGAGTCCCATCAGCAAGGAACTACGGGAGGCCATGAACAAGTCAGTCTTACATGTAGTATGTCTTAAATGCGTGTAGTATTACAGTAGTACACAACTAATATGGCTCACCGATGTACCTGCGCAGAAGACGCTTTTTAGAAGCGCGGGAAATGTAATTGACCAATCGGCATACTCTAAGCACGGCGCGTCTTTTTCCTGTGCCGCTATTGGTGGGTTGCCACCGGCATGTTAGCGCGCGTCGCGTGGCAACCTATCGATGCTTAGAAAATTTTATTTCCGAAGGTTTAGAATCCCGAAAACTTCATTTGTCCAAATGCATTTTTTTCTGAAACTGTAAATATTTCAGGACCATCGTGTACTTAGGTTAGGTTAGGGTTGTTTTATAAAAATCCTGAAATATTTACAGGTTCAGAAAAAAATGCATTCGGATAAATGAAGCATTCGGGATTTTAAATATTGGGAAAAAAAAATCTTAATTTTGATAGGTAACCGACTAAGACTGATTTTAAGTTTGAATCGTACCTTCGGCTATCATCGGAAAAGTTTGTTCGTGTCTGCGCGGACGAAAATGCACGACACGCCATATAAAGTGTGTACTACTGTATAAGCTAACTATCGCCTACTATGTCCGTGGTCCGCGGGGACTTTTATTTTCCCGGACAAAAAGCCTATATTAATAGGAGACATAGTAGATATCTATGTAAAGTTTATCTTCTACGACAGTGATTATTGCGTGAAGTATGCCATGATGACATCTCGATCTTTGCGAACGTTGTGTGAACGATAATGAATAGGAAAGGAGTTTGCTTATAACTTAAAATTTGAATTGTCACTGTCCGTCTGTCAAAACTTCTTTTTCTTCTCATGACGTCATAGAGCGAAAACGTTTATAAACTCTTTTCGTTTATTGCATGTTGTCATCGGAAAGTTGATAATACTTTGACCCGCACTGACGTTGTAATTATCTAGTACTATGCGACAAGGTTCTACAGTGGCCTAGAAATCAAATTGGGGATGTCTATTTTTAGTAAATCGAAAACCATTTCGAGATAAATGCTTTTTAACTCGTTTTCTGTAGTTATTTAATTTTAATATTATGTAATGAATTTATTACGTAACAAATAAGCGATGACCTTCATTTGACATTGGTGTAAATTGCGTGACCGGTCTAAGTCGTACTTTATTCTGTGTTGGTTAGAATGCTTCAAAATTTACGCGTGGATTGTACTACGGAGTTTGATTTGGACCCGCTGCCTGACATGTAGCACTTTGACAGTGCCAGTAAAGTGACACTAGTTACAGTGTACCACTACGCAAAAAATAATTAAAGGGGTTGCCTTATCGTACGCATTTAGATAGATTTAGAAATTTGACAGTGTGGGAGCCCTCAATTATAATCTGACGTCATCAACCAAAATAGTTTAAATAATTAATTTTGAAAAAAGTAGTGAACTAAATGACAAAATATTGAAATTAGTTTCTTATAATTAATTGACTTTTCTATACAAAAAAAATATAAAAACCACTGGTAATTTTTTTTAGACATTCCCAATTGGTTGACTGTACTAGTGAAAGATTTTTTTAATGGGTTCATTAGTTCTAGAATTTTTCATGTATAGGTATGAGCGATAGTCACGCCTGATGAATAAACTATATTTCTTTCATTTACGAGTGTTCATGTAAAATGGGTCACGTTTATATCACCCTAACACACGCGTATTGACTATAAAATATAGCTCTTTCTTTTGATTTTGAAATGTAATCCTTTTGAACCACTAACTCTGCAATAACCCATTTATTTGAGTTGCTAACTTCGTTACAGATGGCTGAGAAAATAAACATCTGGCTTTTTAGTCATATGTGCGATCGCGATTTTAGTTCACGTGACAATTCTATTCCTCTATTAAAGTTGTTCATTCCAAAACGTATGATACATAAGGTAAACGTCCCTGTGCTCGACACTGACCAATACATGGCACCTTCAATCTTATGTCATAGTAAGAGAGTTGACTGATGGGTGTCATCTACTGGGCGTTAAGGTGTCGAGCATTGGTACGTTTACCTTACATAAAATGACCGGATAACCTAGTGGTTAGAGAACCTGACTACGAAGCTTGAGGTCCCGGGATCGATCCCCGGTCGGGGCAGATATTTGTATGTTTGTCTTGGATGTATAATATGTATTTAAGTATAATACACTCGGCGTCACGGAAATCGCACACCTACGGATTTTGCTTTCAAGCGAATATAACTCTTATCTTTATAACTGTTGTTGCTTTTTTTACCGATTTTGCATTGTTTGTAAATGGAGGATTAAATTACCTTTCATATGAATCCACACCTTTAAGACTGTATAAGGTTTATAACGGCTTGACACAGAAATCCGTAGGTGTGCGATTTCCGTGACGTCGAGGGTATTTATCTAGGTATATAAGAATGTTTATCCGTAGGCTAGTAGGTAACCATACCATAGTGTAAACTTTGCTTAGTTTGGCACTAGGTCAGTTGTACAGTCACCAGCATAAATATATGACTATGGACAGAACTGCAAAAACATCTGATCATTGGTGAAAGGCATATATACATATATGACGATCTAACTCGGTATTAGTATGTGATGATTTGTGGCCGGTATAAATATCCATTTCGGAAACGGCATAAGTATTTGACACCGGGCCGATTCAAAATATCTGATATTGCACAAAATCAAAATTATGTATTCCACTTTAAGCATAAATATCTATTCACTGTGAACGCATAACCATCGGACCACAGGTGGCATAAACATCTAACACGATACAAAATAGGAAATATGTCACCAATCTGCAAATATGAACTTTATTCTCTTGTTTTACGAATAGATTTTGAATACAACGATCTGACACTTCACGAAAAGAGTGCAGACTTGTCACTGCATATGCCCGTCTCACGTTTTACAAATCCTATATTTTGAAAGAACATAATAAATAATTCTTCGTAGCTTTTGAAATAAGAACAATATCTTTGTGGCTTCGTGATTTTAGGTTAATTTAAGACGGTTAAACTCTTTCTTTTACTAAAAATGTATGAAAAATAATGTTACGTCAGACGTCAACAATAATTGTTTTTTGGATTTAACTTTTGCGAGACTCATAATTTATTTAATAGCGTGGAACCTGTCAAACTTGCGATAGCCTGAAACGTGTGACGGACATATGCACAGACAAGTCTGTACTCTTTTCATGAAACGTCAGATCAATGTATTGAAAATATTTTCGTAAGACAACCAGATAAAGTTCATATTTGTAGATTGATTATATATTTTAGATTTTGTATCGTGCTAGATATTTATGCGGTCTATGTGTGATCCGATGGTTATACGTTTACAGTGAATAAATATTTATGCTGGTGGTGGGTTACATAATTTTGACTTTGTGCAATATAAGATATTTTTAAGCAGCCCGGTGTCAGATACTTATGCCGTTACCGAAAAACTAGTATTTATACCGGCCACAAATCATCACATACTTATACCGTGTTAGATCGTCATATATATATGCCTTCCACCAATGATCAGATATTTTTGCAGGCCGTTGATAGTCACATCTTAATGCTGGTGACTGTACCGTGTTTTTTTTAGAGTTGTGGCGAAGTTGTCGGAGAGCACTCGCGCCACAGCGTCGCTTCCGCAGCCGTACTACCACTCCGGCTTCGACCACATGTTCGCGCTGTGGAAGCACGCCATGAGCAAAGAGACTGAGGACTTCCCGCGCATGCTCACAAACAATAAAGGCGTCGCTCATGGACTTACTGAGTTCGGGAAAAAGGTAAAACTATAAAACATGATACATTTTCAAAGTTGTGGCGAAGTTGTCAGAGGGTAGTCGCGCCACAGCGTCCCTCCCCAGCGGTACTATGTATCTCTCAGGGTTCGACCACATGTTCGCGCTGTGGAAGCACGCTATGAGCTACCGAAGACTTCCCGCGCTTACTTACCGACAAGGATGTTGGACTTCTGTGTCCACGTATGCCAACCAAAGCCAAGTACTCAGCTGAGCAGTCAAAATGACATTGACACTTGACAATGACAAGCAATGACTTTTTCAATTCTTCCTTTCGTAAAGGGATTTGACCTATAAAGCCATTTTTTTTAGTGAAGAATGTATAGAATGTACCAGGTGGTACGTCTTTGTACCCGACTGTCGCTAGAAAGAAGAGTAATGCCTTTCGTACGTATATTTACTTGAGTGATGTCTTCTCTTTTAGACTTGTCTAACTGTGGGAGTGACACGGGGTGTATTTCACTTTGAATAATTGATCAAAGGTATTTCATTTAAAAAAGTTAAAATACAAGAAGCATCCTGAAACGGGGCATTATTATATTTTTAATAGCTTTTGCCCGCGACTCCGTCCGCGTGGAATTAGTAATTTGGGCAGTTTTTTTATCCAATTTGCTTTTTCATCAATTATGGCTCTCCTTAGTTCCTCGATATAAAAAAATTACCGCACCCCCTCCGCACCCCCCCCCCCCCCGCAACCCCCCCCTCTCACCGACCCCCACCGAACCCCCCCCACACACCCGCGTTCACATTCACCACCGTACCTACTCCCAAGTCACTACTTCTAAAAACTGTTCTATAAATTCTTAAAATAGACGTATCTTTCTTATTTGTGAACCGATTCAAATGAAACAAACACTAAATGTTAATCCAAGAAAATACCAACATATCAGTGAAAACTGCATCCTTCTAGGTTAAGCCGTTTCAGAGATTAGCGCGCACAAACGCACAGACAAACAGACAAACAGATAAACAGACAAACAGACAATAATTCTAAAAAACATTGTTTTGGGTTCTATTGCGCTAGTAAATAGCCCTAGTAACAGTTTTTCTCAAATATCTTCAATGTACAGACACCGACTTGTTACAGATTTATTAAATGTATAGATTTTAATAGTTTGTTTGAATGTAAGTTTTTTTTTTCAGTTAATCGGCACATCTCGGTACACGATCGCCGCCATTCTAAAACTGTTGGACGAGCAAGTCCTGCCGCCCGTCAACGCCGCGTGGGCCGAAAAGTTGACGGCGGCCATGGTCGATGAACTTACGGTAAATCTCTTGATATGGTGTTATAGACAAGCGAGTCCTGAGGCAAGATGGTGGCGCCGAATAAAAAAATAGGATTGGCAACATATTTTACTACTACAGAAATATCTGTCACAAATACGTAAAAGGGGGCACGCACATGCGCGCAAACGTTCATAACAATACTACTTCCATTTATATGGATGTAATTATCCTTAAAGTTAATGGTTATTATTATTTATTATTATTATAGTAATTCATAGTAAAACAGCAAAGCTATAAGAACTCACAGTAGCATTCAAAGCACTGGGCGAAGTTTTCAAAACGTATGAACTCTTTAATCCGTTCAAGGTACTGAATGCGTTGCGTTGTGGAGGCCCCTAGGCTGCAGCCCCGGAAGCCCTCTCCTAAATCCGGCTCTGAACGCCATCATCATTCGCCAAGGTTCGCCAAACAGACCGGTCCAGCGCCATCCGCATTCAACTCCTTCCCGCAACCTTAACCAGGTCGTCGCTCCATCTAGTTGGAGGCCTACCTACACTGTCTCCCAGTTCGTGGACACCACATGAGAAACTTTGGCCCCATCGGCCATCGGCAGGCTTATTGTCTAACGCTTCTGACGCTTGCCATCGCAATCACTATTTCTTTCTGTCAAACGATATAAAATGATGACAGAAAGAGATGGTGAAAGCGAAGGCAAGCGTCAGAAGCGTTAGACAATACGGCCTCTGCTCTACAAGCGATGTGCCCTGCTTACTGCCACTGAGTCTGGTGATTCTTCCTATGTCGGTGATTTTAGTTCTTGCGCGGATTTTATTATTTCTAATGTGATCCCGCAGAGAAACTCCGAGCATAGCCCTCTGAGTCAGTGTTGCAGAACTATCGATAGTTTGACTATCGATCGTTGACCTCGCAAACTATTCAGGATATCGATATTACTATCGATAGTATCGCTACATGTCAATATTATCGATAGTGATTTATAAGCAATACTATCGATAGTTTTATGTCCAATACAATCGATAGTATCGATAGTTTTGTACAATCGATAGTACAAAACTATCGACACTATTGATAGTATCAGGCAATAATGACCGAAAACAATCGATACTATATCTCTATTTGAAAGTAGAAAATGGCCCTAAATACAGCTTCAATAGATTCAAAATCCTGTGCGTAGATGCGGTGGTGGGGCGCGTCATTTTAAATTAGACAAGCTCTACAAAACTATCGACACTATTGATAGTATCGATTGTTTTCGGTCATTATTGCCTGATTTTGCAATACTATCGATTGACACAGTGTAGCTAGGCCTCCAACAAAATGGAGCGACGATCTGGTGAAGGTAGCGGGAACGCATTGGATGCGGATGGCGCATGGCCGATCTGTTTGGCGAGCCTTGGGGGAGGCCTATGTTCAGCTGTGGACGTCTTTCGGCTGAAATGATGATGTGATGATGATGGTGATCGATAGTATTGCCATTATCATGCTTATAAATCACTATCGATACTATTGATAGTATTGATACGTGGCGATGCTATCGATAGTCTATCGATATTGGTCTATCGATAGGCAACACTACTCTGAGTGACCTTGAGCTTTCTTTTGATTCCGATTATTAACGACGATATTTAACGACCGCTTTAGCCTAGTTGGTAGTGACCCTGCCTACGAAGCAAGAGGTCCTGGGTTCGAATCCCGGTAAGGGCATTTATTTGTGTGATGAGCACGAAATTTGTTCCTGAGTTATGGATGTTTTCTATGTATTTAAGTATTTATTTATCTATACATATAAGTATGTTTATCGTTGTCTAGTACCCATAGCACAAGCTTTGCTTAGTTTGGGACTAGGTCGATTTGTGTAAGATTGTCCACTAATATATATAATAATATATATGCAGGGTGTTTGGTAGCTACGTGCAAAGCTTTAAGGGGGTGATAGCCGAGGTATTTTTGAACATTTTTAGCCATATATGCCTTAGCCGAAATTTGATATTTTTTTTTTAAATTGAAGACTTAGAAATTTTAGGAAGATACCCAGAATTTGATAGTCACGAGTCAATATTGCCCCAATGAGCGTTAATTTGGAAACCAAATCTTTTATTTCGGATAGTTTAATGTGTATTGGACCAAATTAAATAATTTTAAAGTGTCTTTGTTGCCACAAAAACAAAATGGAGGCATTAGAAATTACTAAAAATGTCTTAGGTTGGAACGGAGTAATTTTTCTGTGCCATAAAAAAAAATCCTTGAAATGTTCAAACATTTTTAGAAACATGCCTGTTTATTGTTCTTTCTTTTAAGGTATCACTCATTGACATTGCTTGCTAAATCTGAGATAAAAAGTAAAAACCAAACTCTGGGAGCACTCGCTAAGAATGCACTAGTCTTGAAATTTTACTAGTAAATAACATGTGAAAAAAACAAGTCTACGTCATTTTTCTGTGCCTTATTTAAAATTTCCAAATTAACGCTCATTGGGCCAATATTGACTCGTGACTATCAAATTCTGGGTATTTTCCTAAAATTTTTATGGCTTCAATTTAAAAAAAAAAATCAAATTTCGGCTAAGACATATATAGCTAAAAATGTTCAAAAATACCTCGGCTATCACCCCCTTAAAGCTTTGTACATAGCTACCAAACACCCTGTATATTAGCGCTCACGTCTAATTGACCATATTTGGCTCAGTGACGTATTTTATAGCAAATCGTACGCCATAATTGCAGACGGTGCTCGGGGACGGGGGGGTGCTCCTGTTCCCGGCGGCGCCGGCGGTGGCGCCCTACCACTACTCGCTGCTGCTGCGGCCATTCAACTTCTCCTACTGGGGAGTCCTCAACGCGCTCAAGTTCCCCGCGGCGCAGGTACCTTGCGCTGCAGATCATTCGACACAAAGTGCGATTTTAGTACTGAGAATTCACTATGAACTGTGGGGTTACTACGAAATTCGAAGTTCGAAGTTCGGATCGTGCGGTCCCTCTCACTCTCGTAATAAATACCATTAGCGTGAGCGGAACGGCATGAAACGAAGTTCGAATTTCGCGCTTCGTAGTATAGGGCCTGTTTCTTTCTGTCAAACGATAAAAATGGTGACGGAAAGAGATGCGACCACTGTAAGTTAGACAGTACGGCTTTAGCTTACAGTGATCGGATTGACCAAGGATGATATAGACTGGATTAGCAATCGCCATAGTACAGATCGGCCGCGGAAAAATAGTTCGATTATTAAATCTAGATGGCGCTGACATATAGCCCGAGGGTTTGAAAGCAAAACAATAAGACTACAGATATTTCATATTACTGCAAATGTATTATTATGCAATTTTGAAAAATAATACATTTGTAGTAATATGAAACATCTGTAGTCTTATTGTTTTGCTATCAAAGCCTCGGGCTATATTTCAGCGCCATCTAGATTTAATAATCGAACTATCTTTCTGCGGACGATCTGTACTATGGCGATTGCTAATCCAGTCTATTATGATCCTTGGATTGACTTAATATTTTGTGTTTATTTATAGTCAAGGAAACTGAATCACGTACCAGGGTGAACTCTTTTAATTTTAAATGTCATGTTGACATTTCATATATCTGCCAAAGAAATTATAGCGAAATTGTTTGCAAAAAGGTTCCACCCTGGTACGCGATTCAGTTTCCTTGACTACGTTGGATGACAATGCAACAAAAAGCAAAAAAGCTTAAAAAAGCTGTTAAAAAAAAATTAAAAGTATTCTTGTTCAGAGGATGTTTTTACACTATAGACGAAATATTTAATAAGGATTATATTTCAAGTCAGATATGAAGTATCTTTTTTATTTATTTTTTCAACTTCATTTTTTTATTACTTTTACGGTCATCCCATGAAACCATATATTTCAAACTAAATACAAACTGAAATATAGATGCACAGAAAAAACCCAATAATAATAAAAAAATGAAGTTGAAAAAATAAATAAAAAAGATACTTCATATCTGACTTGTTTAAAGTTGCACAGTAGCCCATCGCTTGGTCCTGGTGAGCGGGTAGCTCCGAAGGAGTGTTAAAGTCTCTCGGTAGAGGGCATAAACATAGATGAGTGCTTTATCACTGCATAAGGTGATTATATTTCATACTAAATAAATACAAACTGAAACATGGATGCATAGAAAAAACTCCAAAAAAAAGACCAGCGCTGAGAATCGAACCCAGGTCCTCAGCATTCCGTGCCGCGTGCCATACCCCTACACCACCACTGATTGAGTGGTTGGGTTGGTTGGGTTCGATTTCCAGCGCTGGTCTTTTTTCTGGGGTTTTTTTCTATGCACCCATGTTTCAGTTTGTATTTAGTATGAAATATATGGATTTCAAGGAATGACCGTAAGAGTAAAAAAAAATGAAGTTGAAAACATAAAAAAAAAATACAAAAGATACTTCATAGCAAACTTGTAAGGGTTGTTAATTTAGACCTGTATGTAATTTTCTTTTTGATTTTCTTTTTCTGTTTTCTTTTTTCGGTTGTATGTTGTTTTTTTATTATGTCTAACCTGCTGCAACTGTATTTTCAAACACGATACTTGTATTGTTCTTGAATAAAAATACATCTTGAATCTTGATATTTTTAATTAAATCTTATTTAACGATCTGATTGTCGCAGGTGCCCCTCGGGCTGAACCCCTACGGCCTCCCCCTGGGCATCCAAGTGGTGGCGGCGCCGCGCCAGGACGCGCTCTGCCTCGCTGTCGCCAAGCATCTGGAGAGTCTGTTCGGGGGGTACCGCCCGCCCTGCACCATACTACACTAAGCTATAGACTGATCTCACTCGCCACCATAAACATCGGAACACGCACGTACGGCCGGCCAAAAATATGGTCTACCACCCTACGGTTGAAGTTCATTTGCACGTCATGATACTCATGATCTTCGATCAATTATAAGTGTAGATCCACAGTCGCGCGCCCGAAAATGTCCGAGCCAAATGAGCGCCACTTTGATAAAAGTGGCCTTCTTTTTTCTCAGTACGTTGCGTGAAATTGTCAAGTTTAGCTGTCAAGTGTCAACCGAAATTCGACTGTAATGAAGTAAAGACTACGTTCAAATTTCTGTGTAGGTGATGATTTTAATTGTTATGCAAACAAATAAAAAAGTTCGGACATTTTTTGAAGGGGATTTTGTTCGGCAATGTGTATCTTCAGTTATAATTGATCAAAGCTCATGATACAACGAAGTCGATTTTCCCTATTTTTAGGGTTCCGTACCTCAAAAGGAAATAACGGAACCCTTATAGGATCACTTTGTTGTCCGTCTGTCAAGACCCTTTTTCTCAGGAACGCGTGGCGGTATCAAGCTGAAATTTATATCAAATACTCAGGTCTACTGTCCCTTGGAGCTGTGAAAAAATCAAACTTGTAAGCCAACGTAATCAAAAGATACAGCCGTACAGCTGATGGAAAGCGACGATGAGGCCTACGATGGAGCACGCTTGCCTAGTCACCCTAGACTTGGAAGCGGCCAAACTGTAGTGTTGTTGGTAACTTCTTACGAGTAGCTGTGCGGTTGATGAAGGAAGAGCGAAAACGCTTTGTGCGGATTTTGGGAATACTGACAACGTAAGGGTGGAGTGGAGACCCGCCTACTTCTGGTCGACCTGTGGAAGAAAGCAGGTGGAACAATACGATGACAGTTACTAATGACTTCATTCAGAAAAAGTCAACCTTAGCGATATTTAGATCTCACAGAAACATTTGTCAAAATTGGTAGACCACTTTCTTGGCCGACCGTAAGCGATTGACAATACGGGTAGTGTTCAGGTATTTTTGACCACTTTGAATGCTCCGATGTTAATAATGGCGACTGTACTACTACATCTTTGAACAGTTTTTAATGAATCACGGTTAATTAAATCAGATATATCGGAAATGACAACGGACTCTCGGACTTTTCAATAAAAGGTATACTCTTTACTTTTTGAAATGAGGAAATTTTTTGGGTAAATCTATTCCATTAAGTAAGTCTAATACTAATCATTAAGTAAGTATAAACTAAATCTAGTACTCATTTACCTTTCTATTTCGCAACCACACGAGCCGTGCAAGGCAGCTACATCTGTGTAACACATGTTATAATGCAGAAATGTGTCGCACAGGGGTAGCTGGTTTCACGTGTTTTTGAGGAACAGCTATGTAAAAGGCTGTAATTCTTTGAAATGGACCGATACAAAGTAAAGTCTGATCAATCGACTGTGAAAAATGGTGCTAAAATTCTTGTGACAACGTCACAATGTTTACTTTTAATTTCATTTTTTTAGAAAATTTAAAAGAATGGTTAGTACAAGTTTGTTTGGGAGAGATAGACGAGACAATATTACTTACGCGCTGTGTGCCTAGAAGCGCTTAGTAACACTTAAATGAAAGGAATGAAGCTCATTTTCCTTGCGCGTGCGATTTAAGAAATTACACACTAAAATAAAATTTTGTGCTTGCCTTACCTGTTCAAAATATTCTTCGAAATCAAAAGTATACAGTGTGTAAATTTCATACGATCATATAATTTAACTACGTTTAGTATACATACTAATTAACGTAATTACATGTGTAAAATCAACATTAGTTGTATTTCATTTTTTCGTACAAATTAATTCAGCAAGCAATGTACAGCATAATGCGTCGATGAATTAACGTACCTACCTGAACATGACGTTTACGAACAACGTCATAACACAAACGGTTCGACATTTGTTTAGTTCAAAAGTAAAGTAAAAATAAAGATCATTAATTTATTTAATTTTTAATTAAAATGTTGTTCACTCGCCTGAGATATTTGTTTTCTACATTGCCTTGCTCTTGAAAACAGGCGACACAACGACGACTGATGGACGTTCTCACATTTCGTAAATTCACTTCTTGAAGTTTTTGAAAAACTTCCGTGATTTTCTCCCTTAGCTGCTCCACTAATACTCGTGGTTGTGAGTAGGCAAAAATTCGTTTTTCACAGCTCCCCATAGAAAAAAATCCACTTCGTGCAGGCCATCGGCAAGGACCAAACCTCCTAATCCATTGATTTCGAACGTATTCAGCAAACAAAGCTGCACACGTTCTTCAGCTGGTAAAGAGTGATCACTGAATCTCCCAGTCAGAGTCAAACCATCGCGAATACGCTGGAGAGCAATGATGATGACTCGTGAGTTTCGCGGAGGTCGCCGGTTCGGAAATCGCTCTCTGTAGATTTCTAATACTCTTCTTCCACATTTTCCAGCTTCACCATATGCCATTATTATATCGAAGAGTTCATTGGTACTAAATCGTATTGTTTACGAAAACAATCTTATTGATTTGTGTCGGCGGCGTCATGACAAATTATGTCAGAAGAAACACCACCAATGAGTTCGCTCTACATTTGCTATTGAATTTTGTGGTTTTATTCTTAAAGGTTGAATAGAAAAGAAAACAAACGCGACAAAGACAACGAACTTGTAATACTACCTAGTACTAATTACCTTCATGGCGTTGGATATTTATGTTATCTAGGCTCATTATGAAAGTGTCAAATAAGGAACGTCAAGATTAGGTACTTATTGATTAAGGTAGTTTTAAATGTAAACAATGTTATTTAAGTGCTAATGAAATTGAAAACTCATGTCATGCTATCACCACCACCTGCTTGGAATGCGAAACATTTTTTTAATGAAGTGATTTGTGAAGACTCGCAAAAGGAACTTTAACACGAAAGTATCTCCATTGCCTCCGACAGTCACTAATAAGTAAATTACGATAAGATCTTAGCAGGATGTTAGCAAGATGGTTTTCAGTATTGTGCTTTATGATCGTAGCATCAATTTTATCATAAGTTCAGAAGATCTTTCTGCCTAACAATAGGGTTTGACAACATAACATGAGGTAAATAAACACTCATGTCAAATGAAATTGTACGCGTTACATTGCTCCTTAGCTTTTTTTAAAAAATTAACTACGCTTCATTAATAAAAGTTATTAACAAAATATCTATTTCACGTGATTTGTATGGTCGCAAACTATGTCTGGATAAAATATATGCCCTTATGAAATTTACACACTGTATATCTGATATTTGTTACGCCGACTTTTTGAGGCGCTTAAAGGGATATTATTTAATTTATGTTAGGTAGGTATAAGTATTAGACTGATCAAGCATATATAATTAATGAAATAATTGTAATGGTATAGGGATGGTGGAAGTATTAATATTTTTATAATAAAATTGGATTAAACAATAATATTATGTTTCTTTATTCTACTCCTGAACTGTCTCAATCAGTCACATCAATAACACGTCTTACTACAAAGGAAGTGTGGTGAAAAGTTAAAGGCCACCACAGACCGCAGCGCGGGGCGCCGACGGAGCGGGCCCAGCGCGTTGTATAACACTGAATCATATACATACATACATTGGCAGCGCGGCGCGTTTTGCGCGTGCGGCCCGCCAGCGGTGTGCGTCAGCGTATATGATTCAGTCTTAGATTATTTATGCACTAGATAGAGCTTTGGTGGCATGGAAACGTCCCGTAAAAATATAAGCCAACCGTTGGCTTATATGTCATTTGCGTCATTTGCAGGGTTGCCAGTAGTAATGTGCTAAAATCCCCAAACGCATTGTCGAAATTCCCCACGTGTGGGGAATGAAAAATTATGTGGGCCGAGTGACTTAGTTTAGAGCCGTTGCGAATAATGAATTGTAGGAAATTAATCAAGACTAGCAGAAATTTGATGTCAAATATCGCGTATTTGTGTTCATACTTAAAATACACACATTCCCCAATCAGCTTCACTTTCCCCACATTTTGGGGAATGTGAAATTAACTGGTATCATTAAGCACGCACACAGTGACTACCGGAATGACGTAACGCGATCGTAATATGAAGCTGTCAAATGGATTTGTGGACGTTTTGTATCGCTATGTTTGCTACTGACGCTCCATCTAGTGCATAAATAATCTAAGGATTCAGTGCTATACAACGCGCTGGGCCCGCTCCGTCGGCGCTCAGCGCTTCGGTTTGTGGTGGCTTTAACCTATCTTTATACGAGCAATTATCGCCCAGGTACATTACTAATGCCATTGCGCGATTGGTCGATTTTGCACGTCCCCGCGTCGCTTCACCTCAATGGCAGCGTATCCTAATAGTGAAGATTTGGTTTGCTGCGGTTTGCCGAGTTTTATAGTTGCTAGATGTCATAAAAATCGATAGTTAACTTCAACCTCGGATAAATCTACTCAAGCTTCCTAGGAAATTATCTACCTTATTTAACTTTTCTTTTAATACCAAAACTAAAAAATTTCGGAACTAGATCTAGGTATCCGAATTTGAAGTTATGATGGGACTCACTTGTATACCAGTAACCTTGACTGTACGTTTGAGAGGTTTGTAGCAATAAAACAATATTGAGACAAAAATCGTTTATTTGATTGAATTGTCACCGGCCGTTGCTGGCCGCGCCACCGCGACGGACGTCGCTGCACTACATATATCTCTCGAGACGACTAACCACTAAGGGGCTTTAAACTTGATATGTTACATACAATTCTAATAGACGAAAATTTAACTTCGTCCAAGTATTACAATAATTTTTGAAATCACATCGCCAACGTTCCGTTCGAACGCCGACTGGATAATACTCGAACGAGTTAACATGATTCTCTTAAAGTTACAACCCTTATTCAAGTCAACGTTGCGACATTTGCTCAGCACATCGTCTACGTGTCTAACAATAATATCACTTAGGAATCACGCATCATTGGAATGGAACAGTACATCACAAACGGCACCCTGCTCTAATTCCTATCTATTTACATTTACAAATAGTTTGTACATATTGTCGTCTGTAGGGCGGAGAGGGGCGCTACGTAAGCGATTAAATGCGAAGCGTGGGAGCGTCTCCGTGCCACAGACAGGAAATTCCATCCACACGATAAAAATTTACTTTTAAATTTAATTTGTACAAGAGAAGCTCTAGGGAAGTCACTAATTAATGTAAGCGACGAAGGGAATGGTTCTACTGCCACAGTTAAGCTTCGGGTACCGCCAAAGGGCCACATAATCTTCTAGTTTATAGTGTACTCAAAACGTGACCACGTCTTGCTTTAAATCTGTTATCGATGCTAAAATTTCTGCTTTACGACTTCAGGCAGTCACTGTTCCAAATTGTTCCAGACAACAAATTCAAAGCGCCTGTAGCTAAAACTGAATATTGCTATGAATCTTTCGTTATGATGTACATTGTCCGAAGCTTAAAAGGCCCGAGTCTCAGACTCGTGATTACAGTTCATACCCGTCGAGTACGACGCGTGGAAGCTTCAGGCACTGAGATCCGAACTCCCAGTAACTGAAAGCTTCTCGCCCGACGAAGTTTCCAAGCCGGAGTCGTAGTGTCGACCCCGCGCCGCGGTACACCTCATCGGCTCTGCCATTTGCATGGTGACAATAAAACTTGTTATTTTAAGTGTCAAGGTCACTACGCTAGTCTGCCTCCGCGTTTAAACTAGATACATTCGAAGGCATAAATATAGGTATCTTGTCTAATACATACAAACATCAACCTTATAGTTCACGGCATAGTCGTACAGATATTTTTGACGCCTCGGTAACATACGTATATTTATGACCTTGATTACCAGCTAGCTAATAGTCGACCATGCTTTTACAATTTTTTATGACAGTTTCTACGTCAGATTAAAAACAAAGCCGACTGTCACATTGATTTGAAGTGAAAATAGCCTCTTGGTCGACTGCACAATGTAGGTAGGTAAGTTTGCGTGTCCAGCAGTCTATTAGAGCTTGTCTAAGCTAAAATGACGCGCGACCCCCTACCGAATCAGTTGATTTTGACGTGTCCGTGCAAGTATTAATTACGACTCTTCATCTGCTCGGGAGCGTCAACTATTCCGTGAACTATAATCAGTGTGCAACGTCACGATCTTCTTCGGCGAATCTTGGGCGTAAATGCGATTTTAAATTAGACAAGCGCTACAGCGTGACGATAGTAAAATAATTTGCTCTTCC
The DNA here is from genome assembly GCA_947563465.1 of Archips xylosteana. Classification (NCBI taxonomy): domain Eukaryota; kingdom Metazoa; phylum Arthropoda; class Insecta; order Lepidoptera; family Tortricidae; genus Archips; species Archips xylosteana. The sequence goes on from OX387358.1 coordinate 17,826,074, forward strand.
GGTCGTTGGCGTCGGCCGAGGGTCGTGTTGTTCAGCGGCCGGCCGTCAGAGTCTCGACCTCGAGTGCCACACACGCACACGTACAGCTGGCACGTGACAGCGGCACCGGGCGTCACGAATGCGTCATAGCGTGGTTGTTCGCTGGGTCTGTGGACGCTAGGGTGGTGGTCACGCGGTGTAGCGGCAGAGGCAGAGGCAGGGCCGGGCGGCGAGGGCGGCGCGGGCCAGCGCGGCGCGCAGGCGGCCCAGCAGCGGCGGCGGCGGCTTGCGCGCGCGCGCCGCACACGCCGCCCAGCGCCGCTCCGGCGCGACGGCGAGTATGCTTGAGATGTCTCTGGAAAACATGTGCCCAGTCAGTAACGTGACAACGAAACTGATTTGACTCAAAGAAGTAACAAAGTCGATTTATGGTAAATTGTGAAAACGTGATTGAATTTCAGGTTTGCCTATGTTTGAACTAGCATAGCTATTCTATAGATAAATATTCTAAAAATAATAGTTTTATTTGTTTAACCTTTTCAACGCCACGCCTCGGCATAACATAAACCTGCTTTGAATCTTATGTCATTGTGTCAAGATCACTTTGACACTGTACTATGTGACACCTATATGTGTCGTTGGCGTTGAAAGGGTTAATTCGCTTTTCCTTGTTTCATTGCCGTTACAGAAGTTATTAACAACTAATTGACAACATTTCATATTTCTAAGACTATAATTTGATTCGTTCTCTGTATACTGTTTGGAAAGAGAAAGACGCTGATAGTTTTAAATTTTCACTAGGTTTATTAATTACTTTATTACAAAAGCCTTTATTACAAAAACTTTATTTTAACAGAGCGTAGCGATAGAATAGATCCATTACTTTTGTCTAGTCTCTATTAAAAAAAAGTGATGACGTAAATTTGACATTAAGGTTGTTATCAAATTTAAAATTATGACAGCTCTTTTTTCTAGTTAAAAGGGTAAAGGAAACATATCTATTCTGTGGAGGTACAGGTAAGTACACATATGTTTTTTAAATTTGTTGTATTTTTTTAAATATGAAGAAATAAATTATAGTAAATATTTTTCCGTGTTCAGGAGGCGAAACTCTTTCGATTCCTGTAGTAATTTTCAGGTGTTAAAAAAATGAAATGTTGTCAATTATAGCAAGGATGATATAGACTGGATTAGCAATCGTCATAGTGATCGACCGCGGAAAAATAGTTCGATTATTAACTCTAGATGGCGCTGACATACAGTGGTGGTCATACAATTAAGAACGATTTGAAGTTTCGTCTGATCAATCAGCTTAAGCCGGATAGTGCCCCTGGCTTTGATGGCTGTAAACCACTACTGATTGCAGAGATTAAAGACATAATCCTGGAACCGCTTACCCACATCATTAACCTCAGTCTCCAAAAGGGGTGCTTTCCTGATTGCTGGAAACTGGCCGTTATCTCACCAATTTACAAAAATGGACCCAAAAATACACCGAAAAATTACCGCCCTATCTCTCTTCTATGCATCTTCTCGAAAATCCTGGAAAAAATTGTTAACAATCGACTCACTCAGTTTATAAATAAAAATTCATTGATCTCAGAGAAACAATTCGGATTCAGGTCTGGCAAATCCACAGAAGACGCTACAGTTTTACTTGCCAACACAATAGCAGCAAATCTGGATGCTGGCAAAAGGTGCCTGGGAGTGTTTCTGGACTTAGCGAAGGCCTTTGACACCGTCTCTGTTGATTTACTGCTTCGTAAAATTCATGCGATGGGTGTCAGGGGCGTTGCCCTTGATTGGTTCTATAGTTATTTGACAGACAGACGACAATTAGTAAAATGTGGACACGCTGTCAGTGGCACGCTTCCAGTATCTTTTGGTGTGCCTCAGGGCAGCATTCTCGGACCTACCCTCTTTATTTTGTATATCAACGACCTGCTGCAGCTCCAAATCCCAAATTCTGAAGTAATTTGTTACGCTGATGATACTGCCATTCTCTTTACCGGAAGTACATGGGAGGAAACGTACTCTACGGCCGATTCTGGGTTAAGGGAGATAGCTAAGTGGCTAGACTTTAATTTGCTTACATTGAACATTGGCAAAACTCATTGCGTTCCCTTCTTCAAAAACATAACCACAAATCCGTCACACAAATTTAGGCTTAATTTGCACACATGTAACGAGTCAGACTCTTCCTGTTCTTGTGCAAGCATTACGAGACGCGGCTCGATTAAATATTTGGGGCTTATAGTTGACCAACGCTTATCTTTTAAGGAACATATTGGTATCCTTGCGTCCCGAGTGAGAAAGGTCGTATTTGTTTTTAGGCGTTTGAGGGGAAGCGCACCGACTAGTGTTCTTTATCATGTGTACTTTGCATTATGTCAGTCTGTTATCCAGTACTGTGTCTGTCTCTGGGGCAGTGCCTGCAAGACCTTTTTAATAGAAGTTGAACGTGCTCAACGTGCCGTCATTAAAGTTATGCTTAGGAAACCTTTCCGCTATCCCACTGACACTCTTTACAAGGAGTGTCAGTTGCTGAGGGTCAGACAACTTTTTATATCAAGAGCAGTTGTGCATACTCACAGCGCTGTGGTGAAATCCGCGTTGCGCAATCAGCTTTTGGTGAGACGACTGTATAAGGTGCCAGTCCCGAGAGTTAGATCTGCGCTGGCGAGGAGATCTCCGATGTTTATCCATCCATTTATATATAATGTAGTCTGTAGGAACGTGGACATTAAGAATTGTGCAACGTCAAAGGCGACTTACATGACTAGGAAATGGCTTACTTCTCTGTCATATGCTCAAACAGAAAACATGCTCAATATTTGTTCTTAGGTCTCAGGATACATACATCCACACACTCATAGACAAACACTCACACACACACACACACACACACACACACACACACACACACACACACACACACACACACACACACACACACACACACACACACACACACACACACACACACACACACACACACACACACACACACTACAATATGCGCTCAGATCTTAACCATTGACATTTCTGTATTGTACCTACTACTTTAGTTATTTGCCTGTATAGACTAATTATCGTAGGCTTTCCTAAAAACACGCAACTGTAAACTAAGATGTAAACCAACTCACTGGGCCCCAAGATACAGGCTCAGCCTAGTTTGGGGACCACTGTATACTGCTAAAAATGTAATATTGCTTTATGTGTAATAAAAATTTTCATTTTCATTTTTTTCATTTCAAATACGGTCTATGATGATTATGGGTCACCACTCAAGTGCAAATGACTTGACTCAGATCGGCTGCATCTCTATTAATGTGGGGACTGAAAATCAGGTTCAGTGACAAACATTTAAGAAATTCAATGCTCTTCAACTTTGTCATGCAACGAGGTACACAAAATTTGCTTAGTTTAAAAGATAAAAGCAAAAAAATGAGATAAGTCGGAAAAAGTTCTTACACCATAGCATCACCCACCCCACATTACATCACTATACGTACTTACTTGTTAGATTATATTATAACTCTTTCCGATTCCCAGGGAGGTCTGACCATAAAGCGCGTGATGGAGGAGACCGGTTGCCACATCCATTTCCCGGACTCCAACCGAACCAGTTCCATAGAGAAGAGCAATCAAGTGTCCATTGCCGGAGACATGGAACGCGTGGAGAGGGCCAGGGCGAGAGTGCGAGTGAGTTCTTCTTCTTTTTTCTTCTTTTTCAGGCTTTTTCTATCCACTGCTGGATGTCCCTCTCCTAATCTCCTCCACTTCGTCCTATTATCCGTCTTCCTGAGCCAGTACGGTCCGGCGTAACTTTTAATGTCATCGGACCATCTCATCTGCGGTCTTCCTACACTTCTTCTTGTGGTCCGCGGTCTCCACATGCACTCTATGGGCCCAGCGGTTATCCACTCCGCGTGCCACATGCCCCGCCCAGTTCCATTTCAGTCGTGCAATGCGTCTCAAGATGTCTGTTACTTTGGTGCGTTTCCGGAGTGAGTAATTACTGATCTATAATTGCTGCCAGGATATTGGTCTTCAGCTGAACCAGTTTCATAGAGAAAAGCAACCAAGTGTTCATCCCCGGAGAGAGCGAGAGAGCGCGAGTAGAGAGCTAGAGTGTGAGTAAGTAATTACTGATCTATACCAGCCTGCCAGGATACCGGTCTTTAACTGGACCAGTTCCATCGAGAAAAGCAACCAGATGTCCATCGCTGAAGATATGGAACGCCTGGAAAGAGCCAGGGCTCAGATTGCGAGTAAGTTATTAATTTCTGATCTATTGTGGTTCCTTCAATATAGCTAGTGCCATTCATCATTATTAGACAATAATGACATTGCAAAAAAACCACGGCACACGTCATCATGAATGACTCGATCATTTCTACACTGATTGGCCTTGACTTGGGTTATCATGTCACTACCAGCACTGTCTAGTCCATCCATTCACTAACTCCGTAGATTTGATAGCACCAACTATGCTTAATTTCACCATTATGATATAAATGCTTTTTGCTCGGACGTTCCAACACTTTTCCACAAAAGCCTACAAGCGGCAAAGTGCAGACTCATAACATAGCTATGTTTGTTTTAATAGGCGCTGACTCCACTAGTATTCTGCTTCGAACTGCCGATAGTGGCGCCCTCGCAGCCTCTTCCCGACATCAACTCACCGTACGTCCAGCAAATACAGGAGCAGTACAATGTGCAGGTAAGACCCCGCTCGACTCAGAGATGGCCATTAACTTTGGCAATAACTAATGGCGCAATTAATTAAAGTTTTGTACGAAGTAACTATTAAGTAATCTGTGGTTTTGTACTTACTTCCGATAAGTGGCGAAAAGTTGCAGAAAAATTTGAGATGTTTTCAAAAAAAATGTACACAATTAAAGGATTTAAGTAAAACAAAACTTAATTGATTCATTTCTGTAAGTGTAACGAAAGTTACCCATTAGTTTGTATGACTAACTTTCGTTACACTAAGGAAGCGATCGTGGTTTTGTTTTCATGTTGGTTTTTTTTAAACGACCCATTTCAGTGTCCTAACCAACTAATATTATAACTGAGAAAATATGTGAGGATGTTTGGATGTTTGATAATTAGTCACGCAATAACGGCTGATCGAATTTACCTATATCCTTCTTTTTTCTCTTCAACTAAAATAGGTGATGCTTCGTAATCGGCCGAAGTTGCATGCCAACTTGCTGGTGGTTAAAGGCGTACAATGGGAGGTGCAAGGCACTATGGAGGCCACGGGACTTCTGATGAACTATATGTGCGGACAGCTGGCGGTGAGTACCGGGTAGCCATAGCCATTTACAGGCCTAACCAGGCCCGGATTTAGGCTGTGTTCAGACCAAACCGACTGTCGGCCGCCGAAAGTGAGCGAGCGTTACGCGGTCTATTGTATTTCCATACATAATCACTGTTTCGTTCACACCTAACCGACAATACGCTATTACGCTATGCGTAGTCGCCGACATAAAATACCGTACAAATGACTTTCACACTTACTGGGGCTCGCAGTGAGCCTGCTCACATTCGGCGGCTGACAGTCGGTTTGGTCTGAACACAGCCTTAGAGGCCTGGGAGCATAAAAGTAGTGGAGGCCCCCGTCCACAACTTATTTTCTACATAATATCCAAATAATAAAAAAACCATGGTGGCCTAGTAGACCCGTAGCGCTACGGTTTAAGGTTTCAAAAATATTAAAGTTGTTTAAATTTTGCATATAGTTTTCAGACCATTCACCCAACCTAATATATTATTTTGTGCCATCCTAGGCACTTGCATAGGTAGAAATTTAGGTATTTGTCCTTTCGGTCAGTACAGGACGAAAAAAATATTACAGATGAAAATTTTACTTTCATGATACTACTAAAGTAGTACCTGATCTACAGATGCATTTTGTGTCATCTCTGTCGACGGAATCCTGATATTTAACCAGTACATAAAACGTCACCCGATTACTTTTAAAAAAATATTACAATACGTTATAAAGGTTTTATGCGTTTTAGAGTACTAATATCTGTTGTTAAAAATATTTTGTGTCAAATTCGTCCACGGCATTTGTAGATATATATATTTTTTAATACAAAGCCCTGTAAAATCCACAAAAGAAAATTCAAGTTATTAGAGTTTACGTGTTTTTGATTAGTATTGTGTAACAAAACACTATTTGTTTTAAGTACTGACCCTATGTCAGTTTGCAGTGGACGAAAACCGTAAAAACTTACAACTTTGCCTTTTCATTATAGCTTTGCCCACCGCGTCACATTTCAGTAAAAGCGAAATGTACCAAAAATAGGTACAAATAAACTTAAAATATAATCTGTGGCTTATAGCTAACCATATTGCTGGCAACACTGGCCTATCGGTTGACGCGTATCTATCTTCAGTCACGCGTGAGCTGGCTTGGAGTGCGGACGTGTTTTTTGGCGGGCCAATTAGGACGAAAAAACTTCGAGTGTATTTTAAGCCAGGAAAGTCCCACAAGTATTTAATTTTAACTGTAACTAATATTCAGTTTAAAAACGATGTAGACAAAATCTCAACACCTTATCTCTATTAATTTTGTAATTATGGTATTGGGCAATGTCATGAACGTTTTTTCGTATTACTTTCTTCAACTTTGCCCAGCAAAATTTTACCCTTAGGGTTGTCACTAGTATGTTATATAAAATCATCATCATCATCATCATCCCAGCCTATATACGTTCTACTGCAGGGCACAGGCCTCCTCTCAGAATGAGAGGGGTTGGGCCGTAGTTCCCACGCGGGATATTTTGAAATGGTATGCAATAATACGTATTTAATTTTCTTTTACTGAATATAAACAAGCATAATAAATTCTAAATATTTTTTTTCGGTATGCAACGTTCAACAAAAAAAAAGGAAAAAATTAGGTGCCAGGGCCGTTACGACCAAATTAAAATATTAATATCATACTGGACCTTATTTAGTCGTAGTCGGGTAAAAGCAATAAGTAAAAATTGACAACCCTAGCATATCCAGGATTTTGTATGAAGGATTTCAAAATTTTTTTTACGACTTTGCCCACACGATTTTGGAGGTAAAATATATTACTTAAAGGACTAATAATACGACACAACGTTGCTATGCCTATTCTAGATTATTAGACTTTAAGAATCATGACCATAAAATTGATAATCCCGAAGTTATAAAAGTGTAAACAGATGTGGGCAATCTCGAAACTTTTTCAATATTTTGGCCCGCCTGTTTGAAGCCCGTTTTCTAGAGCACGGAAACTCATTTTAAATGTAGTGTTCTCATCGACACAAAGAAAAGTATGTCAATATGTGAGTGCCATAGATAAAGTTGCACAATATGGACCAATTGACTCTAAAAAAAGTAAAAGATCGCAAAAAGCGGGCAAAGTTGTACGTTTCTACGGAATGGCACAAACTGGGTTTCCACACTCCGCAGGCTATCCTAGATACGATACCATAATTATTTTAAACTTGAAATTAATTTTGCCAGTTTTATTTTAAATAAAAATAATTAACCACAAATCATCGAATTTCTGAAAATGCAAGTGACAGATGTCGCACAAAACGCAATAATAAGCTTCATAGGTATGACTGTACCCACAGGCAAGAAATAATAAACTTTAGAGTTTTTGAAACTTATACCCCCAAAAAAGCCTAGCGCTACGCGTCTATAGTGGTTTGTCCTATGGTCTCGCACCTCTGAGTTTTTCGGAATTTATGTGCGAAATTAGTACATTTTAAAATTTACCTTGAGCTTTACGGCTATGGATAACATCGTGAGGAAAGCTGTAATACACCTGCGAAGAAATTCAATGGGGTGTGTGAAGTTCCCAATCCGCACTGGACCCGCGTGAGAACTACGGCCCAAGCCCTCTTACTCTGAGATTAGGCCTGTGCCCTGCAGTGGGACGTATTATATAGGCCCAGTGCGGGTTGGGAACTTCATACACACCATTGAATGTCTTCGCAGCTGCATGCATCCTCAAGATGTTTTTCCTTCACCGTAAAATATATTTATGAAACTGGCAAGTTTGAACCAGGTTTTCAGCGGTTCCAGGGATGGCTCCGATACCACTGCGCTAGTACTATTTCATGCTCCCTTTCCAGATGCATACCAGCGTGCAAATGACCTTGGAAATCTCCCCCATCCACCACTCAGTGGTGGTCGGCAGAGCCGCCGAACAGTTGAAGGTTATCATGAAGGGCACCAACACTGAGATCATGTTCCCTGACGCTGATGACCCCAACATTCCGGTCATCAAGAAGAGCTGTGTGACTATCAAGGGGCAGATCAAGGATGTTTATGCGGCGAGGCAGCAGCTTATGGTAAGTTACAGTTGAAAGCACGTACGTCGAAATCATGTTCCCTGACACCAAGGATGACATAGACTGGATTGGCAGTCGCCATAGTACGGATCGGCCGCGGTTTTTGTAGTTCGATTATTAAAACTAGATGGCGCTGAAATATAGCCAGAGGCATTGAAGGCAAAACAATAAGACTACAGATGTTTCATATTAGGTACTACAAATGTATTATTTTTCAAAAATATTGCATAATAATACATTTGCAGTGATATAAAATATCTGTAGTCTTATTGTTTTGCCTTCAAAGCCTCTGGCTATATTTCAGCGCCATCTAGATTTAATAATCAAACTACAAAAACCGCGGCCGATCCGTACTATGGCGACTGCCAATCCAGTCTATATCATCCTTGCTGACACTGAGTACCTACCTATAGGTATGACATCTATTCTAAACAACATTACCTATTTTTAGCATTAGCATTAGGTATAACAGTTGTTCGGTATCGTACCGCAAACTAGGTATTTGTTAATTTAAAGTTTTTGTGTATCTACAATAAAGAGTTTCATACATATTATGACATCTCATCATCATTAATTTAAGAGCTTAGCTGTTGTCGGTGGAGTAAACGCCACTCTTTTCGGTTCTCTGCCAGCGTTTTCAGCTCCTGATACGACATGACATTGACTTTTTCCTTGGCTTGGTCTATAAATGACCGTCTCGGTCTTCCCCTGCCTCGCCTGCCTTCTATTTGCCCTTCCAAAATAGTTTTTATGTAACTGTCATGTCGTATCAGATGCCCCAGCATATTCCCTCTCCTATTTTCAATCGTCCTTAACAGCCGCCTTTCCTCTTCCACCAACTCTAAAACCTCCTCATTAGTTCTCCTTTCAGTCCAGCTAATCCCCTCCATTCTCCGCCAGCACCACATCTCAAACGCACTCAATCTGTCTCGGTCCCGCTGAGTCAATGTCCAAGTCTCGCTCCCATATAATGCTCCAGATGTAGGTCTTAATAAATCTTTTCCGAATGTTCCTTGAGATTTTGCCTTTAAAAATTTGTTTTTTATCATTGAATGCTTTCTTAGCCATGGCTATTCTTGTTTTGACATCCGTGGTGCATCTGGGATTATGACATCTATTCTAAACAAAATCACCCATTTTTAGAAATTTTGTAAATTATAATTTTTTACTCTTCCGACTCGAAAGTTTGCCGATCTTTGGTATAGGACAATAGGTGCCAATTGTCCCATGCATTTTATTTCCCCAACAGGGAAGCCTCCCCCTCGTGGTGATCTTCGACGTGTCAGAGGAAGCGTACCGCTTGGACCCGGAAGCCGCCATCAAACTCATGCAAAAGTACAACGTGTACATTAACATCCGGCGGAAACCCAAGCAGGGCATTGCTTCGGTGGTTATCAAGGGGATTGAGAGATGTGCTGGTGAGTAGACCTTGTCAATCAACCCGAGATCTTATTGTCTAATGTAGAAAAACTGCATAACATAGATTAAAAAAAAAACTTGTACAGTCGAAAGCAGAAATATGTACATGCAGTAATCGCGTCAAAATATGTAAACATCAACCATATGGGTTAGTGACGTAGAGTTATATAGATATTTTTGACACCTTATTAACGTAGTTGTATATATTTTTGCACTTGACCGTACCTACTCGGTTTGGGAATCGAACCAGATCGTTTTGAAAAATAAAACTTACTTTATTAAAGAATATGAAATACAATGTCGACGAAGATCTGAGAAGGGTACCTACCTACTTATACCTACGTACGCAAAAAAGCCACAAACTGAAATAATATTTTCGATTGCATAGCTGCAATAGCTATAATTAATTGGATGCAATTTTCTACTCTACTTGTATTTTTGTGTTGTACTTAAGTATTTGTATTTTTCGGTTTTTGTGTAGGTATACTCGTACTTAGGTATACATTGTAAGGTATACAAGTAAGAATTCTTAATGGCTAAAAAACCATGGTAGACAGTGGCTTGATCTATGGCCTCTCAAGTAGAGGGTTGTGGGTTCAAGGCCGGACTCCTCTGAGTATTTCGGAATTAACCTGCGAAATTACATTTGAATTTGAAGGAGAATATCGCGAGGAAACCTATATACGCCTGAGAAGAAATTCAGTAGTCAGTAGTGTGTGTAAAGTTCCCAGCCAGCCTCCTCTCCTCTTTCTGAGACGAGGCCTGTGTTCAGTAGTGGGACGTAAGTCTAGGATGATGACGATTGCTAATGGGAAAACCGTGTCTCGAAAAATAAAATTTCCAAGTTTGATGTGACGTAAATTTATTTCTACCAACAGGCGATATTTACGAAGCGCGTCGCGAGCTCCTAGGCGGTAACGAATCCGTCATAACGGCAGAAGTCCCAGAATCCTACAACATCCCAGCCTTCAACACGGCCATGCCTAACTTCGGGGTCTACAACCCGTTCTCCCCCTCCCACCCTCTCCCAAACATCAATAACTCCCCTTGCTCCCCCTACAATTTGCAGCTAGAGCTTGCCAACTTCAACATTGGGAGTCCCATGTACAACCAACCACCGACTCCTGGTGGGTACCCCAGTCCATTGTCTCCTGTGGCTATTACTCCTCCAGTGTACCCCAATGCGTGGATCATACCGTCCCCTCAGCCAAGGGCTGGTCAGTTCCATTATCCTAGTATGGGTGTGCCTAATCCCAGCAATGTCATGTACAAGAATCAGGGTGGGTCGTGGAATCGTGAGTACTTCTATTATTATTCACTTTTTTTTGCCTGTATAGCCTAATTTTTATGAAAGCTGTTTTCAAATTAAACAGGAATATTTCAGCAGATAGTTCATGCTCAGCCAGTTTCATTGAATTATGCGATATGTGGGTTTTAAATTAGATTTTTCGATTAAAAATCTAGTCACCCTTTACGCAGACTTTGATTACCATATTGTATCCATACTTAACGACCGCTTTAGCCTAGTTGGTAGTGACCCTGCCTACGAAGCAAGAGGTCCTGGGTTCAAATCCCGGTATAAGGGCATTTATTTGTGTGATGTGGACGAATATTTGTTCCTGAGTTATGGATGTTTTCTATGTATTTTAGTATGTATTTATCTATATAAGTATGTTTATCGTCGTCTAGTACCCATAGTACAAGCTTTGCTTAGTTTGGGACTAGGTCGATTTGTGTAAGATTGTCCCCTAATATATATATTTTTTTTTTATTTACTTTGTCAAACAATTAAAAAAAACCTAAAAACAACTTCTGAAATATTAGGATTTTTATAAGTATAACACCATTGTACCTACACAGTTTTTGCAATAAATTGATTCTGATTCTGATTCTGATTCTTTTTTAAATACATTGTATAAATAGTCATTCCCAAAGCACCTCACCATAGCGTAATAACAACAATTAGTGAGGTACCTCGGCCGTTTTGCTTGATAGTCTGGGCGACTCATGCGGGCAAATTGTAAGCTCTCAGCGCCGAGACAAAACAGGGCGCTCACTATTAGATTTGTTACCCTATGTATAGTATCCAACCAAAGTATAAATTCTATCTTTAAAAATGTTAACTTGCTTGCAGCTCTTTCCAACGGAGCTGACATGAGCACAATGCAACAGCCGATGGCGATGCAAAAAGCCTATCAGCAGATTCCCGAAGGCAGGCCTGTGAGTATTATCTCATCTCCTTTTTTTATACAATACTAGCCTTCCGTCCGCAGCTTCGCCCGCGATAAATTAATTTTTCCGTAGGAAAAGGTATTTTCCCGCGGTAAAAAGTAGCCTATGTCACTCAGTGATAATGTAGCTCTCTAACGGCAAAAGAATTTTTGAAATCGGTCCAGTAGTTTCGGAGCCTATTCAATGCAAACAAACAAACAAAGAATCAAATCTTTCCTCTTTATAATATTAGTATAGATAGGCTTGCGTTTGACCACAATCACGCCTGATGGAAAGCGAAGATGAGGCCTTATTTAAGTATAAGTGGTTAACTTAATTAAAAGCTGGTGTTAACCGTTAAGTGTAAAGTGAAAAAGAAAACAATAAAGATGCCACCATTAGTTAACACATACTTAATTACAAATTGTCGTGTGATTGATGTGGTCCCTTGTCCGCAGACGACTCTTAGCCAGCTCCTCAACTCCAGCTCGCAAGCAAGCAGTGGCTACCAGAGCAACTTCACTGGAAGCTCCGTCTCGCTCGACACGCACAATATTTCTGGTCAGTCAACTTACTATAACCTTCCCTTAACTTAAGTCACCATCATACCTGATTTACACTCTCGCCTTGTCACCTCGCCTCGCGCCTCGCCTCGTCGTCACGCTCCGGATGCGAGCCTCAAAATCAAGGCAAATCACGAGACGAGGCGCGAGGCGCGCCTGTTCACACTTTCGTCTCGTGGCTCGTCCCGCAGTTCGTCTCGCCACTCGTACGCGAGTGTAAACCAGGTATCAAACAAATCTTGAGTCAAACACTGACTGTTCCTGTCATTAAGTCATTTTTGGAAAAGTTGTATTTACGTCATTGTTGTTCTAGAGCAGGGGTCCGGGGATCCGTTTTCGTTGTGCGGACGTTAAGTAAACAGTAACTTGTACCTATTACTGAGTACGTAATTTAATAAAATGTGTCTCACGCTTGTTCTGTGTTGCCGTCCATTCGATTTACCGATGGACACCTCCAGGATTTAATGACAATAGCTTACACCAACTTTAGGCCAAACTTAAGACAAATAGTTCCAAGACAAAAAAAATCATTTGATATTACATTTGCTTATTGATTAAACTCAAGTAGAAACGGACCGCGATGGTAATTATATTTTAAAAACCGGACTCCTGGGGAAACCAATTGGTGATTCCTGTTCTAGAGGTGCGATGTGTGTGTGATGCTATTGAGAAGACGTCATGATTGCTGTAATGTTTCAGGTGGCGAAAGCCATATAGCGTCGCCGTCCGTGTCGCCCATAAGCAGCGCTAAGACACACAGCCCCGCGCCGTCCGCTGACAACACAGATCGCTCACAACAGGGTATGTTTCAGCTTATTTTTAAGACTGATTTACACTGGACAAACAAAGAGTAAGGGCTAGAACGAGTGCATTCTTTCTAGGTCTTTTAGGGTGCCTTTCTACCAGTGCTATGATATGTGGACCATTGTACATGATTGGTGGATATCGGGTCTATAATGACTCCCATACTTTAACAAGTCATAATGTATCATTCTTCATAATCAACGTTAGTCATAAAGTGATTTATTTCTGAAACAATTTTTTTTTCGGAATTGTTATAAAACAAACCTACTGCATCCTATAAGATGGTATTTAAAAAAGTCCTGAAAAAAATACCGTTTCAGAAATAAATCTCTGTATGACTAACGTTGATTATGACGAATGATGCATTATGACTTATTAAATTATACGAAACGAAGGGACCCCGGTGGATATCAGACACATCCATAGCAACGACCCGGGTTAGATTCCCGGCTCCAGCATTTACACTTCTGGTTTTTTCACTATAGTTACAGAATTTTAAGAAATATTTTATTTTGATTCCCCCAAATGCACAGAAATAGCGAGTATAATATCGGACATGCCACTATCGGAGCGCCGCGCGCCCGGCTGCGAGAAGAAAACGCTCGAGACTCTTGGAAAGCTGTCTCCGCTCACAGAATACCGCAAGATGAAGGCCGAAGCCAGCAAGGTAACCATCGCCAGTCATTTTGATGACCAGTAGCGATAGTCTCATTCTGAGAGGAGGCATGTGCCCTGCTGTGGGACGTAAATAGGTTTTGATTATGATATGTTTACTAACTCTGACTTAGAGGTCCTGGTTTCGAATCTCGACTGGAGCAGCCGCTTGTATAATCAATACGAAGGTTTGAATTACACATATTACTTACGCTTATATTAAACCTTAAAAAAATTGTGGGCGCATTTTGTCCGTTGCGCTGACTGCCTGGAATTAGCCGAGTTCTGTGGCGCATTAAAGTCAGGCGGACTGGGGCCTGGGAATTAGCGTTGAGGTAGAGAAGTGGTCCTGCCTCGCATCGCAAACCCGTACTTGTCTGTGTTAGCCGCTGAGTTACCTTACTGGTTTTTATTATTATGCTATGACCCTATGTAGTACAAAACACACTTCAGTAAGTCAGTCACTTTAGTCACTTTTGTGAGGACTGAGTCACTGTCGTGTATAATTTTATTACAAATTTGCCAGAGGATCAAGTCGCAAGAACTGAGGTTCATAATGGATTAACAGATGGTCATGCAGCTCTTTTGTGTAAAATGTTGAATTGAAAAACTCTCACCCCCAAGCTAGTCATTTCCTCGCAGACCTTGAGTTTTAAATCCACTTTTTTTTTGTATGTAGTTTGTTCATTTCCAATTTTTCATATTTCCATTTCCAGCAATCGGATAGGTAGAAATTTTTGTACTTATGTGTCAACTTGACAACAAGGGTCTTCAGTCAAAAGTACAGTCAGCAAAATAACTTGTTTTTTAATGTTTTTAGGCCATGCAAGAGAAGGTTGGCAGCAACTACCGCATGCCGACGCCGCGCTGGTCGGGTTACTTCTTTAGCCACACCTCGCCCGGACCCATCAACTTGAAGGACGGCAGCACCACGGTAAGAGACAGTACAGTAAAATTACATAAAGTTTACCACTGATAGATGGTTTGCCTTCATTTCATATTCAACTTTAACGACCTACAAATAAAGCCAATTTTAGAATACAGTTACCCACGTTTGCAGATTTTGTAATAGCTACTTTATTTGTATGGTGTTAAAGTTGGAAATGAAATGAAGGAAAGCCATCTGTCAGTGGTAAACTAAAAGTAAACGTATTGTACACCGGTTTGTATGAAATTTGGTATGTAGATAACTGGACGTCTGCCTGGACACATAGGCTATTTTTTGTCCCAATATCCTATTTGTAATTTATTTGTCAGAGTGTGCTTAGCTTTACTTTTTGTTTATTTTTTTAAAGAACTTGGTTTTTATTCGACTGCAGAAGAAGGGTTATTCATGGAAATAAGTAGGTTTTATAAAATACAAAGTTATTGCCAGCTTCGTATACGCGAGTCGAACTCGCGCTTGGCAGGTTTTCTCATATTAAACTTCAAATTCTTGACACTAGAAGTAAGTACTACATGGGGCCGTCCATTAATTACGTGAGACTTGAAAGGGGGGGGGAGGGGTTTGACAAAAATCACGAAATATCACAAGGGGGAGGGGGGGGGGGGGTCTAGTAAGATATCATGTGTATTTATTTATTCGTCAAACACATTATAATTTTGATTAAAATGCCATCAAAATTAACCTGCAGCCTTTGTGTCTAGACATTTTTATCATGGTCCTTAATTTCAGAATAAAATAAGATTGTACCAGGATTATACTTTATACTGTATTTAATGATAATATTCGAACAATTTTATGATTTTTTTGTAGGTACTAAAAATACACGTGATGTTGATTTAAATCTCACCACATATCACCAAAGGGGAGGGGGGTTAAAAATGGTAAATAAAAGATCATGTGATTAATGGACGGCCCCCATGGGTCATACACAACGTAAGAACAAAAGTTGTCTGTCCTGTGAACATAAAACTAGCGACTCCTGAGTCAGCAAACTTAAGATTTATTTAAATGAGCTGAAAGTGGGCCAGAAGTCCCACACGCCTTGGCTAAAATATTGGCTATAGACCCGTAATGCCAATATCACACGTACCGAGTAAAATCGTGCGAGTAGCATTACATTGCGGCTCTCAATCGGTCACTTGTAACTCGTTAGCCCCGCGGCCCTGCAATGTAATGCTACTCGCACGATTTTAATCGGTACGTGTGATCTTGGCATAACTTTTGCCATGTTCTCAGGAGAGCCGCGAACAAAAAAACGTCTGTGGTATGGGCTACATACAAGAGGGGACTTAATTATTTTGTTTAGTATTACCTCGTTACATTTTTAGACGGGTCTATAATGACTCCCATAAAATTTTTGTTCCGAATTTTCAAGACCATAAAGGTACTAAAGTCACTCATAATAATTATTGCAAGGTCTTTTTTCGCAGGTCATAATTATTTTAAGGCACAATATTACTTTGTAATAACATTCAATGTCATGGTTGTATGACATTTCATAATATTAAAGGTAATAATCCTTTTCTGTGCTGTCATAAAAAAAATACCTAACATCGAAGGCTAAGGCGGGAGCTACGCTTACGCTTCGCTCCCGCCTTAGCCTTCTGAACCTAACCTGTCCGAGTCGCTTCTGCCCTGAAAGTCTTGCTCGCTCGCTTCGCTCGCTCGCTGCCAGCGATATGTCTTACAATGTTTCTGAATAATTATCAATGTTCCTTTGGATGTTATAGAATTCAATGTAGATGGTTAGTGCATTTTAGGTAATGAAAAATTATGACTAAAAACAATTATTACTTTAAGATATATGCCCTATAACGTTTCTGAATAATCAACGATATTCCCTTAAATATTATTGATATCAATATTATGACTTTTTAAAGTTATGATCAATGGGATTATGGCTCATTGCAGTTAGAACTATTAAGCGATATTTTAAAGACAAAAATTATGACCATCGATATTTATGAGCAAGAATATTATGGACATCAATTTATGACTTTCAAAATTCGGATAAAAAAGATTATGGGAGAAAAGGGGCACCCTTTTTAGACACTTACGAACAATGTTTTTCAGCCGGAGAAAGCGTGGAATCGTTCGGATCTGGTGCGGCCGAACATCGTGGAGAAAGCCACTCCGTCCCCCCCGCAAGCCATCAAACCGTGCCGCTACACCCAACTGTACGATCTACTGAGGGACATCGGACTGCACAAGTATATTGGTCAGTATACTGAATATATTTTTTCCTTTCCTAAACTTCAAATACCTTATTTTATGGAACCCCATATCAAATTAATGAAATTTATCGGTGCCCCTTTTCTCCCATAAAATTTTAAGTCAACGTTAGTCATACAGTGATTTATTTCTGAAACGGTATTTTTTTCAGGACTTTTTTAATTGCCATCTTATAGAATGCAGTAGGTTAGGTTAGGTTTGCTTTATAACAATTCCGAAATCACTGTATGACCGTTGATTATGACTAATGATACATTATGACTTAAAATTTTATGGTAGTCCGGCACCTGGCGTGCAACCCGTTGTTTCTTTTTATACAGAACAGCTAATAATAAGTAATTTTGGCGGAATCCTGATGACTATTTTGCGGAACCGCTAGGTTCCGCTGTACCCACTTTGGGAATTGGTCTATGAGATTGCCAGATTCCATTGAAATGGAGTTTACATCAGTATACTTAACAGTAACGTCCTGGTTATCAGACTTGTTCAAGAAGCACGAGCTGGACATGTCGACGTTTGCGTCGCTGAACGAGGCCGACCTGACCGAGATAGGGGTCACCGCCTTCGGGGCTCGCAGGAAGATGCTGCTAATCATCGCAGGTATGTACTGTTAGAGCCATAACACACTGGCTGTAAGGGCCTACGCTAGCTGATGCGGATTACCCGGAACGGACGCCCGTCGTGCGCGCGTCTAATAAGAAATTGTATGAACAGCGCTAAGTGGCGCGGGCGCGTGCGACGGATTTTCGGTACATTTTAGACCCGCGTGCGGGCGCACGCAGCGGACGTCCGCATCAGCTAGCGTAGGCCCTAAGCGAACGTAACGTATGAAGCGGAGCGAACGCGGAACGTACCTATTCGCCGCGAGCGCGCAGCGGATTTGTTCCATCTACATATAGCGCTGGGACGACTGGATAGATCATTTCCCCAAAATCGTCATTTCCTTGTAGCAATATATCCGTTCGCAGATTTTCCTAAATGCTTTTTTCTCACCATAGTTTTTTTCTGAAGCTTATTTTCACAGTAGCGTTTTTTCCCAATTTGAATTGACATAATAGAAACAGTGTCGACGGAGCTCCGTTCACGCGGAGCCCCTTCTTCTGTGTGCATTTGGCCCTTCGGACCGATGAATTAAATACTTAACATAACCTAAACCTGCCTATTTTTTGTGTCGACTGTGAAAATAAGCTTCAGTAAAAAACCATAGTGAGAAAAAAGCATTTGGGAAAAAATGCGAACGGGAATTTTGCTGCAAGGAAATTAACTACGATTTTGGTAAATTGCTCTAAGTAACCAGTCGCTGGGCCGCCAATCATTATCATACGTCAGTACAGTCGCGGAATGAAAAGGTTCGTTACTTTTCGACTCTATGTCAATGAGTTAAGGTCGAAAAGTGAAGAACCTTTTCATTCCGCTATCTACTATACAAAAACTGAAGTTGGCAAAGTAGATGTTAGCTGACGTATGTGAATGAACATCATGGCGTCCCAGCCGTATAGACGCGAATTCCGTTGCGCGTTTGCAGCGATCACGCTATTTGTTAGTTACGCGCCATATTAGCCATTGCTGGTTACGCAGTATTGCAGTGTCATACTCTCTTGTGGACATAAAATTAGCGACTCTGAGTCAGCAAACTTAAGATTTATTTCAACGGACGGAAAGTTAGCCAGGCGACATGCGCCGATGTAGACTTGACTAAAAAATACTGGCTATAGACCCTTAACTTTTGCCATGTCCACAGGAGAGACACGAACAAAAAATGTGCATGATAATGAATGACCCATGTACATAATTGACAACATTTCATATTTCTAAGACTATAATTTGATTCGTTCTGTGTATTCTGTTTGGAAAGAGAAAGACGCTGATAGTTTTAAATTTTCACTAGGATTATTAATTAATTTGTTACAATTTTTTAAAGATGTGCTTATTCTAAGAGAGCGCAACGATAGAATAGATTCATTACTTTTGTCTAGTCTCTATTAAAAAAAAGTGATGACGTAAATTTGACGTTAAGGTTGTTATCTAATTTAAAATTATGACAGCTCTTTTTTCTAGTGAAAAGGGTAAAGGAAACATATCTATTCTGTGGATGTATTTGTAAGTACATATATGTTTTTAAATTTGTTGTATTTTTTTAAATATGGAGAAATAAATTATAATAAATATTTTTCCGTGTTCAGGAGGCGAAACTCTTTCGATTCCTGCAGTAATTTTCAGGTGTTAAAAAAATGAAAGGTTGTCAATTGACGAGATTTCATTCTTTTGACATCTGAAAATTACTACAGGAATCGAAAGAGTTTTGCCTCCTAAACACGGAAAAATATTTATTATAATTTATTTCTTCATATTTAGAAAAATACAAGAAATTAAAAAATATATATCAGAATTTACCAATACTACCACAGAATAGATAGGTTTCCTTTGCCTTTTTCACCAGAAAAAAGAGCTGTAATAATTTTAAATTTGGTAACAACCTCAACGTCAGATTTACGTCATCATTTTTTTTTAATAGAGACTAGACAAAAGTAATGGATCTATTGTGTGGTAGTTTTGGAGTTACGCCATTTTAGAATAAGCACATCTTAAAAAATTTGTAATTAATTAATTAATAATCCTAGTGAAAATTTAAAACTATCAGCATCTTTCTCTTTCCAAGCAGAATACAGAGAACGAATCAAATTATACCTAGTCTTAAAAATATGAAATGTTACCAATTCTGTTTACAGAGCTGCAACAACAAGCGAGCCACTTCAAAGGGTCAGCCGCTCCGGGCGCCGAGCGGAAACTCGTCCAATCCCCGCCATACAACACCGGTGCCCTCGCACAGGACAAATGGTAGACTCTCCCTTGACGACAATTTACACTATAAAGCTATGTCCCCTACTTTATACCCCGGCAACGACCACGCAGAAACCTAGTACATCGCGTATATTAACACTAAGGCGTAAGCCACACAAGAGACGTGAGACGGGGGTTGTCGCAGTCGCGGCGCCCATCAGTTTTCATACTAAATGTATAGAAACGTCGCGATTTAAAGCAGACAGAAGAGACGGGGCGGAGACGCGGACGCCCCCGTCCCACGTCTCTTTGGCTTGCGCCTTTTCTTTGGTGCAGTAAAGAAAAGTGCAATATGGCCGAGCCGTGAAGTACAACCAACTCCCCGAGATAAGTATGAAGTAGGTATACTTTGTTATCTTATCAGATTGGATGTCCCTGTCCTTTTTGAAGTAAGGGGCAAATCTCCCCATAGAAACCAAGGCTCAACAGACCACGGCAAAACGCTGGTCAATATCACGTCTTTTTGACAGCATCATACATTTTCTAACGGCGTTCATAAGTTATCGAATGCTCACAAAGTAGTTTGAAATGTTTGACTAAAAATCGGTCAAGCGCGTGTCAGAAAGAAGGGCTCCGTACTCGAAATAAAATTTGTATGGTTATTGCAAAAATCGCTATAATTTTTAAGACATCTAATGATACATCACAAATTACCGTACGTTCAAATTCCCTTCAAATTTTTTTTATTCGCATAGCCTTATAGTTTCCGAGTGAAATGACTGTGACATACGGACAGGCAGACAGACGGACAGTAAGAAACTATAAGGGTTTCGGTTTTTGCCATTTTGGCTACGGAATCTTAAAAACGCCAAATTGCTAGTGTGAGTTACAACATAACCTAGGTTGACGCTAGGTAGTCTTGATTGGATTGTATGATGTACACAGACCATGGCTATGGGCCCTTAAAAATTCCCGACCTGGCCCCAAGTTTTTCACTGGGGTCAATTTAGACCATGCCTAAGTCAAGCTAAAGACATATTCCTCATTCTGCCTCTAGTAGAAGTCACTAGGCTCCGACTTTAGTTTGCTATAGCAGAAGCCCTGTATTAGGCCGTCCTACGTTGAGAAGCATGTTTTAGCTGTACATATGGCAGGCCTGACAATTCTAGGTGCAATTTATATGGCAATGACATGATTCCACAATATGACCGAACGGACTCCATGGTATAAATTGCACCTAACTATGAATTAAAGCAGAATATCTATTCCGCTTCAAAACTTTGTTCCAATTTATTCAGAGTTATAAATTGTCGTCTAAAATATTGAAAAACTATGTAATTGGGTTTATATTGAAGCAATAACATTTGTGTTCTATACAAGTTACAGAGACACTGTTGATCAGTTATGAATGAATAAATTATTATGTAGCTAGCTAGTATCACAGCTAATGAAAATTATGACCCATGTTTTAAATTTTAAATCAATGATAAATTTTATAAATATATACTTAGATTAAACAAGTATACTAGGTTAAACGACGTGCAAACCTATGACTGTAGGTTGTATCTTCATTTGCTGTCCGTACTAAACTACTGAAAGTAAAGTTAGCTTTCTTATCAATATTTATTTAGTAATCGTATTGCTTCAATGTGACCCAAATAAAAGGATGATTATACGAAGACTGATTATACTGACTGTTAAGAGTATAATATATAAAGCTATTATAAATATCATAATAAAATTACTCTAATAGAATCACTGATCTCAACTGCGTGCCTTACGGAAGTTGTCCAAGACACTATGTTTGGCTGTTCCTAAAATGGTTGTGAGATTACAAGTAAGTAAATTACGAATAAGTTCCTTGTCTGAAAGTAGGTAGTATGCCTTATCAACGTTATATTAGACATGGGATCAGTATTAACTAAGCTATTGTGTTCTGGGGTGCCTAATGCAAATAATACCACCCGTTGATTGCTATGATATTTAAATTTGTACCTAGTTTTAAGTTGTTTTCTTTTTTTAATAGATTTTATGATAGCTCAAAGCGAACGACAGTGATGTTTGATAGACTATTGTTGGAGTAAATATAGAATTAAGGTGAACTAGATTTTAATCACAGTTAGCTTTAGAGGAAGCATGTTTTATTTCTTGATTTTAACCTTTTAGCATTAGGTAGGTACGTATCGACAAATACAATACTTATTGATTTTCGTTATTACATTTCGATGCCTTTTTAATATTTGATTATTTCACTATTGGAAATAACGCGACGGTTGGTTTAAATTGCAAATTATCAGAGATCAGGTAAACGCCAATGGTTTCTCCTTTTTAATATCATATTTGGAAGAATATGGCTCTAAAGGAAGATCAGGATTGGCCACTGACATATGAAAAATCAATCAGTTACATCAAAATACTGTATGGACCGCGCTAATTGACTTGATTTTAAAAAGGACTCATTAAACAGTAAAACACAATGTTCTGATATCATCCCGTAGTGACACTCGCGATCGACAGTCACAGAAAAACTGTTATATTTTAATCAGTTAACATTTTAAATATTTATCACGAATCGTTATTTGTTATGATTATGAATTTAGGTTTTTTTACTACATTTATACATGTGCATTTTTTATTTTAACCTTATTAACATGCTAATTTAATGTGAATGCTTTTTGTAATGATATTTTTTCATGTATTTTTGTAATTTGAATAGTGAAGTTTTGGTACATAATTTTCATGATCTAGTGCTATTAAACAATTTTCATCTAAAACAAAAACCATGGAATTATGTATCAATCTCTTTACTTTTTATTTGGTTTCTTTTAAGATCAGATGTAATTTTAATCATGAACTTGTGATTTGATCAATCGTTTTTAAAGTATGATTATGAGATGTGTAACGTAATCATTTTAAGTGATTATGAAATACGAACAACTCACAATTAATTTGATACTATAGTTATAAGCGGGGTAAGGAGATATGCATTCCATTTTGTTTTTTTTTTTAGAGTTTTAAGAAAGTTTTGCACGATCGTTTTTAAGTTTTGCTTGTCAGATTAAAGGCTACTTTTTCAAAATGTTGCTTTATTTTCCTTCAAATATCACATATACCTACCTACTCTAAAACTTATATTTCTTCGTTGTCAGGCAAGACCACATAGCTGCATAGTAACTTAAGTACCTTTACCTAATACGCGGTAGGTATCTACAGGGTCCCCAAGTCGTTAACAGAAAAGTTTTTCTTACTCAGTTAATGCTGGGCACTAACTCATTTTGTTTGTGATTTCATTTCGATAAGTATGGACATCCAAAATTTTAACAATTCAGTTATTACATTATGTTTTCCAGCATTAACTGAGTAAGACACACTAATTTCTATTAACGACTTAGGATTCACTGTGTATATATATATACTACTTCCATTTTCGTCCATTCTTACTGAAACTGCACTAAACGGAAACAAATTAAAAGTAGCTGGTTATCGCGCTCTTTTAAATATTTTTGATACTGAACCGTGTGCCCGAGGCAAAGGGACCAATATTGAATACCATGCCGTGATGTTTTACATTCAAGACTACCACTGCGTTCGTGTATATTAAAATCTGAAATAAATGTTCCAATAACAAGCATAAAGTTAGAGTCGTAGTTATTTTAAGTTATTAGAAACTATCGCTGTAAAAATACATTTAACAATTTTACCGTAATAATTTATAGCCACCAAATCAAAATAATTCACAAGTTTCTGAACGCATTCTATCTGTGACCTTGATTGACATTGCGTTTGACAGCTACGAATTTGTTCGGCGCCCGTCCAGTCCGTACTATTTGACCTTACGAACTGAGATAAATAAAGTTATTTATTAAGTACGCATTGGCGAGATAACTCGCTTTAAAGTAGTAGCCCAGAATATTCTGTCGTTTAGTGAAAATGCCGAGTGTTGTTACTGTCAATACTACCCCGTACGAAGGCCAAAAACCGGGCACTAGCGGTTTACGTAAAAAGGTTAAAGTTTTCCTTCAAGAAAACTATACAGAAAACTTTATTCAGAGTATTTTGGATGCAAATAAAGACAGCATCGTTGGCTCGACACTGGTGGTCGGTGGAGATGGGAGGTACCTCGTGAAAGAAGTTGTGGATAAAATCATTAAAATCAGCGCTGGAAATGGGGTAAGTAAATATTTAAAAAAAAATCTTTTAAAATCATTAATCTGCGTGATTAATAGTCTCATTAAATTATGCTTGTTGTTATGGTAAAATTTTAGGTTCAAGAGTATATTTTTACTAAAAATAACATAGTTGACCAACTTGTAAATTTTGCTGTTTTCTATAATTTTAATATGTTACTTTTCGTCTTGTTTGTGGAACATAATACATCGACCATGGCCCTCTTTTTCGCTTGGTATTATTGTTAACAGGCTCTTTTATTGTTTAAAAAAATAGTTTTGATATGTTATCAAACTTGTAGGTATTCTCCATGTTTTATATTTCCTTATCATTATCAATTACCAATTTCGCCAACTGAAATTTTACACTAACACTGGTTTTCTTTGTACAAAATCACAAGTTAATTAATGGGCATCTGATAAACTGATATTAAATTTAGTTTTTAGATATTATTATGTGCCTATGCAGTGACTTATACAACCTGTAACATCTATGTATATTATATAATGTACATGACTTTCAATGAAATCAATAAATAATTAAAAAAAAATGATGACGCAATTTCTGAACACCTGGTAAATTTTTTACAGGCTTTTCTAAACTTTAGTTGACAAATGTTTCCATGGATACATCTATATTTAATGTGTAACATGTGAAATGGTTCACGGCATGACTACATTTTGAATCAAAAATTAAGATGAAAATCCTGTTTAGGGGTGTTCAGTCAAACCAACCGGACCATCTACTGAAATATTCAAGAATAACTGTAGCCCCTTGTATGCGGGAAGTGAAATGCCTTATATTTGGCATGGATCCATGTCTTAAGCATAAGAGGGGTTAATATGTCTTGTAGCTGTGGCACTGTTAAGCTCCAAACGCACAGACAGCAGAGGCATGGCAGTGCGGTGGCAGTGATGGTTGTAATATTCTAACTTGTATGAACGGTTGTGCAGTACTGTACCACAAACTCATTCATACAAGTTAGAATATTACAACCGCCACCACACCACCACGCCTCCGCTGTCTGTGTGTTTGGAGCTTTAAGTAAAACAGAATAAAGTAGATACAATTATGATTTATTTATGAATTTTAGGTTGCTAAGTTACTCGTGGGCCAGGACGGCATCCTCTCCACACCTGCTGTGTCCTGCATCATCAGGAAATACAACACTCTCGGTAAGTTTAGTGAATATTGAAAAATTGAAATATCATTGTATCAGTAATGTTTGTGTTGCAATGGAACTTTTTCCAGTACTTTTGTATGCTGAGCTACTATTTAGCAATGTTAAATCTTACAATATTTATCTGACATATGTTTTATATCAGTGAATGTCTTTCGGCCGAGATGATGATGATGGTGATAGGTAGAGATGAAATACAAAAGAGAAAGCCGGACTGTTTTAAATTGTCCTTGATATTGGTCTAGTATTTTATTGCATAGTAAGTAGCTAATTCAAAAGTGCTCTAATAATAGTAGTGTTATTTCTGTTCCTTTAAATTGATATCTGCCTTTGACTTATGTACATATAGCTACTCCTGGCGCCATCTAGCCATCAATACAACTTCCAACTTTCATCCATTGGACTTTGGTCCACAGGCATAACATCTGCCTGAAGAGAGATCTCTCTATTGCAACCTACCTACAAAAACATTCCCACGCCAAAAACCCTAGGTTACGCATATTATGGACATGCTTGTTATTTTTTTTTCTAGTATCTTAATCTAGTCTGGCTTAAATGTGAACTTAATTAAAATATTGTTTAAATCATAAGTTTTTATTTGGCTGCAACAAAGTAATTATTTACAATTACCTATGTTATTGTTTATTGTACATGAGACAGACCTGATTATATGTGTAATTACAATATCTGTACTAATATAATTCAAAATAAAACTTTCTTACTTTGTAAGGATGATCACTGGACCATTTTTCATTAACAAACAGTCATACTGTAGATACCTGATTGACATTGTACCTATACTTTTTATTGAGCGGAGAAGCAAGTAACAGCTAGTGAGTAATATTATGCACTAGACTTTACCCGCGGCTTCGATCGCGTAGCGTGTAGGTAAAACATTACATGTGTCAGTTAAATTGGCATTGTGTAAAAAAATTAAGTAGGGTGAGTGGGGGTCAGATGAAAAGCAGTGTGACATGAAAAACACTTGGGTGCTATGAGTAGTTTTTCATCGTACACTGCTTTTCATCTTACCCCCACTCACTATACTAATTACTTTTACATTTACTAGCTCTATCGTAAGCCTCATCTTTGCTTTCCATCAGGCGTGATTGTGGTCAAACGCAAGCCTATATTGTATAAAAAAAGATTTTTTTTTTGTATACAAAAACTAAAGTCAATATTTTTTCATATAATTCACTATTTTTTCAAAATGAATTATTGAGACATTTTGGTTGATGATGTCAGATAAAGGGCTCCCACACAGCTATAAATTTATCTAAATGCGTATGATAAGGCACCCCCTTCAGTTATTTTTTACGTGGTTTAACTTTACCGGCGCTGTCTAACCGTCTACCTACAACATAGATTTCAATGTCAAATTAATGTCATTGCTTATTCGGTAGGTCTGAGAATATAGGTCGTAGGCTATTTTTTATACCTATCCCCATTCTTCGCGGACGGAGTCGCGGGCAACAGCTAGTTTTATATAAAATTATTTCCATCCATTAAGGGTGAGGCCACACGAGCGTAATTTTGTGAGTCGTGAGCGGCAGAATTACGCCCGTGTGGCCTCACACTAAAAGGATGGGTGATGGTTGCTTCGACTAAGACCTCAAATATAATAATTTTTGACAACATTTGGTTGGAGGCGTGGCGCGAATAGCGACGGTATCAATCGTGATATATCATACTGTATCGTTTTGATAACAGATGCTAATTACCATGACAGAGCAATATTGCTGTCCAAACTTTGATGAGTCAGATTCAATGGACGTAAATAGCAATTTACAATCTGTTTACATCATAAATATCTGATGTCGTAACATTGTTGCAAATTTGCAATTAGAGAAACACTGTATAAATGTATACAGGGTATCCCGTAAGTAGTATTAGTAGTACGACACACTTAAATGGGAGATATGTAGGTGGGGAAGTCATGTTTGGCAAACTTTGGGGGAGGCGTATGTTCAGCAGTGGACGTCTTTCGGCTGAAATTATGATGATGATGAATGAATGGACTGAAGCCTTCCACAGACCGCAGCGCGGGGCGTGCGCGCATGGCCGACGGAGCGTGCCCAGCGCGTTGTATAACACTGAAGCATATATACGGTGACACACCGGTAACGCGGCACAGCGTAAATAATTCAGTGTCTGCGGTCTGTGGAAGGGTTGAAGATGCGTTCCCAACCTATAGGGCTAAGCTAACCCATGTGCCTGTAGGCCTGTATGTCATCTTTATAGATGGGAAGCCGGTTTTTAACGTTTTTAACCGTCGGGTTTTTAACGGATTTTTTGGTTAAAAACGGTTAATAACCATTTTGAGCGGGTTACTTTGGTACATTACGGAAATTTTTGTACTGTGTTTATACTTAATTAAAATAAACTAAGTAATTATTTAATTTTATTGATAAAAAATATTAAATTTATTAGGTGATTGCGGTGATTGTTAGTATTGCATAGGGCGAAACACGTGATTATGCGCGGCGGTGGCGGTGATTGATGGCTTTATAATAATAGATAGGTTTACTACCTACTTCGTTCAATAAAATAGGTAGGTAATAGAAAAAATATTATAATGTCAACCAAAGCAGGTAGGTATTGATTGATCAAAGATTTTTTGCGAAAGTTTTTGTCATGTAAATAACGATTTATGGATTATGTACCTAAACAATCTAAAATAAATGTCAAACACTAACAAAAAAACAGAAAAAGCTATCCACTTACCACAAAGCTTCAATACGACCTGCGGTTAAATAACCATAGTTAACCGGTTAAGTATTGGTAGCTAACGACAAATTTTGTTAAATAACCGTAGTCTACCGTTAGTTTCCATCTATAGTCATCTTCCATGCCGGAACATAGAATAGAATAGAAAATATTTATTTTTGACCAACTATAAGTAATGATGATGATGATGATGATGATGCATTCCTGTTATCCCTCATTAGGGACATAGGGCTCGTAGAAGAGTTTTCCATTTGGCTAATAATAATAATACAGCTAAAAAAAATACACAACAGACCATAAACATAAGCATGAATGTAGCTGCTACAAAAAAAGGACACCCCTCAGCATGTATCAGGCATGAGCAGCCACGACGCTGATTTTCAATAGGTCCACAGTAACTTAAAATGCTCGATTTGTCACCGAAAATACTAAAATCGCTTTACATTTCCCTTGAACTTTTGAACAGTTCCTTCAATTCCTCATGGATCCCATCATCAGAACTGGATTCTGGTAACAACGGGACCAACCTTGAAGCATATGCTTTCAAACGACGAAAGAATTTTCCAAATCTGTTCATAAATGACGGAGTTCTGAGGTTAACACACGTTAAAAAAAGAACATACAACCGAATTGAGAACCTCCTCCTTTTTTTGAAGTCGGTTAAAAACTAAACTAAGTTAAACAACACAACATATACTCGGCGTCAAAAATATCGCCCCTCCTATCTGTGTACTTATTTTCCGAAACGCTCTGATTCACAAGCCATTATGTTTCGTTTAAATTAAACATTGTTAATTTAAAACACATTAAACGTGCTTTTAATTGATACTACATAATATTAATTAGGTAACATAATTTCGCTAATGTCTAGATTAGCTTGAATCTGATTTTCGCGGAGGGCGATATTTTTGACGCCGAGTATAGTTATTCCACTGCATTTTTTTTACAGGAGGTATAGTCCTAACGGCGTCTCATAATCCCGGCGGCATCAACAACGACTTCGGCATCAAGTTCAACTGCAGCAACGGCGGTCCGGCACCGGACAACACCACTAACGAGATACACGCGCTCACCACCACCATCAAGGAGTACCGGACCGTGCCGGACTTGAGCTGTCCGGTCGATAAAATTGGCGTGTTCAACTTTAAAGTGAGTCAATGGGGTCTATAATGACTCCCATAAAATTTTAAGTCATAATGTATCATTAGTCATAATCAACGTTAGTCATACAGTGATTTATTTCTGAAACAATTTATTTTTCGGAATTGTTATAAAACAAACATAACCTAGCCTACTGCATTTTATAAGATGGCATTTAAAAAAGTCCTGAAAAAAATACCGTTTCAGAAATAAATCACTGTATGACTAACGTTGATTATGACTATACTATTTCCAATCGTTTATTTTCTCGATGACAGCTCCCGTAGAATGTAACTGCGTTTTTTACGCAAAAATTAACTTTTAAATGCGAGGTATAAAAAATACGACCACTGCCTAATTTTGTTCCTTGATTCCATATAATATTCATTTAAGACGAATTGAGTCCATATATGCAGTAATTTTTTTTTAAAGTACGATAAATAATAAACGTTTTAATAAAGTTACATTCTATGGCAATACAAATAGTGATGTTATGATTGAAATATCGATATTGTATCGGTATTGTATATGTTGAACTAGATGTGTTCCCGCGACTTTGTACAGTCAACGTCATAAGTAAGTGATCACTTTTGTACCTTGTCGCTTTCAGTCTTTAGTAATTTCGTATGGCTTTTCAAACATGACGTTAAAGTGACAAGGTACAAAAGTGATCACTTATTTATGACGTTGACCCTACGCGTTGTAATTTTTTTCCCGGGATATATAATAGCCTATGTTACTCAAGTGAAATAATTTTTATTTATCCAGTAGTTTTTAGCTTTATTCATTACAAACATACAAATCTTTCCTCTTTATAATATTAGTAATATAAGTATAGATAGGTAATCGACAATGAAATGAAATAATTATAATAACAGGTAATTTTTATTTATTAATTTTAAAATTGGATCGATATCGTATCTACTGATCACTTATTTGGTCACAACATTATAACTTTCAAACTAGATCTGTCATCGAGAAAATAAATGATTGGAACTACTATAATGATACATTATGACTTAAAATTTTATGGGAGAAAAGGGGCACCGGAGTCAATGTTAAAGTATGGATGGCCTAGTAGCGACATCTCTTAGTCCGGGTGAGCGGTTAGTTCCGAAGGAGTGTTGATGTTTCTCGATGAGAACTGAACATAGATGGCGCTGTATCACTGCAAAAGTGATGATAGCAGGCTGGAATGTATGATGCATAGGAAAAATTTGTGTCTAAACTCCTGACCAGTGGTGGTGTAGGGGAATAGCACGCGGCACGGAATGCCAAGGACCTGGGTTCGATTCCCAGCATTGGTCTTTTTTCTGGGGTTTTTTCTGTGCATCTATGTTGTTTTGTATTTA
The DNA here is from genome assembly GCA_947563465.1 of Archips xylosteana. Taxonomy (NCBI): domain Eukaryota; kingdom Metazoa; phylum Arthropoda; class Insecta; order Lepidoptera; family Tortricidae; genus Archips; species Archips xylosteana. The sequence continues at coordinate 17,856,580 of OX387358.1, forward strand.
GTATGAAATATATGAGTCAATGTTGTTTCATCTCCAGCCTAGTAATATACTCATCTTCACCATCCCAATTTATATACGTCCCACTGCAGGCCACGCCTCCTCTCAGAATGAAAGGACTTGGGCCGCCGTAGTTACGCGGGTCCAGTGTGGATTAGGAACTTCAAACACACCATTGAATTTGTCAGGTGTGTGGGTGTTACGATGTTTTCCTTCACCGTAAAGCTCATATAAATTTCAAATATAATTTCGCACATAAATTCCGAAAAAGTCAGATGTGAGCCCGGATTCGAACCCACGGCCCTCTGCTTGAGAAGCAATAGGTCCAATCACTAAGTTCAAAGTTTTAAATTTGTATTGTGCCATCGCGCTCGCAATAATAGTATTTAACAAGAAAGTGAGAGAGATGGTATGATACGAACTTTGAAGTTCTTTTGAGCCCCTTGAATTTTTCCCATTCCTGGGAGGGACTGATTTAAGCACCAACCCGAGGGGATACATGCCTTGCTTACTTTTTATCATCGTCTCCGGCCTATACACCTCTCACTGTTGCGCACAGGCCTCGTCTCAGAATGAGACGCCGTAGTTCCCACGCGGACTGGGAATTCCACACTTGCAATTGTATTGCTTCCTCGCGATGTTTTCCTTCACTGAAAAACTTATGGTAGGTAATTACCTTCGCACATGAATTCCGAAAAACTCAAGAGGTGCGAGCCGGGGCTTGAACCCACAACCCTCTGCTTGAGAAACCATACCATAGGTCATAACGGCTACAATACGTGTACTTTTAGTTTACCACTGACAGATGGCTTGCCTTCATTTCATTTCCAACTTTAACACCATACAAATAAAGTAGCTATTACAAAATCTGCAAACGTGGGTAACAGTATTCTAAAATTGGCTTTATTTGTAGGTCGTTAAAGTTGAATATGAAATGAAGGCAAACCATCTGTCAGTGGTAAACTTTATGTAATTTTACTGTACCATGGCTTTTATAGGCTTGCACTTTTTTATTATATTTTTTTCATAGGTGGATGACCGGCCGTTCACGGTCGAGGTCATTGACCCCGTGCAAGATTACGTGAGCTACATGAAGGAGATATTCGACTTCCCGAAGATCAAGGCCCTGATCCAGGGAACGCCGCAGAGGAAGCCATTCAATGTGCTCATTGACTCTATGAGCGGAGGTAGGTCAGAGCGACACTACTATACCAGCATCGCTATCATCTCTGGGGCCATAAAACCTCTTTTGCAAACCTCTCGCTCGCACTGTGCATCGGCTCGAGTCATGTGTATTGCATAGTGCGAGCGAGAGATCCGATAATCTTCCAAGAGCGAGCGAGGGGTTCGAAAACGGGGTTTTTATGGTCCCAGAGCTCGGTTTCACTCCGCAGTTTAGGTATGTTCGGCTGGCGCTCCTCCCGGGGAGGAGTATGGCAGTAGGTTGTCGCTCGGCTTTCGGTTCGCACGCTAGCCGCGTCGCGCGTAATTAAGCATCTTTTTTCTGTGATTTTTACAACAAACAATGACTTCTAAACGATCTTATAAATAACTTACTTACTTACTGAATTAATACACACTGTTATCTTTCTTGATTTATATACCTACCTACCAAATATCGGCGAGTAGAAACCCTGTGCCCTTGGTTTCGGATCAGCGGTGTCCGACGGAATAGGAGCGCTCGTATCACACGATAAGTTTCAATTTCGCATGCAAGCAGTAAGAGTAGGCAAGTTTTTATACCTAAAGTTGACTTTTGTTCGAGAGTGATGCTTTTGTACGTTAGTACTATTACTTATTCTGTGGTATAACGTCAGTAGGGCTGCCTGTCCACTGGAGCAGAGAGGGGTAATGCGGAGTGAAAATGTAGACTTCCATAGACACAGAGCTAGGTAGCCGGGCAGGTTTCAGAGTTGACTGAAAAATATTAGCTATGGCCTTAACTTTTGCCATGTCCTCAGGAGAGACTTAAACAAAAAAAGGTGTGCGACTCTTACACCATTGTATAAGTAAATCTAATGCGATTTTTTTTAGACACCGCCTTATTTACTTGAAAGGGCTGTATGTATGAATTTAAATGTTTATAATTTAGCATATATTCGTTGATTTAAAACTCTAAACTCTCTATCTTGATTCTTTTCTGGAATCGGCTGAAGGGCTCTTGCAACCGTGGTCGCAAAAATAAGTTTAAAAAAAAACTCACTTTTAATAAGTTATGTATGAGACGGATAAAAATGCTAAAAGCCACCTGATCCTGTCGGTAAATTTTGGAACAGTTTATGTGCCACAAGACTTGTGAAACTGTATTTTTTCCATGTGTCAATTAAAGTTATGTTTAAGCTAATCTGAACTTTCAAAAGGTGGCGCTAATCTCCTATTTTCTCCAGTAACCGGTCCCTACGTGCAAGCAATCTTCGTGAACGAGCTCGGGGCTTCAGCCGGCAACGTGCGTCGCGTGACACCCTTAGAAGACTTTGGTGGCGCACATCCCGATCCTAACCTAACGTACGCGGCCGACCTCGTCGCTGCCGTCAAAGGAGGGGACTACGATCTTGGGGCTGCTTTCGATGGCGATGGTAAGAATAGTTTAAGTTACTTTTACATTAGCTTCCCATGTGTCACTGAATTTGGGTTACCATTGAGACAAGCAGAGTTTTTTTAATGCATACGGAAATGCGTTTGCCGTCAATGGAAGGGACTACGGTCTTGGCGCTGCTTTCGATGGCGATGGTAAGAATAGTTTCAGTTACTTTTACATTAGCTTCCCATTAGTTCTCATATGCCGTTGAATTTGGGCCTCCATTGAGGCGAGCAGAGTTTTTTAATGTGTAACGGAAATGCGTTTGCCATCAAAGGAGGGTCTACGATCTTGGGGCTGCTTGCGAAGGCGATGATAAGAATAGCTTAAGTTACTTTTACATTGGCTTCCCATATGCCGCTGAATTTGGGCTACCATTTTGGCAAGAACTGTGTTTTATTTTATTATGCACCGTTTGAATCTCAATCACGCCTGGGTGCAAGCGATGATGTGGTCTAAAATGGACTTCGTTTGGCTAGGGAAGGCCTGCCAACACTGCGCCTTTCGATTTGTAGCCGCTCTTGAAAACATTTCTCACCTAACGGTAATCTGTTTTTCGAGTTATGTCGGTGACTACTTCTTCAGCTAATTTCCGTCCGGATTCCATTGTGTAAAGACAGCAGTTACTTACTAGTTTATTATCCTTTCCCAGGCGATCGTAACATGATAATAGGGCGTGACGCGCTCTTCGTGACCCCGTCAGACTCCCTGGCAGTTTTGGCTGCGCATGCGGGGGTGATCCCCTACTTCCAGCGCACGGGGGTCAAGGGATTCGCTCGCAGTATGCCCACCGCCGCCGCTGTGGATCGTGTGGCTAAGGACCTCGGGAAGGAGATCTTCGAAGTACCCACTGGTGAGCTAAGGGTTCAGAGGCTAGACTGTGTAACATGGAAGCACTCTTTTATCACTTTTATTTTTTTTACATCATCAAGGCCAATAACATCTATCCATTGCTTACTTAAACTATGCTATCATATCATAGTAGGAATACTTAAAAACTAAGTTACAGCAAAATTTTATTTTATTTAATTGTGACTTGAGCATGTACGGTTATATCACAAAAAAAAAAATACTATAGATAAGTTAACAAAGTGTCAAAAATATCTTAAAAACATCCATACAACACTTTGTCATTAACCATAAGGTTGATATTTACCTATTTTAACGCAAAGACTGTATAGGTATTTATGCTTTCAACTGTACAATATGGTCAATAGTAGCAGTAAGGCCGCCCAAAAGCGTACACAAAAAGTTTTAGTCTAATTTTTAATTTCCATTGCGTAATTCTGCAAAAACGCATTTTTTAAATCTATTTTTTGATCCTACGAAAGGATCAGTATTGCTGAAATTTCGATTGTACAAGCGAGGGATACGGGATAGTACCGAATTAGAGCCACAGTTAGTAGAATGAAATGGTTCGTGGAACAGAGTGGAGCTGGTGTGCCGCGTACGACGCTTTGTCATGCGATATGAGAGGAAAGATGATTAATGCGATTACGACCATCTGCACTGGAAATATTGTCGATGAAACTGCAATACCGCGTAACCAACAATGACTAATGCCGCGTAACTGGGCATTTTAAGAAAAAAAGTGTACGCTGTACTTTTTTTTTAAAAACCTAACAAATTTTGGGTTATTTCTACTCAGAATCACAAGCACTATCTATTTAAGCAATAAAAAAAGTGTCCCACTTTTAATAGGGATGACGACTGGGTTAAAAATATGTCATTCCATTTAGTCCGTCAGTTAGATTATGGGAAAATATGGGACACGTATTTTTTGGTTTATCAAATTATTAAAAATCTACAAAGATATAGATCATCAAACTTCCGGAGTGGGGGCTTGTGACGTCACCCTTAGGTAAAAATTGTACCATATGGTGACGTCACTCGAAACTTCTAAGCACTGTATCCTCGTCATTTTTTGTTTGTTAAACAAAAGAAAAAATACGTGTACAATATTTTTTAATAATCTAACTGACGGACTAAACAGTTTTTTTTAGTCGTCTAGCCTATTGCCAGTTTTGTGACGCAGTTAACCATACATGTTGTATGGACCGTCACAAAACTGACTAATAAATTTTGATTCTTGTAATCAAATACAAGAACTTTATTGTCAGACTATAGGTAAAAATATAAGGTGATACATAAAAAAATAAGACCTATACCATAGTCTACCAAACTTATGGTGTACAATATTATAAAATCGAAATATCAGACAGTAACTTAGCTTATCAAAATAAAAAATAAAAATATTATAAACACCGAGCAATGTCGATATGTAATTCAATAACAAATAATGCAATTATGAAACAAATGTCATTTGGAATCTAAAAAATAATAAAAAAATAAAAAAATTAAGGATATCGCCGCCCCCGCAGAATAAAGCCGCAAGTGAAAAATGTCAATTTTACAGGAAAAAATAAAAACCGAAATTGATCCACAACTTTTTAATAATAAGCAGTAGAAGTTAAGTTTTAGTGGCATTCAAAAGCTAATTTTTTTCCCCACTTATGTTAATAGCTGTTTTGGATTAAGCTTTCATCATTTAAAAGTTATTGATGAAAAAACGATTTACAAAACTATTTGCGTATTCTATTATTTGTAAAATTCCTTTACGGTTTTGTTCGTCTATTTTTTTCCTTTTTTTAGTTTTGTAATGAACAGTAACTTTTATATTCTTTGTATTTTTTGTAATACAGTTGTAATGGCAACACAATATTACTGTTTTATTCTGGTCCATTTATAATAATACTGAACAAGTAACAGATGATTAATGTTTTTTTCAGTATTTTACAGGGTATTTTTTATATTTGTAACATCATTTTACAAAATACCAGAAGGAGAACGAGTTAAAATGATAAAGTAATAAATTTTTCATAGTAAGAAAAACGTAATTTTAATAGTTTTTAAGAAGCAATAAAACGTAATATTTCATTAAAACTAGCCACTAGGATAAGAAGACATCATAAATCTTAAAAATACTCCCAAGAATTTTATCATAAACAAGTATTTGCGATTGGTTCCTTAATCTCCCTAAACTTAGTTAGTCTTGTGTATTTATTTGTAATCAAGAACTTAAAAATAACAAAAATAGTCAATCACTACATAGTATAAAACAAAGTCGCTTCCCGCTGTCTGTTTGTCCCTATGTATGCTTTAGATCTTTAAATCTAAGCAACGGATTTTGATGCGGTTTTTTCCTGAATCTCACTTTACATTTTTTATCTGGTTTGGCGTACCATTCATTGCATACCCCATGTAATGCAAAAAGAGAATCCATTCTATCGAAAATATTAAAAACATCTGAACTAACTGAAGGAGTTAAACATGTTCACATTAATTAGTACACCCAACAATGACAGTGCGCTCTTTCAGGACTAAGCAGGTATTCAGATACGTCTAGTGAAAGACCTGCCATCAATTTTATTCTACGAGTGATGTGCCCTGCCCAATGCCACTTAAGTCTGGCGATTCTTGGAGCTATGTCGGTGACTTTAGTTTTTGCGCAGATTTCATCATTTCTAATGCGACCCCGCATACAAACTCCAAATATAGCCCTCTCCATCCCCCTCTGAGTGACTTTGAGCTTCCTTATGAGGCCCATTGTTAGCGGCCACGTCTCAGTGCCATGAGTCATCACTGGCAACACACACAAGTCCAAAGACTTTTGACTTGAGACACTGCGGTATATTGGATGACAAGATATTGCGAAGCTTTCCGAACGCTGCCCAGCCGAGTCTATTTCGTCGATAGACCTCTTTCTCGAAGTTGAACCTACCTAATTGGATTATATGTCCCAGGTAGATATAGTCGTCAACAACTTCGAGCAAAGTGTCTCCTATTACGACGGGAGCTGGTACAACTTGGGCGTTCGACATAACCTTCGTCTTGTCCATGTTCAGTTTAAGTCCAGCTATCTCGGAGACTCTTCCGAGGTCAGCGAGCATCGCACTAAGGTCCTCCATGAAGGTTCAGCCATAAGCACCACGTCGTCGGCAAATCGAAAGTGAGTGATGTATATTCGCCATTTACATTGATGCCGCGCTCTTCCCAGTCCAGAGTCTTGAACGCATCCTCTAGTGCAGCGGTGAACAGTTTCGGAGAAATAACATCTCCGTGACTGACTCCCCGCTGCAATAGAATAGGCTTCGACATCTGGTCCTGAAGTCAGACGGAGATTGTGGAGTCTACTTGGCACCGTTGGAGAGACTGCAGTACAGCCCAAGTCTGGATCGGATTGAAGGCTTTCTCGTAGTCTACAAATGCCAGGCAAAGGGGGCGGTTATATTCTTCGGTTTTCTGTATAACTTGCCGCTACGCATGTATGTGGTCTACAGTGCTAAAGCCCTTTCGAAATCCGGCTTGTTCGGGAGGCTGGAAGTCGTCTAACTGGCGCGCGAGACAATTCGTGATGGATGAATCTCGAAAACAGCTTGTAAACATGGCTCAGAAGTGAAATGGGTCTATAATAATTCTTCAATAAGGTATTATCCCTTTTTTTGAATAACATCACCAATTCATGAATGGTGGAATCGAATACTTTCTGAAGGGATTTGAGGACTGGTTTTCCTCTCGCCTTCAGAAGTCCGGCCGTTATTCCGTCATCACCAGGGGCTTTGCCATTCCTGAAATGCTTGATAGTCACACTAATCTCGTACAAGCTGACGTCCGGGATATTTTCGGTGTAGTGTCGGGTTAATCTAGCTCTCGGGTCTAGAGCTAGATCCATGTCGGGTTTTCTCGTTGATGTATATAGCTGTCTATAGAACTTTTCGACTTCTAACAATAGCTCCGGTTTAGAGCTCACGATCCTACCTTCATCGGTCTTTAACTCTGCCAGTTGGCTTTGCCCAATATACAGATTCTTTGCAAAAACTTTAGAGCCTCTGTTGCGCTATATCGCCACTTCTATACTATTAGTTTTAAATTGGCGTATATCGCGCCTCAGAGACTCCGAGATCTGTCTATTAACCCGCCGGTATTGGCAAGCGTTACCAGATGTCTGTAGGATCATTATTCTTACGTCGATCTTCCATGAGCTTTATAGTAGAGGCTGTAATCTGTTTGGTTCTATTTGTAAGTATTTTTTTAAATGTTGACAGAAACTAAACACAGTTTGCATTATCTATGATACATAACTCGAAAAAATTTACATTTTGTATTAAATTTAAGTGTTTAGAGACCGAATAATTTTATTTTGGATTTTTTTTCCTCGCAATGTGATAAAAATCATTGTGTGTATCACGGGCAGTAAATAAAGAATTTGTAATGTAACACAAACAGACTGAGTTAGCAGCGCCGAAAGCGGAATGAAGGGTCACTTGCGTCCGCGACGTGGTTCGCTCTATGGTAGGAAGAGACAACGCAATCACTTGCTTCGTAAAAAATGGCCTATTCGCTTTGGCAACGGCTTTTACACTAAATATTTAGGTAAAACAGAAAAGTAAAGGATGTTATCGTATTAAACTATGTACATTTTTTTTTTCAAAGGGATGTTATGGAATTGTAATATTAAAATCTGCACCAGAAGAAAACTGCAAAAGGGTTTGCAATTAATTTTCTATTTCAGTTGCACCTTATAACTACAGTTTGATACTTTACACGAAACATTGTTTCAATTCTGGTACGCAATAACATATCGCTGATTTTTCTAGTTTTGTCTATGACAAAGAATAATGTCTTTATTTTTTGTATCTTCGTAACTACTTAATAAAAAAATACGGAAAAAATTGAGGTGATGTATTTTAACGCGTAGATGTCAAAACTGAATGAACAATAAAAAGCAGGTAACAGCACTTTGCGGCTTTATTCTGCGGAGGCGGCGATATGAAAAAAAAAATAAAAAAATTAAGGATTTTGTATGGAAAATTAAGGATATTTAAGGCAAAACGGGTACATTTTTTTCTGAAAACCCTCAACTAACAAAATGTGTCAAATTTAAATTTGGGTAAGTCTGGCAACTGGCAACATGGTAAAATTAGTTACATTACATTTTCTGTTACATCATAAATATTGTATTTCATGGTAGAGTTTCTAACAGATGTTTTTAACGTTTATCTTTAATTGCCAGAATTCCATTTGCCCGAATTTCATCTGCTATAACTTTTGCCATAACTTATAATGTCATCTTATAAAATACAGTAGGTTGGGTTAGATTTGTTTTATAACAAATCTGAAGAAATACTGTTTCAGAAATAAATTATGTCAAATGAAAATTATGGAAAACGTTAAATTATGGAATATGATATTCAGGCAATCAATAGAAAACCTTTAATTTTCTTGTCAGGTTCTAGGCGGATGTCACCAGGCAAACTGGTTAAACAAATAGTTATTTATTCAATGTTCTGTCACCGTACCAAAGGTTGGAAGTACTTCGGCAACCTAATGGACGCCGGGCGCCTCTCGCTCTGCGGCGAAGAGAGCTTCGGCACCGGTTCCGACCACGTGCGGGAAAAGGACGGGCTATGGGCCGCACTGGCTTGGCTCTCTGTGCTGGCCAACACGGGTCAATCCGTCGAGGAGATACTGAAGCAGCACTGGGCGAAGTACGGGAGGAATTACTTCACCAGGTGAGGATCTTATTATAAAAATAAATAAATATCACGAGACAATTCACACCAATTGACCTAGTCCCAAAGTAAGCTAGGCATAGCTTGTGTTATGGGCACTAGGCAACGGATAAACATACTTATATAGATAGATACACACTTAAATACATATTAAACACCCAAGACCCGAGAACAAACATTCGTATTTTTCATACAAATATCTGCCCCGACACGGGAATCGAACCCGGGACCTCAAGCTTCATAGTCAGGTTCTCTAACCACTTAGGCCATCTGGTCTTTTTATTATAGCTGCTCGCTTGTACATTTCTTTTATTTTATTTAATTTATAATTTGACATTAGAATATTACAATTAGACTGAATTTATTGTTATTTATTTGACATGCAATTTAGTATTGTGTAAATGCAAAATGTAATTTTATTAAAGCTGGCTTGTCATTGGTTGTCAGATTATGTAATGTTTGCATGCTTAGTTAACCAAACAGAATATACGACAAAAGGGTATTTTATTCTGTTCTAGATACGACTACGAAGAGTGCGCAAGCGACCCGTGCAACGAGATGATGCGGGCGCTCGAACAGCGCATGACCGAGGCCGGGTTCGTGGGCTCTCAACACTCCGCCGGCGCCAAAACTTACACCGTCAAGGTGGCGGACAACTTCTCCTATATGGACCCTATCGACCGCAGCGTGGCTATGAAGCAGGTGGGATGTAACTAATGAAATGATTTATTACAGACGTTACTTTGTGAAGGACCATATCAATGAACTGAAACAATGACTTTGACCTTAAGGTTAGAGCGACGGGTCTGTCTTTCATATGGTCCGACACGATATCGGATATCGGAGATACATATTTCATACCATTTCATTTTTATTCGACGAATTAGACTCGGCTGGGATGCGTTCGGGAAGCTCCGCAATATCTTGTCATCCGATATACCGCAGTGTCTCAAGTCAAAAGTCTTTGACCAGTGTGTGTTGCCAGTGATGACTTATGGCACTGAGACGTGGCCGCTAACGATGGGTCTTATAAGGAAGCTCAAGGTCACTCAGAGGGCGATGGAGAGGGCTATGCTTGGAGTTTCTCTGCGGGATCGCATTACAAATGATGAAATCCGCGCGAGAACTAAAGTCACGGACATAGCTCGAAGAATCGCTAGACTTAAGTGGCAGTGGGCAGGGCACATCGCCCGTAGAACTGACGGCCGATGGGGCCGAAAGCTTCTCGAGTGGCGTCCGCGGACCGGAAGACGCAGTGTAGGTAGGCCTCCAAAAAGATGGAGCGACGACCTGGTGAAGGTAGCGGGAACGCATTGGATGCGGATGGCGCAGGGCCGATCTGTTTGGCGAGCCTTGGGGGAGGCCTATGTTCAGCAGTGGACGTCTTTCGGCTGAAATGATGATGATGATGATATTTCATACATTTAACTCCCTCCGATATCGTATCGGCTAATGTGAAAACGCTCTAAGGACGCGGGTGATCAAACTAATTGTTTCAGTTCATTTTTACTTCTCTAATGCCCCGTTCACACCTACTCCAGTAGCATTCCAGTCCAGTAAAAGAACCCAGTGCTGGACTGGATCTAATCGTTTACATTATTCCAGTCATTTAATGTTGTTCAAGTTCAAATATAGTGACAACAAGGACACCAAAAACAACGATGCGTATTCACTATATCACGTTACGATCTCTATTATTCCGGTGGCGCTGGATTGGCCGATCTAGAATCAAAAGTAGACGTAGATGAGTATATCCCAGTGCCGGTGTACAGTATTCTAGCAGCATTCCAATATGATCCCATATGTTAATCCAGGTTATAAACTATAATATGTTTTAGACGACAGACGACAGGTTTTAGACGACCAGATGGCCTAGTGGTTAGAGAACCTGACTATGAAGCTTGAGGTCCCGGGTTCGATTCCCGTGTCGGGGCAGATATTTGTATGAAAAATACGAATGTTTGTTCTCGGGTCTTGGGTGTTTAATATGTATTTGAGTATGTATCTATCTATATAAGTATGTTTATCCGTTGCCTAGTACCCATAACACAAGCTTGCCTAGCTTACTTTGGGACTAGGTCAATTGGTGTGAATTGTCCCGTGATATTTATTTATTTATTTATATGTGTGCCAAATTTAATCAGGATCCTTCAAACGGGTACGTATCAAAATATATAAAATTTAAAAAGAATAATGGACGAAATACATAATGGTCATAATATATACTAAAAATGTCCATGAAACTATTGATAAAACGAACTTTTTTAATCGTGTAATATTTGTATATTGTTTTAGGTTAGGTTAGGTTTATTTTATGAAAATCCTGAAAAGTTGAGAACTTCCAAGAAAATTGCATTATATCAAATGACCATTATGTGTTTCGTCCATTATTATTTTTAAACTTTCTATATTTTGATACGTACCCCTTCAAGCCGTAGCGTGAAAGTAACATCCACCCACACAAACTTTCACGTTTGTAATATTAATTAAGATTATTGTTTTGTTTTTAGGGGCTGAGAATCATCTTCGAGGATGGATCTCGCATCGTACTACGTCTAAGTGGGACCGGCAGCTCGGGGGCTACTGCCAGGTATGTTTAAATATATAGTCGACCAAGTAAGTGCATTACCATTTTTAATGACAGTTCCTACATCAGAATAAAAATAAATAAGGCTGAATGTCACATTGACTTGTGAGTGAAAATAGCCTTTAATGTTTTAGGCCAAACAACTGATATTGAACCTTAGGGTGGTAAAGGAATTTCTTGGTCGACTATACAAAGCATTTTAATATGGGTACGCATCATAATACTGAAACTATATATGTAATACCTGAATCTGGAATATCGACGCTTGACACATCCAAATTGAAATGTCGAAAGACGGAGACAGAAACTTGGAATAACTATTTTTACCCTCTGACACAAAAAGAGTGGTGGTATAAGTTAAGTTAGTTAGTTGACCGCTATATGTGTGTGTATGTGTGTGTGTGTGTGTCTGTCTGTGGCATCATAGCTCCTAAATGGGTGTTTGGTGATGGTTCTTAGATATGTTTCATCAAAATTGGTTCAGCCGTATCAAAGTTATCAGCTCTTTTGTTAGCTGTGAAAGAGATCTTAGACGCATAATGGGCATTCACTTTATTTTCAAACATATATGTGACCTAATTGAGTTGGGGTTTTCAAAATTTGCAAATGTCCTAAAGTACAAAATCGCGAAATATTCGGAGTTTCAATATTCCTACTTCCGTTCGTTTTGTTAGATCCTGTGAAATTCGGTCCTTAGCTACAATGATATCACGATCGTTTAGTTTCTAAGTACAAAAACTTTGAAATATGTGTGTCAAACGCAACGACAAATTTTCAATTGCAATCGTATTTTGGACTGGCAAATTAACCAACCACCCAGACTACAGGCCTCTGCCTTTATGGTTAGTTCTAAAATCTAACAACTTACTCGTTTCAGATTATACATCGACTCGTACGAGGCTACCGACGTGCTCGGCGACGCTCAAGTAATGTTGCGGCCGCTCATCGACGTCGCGCTGCAAATGTCGCAGCTCCAGAAGTTCACTGGTCGCGACGCGCCCACAGTCATCACGTAATTAAGTCTACAGCGTCATAGCGTAATAATTTATAATAGTGGACGCACTGTCTCGGCGCTGTCTACAATCGGTTGCAAGGACGGATCTATATAAGGAATTTTTAGGCTGCAGCCCAAGTTCCCGTAGTTATAAAGGGCCACCAACCCCCATGGCAGACCTAATATATCATTATCGAAGACAATTTTCGACAAAATTGCAATTAGTTGATTAGCCCATGCCCCACAATACAATACAATACAAATATTCTTTATTAAACACCTAAACAGTACAGAAAAATAAAAATTCATACAGACAAAAGGCAGTCGTACCGCTCAAAAGCGAACTCTTCCAGACGACCAAACCAGCGCTACCACACAAAATCAGAAATCACAAAAAAAAATTGCTAAATATCGCCAGATTGTGAGAAATTAGCTCTAATATTGTTTTTAAAAAACAGTCACTGATGTGGTCCCAAATGTTTGATAAATTGGCAGTTGGAGGGAAATATCTTGGTGAACGCAGCCTTGCTCCGCACCGCGTAGTTACTCTGTCAAGACGGCCGAGTTATCTCACTAATTGTTATTATTACGCTATTTTACATACAATAAAGATAGAACTGAATCCTGAACCACTGAGGAATTTCTCGATAACTAGGTACCTTGTAAATAATTAGTGTGTTATACAAAAGGAGCTAGCAAAGCACGCTTGCCCCTCTACCAAAATACCATTAAGTCACATTAGCCCAATATATTCGGCATCAAAAATAATGTTTTTTGTATATTTTGGAATTTTCGGGAATTCAGTTTTCATTAATATACGCATTGTCTGATTGTTGAAACTATTACTTAAAGCTGCAGTAAAGGTGATTTGGGTAGACAAACTTGCTCTAGTTTATAACCTCAAAATGCACTTTTAACTAAAGTAACTATTTCGTTTCATAAATAAAGCAATGCAATGTTGACTCTGGTAGCTTTATTTACGCGAAAGTAGCTGTTTTAGCTAAAAATGATGCATTTTGAACTTGGAATGTTCTTTGCTAAATAAGACAACTAAGATGAATGCAATATAGATGTGTAGGAAGAAAAGTTTAGGCTAAAGATTTTATTATGAAAAGATTCCGTAGTGGTTCAAGGTTCAAATGGTACGAATGTGCTGTTCATCTTGCAACTAACATAAAGACGAAGCAAGAATCAGCTATAATGTTAAATAGGTGTTTTTTTTTTGTACAAAATTTTACTACGTTTTTTTACTTTGTAGGATCATATTGCGGAAAAGTGTTTATAAGGAATGTGTTACTTTTTAATTTTTAAACATAAGTCATAGGAAAACTACATAGTTATGTTTGCAATTTTTTTTTTATTGATACTTAATTTTATAAATTGTTACAATGTTACATTTGAGTATGTTAAAAATATAATATTATTCCATTTACTTAACTATTTTATTTACATCTGCATTTGTGTCCACGCATATCAAAGTCGCCTAAATTCATGTGAATGATATCGTAATATGTGTTCTCTGTATAACAGATAAAGTTCAGAATGCATTACTTATTTTTGAAGACTTACGGTCCGGCACGACTATGTGCGACCGTCGGCGCGGCGAGTGTTTTTTCCGTGCAACCACTGCGCAGTGGTCATAAATAAGTGATCACTTTTGTACCTTGTCGCTTTCAGTAGTTACATATTTCGTATGGCTTTTCAAACATGACGTCAAAGTGACAAGGTACAAAAGTGATAACTTATTTATGACGTTGACCCCACGTAGTATTGCCAGGTCGTTAGGCAACTTTGATATGCGTCAACATTTATTAGGTATGTAAAGTTTGACTAGATAACAAACATTCACGTCAAATAACATCTATTTCGACTCTTAGGCTGCGTTCATACACGGTGGGAACTGCGCGGGTTCAGAATCGCGTGCGAAACGCGCGGTTATTATTTATATCGGTCCCCACACGATTCTGAACTCACGCGATTCTGAACCCGTGCGGTTCCTACACTATTCTGAACCCATGCGATTTTGAAGGCGCGCGGTTCCCGCCGTGTCTGACCGCAGCTTTAGTCTGATAATAAAGAATATTAATCAAATGAGGACACCATTTTCTTTGCAACCGTCACATTTTTGGCGTAGTGCTACACCATAACAATTTAAAATGAAATATTTTTAAACAATTTCTAGTCTTAAGCAAGGTCTTATAGCACAGATAAAGAAAAAATTGCGAAAAGCATAATTTTTTTTGTCCGTCTGTCTATATCAGTAACCAATCTACAATGATCCCACACTGCGCACATTGCTTAGGAGCAGGGGTCTGCTAAGACTGGATGTTCATAGATACATATAAATTTGTACGGAACCCTCGGTACACGAGCCCGACTCGCACTTGGCCGGTTTTTTTCTTAAATTTCAGAACTGTTATAACTTGGCTTTTCGCCCGGTACCAGGTTAACGTCGAGATTTGGGACACCCTGTAGTACAGTACATGTTTTCTCAGATCGTACATTCTGGGTCGACAATTACAGGACGTACATTTACCGCACCAAACACGAACCTCTGCATATGTGTACCTATAAGTGGACGCCACTGCATATCGACTTCTTCTCAAAAATTTGATTTATAGTCAAAATTTAGTCCAACGAACACATACTTATTCTATTCCTTAATAAAGAACTGCATCAGCAAGTTGATGACGCCGAAAAGAACGATCGAGAAGTAAAGCGCGGTCTTCCAGAAGGTTAGCCTCCCTCGCAGCTGGAGGGACCGGACTTGGAGTATGGAGGGGAGAGCAAACACGTGGACTAGGCCGCTCACTGCTCCTGTGTATCTGAAATATTCATAGCTTAGGCGCAAGCCACACAGAAGAGACGTGGACGGGGGCGCGCCGCAGTCCGCGTCGTTTGTTCGCATGCGTCTCCGGCGTCCCTTCTGTCTGCCAAAGATCGCGACGCTTTTATACATTGAGTACGAGACTAATTAAAGGGGCGCCGCGATTGCGACGCGCCCCCGTCCCACGTCTCTTCTCTACAATACGTTTACTTTTAGTTTACCACTGACAGATGGCTTGCCTTCATTTCATTTCCAACTTTAACACCATACAAATAAAGTAGCTATTACAAAATCTGCAAACGTGGGTAACAGTATTCTAAAATTGGCTTTATTTGTAGGTCGTTACAGTTGAATATGAAATGAAGGCAAACCATCTGTCAGTGGTAAACTTTATGTAATTTTACTGTATAAGTATGTAGCGACTACTAGCGCCATCTAGTCATCACATAAGAAACTAATTAAATTACTACAATCCTGCATCACACTATCGATGTTTCTCAACTCAGCTACTTTAATGCAACTTCCAACTTTCATCCATGGGACTTCGGTCCCCATAGGCATAACATCCGCCTGGAGAGAGATCTCTCTATTGCAACTACCCCCAAAAGTACTACATCTCTAAGTTCTTCAAGCCCTTTTATTCTGAGAGGAAGCCTGTGCCTTACGGGACGTATGTAGGCTGGGATGGGATCTCTAAGTAAAGGCTCACTATTCTGAAAAAGCCGTGGCAGCCTATACTTCACTTAATTTAGAATTAGAAACCACAACAACATTATATTGCGGCTCGTGAACTGTAATCTCTGTACAATTTGTACTAGAGTAACAATTGACGACACGCAAATAAAGTGACATTAAAACAATTTTATTTTGCGGCTCCCAGACTATTGTACTGTACTATTTGCTAGGTAAGAAATAGTTGACCAGACGCAATATAATGTTATTGTGGTTTCTAATTCTAAATTAAATGAAGTATAGTGGTTTGACCAATGGCCTCTCTAGCAAGGGTCGTGCGTGGGTACGAGCACGGGTTCGCACCTCTGGCTTTATCGAAATTAATGTGCGAAAGTACATTTGAAATTTCCCATGAGCTTTACCCAAGCCCAAGCGCTCTCATTCTGAGAGTAGGCCTGTGCCCTGCAGTGGGGCGTATATAGGCTGGGATGATGATGATGATGATGGGGTTTACGGTGGAGGAAAACATCGTGGAAAACCTACGGTGTACTTCCGTTTGGCAAATTATTTTTCCCAAACTGATTCATTTCCCAAATGTTTATTTTTTCTGAAACTATAAACTATTCAGGATATATTTCAGGACTATTCTGAAGGTTAGGTTAGGTTAGGTTTGTCTTATAACAATCCTGAAAAGTTTACAGTTTCAGAAAAAATAAACATTTGGCAAAAGAAACATTTGCCAAATGAATAAGTTTGGGAAAAATAATTTGCGAAATATTAGTACCTAAACCGTAACCTACACATACATGCGAAGAAATTTAATGGTGTGTGTGAAGTTCCCAATCTGCACTGGGCCCGCGTGAACTACAGCCCAAGCCCACTCATTCTGATATTAGGCTGGGATCATGATGATGATAGTTTTGCTGCTTGAAATTGTGAAAAGAGTGCAATAAAGATGTACCTGATAATGGTGCCAATGTTCGGACACAGGCACGCGACGGCCACGCAAACGGCCACGATGAACACATTGATGGCCACGGTCACGCGTGTCCGTGTTTTGTTCGCGTCGCTTAGAGGTAAAAGGAGCAGCGCCTCGGCACGCAACATGTATGCCACAAGCGGGTACACGGTAATTACCTGGAAATATTTATTGAGCACCGTACAAAATACGAATAAAATTATAGTCCTGGCCGTGAGTTTTAGGAATTGGGATTGTTCATTTTTTCTAACCCCCCTTTTTACTTTTTTTATCGAAAATATAGAGCATTTTAAGAAACTAATTTGAATATTTCAGCAATTCATCACTCCAATATTTTTTTATAATTTATTGAAAATTTGTGATACGACTTCTCGTAAATTACATGCCGCGGCAGAATCTGTGTATAAACCACAGACATAATGACAAAAAAATGTGTCACAATCGATGGTTAGTTGTCATCTGACAATGTCACTTTACATTACAATAACAATAACACTAAAGTTGCCGATTCTTCCAAGAGAATAGGTAAAAAAAACGATTTACGGCTATAGTATTTTTGTACGTATAAAATAAAATGTTCAGAAGTGCTCGCTTGAAAGTTCTTTGGCGGATTTAATCCATACTTACATTAAAATGATCCTCGCAACAATAAGTAAATCTTGTAAACTTTGAATTAACTTTGCGGCACCACTTCTCTTGTAAATCTTCTTTAATGCGAACAATTAATTTGTTTGGGCTATTGACAGAATCATTTCCACAAGGTAGGAATGAAACACTTCCTGTATAAATCCATTATTAAAATATAAAAAACGCGAAAAATGTTCTTCAATATAGTATCCTTAAACTGACAGATGATAACTACGTCGAAGTGACAGAGAATAGTGTAGAGAAACTAGACGGACGGCTTTTTTTTTCTTGTTGCATTGAATTTCAAAGTTAATGCCCACAGAAAGGTCAAACAAAGGTCAAACATTATTTTGCAAAAATACACACGATCATTTAATATTTTTTTACTACAATGTTATAAAATGATTTAATAAACTTATTTCTCGGAATGGTTTTGGAATTAGACCACATTGTAAAAAAGTGATCAATGACAATTATAAGATCTGTTCGCCTTCGAGCTTGATTTCAACCACACTTGGTTGATTTTTAGAACTTACTTGAAATAGCAGCAGCGCCCGCGCCACCGCAGTCATGACGTCATGCATCTCAAAGTTGTTCAAAATGTTCTGAAAACAAATTATAATGACAATGACTGTTTAGGTAAATGGCGCAGAGTGCAACTGTGTAATGGCTAGTCATCGTCAACATTTTAGTCGTAGGACGTCCACTGCTAAACATATGCCTCCCTCACTGATACACAATCATTACGTTTGGAAGCGACTTGCATCCACCTTGAACCTGCGGCCTTTACCACATCATTCTTCCATCTCGTTGGTGGACGTCCCACGCTGCGCTTGCCGGTCCGTGGTCTCCACTCGAGAACTTTTCGGCCCCAACAGCCATCTGTTCTGCGTGCTATATTGCCTGCCTATTGCCATTTCAACGAGTTAATCCATTTGGCTATGTCGGTGACCCTGGTTTTTGTCCGGATCTCCTCATAAAAAAAGGCTAAAACTTAGTGTTTCATAATCATAAAAAAAAACATTAAATTACGTTTAAACTTACGTCTTCAATGCAGGACTTGGCGAGAGGGAAGCAGATATAGAACACCGCACCAACGAGCAAATACGTGATCGTTACCAGCACGAAAGCTATCGTCAAGTCTCTGCCCTGAAACAAGTTATGTTAATCTGCTCAGCTTTTTTACTTGGAGTTTTACGTTATGGGGAGTGAATAATCGAGCGTTTTGAACGCTCAGTCGAGGATCTATAGGGCCGTGAAGCTTTTCAACCGCCATATCCCGTTACGAATGTCTAAGGATATTTAGTCCATGAACAAAAACCGATTGCAATTCTGCGACCTCACGCACAATCTAATATATAAAAATCTCGTGTCACGGTGTTTGTTACGGAACTCCGAGACGGCTTGACCGATTTTTATGAAACCTAAGCTTTTTGTCTATACTCCGTAGGTCTGAGAATAGGTCGTAGGCTATTTTTTATACCCCTAGGTGAGACAACGTTTGCCGGGTCAGGTAGTAAAGTTATATTATTTGTTAAGTTGTTTGATAAGTTATGATAAGTTAAGTATTAATGGTGGTGGTGGTCACTGGGATTTTTAGTTGATGGACGTACAATAGGGATGTTGACACTACCAATCAACTGATGTACTTTTTATGAGCTCTCCAGAGTTTGAATGGCAATAGCAACATTACGACGTCACTTGTTCGCCAACTCAATCAACTAACTATTTATATGTTTTAAAGCAACAAAAAATCTAATTCTTCAGTTAATCGAAGAAGATAGTAGCTAATTTATAGGGCTAATAAAGCGTTTTTTTACTGGAGTCGTGTCTTCGAATTATTTTTTAATGGCGTCAACGGTGCAGTACAGTAGGGTACTGTACCCTATTTTACCCTACTGTACCCGACTGTACCCTACTGTACCCGATTTTACCCTACTGTACCCGACTGTACCCAACTGTACCCTATTTTACCCTACTGTACCCGACTGTACCCAACTGTACCCTATTTTACCCTACTGTACCCAACTGTACCCTATTTTACCCTACTGTACCCGACTGTACCCTACTCTACTCAACTCAGCAGGTCTAAACTGGGCTTTAGTGTTGAGTGTACCCTACATTTAATATTATGTGGCAGCTAGGTGTATCGTAATAACGACATTACGATACAAGTGCTGTTATGGCGAATAGATTAAGTATAGACTTTCTGAAGATATATTATCTATGTTCTTATATATTTGTTCGCGACCATGTAAAAAACAGATAAAAGTACAGGAGTAGGAAAAATATCTTTCACATTCGCCGAGATGGTAGCAACGTTGACCCAAGAAGCGGAAAATGTTATCACCATCCTTATCCATACTAATATTATGAATCTTCACTACTTTGAAAAAATAACTCGCATCTCAAAATCAATGATCTTACTAAATCAACTTTATTTCTTTGTTTTAAGGTTCCTTTTAAGTTACCATATGGATTGGGATACGAGCTTTTTCAAAGTAGTGACGAAAAGCCAAAATAACTCTGTCGGTCTGTCTGTTATTTCTTTACTTAAGATCAAAAATTATTTTTTTGTGTGTAAAGTGCATCAGCGATTTTGTATAATCAACTCCTAAAGGGACGAAATAGGGGGTGAAAGTTTTGTATAAACTTCACTTTAATGTCAGCCATTGCCGGATTTGAATTCTACACGGATGAAGCAAGGCAAAAGATATAGTTCATACTAGCTTTTGCCCGCGACTCCGTCCGCGTGGAATTAGTAATTTGGGCAGCTTCTTTTTTTTATCCAATTTGCTTTTTCGTCAATTATGGCTCTCCTTAGTTCCTCGATATAAAAAAATTACCCCCCCCCCCCCCGCAGCCCCCCCTCACCGACCCCCCCCCCCGCACACCCGCGTTCACATTCACCACCGTACCTACTCCCAAGTCACTACTTCTAAAAACTGTTCTATAAATTCTTAAAATAGACGTATCTTTCTTATTTGTGAACCGATTCAAATGAAACAAACACTAAATGTTAATCCAAGAAAATACCAACATATCAGTGAAAACCGCATCCTTCTAGGTTAAGCCGTTTCTGAGATTAGCGCGCACAAACGCACAGACAAACAGACAATAATTCTAAAAAACATTGTTTTGGGTTCTATTGCGCTAGTAAATAGCCCTAGTGACAGTTTTTCTCAAATATCTTCAATGTACAGACACCGACTTGTTACAGATTTATTATATGTATAGATGAAAAGGTAGTAGAAAAAATCGTTCGTGCAGTTCCTCCGCGCGGAAGAAGTGAAACTTCGTAATGTGGAAATGAAAAAGGCACTTGTACATCAATATGAACCTTATTGCAATAACTTAAAAAACTAAATTTACTTATGCATCTATGTGTTTAAATTACTCACTAGATGGCGCTTTTATCAAGTATCATACAAATTTGCACAGATAGTATGAGTTCTGCATCGCACTGCCGAAGTTTTTAACATCCGTTAGTATATATACAATGCGAGATTACTTGCTTCAGCAGTACATATACTAATGCTTTCATACCCCCTCCATGGTAGCGTTAAACGTTTAACGCGACCTTGTTGGAAGTCGCATTAGAAGTTTCACTTCAAAAAGCGTGTTAAAAAGTGAGCTCACATTCTTATCCTGCCTCGCGTTGTTACTCATAATGGTGATTATAATGTTGTGTATGTAGAACGATAGTGCCAGCATGCCGCTGAGCACGGCGGCGTCTCGGCTGGCCGGGGGCTCCGCTGAGGGCTCGGGGGCGAAGTTGACGCCCCAGCCCCAGCCCTTCACCGCCACGAAGATCAGGAGGTAGAACACGGATAGCGTGCCTAGGGAGGAAAACACAATGAACTACATCTTTTGCTTTTTATTGACAGTTTCGCAGCGAAATTTTTTTTATGCCGCCAATTTTTCAACGTCGCCCCCAAACAACCCATCAGGGTAAACATTATAATCGCTTTCATACGCCAATAGGGGTGTGTCGTGCCGTTTTTACTACACTTACTTCTATCATAATCCCGTTTCACGGATTCTATCAAATTAGAAAGAGAGAAAGACATTTTTTATTTACACATTCGGTACATAGGAAAAAATACTGGACGGAAAAGATACAAACAAAAACATCGAATAGTATAAATTGGGCTCCACGCGCATAATGTTGTGCGCAACGTTGTTTTTCAATGGGACCTTTTTAACTAAACACAAAGACATACATACTGTGACGACACGAACGCCAGTGGAAAGTGTAGTTCACAAGGAAACTTAGGTACAGACCAGTAGCTTGTAAGTATGGCAACACTTCATCAGTTTAATTGTACCGTCAGCTGCTGATAAAAGGTAGGTAGGTATGCAGCTGACCGTACATATTTGAACAATTAAACAGGAAAAAGTTAGGGCAAGATTTGTTATAGCTATTCCAGTGAATTATCAACCATTTCAATTAATTTTGATATTGTAAGTAATTCATCACATAACCCTCGATATTGCGGCGTCCCCAATAACATGTATAATACTTTTTAATCACAATCCTTCTAATAATCTTAAATTTCAGCAACAACTTCATTGCAGACTAAGTAAATTGGAAAAACAAATATATGGTTTTTAGCCTTGCGCGCCCTTCGCTTTCAGCCCGCATGTTTCTTCTGTCCCTCCTAAAATTACTTCCTGCACCCCAGTCAAAATTAACTTACCGAGCGAATTAAACTTGGTGAAGAACGACACGTTCTTGAAGTTAAGCAGCGGAAACACCAGCAGTGCCACGTAGAAAGGCGACGTCGTGTGGAGCCCCCAGTAAGGGCTGGCGTCCTGGGGCTCCGGGATGAGCAGCGAGCCGTTGACGCCGGCGTGCTTCGGGCAGAGGAGCGCCGTCGGGTACGCCGTCGCGTTCGGGCTTGCTAAGTCTGGAAAATATCTATAGTTAGCTATCAGCCTATCACGACAGTCGACATGTTACTAACGCCAGAGGCTTAGAATAAACAATACTGCAAGTACAGAAGACCCTCTCCTTTGATCTGTACGTAACTCGGCTTTATATGAGCCTTACGCATATGCCTATGCCTATGATTTGGCCGCTCCAAGTTCGTCAACTCCAGCGCAAGAACTTGACTTCACGAGTTTTTGGGACACAGAGTCTTACCAGATAGACAAACAGATAGACGTACAACGAAGTGACCTTACGGGTTTTTTTTAAATTTTAAGGTACGGAACACTAAAAAATTACCGTCGTCTGTCCGATTCTCGTGCACAACTCACCAGCTAAATAATTAACTGTGAAATAGAGGAAGTTTGTGATGAGTATCCAGTAGACGACATTGGCCCCCAGCAGCACCACTAGGCTGAACGCGTGGGCCACTCGCGCCGCCCACGCGCCTAGCAGGGCTTGGCACAGTGCTGGGACTTCGCACGTCACTGTACCTGCGGAAAGATCACGGAAGTCAAAGACTGCAAACGTCTAGAGGAGCTAAGGGTACGAAAATCAACTGTATACTGTACTGATATGTCACCAACCAAAAATCCCAATGACTGAGTGTGGTGTGTGGTCGCAGAATTGTATGTATCTAATTGGTTTTAGATTTAGTTCATGGACATTATCCTTATCGTAACTCACGAGATACAGCGGTTGAAACGTTTCAAAGCCCCACCCATTTTCAATGTTAATTAAGCGCACTCCGCATGCGGGCCCTATCGACTAATGAAGACGATCCCCCGAATGCGAGCCTTATGAAATGCGTTATAGAAATCTACCGCATCCCGCATGCGGGCCCTATCGACTAATGAAACTGAGCCATAAGGCTGCGTCCTCACCGTGGTGCCGGTTGACCCGTAGCAACACATGCGCGGTGTAGAGACACAGCGCTGCCATAAGCGCCACTAGAACCAGCGCCGCTGGGAGCCCCGCGCGCTCCACGCCCCACGCCATCGTCAGCAGCGAAGACCCCATTATCGTGTTCCACACTGAGAAACTAGAGGTTACTATTAAAAGTCAGTTGTTTTTTTAGTACAAACCACGGACCTATGTTGGAGTGGAAGACGCGAGTACGATGAAATGTATGAGAACCTAGCGTGTACATTTTGTAAATTTTCAGTCCGGCGCCTGTACTTAATTACTTAGTAATCTGGTATCTACTTAATAGTAGTATCCATAATTTTTTCTTCTGTTTTAACGTAACTGCCGCGTGACAATATGCGGTTACCGATATGGAAAAATGAAAATTAAGGCCCCGACAACAATAAAGAAGCAATTTTGGGACGGAATCGATTTATTTTGAGAAAATGAAAAATTTTACAATATAGCCTTAATCGTGTTCCAATTTTGTTCTTTCCAAAACACGCTAAGGTAAATTTGGCTTGATAGGCTGTTTTTTACTTTAGTACAGTGCGTTTATAAATTATGAAGTAGGTAAGTAGTTTCTGTTTCAATATTATACCTAAGTGGTCACTTTTTCATAAACTCTAATTCACAAAAAGCAATAAAGATGTTTCCTACTCTTTAAATTTTAAAATTTTCTTGTGTTTTTAAAATGATTATATTTTTTGTGAGTTCAGACACTGCCGACATTGTTGCTTCTCTTTCAATTACAAGCAAACCAACATTATGTGTGAAATGGCGGTGTTCAAGGTCATTGTTGCTTTAGGTTGTTGCTGTAGACAAGTTGAATTGATCTTCTTAGCAAAGTCATCTTACACGCAATAGATATACAGCTTGCTAGTACATAATAAATACGCAATCCCAGCACCTCCACCACTTTCATAGTAAAATTTAAAATACATAAAAATGGAAATTATCTAAAAAACTAAGCATATTTCGACCTAGGTTCAGATAACAATTATTAATACATATGGCCTCAGGAATGCGTATGGTTATGGTTAGACTCTCGCGGAAACCTGGTAGGCAGGGCAACGTTGTATAGGTATCGACTAGCGTCATCTACCTGAATACAGGTCCTTCTTAGAAGCCAAAGGTAATCAACTTACTTAATAAGAGCTAAACACAACGAGCACATTACTAAGCGGAGTAAATTTACGTTTTAATTCAATTTAATATCTATTATGTCCGTAAAAAAAATGTGGTACTTACATTGTGACTAACGAACTTTGCTTCCTAGAATCTGTTTTCACTGAATTGTCAAATATCTTTTTATAGCAATTTGTTGGATCCTGGAAGAAATAACTTAATTGTACGATCTAAAGAATACAAAATACTTAATTTATTGAATCAGGCGTTACTTTGCGGAGGTTCATATCATATCAATTAACTAAAAAAAATACTTTGCTCACCAATCAATTGCTCAGTCTAACATCTGGTAGCATAGTAAACGGTTGCGATACTCTGAGGATGGGCCCTAGTTAAGTTCGAAACGCGTTAGTGTACTTTGGTGGTGGTGATGGATTTGTGTGATTTGTGTATGTTCATACAGTGTGGAGGTGGAGGAACTGCATTAGCACACATTTCTGGCAGAAACGTTAGCTATCATAAAGGTCGCGGGTGAGCAAAGTAATATTTCAGTTCATTCAATATAAAATCTTAATAGGATTTTTACCTACCACAAGTAGAAAACAAAAGTTACCGTAGTATGTGACGATATGATACTCTTGTAGGGGGTCGGTACCGCCCCCAGGAGGGGCGCCGCCTCCATCCGTTCCATGGCACCTCGGTCACTTGCGCACGCGCCTTTCCCTCCAAAACCCCTGGCAAAAGTTAATCAGAATGTCAATCATTAGGAACTTTCAGAAACATGATTAGAGACTGGATTACTCGCAATTACAAATTTGCATATTTATGCGCTTGCATATTGAGCCCATTTTCATCTATCATTCCATATTTTACCTAAAATCTTGTTATGATGCATATTTTCACTAGGTAGGTAGGTAGGTGTAAATTTGCAATATTCCTTGCCAGAAACATACTGATTGTTAAACAGAGCGTACTTACGTAAGTATTGTTGTTTGCTTGCTATTTAGCCCCACCACCCCACCGAGTAGTAGAGTATTTCGTTAGTTACGAAAGGAAGGTTAAAACTGAATCCACCTTTGTGTGGGCACTTTTACTAATGTGTTCATGTCTTTAGATTGTTTAGATTTATATGTGGGTGAATCCACTTTTTAGTGACACCCGTTGCTATGTTTAACGTCCCTTGGACAACCTAGAATTTTCTATGAAACAGTATGAAGTGTCACTTGGACAACTGGGGACAGAGTAA
Organism: Archips xylosteana; assembly: GCA_947563465.1. Classification (NCBI taxonomy): domain Eukaryota; kingdom Metazoa; phylum Arthropoda; class Insecta; order Lepidoptera; family Tortricidae; genus Archips; species Archips xylosteana. The sequence goes on from OX387358.1 coordinate 17,882,623, forward strand.
AAACATTAAAAAGTTGATTCACCCATGTACCTGATGCCCTGGTCGAAAAATCAAAATAAAAGAACCATTTGAAGAGCTCGTGAAGATGTTTGGATTTGAATGTTGGTTAATCATAGTCAATCACTCAATAACGGCTGAAGGGATTTGAATGAAAATAAAATAAGCGTACCTACCGGTACCTAGGCTAAGTATATATCGTTAGCTTATTATTGGATGAATTCTGATACTTTAGCATTGATATATCATGGTCTACCTACATCCCGTTACAAGTGCGTCTAAATATTATGCGAATATTATGTAACTCTTCTTAAGTTATTATAAAACTGTGCAGATAAAAAAACTGTGTCACTTAGATGGTCAAGTCAAGTTAGAGATAACGGTTTTTTGATAACCCAATTCCGTCGAAAATAACCAATTAGGTAGGTAATACTTTATTTCAAAATGTATCGATATTGTATTTAACCTCCTGAGGCCCAACGTCCTATTTAGGGCTGTAAAATGTAATCCTTTCAGCCCAAGTAAATGTTAAAATTAATCAAATAGCGCCCCAATGTCCCAAAATAAGGACACGCACTAATTTTCAATTAAAATATTGTCTAAAATATATTAAAGTAAGTATATAATGATTTTGTAATAATTGAAGTCCTGGGCTACCAGTACAAGTGCCTATAAATAGGACGCTGGGTCGTTATTACAAACGTCCTAAAAATAGTTTGGGCCTCAGGAGGTAAAGTTTAACAAAAACTGTCCAAGTGCGAGTCGGATTCACGAACTGAGGGCTCCGTGTATATCTTCAAAACTATGTCCTTCATAGCATTTAATACAAATACAAATCTTTATTTTGCTATAAAATGTGTATGAAAAACAGAATTATTTTTGGTTTCACAACCAATGTCACGATGATTTCTTCGCCAGATGTATGGAGTGTCAATATGACATTTTAGTTTCTTCGACCGACCAGAAATTAAGGCACATTTTTTTTGTTTTTTTTTTTTATGTTAGATAGGCCAGACAAACGAACTAGTGGGTCACCTGATGTTAAATGAACACCACTGTCCATAGACAGACACCCGCAGCGCTTTACACGATGCCAGTGCATTGTCGGCCCTAAGAGGCCTTCTACACGGTCGGGACCAACCGCCGACCATCGTGACCTTGGTCGGGTTGATTTAAAATTGGACAGTGTAGAAATCGGTTGACCCGACCGATATTTAGTTGATGTCAACGGCCTTGGTCGCGAGCGCATTGTCCGTGGTCGGCCCCAACCGTATGGAACGCTGTCGGCCGACGCGAGCGACACGACGGTGGGCGGTTGGTCCCGACCGTGTAGAAGGGGTTTAAAGGAGAGGGAATAGGGGAAGGGGAAGAGGGAAGGGGTGAGGTATTGGGCCCCCGGCACTCTCACTGACCGTACGAAACGCAAGCAGGATTACTGCTGCACATTTTATAAAATAATAGTTTAAAAAAAAACTAAAAACACATAAGTATGCCAAATTTCGAGTTAGGTAATCCGACGTTTGCAAGGGGGTCAAAATCATGTTCAATGTACATACGTATGAAACTAATAAAAAGCGTGTTAAAAAAGGTTATTTTTCACCAGTTTCATGCGAATAAATGAATTAAATACCTACTTACGGGCTCGTTTGTCTTCTGTCGTCAATGTAATAATCACTTTCTGAAAGATCCGAACTACGACTGCCAAAAATCCTGAAAAACGAAAACGGCGTTACTTTCATGCGATTTAGCTGACCATATCTAACAACATAAAAATATTCATTCAATAATTTTATTAATAATACCTACTAACTGGAAAACAACATATACTTCAGCTAAATGAAACTAAACTAATATATTCGAAAGACGTCCACTGCTGAACATAGGCCTCCCACAAGGCTTGCCAAAGAGATCGGTCCTGCCTGTGTCATCCGCATCCAACGCATTTCTGCAACCTTAACCAGGTCGTCGCTCCATCTTGTTGGAGGCCTACCTACACTGCGTCTTCCGGTCCGTGGACGCCACTCGAGAACCTTTTGGCCCCAACGGCCATCAGTTCTACGAGCGGTGTGCCCTGCCCACTGCCACTGAGTCTGGCGTTTCTTCAAGCTATGTTAATATCTTGCGGGACTTTAATCACGAACTAAGTACTTATTTATTGCTAAAATTACCTCGAAGTGTCGACCACATTGCAGCGGCCGTGGTCACGAGTCAATTATATAAATACTTAATTCGTGATTAAGGAAGGCCGCACCCCGCTAATCGATTTTAGGTATTCTATGCACTCGTGTGTGTGCGTGAGAGCGGCTAAGTAGAATGGAAGCCTTGCGTAAGCGCAAGCGACACAAGTTCCCCGTCCAATGGCCGGAGGAGAACTAACGCAACTAACTAGACGGGCAAGAGGGAACATGATGGCTCAAGATAGGTTGGTCAGACCGCGCGTGTATTTATGTATTTTCGTCGTATTAGGTACTAAAACAAATACCTACATACATAAAGTATTTTAAAAATGTAGCATCACTACTTAAAAACATCTTGTCTTAGTAACATTCAAAAAGTCATGACCTGCCGTGCAGTATTTACGACTGCTAAGGATTTATTTAATTTTTTAAATCGACTTTGGATTTTTTTTTCTTTCGAACAAACTACAAGTAGGTAAGTATTAATCGTGTTTCGAAAATCACTGGTCATTAGAGTGAATCTTCAAATATCTTACGCGTGAATTTCTGAACTACAGCTTTGCTAGTAATTTATTTATGTATTTATTTATCCAATTAATTTACACGGCATTACAGCGAACCACAATACGCCAAGAAACCAGATAATGATACAGCAAGGGATTTAATGAATGCAATAAATGTGCCAAAAGCTCGTGCGGCCTTAAAGTCCCGCAATTTATTAAGTAGTAACGAGTGAGTATCGCGGAAGTTTAGAATATTATAAAGATAAGAAAAATAGAAATTAAACTTATAACGAAAAAATTACAAATTAAAAAATGTTTCTAAAATACCACCCGACGACGGCATAGGTACTTAGTCCCTATGCGGTTGACTGCGTTTCTACGTTGATGGGCAAAAAAATATTTTTAAATTTTTTTACACAGATTTACTGAACAAAAAACTTTTTTTCCATCTCACCAAACACATTTATTTATTGAGACTGTTTTTTTTCTCGCTTTTTATCAATTAAATAAAACATTAAAAAAACTTTTATATTCCACTTTTAACACACTTCATTTGTCCAATTAAATTATTAGTGATTTATTTCCACGTTTATAACTATTATTTTTCTACACTTTTAACGATTGCAATTTACATTAATTACCGTAGTTTTAATTAAAAAAAAAACTTTTAAACTTTTTACCTACTTAGTATCTGACTTATTGCCACTGTCTCTATTTATTTATAGTTTATATTTTCCACGCTTTTAACAATTGTAGCGTTAATTAATATCTCTGAGTGCAGCGGTCACGTACTTACGCAACTTTTGTTCCTAATTAATCTCCGCAAATTTCGCAAGGCTTTAATGTCGTTCTCGCCCAGCGGCTGTCAACAAGTGAGGACCGAACATTGCGCGTTCAAAATTTATCTCCAATTGTTTATACGTATACGAGTAAGTTAAATGTGTGGCTAATATGTTTATATTCATCAACTACGTCATATCAGTTAGGTATCCGTTAGTGCATAGCCATTTTTAGGGTTCCGGAGCCAAAATGGCATAACGGAACCCTTATAATTTCATCATGTCTGTATAGACATGCGACATGACATGACATGGCATCGGGATAGCCGTGCGTAAAATAAAATGTAGAATCTCTCATACTCTAATACTCGGAAAGTCAGGCAAATCATATCCGACATACGGAAGCAAAACTACTTATACTTTCTTCCCAAGGGTAGAAATGAATTTAAAAAAATAAAGGCGTTGGCTTTCTACGGATTCAGCCGAGTATTACGGCATATACATGGTATAAATAAGTATCGAGTTTTTTTTCTTAATTAATTAGTCATATTACAAATTTTATAATGCCAGTGAAATATTATTACTTAAATTAAATTATTAATTTACATTAGTTTCTTATTTAGTGACTTAAACCAGAAAAGTTAAAAAAAAATGTTAAGAAAAAACACGGTAAACGACAATGTTATATTTGACAATTTTAGTACCTACATAATTATTATACAAATAAGTTTACTAAAATACCTACTTTATCTACTGTTTCAAACATTTCAAATTTTGTTAAATTAATTATTGCTTAATAATAAACTCTATTGAAATAAAGATCATATTGACCAGTTTAGACATTTTTATTTATTTATAACTACTTATATTTTCCTACTTTCCTTGTAGTCGAAATGAAAAGCAGAGTGTTTAACTCGGGAGAAACACCAATATCACCCTTGAAATATTGGCACTCTCGCTGTGCTCGGGTGCCAAGCAATCTCGTGTGGTATTGGTTATTTTCCTCCCTTGTTGAACAATCTACTATTTTTTACGGTACCTCCCATAGGCGGGGTGATTTATTATTCTCGTCTAACCTTATAGTGTGATGTATCGTTGAAAACGCCTCTTGAAATCAATCCGGGGTTCTGAAGACGATTTTTCAATACAGTGATTCGTTTGCGAAATATTCAACTTTAAAGTGCCTATTTTTGTTTTAAAATCGGGCGTGCCCTCCGTCTAAAACCTAAACTGTTGATAATTTTGAAAAAAAAATCATGATGGGAGTAAATAAGTACCTAACAAGGAAAACTATTACGGCTAAGTTGGCTTGAGAATTATTAGTACTTAGTTTAAGAGTAAATAGCAGCCTGACCTATAAAATATACCTAAGTACCTACAAACTAAAAAAGTTTCGTAAAAAAAAAATCTTTAGAAAAATATTACTTGTTATTGAATACAGATAATACCTACACATCGTATCAGCTGCAGAACCCTACCTTGGGCATGTCCGACACGCTCTCGGCCGGTTTTGAAGACATAGTAGTCGGTCAATGCTTTATTTTCTGTCAGATATATTTTCAGAAGGCCGTAGGTAGTTACATAGTTCAAACGGTTATCTACTTTGGCTACGTCACAGAATATAGCTTTTTGCGTGGGTCACGAACGCGTTCTAGCAATGCTTCTAGTTCTAGCTTGTCTTAAACATTAAAAGTCAAAATGGTTGATGCAACACCGCGCTCGACTGCCTTCTTCCTGCTTAGGTATTCCCCTAAATTCAAGTCTAGGGTGAATGAGCATTTACTAGGCAACCGTGTGCCATCGTAGGCCTCATCTTCGCTTTCCATCAGGAGTGCTCCCCCCCCCCCCCCTTGTGCGGCGAACATGTTTCTTTAGGTATGTTGGCATTACTATTATCTAGGTAACTTAGGTAGGTTTAGTACTACGATTCTATAAGCCATACTGTACCTACCATATACTTTTAAATATTTATTTACTTTAGTTTTACCTACAGCTTCAAGGTTACGCTGCAAAAATGGAACTTAAGTATATGTATGACTGATAATCTGACCCCCAAGGCTCCCGCCGCGACGTCGCCGCCGCCTGCCTTGATCTGAGGAGTTCACAGAATATCAATGCATCAGAATCTGACGTCACGTGACACGTGCTATCGAATCATTTGATTCCTGACCCGAGAACTGCAAACTGTAAGATTGGGTCTGAAGTAACTGAAATGATACATATATAAAATGTCAGATGTTTGCTTTTCTGCAAGAAAAAGCCTTATTCCTTTGTTTACGAGTGTCACTAGTCCTACACAGCCTCTACGCCTAGGCCCATAGCGAGTAAGGAAAATTGTCGTCTATTAATTTATCTCCCTCTAACATAGTATGATAAATATGATAATGATCTCTTGCGTTACCGAAGGGATACATGACATAAAGCTTCAACAATGCATCACAACAACATCAACACGCGAAACCGTACGAACGAACAGACACCCTAAATCTAGGTTTCCTAGTCATAGGACCTACAGCAATCTATAAATGGAACTTGCAATCACTAGAGGCCCAGTTTCATGAACAAAGATAAACTTATAAATAGATTTCAAACACTTACGGGTACGTGATAGGCGCAAGAATATATAAGCTACAACAATATTATTTGTTTCATTCTTATTTCGATGATTGAGAAAGACATGAAATGTCCGGCCTCCTAATATTGTACTTATCCTTTCCTACTAATATTTTATCTGGGAAAATTTATTAAGATATTTGGATGTTCGGATGTTTGATTGTTTGTTAGCCAATCACGCTGAAGGGATTTAGCTGAAACGTGGCATACAGATAGAAAAAAATCTGGATTGAAACATAGGATATAGGTACCTACTTAATGCGATCGTGTGGGATATTTTAGTTACCTATAGTAGCACTAGTTCTACATACTTAGTTATTAAGTTTCTCATACAAAAAAGTGATAGGTATTAATAAATGTAGTACAATTGTAGGACTTGCAACTTTTGTGGTATAGTAGGGGGACAGGTCTTGCTTAGCAAAAGAAAAGGGCGAGCTTTTGAAAAAAAATAGAACAAAGGAGACGGTGAGAAAAATAAGGTCGAAAACCTTAGTTAGATCAAAAATTTGTTATTCAGCCATTATTCGGTTTGCTTTAGCTTCAAAGAATTTACCTAACACTGAATTAAATATTCAAAAATTCCATGCCCTAACCAAAGTAAAATTCGCCGCTTGTTCTTAAAATAATGTCGATACGTACGATATCCGTGTATATAGATAGGTAATTAGAAGCATTGCGCTTCTCTGCTGATTTACTGCCAAGTAAACATGTCTCTACGACATCTGACGAAACTACAATCGATGTTTCGTCATCCTAATCTATGAGTAAGTTCACTTAACTATATAAAGGCTTGATTTATTACATAAACACCAGCTTTTCCCCACGGCTTGGTTCGAAAACGTTGGAGAAGGGCGCCACTATCGAGTTTCTGCCCCTGTTCGAAAACTCTGGAGAGGGGCGCCACTATCAAGTTTCTGCCCCGGTTCGAAAACGCTGGAGAGAGGGGCGCCACTATCGAGTTTCTGCCCCGGTTCGAAAACTCTGGAGAGAGGGGCGCAACTATCGAGTTTCTGCCCCGGTTCGAAAACGCTGGAGAGAGGGGCGCCACTATCGAGTTTCTGCCCCGGTTCGAAAACTCTGGAGAGAGGGGCGCCACTATCGAGTTTCTGCCCCGGTTCGAAAACTCTGGAGAGAGGGGCGCCACTATCGAGTTTCTGCCCCGGTTCGAAAACTCTGGAGAGAGGGGCGCCACTATCGAGTTTCTGCCCCGGTTCGAAAACGCTGAAGAGAGGGGCGCCACTATCAAGATTCTGTCCCAAAAGTGTGTTTAAATTTTGTCCATATTATGACAATACTAAAATTATTTTGATGTAACTTGCACTTCGCGTCATCTTGTCAACGAATTTCTGAGAAACTAAAATTCGAAATTGCTACTTGAGCTCCCCGAGCTCAGCGGCTCTTCAAGCCTCATGTTCCTGTTGCGCTATTTTACCACCATAGGTCCATGATATCCAAAGTTTTAGAAGATGAGCAATACAAGCAGGCTCTACCGCATCGAGCCTTTTACTAAGTTAAAAAAAACTCACCAAATTACCGTCTGAAGCCACTGAGCTCCGCGGCTCCTCGTACCTCATGTTCCTGGGGGGCTACTACGAAATTTCAAATTCGAAGTTCGTATCGTACACTTCTGTAAAATACTGACCGGATGGCCAAGTGGTTAGAACCCGACTAGGAAGCTTCAGGTCCCGGGTTCGATTCCCGGTCGGAGCAGATTTTTGTGTGAAACATACGAATGTTTGTGTTCGAGTCTTGGATGTGTAATATGTATTTAAGTATGTGTTTATCTATATAAGTATGTTTATCCGTTGGCTAGTAGGTACCCACAGTACCTACCAAGCTTTGCTTAGTTTGGGAATTCAATTGACAATTGTCCCACGATTTACTTATTTATCTTTATAATTATTACTAAGTATTACTATGAGCGTGAAAGGAATGGCTCGATACGATGTTCGAAAATCGAAAATTTTCGTAGTTCATTATAAAGCCTGCTTGTGCTTTTCTGACCATCATAGGTGCATGGTACCTAACGCGGACACCCATGACCTAAGTAAGTATACCAAATTAAAAAAAAAAAACTCACTCAAAATGGCCGTCTGAAGCCACCGAACTCCCCGAGCTCGGCGGCTCTTCGTACCTCACGTTCCTCTGCGCGCTTATTTTGACCATCGCAACCGTCACGTGCGCGCCGTCGCGGTTTGCCGATAACTGGCGTATTGAGACAATTTAAGTTGTTACAAAAATTAAAAAACGTTGTTGAGACCGTGTTATCTGCGTTGTAGGTCTAGTAGATCTTCAAGTTTAGGTATATCGTACGAGACGACAGTTAAATGTTTTGGAACGTAATCGTAAGATAAATTGTCGTCAGTCATAGTTATGCTCTAATTAACTTCAAAAATATCTAAAACTACCATTTACCTGCGGCTTTGTTCGCGTAAAACATATACATACGTTAATGCAGATACATCATCATCGTTATCATCATCATTTTAGCCGAAAGACGTCCACTGCTGAACATAGGCCTCCCCCATGGCTCGCCAAACAGAGCGGCCCTGAGCCATCCGCATCCAATGCGTTCCCGCTACCTTCACCAGGTCGTCGCTCCATCTTGTTGGAGGTCTAAACATAACTATCAGAAACATAGCTATCTGCATATCAAATTTTATTCAAAACCGTCCGTTTAACGTGAAAGAGTAACAAATACACGCACATACACATACACGCGCTTGCACGCACACACGCACGCATGCACGCACGCACACAAAAGTAATTTAGAAAATATCTAATAAGTGGGTATTTCTATTTTTCGTTGTACCCAATTAAGAAATTGTTAACACGGAGTTAAAATAAGTCCGTTTGGTTACGCACTTTTTCAAGTTTTTACAATAAAAAAAAACGTAACAAACCACACAATTCTTCACTTCTTGTTTAGCATTGTAGAACTTGTCCGATTTGTTACGTTTTTTTTATTGTAAAGGCTTGAAAAAGTGCGTAACCAAACGGACTAATTTTAACTCCGTGTTAACAATTTCTTAATTGGGTACAACGAAAAATAGAAATGCCCAAGTGCTAAAAGTGATTTGTCATGTCACATGTGTCTCATTATTGTTTAACTAAATGACATGATTTGGATTCTTATTTTTTTCATAAATAAATGATCACTTTTGTACCTTGTCGCTCGTGTCGTTGCATAATTTCGTATGACTTTTCAACCCTGTATTGTAAGATAACTAATACACATAAATTTGTTTTGCTCACAAAGGGACGCTGATTTTCGTAACCCCGCATTCAATGTGGTTTGTTTAGGTACCTATAGCTGCTCAAGGTGTTGTGGTTCGTTGACCGCGGTTATCCACTCTCCAAAATGATAAGAAGAAGTGATTGTACCTACCTATAGGTATAAAATTAATCCATCTTCACTGTTTTGGGTTCCGCACCCGAAGGATCCCGTCGAGACCCGTCAGTCTATAGCGGGACTGTATTTTCTGAACCCTAAAAAGTATACATTAGGTGCCTGTAGTTTTTAAAGAGTATTACTAGGTATGTCCGCTATGATAAAATAACAAACAATAAAAGGGGTTCCTATCCTGTACAAAAACGTTTTTCTTTTTCATAGTACGATACCCTTGGTCTGCGAGTTCCAAAATCACTCTTGGTCGGCTTTCATGCTGGCATCTACTCGCACGTAGCTAGGTAAGTACATTGTGAATGCAGCCCCGGATCTAGAGGTGAGCAAACCGGAGCACCCACCCCGGGCGGCAGTTTAAGGGGCACGTTCGAAAACGCTGGAGAGGGGCGCCAATATAAAGTTTCTGTCCCGCTTCGGAATTGCTGAAGAGGGGCGTGCCACTGTCAAGTTTCTGCTCAGATTCGAAAACGCTGGAGAGGGGCGCCACTATCAAGTTTCTGCCTTGGTTGGTAAGAGCTGGAGAGGGGCGCCACTGCCACTATCAAGTTTCTGCCCTGGTTGGTAAGAGCTGGAGAGGGGCGCCACTGCCACTATCAAGTTTCTGCCCTGGTTGGTAAGAGCTGGAGAGAGGCACCACTGCCACTATCAAGTTTCTGCCCTGGTTGGTAAGAGCTGGAGAGGGGCGCCACTGCAACTATCAAGTTTCTGCCCTGGTTGGTAAGAGCTGGAGAGGGGCGCCACTGCCACTATCAAGTTTCTGCCCTGGTTGGTAAGAGCTGGAGAGGGGCACCACTGCCACTATCAAGTTTCTGCCCTGGTTGGTAAGAGCTGGAGAGGGGCGCCACTGCCACTATCAAATTTCTGCCCTGGTTGGTAAGAGCTGGAGAGGGGCACCACTGCCACTATCAAGTTTCTGCCCTGGTTGGTAAGAGCTGGAGAGGGGCGCCACTGCCACTATCAAGTTTCTGCCCTGGTTGGTAAGAGCTGGAGAGGGGCGCCACTGCCACTATTAGGTTTCTGCTCAGATTCGAAAACGCTGGAGAGGGGCGCCAATATAAATTTTCTGTCCCGCTTCGGAATTGCTGAAGAGGGGCGTGCCACTGTCAAGTTTCTGCTCAGATTCGAAAACGCTGGAGAGGGTCGCCACTATCAAGTTTCTGCTCAGATTCGAAAACGCTGGAGAGGGGCGCCACTATCAAGTTTCTGCTCAGATTCGAAAACGCTGGAGAGGGGCGCCACTATCAAGTTTCTGCCCTGGTTGGAAAGAGCTGGAGAGGGGCGCCACTGCCACTATCAAGTTTCTGCCCCGGTTTCAAAACGCTGGAGAGAGGGGCGCCACTATCAAGTTTTATGTCCCGGTTCGAAAATTGTGCATGTATTGACGTTAGTGTTCGAATACATTGTCGCTGGTATGTTTATTTACGATCAAATTCTGATTTGTTTATTACGGGTCTTTGCAATTTAATTTAATTTAATTTCAAACATACAGGGTAATTTTTTAATCAGTGCACAAATTTTGATACGTGATTCAGTATTGTTGATAGATCACGATTATCTGTTTAAGATTTTTTTTTAATTTTGAAATTTGGGTTGTTCATAGTAATTCATCCAATAATTGGTCGAGTTACTATGAAAAACAAAAAAAAAAGTGATTAATATTATAACGAATAATACTGAAATTTGTTATTTTAACAACACTGAATCACACTCCATTGCCCGAAATTTAAAAATAAATACATGGTTTTGTCAACAAAACATTTATTTATTTACAATGACTATAAAATAAATATGAATTTACAGATCTTGTAATGTTAAAATTACTGACTCAAAGCAAGCAGAAGTCAGAGATACTCAACAAATCTTGTAATGAAAAAGTAAAAATGAAAAGCAGTTTAATGTTAATCAAATACTACTAATGTTAAAATTTTAAATAGTCCAGAGATTAAGTGCATAAGTAGGTATTGTGCAGAATTGAATAAATCTATATTCATTTACATGTTTTGTACTAATTCCTTTCTGTATCGGACTAATAATTTAGAATGTAATGAAAACTTCGAAAAAATATTTTACTTTTACACTAAACTTAAAATATAAGTATCACTATATTTTAATACCACACTTGTCACATTTTTGGTTCCAAAAAATTAACTAATTAAGTACTTAAATCATAATGTCAGTGACAAAATGCAATTGGTGTGTATCCAAACATCAAACATGGCAGCTAATTTTCTTTGACAATGTTTTAATGCAGTTGTACTGAAAGTATTGAATTTTTCAGAATTTAAAGCAATCTCACGGAATTCCAATTTGGCTTTAAACTTATACTGCAGAGTACAAGTTTGACATGATGATTTGTTGTCACGTTAATAAATAACTAAGCTAATTAAACTCTTTCAAAATTCTCTACCAGTTTTAAAAATATTCACGCCAACGTGCTTCGCATATTTTAAAGTCATGAACTTTTTTGCACATTTTTTCATTGGAGCAATCTAGATTGGTTTCAAGATATCCCCAGAAACAAAATCACTTGATTTGTGTTGCCTTTAGGTTATTAACTTTTTGTGTTAAGGTGAGTTTAGACCTGCAAGAAAAATCGTGCAATTACATTGCCAGACTGTAAACCAAATAAGTTTGAAGTGGTTGATTGAGCACCACAATGTAATGCAACTTGCACGTTTTTCCTTGCAAGTGTAACTGGGCTTTATTCATACTAATGTCAAAATTTGTTATTTCTATAAATGCATATCAAAACCACTTTGAAACCTGATAGATGGATCTTGTCTGATGGGACAACTAAGCCAGCATCAAAGTTGAAAGCTGTTATAAGTGTGTTTACCCAGCTGTCAAATTTTGAACAAGTTTGGTATGAAGTATCTTTTTGTATTTTTATTTTTTCAACTCCATATTTTTTTTACTTTTACGGTCATCCCGTGAAATCCATATAATTTCATACTAAATACAAAGGAACTGAAACATAGATGCACAGAAAAAACCCCAGAAAAAAGACCAGTGCTGGGAATCAAACCCAGAGGTCGTATTGTCTAACGCTTTTGGCGCTTGCCTTCGCTTTCACTATCTCTTTCTGTCAACGTTTTATACCGTTTGACAGAAAGAGATAGCGATTGCGAAGGCAAGCGTCAAAAACGTTAGACAATAAGCCTACAGGTCCAACCAGACCTGACCAGTGGTGGTGTAGGGGTTTAGCACGTGGCACGGAACGCCAAGGACCTGGGTTTGATTCCCAACGCTGGTCTTTTTTTTGGGGTTTTTTCGGTGCATCTATGTTTCAGTTTGTATTTAGAATGAAATTATGTCAAATTTTAATTTGAACACTATCAACAATCAAGAACAGTTCACATTTCTTTTGACATAAGCAATAAATTTAGTATGCTGGGCATTAAAGGTTACCACAGCAAAGTGTACTGCAGTTTGTTTATTATTAGGTACATTCCAAGAGAGTGCATCTTCCTCTCATTTCTAATATCTGCAAGGACTCTTTAAATACATATCACAATAGTAGCTCAAGCACAAAGAGGAAGTAACTTGTAGAGAATAATGGTATAGTATAAATCTTCCCAGGTGAATTTTTCGCTTCAAGGCCTTATTTTTCAAAACAAACGGTATTGTCATAATATTAAGGTTCAAATTTAATGTAATGGCTTGAAGCGAAAAATTCACCTGGGAAGATTTATACTATAAAGTTGAATTACATTGAGTCCTGAATTAGATGTTGAAGCCCATTTTTCTCATGCAGGCCTTGTGCTCCTCAATGAGAGAACCGCAGTGTTCCTCTCCATTCTCAATTATGCTGGAATTAAATTAAGCTATAATTACTACAAGTTCAATTCATCTGTAACAATTTTAAAACATCTGTTTAAACTCATTTGTCAATTGTCAGTCTTTGTATATATGTTACTAGCTGTTGCCCGCGGCTCTGTCTGCAAGGAATAGGGGAAGATAATATAGTACAAAAAATAGCCTACAACCTATTCTCAGACCTACCATATACAGACAAAAAAAGTTTCATAAAAATCGGTAAAGCCGTTTCGGAGGAGTTTGATATCAAACACCGTGACACAAGATTTTTATATATTAGATAAAATACAAATAAAAACTGGAGTACAAATTTATCGATGAAATGAGAACTTTATATTTGCAGAAATGGTTTCCGAAATCACAAAACTGGATGTTCTCAGCTCGGTCTGTAGCACTGTATTTGTTAAAAAAGTTCTGACTTATGAGGTTAACATTTTTAGCACCAAGCTCCTCATTCTCCTGGTTGTCTATCAAAAAGTTCACTAAACCCTACTGGTAGACAAAGATGTAACATAACTATAATTTGTGATATTTAAATAGACAGCGGCAAATGCTTTGGTGCTGCTACTCTATCAATCCATCGTGATGATGAGTATTAAAAAACGCTGTGACATTACATTTACAATCATTTCCACGTCAGTTTTTAATGTAAATGGCAACTAGATGAACCGCTAAAAATTCCAGAATTTACCCAGAGTCTTCAATTAACGTTGTTGCGTAATATTATTAAGGAAAATACCACATATAACCTTACCAAGCATCTCTGGCTCTCTTCGTTTCCGGGCACGCACAGCATGGCTTCAACTTTGGCTTTTCAGTATTCGCTGGTGCCGGTACTTCCGGAAGTTTAATTTCTGCAGCTTTGGCGCTAGCGCTTCCCATTATGGATTTATTTAATAAAAATGATGCAACTGCAATACAAACTCACGCGACCTTTAACTGTCAGTCAGACACAACACAGCTGTCAATTCAATGTCATGTAAATGTCAAACTCGTATAGTCCTATCATGGTCCTATCCACTAGTTTACGAAGTAAGCTAGTTATAAGAAAGAATGAAATGCAGCTCAATGACTATGATAACATTTTGGCTCTTTTCTTATATAATAAACTAAATTTATGTTTTAAGATTTATGAATTGTTTGTTATTAAAATCAGAATAAAATATTGAATTAACACTACGGCATTTGGATTGCTTGATTGAGAGATAGATTGAGCACTTGCAAGTGATGGAGTTGGACTTTACTTTACTTAACAGTACAATGCACACAGTGAGGTAAGAGTACCGTAAGATAAAAACAAGAACAAGACAGTTCGCTCTAAACATTTAGAGAGAGCGCTTGGGTGCCAAAAGTACTTATATTTAAAAGTTACGAAATAATTCATGGAATATTTTTAAGGTGATAGTTTAGATTTTGTTTCACACGTCAGCAGGTGATTATTATTTTTATTACGCTTACAAAACAGATTATCAATACTTTATCGTGTCGTGCATAATGAGATACGATATTTTTTTTAGTTTTTCACTAATTAAGTAGGTAGGTATTTACTTTGGTAACAATTGGAAACTTGATATGTATATAGATTTATTTTCGGAATATATTAATACATATGTAATAATAATAAGTAATAGCAGTAATAGAGTGTACGTTGATATGATAATTCATACTGGGCTGGTCTTTGCTTACCAACTCATTTCGAGTAACGGTAATCGACCACTTTCTTTTACTTTTATACAGAAGGTAGGCTAATTTTTTTACTAAGTTATATAAAGTGTACATTCATATATTTTATAACATACAGACATACACTACAAATAAATCATACATCATTATTTAGTACGTACTTAATAATAAAACTTTCTTAGAGAACGGTAAAAAAGCGCAGACTGGAGTTTGATAACCGGTTTTGTTAAAATAAAAACTTTGGACCACGGTATAAACACGTGCATCAGTTGCATAAAATATCTAGTGATAGTGACTTATGACGGAAAAATCATCTTTATGCTAACAAGCACTTTAACTACTTGAAGGTAGATGTAAACCCTAATGGTGATACCCTGAGCATGATTTGCCTCTATGTAGTGTTGGACAGGATTCTATCTGTTGGTAATAAATACTTAAAAAACCGGCCAAGTGCGAGTCGGAGTCGGAGTCGTGCACCGAGGGTTCTGTACAACCAACGCCGTAAACAAACAGTCGTAACTATAAGTAGAACCCTGCTTCAAGTAAAATGTACGCATTGTGAGGTGACAGGCGGACGGACGGACAGCGGAGTCTTAGTAATAGGGTCCCTTCCTTTGGGTACGGAACCCTAAGGCCCATACTACACGGGCGGTTCTCCCGCCGCGGGAAACCGCTTCTGAACCGCCACTAGACACAATTTTATATGGAAGTTGTATGGTGCAAACTACACTGCGCAGCTCCGTCGAGCGGTTTCCCGCGGCGGGAAACCGCCCGTGTAGTATGCGCCTAAAAATACTTAGTGATCATGTCCGATGTGATCACGGCCGTGTTAATATTAGTTTATTGATACTCGTGCTCAAACCACAACGTAAATTAACCACGTAAAACTTTATTAAAAACTACCCAACAATAAAAATCTATTGGGTACCTCCCTATTAAAAATCTTCCAACAGCAGATGCCGGTTTATCATAGACTTCGTTAAAACAAAGAAGGTAAGTCTCGAAAATGGACAACAGTGCCGCGTGGGTGATCGTGATTGCCGATCAAAAAAACACCTCGGTTCAGTTACTACATTAATGTGCAACATTTTACATAACTCTGCTGTACTGCAAAATTTACGTCTTACGTCGTAACTGCGGTCATTGTCCCGTGTTTACGCGTTAATTACGTGCTACGGTTAGTACAATTGACCAACCGTCGAAGTGTTCAAATCACAATATAATATCATTTTGTGTGCAAATTTTTGCTCAAAAACTAGTCGGGTCAGGACGTGATAGATAAAAAAATAAAGTCGAGAATTTAGTCACATACCTACTGTTTCGATTTTATGTCTAGATACTAAACTACGGCTAGTTCTGAACGTGGCTTTCACTTAAATAGGAATCAAGATTGGATTTTCTAAAAATACTGCTAATCAATCTATTTTAAAATTTTATCTATTAGTTAGATGTTTTTCCTGAAATGACTATTGTTTTAAAGTTTAATGTTTATTTGATCAAATTATTTTTTTATTCTACAGGTATATTGTGATTAACAATGGCATGCACAACATTAAAATCATTTTTATGTTGCCTTCGGGTGTACATAGATAAATTGATAGATTTCTTCTTCGGGCTCTATTGGGAAGGGAAAAAAGTGCCAATGCCGCCTTTGAGTAAAGAGCGTGCGTTCCTGGCTGAAAGCACAGTCACTCTTGCGAGGATGATTAAAGAAAAACAGTTGAAGTCGGAAGACTTGGTACGAGCCGTTATATTGAGGATAAGAGAGGTAAGCTTGCTTCTTTAGTTCTAATCCTGTTACTATCCTCCATGTACATATTGGGAGCGGCATATTTGTTAGCAAACACTCGTACCTACTTGTATACGATAAGAAAAAAACTAATGTCCACATAGGTAAAATAAAAATCGGCTACTGTTCTAATCTCATACCATGTGATGTTTAGAAATGGTTCGTATTACCAATGCACACAGATAACTAACAAAATATCGGAAGAAATGTTATGAAGAAATTATCAATTATTTAAAGGCAAATTAAAAAGCCTCCTCTTCGACAAATGTTACATATAAAATTGACAACTTTGCAAATTCTACGTAAAAATTTAATACTTTATTTTATGTTTTTAATATGTTATTTTACTTATTTTGTGTTTTCTTTCCAAGTTAAAATGTAAAGAATCTAATTGGTTACTTAATAAAAGTTGTTAAGAATTGCAAAATCTAGGTATCATAATATAAAGTGACCATAGTTTGATTGTACAATAAAATTATTTCCACTTTGTCACTCGGGACGTCTCAATTTTAACCTTTTGAACGCCACACATCGTTTTTGATACGAAAAAATAGATTTTTATGCGGGTGTGGGTAGGTTAATTTTTGTATTACCGTATTGTCGCCTATAGCCGACGCTGGCGTTCAAATGGTCCGTAAAGGTTCGTGTTTTCTCACAGAGTAGGTACTTATATAAAATCCTAGAATTTAATCACATAAAATATCGAAACCTATTTAATGAAATTAATAAAAAAAAACAGCATAAGTATTGCACTTCCGATCTCTCTCGATGTATGTCGAGAATTGCCGAGTGCCAAAGTAGAAATAATCTTACTGTATCTACCTACGTAATTTTTGTATTAGTGAAAAAAATACAGGTTGTAGACAGAGATTCTCCCAAAGGGATCCCTCCTTGGTTGATTCATAGATTGAAGGGGTAACAATCAACTCCCAGAGTGAGGCCACTTTCTAGACTTTTTCAGAAAGTACAATACAATACAATACAATAACTCTTTATTGTACACCAGAAATAGTAAGCAATACAGAAAACAGGTACACGGAGAGAAAGTTACAAGGTAAGCAACAGGCAGCCTTATCGCTTAAGATCGATCTCTTCCAGACAACCCTTTAACAGAAAGAAGGAAGGACTAGTTTACAGCAGGTGGTGCATCAACAGTGGATCAGAATATTAAAACGCAACAAAAATAGTACATCTAATCATACATATATCGTACATATAATACACGTCTAAAATATATATATATGCAGTGGGAAGTAATGGGCCTTACCGTATTTTGTCACAATGATGACACGAACCTCGTTTGAAATAGTGTAGATACCTAAATTTTCAAGGATAAGTTAGAATATTTGGCACCTAGCGCATCTTGTCCCGCCACACCGCTCTCAACGACATTCTCAGACGGGCGCTCGTTAGTGCCAACGTTCCCGCTGCTCTGGAGCCCCAGATTGTGCGGAGCGATGGCAAGCGCCCTGATGGAATGTCGTTGATACCTTGGAAGACTGGCCGTGCGCTGGTGTGGGACGCCACCTGTACAGACACCCTGGCGGCGTCCTACCTTCCAGCAACTACCAAACGTGCTGGGGCGGCGGCAGACGCCCGGGAACGCCTCAAGGTCACCAAATATAGCTGTCTCGGCGCCCAATATCATTTCTTTCCTTTCGGCGTCGAGACTCTAGGTCCTTGGGGTAAGGGTGCACTGGAGCTACACAGGGAGCTCAGCAATAGGTTGAGAGAGGCAACAGGCAACCCTCGCGCCGGCAGCTTTTTCGCGCAAAGAGTCGCAATCGCTGTTCAGCGCGGGAATGCTGCCTGCGTGATGGGCACCATGCCAAGAGGCCCACCTCTCTTTTTTAATTAAGTTTAGTTTTAGTTATTTTAATTTAATAGTAGTTTTAAACTTGTATTTACACCTTTAAGTATATGTTTTTATTAATTTAGTATAATAAATGCTTTTTTCATCTTGACATCAAGTTCTGGATCGTTTTCAAAAAATTGTACATACACAGTTAACGGCTTAAGAGGGTTTATACCTGCTGAGCTGGCAACGTTGCATTTTTGTTAGTTTTTCTCGATTATTCCATAAAAATTGAATGAAAATTAAAAATGTTTTGAATACAAATTGTTCTAATATATAAGTTAATGTGTCTACTGCAATAATAATTCGTGATAGACTTTTATTTTCTTTAAAAACGAACAAGTTATTACCTAACGGTTTTTAAAGAAAATAAAAGTCTTATCACGAATTATTATTGCACCAGACACATTAACTTATATATTAGAACAATTTGTATTCAAAACATTTTTAATTTTCATTCAATTTTTATGGAATAATCGAGAAAAACTAACAAAAATGCAACGTTGCCAGCTCAGCAGGTATAAACCCTCTTAAGCCGTTAACTGTGTATGTACAATTTTTACAACATTTCACCAGGCCCACCTCTCTTTTTTAATTAAGTTTAGTTTTAGTTATTTTAATTTAATAGTAGTTTTAAACTTGTATTTACACCTTTAAGTATATGTTTTTATTAATTTAGTATAATAAATGCTTTTTTCATCTTGACATCAAGTTCTGGATCGTTTTCAAAAAATTGTACATACACAGTTAACGGCTTAAGAGGGTTTATACCTGCTGAGCTGGCAACGTTGCATTTTTGTTAGTTTTTCTCGATTATTCCATAAAAATTGAATGAAAATTAAAAATGTTTTGAATACAAATTGTTCTAATATATAAGTTAATGTGTCTACTGCAATAATAATTCGTGATAGACTTTTATTTTCTTTAAAAACGAACAAGTTATTACCTAACGGTTTTTAAAGAAAATAAAAGTCTTATCACGAATTATTATTGCACCAGACACATTAACTTATATATTAGAACAATTTGTATTCAAAACATTTTTAATTTTCATTCAATTTTTATGGAACAATCGAGAAAAACTAACAAAAATGCAACGTTGCCAGCTCAGCAGGTATAAACCCTCTTAATCAAAACAAAAATCACGATCGCTATTTTTGTGTAACGAAAGTTAGTCAGAGAAAGTAAATGGGTAACTCCGTTACATAAAAATAATTAATTAAATTTTGTTTTTAATTAATCCCTTAATTGTGTACAAATTTTTTGAAAACGACTCTTCTGCTAGGTGGAAAACAATGCTAACGGGTCATATCGGTCATGATCTTTACGTTTTAAGCATAATTTAATATAATTGTTGACGCTGTTTGTCATTGTTAAACCAAAAAAATCCTTTAACTAATAGTCAATTACATATATAATTACATGACCTTTGGACACCGAATAGTAATAATAGAAAATAAGTTTTCAATAGAAACAAGCCATTTGAAAACGTAAACTTTGAAAATAAAAATCTCTGGTTAATCTTATAACAACATTCATGAGTTTTAGATAATCCAAAAAAAACCTCCAGATGGTACTGACAAAAAACTTGAAACCCTAGATTTTTGTAGTCAATAATGGTATAATTGCCATATTTATTTTATTTTGTTTAGCTTCTATTTCGTGGGTGACCCAGGGGGCAATGATGTCCCCGAGATTTGTATGAAAATAGTGGTATGTCCCCTGGATGACCGGATTTTTTCATAGAAATACTTACTTTTTTTGGTTTTCACATACGCACTATGATAAACAGTTTAAGTATCTAATTACTACAAAATCATGGTTTCACTAACCAGAGATTGCAGAGTTACTTGTAAAGGAGTAAATAGAAATTTACAAGAAAAAGTTGATTGACCCTAATATACGAATATTACAATAAAACCAAAAACTAGTATAAAAATAAGAGCCCTATACTTAGAACAACAAGAAAAGGGAAGTTCGCCTTTGTAGGTATGTACCATGAATCTCAACGATTGTCAACAGTGTTATTTTTTCCTTATGTTTGTACAATAAAGAGTTCACCTACTATATTGAGTAGTAGTCACTTAAATTAATCGTAAACGGAGTCGAGGGTAAATTTCTTAAAATATTTTATCAACTAAGTACTTTTTCACTTCTCATGCTCTTAAAATGTTACTTTAGTCTCTGCATATTGGGACTAAAGCTCTTTTTTGATCTCTAGGGATTAAAGTAAATTTTTTTTAATTTACTTTGGAAACCCCTAAACTGCCAATCACGGTGTTTGTGGATGGAGGATTATTGCCATTTTCAGTGACTGGGCATAGACAATTTTTAAAGCTTTCCACAGGCCGCAGCGCGCTGCGGACGCTCCGAAGCACTCCGTAGCGCCCGCTCCGTAGCGCTCTGTAGCGTCCTGCGCTTCGGTCTGAGGAAGCCTTTAGGGCGTGGAAATAACCTCAAAATGACAACTGTATAAAAAATATTTAAAAAAATAATAATTTCGTGAAACACCATGAATAATTACGAATATTAATCTATTTAATTATATTAAAGATGAATTCATTTTATTATGCATACTTAGTCCAATTAGCTAAGAAATAATTTTCAAGTTTTAATCTGTTGGCTAAATATGCAAACATTTAAAGCGTCACTCAACAAAAAAAAAACCGCGGAACAAATTTGAACTGTTATTTGAATTCTGAACAAACGTCCATTACTCGTATTGAGCGTACGTTGTATAAAAGTAATATTGTAGATTAGTATACCTCAAACATCGTTTTTTTCCTCGCATTCAAAGTGAAAAGTAGAGTGTTTAACGCGAGACTAAACTGCCATAATGACACGCGAATTATAGTCACCCTCGCTCTGCTCGGGTGGCTAAATATCTTGTGTCATTATGGCTTGTTTTAGTCCCTTGTTGAACAATCTACTATTTCCTGTCTGTCTGCTTAGTCTGTTTGTGTTTGTGTCCGTTTCTATATAGTTGTCTCGAAGAGATCGATTTAAAGCGATAAGATCGCCTATTGTCTACCTTCTTTTTTTTGTTATTAACATTATTGACTTGTGCTGTTCAGTTAAAAATATTTTTAATGTACTTATTGTATTTTTTCTAATTTATAATAATCTCGTGTCACGGGTGTTTGCGAACTCCTCGAAACTCCTCCGATTTTTATGAAACTTTTTTGTCTATATTTGGTAGGTCTGAGAATAGGTCGTAGGCTATTTTTACCCCTATTCTTTGCAGACGGAGTCGCGGGTAGTGTCTAGTGTATAATATAAAAAAATCTCGTGTCAGGATGTTTGTTATCGAATTCCACCGAAACGGCTTGATCGATTTTTATGATTTTTTCTCTATTTTTAATAGGTCTCAGAATATTTAGGTCGTAGGCTATTTTTTATATCCCTATTCTTCGCAGACGGAGTCGCGGGCAATAGCTAGTTATTTTTATAAATATTTATAATTTTAGGTAAACCCTTTACTGAACGCTGTAATCGAAGATCGGTATGCTGCAGCGATAGAGGACGCGAGGGCGGTAGACGAACTCATAGCAGCTGGACTGTCTGAGGAGGATGCTGCAAAGAAACCATTCCTAGGTATGTAGTTTTCACCGAAAATATTTTGTTCAATTGATTATGTTCCCAGACTTTTTTCTAAAACTGTAAATACTTCGGGTTTGTTTCAAAACTAACCTAACATAGGTAATCTATAGGGTTCTACAAGATAGTCCTGGAATATATCCTGAATGTTTTACAGTTTAAGAAAAAAAAACAGTTGGAAAAATGTTTTCGGTCAAAAGGCAGGATTCCACTAAGAGTAAAAACTTGTTGTCTTCCTCGCTCATGTCTCATGTTAAGACACTTGCCATGAACCTAATAGTCTGCAGTCATTGGCAACCAATGGCGTTTGAAATACCTACGATTACCTTTGAAAAAGAGGTTTTATTGAAACCAAATAAATAATATGCACGAATTATTTAAATATCGTAATACGTCAGCCAGCATTTTGTTATTGTATTATAGCTCTGATCCTCAGTAATAGCAATATTATGGCCCCTGCACTTTTAAAAGTTGCTTATTTTGACCTCAAATCGTGGCATTTCCAGGTGTTCCATTTACGACCAAGGAGAGCCAGGCCATCAAAGGTTTCCGGTACACCATGGGCCTGTGGTCCCGACGGGAGATGCGCGCCGACCAGGACAGCGAAGCTATCATCAGGCTCAAGGAAGCTGGAGCTATCCCCCTAGCTGCTACTAACCTTCCGGAGCTACTGCTCTGGTAAGATTATGCTAAGAAATAAAAGTAAAAGTAAAATTTAACGTACCAACAGAAAATAAAGTTTATTTCATTAATAATAAATCAACGGAAATATGTCAGCCTAACGTTAAAAATATCTAAAAAGCTAGTCGGTAGACGTAGAAAACTTTTTTTTTAATTGAAAGCATTAGGTATAAAAAAATATTTTATTAAAGTAGTTACATAGTTACAAATAAATTAATCATTCATTAATTATGAGTTAAATTGCAAACGGTAGAATTATAGTGCGATACAGTTGTGTCAAATTAAATAGTGTGAACTATTGAGTTTTTTTCCCCCAGTTCCTTGTCTGCAGGGCAATTAGCACAAAGAGATCGAAAAGCTAATTTTCTGGATTTAGTTTTTCCATCTGTTTACACTGCGAATAGTTAGGCTTGTTATTGCAAACAAAGCAGTGTGTTTTGTTTTAAGCCATAGGTGATTTATGGTAGGGTCAACGTCATAAATAAGTGATCACTTTTGTACCTTGTCACTTTAGCGTCATGTTTGAAAAGCCATACGAAATTATGTAACGACTGAAAGTGACAAAGTACAAAAGTGACACTTATTTATGACGTTGATACTCCAGGCAGGAAACCCGCAACCCCGTGTACGGCATGACAAACAACCCTCACCACACCGGCCGCTCACCAGGAGGCTCGAGCGGCGCAGAGGCGGCTCTCACTGCCACCTACGCTACGCCTATCAGCTTGTGTAAGTTCTTATACATTACACAAATAATAAACACTGGTTTTTAGGTTTCCGTATAGCCAAAATGGCAAAACGGAACCCACTTATAGTTTCGTCATGTCCGTGCGTCACATATATTTTACTCAAAAGCTACTTAGATAGGTAGCTACATTGATATTTTCAGTACCTATGAATGTCTTGTACAAGCCGCTACTTAGTTTCGTAGTAAAATAAATCTAACACGCCCATTCTCAAAGTGTGCACCTTTGAGCTATAAGTCTTCGCAAAGCGTCTGTGGGGGTTCTGCGAGAGTACTTACTTAAGTCTTATTGTAATAATAAGAAAGAAAAATCAAAAACCAGCTCTACCCAGTATATCCGCAGATTTTTAATTTAGGGGTTCTGGCTTGATTCCAACGGTTGTCTAAATTTTTTACGTGACGTCATTGATGAGAAGTTGTCGCTCCACACAAAAAATGTTCGCTCCACGCTAGTGGTAACCAATAGTCACAAGTACTTTATCGTCTTATCATAGCAAATAGTTTAATAGTTACTGCGTTTTGTTTCTCAGGTTCTGACTTAGGAGGATCCACCCGAATGCCAGCTTTTTACTGCGGCATGTTTGGCCACCACGCTACTGCTAATACCACCAATGGCAAAGGTAAATTTAGTAATCTTTAAACTTTAACATGTAATTTGTAGTATATAAATAAAACAAATAGGTACGCTAAAATTCATGATCACAAATGTAAGTTTCATATAATAATTTTTGTGTTCGGCATTTGAGGAAAAATATTGTAGGTACCAAATGAGTTGTAAGTATTCAAATAAAAGCGTCACTATGTTTATGCAAGATTTATGCAGAGTTGCAGAGCATGTAAATAAAATTAAGGAACAATTAAACTTTGAAATTTATTTTTCCAAATAGGTAATTTACCCCATTAGTTAAACAATGAGAAGAAATGAGAAATGAATAAAATGTCGATCATGGCATAACAAACTATGGCTGTTATTTTTGTGATGTACTTATAATTAATTAACTGTAGTTTATTTAATTGATGCAAATTACTAATACTACGATTAGCATCACCTAACAAACGCTTCGTTATACCATGACAAGCTCGTGCGAGGCGCTCGGCGGAACCCTGTCGCAGGGAGCCTCTGCTATCCTTAACAAGATTGTTTTTAATAAGTGCGGCAAACACTGACTGCGATAGACTATAGTCTGAAGCCGAATTTTATTACATTTTTTAAAGTCTGTTTTGTTTTACATCTATTATTTTTCCAGGAGTCCTATTCCGCAAGGGTGATGAAGAATCTATGCTCAGTTTAGGATTCATAACGAAACATGTGGAGGACTTGGCGCCGTTAACGAAGATCATTGCAGGGGATAAGGCCCCGCTACTAAAACTCGACCGAAATGTCGATATCAAGGTAAAAATATTATTTTTTATGTAGTTTTGGAGAAAACACGACCCTTCAGATCAATATTTTGGGTTCAAATTGATTTACACACGTGCAAGACAGCTATGTCTGTAAGACGTGTGTTGAAACACAACTTGATGACCTCTCAAGCTTGATTTTTTCGGAATTTATGTACGAAATTACATTTGGAACAATGAGCTTTACAGTGAGGAAAAATATCGTGTATAATTAATAATGTATGTTATTAAAATAAAATTATATACGTACCTAATAAGAATCTGGTTGGTTGCAAACAATTATGACGCAATCAATGCATCATAAATATCATAATGATTTGACGAAGATTATTAGCGTTGTTTTAAATTTGCTACCATAAGTTCTGTTAAACTCACCGGCAAAAAATTTGGCCCACAGTCCACCTTTCATACAAACGAGGCTACTTTGATATTATGCCTTATTTCTACACCAGGGCAGTGCCCCGGTTGAGATCTGATGATGGATATCCAGAGCATCGATAATGGTGGTCCAGAGTTTCTAACACACAACTGATTCAACAACCAATTTACACCACAGCGAGAGAATTTGTACAGCACTGAGATTTTCATTCATTTTATTGCCATTTTAGCTGTTTTTCTAAATGTGTTAAACGCAGATTCAATCAGGTGGGTATCTTAGGAAATCTGAATGTCCTTTATCAATGCTCGGAGTAGCCATCATCAGATCACAGCCAAAGCACCGCCTAGTGGAGAACCAAGACATCAAAGTGACCTTGTTTGTATGAAAGGTGGACTGTGGGCCAAATTTTTTGCCGGTGAGTGTATGTATCTTATGTATGTATTAAGTTACTTAACATGTTTTATTTATTTCAGGATATTAAGTTCTACTACATGGAGTCTTCCAACGATTGCCGGCTTAGTTCCATAAGGCCAGAGCTAAAGGACGCCATGGCAAGGTAAATATAGCGAGCGCATTATTCGTAGCATATAGTTAGAATTTGCGGTTAGGTAATTCAAATATGTAATTATTTTAAAGGTTTGTAAACTACGTTGCCATATATTATGGTTTGAAAATAATGTGGTAAGACGGACCGACGCATTATTATATTGCGTGACATAGTACAGTTGACCACAAAAATATGCAATTACGAACATACAAACATATCTGTCAACTGTACGTGCAAAGTTCAGGTTTCGTTAAATATGTCTAGTTAAAACCTTTAATTTTTATGTTTATTATTAGAGAGTTATATGATTTAGAGCCTCTTATTTATTTGATTTGTTTAGTAATTTAAAAGCAAAAATAAAAATTAGCTGATTTATACCTACCCTTATTGTCTGGAAGAAATGGCTCTGTAGCGATTAGGTCAGCCATTGCTTACTTTGTAAATTTTTCTTTAAATACTATTTTTATGAATTGTTTATTACGTGGTGTTCAATAAAGGGTCAAACTCATTATAATAAGAGAACGTAGGCTGACTTAGTGAACCCAAAAATACTAACTCTGTAAGGCTCTTTAGATGGCTACCTGTATATATGGGCCATTTTTTATTTTGTTGTACCTTTTGACTTTTTTTTAATTCGGAAAGTTTTACGTGGTTTCTGCTCAGAATCACGAGCTCTTCCGATCCGGAGAAAAAAGTGTCCCAAAACTTTCATATAATTTTCGATTCTACCATTCCGTTACAGTCATATGAAAAATGGTAACGGAAGGGAAAACAAACTTGGGACACTTATTTTCTTCTAGGATCGAATGAGCTCGTGATTCTGAGCAGAAATCACATGAAACTTTCTGAATTAAAAAAACCGGCCAAGAGCGTGTCGGACACGCCCAAGATAGGGTTCCGTACACGGTTCCGTAGCAGGTACGAAAAAATCTTTGCATACTTTATTATATTAATGTGATTCTTTTGGTCCCAACTCCCACCGCGCACAGAATACCAAAGTCGGCGGTACACCGCCATCTATCGGCGAATTGGGTAACTAATCTAATTGCACTCTACTAGAACTAGTATGTACCTAATGTTGATGGTTTTTCAGATGTAATTCTTAACCGATTTCAGTTTTATTTTTTTATTTGAAAGAATATTCTGTTAGCGTGATCTTATAGGTACTTAAAGAAAAAAAATGCTTGCAATGGCGCTTAAATTACAATCTTAGTTTAGAAATATTTTTTTACAAAAACTTAAAAACTGCTCAACTGATTTAAGTTGAAAATAATTTTCCTAGAAAGTTTTTATTAAGTTTAACTTAAGTGATTTTTTCATATTTTTTAGACGTGCGGTACAAAAGTTAGAGGGGGGGGGGACACATTATTTTGAACTTTCGGAGTGAACACTGCGAAAATATTCACTTTTTCAAAAAATGATTTTAGCAAACCCCTATTTATTTTCAAATACCTATCCAATGATACCCCACACTATAGGGTTAGTCGAGAAAAAAAAAATCACCCCCAATTTACGTCTATGGGAGGTACCCTAAAAAAAAATTTTTTAGTTTTTTTTATTTAATCACTTTGTCGGCGTGACTGTTATATATATTCATACCAAATTACAGCTTTCTAGTATTAACAGTCTCTGAGCTTAGCCGCGGACGGACAGACAGACGGACAGACATGGCGAAACTATTTATAAGGGTTCCTAGTTGACTACGGAACCCTAAAAATGGCCCGTACTTATATTATAAATACTCTAATCATTTATTAGTTAACTTAGGCCGCATAAGTGATCTTCACCATCAAATTTGTAATTTTTCACAGGGTAGTATCAAAACTGAATAATGAACTGTCTCCTGAGAAGAGCCCTGAGGCTTACCAGCACGAAGGTTTCGACCACATGTATCAGCTCTGGTCATACTGGATAAGCAAGGAGCCTGAAAACTTCGCCAGCCTCTACAACAACTTCAAGGGCGAAGCCAATGGTATCGTCGAATTGCTTAGGAAGGTAATTTTTTTTTTGCCAAAAATACTATTTTATTTCTATATTTGCACTATGTAAACTTCTTTTTTTGGCATTAGAAAAAAGGTAAGCGATCTTCACGTCTTTTTTTATTGAAAAAACACTTTTGAAAAATAAATCACGGCAAATGGACGTAGTTTAACGAAAAGGATCCAAACCACTGACATTTTCTACTTTAATTTATCTTTTGTTGGTACTGAAACTAGATCCAAAATTAAAAAGCGACTTGTTGAGGGTTGGATCCTTTTCGTTAAACTACGTCCAAATATGTAACATTTGCAAAGAAATAATGGTCATTTTACATTCTTTTGGTTTCATAAGAAATAATTACTATTTTTTTAAGCGTTATTCAATAAAAAGCGATATCAAGATTATTTACCCCATTTCTAATAAGTAGCCAAGTACCTAAAAAAACGAAGTAAAGTTCGCGACTTAGTGTTCGAAAAATTTGCTATTCCACAGGAATGTACGATTTACCGAGATAAAAGCATTCTAAGTGCTAATTTGGCGTATTAATGTATTCTTACAGATTTTTTGCCTAAGCAATCACGGACTGTCAGCTGTTATACGGTTATTTGAGACCCAAATCATGCCACTCTTTGTTTGGGCGGAAAAACTTACTGCTGAATTGAAGAGTGATCTTTTTGTAAGTACTTAATAATTAGAGGCTAGCCTTTCATAGCAGTAAATAGTGAAATTTGTGTTCTTTTGTATTTAATACTTTCATCCTACGAGATATGGTTATAGTAGGACTCCAGTAATGTCAGTCAAAAAAAAAAGATATGTATGTTTCATGGAAATATATTGGATCCCCATGATGTTGATGATGTATCCAGGATCATTAGGTAAATGTTGATACATTATAAGTTATTTTTACAGAGTAAGCTGGGCGATAATGGAGTCCTTCTGTTCCCGAGCGCTCCTCAGCCCAGCCCCTACCACTATTCCTGCTTCCTGCGGCCGTATAACTTCTCTTACTTTGCCGCCGTCAATGTGCTCAAGTGTCCAGCTACTCAGGTAGATTTATTTATTTAATTTATTTTTATACAATATAGGCTTGCGTTTGACCACGCAATCACGCCTGATGGAAAGCGAAGATGAGGCCTACGATGGAGCAGGCTTGCCTAGTAAATGCTCATTCACCCTAGATATGAATTTTGGGGAATAAGCAGGAAGAAGGCAGTTGAGCGCGGTGTTGCGCGCATCCCCGAGCAGTGCAAACTGTAGAACAAATAGGTACGGGGTACTGTGATCGGTGTATTTATAAGAATAGGTACTCAAGCTATTAAAAAATTACATAATATACTTTATCTTTCTTTGTAACTGGCTATAGCTATAACGATAAATCATCTTTAATCCGACAGGCATAATCAATTGTTATTGTTGTTTGTTGTTGTTTTGTGTTGGGTGGTTATTGTCGATATTAGGTATTGCGTAAAACTATTCGCGTATCACAGGCTCACAGCTGGACTTTATAAACTTTATGGAGTGAAGTTTCTTATTTGCATTAGGTATATTAATAAAAAAATATATAATGATTGTTTATCTTCATAAAGATATCAGGTTTTTTTTATTATATGCTTGCACAACTTTTTTGGACGAACAAGTTTATACATTTTGCCGTTGCTTCAGTGTGTTCAACTAGGTACCTATACCACCTTAATGTTCACTATGTACCTATTCAAAAATGCAGACTTTTTGTAAACACGGAAATCACAGATTTTATTTTTTATCTGTTTCCACTATAAAACTGCCATCCTCGTAAGTAATTTTGGGTAGGTACAGTACATATTGATTCAATACTTTTTTTTTAGGTGCCTCTGGGTGTGGACAGTCAAGGTCTTCCGATTGGCATCCAGGTGGTAGCTGCTCCGTACAACGATGCTCTCTGTCTCTCTGTCGCCAAATATTTGGAAAAAGAGTTCGGCGGCGCTGTCATGGCCTGTAAAAAGCAATAAAAAAAAATGTTCACACAATTTTTTTGCTAATGATAAATAATTATTTAATTGTTGATAGCTATGATCAATTTTGTATCTGTTCTTTGAGAATTTTCAAAATTTGACATTGTGTTTATGTTGTATTTTAAGCAGTAACTTAACAGGGTAAATTTCAAGGTTAAGGAACAGTTTTAAAATATAATATGTAAGTTCATTAAGCTATTATTATTGCATTAGGGCTAAACTTAATTGTCAAAGTTTGGTACTTATAATTGAATTATGAATAAATGTTACTAATTTTATACTACTACTATCTTTTTATTTTGTTTTACTACAGAAAATAAATTTCTGTTTTGAATTATTTGTTCTACACATCATACAAAATACGAAATTGGCTCATTAAAAAAAACACCTCATGCTCGTAAAGTAGTTCTTTATGTCGAGAGAATGCTGCATAAAATGGCTTTTTATGCTCTAGCACAAAGGTCTACCAAGTAAGTGCTTTACCATTTTTATGGCAGTTCCTACATCAGAATAAAAACAATAAGGCTGATTGTCACATTGACTTGTACCTATACTTCGTTTAATTTAAGATTTGAATTAACGGTCAAATTGTAACACATGTTTCTCGGTATTTCGAACACAAATGGACTAAAAATACCTACATGTACATTTATTAGCGGTATTTATTATGTTCTCACTACAGAAGTTAACAAAATTTTAAATAGCTTCGTTGTTTCATTTAAACACGAGTGCAAATTTTACCGTTAGTCTGTCAAGCGAGTCGTGTCCATTGAAAACAGGCGGCATTTTAAAAAATATTTTATATTTCAACACAAATAATTCTGAAAACTATGATTGATACTCGAATTTATGTAGCAGTAAGTAGTTAAAAAGGCAGCTACATAAATACATGTATAAATCATAGTTTTCAAAGTCTGATTAGTGTTGATATAGGTAACGCCACCAACGTCAACACAACGTCAAAATCCCGCTGTCATTACATGAGATGTGGTTGTGTGCGTGGCCTCAACTCTGGTGGCGTTACCTATATGTATGTAAGTAATAGTACATTACTACAGCGGCCGCGAAATAGGAGATTGCCGGCCGAGTAGTTATAGATGGCCGAGTGTTAACGAGGCCATCTAGAGATACGAGGCCGGCAATCCCTGTTCGTGGCCAAGGCTTGAATAGAGTTTTTCTCAAACATGCATCACCATCACCACCATCATCATCATCACCATCATGATCATCATCAACATCATCATCAACATCATCGTCATCACCATCATCATCATAATCATCATCACTATCATCATCATCATCATCATCATCATCATCATCATCATCATCATCATCATCATCATCATCATCATCATCATCATCATCATCATTATCATCATCAACATCATCATCATCATCACCATCTCATCATCACCATCATCATCATCATCATCTCATCATCACCATCATCATCATCATCATCATCACTATCATCATCATCATCATCATCACCATCATCATCACACCATCATCACCATCATCATCATCATCATCTCATCATCACCATCATCATCATCATCATTATCACCATCATCATCTCATCAATACCATCATCATCATCATCATCAACATCATCACCATCTCATCATCACCATCATCATCATCTCATCATCACCATCATCATCATCATCATTATCACCATCATCATCATCATCATCACCATCATCATCATCATCATCATCACCATCATCATCACACCATCATCATCATCATCATCATCTTACCTTACCTTAAATAACCGTAGTGGCAGAATGTCTTAATGAACCAAAACGCAAATATTGCTTATAGTTTTTTTTTTAATGGCTAAATGCTATGATGCCATAGACCTATAAACGTCATGGTATGAAACAATAGACGATCACTTTGCTGGCCTTGGCCAGCAATGTTGTATGAAATTCCATTATTGACCTCTCGTCTAGGCGGTCCCCCACCACCGGCTGCACCTGCACCTGCAACGTGACACTTCGTGGCGTATTATAAGGAACATAACGTCAATATTTCATAGCATGTTTGAGAAAAAGATTTTTGAAAATGCCGCCTGTTTTCAATGGACTCGACTCGCTTGACAGACTCTAAGTTTCAAATGTTAAAATAAATGGAGTATACGTAAAGTAAAATCTTCGTCTAACACCAAGGCAGTCGGGCGCAAACAGTCACAAACAGTAGAAATTTATAAAATATAACTCATAATCATTTCAGTCGAAAGACTTTCACTGCTGAACATAGGCCTCCCCCAAGGTTCACCAAACAGATCGGTTCTGCGCCATCTACATCCAACGCGTTCCTGCAACTTTAACCAGGTCGTCGCTCCATCTTGTTGGAGGCCTACCAACACTGCGTTTTCCTGTCCGTAGACGCCAGTTGAGAACCTAACGACTTAAAATATAACTGGTGTTTTATATTACGAAATTAATAAAACTAGGCAAATCTAATACATTAAGTATTGCAATGCATGAAAAATTAGAGGTTGTAAATTATATTTCCAATGTTGCTGTTTAATTTCCTTGCAATGTTGCAATCGAAGTGAAAAGCAGAGTAGAGGTAACGCCACCAGAGTTGAGGCCACGCACACAACCACATCTCATGTAATGACAGCGGGATTTTGACGTTGTGTTGACGTTTAACGACAACACAACGTCAAAATCCCGCTGTCATTACATGAGATGTGGTTGTGTGCATGGCCTCAACTCTGGTGGCGTTACCTATATATAAAACTCAAGCGTTTTTTAAACCCATTTTCCTTTCAAAGTTGAGCAGTTGCATACTTTGGCATGAAGCTTATTGCACACGAAATTCACGTGTTCCAACTAAATGTCATTTTCCAGCAGTAAAACGCAGCTTTCTCTTTCATTTCATAGTGTTTGGGACCGAAACAAGGTTTAATTTGAAAGTTAAGAGTCCAATTCGGACTAATAATTTTGAAGTACCAATGTCATTGACGTGTTATTGGCAGTATTGCCAGTATTAGCACAATAGTCCATTCTAAATGATCAAAATTCGAACTTCTTACTGTGCCACGTGCCATCCCGCTCATGCTTATACTTAGTATGTGATACGAGAGTGAGCGACATGGTACAATGTACAATGCTAACTTCGCTTCGATAGTCTAATTTTAGGGTAGCTATGCTATGCTTTCGTCAAAATGCTATCGTCATCGTCAGGCCCTATACTACGAAGCGCGAAATTCGAACTTCGTTTCATGCCGTTCCGCTCACGCTAACGGTATTTATTACGAGAGTGAGAGGGACCGCACGATCCGAACTTCGAATTTCGTAGTAACCCCCCAGACTGATTAACCTTTCGTATGCCGGAAGTAAAAAAAAAAAAAGTCGTGCATTCTAGTCTCAACAGTTTCATATAAATCCAATGATACAGATTTAAAAAAAATACAAAAAGAATGCCTTAAATTGGGTATAGGTAACGCCACCAGAGTTGAGGCCACGCACACAACCACATCTCTTGTAATGACAGCGGGATTTTGACGTCGTGTTGTCGTTAAACGTCAACACAACGTCAAAATCCCGCTGTCATTACATGAGATGTGGTTGTGTGCGTGGCGTCAACTCTGGTGGCGTTACCTCTACGGATCCGGTACAAGGCATACGAAAGGTTAAAGGTAACAACCACCAGAGTTGAGGCCACGCACACAACCACATTTCATGTAATGACAGCGGGATTACGTCAACACAACGTCAAAATCCCGCTGTCATTACATGAGATGTGGTTGTGTGCGTGGCCTCAACTCTGGTGGCGTTACCTATA
Source organism: Archips xylosteana (assembly GCA_947563465.1). Classification (NCBI taxonomy): domain Eukaryota; kingdom Metazoa; phylum Arthropoda; class Insecta; order Lepidoptera; family Tortricidae; genus Archips; species Archips xylosteana. The sequence continues at coordinate 17,916,363 of OX387358.1, forward strand.
CCTGTCCGACTTGTCATGTTATGTCAATTGTCACTGTCAAATAAAATTTGGTTTGTCAATCAAGAATCAACTTAGACTAAGAAGAATCAAAAAACAAAATAGTACGTACGTGTAGTGTAGTGTACGCAAAGAGTAATCTGTGTATAGAAACGTGTACGTAGGTAGACGTTAAAAGAAACTCTGCTTAAATTAGTACTTGAAAGTCTTTGTAAGTGATAATTTAATTTAGACGCAAATTTAACAAGTACAGAATAATGGCTACGAACAAAATCGTGAAAGAAGTACAACAAAAGGTAAGTATTATAATATAAATAATAACTAGCGGTCAAGTACAACCAACTTGATTTCCATGTTTTCTGATGATTCTTAATGATAATGTCTTTGCAAAGTAATGAATCACGCCATATAACTGTCATGGAAAGTTTTTATGCTTGCATAAATTATGTAAATTATTTTTAAACAAACTTGCATATTTATATTTATTCAATACTTTAATATATCCACACTAGCCTTCCGTCCGCAGCTTAGCCCGCGATAAATTAATTTTCCCGTAGGAAAAGGTATTTTCCCGCGGTATAAAGTAGCCTATGTCACTCAGTGATAATGTAGCTCTCTAATGGCAAAAGAATTTTTGAAATCGGTCCTGTAGTTTCGGAGCCTATTCAATGCAAACAAACAAACAATCAAATCTTTTCTCTTTATAATATTAGTATAGATACATAGCTCTCATCTATATGTAAGTACTAACAACAACAGCACAGCTACAGCTAGTTACTTTCTGAAACAAATTAATTTTACATTCAATTTTATTTTATTAGAAAAGCAAGAAAACAACGAAAATTCTGAAAGGAATGGCTTACAACATGTTCAAGCACATCTTCTTTTTCGTCCGAGCTTATGTGGAACTCATCATAGACTTGATATTTGCGTTCATATGGGATGGAGAACGGCAAGCTGTACCGGATTTGGAGGCAAGGCATGGGTTACTTGCAGAGAGCGCCGTGGAACTTGCTAGAAGGATTAGGAATAAGACATTGAAGTCGGAAGAATTGGTGCGGGCTTGTGTGGAGAGGATTCAGGCTGTAAGTACACTTAGAGACTGTCATGCATAGGGCATTGAGAACCAGTTATTTCAGTTCTTTTTTTCCGAGGGAACCAAAAGAACCGCTTCTTCCCATACAGCGTGAACCGGTTCTCGATTCCCTAGTCATGCAGTATGTTTGTATGTCATGAGGTATTTCACACACTATACCTAGTGTTAGCAAATAAGGATTATCATTAAATATTATAAATTAACAAACAGATAAGGAAAATTTTAAAGGGCAATATCATCATTACTTCATCATCATTTTTTTTAGTTGTAAGATAGTTGAAAGTTTTATGTAACATAAAATTTAGACTGTTAAAAACATCAATGTTTGGGTCTCTGAAGATTTTTAAAAGGAAGGTCCCATTTGTTATATAGAGCTGATATATTTGGTCCTATTTGGAACTCAGTTAAATCACAAATTCACAGTTCTATAGGACAAACCTGTTTCAACCACCATATCCCATATCCCATGTGTAGCGAAAGTCAAGTAATAACATGTCCATCAATTAAAACTCCCAATAAGTGCCACTACCAGAGTGGTGTGTGTGGTTGCAGAATTCTAATAAGTCTTTGCTCATGGCTATTATTACAAGCTTTTATTTATTCTTATATTTTCGTAACACACATGATATGGTGGTTCAATTACAACAATTGATAGGTATTATTATTCATAGCAGCAGGTTAATAATTTGTATTTATTGTACTGTATGCTACCAGCATGAAATGTTGTTGAGAATGCTCATTTTTGCAGATAGTACCTACACACGCAAGGTCAATGAACTGTTAATGACAAAAAATATTTGTACTCAGGTGAACCCAGTATTAAATGCAGTAGTGGATGAGAGGTTTGAAGAGGCTTTGAAGGAGGCACAAGAAATTGATAAGCAGATCCAAAGCGGACTGCCTGATAAGTACTTTGAGGACAAGCCTTTTCTAGGTGAGAATTTCTTTCTAATATATAAAAATCTTGTGTCACTGTGTTTGTTATTGAACTGCTCCAAAACGGCTTGACTGATTCTTTTTTCTCTGTTATTAGTAGGTCTGAGATTAGGTTGTAGGCTATTTTTTTTATACCTACCTCTATTCTTCGCAGACGGAATCGCGGGCAACAGCTAGTGTAATATATAAAAATCTTGTGTCATGGTGTTTGTTATCAAACTCCTCTGAAACAGCTTGACCGATTTTTATGAAATTTTTTCTCTATCTATACTAATATTATAAAGCTGAAGAGTTTGTTTGTTTGTTTGTTTGTTTGTTTGAACGCGCTAACCTCAGGAACTACTGCTCCGATTTGAAAAATTCTTTCAGTGTTAGATAGCCCATTTATCGAGGATGGCTATAGGCTATGTATCATCACGCTAACACCAATAGGAGCGGAGCGGAGCGGAAGAATGTTTGAAAATCGGGGGTTTTTGTAGTGAAACTTCTATAGGCACTAATCTCAGGAACTACTCAAAGGGGGATGAAAATTACATCGATTTTGCCGTAGGATGCACCGTTTTCAAGATATTTTACAAAACATCAAAACACCGGGGGGGTTGGGATGTTGAGGGAGGGGGGGGGGGGGTTGAGGGGGGAGAGGTGCGGGGGAGGGGGTGTGGGGGAGTTAAGGGGGGGATGAAAATTTCATTGATTTTGCCGTAGGATGCACCGTTTTCAAGATATTTGACAAAAACACCGGGGGGGCGTGGGGGGGTTGAGGGGGAGGAGGTGCGGGGGTTTTTGAAGTAAAACTTCTATAGGCACGCTTGACTTGGGACGAACGCGGGTGTGCGGGGGGTGCTGTGTGGGGGGGTGTGCGGGGGGTGCTTAGCGGTGCCGGGTGGAGGGTGCGGTTCTTGGGGTGTAGGGGGGGGGGGTGTGGGGGTGCGGGGTTGCTGTGCGGGGGGGAGCGGATTGGAGGGTGCGGTGGGGTTGCGGGGGGGCCGGGTAATTTTTTTTATCGAGGAACTAAGGGAGAGCCATAATTTGATGAAAAAGCGAATTGGATAAAAAAAATAACCTGCCCAAATTACTAATTCCACGCGGACGGAGTCGCGGGCAAAAGCTAGTATTTGATAGGTCTGAGAATCGGTTGTAAGCTATTTTGTGGAGTCACGGGCAACAGCTAGTAATTTTGTATCAATTATTACAACTTAAAATTAAATAACTCAAATCACAATCACACATCCGCAATAGTTGATTTTATTTTTGAAAGACATTCTTCAGGCGTGAGTGGGTTTATTTATGATGTAGGCGTATTCCGAACTATCTTATTATGTTATTTACTAGCTTGTGCCTGCGACTTCGTCCTGCTGCTGTGATAAAATATGTGGTGACCCCTCTATTTACATTTCATAAGTTTTCATTCAAGTAAAGGAAAATGCTTGAACTGTTGATTTAGTTAGTGGCTTAAATACATTTTTGTATTTCTGACTAAACTGAAAACCCCAATATCCAAACTTTTTTCTTGGCACTACTCACTCACACATTTTATATCAAGTTGTGTTCACTAAGATGTGTAGGTGAAAAACTTAAAATAATAACCTGTTGTATGTAGTAGTAACGTGTCCGCCGTATAAACAAATTGGCGTTACAAATTAGAAAAAAAAACGGCCAAGAGCGTGTCGGACACGCCCAAGATAGGGTTCCGTAGCCATTACGAAAAAATCAAATAATATTTTTCTAAGGATTTCGTATGTGTATGTACCTGCAAGTTTAGGTATGTTTTATACCTTAGGCTACTATTTACTCTTAAACTACAAATAATTCCCAAATCTTAGCCGCTATAATTTTCCTTGTAAATTTAATATATTTACTACCATTCTGAATTTTTTCAAATTTTTCCACCCAACAGTTTAGATTTTAGAGGGGGGGGGGGGGGGGGGGTACGGTCGATTTTAATGAAAATTTTCACTTTAAAGTTGAATATTTCGCAAACAGATCACTGAATAGAAAAATCATGTTAGCTACCCCCTAATGGTTTTAAAAGACCTATCCAACGATACCCCGCACTATAGGGTTAGTCAAGAAAAAAAAATCACCCCCTCTTTACGTCTATGGGAGGTACCCTAAAAAAAAAAAATTTTTTATTTTTTTATTTTACCACTTTGTTGGCGTAACTGATACGTATATTCATGCCAAATTACAGCTTTTTAGTACTAACAGTCTCTGAGCTTAGCCGCGGACAGACAGACAGACGGACAGACATGGCGAAACTATAAGGGTTCCTAGTTGACTACATATCAATTTTGTGCACTACTACATACAACAGGTTTTTTAGTTTTTTACCTATAACGACGTATTTGTCGCCCCGGAATAAACAACAATAATACATAACCTGATAATTGAAATCTTTATGGCAATTAAAATGAGGGATTGAATTATCAATTTATCAGGTTATAAGTACATTATAAGTCAATTATTGGGTCGTATTTTTAACCGCGTCCGTTTTGCACATCAAACTCAAAAACAATATTAGCATACAATACAAAATACTGTCTCGAACCCTGTGAGGGCACTGCAACAGTATAACAGACAATAATAATTAATTTATCCTGAAACTTAGCTAACACAAAGTCAAGGAAGGGTACTTTAAGTAGGGTCAACAGCATAAATAAGTGGACATTTCTGTACCTTGTCGTTTTCAATTGTTTGAAAATTTTGTATGACATTTTCAAACATGACGTTAAAGTGACAAGGTACATAAATGATCACTTATTTATGCTGTTGGCTGTACTATACTTAACAAAAATATTCACAAGTAATAAACTAAGATTTCTAATGAACTACGGTTAAAAATGCGACCCAATAATCGACTCGCACTTGACCGCTTTTCACCCAACTGTCGAAGGAGGGTTATGTTTTTCGAGCGTATGTATTTATGTATGTATCATTCTTTGGCACGCCCTGCAGCCTAAACGGCTCATTGGATTTTGAAGTGTGAGGTGTCATTACTCATTAGATTTGTCTCAGTTCCGCATGTGACATAGGATATACAGGGAACATTTAGATTGGTCAGTATGGGAAAGTCTGAAACTATAAGACATACGAAGATCTGTTCTCAGGAACCATGTCACCGATTTTAGTAACAAGAAAAAGTGCATTTATACATTTAAAAAAAAACTTGTATGCAGCTCGGGAATTGAACCCGGACGTTTTGAAGAATAAAACTATTCTTAAGCAGCAAAATAAATGTTACTATGAAACATGATGTCTAAAATGAATAAAATGCATTATTTTCATATCCTTTCATTTATTTTAGTAGGTGTTCGAAATGACTACCATTTTTTTTTCAATACAACACTTGTAGTTTCAGACTTTCCCATACTGACCAATCTAAATTGTTACACCCTATATATTTTCCCGGAATTCCCATGGGAACGCCCATTATACAGGGTTACTTGAGGGGTATAGAAGCAAACACGCATGTGTCCAATTGTAAAAACAGTGAAAAACACATTTTATTTATCTGCATAATAAAATTCAGTGTCAAATAAAAAGTCATGTGGACACATGCGTGTTTGCTTCTATACCCCTCACTTGTAATTCACTAGCATCCTTTTAACCCTAAACTCCTACCACTTAAACAAATGTTTTTTGTTTTACGGCTTTTGTCATAACTTAATATTTTTGGTGTAATAACGTTTTGAAAATTTGAGACTACCTCTTACTTTTACGATACTCTGTGCCGTGTAAGTCATTCATTCATTGCCCGCCACGACCGCGGCGCGTGGCCCCGCCCTTGAATTTCATAGAGTACGAAGTTGTGTTAGAAGTATTTATTTATCATTATTTATTTGTATGGAAAAAAGTGCTCCATTTTAAAAAGTCGTAAATCAAAAACATTTGTTTAAGTGATAGGAATTCAGGGTTAAGAGGATGTCAGTGAATTACAAATAACCCTGTACAGGCGGTTTTTTTCATCTAGTATTGAAATGGAAGGTATTTATCTCGTGAACAGGCGTCCCCTTCACGGCTAAGGACAGCCACGCGGTGCGCGGCCTGGTGCACAGTTTGGGCATCGCTGCGCGGGCGCACGTCCGAGCCGCAGAGGACGCGGAGTGCGTGCGGCTGTTGCGGGCCGCCGGCGCGCTGCCCGTCGCCGTCACCAACGTACCAGAGATCAACAAGTGGTGAGCGCAATAGCGACATCTAGTTGAAACTTAGGTTAAGTAGCGACATCATTCGTATGTTGTCGTACGACAACACGTCAAAATCCCGCTGTCATTACATGAGATGTGGTTGTGTGCGTGGCCTCAACTCTGGTGGCGTTACCTATACCTAACACCTAACTTGGGCGTCGAACATACATTATCAATATTATCATCATAGCTTACGATGATGTCGTTAAACGTCAACACAACGTCAAAATCCCGCTGTCATTACATGAGATGTGGTTGTGTGCGTGGCCTCAACTCTGGTGGCGTTACCTATAGTCATTGTGTCGCTCTGGCAGCGGCCTCACCTTTAGTTACTTCAGTTAGTTTTAGTCAGGTTGGAGCCTGAAAACCAGCGGGCTCGCTGAGTCTCATTTTCTATTTATCTCATACTTACAAACTAGATAACATTTCCTAAATTTACAACTTTTTGTATGTTGGTAAATAAAAATTTCTTTTATTATCTCATCATAGCACACACATACACCAATCGCCAAAACAAACAAAAAAAGAATCGCCAGACTCAAGTGGCAGTGGGCGGGGCACATCGCTTTGCAACAAACAATGACGATCTTATAATCCGTATAAAAGATATTATGCGTTTACTGAATTAATACACTGTTATCTTTCTTGATTTATATACCTACCTTAAATATCGGCGAGTGGGAACCCTGTGCTGTGTGCTGTGTGTGTGTGTGGCTGTGGGTTCCGGTTCAGCGGTGCCCAACGGAATATGAACGCTCGTATCACACGAAGTTTAAATTTCGCGTGCAAGCAGTTAACGGTCGAAAGAGTAGACAAATTTTTATACCTAAAGTTGACTTTAGATCGAGTGATCCTTCTGTACGCTAGTACTATTAGTGATTCTGTGGTAGTGGTGAGGTGATGACGAACACACATACGAGCTCAGAAACGCGCCATCGTTTGCACCAGTTCACGCTAGAAGGCGTGCTTATACGCGCTACCAAAAACGTGTAGGTATCAAGGATGATATAGACTGGATTAGCAATCGCCATAGTACAGATCGTCCGCAGAAAAATAGTTCGATTATTAAATCTAGATGGCGCTGAAATATAGCCCGAGGCTTTGAAAGCAAAACAATAAGACTACAGATGTTTCGTATTATTTTTCAAAAATATTGCATAATAATACATTTGCAGTAATATGAAATATCTGTAGGTTTATTGTTTTGCTTTCAAACCCTCGGGCTATGTCAGCGCCATCTAGATTTAATAATCGAACTATTTTTCCGCGGCCGATCTGTACTATGGCGATTGCTAATCCAGTCTATATCATCCTTGGTAGGTATACACGCGCGCATACAACGCTGGTCTGAAACCGGCCTTTGTCCGTGTCCAGGCAGGAGTCTCGGAGCATGGTGATCGGACAGACCCGCAACCCGTACCACACGGGGCGCACGGTCGGCGGCTCCAGCGGCGGCGAGGGAGCCCTGCACGCGGCGCTCGCCACACCCATCTCTCTGTGTGAGCACAATGCGTTTACTTTTAGTTTACCACTGACAGATGGCTTGCCTTCATTTCATTTCCAACTTTAACACTATACAAAAAAAGTAGCTATTACAAAATCTGCAAACGTGGGTAACAGTATTCTAAAATTGGCTTTATTTGTAGGTCGTTAAAGTTGAATATGAAATGAAGGCAAACCATCTGTCAGTGGTAAACTTTATGTAATTTTACTGTACTGTAAACACTGGCCAGCACCGGATCTACGATTTTTTCGAACCGGGGCAAAAATTTGATAGTGGCGCCCACTCGCTTCACTTGTTCGATATTTCGAATTCTTGCCTCAAGGATTTGGCGCCCCCATGAAACTGCCGCCCGGGGCACGTGCCCCCCCCCCCCCCCCGTTTTGCCCCCCTTAGATCCGGGGCTGACACTGGCCGCTGTTTCGTGAAGGGCCTGACCGGAATGCCGTAGTAAAATCGCCCCTGGTTGAATATTAAATATTCTTATGTACGTTTATTTGTCTTATTGTTAGATATTGTACCGAATATTAATTAAAAAAAAAAAACGGTTTTTTTTAGCCAAAATATGTAACTGATTGACATGTATTTAAGATACATTTAAAAAAAAATAAAGAATCCTAACGCTTTTCGAATTCGACGATTTTGGATATTTAAGCTTTTTTATTTTTTTTATTATTACTTTCGAGTTAGCGACACCTACCATATCTTCTTATATATAAAATTCTCGTGTCGCGGTGTTTGTTACCAAACTCCTCCGAAATGGCTCGACCGATTCTCATGAAATTTTTGTGTGCATAACGGGTAGGTCTGAGAATCGGCCAACATCTATTTTTCATACCCCTAAATGTTAAGGGAGGTTCGCCCCTTAATTTTTGACGTGACGACGTCTAATAAATCGATGAACGCCGCTGCATACACGAAAAAGGATGACGCAGGTAAGTACATGAGTCGCGAGGGCCAGTTGCAAGAGAGCGGCGAGGACCAGTGGCAAGAGAGCGGCAAACGCCAGGATGTACAATGCGGGGTGTGGGGGGGAGGGGGGTACTCTAGGGCGGAACAAAGTTCGCCGGGTCAGCTAGTTTTGATATAATACATGAAATTTTATATTCAACTAGCTGTTGCCCGCGACTCCGTCCGTGGAGAATAGTACGTGCTATGTATCAGAGATGGCGCTGTATATTGGTTTGTAGTACATGCTATGTATCAGAGATGGCACTGTATGTGAAAAAAGATTTTCCCGCTTTTCTGTTGAAATTTTTCCTGAATTTTCTTTGCTATAAACCTCACGGAGCCCGAGACCTTTCCAACGAATGCAAAACCGTGGAAGTCGGTTCGTGCGTTCTGGAGTTATAGCGTCAGGAAGGAAAACCCGACTTATTTTTATATAGTAGATTACATATATTTTTTTCGATATCTCAGGTTCGGACATCGGCGGGTCTACGCGCATGCCTGCTTTCTATTGCGGCTTGTTCGCACTCAACCCTACTGCCGGCCACACCAGCCTTAAAGGTAAAAGTTTAACCCTTAATCAATACGAATCAAACGAGCCCAAACTCGATGCGGTCATTTTGTTTTATTACAGAGTTTCTATGGCCACCTTCCATCTCCATCATCAGATCAGCTTCATGTCATAATAATATTGCATTTTCAATTTGTCATCTGATTTACACATGTGTGCAAAATTTTAGCTCAATCGGAAACCGCAAAGTGGGTCAAATTTAACTTGCAAGATTTGACCCGTTGAGGAGTTCTGTTGGTCATCTGTGGTCTTCTTCATCAGATCCAGGTTACCAAAGGACATTTTCTGAACGAAAATTTAAGCTTTAGTAAAAAACCATTGTGAGAAAAAAAGCATCTGGGAAAAAATGTGTATGGAAATTTTGATAGTAGGAAATAACAATTCAGGTGAATTGATCTAACAAACCCCACGCGCCAGCACTCGGGGTTTACTTCACATAGCTGTTGACCGTAGAGTGCGTCATCAAATAAGTTTGTGTATAAGAAATTGCGCAAGGGGTGTCAACCACTTCGATGTTTAAAAACAGCTTGGCTGTGGAGGTTAAAATAAAATTGACAATTATAAATATTTTAATATCTACTTATACATTATTAGGGTTTGACTGAAAATCAGCGCTGTAGCAGGCATCTACTGCAGCTTATGCTGAGTCAAATTCCTTTTCGATATCTACAATTATGTTTTTTGTTTTTATTGTTATTATTGTTCTTTTTATTTTTCTCAGTGTATTAGTCAGTGTATTTTCTTTTTTGATGTCGAATAAAGTTATGTCTATGTCTATGTCTACATATGAAAACTTTTGTGAAAAACTATGGGTGTCACAAAATAGACAAAGACAGAGGTGAACAAAAAACAAGATGGGCGGGGTATCAGATTCAGGACGTCTGGTTTTTTGTCAATGGTATCTTTTTACGTTGTACACTCTAAAACAGCTCTGGGTAGCGTGGCGAGATGGGAATATCAAATTGTTGACGCGTAGCGTATGTGTGCAGTACTCACATGCGCTCACCTCTTGATTTACTTCATACACGGTGCAGCAACCAATCCACTCTCACAACCATCTTACTGTCAAACGCATCGGACGCTCGAAATCCTTATTTAAAGCATTAAATGCATGTAAATTCAAAAAAGACTTTTACATTATTATTATTATTTATTTAAAATATGGCTGCTGTCCTATTTTAGGACAATTTCGCCAGTGTCAAAGTAAGCTCTCTTTGGGAGCGACGTTGTACGGTGATTGTAGTTTTTGCAACTTGATAACTTGGTTGTTTTTAGTAGTGGTAGAGCCATGTTGTAGCTAGCCGCTGCATCACGAATGGGCCGGCTCGTCCGGGGCAGTACCACCCTCTCATAGAACACCGGCGTGAAGCAGCAGTAATCCTGCTTGCGTTTCGTACGGTCAGTGAGAGTGCCGGGGGCCCAATACCTCACCCCTTCCCTCTCCCCCTTCCCCTATTCCCTCTCCTTAAGGGCCGACAGCGCACTGGCATCGCGTAAAGCGCTGCAGGTGTCTATGGACAGTGGTGATCATTTAACATCAGGTGACCCACTAGTTCGTTTGTCTGGCCTTTCTAACATAAAAAAAAATCCAGTAACCACGTGGAGACAACTTGCGCATTAAAAAATGTCAGACACGAGAGCAATATAGAATTTTGTGATCACTGTTAATTAAGGTTAATCGCCGCATAAAACACTATCAAAATTATACTTCAACTAGCCAAAGAAACAGAAATAACAAAATTAGATACTGTCTACATCCGCCACGTTCGAATGCTACAAATCGAATCGACTTTTACATTACTTCAGACCTACACCGTATGTCACCAGTAAGATGCCCCACTTCAACACTAATAATGTGATGGTCGGTTTGTACGCGTTTGCGTCTGCTCCAATGGAATCCATGATTCACATTCTTCAAGCTCCAAATGCACAGGCGGAGGCGTGGTGGTGCGGTGGTGACGGTTGTAATATTCTAACTTGTATGAACGAGTTCGCGGTACGGTACCGCACAACCGTTCATACAAGTTACAATATTACAACCGTCACCGCCACTGCACGGCCACGCCTCCGCTGTCTGTGCGTTTGAAGCTTTAAGAAAATCAATTGTATGCGTATTACGTATTACTGTTGAAAACATTTTTATTTAATCACTAATTTTGAAAGTATTTATTTATCATACAGAAATAAAAAAAATTTATACTAGAACAATTAACCTAAAACTAAAAACCTTAAAAAATATTATATAATAACTAAAATATATTATTAAAAGGAGTCCCTTTAGGCAAGGTTCCAAAGATGGCAGCGTTCCCCCTTTGAATAGCTAGACTAATTCTTTGTCCGTGGTAGCTGCCAGCTCTTCGGTCTCCTGTGATGTCGACTAACCTTTTTGCTATTTCCTTAAAAACCCTTATAGCGCTAGGACCCCACGGACCAAGGGTCTCGACACCGAATGGGACAAAATCATATTCGGAGCCTAGACCCCTGTATTTGCAAAATTACAGCTCTGCGACAAACGGACGGACGAACATCGGAATCTTAGTAAGGCCGCGGATACAAAGTCGGCGGGCAGCGCCGCACCCTCGTAGCCGGTTTCATATAAATCTGTTAATTTGAACGCGCCGTTGCCGCCGCCGCCCCGCTGCCCTCTGACTTCGTAACCACGGCCTGATAGGGTCCCGTTGGCATCCTTTGGTTACGCAATCTTACGGTGCCTAATTGTTTGTAAATACGCAGGATCTGCGCTGCGGTCCGGCCTGGACCCGACCATGGCGTCGATAGGCTTCGTCAGCAAGCACCCCGAAGACTTGGCGCCGCTCACCAAAGTGGTAGCCGGCGACAAGGCTAAGGAACTCAATCTGGACAGAGTCGTCGACCTTAAGGTAAAGGCTAGTCGTCGGTGACACTGCAATACCGCGTAACTATGCTTCGATTTTTAGGGTTCCGCAACTCGAAAGGAAAAAGCGGAACCCTTATAGGATCACTTTGTTGCCTGTCCGTCTGTCAAGACCCTTTTTCTCAGGAACGCGTGGCGGTATCAAGCTGAAATTTATATCAAATACTCAGGTCTACTGTCCCTTGGAGCTGTGAAAAAATCCAACTTAAAATCCAACGCAATAAATAAATAAATAAATATTAGGGGACAATCTTACACAAATCGACCTAGTCCCAAACTAAGCAAAGCTTGTACAATGGGTACTAGACGACGATAGACATACTTATATAGATAAATAAATACTTAAATACATAGAAAACATCCATAACTCAGGAACAAATATTCGTGCTCATCACACAAATAAATGCCCTTACCGGGATTCGAACCCAGGACCTCTTGCTTCGTAGGCAGGGTCACTACCAACTAGGCTAAAGCGGTCGTTCCAAAAGATACAGCCATTTATGCCGCAAATTTTCGACACTCGCAAGGGAATCAAAACCTACAGGGTACTTCCCGTGAACTCAGAATCTTGAAATTTGGTACGAAGCAAGGTCTTATAGTGTGTGGTCTTATCTGTGGATAAAGGAAAAATTACGAAATGCATAATTTTTTTTGCCTGTCTGTCTATATCAGTAACCAGTCTACAATGATCCCACACAGCGCACATTTTGCTTAGGTGCAGGGGCTGCTAAAACTGCATGTTCATAGATAGATTAAATTTGTACGGAACCCTCGGTGCGCGAGTCCGACTCGCACTTGGCCGGTTTTTTTTAGCATTAGAAACAGGGTAAACAATCTTGAGGAGACTTTTTATAGAAAAACGCTTTTGAAAAAGTAGTAACTATTACTTATGAAACCAACTGAATGTAAATGACCATAATATGTTCTTTCTAATTGTTACATATTTGCTGTGATTTATTTTTCAAAAGTGTTTTTCAATAATAAGACACGTCAAGATCACACCTTCTTTCTAATGCTAAAAAAATCGAAATATAGCTTTGTCCATAAGGCTCAATAAGAAATGAAATAAAAGTGAAAATTAGACAAATTAGACCTTATGGCACGCGGCGGACACGACGTACAAATACGCGTTCTTGAATCTACATAAGCACGACGACGTCTGTACACGCGTACGCCTACATACATCGCGCGCGGCGCGCACTCTTCTGGTTTCTGGCGGTTTCCGGCTATCTGCGCCTTGAGGGGTGGGGTAATTCGAATCGGTGCGGGGCGGACCGTTTCCATTCTGTACGTCAGTACTATTATATATTCTGTGCTTATGGTAAAAGCTAGTTACGCGGTATTGCAGTTGTACCGACGTAGTATACGAGGTGCTTACGTGTTCGCTCCCGTCGTCTGTATTTCCAGATAAATAGAACCTAGGGCTCTTCAAGTCTAGAGTGAATAGGCTAGTGAACCAGTGAGATGGGTGAATCAACCTTTTGGTGTTGTTTACTCTGTCCCTGGATGTCCAAGTGACACTTCATACTATTTTATAGAAAAATGCTTAGGTTGTCCAAGGGACAAAAGTGTAACCATTGCAACGTGTGGCATTAAAAAGTTGAATCATCCAGATACAGCCTTGACCCCACCTGCACTTTTCATCAGGGGATATAGTGGTCAATCACGGGTAATAGTGTGTAAATTTTCAGAGTGTGAAAGTGTACTACGTGGAGACGGCCCACGACCTGCGTGTGAGTCCCATCAGCAAGGAACTACGGGAGGCCATGAACAAGTCAGTCTTACATGTAGTATGTCTTAAATGCGTGTAGTATTACAGTAGTACACAACTAATATGGCTCACCGATGTACCTGCGCAGAAGACGCTTTTTAGAAGCGCGGGAAATGTAATTGACCAATCGGCATACTCTAAGCACGGCGCGTCTTTTTCCTGTGCCGCTATTGGTGGGTTGCTAATATTAGCGCGCGTCGCGTGGCAACCTATCGATGCTTAGAAAATTTTATTTCCGAAGGTTTAGAATCCCGAAAACTTCATTTGTCCGAATGCATTTTTTTCTGAAACTGTAAATATTTCAGGACCATCGTGTACTTAGGTTAGGTTAGGGTTGTTTTATAAATATCCTGAAATATTTACAGTTTCAGAAAAAAATGCATTCGGATAAATGAAGCATTCGGGATTTTAAATATTCGGAAAAAAAATCTAAATTTTGATAGGTAACCGACTAAGACTGATTTTAAGTTTGAATCGTACCTTCGGATATCATCGGAATAGTTTGTTCGTGTCTGCGCGGACGAAAATGCACGACACGCCATATAAAGTGTGTACTACTGTATAAGCTAACTATCGCCTACTATGTCCGTGGTCCGCGGGGACTTTTATTTTCCCGGACAAAAAGCCTATATTAATAGGAGACATAGTAGATATCTATGTAAAGTTTATCTTCTACGACAGTGATTATTGCGTGAAGTATGCCATGATGACATCTCGATCTTTGCGAACGTTGTGTGAACGATAATGAATAGGAAAGGAGTTTGCTTATAACTTAAAATTTGAATTGTCACTGTCCGTCTGTCAAAACTTCTTTTTCTTCTCATGACGTCATAGAGCGAAAACGTTTAAAAACTCTTTTCGTTTATTGCATGTTGTCATCGGAAAGTTGATAATACTTTGACCCGCACTGACGTTGTAATTATCTAGTAGTATGCGACAAGGTCACAGAATATATACTTAATAGTACTGACGTACAGAATGGAAACGGTCCGCCCCACACCGATTCGAATTACCCCACCCCTCAAGGCGCAGATAGCCGGAAACCGCCAGAAACCAGAAGAGTGCGCGCGCGATGTATGTAGGCGTACGCGTGTACAGACGTCGTCGTGCTTATGTGGATTCAAGAACGCGTATTTGTACGTCGTGTCCGCCGCGTGACAAGGTTCTACAGTGGCCTAGAAATCAAATTGGTTGACTGTACAAGTGAAAGATTTTTTTAATGGGTTCATTAGTTCTAGAATTTTTCATGTATAGGTATGAGCGATAGTCACGCCTGATGAATAAACTATATTTCTTTCATTTACGAGTGTTCATGTGAAATGGGTCATCTTAGATTATTTATGCACTAGATAGAGCTTTGGTGGCATAGAAACGTCCCGTAAAAATATAAGCCAACTGTTGGCTTATATGTCATTTGCGTCATTTGCAGGGTTGCCAATAGTAATATGCTAAAATCCCCAAACGCATTGTCGACATTCCCCACGTGTGAATTATGTGGGCCGAGTGACTTCGTTTAGAGCTGTTGCGAATAATAAAATTATAGGAAATTAATCAAGACAAGCAGAAATAAATTTGATGTCAAATGTCGCGTATTTGTGTTCATACTTAAAATACCCCACAGAAATATATCGAGATAGAAGGAAAATGCTCGGCAATTTGTAGCGAGACCGAGCCTGTAACATCTTGCGTAGGTACTTTGACGTCACGAATGTAATTTAGTGATGGGAAACATAAGCCGCGCGAAATCAATTCAAAAGCATTGATTCACAGATCGATTAGGGAACCGATTCTTATGCACAGAGGAAATGATAATTATTTTCGACAGATGAAATGAGAAAGGTCAGAATTTCAAATCGAAAAATATAAATGTAGGTAGGTACCTACCTAACCAATAAATTGCTTTACATTTGTCAGTACCTACTATAGCCGCTGCAGTTATTCATCATCATCATCATCATTTCAGCCGTAGGACGTCCACTGCTGGACATAGACCTCCCTCATTGACGCCCAATCATTGCGGTTGAAAGCGACTTGCATCCACCCTGAACCTGCGGCCTTCACCAAATCGTCCGTCCATCTCGTTGGTGGACGTCCCACGCTGTGCTAGCCAGTCTGTGGTCTCCATTCGAGAACTTTTGGGCTCTAACGACCATATGTTCTGCATGCTATATGGCCTGCCCATTGCCATTTCAACGAGCTAATCCGTTTGGCTACGTCAGTGACCCCGGTTCTTCTACGGATCTCCTCGCTTCTAATTCGATCCCGTAGAGAAACTCTGAGCACAGTCCTCTCCATAGCTCGTTATTACCTACCTACCTATAATCGTGTAAGTACTACACACACACACACAAACACACGCACATTTTTAAAAATAATATTTAGCCTTATGTAAATGTGTACCTTTTCATCATATGACATCATCACTACATCAATAGTCGGATAAGCTGTACTGATTACTCGTCGGTACTTTGATGGGCCAGTAAAGGTGTCTTCGTGGAAATGTATAGAACAATTCTTGCTGTTTTTTGTAGGAAACCATTTTTTACGACCAGTTGTTTTCAATCCATTTATTTTTAATATGAGGATCATTCGGAAAACTAAAATAAAATTGCAATATAGAAGTAACCATAACCTGTTTGTTAATAATATTTGCTTTGCACTACGTACATTATATAGCTACATAATAATATAAAAACGTAATTATCATTTCCTCTGCTTTCAAAATCGATTTTAATCGAGTAAGAACTGCGATAGTGTACTTGTACATCACTATTCTTACTTTTGACAGAAAAAATGATAAATTGACCTTGGACGTGACTCGATAGTTTGAATAGCTTATTTTTACATTGCTGGTTTTGAACGCACGCCATGTCTGGCTCGTCAAATTAAAGCCGCAATGGAAAGCTAGCGTGGACACACTATCGCCCGCTACTGTTCTGATGAAAATAATAAAATAAATCGTTTTTTAATTAATAACAGATATTTTAGGACAAATAGTATTTACCAATGAAAGGAAATACCTCGACTAACAGCTCCAACTTTATCTGTAGTATTTGAACAGTTAATTACTGAACAACGAGTCATTTTATTTTTAAAACCTGACGTCGCACGCAGATCGCGGTCGGGAGCAGACTGAAGTTCGCGGCGAGCATTGGGGCTTATAAACTCCATTTGGCCAGTCGGCGTACGTAAACTCTTTCCTTCTATCTCGATATATTTCTGTGAAATACCCTTATTTTCCCCGAATTGAAGCTCTCCCACACATTCCCCAATCAGCTTCACTTTCCCCACATTTTGGGGAATGTGAAATTAACTGGTATCATTAAGCACGCACACAGTGACAACCGGAATGACGTAACGCGATCGTAATATGAAGCTGTCAAATGGTTTTGTGGACGTTTTGTATCGCAATGTTTGCTACTGACGCTCCATCTAGTGCATAAATAATCTAAGTGGGTCACGTTTATATCGCCCTAACACACGCGTATTGACTATAAAATATAGCTCTTTCTTTTGATTTTGAAATGTAATCCTTTTGAACCACTAACTCTGCAATAACCCATTTATTTGAGTAGCTAACTTCGTTACAGATGGCTGAGAAAATAAATATCTGGCTTTTTAGTCATATGTGCGATCGCGATTTTAGTTCACGTGACAATTCTATTCCTCTATTAAAGTTGTTCATTCCAAAACGTATGATACATAAGGTAAACGTCCCTGTGCTCGACACTGACCCAATACATGGCACCTTCAATCTTATGTCATAGTAAGAGAGTTGACTGATGGGTGTCATCTACTGGGCGTTAAGGTGTCGAGCATTGGTACGTTTAACTTACATAAAATGACCGGATAACCTAGTGGTTAGAGAACCTGACTACGAAGCTTGAGGTCCCGGGTTCGATCCCCGGTCGGGGCAGATATTTGTATGTTTGTCTTGGATGTATAATATGTATTTAAGTATAATACACTCGGCGTCACGGAAATCGCACACCTACGGATTTTGCTTTCAAGCGAATATAACTCTTATCTTTATAACTGTTGTTGCTTTTTTTACCGATTTTGCATTGTTTGTAAATGGAGAATTAAATTACCTTTCATATGAATCCACACCTTTAAGACTGTATAAGGTTTATAACGGCTTGACACAGAAATCCGTAGGTGTGCGATTTCCGTGACGTCGAGAGTATTTATCTAGGTATATAAGAATGTTTATCCGTAGGCTAGTAGGTAACCATAGTATAGTGTAAACTTTGCTTAGTTTGGCACTAGGTCAGTTGTACAGTCACCAGCATAAATATATGACTATGGACAGAACTGCAAAAACATCTGATCATTGGTGAAAGGCATATATATATGACGATCTAACTCGGATAAGTATGTGATGATTTGTGGCCGGTATAAATATCGATTTCGGAAACGGCATAAGTATTTGACACCGGGCCGCTTCAAAATATCTGATATTGCACAAAATCAAAATTATGTATTCCACTTTAAGCATAAATATCTATTCACTGTGAACGCATAACCATCGGACCACAGGTGGCATAAACATCTAACACGATACAAAATAGGAAATATGTCACCAATCTGCAAATATGAACTTTATTCTCTTGTTTTACGAATAGATTTTGAATACAACGATCTGACACTTCACGAAAAGAGTGCAGACTTGTCACTGCATAAGCCCGTCTCACGTTTTACAAATCCTATATTTTGAAAGAACATAATAAATAATTCTTCGTAGCTTTTGAAATAAGAACAATATCTTTGTGGCTTCGTGATTTCTAGCAAGGAGGTTAATTTAAGACGGTTAAACTCTTTCTTTTACTAAAAATGTATGAAAAATAATGTTACGTCAGACGTCAACAATAATTGTTTTTTGGATTTAACTTTTGCGAGACTCATTATTTATTTAATAGCGTGGAACCTGTCAAACTTGCGATAGCCTGAAACGTGTGACGGACATATGCACAGACAAGTCTGTACTCTTTTCATGAAACGTCAGGTCAATGTATTGAAAATATTTTCGTAAGACAACCAGATAAAGTTCATATTTGCAGATTGATTATATATTTTAGATTTTGTATCGTGCTAGATATTTATGCGGTCTATGTGTGATCCGATGGTTATACGTTTACAGTGAATAAATATTTATGCTGGTGGTGGGTTACATAATTTTGACTTTGTGCAATATAAGATATTTTTAAGCAGCCCGGTGTCAGATACTTATGCCGTTACCGAAAAACTAGTATTTATACCGGCCACAAATCATCACATACTTATACCGTGTTAGATCGTCATATATATATGCCTTCCACCAATGATCAGATATTTTTGCAGGCCGTTGGTAGTCACATCTTAATGCTGGTGACTGTACCGTGTTTTTTTTAGAGTTGTGGCGAAGTTGTCGGAGAGCACTCGCGCCACAGCGTCGCTTCCGCAGCCGTACTACCACTCCGGCTTCGACCACATGTTCGCGCTGTGGAAGCACGCCATGAGCAAAGAGACTGAGGACTTCCCGCGCATGCTCACAAACAATAAAGGCGTCGCTCATGGACTTACTGAGTTCGGGAAAAAGGTAAAACTATAAAACATGATACATTTTCAAAGTTGTGGCGAAGTTGTCAGAGGGTAGTCGCGCCACAGCGTCCCTCCCCAGCGGTACTATGTATCTCTCAGGGTTCGACCACATGTTCGCGCTGTGGAAGCACGCTATGAGCTACCGAAGACTTCCCGCGCTTACTTACCGACAAGGATGTTGGACTTCTGTGTCCACGTATCCCAACCAAAGCCAAGTACTCAGCTGAGCAGTCAAAATGACATTGACACTTGACAATGACAAGCAATGACTTTTTCAATTCTTCCTTTCGTAAAGGGATTTGACCTATAAAGCCATTTTTTTTAGTGAAGAATGTATAGAATGTACCAGGTGGTACGTCTTTGTACCCGACTGTCGCTAGAAAGAAGAGTAATGCCTTTCGTACGTATATTTACTTGAGTGATGTCTTCTCTTTTAGACTTGTCTAACTGTGGGAGTGACACGGGGTGTATTTCACTTTGAATAATTGATCAAAGGTATTTCATTTAAAAAAGTTAAAATACAAGAAGCATCCTGAAAACGGGGCATTATTATATTTTTAATAGCTTTTGCCCGCGACTCCGTCCGCGTGGAATTAGTAATTTGGGCAGCTTTTTTATCCGATTTACTTTTTCATCAATTATGGCTCTCCTTAGTTCCTCGATATAAAAAAATTACCCTCCCCGCAAACCCCCCCCCCCTCTCACCGACCTCCACCGAACCCCCCCCCACACACACGCGTTCACATTCACCACCGTACCTACTCCCAAGTCACTACTTCTAAAAACTGTTCTATAAATTCTTAAAATAGACGTATCTTTCTTATTTGTGAACCGATTCAAATGAAACAAACACTAAATGTTAATCCAAGAAAATACCAACATATCAGTGAAAACTGCATCCTTCTAGGTTAAGCCGTTTCAGAGATTAGCGCGCACAAACGCACAGACAAACAGACAAACAGATAAACAGACAAACAGACAATAATTCAAAAAAACATTGTTTTGGGTTCTATTGCGCTAGTAAATTGCCCTAGTAACAGTTTTTCTCAAATATCTTCAATGTACAGACACCGACTTGTTACAGATTTATTATATGTATAGATTTTAATAGTTTGTTTGAATGTAAGTTTTTTTTTTCAGTTAATCGGCACATCTCGGTACACGATCGCCGCCATTCTAAAACTGTTGGACGAGCAAGTCCTGCCGCCCGTCAACGCCGCGTGGGCCGAAAAGTTGACGGCGGCCATGGTCGATGAACTTACGGTAAATCTCTTGATATGGTGTTATAGACAAGCGAGTCCTGAGGCAAGATGGTGGCGCCGAATAAAAAAATAGGATTGGCAACATATTTTACTACTACAGAAATATCTGCCACAAATACGTAAAAGGGGGCACTCACATGCGCGCAAACGTTCATAACAATACTACTTCCATTTATATGGATGTAATTATCCTTAAAGTTAATGATTATTATTATTTATTATTATATTATAGTAATTCATAGTAAAACAGCAAAGCTATAAGAACTCACAGTAGCATTCAAAGCACTGGGCGAAGTTTTCAAAACGTATGAACTCTTTTATCCGTTCAAGGTACTGAATGCGTTGCGTTGTGGAGGCCCCTAGGCTGTAGCCCCGGAAGCCCTCTCCTAAATCCGGCTCTGAACGTCATCATCATTCGCCAAGGTTCGCCAAACAGACCGGTCCAGCGCCATCCGCGTTCAACTCCTTCCCGCAACCTTAACCAGGTCGTCGCTCCATCTAGTTGGAGGCCTACCTACACTGTCTCCCAGTTCGTGGACACCACATGAGAAACTTTGGCCCCATCGGCCATCGGCAGGCTTATTGTCTAACGCTTCTGACGCTTGCCTTCGCAATCACTATTTCTTTCTGTCAAACGGTATAAAATGATGACAGAAAGAGATGGTGAAAGCGAAGGCAAGCGTTAGAAGCGTTAGACAATACGGCCTCTGATCTACAAGCGATGTGCCCTGCTTACTGCCACTTGAGTTTGGCGATTCTTCCTATGTCGGTGATTTTAGTTCTTGCGCGGATTTTATTATTTCTAATGTGATCCCGCAGAGTACCTCCGAGCATAGCCCTCTGAGTCAGTGTTGCAGAACTATCGATAGTTTGACTATCGATCGTTGACCTCGCAAACCATTCAGGATATCGATATTACTATCGATAGTATCGCCACATGTCAATATTATCGATAGTGATTTATAAGCAATACTATCGATAGTTTTATGTCCAATACAATCGATAGTATCGATAGTATTGCAAAAATCAGGCAGTAACGACCGAAAACAATCGATACTATCGATAGTTTTGTGCAATCGATAGTACAAAACTATCGACACTATTGATAGTATCAGGCAATAATGACCGAAAACAATCGATACTATCGATAGTTTTGTACAATCGATAGTAGAGCCTGTCTAATTTAAAATGACGCGCCCCACCACCGCATTTACGCACAGGATTTGAAAGTAGAAAATGGCCCTAAATACAGCTTCAATAGATTTAAAATTCTTTGCGTAGATGCGGTGGTGGGGCGCGTCATTTTAAATTAGACAAGCTCTACAAAACTATCGACACTATTGATAGTATCGATTGTTTTCGGTCATTATTGCCGATTTTGCAATACTATCGATTGACGTAGTGTAGCTAGGCCTCCAACAAAATGGAGCGACGATCTGGTGAAGGTAGCGGGAACGCATTGGATGCGGATGGGGTAGGGCCGATCTGTTTGGCGAGCCTTGGGGGAGGCCTATGTTCAGCAGTGGACGTCTTTCGGCTGAAATGATGATGTGATGATGATGGTGATCGATAGTATTGCCATTATCAATAGTATTGCTTATAAATCACTATCGATACTATTGATAGTATTGATACGTGGCGATGCTATCGATAGTCTGTCGATATTGGTCTATCGATAGGCAACACTACTCTGAGTGACCTTGAGCTTTCTTTTGATTCCGATTATTAACGACGATATTTAACGACCGCTTTAGCCTAGTTGGTAGTGACCCTGCCTACGAAGCAAGAGGTCCTGGGTTCGAATCCCGGTAAGGGCATTTATTTGTGTGATGAGCACGAAATTTGTTCCTGAGTTATGGATGTTTTCTATGTATTTAAGTATTTATTTATCTATACATATAAGTATGTTTATCGTTGTCTAGTACCCATAGCACAAGCTTTGCTTAGTTTGGGACTAGGTCGATTTGTGTAAGATTGTCCACTAATATATACAGGGTGTTACAAAATTACCCGTAATAACTGAAGGGTGTTGAAGTACTCCAGTAAAGAATTAAATTAGTATATTTTTTTTTTTATTTCATAGGTATGTTTTCAATGTCGGAAAAATAAGTGTTTTTAATAGTAAATTAAAATATCGACTGAGATTACGCACATCACTATTTAAGTTCATGACCTTACCAGGAGCAATAACTTACTACCTCCTACGTACTTTACTACGTATCGTAAGCGCGTAGGCAGACTTAAACGAGCCAATGAGGTTAAAGGGGCATTTTTCTCTTTCCTGAGACAGAAAGGGACAAAATTATTATGAATGACGATGAGCGGGGCGTGACGTAACTTGCAGTGATCAATTATTATGACTAGGTAGTCATGAGGATTAAAGAGTAATTAGTATGATTTTAAAATCTTAGAATTTACCGCGCGGGAGCGCGTTGCGCGACGCGGGGCTAAACTCTCCGTGTGTTCAAAACTTTAGTAACAGCTTAGCAAAAACTACTTACATTGTGCCCCTGACCAGATACACGTACACACGCCATTAAAACACGCTTACTTTTCACATTTCCAATAGCTTGCTTAGTGTGGCACCTACAAGCACAGTCCAGATGTGCCCCTGAACTGATTGATACACAAACGCCACTAAAAACACGCTCACATTTACATTTTCGATAGTTTGCTTAGTATGGTACAAGCACAGTCCAGCCCGTAATCAAAAAGGTACCTAGGAATCTTCTCTAGGGACGTATTTACAGGAGAGGTTCGAAATGCCGTCCTCCTTCTTGGAGGCACAATCTCGCTCTTTTCGAAATGGCTTGTGTTGCATGTTGGACCATTGTTGGCGTAACCGACGCAAAAACAGCCCTCACCCGGCGCTCCATCTCATCCCTTGTAGAGCAATCCGAAGAATAGACCTTGTTTTTTACGTAACCCCACAAAAAGAAGTCCAGAGGCGTAATATCTGGAGAACGAGGCGGCCATGCAATCGGTCCCCCACGGCCAATCCATCCTCGTGGGAAACGATTGCCGAGGTGTGCTCGTACAATACGAGCAAAATGCGCCGGCGCTCCGTCGTGTTGAAAAACCATGTCCCTCTGACGGTCAAAATATTCTACCTCTACGATCGGAACATCATCTATTGCGTCTTCAAATTCCGTCTCAAGGAACCTTAGGTAATTTTCACCGTTCAGGCGAGGAGGTAAAATAATAGGGCCAACAACATGGCCATCATAGATGGCTGCCCAGACATTTAGTCCCCACTGGTGTTGGAAATTGCCTTGTCTTGAAACGTGTGGATTATCGTGAGCCCAAAAATGCTCGTTATGGACGTTGGAAATCCCAGATCTGGTAAAGGTTGCCTCGTCTGACCAAAGAATATGGTTGGCGTAGCTAGGGTTGGCTTCCAGCTGCCTAAGATACCACTCGCAGAAGTTTCTTCTTTGGACGAAATCGGTAGGTATCAACTTTGTGTACAGCGGTAGTGATACGGATGTTGATGGTCAGCTCGAAGAATGCGCCAAACTGCGACGTGGTTCATGTCGAGTCTTGCCGCGGCACGCCTGGTACTGACGGTTGGTTCCTCTTCAAAAAGTTCCAGTACTTCTTCCATTCGCCTGGCATCGACAGCTCTCGGTCGTCCACTGCCACGTGAACGATGAA
Organism: Archips xylosteana; assembly: GCA_947563465.1. Lineage (NCBI taxonomy): Eukaryota > Metazoa > Arthropoda > Insecta > Lepidoptera > Tortricidae > Archips > Archips xylosteana. The sequence continues at coordinate 17,940,756 of OX387358.1, forward strand.
AGGAGCCCGTGGAATGAAGCCGTGTTACCATATCGTGGAAACATTGGTAAGATGGCAATTGCCGCTGCTCAGCGGCTGGTCTGCCATTAATGAACCGTTCGCGATACAGCTCACGAGCTTGAGCTAAATTACCATCAGCTCGCCCTACACACAACATCATTTCGTAGTATTCGGAATCCGAGAACTGCATGCTTACAACAATTTTAATAATTTGATTTTGCACGTATGTCCGTTCGAATCAGATGACCGCGAAATACTGGCTATTTTTTACTAAATTTAAATTTATTTAGTGAAAAACAAAGTATTTGCCGCTTTTGGCGGCTTTCTTTCAAAGAAATGCCGCCTTCTCCTTCGTCTCTTTCCTACTGGGTAGGTCAGAAAGAGACGGCACTAGAAAATATGACACAAACTGCGCTCCGGGTAAGGGTGCGTAAAGCTTCGTTTAGCTAGGAAAATAGTCAAGTGATTAGTTATGTTTCTTTTACTTAATGTTTAGTTAAGTACTTAGTCAATGGAAGCGGGAACGGAATTATTTGCAGTTTTTAATTTGTGTTCACATTTTTAATGATATGATATTTCAGAGTGTTTTAAGTTCCAATAAAACTGGGAAAACTCTTTTTCTCAAACATGCTCGGAAATGTGTGCGTTAAAGTCACGAAATGAAGACATGAAGTTTCTTGTTTATGGCTAATCCTAATCCTAAGAAAAACCATTATTGCCCGCTGATCTAACTTTTTAAATTTGCTTACTAACATTAAACCGATGAAGGAAAAATCACATTCTGCCAACCACCACTAGGCTCTGGCTCGCTACTACAAAGTGCTAAATTCGAACTTCGTTTCGTGCCGTCCCGCTCAAGCTAATAGTATTTATTAAGAGAGTGAGAGGGACCGCGCGATACGAACTTTGAATTTCGAGTTTCGTAGTAGCCTCCCCTGTAATCTTGTAACTTGCGACATTAAAAAAAAAATAAGTGCGGTTAAACATGGTGCTCGAATAGCTTGTTCCAATTGCATGTTAAAAAAAATAAAAGCGGCAAATTAAACATTTTTTTTGTAATCGTTCGTTTCGATTGTAAGTAATTTCAACAAAAATAAAAATGACTTCTAGTGACGAGAGTGATGGGGAAGTTGTGGACTGTACTCCGCTTCATTTGAGGAAGGAGGCAAACATAGCAATGAGATTTACTTGATTACCTAGGCCGTCTACCCCAAACTCGTCCATCAATCCCTTACTTCACGGCCTCTGTAGTAATGTACTATTTTTCTAGCTTTAAACAATTGCTACGTGGTGTGTGGCAATCCTAAATTTTAATAAATTTAATTTTGTAATCATGTGCGAGATTTATCGAGAGCTGCTTCATAGCCGTAGTGCTGATTGGCGGGCGCGACTGTCACATACGCAGAAATTAACGGTCAGCGCTACACTTACGCGCCGTTGGGCTGTAGCAAGGACTGCTTGCAATTAAATCTCTCTTACTCTTCACGTGGGACCACAACTAAACATGTACTTACTGCTGCTTAGCGACTGGATTAACTAGATAAAAAGCGGATGGCCATCTTATTCGCCTATCATGCTGCTAAGCTACTTGCTTGCACCGTTGAGTCTTGCTTGGGACTCGGCTCTCTCACTATCCACTTTGAAACACAAGCACTGTTGCTTAGTACCAGCATTAGTTAAAAAAATGGATGCGGTAGGACCCTACACAAGTTGTTACAACATAAATAACGTAATCAACAAAAAGTTGGAAACCCCCGAAATTGACATTTAAAAGTTCAATATCTCAAAAACGGCTGAACCGATTTTGATAAAACATGTCTAAGAACCATCGCTAGAAACCTTGCTTTCAAATAAAAAAAAACCGCATTCAAATCAGTCGACCCGTTTAGGAGCTAAGTTTCCGCAGACAGGCAGACACGCATTACGGTCAAAAAAACACATGTTAAAATAATTTTGCTACTAGGACTCCATAATCATAATTTCAGTTACTGTAGCGCAAGCGCACCCGACAGTTGTTGTGAACGCAGCACTGCCTGCGCGTGAGCAAATTTTACGCTAGCCAATAAAATCAAAGAAGGCGGAGTTTTTAGTGATTATGAATGATTTTGACCAGGCGTCATAAGAGTTAGTGGAAAGCTTCAAATACAAAGATTAAACTAAGACAGACGAGTCTTTTTAAATTTTAGGGTCAGGCAGGTACGTACTTAGTTTAAATTGATGTTTGCACTGATAACTTTTCAGCTCAGTTTAGTTACTCTCTCTGTTTATGTCAAATCAAAAATAAGAGAGAGTATCCTACACCCTTCACGACACATTTTCAAACCAGGTACATGGTGGAAATGTCGAACTAACCGCCACCAATGTCAGATTTAATATGGGGGTCATCCATAAAGAACGAAACACATCTAGGTGGGGGGGGGGTCTGACAATTTGTGACACGGAAGCAAAATAATTCCAATTTTCAAGTGTGATAAGGGGCGGGGGGCGGGGGGGGGGGGCAAAAATGGTGTGACGTCATTAGCCGCGTACTGACTGGCGAGTAACGTACATGTCCCGTACAGAGCAGTGAGGATGTACAATCTTAGTACTAGCGCTTGGGTAACTTTTAATGGGGTGGGGGGGTTTAATGGGGGGATGAAAATTTCATTGATTTTGCCGTAGGATGCACCGTTTTCAAGACATTTGACGTTTTGTGTTTTACTACCCAAGCAGTGTAGTCTGTCTGAAATTCCGTAGATTAGCCAAGCATTTCCATAGGTCTGGGTACAAGGCCTATCTACGGACTTTTCCGTAGATCTGGCAACGCTGTACCCGATGCTGCCTCGCCGAGGCTGCTCGCCAGTCAGTACGCGACACGGTCGGCTCGGGCCGAGCATGCGTTTGCCTCGGCGAGGCACGTCCTGACTGCCCGAGGCTGCCTCGCCGAGGCAAACGGGCGAGCAAACGCCCAAGGCTGCCTCACCGAGGCTGCCTCGCCAGTCAGTACGCGGCTCGCTCGGCTCGGGCCGAGGCACGCTCGCCCGAGGCGAACGCATGCTCAGTCTCGGGCGAGGCACGTCCTGACTGCCCGAGCATTCGCTCGAGGCAAACGCCCGAGGCTGCCTCGCCAGTCAGTACGCGGCTATTTATGGGTGACCGCTAAGGGTTATTTTAAGAAAAATAGTTATTAATTACGTCACAAAACTGAAACGTCGCACTTAGGTACAATTGCTGACAAATTAACATTCTGAAAAATAGTTAGTCTATGATTTAAAAGCCAATGACCTGAACAGCTGATCGCTAGTGTAGGGAATCTTCTAAAAAACATGTCGATATTTTAGAAAAGTTTCGATATCGGTTTTTTCCATAACCATTATAGCTAGAAAAAAAAGAACAGCGCGTAGAATTACAGTTTTATTTACTGTTCATGGGGTTTCAGGCTTTAGGGGTTATTTTGTAACACCCTGTATAATAATATATATATATTAGCGCTCACGTCTAATTGACCATATTTGGCTCAGTGACGTATTTTATAGCAAATCCTACGCCATAATTCCAGACGGTGCTCGGGGACGGGGGGGTGCTCCTGTTCCCGGCGGCGCCGGCGGTGGCGCCCTACCACTACTCGCTGCTGCTGCGGCCATTCAACTTCTCCTACTGGGGAGTCCTCAACGCGCTCAAGTTCCCCGCGGCGCAGGTACCTTGTGCTGCAGAGCATTCGACACAAAGTGCGATTTTAGTACTGAGAATTCACTATGAACTGTTTCTTTCTGTCAGACGATAAAGATGGTGACGGAAAGAGATGCGACCACTGTAAGTTAGACAGTACGGCTTTAGCTTACAGTGATCGGATTGACCAAGGATTATATAGACTGGATTAGCAATCGCCATAGTACAGATCGGCCGCGGAAAAATAGTTCGATTATTTAATCTAGATGGCGCTGACATATAGCCCGAGGGTTTGAAAGCAAAACAATAAGACTACAGATATTTCATATTACTGCAAATGTATTATTATGCAATTTTGAAAAATAATACATTTGTAGTAATATGAAACATCTGTAGTCTTATTGTTTTGCTATCAAAGCCTCGGGCTATATTTCAGCGCCATCCAGATTTAATAATCGAACTATTTTTCTGCGGACGATCTGTACTATGGCGATTGCTAATCCAGTCTATTATGATCCTTGGATTGACTTAATATTTTGTGTTTATTTATAGTCAAGGAAACTGAATCACGTACCAGGGTGAACTCTTTTAATTTTAAATGTCATGTTGACATTTCATATATGTGCCAAAGAAATTATAGCGAAATTGTTTGTAAAAAGGTTCCACCCTGGTACGCGATTCAGTTTCCTTGACTACATTGGATGACAATGCAACAAAAAGCTTAAAAAAACTGTTAAAAAAAAAATTAAAAGTATTCTTGTTCAGAGGATGTTTTTACACTATAGACGAAATATTTAATAAGGATTATATTTCATACTAAATAAATACAAACTGAAACATGGATGCATAGAAAAAACTCCAAAAAAAAGACCAGCGCTGAGAATCGAACCCAGGTCCTCAGCATTCCGTGCCGCGTGCCATACCCCTACACCACCACTGATTGAGTGGTTGGGTTGGTTGGGTTTGATTTTCATCGCTGGTCTTTTTTCTGGGGTTTTTTTCTATGCACCCATGTTTCAGTTTGTATTTAGTATGAAATATATGGATTTCACGGGATGACCGTAAGAGTAAAAAAAAAATACAAAAGATACTTCATAGCAAACTTGTAAGGGTTGTTAATTTAGACCTGTATGTAATTTTCTTTTTGATTTTCTTTTTCTGTTTTCTTTTTTCGGTTGTAAGTTGTTTTTTTTTATTATGTCTAACCTGCTGCAACTGTATTTTCAAACACGATACTTGTATTGTTCTTGAATAAAAATACATCTTGAATCTTGATATTTTTAATTAAATCTTATTTAACGATCTGATTGTCGCAGGTGCCCCTCGGGCTGAACCCCTACGGCCTCCCCCTGGGCATCCAAGTGGTGGCGGCGCCGCGCCAGGACGCGCTCTGCCTCGCTGTCGCCAAGCATCTGGAGAGTCTCTTCGGGGGGTACCGCCCGCCCTGCACCATACTACACTAAGCTATAGACTGATCTCACTCGCCACCATAAACATCGGAACTCTCACGTACGGCCGGCCAAAAATATGGTCTACCACCCTACGGTTGAAGATCATTTGCACGTCATGATACTCATGATTCAACGAAGTCGATTTTCCCTATTTTTAGGGTTCCGTACCTCAAAAGGAAATAACGGAACCCTTATAGGATCACTTTGTTGTCCGTCTGTCAAGACTTCATTCAGAAAAAGTCAACCTTAGCGATATTTAGAAAGAAACTTTTGTCAAAACTGGTAGACCACTTTCTTGGCCGACCGTAAGCGATTGACAATACGGGTAGTGTTCAGGTATTTTTGACCACTTTGAATGCTCCGATGTTTATAATGGCGACTGTACTACTACATCTTTGAACAGTTTTTAATGAATCACGGTTAATTAAATCAGATATATTGGAAATGACAACGGACTCGCGGACTTTTCAATAAAAGGTGTACTCTTTACTTTTTGAAATGAGGAAATTTTTTGGGTAAGTAATTAATTATATTAAGTAAGTCTAATACTAATCATTAAGTAAGTATAAACTAAATCTAGTACTCATTTACCTTTCTATTTCGCAACCACACGAGCCGTGCAAGGCAGCTACATCTGTGTAACACATGTTATAATGCAGAAATGTGTCGCACAGGGGTAGCTGGTTTCACGTGTTTTTGAGGAACAGCTATGTAAAAGGCTGTAATTCTTTGAAATGGACCGATACAAAGTAAAGTCTGATCAATCGACTGTGAAAAATGGTGCTAAAATTCTTGTGACAACGTCACAACGTTTACTTTTAATTTCATTTTTTTAGAAAATTTAAAAGAAGGGTTAGTACAAGTTTGTTTGGGAGAAATAGACGAGACAATATTACTTACGCGCTGTGTGCCTAGAAGCGCTTAGTAACACTTAAATGAAAGGAATGAAGCTCATTTTCCTTGCGCGTGCGATTTAAGAAATTACACACTAAAATAAAATTTTGTGCTTGCCTTACCTGTTCAAAATATTCTTCGAAATCAAAAGTATATATCTGATATTTGTTTCGCCGACTTTTTGAGGCGCTTAAAGCGATATTATTTAATTTATGTTAGGTAGGTATAAGTATTAGACTGATCAAGCATATATAATTAATGAAATAATTGTAATGGTATAGGGATGGTGGAAGTATTATTATTTTTATAATAAAATTGGATTAAACAATAATATTATGTTTCTTTATTCTACTCCTGAACTGTCTCAATCAGTCATATCAATAACACGTCTTACTACAAAGGAAGTGTGGTGAAAAGTTAAAGGCCACCACAGACCGCAGCGCGGGGCGCCGACGGAGCGGGCCCAGCGCGTTGTATAACACTGAATCATATACATACATACATTGGCAGCGCGGCGCGTTTTGCGCGTGCGGCCCGCCAGCGGTGTGCGTCAGCGTATATGATTCAGTCTTAGATTATTTATGCACTAGATAGAGCTTTGGTGGCATGGAAACGTCCCGTAAAAATATAAGCCAACTGTTGGCTTATATGTCATTTGCAGGGTTGCCAGTAGTAATGTGCTAAAATCCCCAAACGCATTGTCGAAATTCCCCATGTGGGGAATGAAAAATTATGTGGGCCGAGTGACTTAGTTTAGAGCCGTTGCGAATAATGAATTGTAGGAAATTAATCAAGACTAGCAGAAATTTGATGTCAAATATCGCGTATTTGTGTTCATACTTAAAATACACACATTCCCCAATCAGCTTCACTTTCCCCACATTTTGGGGAATGTGAAATTAACTGGTATCATTAAGCACGCACACAGTGACTACCGGAATGACGTAACGCGATCATAATATGAAGCCCTCAAACGGATTTGTGGACGTTTTGTATCGCTATGTTTGCTACTGACGCTCCATCTAGTGCATAAATAATCTAAGGATTCAGTGCTATACAACGCGCTGGGCCCGCTCCGTCGGCGCTCAGCGCTTCGGTTTGTGGTGGCTTTAACCCATCTTTATACGAGCAATTATCGCCCAGGTACATTAACTAATGCCATTACGCGATTGGTCGATTTTGCACGTCCCCGCGTCGCTTCACCTCAATGGAAGCGTATCCTAATAGTGAAGATTTGGTTTGCTGCGGTTTGCTGAGTTTTATAGTTGCTAGATGTCATAAAAATCGATAGTTAACTTCAACCTCGGATAAATCTACTCAAGCTTCGTAGGAAATTATCTACCTTATTTAACTTTTCTTTTAATACCAAAACTAAAAAATTTCGGAACTAGATCTAGGTATCCGAATTTGAAGTTATGATGGGACTCACTTGTATACCAGTAACCTTGACTGTACGTTTGAGAGGTTTGTAGCAATAAAACAATATTGAGACAAAAATCGTTTATTTGATTGAATTGTCACCGGCCGTTGCTGGCCGCGCCACCGCGACGGACGTCGCTGCACTACATATATCTCTCGAGACGACTAACCACTAAGGGGCTTTAAACTTGATATGTTACATACAATTCTAATAGACGAAAATTTAACTTCGTCCAAGTATTACAATAATTTTTGAAATCACATCGCCAACGTTCCGTTCGAACGCCGACTGGATAATACTCGAACGAGTTAACATGATTCTCTTAAAGTTACAACCCTTATTCAAGTCAACGTTGCGACATTTGCTCAGCACATCGTCTACGTGTCTAACAATAATATCACTTAGGAATCACGCATCATTGGAATGGAACAGTACATCACAAACGGCACCCTGCTCTAATTCCTATCTATTTACATTTACAAATAGTTTGTACATATTGTCGTCTGTAGGGCGGAGAGGGGCGCTACGTAAGCGATTAAATGCGAAGCGTGGGAGCGTCTCCGTGCCACAGACAGGAAATTCCATCCACACGATAAAAATTTACTTTTAAATTTAATTTGTACAAGAGAAGCTCTAGGGAAGTCACTAATTAATGTAAGCGACGAAGGGAATGGTTCTACTGCCACAGTTAAGCTTCGGGTACCGCCAAAGGGCCACATAATCTTCTAGTTTATAGTGTACTCAAAACGTGACCACGTCTTGCTTTAAATCTGTTATCGATGCTAAAATTTCTGCTTTACGACTTCAGGCAGCCGCTGTTCCAAATTGTTCCAGACAACAAATTCAAAGCGCCTGTAGCTAAAACTGAATATTGCTATGAATCTTTCGTTATGATGTACATTGTCCGAAGCTTAAAAGGCCCGAGTCTCAGACTCGTGATTACAGTTCATACCCGTCGAGTACGATGCGTGGAAGCTTCAGGCACTGAGATCCGAACTCCCAGTAACTGAAAGCTTCACGCCCAACGAAGTTTCCAAGCCGGAGTCGTAGTGTCGACCCCGCGCCGCGGTACACCTCATCGGCTCTGCCATTTGCATGGTGACAATAAAACTTGTTATTTTAAGTGTCAAGGTCACTACGCTAGTCTGCCTCCGCGTTTAAACTAGATACATTCGAAGGCATAAATATAGGTATTGTGTCTAATACATACAAACATCAACCTTATAGTTCACGGCATAGTCGTACAGATGTTTTTGACGCTTCGGTAACATACGTATATTTATGACCTTGATTACCAGCTAGCTAATAGTCGACCATGCTTTTACAATTTTTTATGACAGTTTCTACGTCAGATTAAAAACAAAGCCGACTGTCACATTGATTTGAAGTGAAAATAGCCTCTTGGTCGACTGCACTAAGTAGGTAGGTTTGCGTGTCCAGCAGTCTATTAGAGCTTGTCTAAGCTAAAATGACGCGCGACCCCCTACCGAATCAGTTGATTTTGACGTGTCCGTGCAAGTATTAATTACGACTCTTCATCTGCTCGGGAGCGTCAACTATTCCGTGAACTATAATCAGTGTGCAACGTCACGATCTTCTTCGTCGAATCTTGGGCGTAAATGCGATTTTAAATTAGACAAGCGCTACAGCGTGACGATAGTAAAATAATTTGCTCTTCCGGTCGTTGGCGTCGGCCGGGGGTCGTGTTGTTCAGCGGCCGGCCGTCAGAGTCTCGACCTCGAGTGCCACACACGCACACGTACAGCTGGCACGTGACAGCGGCACCGGGCGTCACGAATGCGTCATAGCGTGGTTGTTCGCTGGGTCTGTGGACGCTAGGGTGGTGGTCACGCGGTGTAGCGGCAGAGGCAGAGGCAGGGCCGGGCGGCGAGGGCGGCGCGGGCCAGCGCGGCGCGCAGGCGGCCCAGCAGCGGCGGCGGCGGCTTGCGCGCGCGCGCCGCACACGCCGCCCAGCGCCGCTCCGGCGCGACGGCGAGTATGCTTGAGATGTCTCTGGAAAACATGTGCCCAGTCAGTAACGTGACCACGAAACTGATTTGACTCAAAGAAGTAACAAAGTCGATTTATGGTAAATTGTGAAAACGTGATTGAATTTCAGGTTTGCCTATGTTTGAACTAGCATACCTATTCTATAGATAAATATTCTAAAAATAATAGTCTTATTTGTTTAATTCACTTTTCCTTGTTTCATTGCCGTTACAGAAGTTATTAACAACTAATTGACAACATTTCATATTTCTAAGACTATAATTTGATTCGTTCTCTGATACTGTTTGGAAAGAGAAAGACGCTGATAGTTTTAAATTTTCACTAGGTTTATTAATTAATTTATTACAATTTTTTAAAGATGTGCTTATTCTAAAAAAGCGTAGCGATAGAATAGATCCATTACTTTTGTCTAGTCTCTATTAAAAAAAAGTGAAGACGTAAATTTGACATTAAGGTTGTTATCAAATTTAAAATTATGACAGCTCTTTTTTCTAGTTAAAAGGGTAAAGGAAACATATCTATTCTGTGGAGGTACAGGTAAGTACACATATGTTTTTTAAATTTGTTGTATTTTTTTAAATATGAAGAAATAAATTATAATAAATATTTTTCCGTGTTCAGGAGGCGAAACTCTTTCGAATCCTGTAGTAATTTTCAGGTGTTAAAAAAATGAAGTGTTGTCAATAGACTGGATTAGCAATCGTCATAGTGATCGACCGCGGAAAAATAGTTCGATTATTAACTCTAGATGGCGCTGACATATATAGCCCGAGGGTTTGAAAGCAAAACAATAAGACTACAAATATTTCGTATTGCTGCAAATGTATTATTATACAATATTTTTGAAAAATAATACATTTGTAGTAATATGAAACATCTGTAGTCTTATTGTTTTGCTTTCAAAGCCTCGGGCTATTTTTCAGCGCCATCTAGATTTAATAATCGAACTATTTTTCTACGGACGATCTGTACAATGGCGATTGCTAATCCAGTCTATATCATCCTCGATTATAGTTATTAATAAAAATTAAAGAAAAATTCAGTTATTTTAACTGTCAACTCTGTCAATGTCAAATCTATCATGCAGCTCTTCCTGTAACTAAAATAGATGACATGTTTCATAGTGAAAATAAACGGATCACTCACGTCTCAAAACGAGTTTAACTCGTTTTGAGACGTGAGTGATCCGTTTATTTTCACTATGAGTGAGTCTCACGGCACTTTCATGTTTAAAATGACATATTTCCTTCGAATACATCTTTTTACGCCTTCTGATTTGAGACGTACCTGTGCGGCTGTGGCGCGGGCAGCGGCGGCGCGGGCTCGGGCGGCGCGCGCGCGCGGCCTCAGCTCGGGAACTTGGCGAACAGCGCGTAGTGCAGGTCGTAACTGGCGAAGCGGCAGTAGTGCGCGTCGCGCAGGCTGTACTCGCGCAGGCAGCGGAACTGCTTCAGCGAGCGCGGCGCCTCCGCCCCCAGAGGCTCCTACAACGAAATAATTCTCAATTTATAAAACTCGGATCGACGATGGGAGAAATTGATTCATCGAAAACAAGCTCAACCTTCGCATTAAGATGGACGAGTAGACACAGGATTTTAATTGCTGTTAATTTGTTTGTATGTAATAACATGCACATACATTTTATAAATACATTTTCTTAATAAATCTTTCGTTTTGCTTTTTTTCACTGGTGTAACGAGTGCTGATGTAATGATCACTGATATAGTGCGTATTGATGTAGTGAGCACTGATGTAGTGAGCGCTGGTGTAGTGTTCACTGATATAGTGCGTATTGGTGTAGTAAGCACTGGTGCAGTGAGCACTGGTGTAGGGAACCCTGGATTAATAAACACTGGTGAAGTGAGCAGTGGTGTAGTAAGCACTAGTTTAGTAAGTATTGATGTAATGAGCACTGGTGTAGGGAACCCTGGTTTAATAAACACTGGTGAAGTGAGCAGTGGTGTAGTAAGCACTAGTTTAGTAAGTATTGATGTAATGAGCACTGGTGTAGGGAACCCTGGTTTAATAAACACTGGTGAAGTGAACAGTGGTGTAGTAAGCACTAGTTTAGTAAGTATTGATGTAATGAGCACTGGTGTAGGGAACCCTGGTTTAATAAACACTGGTGAAGTGAGCAGGGGTGTAGTAAGCACTAGTTTAGTGAGTATTGATGTAATAAGCACTGGTGTAATGAGCACTAGTGTAGAGAAAGAACACTGATATAATGAGCACTGGTGTAGTGAACACTATACTCTGTCTATTTAACAGAGTTAGTACTAGAAAACAGAGAACACATGTAATTGGTCAGCGATAAGGACGATGCACCGGCACATACGTCCCACTGCAGGGCACATATTTAAATATTATTATCTACTACCTACTTTAAATTACATAATTATGATTAATAGATGAATAAACATGACATGTAATTATTTGAGTTGCCTCTAACTACACACAAAAATCACGAGAAATATTACGAATATACCAACAAACGGCATGTAAGCCGAGCCCACCATCGACATGCGATTGTTGACGCCCACTGACAGTTTCTTGTCCCTTTCATTTGCATTCAAAAGTGCAACAGAGAGAACGCTTTGCTAACTCTGTTAAATAGACAGGGTATAGTTTAGTGTGTGCGTGTGTAGTATAGGGCTTGCACTGACCGGCGTGGCGAACACTGTGAGCACGAAGCGCTGCGGGCGGAAGGCGGCGAGCACGCGCGCGATCACCTGCTCGTAGCGCGCCGTGGGGACGTTGGACTCGAACGACACGTACGAGCACGAGCGCTCCGGCGTTATGTGGATCGTCATGTAGCAGCCCTGGGGACACGACATTCGTTAACACCTGAACAACTTAGCTATAGTAGTGGCCATAATTCGAGAGACAACTTTGACAATTCATTTTGCTCAAATGTTGCCACAGACAGTATAGTGCTGTTCGTGTCGATATTAAAAAAACATTACGGCTTTGGCTACCTGTGGTATTTATTCATTACTTACGGTGATATGATTAAATTAATTTAACAATTTACTTTTCAATGTAAGATATTATCATTAAAGGAAGTAAAAAAAATCGTCTTATAGTAAATCATATAGTCCAGTCGACACTGATTATCGATATCGGCCACATCACTATTTAATTTTTAATTGTCAAGCTTGTCTCTCGAATTATGGCCACTAGTATAAGGACCCTCGCACATTGAGCCACTAGTGGCCGCCATAAGTTGCGGGAGTCGACCGCTCTCGCTACTTGTGGCCCCGTTTTGTTGTTCGACTCGCGCGAACACACGGCCACTTGTACAATGTAAGTATTTTAGCTGCAAGTGGCTAGATGCGGCCACCAGTGTCTGCCACTGGTGACTGGCGTGTAGTGGTCTGACCAAACCACTGGTGGTCGCATTTAGTGGCGGCGACTGGTGGCCATAATGTACGGGGGCCCTAACTAGGTATTCACTACGCGACAAGCGTTTCGACCGCGCAATGAAGAAAAAACGCTCGACTCGGAAACGGTCGCGCGTAGTAATCGGATAATGAAAAATATTGAGAAAATTTAGCCGCCTAGACGGTGTAATTTGTGCCGAGATAAAAGGGTGCGTCCACTAAATTACATTATTAGCCATTCGTTTAACTTTGTAAAGCTCGCCATACCAAATTTGTCCAATCCAAAAGAAAGAATGAAATTACATTTATTTATAACACACGACACATCAATATTATTGCAAATAGGCAACACGAAGGATAAAGAGACAGTGTGCCATTGCATTGGTGTATATTGTATAATTAAATTAATGACGTTAAATACCACTTTTTATATTGACACAGATTGATAATTCTCTTGAATTCAATAATGGAGTTCTGAAAATTCTATTATACATTGGACTTTGCATATGCCATGCCAGATGGTATAGTGGGGTATCTGTTAAATTACCGTATACTAATATTTGTACAATAATTTATACAGGGTAATTTTTTAATCAGTGCATGAATTTTGATATGTGATTCAGTATCGTTGATAGATCACGATTATCTGTTTGAGATTTTTTTTTACAATTTTCAAATTTGGGTTGTTCATAGTTATTCATCCAATAATTGGTCGAGTTACTCTGAAAAATATAAAATTTATGTAATAATAATAAATATTATAATGAAAAATAATGAAATTTATTATTTTAACGATACTGAATTACATCATAAAATTTGTGCACTGATTAAAAAATTACCCTGTAGAAAATTATTAGTCAGCCGCTATTATATTAATTAATTATAATCAATGTAGGTGACAGTAACTTACAGATGGTAAATCCATGTTTTCCTTTAGCAGCATAAAATAAAATAAATATATATATATAGAGCACTTGACTACTGGTCATACACATACATAATATTCCTAATAATAAGTCAGGACAGGACACGCCAAGAGTTTGTTTGAAGTTTGTCAAGTGAGTAACAAGTTTAACGTAATTTTAAATGGCTTTAACATTACTTAAAGTAAATTACATTAATTTGTTTTAAAGATACGGCCGCAAAGGCGCACTTGATTTAATGACGTTCATGTGACACATGTTTCACTGATAATTTGTTCAACTTAACGAGCTAGTACTTAGAAGAGGAAAGCCGCACGTGATTGGTCAGAGATACAACGGGCAAAGTCATATAAAACAATCAGCGGCTTTATTTACATACTAACATACTTTTAATATATGTTACTAACAAATTATAGACGTAATTCTGAAATAAATAAATTATTATTATTTTATTATTTATTTATTTTATTTTACAGAGATAAATCAAAATTACATAACATAGCAATATGTATAAGACCATCGTTTAACTCCATTAATTTAGTAGCGTATTTTTAACCAATCACGTGCGGCTATGCTCTTGTAAGAATAAGCGACAATATAGATCAGGCAGATGTTATGCCTGGGGACCGAAGTCCGATGGAAGAAAGTTGGATGTCTTATTCATGCATCAGAGTTGAGAAACTGCCATAGCGCGATGTAGAGCGTCGCGGTTTGTCTATAGAAGACTAGATGCCGCTTGAGGTTGCTGCGCTCTCTAAATACTAGCTCGTTGACTTGAATTGTGTATAACAGACTGTGAACGTGATATTAAGGATCTGTTTCATCACTCTCTGATAAGTTCTTCATATTCTATGTGACATATCTGACGGCGTGTTTGCTGGCAGAAAAAGAGGCAGCACCACAAAATAAGTGCCACATAAAATATAAGATACTTATCAGAGTAGCCAAACAGGCACTAACAGTGTTGATGTGGAGTACTTACATCCTTAGCAACCCCGTTCATGGAGTATCCGCAGGGGTCGAACAGGAAGTCGTCGATCACCATGCCTGGAATGATTTTGTCGATGCCCGAAACCTGCAAACAACAATTAGCAATATTAGCAGAAAGATGATAAAGTAATCTATAAGTATGTTTTTTTTTATTAGCATTAAACGTGGTACCTATGTGATGTGATGACAAGTATGGCAAAGCTCCTTGTAAGTCTTCAATTTTTATAACAGATTCAGACCTTAGGTTATTCAGACCAAGCCGAGAATATCCAGTTTTGTGATTCTGGAAATTATTCAAACATATTAAAGGCCCCTTGCACAGTCTAAGGCACTGGTCCCACCGCTGGCGACGAGCGATAAACGAGTAGAACTAGGAACTAAAAACGAGTGGGCGAGCGGCGGGAAGCGAGTGTGTAGTTTCGATAGTTTTGTCGCTCGGCTGTAAGCGAGTGTTCGAGTGCGACGGGCGATTGTACCGGATTGACGGGTGATTGTCATCGCCGCGTACCGCTGAGCGAGTTTTATCGTTGACAGTTTTTATCGCTGCGGTCAATCAACTAGTGAAGAGAGTTCTCGCCGGCAGTGTGAACAGCCAGCGATGAACTATAAATATATATCTCTCTCTTTTATTTACACAGGAGCGATTATCTTTTGTTCGTTTCTTGGGCGAGAAAATCACCGATAGCTCATCGCTTACTCGCCAGCGGTGGGACCAGTGCCCAACTAAGGATTCAAAAATAAATCATTAAACCTGGGTTATGAATGACAGTTCCATACACTTTGAAAGTACTTAACCTTGGGTAAGTATTTTACTAGTAATTACATAGTTAACTCTTGTCCGTGCAAGCCCGCCTTGAGTTCTTATTTAATTGAAAAATTTGTACTCCACAATATAATGCATATTATAGACATTTGAACTTCCAATCAATATGTAGGTAGGTACTTCATGAATCACGCTTATACTTATGATGTTAAACTAACTATGAAGTGTTGCAGCCGAGGACATACCGAACTCTCGCTTCTCTCACACCCAGGGTTGTCAAACGAAATTGTTCTCTCCACGCTACTGGTAAAGTTAATTTTAATAGAATCTGACAATCACTCAAGACCAGTTTAGACCTGCAATAAAAATCGTGCAAGTTGCATTACATTGCTGCGATCGATTGACCACTTCAAATTCATTCGCTTTACGACTTCGCTATTTAAAGCAACAGGCACAATTTTGGACACCTGTATATCTAGTTTCCTAAAGGTATGGTTGTAATCAAAAACAAAGAAATAAACCGGCCAAGTGCGAGTCTAATTCGCGCATGAAGGGTTCCGTACCATTATCTATAAAAACGGCAAAAAAATCACATTTGTTGTATAGGAAGGAGCCCCCTTCAATATTTATTTTATTCTGTTTTTTAGTATTTGTTTTACTCTTTGGGTGCGGAATCCTAAAAAAGATTTTATTTAATCATATCAATAGGAACCTAGCCATTTCGGCGTCGACCTCACTTGGCCATAAGTGTCTACGAGATTGTCAGATTCTATTGAAATGAAGTTTGAACACTCGTAGCATCACCAGCACCACAAATGATCACGACGCGCGAACGTACCCTGGTGGCGTGCCTGGCGTCCACGGAGGCCTGGCGCGTGAAGATGTCCATGACGGCGGGGTCCAGCTCCGACATGAGGATCTCCAGCGTCTGGTCGGGCTCGGCCTCCACCGCCGCTGGGCACTGGCGCTCCTCCTTCTCCAGCGCGTCCACGGTGCCTGGGGAAGGGAAAACATCTTTAAGACAAACTAGCTTTTTCTCGCGACTTCGTCCGCGCACTAATAAAATCTTATACCTTTAAACGAGCAATTATTGTATATATATTATCGGAATCTCAGTAACGGCTCCAACGATTTTGATGAAATTTGGTATGTGGGGGTTTTCGGGGATGAAAAATTGACCTAGCTTGGTCTTATCTCTGGGAAAACGCTTGGTACCGAGTTTCAGCCCGAGCGGAGCTCGGTCGCCCAGGTACTTTATGGTTAACTCCCGATCATTATCCCGCGGGAAATTTCAAAAATCCCTTTTTCTGCACCTCTATGATCTTAAAGGAATGGTTACTGAGATAGAATCCCGGTCCCATTGAATTGAATATAAATGAATAAAAATAAATAAATATCACGGGACAATTCACACCGATTGACCTAGTCCCAAACTAAGCAAAACTTGTACTATGGGTACTAGACAACGGATAAACAGACTTATATAGATAAATACATACTTAAATACATATCAAACATCCAAGACTCGAGCACAAACATTCGTATTTTTCACACAAATATCTGCCCCGACCGGGAATCGAACCCGGGACCTCAAGCTTAGTAGTCAGGTTCTCTAACAACTAGGCTATTCGGCCGTCTAAAAAAAAATCAAAATAGAAAATTTATAAATCTCATTTTCTCCTTATGGGAAATTCCGATGGAATTTTCCGATGATTCGAAAATTTGTTATTTACTTTTATAATCACCTACTTGCGTGCCAAATTTGAAGTCTCCAATATTATAGTTACGGAGATATTATGGCTACTTACACACACTCACACATACTCATACTTATACACATAATAGCTGCTGTTTTTGGCTTTGGTTCTGTTAAGCATGTTAAATAATGTTCTCTGTATTATACTCGTATTCCTATTGGCAAGTATTGTAGGATTGTGTTGTTGCTAGATTTCAGCACTTTTATTGCTTTCATGGAAGAGCTCCGACTGCTGAAATACAGGTTTTGCACCTAGCTTGGCAGCTGTGGCCCACTTTATTTATGATTTTATCTAGTTTCCGCATATATTTGTATAAGATACCTGTACATTATTATGGAAATAAAGAATTATTATTATTATTATTCAGAAGAAGAAAAAGAAAATAAAATAAAGCAAGACCTCTCTTGCATATTCAAATATGCTGGATTCATTGATGACATGACTTTCTGTACAGTTTTTTGTGGCACATTCTTCGTAGCTATAGCGTCTATCCGAAAGCGCTGGTAGTACAGTCACCATCATTGACATCCGAGTATTCAAAATGATAAAAAATATCTGAACAAGACCGTGTTGCGTGTTGTCAATCGCGTACGTGCGTGTTCAGATATATTTGAGCACCTTGACTGCTCCGATGTTAATCATGGCGACTGTGTAAACAGACATGTAAAAGAGCTCTGTGTGGCTATTTACAAAATAAAAGTTTTATTTTTGACTAATTTGATTGTGATCATTTATATCGCTTAAATTTGTAAGAAACTAACCTTCAAGCGGCAACAGCGTATAGAGGTACCAGCAGTCTTTCTCCGGACCCATGATATAAGCTCGCCCGTCGCCGAAGAACGAATCCAGAAGTTCCACCTGCAAAGACAATGAAGCACAGTTTAGTACAGCAATTACTAATCTTTTTCTGGAGGGATAGAAAGAAGGGAAGAGCCTTTAATTAAAACAAGTGCAGTACGACTCTTCCGTCGCTTTTGTACCCACGGTTTCTGGTGAGATGATATTTGTTCTTTGCCACTCACGAAACACAGTGTTACCCCTTTAGTCGGTCGGATACAATCGAAACCATAAACATCGGAGCAGACAAACTGCTCAAAAATATCTGAACATAGATAATTCAAATATTTTTGATCACCTTGAATGCTCTGATGTTTATAATGGCGACTGTATCAATGGCTTAATATATTGACACCTTAAGATCATAATTTTACAACATGTGTTACAATAACGATTATTGACCTGCCGTGTTGTGATAAGTGAAATAGGTCAATCAATGTTTACAACGGGCAGTAAATTGGCATTGATCACTTTTTTACAATGTGGTCTAATTCCAAAACCATTTCGAGAAATAGGTTTATTAAATCATTTTATAACATTGTAGTAGAAAAATATTAAATGATCGTGTGTATTTTTGCAAAATAATGTTTGACCTTTGTTTGACCTTTCTGTGGGCATTAACTTTGAAATTCTTTACAACAAGAAAAAAAAAGCCGTCCGTCTAGTTTCTCTATACTATTCTCTGTCACTTCGACGTAGTTATCATCTGTCAGTTTAAGGATACTATTTTGAAAAACATTCTTCGCGTTTTTTATATTTTAATAATGGATTTATACAGGAAGTGTTTCATTCCTACCTTGTGGAAATGATTCTGTCAATAGCCCAAACAAATTAATTGTTCGCATTAGAGAAGATTTACAAGAGAAGTGGTGCCGCAAAGTTAATTCAAAGTTTACAAGATGTACTTATTGTTGCGAGGATCATTTTAATGTAAGTATGGATTAAATCCGCCAAAGAACTTTCAAGCGAACACTTCTGAACATTTTATTTTATACGTACAAAAATACTATAGCCGTAAATCGTTTTTTTACCTATTCTCTTGGAAGAATCGGCAACTTTAGTGTTATTGTTATTGTAATGTAAAGTGACATTGTCAGATGACAACTAACCATCGGTTGTAACATATTTTTTTGTCATTATGTCTGTGGTTTATACACAGATTCTGCCGCGGCATGTAATTTACGAGAAGTCGTATCTCAAATTTTCAATAAATTATAAAAAAATATTGGAGTGATGAATTGCTGAAACATTCAAATTAGTTTCTTAAAATGCTCTATATTTTCCATAAATAAAATAAAAAGGGGGTTAGAAAAATGAACAATCCCAATTGTCTCTGTAATCGAGGCATTGGTGAATCCATGGTTAATTCAACATCTGATATATGAAACCAATTTGATCATTGTTGTCTTGATTGAAGAATAGGCAAGTCAGACCCGAAACCGGCGAGCATGTTTGAAAAGACTAACGAGTGTTGTGGAAGCGAAAGATGTACAGGGTCGTAGCAGATGGAAACAAACGGTCTCAATCTTCCCCTTTGGTGGGAAGGAGGCGTGATTGTATGTATGTCATTTGATCATCAACGGCTTGCAAAACAACAAACCATTAACTCTATCACTATAAATGATTTGGTGACATTAATGATAACTCTTCATTCCCGTGAATCCCGTAACTGTCCCGTAATGTGTCGTATCTAGGTATCTACTTTTACATATAGTGCCAGCATGTTATGTAGCGAAATTCCACAGCTCTATAACTAGACGTTAAAGAACTGCACAGAATATGCATGTTTTGTTACCCTCGCTTCTCGGAAGGCGGGCGTCGTGCGGCACTCGATACGCGTCCATTAGCAGACGTTTGTTTGCATCGCGAGCAGTTTTGCGATGTTATGTAACATGTCCGATGGGTCCGGGAACTCACAAAGTTTCTGTTATTCGTGACGTCTTTTATAAAGTACTAGGAAGGAATAAAGACTGGGATATTCGGACGTAGCAATATTCAAAGGGAATTGACAAACCCGATCAAGAAAAGAAGTTTTCAATGTACAAAGTTGAACAAAAAATTGGTTAATTTTAAAGCGTGTTTAAGCTTGCTGTTTTCGTTAAAAGCTCAACGAGAGGCCAAACAACGAGCATTATCACTTCGTGAGTTTGACTTTGATTTAAATAAAAAAAAAACAATTACGAGTATCCTTAAAAAATACACAGACGTGGATATTACCGTATCTTAGAGTACTTATCAACCACATGCAAGGAAAACTGCGTTATCGTAAAAAAATGATGAAACAGGTCAACGTAAAACATCATAAGTCTCAGGAAAAACTGATAGTTCCTCGACTTTGCCGGTTCAATGACGCATTATCCTGATTATTTCAACAAAGTTAATACATTTTCACAAGTAACTGACTAACTGAACGATTGTCGGTATCTAGAGTTCAAGACCCGAGATTGGTTGAAGTTATCAATTCTTAGAATACCAGCATAATTTGCTATCCGATACTGTTTTCTTTAATTCTTAGAACAGATTTGAGCATGAATGTTTAGATATGAATCAGGTGAGGTCTATGAAATGTTTTGTTAGAATAGAAATGAAAAGATTGATTCAGTGATATGTTTGGTAAACAGCTGAATCAGCCATCTCTATTTCAGAAACAGAGTCTCCATTTTTTGGATATTGTAGACTCTGCTAGAATAGACGTTTCTGAATTAGTTCCAGTAGGATTACTCCTTGGTCAAACATGATTTTTTAATCTTTAGAATGTTAATGGACGCCCCTACTAATAGTAAATACTCCTGTACATGAAACTACCGTGAGACTCACTCATAATGAAATAGACGAATAGATATCAGAGTTCATTTCATTATGAGTCTACTCACCACGCTGTCGAAGTTGTCGTGCGGGCTGTGCTGGGCCAGCGGGTGCGCGAACTCGCGAGTAGAACACAGCCCAGGGCTAGCAGTGTGTCGTGTCGCAAGGAGCGCGCTACACTCACCTCGCTGTCGAAGTTGTCGTGCGGGCTGTGCTGGGCCAGCGGGCGCGCGAACTCGCGAGTAGAACACAGCCCAGGGCTAGCAGTGTGTCGTGTCGCAAGGAGCGCGCTACACTCACCTCGCTGTCGAAGTTGTCGTGCGGGCTGTGCTGGGCCAGCGGGCGCGCGAACTCGCGAGTAGAACACAGCCCAGGGCTAGCAGTGTGTCGTGTCGCAAGGAGCGCGCTACACTCACCTCGCTGTCGAAGTTGTCGTGCGGGCTGTGCTGGGCCAGCGGGCGCGCGAACTCGCGAGTAGAACACAGCCCAGGGCTAGCAGTGTGTCGTGTCGCAAGGAGCGCGCTACACTCACCTCGCTGTCGAAGTTGTCGTGCGGGCTGTGCTGGGCCAGCGGGCGCGCGAACTCGCGAGTAGAACACAGCCCAGGGCTAGCAGTGTGTCGTGTCGCAAGGAGCGCGCTACACTCACCTCGCTGTCGAAGTTGTCGTGCGGGCTGTGCTGGGCCAGCGGGCGCGCGAACTCGCGAGTAGAACACAGCCCAGGGCTAGCAGTGTGTCGTGTCGCAAGGAGCGCGCTACACTCACCTCGCTGTCGAAGTTGTCGTGCGGGCTGTGCTGGGCCAGCGGGCGCGCGAACTCGCGAGTAGAACACAGCCCAGGGCTAGCAGTGTGTCGTGTCGCAAGGAGCGCGCTACACTCACCTCGCTGTCGAAGTTGTCGTGCGGGCTGTGCTGGGCCAGCGGGCGCGCGAACTCGCGAGTAGAACACAGCCCAGGGCTAGCAGTGTGTCGTGTCGCAAGGAGCGCGCTACACTCACCTCGCTGTCGAAGTTGTCGTGCGGGCTGTGCTGGGCCAGCGGGCGCGCGAACTCGCGAGTAGAACACAGCCCAGGGCTAGCAGTGTGTCGTGTCGCAAGGAGCGCGCTACACTCACCTCGCTGTCGAAGTTGTCGTGCGGGCTGTGCTGGGCCAGCGGGCGCGCGAACTCGCGAGTAGAACACAGCCCAGGGCTAGCAGTGTGTCGTGTCGCAAGGAGCGCGCTACACTCACCTCGCTGTCGAAGTTGTCGTGCGGGCTGTGCTGGGCCAGCGGGCGCGCGAACTCGCGGCGCGAGTAGAACACGTTGTCGACGCGGGCGTGGCCGGCGACGTCGCGCGCGAGGGCCAGCATGGCGCGGAGGCAGCGCAGCGGCGTGGTCGTGCCGCAGGTCTTCAGGATCCAGCGGCGGCGCGACACGAACATGCTGCTCTCGCTGTCGACAATAACATTTATTTATTACTGTATATCAAAGACAAAGTCAAAATTCTTTATTCAATTTAGGCATCAATTGATGATCCTATGAACGTTGAAGAATCTACCACCGGTTCGGAAAAACCCTACTGAGAAGAATCCGGCAATAAAAACTCAATAAGTTATTATTTTTTTTTCAAACGTCTTCGACTTTCAAAAATCTCGTATCTCAAATCAATATTTAAACCAAACTGAACTTTATAGCACACTCAGTAAAGTTCAATTAGCCAGAATATCGATTTTGAGATACGAGCTTTTTTCAAAGCAGTCTGGTAGTAGTAGTAGCAGCAGTAGTAGGGACGATATGCACATCTCAAGAAAGTATTTAATACAACTAAATTTTTTAACACCTTTTTTACATCGAAGTCGTGGTAGGGCCTCGCAAGCACGCCGTAGCGTCATATGCACCATTGACTAGTACCATTACGGTACATAGCAGTGTCGTACGTACGGTACATATGAAACTAAGGCGCAAGGTTCCTTCGTGGGAACTATGGCCCAAGCCTTCTCATTTTAAGAGGAGGTCTGTGCCCTGCAGCAGTAGCGAAGGGTAGGTACTAACAACCCGATTCCCCCCGGGTTGACTTCCACTTTCGAAGTAACTAAACGCTACTCTTTCATTACTGCATTGCTTTTCAAAAAGAGGATAAATAGGTATGTTTTAGGTTTTTTTTGCTCCGACTTTACTAGCATAATTTTTCACGCCCTGATACTGCCCTGCAGCGAGACAGTTATATTATAAGCCAATTCTTTACAAACATGTTTTTAAGCCAGCTATCAGTGTTGTCTGTCACGGGACAGAATAACAACACTTTAAAGTTGATTGACCCAATTAAAGCACACCAATAGGATTAATTCATTGCGTTGAGCGAGGCTAGAAAAATGAAGTAATCCAATTGGTGGATTTTGATAATACTGAGCGAATAAACGGCGAGTTGCAGAGCTACACAAGTTTGCAATCGGATGATTATGACGTCATAATCCGTTAATCTTTTGCTTGCAGTCGCTAATACAGATTCGTCTTTTTTTTACTTTTTTATCGTAAGTAAACCTTTAGAAAGCCACAGTAGCCAGATGCGATTTATTTTTATTTATTACAATTTCTATTCAATTTACTTTCTATCTAGATTGTATATTTTCAAGTTTAACTACAAATACTAGCTGTTGCCCGCGACTCCGTCTGTGAAGAATTCGTTTATCGCTATCCCGCGGGGACTATACAATTTTCCGTAAAAAAGTGTCCTATAATGTTAATCTAAGTTATAAACTTACTTTGTACCTAACAAATTTCATCAGAATACGTCTAACCGTTTTAGCGTAAAGGGTAACAAACACCCATACATAAAATATACATATTTACAGACAGTTTTGTAAAAAAAAAACATAAATTGACTTAATCAAAACTACAAAACCTTTATTTACAAATATCTCCCAGATCGTTGCTATTAGGCAGGGTGCCCATAAGACTAGCTACGTTTCCTCATTGGCAATGATAATACGTTGACCATAGAAAAAGTCAGCAATACAAAACTTCGCATTAAAAATATTAGTATAAGATTTTTAGGCATAGAATAAACATGTTAAATATCACTTAAGGTTAACGAGGTGGCGCGTGCCGCCTAATTGTCAGACAAACAGACACAACTGATAACCGATGGCGCCCAATTCCCTAAACGATAAAATTAAGACCACCGCTATAGTTAATGGAAATTTGACTGCTCAATAAACAAAAATAAAACACTCTTGTTTTCGGTCGATCGCTTTAACCCTTTATAAAGCCCCATTTATTGGAGCATACTATAGTCCGAAAAGCTCGTGAGCGACCCTCCGCGGAACCCTGTCGCAGTGAGTATTTGCCGCACTTATTAAAAACAATCTTGTTAAGGACAGCAGAGGCTCCCTGCGACAGGGTTCCGCCGAGCGCCTCGCACGAGCTTGTCAAGGTATACCACAGAATCAAAAGCAGCTATCGAATGCGTACCTGACAAAGGATATTTTTAAAGTTAGTCGTATTTTCAATAATTACAATGGAAATTGTGACGTATAGTGAAAACAATAAGGTTGAAATTCCAACTCAATGCATGTGGTCGCTAAATCGCCTCTGCCTTATAAAGGGTGCTGTTGGGTGATCTGCAGTTTCAGTACAAAATTCAGAGCATTCGGGTTGAAGACTACTCCAACCGCAACACGGCTGCTATCGTGCCGTTGGTCGCGACTGCTCTAAGCAGTCCGTCTATGGACGGGCTTATTTTATCGGAATTCATGCAGGCATAGTTAATTCAACTTCGACTAAGGCGTCACAGATTCGTGGCCGGCCAAGCCAACGTAAAATGACACGGAACGTTCTGGAATAAAATAGAACGATCTAAAAATAAACTGCAGATAGTAAAAATCACATGACAGGCCCAAAGGTCAGATCAGCAGAGCTTATCGCTATAATAATAATAATTACTAAAATATTAATGAGAAATATTCTTTGATTATGATTTATAAAAGTTGCTACTTTTGCTGTTTTAAACAAAGGTTTAAAGTAGATGATGTCATAAATATGTTTATTGGATATATTCAAATTATATAGATTTTTGGACGAAGCCCATTTATAGTAAAATAGTTCTAAAGTCACTTTACAAGAACAATCACTGCAAGTGTCACAGGGATTATCGTAATATGACTTTAATATAACATGAACTTAATGAGCTTTTAGGAGAAATTACTAGACCTGAAAGTATCCTTATTGTTATAGTATCGACGAAATGTCATTGAATGCGAAGAAGCAAATAAGGCTTCTCTTTGGCAATAATTTACTTGCGCAAAGTTGGCAATACAATACAATGCATGTGGTCCATAAATTTGTAGTTTTAGACACAAAGGTGCTACATTTGTATAATGTCAACATAAATCCTAAATGGTTGCACTTCCTTCGTTACTGTTAATGAATTGAAACAACCAACTTTATGTCATCGTCGGTCGTGATCAAGTCATTAAACGGTACGGTCAAAGAAACTGAATCGCATACTAGTGTGGAACCATTTCGCTTTTCGACAAAGAAATCATCGTTAATTTATTGAATCAGGCGTTACTTTGCGGAGGTCCATATTAATGATTAATGAACTAAAACAACTACTTTGCTCACCCGCGACCTTCAAAGAAAAGTACCTAATTGTGAGCAAAGTAATTGTTTCAGTTCATTAAATCATCGTTAATTGTGAATAGGTTCCACTCTGGTGCGTGATTCAGTTTCCTCGTCTGTACGGTCAAGTGCAAAAATAAGTATCAATTTAATCCTCCCATCGTTATATACCTATACCTTAATTCGACGACATAAGAGCTATGGGACATATTTATGAGCAAGTTGTGTGCACCCATATTTTTACACTTGACTTTACCTTACCTACATTGCACAAATTGCACATGTCTGTAGGACGCGCAGCGCAGTACACGCGGCGCAATAGCGACACGAGGCTGGCTTATATGTATACTATACAAGGTTGCCATACCATATCCTACTAATTATTATATACGCAAAAGTTGGTATGGACGGATGTATGGATGTTTGTTACTTCATTGTGTGTAGTATACAGGGTTATTTGTAATTCACTAGCATCCTTTTAACCCTAAACTCCTACCACTTAAACAAACGTTTTTTGTTTTACAGCTTTTGTCATAACTTAATATTTTTGGTGTAACAACGTTTTGAAAATTTGAGATTTCCTCTTATTTTTACGATACTCTGTGTATTTGTATGGGAAAAAAAGTGCTTCATTTTAAAAAGTCGTAGAACAAAAAACATTTGTTTGAGTGATAGGAATTCAGGGTTAAGAGGATGTCAGTGAATTACAAATAACCCTGTATAACCTGGATTAACATATAGGATACTTTTTATCCCAGAAAAGTGCATAGTTCTCGCGGTATCCCGCCAAAAATTCCATTATCGCTATCGATAATGGAATTTTTAGCGAGCAACAACTAGTCTCAAATATAATACCTGGTTTACACTCGCGTACGGGTGGTGAGGCGAACTGCGGGACGAGCCACGAGACGAGAGTGTGAACAGGCGCGCCTCGCGCCTCGTCTCGTGATTTGCCTTGATTTTGACGCTCGCGTCCGGAGCGAGACGACGAGGCGAGGCGCGAGGCGAGGTGACGAGCGAGAGTGTAAATCAGGTATAAGAGTAACGTGACAATGAATAGCTTAACCCACTGAAGTTAGAGACTCAAAAGTAGGCATATTTCTTAAGGATCATAGAGGCTGTTAAAAATTAAATAAATAAGCACCTACTTGTCTTACGTCACATGTGACACACGGTACGCCCTAAGGCCTAAAAAATTCGAATGTTTTTTTTAGAATGCAACACTTAAATTAATTTAAAGAATAATGTCGGGTTTTTTTCTCGGGACTTTTATATTTTCCATGTGGCAACCCTACACGAGGTGTCTTATGCAGATCAGCGCATGCGCGGTTACATAACGAGTCAACAATGACTCACCCGCCCGGTCAGGGACGACCGTTGGACTTCAAAGGCTATCGAGTCGAGTTTTGCTTTTAGTTCCTTATACAGGGTTATTTGTAATTCACTAGCATCCTTTTAACCCTAAACTCCTACCACTTAAACAAATGTTTTTTGTTATACGACTTTTTAAAATGGAGTACATTTTTTTTTCTATACACGGCACAGAGTATCGTAAAAATACAGGTAATCTCAAATTTTCAAAACGTTATTACACCAAAAATATAAAGTTATGACAAAAGTCGTAAAACAAAAAAGGTTTGTTTAAGTGGTAGGAGTTTAGGGTTAAAAGGACGCTAGTGAATTACAAATAACCCTGTATTTAAGCTACATCTGAATGAAATTTGGTATGCAGATAGCTGGATTTCTGGAATATAACATAGGCTACTTTTAAAGAAAGAAAGAAAGTCCTTTAGACTCGTTTGGTAACCCAAATTTCGTAAACACCCAGTACGCTAGCTGTGGCTGTAGACAGTTACGAAATTATGGTTACGAAACGGGGCTAGTGGAAACTTTTACAATATGCCCCTGTTTTCTAAAATCACTAAGCCCCCTTGCCTGTTACAGTAAAAGTATAAGGCGCATGCGTAAGCCAAGAGCGACCATTTTGGGTTATATAGCAAAATTCGTAATGTGAACACTTTTCTTTTTAAGCTCCACACCTTTGCTTGGGGATACTACGCCCCCTATCTCAAAGCTTTGGAACCCACACGATATTTCTACGGAATTGGGACATAATCTCGGGAGAAATTTGGCAGGAGTATTTTCTTCCGGAATTCCAAATCAAATGCGACATACAATAGTTGATGTGAGCAAAACTGTGGGAAACCTTCTTTAATAAAAAATTACTGAGTTCATAAAAAAGTCTTGAATATTAACATGACACGGTTTACGTGCGTCAAATCCAGTAATATCAGCGCCAGTAGGTATCACTTGATAATTAAATAGCAACACGCGCAGTACAACCAGACAGACAGACAGGAGTCATTAACTCGCGTTAGTGTGCCACTAATAGACTGCTTATCTTGCAGTGCATACACACCTATATTTAGTGTGTTATTTTAATTACATTTATGTTTACACATAGGCTAGAATCAGGTCAAACGTCAATGTACCTACCGTTAAGCTTTTGACGACCGCAGCAGAGTGAATACAGAACCCGATTACATAATAAGATATTATCTATGAATAACATAATTTCAATACTAGATAAAAAAAACCGCCTGTATAATTCCCGTTCCCGTGGGACTTCCGGAAAATATATATCCTATCACTCGCGGAACTAAGACAAATCTAATGTCACCTCACACTTCAAAATCCATTGAGCCGTTTAGGCTGCAGGGCGTGCCAAAGAATGATACATACATAAATACATACGCTCGAATAACATAACCCTCCTTCGACAGTCGGGTGAAAATACTAATGTCTGTTCTCGAGTTTTGGATGTTTCATATCAACTTTAAGTGTGTTTATCCGTCTCCTAGCACCCATAACACAAGCCTTGCTCACTTTGGGACTAGGTCAATAAAATTGTTGTCAAAATTGTCCCCTGATACTTACTAAATTAATTTAATAATTAAACTCAAATACTCAATTATCTATACATTGATCTGTTAATAAATAAAAAACTGCACGCTTATCTACCAAGACAATAAGTTTAGCATCTATTTTCACCATAGCATTCCTCAAAGGAGACTAGCAAATACTCGACAAGACTGAAGGTAGCAACTTCTGTGTACAGCCGAGAAAATCGCGTACCAGGGTAAGCATTTTCACAATCAATTAGACAATCCTTTCTTTGGAGATTTGCAGCGAAAGGTTCTACATTAATACGCGACTCAGTTTCTGAACTGTACTTGTGCTCGCATAAAAATAATTCATAAAAAACAAACTTTGTATTGAATACAATTCTCCGGAACAATGAACGAGTATCAACATTTAAGTGACGTGACCTGACCTAAACAATTCAAATTTGTAGCAGTGTCCATAACTCCGTCTCGGCCAATTAAAAGAAATAGGCGAGATAAACATCTCCATTGCCTTGTTTTTATTTCAGCTATGGATGGAAGCTAGCTGCTGACCCACATAGAAGTTCCTGGCCTGGTCACGAATAAACTAATAGGTAACCACTGTGTATCGAGTAGTGATGAAAGAAACTCAAATTTTAAAGGTCTTTTAGGAAAACTTGACTTTGTAACGCCACGCAACAGTCGCAACTAGTCTGCCTACCTGAAACCTGTTAGTTTCGAGTCACACGACTAAAACTGACAATGAAAGCCTAAAAAGTTAAGTCCTTACTAAAGGTTTTAAAGGACTTAAAGAACTAGCAGCTAGATAGTTACTAGCTTATTCGGCTTGGGGTGTGGGGGAGTGAGATTTATTTAAAGAATTCGAGGTTAGTAAAAAACATACGGATAAACCTAAGCCTATCCATTGTATTTGAGACTCATCTTCTAAGATTGAGCAGTATTGAATATCATACACGACTCGGGCGCTAGTCCTTTTAAGAAACAGCTCGAGAGAGTCGTTCAGTCGTTTATTTTTTTAGTAAAACGACTCAGTCTTATTAAAGTTGTTAATAAAGGTCTTATTTTTAGAGTCGAGTAGTGTAAAACGGAGTCTAGGCTTTTTAAGAAACCCTAAAAGACTGAATCTTTCATCACTAGCATCGAGTGTTTCGGTCGCACAATGAACAAACACCACGCTCGTCGAGTCTGTCGGTAAGCCGGGCTTTTGTTATTTAAACACGCAGGACTCGCACAATACTTAAAATGGTAACTTTAAATTTTTATTGAACGGCAACTCACACGGAATAGAAAAAACCCTCTGTTCTGTTGGGATTCATAATGCACAAGGATAAGGCTTCCGCTCAGGTAAACGGTGACGAAAGCCTTGAAGTATTCGAACATTTGAATTGCAAATATTTTGTTGGCAGTAAAAATAGAGGCGTTTCGTGATGACGATGACGTTTATAAAACAATAACTCCAAGATGCGAGCGCGACTCAACAACAACACTTTTTTTTAGTCAGATTAATTTTTAATCGATTTTTGGCTGCTTTAAAACAAATAAATATGTAGTTAGGCGATTGAGCTGGCATAAAAGTGATGTCATAAATAGCAGTTGCCATACAAAATCTATGGGTGAACCTTGTTTTTTGGGTTCATAAAAAGTACGTGAGTTTATTGGTGGTGTCATAATCCCTATTCAACTTTTTACGTACGAGGTGCCTAATACCTTCAATGCTACTAAGGGCCCTACCACACAAGCGATTTTCTTCGGCGATTTTGAACGAGATCGCGGCGAGCACGCTACAGCCCGCCGTAAAATCGCCGAAGAAAATCGTTTGTGAGGGCCTAATCGTATAGAGCAGAGGAAAGCAAAAAGCAAAGTAATGGAAAAAATGCTAATAAAAGGAAATTAATGTTGTTAAATTGCTATCAAATTGCTACTAAATTGCTATTAAATGAAACTAAACCTATAGAATAATTATGAACTAGTATGAATTAGTATGACGGTAATTCTAACTAGTAGTTAGTTAGGTGAAGAATAATTTAATTATGTATAAAATTTAAGGATATATAATATTGCATGTAATGTAAGCTATTAGGTTAATATTTTTAGGTTTAAGTCTCTTATTTTGCAATGCCGTCCCAGGGCTATCGTATGACAATATTTCAATAATGTATGTTTTATGGTATGCAATTAAATAAATGAAATGAAATGAAAGCTGATAATACTAATATTATACTTGAAATATATTTATCCTGGGGCTTGGCTCCCATAGAAGCATCGCGTGGGTATTTCTAAAAATCCGTTCTTAGTGCACCTCCTAATATCCTCAAAGAATCATCATCATTATCAGCCGGAAGACGTCACCTGTTGCACAAAGACCTCCCCAATCGAACACCAGAATGAAGGACAATTTGCCACCTGCCACACAACTCTCACGATTCTAGGAATATGTCTGCCAAACTACTTCAAGTCTCTAGCTCCAGTGGGTCAGTCAGTCACGTTACTCTTTTCATTGACACATTACATCAATTCATTTTGTGATACATATGTAAATAAATACAAACAACTTCTATGACTCAGAGGGGCTACTCCGAAATTTAAGAATCGAAGTTCGTATCGTACCGCCTCGCACAGTTTTGTATCAAATACTGTTAGCGTGAGCGAGATAGCACGATACGAAGTTCGAGTTTTGAACTTCTTACTATAGGGCTAGGCACAAATATTCATATTCATTATACAAACGCAACCGTCTGCCCAAAGCGGGATTCGAATCCGCGGCCTCTAGCTTCAGGGTCACGATCGCTAACCAACTATGCTATTGTCGTCAAATGTAGACGTTAAAACTCAAATATATTCATGTTTATTTAAAAGTCTAAATAATATTTATTACCATAAAATAATCGATAAGGCAAAAAAAAACATATAAACTTCAAATACTAAATGTCAGGAAAGTGGTTAGTAACAAAAACAAAACTCTTAAAAATTGTGGTATATCACGCGATAAAGATATATTGAGCAAATATAAGATCTTCAGACTTATGTAAAGTCAATAAGATAGGTACGGCGACTGTTATGAAACCAAGTCGCGAGCCGACCTTGCCAATCTGTGTCCAATGGCTAACAAAGAGTTTGTTTATTTTTAAAATGCTTCGGCCAGTGCTAAGATTCATACGTTTAACGGGTTATGCAAGAAAAAAATCCTTTTTTTTCTATTTTAAAGTCCTCATGAATAAATCAAGCATTGCACTTTTATTTACGAGCAGTAGGTACGACTTGAACAGCGGATGTTTTAGGTACGAGTATGTACAGACAGATAGACTAGTTGTAACATGAAAATCATATAGTTAGATGAGTCACTAAACTAGAACTAACTATACGTCTGATGCTACTCTTAACTATGAACTAATAGTAAATTGTTCAACAAGGGAGAAAAATAACCAATATCACACGAGGTTACTTGACACCCGAGCACAGCGAGGGTGGCAATATTTCGAGGGTGATATTGGTGTTTTTCCCGAGTTAAACACTCTGCTTTTCATTTCGACTACAAGGAAAGTAAGAAAATATAAGTATAAATAAATAAAAATGTCTAAACTGGTCAATATGATCGTTGTAAAATATTTCAATAGAGTTTATAGTTAAGCAATAATTAATTTAACAAAATTTAAAATATTCAATATAATAATCAATGTAAACAGTAGGTATTTTAGTAAATTTATTTGTAAAATAAGTAAATAACCAATTTGAACCAAGGAGTTAAGCTGTATAGAGATAGGCTGTGAGGACATATAACATTGTCGTTTACAGTGTTTTTTTTTCATAACATTTTTTAACTTTTCTGGTTTATAAGAAACTAATGTAATTAATAATTTAATTTAATAATATTTCACTAGCATTATAAAATTTTAATATGATTAATTAAGAAAAAAAACTCAATACTTAATTATTCCATGTATGCTGTAATGCTTGGCTGAATGCGTAGGTATGTGTTCCATTGACAGCATTTGCCTTTATTTTTTTAATTCATTTCTACCCTACGGAAGAAAATTACAGTTATCCTCCCGTATGTCAGATATGATTTGCCTCACTTTCCGAGTATGAGAGATGAAAAATATTTTTACCTTGTTTCTCTTAACGCTTAACTTCCACATAAAACAATAGGTATGTCACACAACAAATCTAAGTATTCCAAACATCAAACAAAATGCTAACTCATTTAAAACTCTACAAGTGCATTTTCAAAGCGCCAAACACCTAAGCACGCAATACGGATGCGTAAATATTCAGCGTTTTTACGGAGTTTTTTTTTGTCATAACTATTTGAGCAGAAATTATTAAAATGGATGATGCTTAGGGTTAACTTTTTATGAAAACTTAAGACAGTACCACAGATTTTTTAATAGTTACTTCGTAGCAGATACTGCATCCCGTACAAAATCTTGGTACTTACCGCGATTGTAGCCACAGATTATACTACTCCGTCTCCTTAAGAATGTGTGCGTGCCGTGCCGACAGTGACAAGGGCTGGCAGTTTGGATTAAAAAAAAACTTCTACATGTTGTTTTACCATTTTGTCGGGATAATTGCTATATATTATATCCATGCAAACTTTCTAGCACTAATATTCTTTAAGCTAAGCCACGGACAGACAAAGAGACAGACGGTCATGGCGAAACTATAAGGGTTCCGTTTTTGCCATTTTAGCTCTGGAATCCTAACAAAAAAAGGATATTTATTGTAATGCGCAGAACACATTGCCATGCTCACAGTACCCTAGCGTTATAATACTAAATACGAAGGTCAACTTTCGAACTTCGCATCGTGCCATCCCGCTCACGCTTATAGCTTTTTATAGAAGAGTAAGAGGGACGGCATGATACGAACTTCCAAATTGTTATATTAGCTATTAATTCAAGCATAGTCATATTAAAATTTGCCCCCTGTTTCACCATTCACTTATAAAAGTCCAGGCGGCATATTTTTTCCGTGGAACACAAATGAACGTGCGTCGGCGCGCGCTTGTGACAACCTACTGAAATTTCGATCTTAGCAGATCGTCCCCGCGGTAGGTAAATATCGCGCGTAAGTACATGGCATGCATGAGGCCTGACAGTACCGATGCTGAATCTAGTTTGATGAAATTTCACGCGATCCGTCCTTCGGTTGTGGTAATAATCGTCGAATGGTAATGACGTTTAACCGCGCGGTCAAAATGCTCGAATATTCACCCATCCGCAAACAGAACGAATTTCGTAGGTACCACCGTATAATATCGCACAGACGTAGCCGCGGTGCATGGCTCGTAGCGGAGAAAAAGGTAAAAATATAGTTGTTCATTGACATGGACTTCCCCGCAAAGTAACGCCTGAATCAATTATCTACTCATAAGTATAGTAGCTGTAGTGTTTCCAGACAATTATGACATCGGGGCTTTTAAGAAAAGGATTTATACTCACGAATATATTCATGGGCGGTGGTGATCATTTGCCATTGTGATCATTTTTTGATTTTAGCGACGGTAACAATAGCTGCAACACATTTGTGAACCATATTAAGAAAAGTTGAGTAGGGATGATTTACTGTATACATTTCTAGACGTTATTTTGCATAGCTTGACCGCACGCACGATTTCACGCATTTCAAGTTTATCCAAATTATTTTATGGCCGATCTATGGAAGAAAGGATCGGGATTCCAACTCATGTATCTCAAACCGCATCGTATAAGGTATGGTTGTGATCAAACACGAGAAGCGTGCCTATTCTCACGATACCCTCAAATAAGAATATATTTTATGATACCCAAAACGAAAACCTTCCACGATAAAACACTTCAGTGCGTCTTCATTTCCATCGGGCTACATCCCCGTTTTATCCTTATTTCGTCCTCTCTTGGGACGTTCCGTTTTCATAAACTTATGGATTTTCTCGATGTCGCCGTGTCGTTTGTGTTTATGACTGGTCCCATTTCACCAGCGGTTCGAGTAAACAAGCTGCTATAACACGAACTTATCTCGACTCCGCACCAGATAGACGTACGAGAATGTAAGCATACTCAATTAAACCTAACACGCGGGTTCTCGCGATCACATGCACCATCTCTTTCTACTCTCATCGTATACCGTTTGACAGAAAGAAATGGTGATAAAATTATGATTCAGTCCAGAGTGCTTTAGGTATGAGCTCTACCATTGCATCCGTATAAACAACATGACTTTTTTAGGAGCAGGTGTAAAGTCCAGTTTAGACTAGGAAGAAAAATTGCGCAACTTGCTTTACGGCCGCGCAATGTAATTCAACTTGCACGATTTTTCTTGCAGGTCTAAACTTGGCTTTACAAAGGCTTTACACGACAAAATGACAGTCTGTTATCGTATCCGGCGTTGCCAGATCTACGGAAAAGTCCGTAGATCTACGGATTTTAGGCCTTGTGCCCAGACCTACGGAAATGCTTGGTTAATCTACGGAATTTCAGACTAGCCTCATTTTTCCTTAATTCACCTACTAGTTTCGCTGATAACTAGCAAAAATGAACAAAACGGAACGGAATTAACGGGAAACCGAAGCGTATGAACAGAAAATTTCTTTCTTGTCAGAATGGATTGCCAATTTTTTTTTTTTTTATAATTTGTGTCGATTTTCTATTGCCAACTTAAGTTAGCCAGACTAATCTAATTTTGAATAGCATTTAAAGGTTTAGGTACAGTCAAATATACCTAACTTAATCCGTAGAACTACGGATTTTTCTTCAGGTGATTTACGAAATTCTACGGATTTTTTCGCCTGGACCTACGGATTTAAATAAAATGGATATGGCAACAGTGATCGTATCTCATGTTAGGTTGTGCCCGTTTTTCAGACGCCAATAATAGTATTCCACTTGCCAGCAAAATCCTCTGCCAGATACTTTCATTCCTATTTGTAATCTATTAGTCATTGCAGTCTATTATAAATATCTCCACGTCGAGCATATTTAGGGGTACCATCCCAGTTTCCTCGTGGCTGCAGCGTATCTGCGTCACGCCTGTTGCTTGCAGCAGCGCGCAGGCCCCGATCGATACCGTGAGATACGCGAGCCTTTCAATTACGGGCAAGCGCATTCGTCAAACACCGTAGAAGCTTCTAGAACGTCCTATCGATCTCCCTGTTTGTGCTATACGCGTGTGCATACGGAACTGCACTAGGGTGACATAGTATACCGTGGTAGCTATAAGCACGCGTTGTTACCGTGTTATGCTTTGGTGTTGTTTTTTGGTAGTCAACATTTTAAGTTGATGCTACCTTCAACAGAACTTCTAGATGCAAAATTATGCACTAATGTCGCTCATCGGCCAGAACCCTGAGTGCGTTACCAAAAATAGCATACACCACCCTACTTACTTAATTCTAACATTCCTAACAACCACACACGGGTAACATTGTATTGGTAAGCTGGAGTAACTGGTGATAAATTCGATACCAGATTCTCCGTTGCCAGTGCGACCAGTAGCACAAGCACCGTAAGAAGTTTAAATTATCAGAAAAACATTCACAGAAGGCTTTCTTCGAACTGAATTGGCATCGTTTCTTCGACGAAATTGGAGAAACCGTATTATTATCGCAGGACTACCGGTCTGGAAGTTGTTTTTTAATGCTATCTTGATGATTGGGAGAGGTCCGTTTGCTTGAGGGATCCTTTGAAATTATGGTCAGTAAATTAAAAAGTTGTCGACGCCGAAATATGGTGAACGTATGTATAATGGTTATGTTGCTAATATGACGTGGTCAGTCAGATGTTTTAATAATCAATCAGTCAGTACTTAGTATGACAAGAAGTAACACGAATGGACACAGATGCCAAAACAAGTTGAAATGAAAACTTGTAACTATCTCTCATTCTGAGAGGAGGCCTGTGTCCTGCAGTGGGACGTATATAGGCTGGGATGATGAACTATTTTCGTAGTATCGAGAATTGGCAAAACTATTTTCTATTCTTAGCAGCGTTCAATTTACAGACATGTCTGCCCAATGAAAAAAAAAATGTATATAAGGTTCCTCCACACTACGCGAGAATACTTCATTAGTGTAGAGCTTGCGTCACTATTTTCGCGTATCTTTGGCAGCTTCGCAGTAAATGTGGAGGGTTCACAAAATGAAATATCCGAAAATACTTCTTATTTGTACACACGCGTTGGCCTTAACATTCGTAAGGCCAGTCGCGAAAGAATTCTCGATTTCTTTTATCAGATTTTTATGTTTCTCAACTATATTTTATTGGCAAGGCTGTATAATATTTAATAACGTTACGTACGACATTTTTGTGTTCTTAACAACATGAAAATCATGGAAGTAGGACAGTGGAGTAAAACGTAATAAACTGGAAGCTCTGTTTACTGTGTCAAAATATATTAGGCATGATGTTAGATCTTTAAGTATAGGTTTTTGGATACATTTAAGACATTTTATACAAATTCCGTCTATCCCAGTACCAGTACCAGTACCAGTGTTTGAGTTTAGCATTTCAATAATTTTACTAACTTCATCTTCCGTACATAGATTGAAATTAACAAATCTATTCCCGTTTGTTTCTTTTGATAGAGTGTTTATTGTATTGTCGTGGTATTTTCTAGGTATATTACTAGCCAATGAATGTCCTATACTAGAAAAGAAGTTGTTAAAATATTCACAAATTTCTGATTCATTATTCAAAGTACCCGTTTCAATATCGAGCTTTGGAGCTTTAATGACTACATCTAGATTTTTTTCTTGCCTTAGTCGTAAAAGACTGGTGTTGTTTGTTCTAGGGACAGTCGTTTGGTTCGGCCAAAGTAGGTCAAGTTCAAATGAGACGAGGGGATTTATCAGTTAAACCTTATTTAGATGTGAATTTCTTAGAAATAGGTCGTCTTCTTCTTCATAGTCGCCAAACAGATGAAAATAGTAAAGTAACGTCACAGAATATATAATAGTACTGACATACAGAATGGAAACGGTCCGCCCCGCACCGATTCGAATTACCCCACCCCTGAAGGCGCAGATAGCCGGAAACCGCCAGAAACCAGAAGAGTGCGCGCGCGATGTATGTAGGCGTACGCGTGTACAGACGTCGTCGTGCTTATGTAGATTCAAGAACGCGTATTTGTACGTCGTGTCCGCCGCGTGGTAACGTGTCAAAATAGTTCTGTAACTGCAACGAATGGTTGATCGAAGTCGTAAACAAACTCGGCCCGCGCTTGACAACAAGCTTAGCAAAACACGATGTCAATAAATAAGGCATCACCGGCCTTGGGTTTCACTTGACGCCGCCGGAACCCGACACTTTGCGGCTGTTCGCGAGTTGTTCCAATCAAGTCGGTTTTTGCAGCGCGTTCTTGTTGTTGCGTCCACTTGGCGGGCGCTGTGATATCATCCATGATTTATGTGATTGTTGGGGCTCGGATGGTTTGTATCAGATGTAGTAGAAGCTGATGTTTCGTATTATACAGAGCTAACGTGCAAGCAAATTACCTGATGCTATGTAGATAATTACGACCGATCATGTTAACAGCCACAATATCAGAGGAATCAGAAACCCTGATGTTGAAGGAAACCATAGCAGATACTGAAACTAAATCCCGCATATGAAGGGAGGGAGCAATTAAAACTATCCTTAGTAACTTTCGTGGAATTACGAATAGTTTGAATTGCCTCATACAGTTCCGACCTTATCAAAACCTAGATGACAGAAAGACTGAGCACACTGTAATTGTATCGTACCAAATACAACGCCTTGAGGGGTTCTCCATCTGTGTTTATTGCTTAATGTTCATTGGGAGTTAACTTTTTGCAGCGATTTGATGATTTGACGTTAGCCAGATAAAACGCATCATCTTTCGGGGATATTCATTGTCTGTTACAATTACAATGCATTTGGTAGTTACTGCATCAGAGTGCATCGCGCACGCGCCGCGGTCCTGACCTTGACCTTACCCTCGCCAGGGTGTCACCTCAGCCGACGTGCGCCACTGGGGGGTGGGTCGAACGAAAAGTTTAGCGCTACGATGCTGTTTGGAAATTAATGTGCGTTGAGAATGAACAGTTGAGTTTGCTTAAATAAGTTCAATAAACAAATTTTGTGCATAGAAGAATTGGATGTGAAGTTATGGAGCTCAACATTCTGCGCGACCTTATTG
Organism: Archips xylosteana; assembly: GCA_947563465.1. Classification (NCBI taxonomy): domain Eukaryota; kingdom Metazoa; phylum Arthropoda; class Insecta; order Lepidoptera; family Tortricidae; genus Archips; species Archips xylosteana. The sequence continues at coordinate 17,979,272 of OX387358.1, forward strand.
ACTTATGCTGCTGAGTTAGGGAACCCAGATGGATTTAATAGATGGGTGAAGTTCAAAAGTTGAATCACGTTAAATTTTAGTTAGCCATACATTTTCGTGTCACAACGGAAAATATTCATACTCATTTTAACTTGCTTGGAGTTATCAGACGTAATAATTGGACATCAGCAATTGCATTTATTGGTTTTTTTTTTTATGCTTGATAGGCCAGACAAACTACACTAGTGACTAGTGACTAGTGGGTCACCTGATGTTAAATGAACACCACTGTCCATAGACACCCGCAGCGCTTTACACGATGCCAGTGCGTTGTCGGCCCCAAAGGAGAGGGAATAGAAGAAAGGGGAGAGGGAGGGGGAGAGGGAAGGGGTGAGGTATTGGGCCCCCGGCACTCTCACTGACCGTACGAAACGCAAGCAGGATTACTGCTGCTTCACGCCGGTGTTCTGTGAGAGGGTGGTACTGAGTTGCCCCGGACAAGCCGGCCCATTCGTGATGCAGCGGCTAGCTACAACATGGCTCTACCACAACAAATAATTATTATAGGTATAATTGTGTCAGAGATTTCTTTGTTCGCGTCTCACAAAAGTTATGGCAAAAGTTAAGGGTCTAGAGCCAATTTTTTAATCAAGTCTACACTACATCAGCGTGTGGAACGCCTGGCCAACTTTTGGCTCATTTAAATAAATCTTAAGTTTGCGGACTCTGAGACGCTAATTTTATGTCCACAGGAGATACAACTTTTAAAGTCGCGGGTGAGCAAAGTAATTGTTTTAGTTCATTGATACAACTTTTGTCTCTTACTCTGTGTATGACCCAATTATAATGTGTTCTAGGATTATTATCATTGCGTTGTTAGTCTTTGATCAATTATAACTGAAGATACACATTGCCGAACAAAATCCCCTTCAAAGAATGTCCGAACTTTTTTATTTGTTTGCATAACAATTAAAATCATCACCTACACAGAAATTTGAACCTAGTCTTTACTTCATTACAGTCGAATTTAGGTTGACACTTGACAGCTAAACTTGACAATTTCACGCAACGTACTGAGAAAAAAGAAGGCCACTTTTATCAAAGTGGCGCTCATTTGGCTCGGACATTTTCGGGCGCGCGACTTTGGATCTACAGTTATAATTGATCAAAGTTGTTAGTGTTGTCATCATATTGGTTAGTAAGAACGACACTGTCGACTTAACACAGTTAGAAGCTGTTGTCAAATAATCAACGTTAGTTTATTATTATGCGTCTATAAATAGATCACCGCAACCCCGCTTGCATATTTACCGAACCTTAAAGTCGTCCAGCCCAGTAAAGTTTAGGCCCAAAATGCGGGCAAACTAATCGAACGTAAATAATAAAATACGCAAGAGAATTCGTAGCTGTTTTCCTCCGTAAAATATTTTGAATATTCGAGATCAATTTCGCACGTAGGTCGAACGATGAACGTTTGTCTTTCTGGGTTTTCGAACTAGACATTTATTTCGGTGTCAAGAGTTCTATTTTTGCATGTTTTTGCGAGACCGCTAACATCGGGGACGCTGACATTATATTAGTATATCTACATAATGTATAAATAAAAATAAAATAAATAAATATCACGGGACAATTCACACCAATTGACCTAGTCCCAAAGTAAGCTTAGCAAAGCTTGTGTTATGGGTAGGTACTAGGCAACGGATAAACATACTTATATAGATAGATACATACTTAAATACATATTAAACACCCAAGACCCGAGAACAAACATTCGTATTTTTCATACAAATATCTGCCCCGACACGGGAATCGAACCCGGGACCTCAAGCTTCATAGTCAGGGTCTCTAACCACTAGGCCATCTGGTCGTCAAAACAAAATGTTGAATGTGTTTCAGGATAGTGCGTTGTTGTGTGTGTCAAATGTGAATTACATCTAGGTAGGTCAGGATTGTAACTCACTTTTCCGAAATGGGCACTTTCTCAAAAAGTACACTCACCGCAAAATATACGCTCCCAAAAGGTACACCTGTTCAATTAGGGCACTGCTCAAAAGGTGCACAATTTCTAAAAGTGCACTTATCCAAAACGCACACTTTCCTAAAAGGTACACCGACTTGCCCAATTAGAGTCCACCTTTGATCAATTATAACTGTAGTGTAGATACACAGTCGCGCGCCCGAAAATGTCAGAGCCAAATGAGCGCCACTTTGATAAAAGTGGCCTTCTTTTTTCTCAGTACGTTGCGTGAAACTGTCAAGTTTAGCTGTCAAGTGTCAACCGAAATTCGACTGTAATGAAGTAAAGACTAGGTTCAAATTTCTGTGTAGGTGATGATTTTAATTGTTATGCAAACAAATAAAAAAGTTCGGACATTCTTTGAAGGGGATTTTGTTCGGCAATGTGTATCTTCAGTTATAATTGATCAAAGGAGTCCACGGTTGATTCCACGGTTGGTACTGTTACCTACAGCCAGGATAAAAATATATGTGTACATACATATAAAATAAGTCTCACGTTGCAACCAGGATTAAAACACACCTACGTATAAAATAAAAGTCGTGGTTATGCGTTCATGTAGGTACAACTCTGGTATGATACTGGCTGATTTTTTTTTTAATTTAGAGATTACTTATTCATAATTTGATGATAATTTTCACTTTTAGAGGCACACACCTTCTAAGAAAGTAAGAAAGTGAGCCTTCTAAAGAAATGCTCATTCGGAAAAAGAGCAGATTTCAGGATAGTGCGTTTTATAAGCCTGACACATTTAGATAACAATTGTTATCATTTGTAAATAAGGCTTTTTACTATCTCGTTTTGCAAAGACCCTTCTGAAGGTCAGTTTTTGACAAAGGTTCGAAAATGGTAGCAAGTGTTGCAACGCTCCACAACTTTAATCACACATCACCTAAACTTCGGTCGTTAAAATTTAAGTTTCGAGCCGTTTTAAATACAGGTTTCTTATTTTGTAAACTTCGCGATATCCTAAAATAGGCAGCCGCCTACTCGATCCTTTTGTTTATTTTTAACCCAGGAAATCGATGAGGGACGGGGCAAGGACGAACGCGGGCAAACATTTGGATATATGGAACGAGTTCCCGCAACCTTAACCAGAGGCCGTATTGTCTAACACTTCTAACGCTTGCTTTCGCTTTCACCATCTCTTTCTGTCATCATTTTGCACCGTTTGACAGAAAGAAATAGTGATTGCGAAGGCAAGCGTCAGAAGCGTTAGACAATAAGCCTACTGGTTGACTTGTCACTCCATCTTGTTGGAGGCATACCTACACTGCGTTTTCCGGTCCGTGGACGCCTTCGATCAACAATTTGACGTACTGTATGCTAAGTATAAGTTTTACTTCACCAAAATACTTCTCGATCGCGTTTACGTAAAAATTTCAATTCTATGGAAACTTGGACGCGTGCGCGCGAAGGCGCTGTCCAAGTTTCCCTATTAATTGATTTTTTTACGTAAACGCGATCGAGAAGTATTTTGGTGAAGTAAAACTTATACTAAGCATACTGTTGTATTGTTGAACGAAGGTGGACGCTATTCGAGAACCTTTTGGCCCCACCGACCATCAGTTCTACGAGCGATGTGCCATAAGCCCACCAAAAAAGCAAAACCAATTGAGGTAACGTCACCAGAGTTGAGGCCACGCACACAACCTCATCTCGTGTAATGACAGCGTGATTTTGACGTTGTGTTGGCGTTTAACGTCAACACAACGTCAAAATCCCGCTGTCATTACATGAGATGTGGTTGTGTGCGTGGCCTCAACTCTGGTGGCGTTACCTTTACGTAAATTGTTAAGGGGAATCTGCGTTTGAATATGGCCGGACCTACTTAAAACATCAACCAGTTGAGCTGAGTGAAACTGAAAGTTGACTCAAGTAAATCCAGAAAAAGAGGGAATACAAATCGGATATTTATAAATTCGAGGTAAACTGCATTTTTAGTATTTATTTTATTCACAGGTTTAATTTGACATAACCTTGACTTTTCAACTGCCATAGCTATTTTGTAAGCTGTTCAAACCAACGGTGTTTCTTAATAACAAATTATGAAACATAATTTATCAGTATTAGCAAATATTTGAAAATTTCCTTTAAATCCCGTACAGTAACTAATGAATGTTACAATAAGGACTATCTAATGACTGAAGAGACGGTCTGCCACAGCACTGCATACTTGCTTGATAAGGAGATAAGAAACAATGTTGAATACTATGCAAGCTAGCGACACGAGAGCGAAACACCGGAAGTATGCTACTGCTATTTTAAACACAATTATGTTATCTATTGTAATTTATTTAGAGCAGGTTGGTCATATTAATAACAATTGTTGATAAGTAGAATTGGTATTTGTGAAGAATGTTTTGCTTTGAACATTTAGATAAATGCTTGAGTCGGGAAATGGAATAAATATTAATACTAGCTTATCGTGGATGACTAAAAAAGGAGCATAAATTACCATCTCCAGGGAATTCTGAACCCGTATCATACTCGAAAGCATATTACGTTTGCCAAGTTTCAAGTCTCTAGCTTCGTGTGGTTTCATTCGTGCGTTGTCTGTCAGTTAGTCTGTGACGTTACTGTTTTATAATTATGCATTAACTTTATTTGCTGGGCCGTTGCTTAGCACAGTGCGCCCGACTTCCAAGCCTCAAATATAGGGAAAACAAAAACATTTCATGGTTTCTAACATCGGTAAATAAATAGTACCTGGGCGACCGAGCTCTGCTCGGGCAGAAACTCGGTACCAAGCGTTTTCCCAGAGATAAGACCGAGCTAGATCAATTTTTCATCCCCGAAAACCCCCAAATACCAAATTTCATCGAAATCGTTGGAACCGTTTCCGAGATCCTGATTATATACACCGGAGGGGTGGGGGGGGGGGGGGTTGAGAGGGGGGGAGCGCGGGGTTATTAAAGGGGGGATGAAAATTTCATTGATTTTGCCGTAGGATGCACCGTTTTCAAGATATTTGACAAAAACACCGGAGGGGGTGGAGCGGTGAGTCACGTTAAACTATCGTCCGTAAACCGACTTTACAGACAACCGGCTTTTCCTGTTCTGTGTGCTCCCAATAGGGAACGTGCACATAGACGGTGCTGCCAACTGGTGCCATAAGGGTGCCATCAATTTGAATGTTTTACCTTGATAAGTTTGTTTTACTGTCCGCATAGTGTCTCTTCTGTCGCATTAGTGCTGCCGCCTATAGTTACTGCACGTTCCCTATAATACTTTTTCTAACAAAAAAGTAACTTTTTCTTGCAAAAAAATAACTTTTTCTCACAAAAAAGTAACTTTTTCTCACAAAAGAAGAAACTTGACGTTTTCTCATAAAAAATAAACTTAAAAAAAAAAACTAAAAATCTTGAAAAAAAACGTGGTATCGAACCGAGGTCGGCTGGATCCGCGACCACCCGATTTCTAATGTGCCATTATGATCTGCTCGAAGTCGGCGAAATTTAGCTTTATATTCCAATGCAAACAAAAATAGCCGGAAAACACGAGTAAAAGCGATTTTCTGAAAATGAAACATAGCTAGATCAGTTTTTCATCCCCGAAAACCCCCACATACCAAATTTCATCGAAATCGTTGGAGCCGTTTCCGAGATCCTGATTATATATATATATATATATATATATATATACATATATACAAGAATTGCTCGTTTAAAGGTATTAGATAGATAGATAGATTAGATAGATAGATAGATAGATAGATAGATAGATAGATAGATAGATACAAACACCATCGTGACCCAAATATCAGCTCAGTTAATGGTTTTATTTGTTTCACAACTGCTACGGAATTAGTACGGAAATAGAAGAATTTTATTGTTCCAATTCCAATGGCCAGATTGGTCGGTCGCGGCGTTCAACAAGAACATAAAGCAATTGTTACCAGTTGTTTTAATAATTTGATAATTACCAGAAGTAGCGCTTAACAAAGGAATCAGTTGTAAGTTTGTCAAAACACTACGTGTGGTACAGTACAATTAATTCGCCAAAACTGCGACAAGTCATGAAAGCTGATTTTTAACCGACTTCAAAAAAGGAGGCTCGCAGTTCTTCAGTTTTTTTTTCCTTTTAATTAAAGTAGAAACGTCGCGGTGTGTACGTCTCATCGATCCCGATTACTGCCCAAATCTCATTTGTCAAGAAACTAAAACTGATAAGAGAATATAAGGACAGGATTTTTAATAGCCTAGCAATTAGAATCTTTAATAAATAAAGATTGGCTAGGTATGTCATTATTGTATAATTGTTATGAAATAAACAGATATAATTTTAATTTTTTTTTTTTTATATAATTTTATGGTACCGATATCTTTACGACCATAATACCCCAGTGGCTCAAGACTAGGGTTGCCATCTCTAAAATTCGGCAACCAGGACAAAAAGCGTACGATTCCCGGATTTTTGTTTATTTGAATCTGTACTACTACTAGCGGAACTACAATCTAACTACTACAATTTCAAACCCGAACTACAAATGGAACCCCGCCCGGACGGTCCCCGGACGCTTTCTAAACTAGGACAAATCCGGGGAAACCCGGACGGATGGCAACCTTACTCAAGACGAAAGTATCTGACAAGTCTTTGAGCACTGTGTGTTGCCAGTGATGACATACGGAACCGAGATTTGGTCGCTTACAATGGGCCTCATGTCATGAGAAAGCTTAAAGTCACTCAAAGAGCGATGGAGCGAACTATGCTCGGACTTTCCCTGTGCGATCGAATCAGAAATGAGATTCGCAGGAGAACCAAAGTTAATGACATAGCTCGGAGAGTCGCCAGACTGGCAGGGGCAGGGCACATGGCTCGTAAAACCGACGACCGATTGGGCAGTAAGGTTCTTGAGTGGCAACCGCGAACCGAAAGAGGTTGCGTGGAGAGCCTCAACAAGATGGACTGGCGGTATGGTAAACTCTTTGGTGAAGGCAATTGTTCAGCAGTGGACATATTTTGCCTGAAAAGTAGTAATCGTAGTACACAGCTTCGAAACCCTGCCACCGCGACAAACACGTCAGCCAACGAAATTACAAAAGCTTTCACTGTAATCTTTTAACAAGATAATGAAAGAGGACGAAAAATTGGTTAAATAGAATTTCAGTATTCCTCATATTTGAATAAGTATCACTGCAGTCACTCGTGCTGCTTTCATAACATCAAAGTCGCTAGAATGTTAATCAATGTCTATCAAATCAGTCGATTATAGTGTCATCAGAAAGCTAGTAAACAAACAAAGTACGAATGCTTCCCTCTGTGACTCATGTCGACGTCTATTTCTGCGTCGATCACGCGGGCGCATTGCAGGCGCGACGGCCGTACTATGTTGCTGATCTTAAATCTTATGCCATTTAGAAACATTACATGATCAACTAGTCGCTCGCTGTGAGGAGATTAACTCGAGAGGACTGTCAATGTCTTATACAACGTTGCGTTCCTTTAACATAATAATCCTGCTGTAGTTAGTTTTAGTATAGACAAGAGTATCTAGAATCAAAGCGAACAAATGCGCATGATATATCCTCCACGTCGGTCGACTCGTCAGTCATAGAAAGTTTCAACAAAATTTCATAGTATTTTGAATTGAGGATGCAGCTGATTTTTAACAGACTTCAAAAAAGGAGGAGTAAGTTATTATAGCGGTTTTTTGGAGCAGTTTCAATTTTTATTTTTGATTAATAATATTGGCTGCAATAACAGACGCATATACGGTTTCGTGACAAAGAAATAAATTTGTAATTTTGTAGCAAGTACCTACGTTTACAATTAAATCACTATGACTTTAGCAAATTGTACCCAACGGGGACTTTATTTTATTAGGGATAAGTTAGTCTTTGTACTTTTCTGTTTCTATGTACTTTTATTTTGAAATTTATGTGCATCGTACGACTTTACCGATATCATTTTGCTTTGTTTTAAGTTTCCTAATAATTTATAGAGGGTACTCGTATGGAAAGAAAATCGCGCAGAAAATTGGCAAATTTCAGAATTAACGACTTAAAACTTTTCTAATATAACCTTAGTTCGTTTGACAGTACGTGCGAAGCCAGGATGGGTGCTAGTACAGAAATAAATTGATACCGTCATAATGATTTGATATCATTGTACGGTGTCAAATGAGGTCAATCACCCGCCGGCTAACCGCATGGATACATCGATAATTGTGAATGATAACAAGCGATAAAAATTATTACGCGATGGTACCGTAAATTATTGATAATCCTTTACAATAAATCTGAAAGTAAGTTCTAGAGATTGAACTTTTCTAAAGTTGTTGTATGATTTTGGTAACAGGGTACCAGTAGTGGCGTGAGGAAAACAGTTTTACTAACAAACCCCGAGAGTAAAGGGGTAAGTAATACAAGATATAACAACTTATTATCAACTTATTATTCATAATATATACGCTCACTTTATATAAACTCGTTTAGTATAACGTTCACTGGATATAATGAACGAAAAGTATAATTATAAAATATCTAATTTTGTAATGTATAACGATGTTTATATATAATATCAATTGATATAACGATCAAAGCTAAGCTAACGATCATAACACCTAAGATTTAAAACGTATAAATTCATTAAAAACTTTAATGCAAGCAAACAATCAAGCAATCCATTCATTTCTTCCGCTCTTTTACAAAAAAAAAACCTAACATCGAAGGCTAAGGCGGGAGCTACGCTACGCTTCGCTCCCGCCTTAGCCTTCTGAACCTAACCTATCCAAGTCGCTTCTGCCCCGAAAAGTCTTGCTCGCTCGCGCCACTTAATTTTACATTTACACATATTATTATATATCATGACTGTTATACCTAATGTTTGTTATGTTAAAAGAAATTAGTCCATATTAATCTTATACAAATTGAAGTTATATAAAAATAACGTTATATAATTTAAGCGTTATACGTTAAAAAATTATACTTTTTGCTGTTATAGCTAACGTTCACCATATCTTGTGAACGTTATTAATATGAAAATAGATATTTTGTAGTTATATCTTGTGGGACGCACCCAGAGTAAAGACGCGTGGCTACATTATATAAACGCAACAGATTTTACATTTAGGGTATAGTCGACCAAGAAACTCCTCTACCACCGTAAGATATCATTTATGTATGGCTTAATATTTAAAAGTGATAATCACTGGAACCGATTCTAAAAGACAATTTACTAATAGAAAGCAACTTCAAAGTTTGTAAGTTGTTTTCAACCCCAACCAAACTTAAGAATCTCTAGATGTATATTCCACCACATTCGTGGCCCTATTGATTTACACCAGAAGCGTATAAACGCATATATCGAGCTAATATTCAGGCATACGTAGGGCACGGGTCGGGCATCAACGAGGCGAGAGAGCCACCCCTTCGCGGTTCGCTTGCCGTGTTTACTTCAGTACATGAGTAAACGAGACTCCTTGAGCTACTCACGCAAGCTCGCGTGAATAGGTAAAGCCGCTAAGTGGATCCCTATTTATTTGTTTTAAGAATAAAAAAATCACTTTTATAACAGATAATACTGTTTTTCGCTGAAATAAAACAATCTAAGGTCCATACTACACGGGCGGTTCTCCCGCCGCGGGAAACCGCTTCTGAACCGCCACTAGACACAATTTTATATGGAAGTTGTATGGTGCAAACTACACTGCGCAGCTCCGTCGAGCGGAAAACCGCGGCGGGAAACCGCCCGTGTAGTATGGGCCTAAAGCGTTTAAAACGTCGGTCTGGTTTATACCACCACCTTATTAGGTGCCGGTAAACTTATTGATGCGCAGCAGCGAATTTTTTTTTGTAAGGAAAAAAATAACTTCTTTACAGTTTTTTTTTTTCAGTTAACTTCCACAAATGGTTTAGCACATCAAAAGAAACTAACTGAAAGTTAACTTTATTGCCAAATCAAAAAAATATGTTTTTCCCTTTCATAAATGCATATCCATACTTCCATACTATCCATACTAATATTATAAATGCGAAAGTGTGTCTGTCTCTCTGTTACCTCTTCACTCTTAAACCGCTAAATCCGATTTAGATGAAATTTGGTACTTAAATAGTTTCAGTCCCGGATAAGGACATATGATATTTTTTATCCCGGAAAATGACATAGTTCCCGCGGGATAGCGATAAACGAATTATTTGCAGCCGAAGTCGCGGGCAACAGTAAGTTAGTTAGTTAGTATACCTATTCAGTTCAGTCATTGTAAAAGGTCCTTTAAAGTTACAAAAAGTTAGTGTCAATGTCAAATACAACAAACAGTGTTTTTACTTCGACAGCAATAGAACCTTCAAAAGTTCAGAATTTTTTTGGAAACAGTTCTTTTAAATAATATCGCAAGTCATTTGACACTAACAGCAAAATAACTATAAATTAAAAATTTTAAAAACCCCCAACGCATTTTGGTCTCGCACATATATATATGTTTGAAAATAAAGTAAATGCCCACTATGCGTCTAAGATCCCTTCCGCAGCTAACAAGAGCTTATAACTTTGAAACGGCTGAACCGATTTTGATGAAACATGTTAAAGAACCATCGCCAAGAAACCTGCTTTCAAATATAAAAAACCGCATCCAAATCGGTTCACCCGTTTAAAAACTATGATGCCACAGACAGACACACACACACACACACACACATAGCGGTCAAACTTCTAACACCCCTCTTTTTGTGTCGGGGGTTAATAAGCAAAGCTGGTGTGTTAAATATGTATTTAAGTATAAATGAACTAAAACAATTACTTTGCTCACCCGCGACCTTCTTCGTCTTCTTCTTCTTCTTCTTCGTTTGTTGAAGGTCGCGGGTGAGCAAAGCAATTGTTTTAGTTCATTAATATGGACCTCCGCAAAGTAACGCCTGATTCAATAAATTATTTAAGTATATTTATAAGATTATTAAACATTCAAGTTGAATGATTCAAGACTAGAACGAGCATTCGTAATTTTCATACATATCTGCCCCGACCGGGATTCGAACCCGGTACAGGTTCAGGTTTCCTCAAAATTCGCCGAATTAATTTTAGAGCACTCCGCTTGCCATCTTTTTGGATTAACATCAACAACTGTTCCATGAAGACCTTGAGCCGTGGATTTGCGTCAGACCCTCCCGAATTAAATAAATTACACTTTGGCAAAAGCTTGTTTTTAAAAAGACCGTCAGAACTGAATAATAAAACAAAAATAATAATCATATAAGGTAATAAACTCAACAAATCTGGGAACTAGATTGCATGTTATGTTATTGCATTACCTACGATATCAAAAATCAATTGTTATCACATTAGTACAATATTGACATGAAATTACAGTCATTTCCGGTTACGATCTAAAATTTATGAGCCTAATAATCTGTCATTCATTATTATCTATTATATTGACGGACATATCGTATATAAAGTTCTTGGCGTAAACAAAAACTAAAGAAACTAAGTCAGAATTAGACAAAAATGCGTGCGTAGTGCGACTTGATATGAAGCAAAAGAAAAAAAAAAATTAGAAATGGACGCAAACTTAAACAAAATAAAATAAATAAATATTAGGGGACAATCTTACACAAATCGACCTAGTCCCAAACTAAGCAAAGCTTGTACTATGGGTACTAGACGACGATAAACATACTTATATAAATAAATAAATACTTAAATACATAGAAAAGATCCATAACTCAGGAACAAATATTCGTGCTCATCACACAAATAAATGCCCTTACCGGGATTTGAACCCAGGACCTCTTGCTTCGTAGGCAGGGTCACTACCAACTAGGCTAAAGCGGTCGTTAATGTAGATGATTCCTGAAAATTTTACAAATCTAGACAAACTTATAAGAGCGTTCATTCATATGATGATTTTATCAATATCCCTGAAACGCGGTTAAGGCAGTAAATACGTTAATAGCAACCAACTATAAAGATAGGTCAAGGTTATTGCTAAAGCAAGGCATTGATGTAGTAATAAATCCAGTTTAAAAATCACAGTCTGCGCTCCATCAACTTTGCAGACCATACTGCGAGTAGCGAGTGGGTAAACATTACGTCAACTTTCACTGCTGGCAATCTGCCGGCGGCGCAGCGTCACGGGAACGTCGTCTGGCTGCGTGTGAGCAGACACTACGCCAGGCTTACGTAAGACAGATGACTTTACGAACTCTTTAATTACACATCTTTTTCCTAAATTCAAAACATTTCCTCTTGAAATAAATCTACTCCTTTAATGTGTCATCGCTTCCCATGGCGCGTGAATCTACGGATGTATCAACAGTACGACCGCAGACACATGTATATACTAAGTGTATCGCAGACATAACACGCAGGTATTATTTATACAGGCATGTAGATAGTAGGTATATCGCACGAAAGTGGTCGACGTAGCTCATACAGTCGCCAAGCTAAAATGGACTTGGGTCGGCTAGGTTTGTTTGCCGACGACACGACAAACGGTGAAGCAAGCACGTTTTGGAGTGGAGATCCTGGCTAGGCAAGGAAGTGTGGGCGGACTGCCAGCCCGATGGTCTGATGACATTAGGGAGACAGTAGGACTAGTCTGGAAGAGGGAAACGAGAAAAAGATAGGAGAAAGATTGGAGAGGCTTATGCCCAACGGTGGACGAAAACCAGCTGAAGAAGATAAGTAGGTATGATGCATTCATCTTCACCCGCCAGAGCATGGGTACATCCGATCAACTGTACTGTAGTCAGGTCGGATATTCTATCTAAAGGAAACTGTAACCTATTTAATAGTCAAAATAATTGCATTACATGTTAAATATCTACGAGTAATTGTAATTAATTACCTAACTATACGTGACCATTCACTTATGAAAATATATTCTTGCGTCGAAAGTAGAAAGGTCCAATAATTAATGACTGCGACATCGGGATCAAAAACACTATCAGTTTATTTAAATACGCACTTACGTTAGTAAAACTTGGCAAACCATCTATTTTGAATGTAACTCCGAAACACTCGATCTCTGATAAATAATAATTCTGGCACAAGTTTCTAGAAGGACAAATATGATTGCTAGCTATGACGGTTCCGTGCTCCTATCAGCTTAAGACAACAATTTCTCATTATTTTTGCTCCCAAATTGTTATCGATGACCCTGCCCTGATGAGGGTTCTGCGTGGCAACAAATTGATAGCCCATGACAGCCAGACACGGAGTTAATGATTATGACATCATTACAGCGTAGTTTACTATTGACGATAACCCGCGTCGGGAGGATAACCTTTGGGGCCCGGGAGGGACATTGTGATAATTATGAGCCAAATCAACGTGGTCTACACGTGCTAATGGGATAAACTTTACTTGTAACGTACAATGTACCTACTACGTATTCGGGGAAAATCTCACATCGTCGTACTTTATACCGTGGTCTTCTAATGTCTTTATTTAAATGAGCAGAACTGCTTTCTTAGAGGATTGGTCTCTTCAATACTTGACGGGAGTGAACAATGCATGTTTTTCTCAACTTTAGAAAAGGCCAGGTTAGACACAGTGGGGTATGTTTATTGCCAATTGCTTTTGATAGGATGGTTGCGAGTGCCTTAGATAATAGAAGCCTACATTACACCTTAGGACCTTATTACGCCTTAGAAGCTTACCAATGTAAGTTATATGTAGTATCAACATACTACATGTTATAAACTGTTAAACTAAATAGCGTGTCATTAACAGTAACATCTCTCACGTCCTAAAATGAATGAAATCAGCCATTGCGAGCGAAGTCATACTTTAATCTCCCAATCATTGTTAATCGACGAAAGACGTCCACTGCTGGACATAGGACTTCAAAGAACACTACAACGACCGATCCTACGCTGCACGCATACAACTTCCATCCATACCACCTTATAAGTGGATTCTGCCCAATTTAAGTCTTCTGTTACGTGGTAACCACTCAAAAACCCATTGGCTCCAATGGCCTTAATTTCTTTGGTTTATACATGCAAATATCTCAGCAATTTAGTGTGCGAATTTAAAGGCACCCTTGAAAATCTTAATGTAACTTTCAAATAGCTCTAACAAGGTCGATCTTCAGTTCCCCGGGTCACCTTCATCACTCTATTGAGGCAGGCGGCAATCAACAGTGCATAATCCGTAATGTAACTCAATTGCCGAGTATCACGTCCAAATAGCGTACATGGCGGTTTGCTTAATAAATAAATTGGGCGGTAAAAATAGTGGTTTGGTCGTGGGCTGTAGGAAAGTTACTGTATTTTAACATGTATGTTATAATAAATGCTAACGTTCCAGATGCGTTTGTTACCAACTGCTAGAACTAAGTACTTAGTGCTTAGAGATGTGTTAGAATTATTTTTGGGCTAAAGTGCGATGAATCATGTCGCCCTACATTTTCCGATCAAGGCTTGCTCACATTGACATGTATTTACATACTCCAATGCTGCCTTTTTATCAAAAACAACCCTGCTGAATTTCTAGTAAGGGAAGCCACTAGGCCTGTAAGAAACAAGTACCAGTTAAATTTAAGGGTGCCAGAATCTAAAATGGCTATTGTGCGCAAAGGAATGTATTATAATAGCATAAAAATTTACAACCACCTTCCCCAACATATGAAAATGATGTCCGGAGCTAAATTTAAGACTACATTAAGGAAAGTACTTGTTCAAAAATGTTTTTATTGTTTAAGGGAATATTTTGAATTTAATTTTAATAACATGACATAGTAAATTGTAATTATAATTATCATATTGACATGACCAAGCAATATCTCAACCTAATTCTGATGATTTAATGGGAACTTACTGATTTATTTGACATTGAAATTGATTGGTTATTGATGTATGTATTAATTTTGTATTTGCTATTGTATGCCCCAATGGGCAGATTATGTGAGACTGAAACTTGTAAAATCTTCACTTATGTGTATACCATAATCATACAATAAAGATTATTATTATTATTATTATTATTAATTATTATAGTTGAGGATGTTATTGGAGTATACGCTCGCTCATATATAGGTACCATTTAACGAAATAAATGTCAAGGAAAATCCGTGGTTGAGATAATTTTTTTGGGCAGAGTATTCGCCCAAACACGTCAGCGAAGCGGAGACGTATTGAATTTGATCAAATCACATATAGAATCACACCCTACTTTAAGTTCGCATTATCTGGCAAAATGCTTTTAGACAGTTTAGGAATAGTAAAGCCAAATTAAGTAGATGACTGTTGTTATTATACAGGGTTATTTTTAATTCACTGACATCCTCTTAACCCTGAATTCGTAACACTCAAACAAATGTTTTTTGTTTTATGACTTTTTAAAATGAAGCACTTTTTTCCCATACAAAAACACAGAGTATCGTAAAAATAAGAGGAAATCTCAAATTTTCAAAACGTTATTACACCAAAAATATTAAGTTATGACAAAAGCCGTAAAACAAAAAACATTTGTTTGAGTGGTAGGAGTTTAGGGTTAAAAGGATGCTAGTGAATTACAAATAACCCTGTATTTCGTTACGTGAGTTTGTGGTTTATTTATTAGTTATTACTAGCCGTTTTGCCCGCAACTACTTAAGGTGCCGAGAATTCGTTTATCGCGATCCTGCGAGTTCTATGCAGTTTTCCGGGATAAAAATTATCATATGTCCATCCCAGGGTTTCAAACTATCTCCATACCAAATTTTATTTACATCGGTTCAGCGGTTTAAGCGTGAAGAAGTAAAAGACAGACAGACATAATAGACGTACTTACGCATTTATATTAGAAGTATGGATTAGTATGGATAAGGATGGTCGGTATATTACGTATTTATAGTATAATGGCAGATATACTCTCTACAGGAGTACATATTTTACTTAGGTCAGGCGCAAACATACTCCTATTTCTTATAACTATAAAGATTAGTTGGGACTACGGGTCAAGTATGATATCATAGTATAAGTAGCTCATATACACGCGTACGGGGCGGAGTCATAGTAGGTACATGTGCAAAGTACGTGATGGGTATGTATTATCTTAAGTGATTGAACGCGTGCCTATATTGAATAAACATTATACATTGAAATAAACCGAAGTGTAAACAAATCCATACTAATAAATGCGAAAGTAAATGTCTGTCTATCTGTTACACCTTCACGCTTAAACCGTTGGCCCAATTTAGATGAAATTTGGTATGAGATAGTTTGCGACCCTGACAGTGGCGTAGCGTGCCTTGGCGGGGCCCCGTATAAAAATTTGTTTGGGAGCCCTTATGAAGGGTAAAGATTTCTCACAAAAGAAAAAAAAATCACTTTTGCTTTTTTGACTTTTGTCATTTCTAAAATAAAATAAAAAATGGGAAGTTTTTAACTTTTGCTTACGCACGTCGGAGGCCCCCGTGGCCCGGGGTCCCCGTATAATTGATACGGCAGATACGGCGGTAGCTACGCCCCTGGACCCTGAGCAGGATAGTTTTAATCTCGGAAAATTGCACAGTACCCGCGGGATAACACCAAATGAATTCTGTAAAGTAGATTACCTTAATTTCCAGACTAAGTCCCTTAAAAATGGGAACAAAAGGTTAACCTACTAGAAGCAGTAAAGTTAGGCGTACAACTCAACTCAACTTTTTTTGTATTTCGTTAGTCTGTAATGGTATCTGGACAAAAGCCCTTGCAATTCTTTCTTTATCTGCAATTAATTCTGCAGAAAATTTAGTCTAACAGTTTTATAATATACTTATACTAGCTGTTGCCCGCGATTCCGTCCGCGATGAATTTCATAAAAATTTGGAGGATTCGGTTTCGGAGGTGTTTGATAACAAACACCGTGACACGAGATTTTTAAATATAAAATTAAACTTACTATGAGACAAATTCATGATTTCTTGAAATTAATTTATTTTATAAACTAAATCAAACTCATATTTTTTATGTACATAAAAAAAGGGTGAATTAAAAATATTCAAGCAATCATTAATAATCCTAATTATCATATGTATTATTGGTTGAATTTTTCTGTGTTGTTTACTCTGTCCCCAGTTGTCCAAGTGACACTTCTTACTGTTTCATAGAAAAATGCTTAGGTTGTCCAAGGCATTAAATTTGTATAACCATAGCAACGGGTGGCACTAAAAAGATTATTCACCCTTTTACTAATTGTGGACTATAGAGAGCTTTTCAATAGATGCAAATTGAAATAATTCTTGCATCAATGTAATAAACCATTTACATAGCCATTTTGTTCTGAAAAGGCTGCCTACAGAATATAATTCCTGTTCTAAAGAATGATCCACATTCTCCAGTTAAATCTGACACTTAACCATCCATTAGTGGTTTAAATGCAGCAAGATAACTGATAATAGACAGTCTACAAAAGTTTCCTTTTCACGCAAGTGGAAATTTCATAATCCTTATCTTGTTTATGTAATTTATGTGCTTAGAGGGGCATAATCAGATAACTCCTGATCAATACAGATAACATTTTCAATTATGCAATTTAACTGCTAATTATAACATTTTAAGAAATCCAAGATCAAGGAATTAATTTGAGTTAATTTGTTTTTGGAACATTAGTCACTTCACTCACACATAGGTGAGTCAATATCAAAAAAATTGTACACAATTAGGAGCGTTTATACCTGCTGAACTGGCAACGTCGCATTTTTGTTAGTTTTTCTCGATTGTTCCATAAAAGTTTAATGAAAACTAAAAATCACGAATTGAACGTTTTTTTACGAATTGTTCTAATATAATAAGTTAATGTGTCTACTGCAATAATTATTCGTGATAGACTTTTATTTTATTTAATAACAAACAAATTATTACCTAACGGTTTTTAAAGAAAGTAAAAGTCTTATCAGAAATAATTATTGCAGTAGACACATTAACTTATTATTATTATATTTGACGATCAGATGGCCTAGTGGTTAGAGACCCTGACTATGAAGCTTGAGGTCCCGTGTTTGATTCCCGCGATTGTGATTTTGTTTTCATTAAGCCCTTAACTATGTACAATTATTTTGAAAACAACCCAGGTATCAAGTATAAAATCTGCAAGATTTTGAGTCGTCATCAAAGCACTATAATTAAGGCCACAACAGATATTTAAGCAAAAGAGCAAAAATTATATTTAGTTAATCAAAAAAAAATTTTTTTTTTGTAATAATAGTATCTATAGATTTAAGATTTAAAATCAATTGCTGAATGATTGTATAATTATCTATCAAAGATCATAACTTGAGAATGGCTTAATCAACTTCAATAGTATTTTGTCATTGGAGCTGAATGAAAGTTTTAGAAAAAAGAACCTGTAATAGAAGCAAATTAATTGACAGGGATCCTGCCTTCAGGCCAGTTCATTTCCCAACTGTTAATTTTTTTTTTAAATTAGAGTACCTGCCGACAATTTGGATTGACTAACAACTATACTACTGAAACTAACATATTTATCTTTATAGAACATGGCCCAAAATAAATGTTATCTTGGAAGTAACTTTTTGATATTGAGTGTTGTGGGAATACATATATACACACTTACCTCAGTACATAAGCGTCGACTTGCTCGCTCTGTGTGAAAGAGATGATCTCACACCGCACTATCTTGAGTACATTTTCCCATTGTTGGCTGCAGACAAAAAAAAAATTAGAGACAATAGTTATACTAAATAACAGATTTCAAATGGTTTGTATGCACAAATCTGTTAATATTCAAATATCTCTCGGCAATTTTATTCCAATGGTAATACAGGCTAATGACTAAATTAGTAAATTAAAAAAAAACCAGCCAAGTGCGAGTCGGATTTGCGCACAAAGGGTTCCGTACCATTATCTATAAAAACAGCAAAAAAATCACATTTTTTGTATCGGAGCCCCCTTAAATATTTATTTTATTCTGATTTTTAGTATTTGTTGTTATAGCGGCAACTGAAATACATCATCTGTGAAAATTTCAACTGTCTAGCTATCACGGTACATGAGATACAGCCTGCTGACAGACGGACAGACAGCAGAGCCTCAGTAATAGGGTAATCCTTTGGGTATGGAACCCTAAAAATATGGCAAAGGCTCCAAGAGTTATGGTACAGTTGAGGAAACTGAATTGCGTAGGTACTAGGGTGGGACCTTTTTATTGCAAATTTCATGTTGACATTCCCTACATTTGCCAAAGAAATCATTGGGAAATTGATTGTGAAGAGGTTCCACCAATTTAGTTTCCTCAACAGTATATGATGTTATAAACAGAATCTTATGGTTTAAGTTCTGAGCTTCTTTAATGAGCTTAAATTTGTGTTTGTGCGTATGTGTCTTACATACTTTGAAAGAGAAATATGAAAATACTTGATTTTTTAATACAAACTGGCTGGTGATTTAGCAATTACTTACTCACGATCTGCAAGATTCTAAACTGTTTTATTCAGTAACTGGCTTTAATTTACCTTCCTCTTCTGCATTACTATGAGAAAGTGTCGCCTAGCAAAATTGACAACAAAACTTATGCAGTGTCTCTAAATAAACCCCCCAGCTTGTTTATAAATAACGTACGGGAGCATCTGTTAGGATTCTAATCAGGCAGAAAATATTTTCGAACATCGCGGGACAAAGCAATGGTGGGCATTGGCCAACCGGTGGCCAACCACGGCAATCGACAACAGCTGATTCCAGAATATTCTTATTCTTAAAAACATAATCGGAAAATAACATGCTTACTTACTCTAATAATGACGACGGAAAAATACCGTGGCAATCCTACATTAAGAAAAAATCATCGGCGTGATCTAGATATGACAATGCGCGCGATAAAACGCCGGTAACCTTATAAAACAATAAGAATGAAGTCCTATAATAAGTAACAAAATGAAAAGTTGTTTCATTACTTACCGTGTTATCTTTCTCAAATCCGCATTTTTAGCCGGCGTAAACCAAATTTCAATTAGCTTTTCGACACCTTCAAAAAATTGTTCGTTTTGATTAGTTTGTATTATTTCTGTTTCAGCCATGGCGATTTTTTTATTCTCTTATTCTTATTGAATTCAGAATTTTATTTCCACTGTGCTGGAAGATTTTGGCACAACCTCAAAGAAGAAATGTCGGAAGTTGACTGACTGAACGAAACAAAATTATTGGCAAAATGCAGGTGAAAGAAGAGACGGAGCTAGAGCTTCTCTTTCTACAGAACGAGCGAGTCGGCGCGACGCGCGGGTGCGTTCGGAACACTACTCGTCCTATACTATTGTACTTCGTTTTATATACTTTCGTAGTCTATGGTTGGTTTGATAACGAGGTGTAGTTCCAGTTACAATTAAAAACGTCGAAATCTATAAATAATTTATTGAATCAGGCGTTTCTTTGCTGAGGTTCATATTTAAACTGAAATAAATTAAAAATTTTAAAAACCCCCAACGCAATTATGTCACTCAGTTCGTATGTTTGAACATTAATTCAATGCCCATTACCATTATGCGCCTAAGATCCCTTCCGCAGCTAACAAAACAGCTGATAACTTTGAAACGGCTTAACCGATTTTGATGAAACATATCTAAGAACTAAGAACCATCGCCAAGAAACAACCTGCTTTCTATTTAAAAAAACCGCATCCAAATCGGTTTGACACGTTTAAGAGCTATGATGCCACAGACAGACAGACAGACACACACACACACACACACACACACACACACACACACACACACACACACACACACACAGATAGCGGTCAACCTTATAACACATTTTGTATTGGGGGTTAAAAATTACTTTGTTTAGTAATTAGTAATCAGAAAAGTAATTGTTTCACATAGACGATTGTTTCAGTTCATTAAAATCTATAAAAACAAATATTTCACATAATTGTTATAGACATTGTTTTTAACCTCTTTTCGTCACTTACTGTAATAAATATAATATATAATAATTTATTGATAGGGGTTTAATTGTAGCGTACAATTAATAACAAATAGATAAATACACAAGGATGCGAATTTTATATTGTACCTAAACTAATACAAGCTTGCTGCTATTCTTCTGGCAGCCTAAAGCTGTTTCTGAGTTGAGTTTACTTTAATTTATTAAGCAATATGCAATATGTACCACATGGAGTAAACTAAAGAGATTTGAAATGATACTATGAAAGGGGTATGTATTACAATACCGAAGTACGAAAGACCAAATGTATTAAAACATCGAATGGGTCAAAAGACCAACACAATATACACTATGAAAGGTAATATCTCAAATATACATATTATATAAAATACAAAAACATCTTTTTATCAAACATTTTGTCTTTATTCAGTATAATATATGTCAGCCCCCCTAGATCCGGCCCTGAATCAGCCTTCAATTTAAAACAAAAATAAACTCATATTTTTACAAGCTGTCATAAGTTATCAAAAGTTGCAATTAATCTGTGTAGTTCTCCATCTTCTACTCTCCAAATAGGTTTAAATTTAGGTTTTAATACAGGAATATTAGGTGCTGTATCAACATCAATGTCTTCTTCATAAAAATCTTCAATATTGGGTTCCACATCTCTCTTTGTAGAACTGCTAGCGCTTGATGGCCTTTTATCTTTTCTTGTTTTTAACTCATCAAAATTAGCATTTAGTTCTATTAGGTTCTTGTATATCCTGTCATTAAAGTGGAAGTTTAACTTCTTTGTCATCTGGAACAATAAGGGCATACATAATTATCACAATTTTGTACACATAAAATAAACCTAACTTGCAAAAATAGACGAGTGTTTCCAGACAAACTGAGGACTGAGGACATGGAATGCACATTAAAACAAAGTTTGATTACCTTGGAACATAGTTCAGTTTTACTGGCTAGCAAATCTTTTTCAGATAAAGGTGGTGGTAGTGAATTTTTTACTCCAGATAAGTAATTAGCCAGTAATTCGCTTGAACATAAGGTGGGCTGGCTTAATTCGTGTTCAGTTTGTAATCGAGCCGTATCTCCAACAGTAGTTGAGGAACCATTTCCGACATCATGCACAACTCTCTTCAGCGCCGTAGGTTTCACTTTCTGGTTGAAATTTCTAACTAGAGTTTTTTTAACTTTTGGATCAGCGCCAGACTTGATCATGGTAAAGTAAACGAATAAATTTAGCTTTTATTTAAAGTTTAAGTAATTCGTTAACATCAAAACTTAAAAACAAACAATAGTTTGACATTTATGCCTCGTTCTGAAACAAAAGAATGAAAAACCAGTGGAGAAAACTGAATTTCAATCAAAGACAAACTGTCTGTTTCGTTCGGAAACGTATTCATTCATAAAAGGGGAATTCTCTGAAAGTGTCAAAACTGACAATTTATTTATCAAAAAATTGAAAATTGTAATCGTGGTTAGTGTGTGAGCGAAGCAACGGTGTTCAAGAAGTTCTTTAATTAATTTAAGCGAAGACTATTTGTAAATTAACATCCTTGTACAGTGTAATTTATCTGCTATAACACTAGGTTACTTGTATATAAATTAGAGACATGAGTAACAAAAGTGTTGAGTTTTCGGTATGCTTTTGTGACAACTCGTAACTTTTATTGAAGTTAATTGAAATAGCTTCGTTGTGAATACATATGTTGCATTTTCAGAATCCAGATAACTTGCCAGTTGAGAGGCTGACGCTGTCTGTATCCGATGCTG
Organism: Archips xylosteana; assembly: GCA_947563465.1. NCBI lineage: Eukaryota > Metazoa > Arthropoda > Insecta > Lepidoptera > Tortricidae > Archips > Archips xylosteana. The sequence continues at coordinate 18,001,853 of OX387358.1, forward strand.
GCGTTTTGAGGAAAATCAAAGCTTTGGTGAGAGAGAAGTGTTTTGTTGACTTTTAAATAATCTTGTGCAATATTCTCTCGGGGAATATCTATTACTAGAGGCTCTAAACGGCACAGAATTTGCTTTAGGGACTATATCCAATGGGAATATTTTTCAACCTTTTCCATTTGTAACGGATAAAAAAATTTGACAACCCCCTACCTGCCTCTGCTCTTAATAATAATTTGTATTCTTTTACATTAAAATAAAATAATTTAACACACCAGGGGTCACAATCCACAAATTGACTTTAAACGGCCTACTGAATGAGACACCTATGCAGGATTATTAAGACGGCAAAATTAAAAGACAAGATTATATTATATTTTGTATATTTCTAGGATCCATATTGGGTGGAACAGAGAGAGATGATGGTGTATGAGAGTCCACCATCTGGCAGCACCCTGGTGCTAGGAGCTGTGGATGCTTGGAAAGCCAAAATGGGGGTATACCTGGAGGACCTAAAATGGCTATTGAGTTTAGAACACCACAGGTTAAATGATTTTGCTTTAATTAACTTAAACTACTAACTATCATATAAATTAACCCTTTGTATGCCTTGTACCGGATCCGTACCCAATTTAAGGCTTTCTTTTTGTATTTTTTTTTAAATCTGTATCATTGGATTTATATGAAACTGTTGAGGCTAGAATGCCCGACTTTTTTTTTTTTTTAAATTCCGTTATACGAAAGGTTAACAGTGGGATTTCCTGCCAATGTTTAATTTTACTTTTATTTACCTTTATTCTTTATATTGTTATTGTAACATTTTGTGCCCAAATAAACAACATTTTTAATGCCAGCGTCGGCTATAGATGACAATACAGTAATACAAAAATTAACCTACCCACATCTGCACAAGAATAAATTTTGTTTGTAACAAAAATGATGTGTGGAGTTCTAAGTACAACAGTAAATTTCAATACAAAATGATCAATATTATTTTACACAGATTTCAGATAAATAAATAAAACTTATTTAAAAATGCTTTACATGACATTACAGTGATAACCAAATAATGATTAAAAATAAAACAAGATAAATGTCATGTGATAATGCACACTAATGTTGTTTTTTGGACAGATAGAATATTGGAATCTGGTTAATGTACAGTCAGCTGCAGAGAATAGGTACCCCCCCCGCAACGGTGGTAACCACACCAAGGGGTCCTTTTCTCTGCAGCTGTACATATTTGTTTTGTTATATTTTAGATTTTGGAGTACAGTGCTATACCATCCCACATGTACGGACTCTCTCGTCTCATTCCTCCAGGAAGCCAGTCCTCCATACATGCCACCACATGAGGGCCGGGATGTTCAGAAATTGTATGGAGAAATAAGGAGGCTGATACTTGTTGTTTTTAGCAGGCTCATAACTAATAAGGAAAGCAAGGTAATGTTATAAATAATAATAATATCAGGATCGTTTTCAAAAAATTTGTTCATAGTTAACGGCTTAATCAAAACAAAAATCACAATTGCTATTTTTGTGTAACAAAAGTTAGTCATACAAAGTAACGTAAACTTACTTAAAGTAAGTAAGTAGTGGGTAACTCCGTTACACAAAAATAATTAATTAAATTTTGTTTTTAATTAATCCCTTAATTGTGTACAAATTTTTTGAAAACCGGTGCCTCTCCCATAAAATTTTAAGTCATAATGCATCATTAGCCATAAACAACGTTAGTCATACAGTGATTTATTTCTGAAACGGTATTTTTTTCAGGACTTTTTTAAATGCCATCTTATAGAATGCAGTAGGTTAGGTTAGGTTTGTTTTATAACAATTCCGAAAAATAAATTGTTTCAGAAATAAATCACTGTATGACTGACGTTGATTATGACTAATGATACCATTATGACTTAAAATTTTATGGGAGTCATTATAGACCCTTTGAAAACGAATCTAATAGACCTAGTCCCAAACTAAGCAAAGGTTGTAATATGAGTACTAGACAAAGAATAAACATACTCATATAGACAAATACTTAAATACATATTAAACATCCAAGACTCAAGCACAAACATTCATATTTTTCACACTAATATCTGCCCTAACTAGGAATCAAACCTGGGACCTCAAGCTTAGTAGTCAGGTTCTCTAACAACAAGGCTTGGTTGTCAAATAATTTCAAAAAAGGTAAGGTTTAAAGGTAAGGGTAAGGGTAAAGGTAAGGTAAGGTTTACCGCAATAATTTAAAATACGTACTAAAAACAATATCTGTGTTCATTATAAAGTTAGCTTGGTGACTTGTCATGTGAAGTGAGGATGTTTTTTTTTGTCTAAACCTATACAGTGGGATATTGTTTAATAGGTTTTTCAAAAAAATTTAGGTTTACTAAGATCATTTTTCGGTTCAGTAATTTGTTTGCAAAATATTTAGCTTTAAAGTGCTAAGTTAAGTACTCCCCCTAAAGGCTGAAATGTTGGCTTGAAAAATCTGAAAAAAGTCCTAATTTGTTGTATAGAAACAAATTGAAAAAGAAAACTATTACAGCTTTTGTAACATGAACTCTACTGTTATGAAGTGATAACTCCCTGTTTAACCCATAATATTTTTGTTTCCAGTCTCAATGGATAAGCAAAGAATACATGGCGGACTTAATATACGATAACTTCATATTCACCATACCTATATTATGGGACACTTGCCTAGTGTATGGCGTGGACAATATGAGGCACGTGTCCAGAGTACTAGAGAGTGTGTTCGCGCTGCAACCGCGGTACGAGAGCGACGCGGCTGCGGCGGTGGCGTTTGTTAATGAGGTTAGTATAGCTTAATAATAATAATAAGTAAGTAAGGACCGTAAAAACAATTCCTATCATACTCTCCGCAACAGGCATCATACCGAAAACACTTCATACAAGCCTACGGGCACTCAATATTCATCCTTCCACTTACACTCTCTTACATAAAGCTGTCATCCTAAACACATGCCGCATAGTACGCAAGTTTCTTTCGATATAATTAAGTAAGTAAATATAAAATTTATTTTTATATTAGTCTTATATAAATTCAAAAGCACTTGGCTTAGGCCCGTGCAAAAATTTACCTCCTAGCCTAGGAGAGATAACAGAAAGTTAAAAACATCAATAATAATAATAATAATAAACTTTATTCAGTACCATAAATGTAACAACTGCTTACTTACAAATAAGCTACACTAATTGAGCAGTGGCGTGCCTAGGGTATCAGGCTATGGCAAGCCGAGAGATATGTTTTAGTATTTTTTTATAATTTAATGCAGGTAAATCCATCTTAATGCCGCTTTACTCTGCAGTCTTCAGTTTGGACAAGCTTACCAAAGCACACTGAAAACATTCTATTACTAGACAGAATTTTACAGACTCATTCTCACACGCACCGCACTGTACACCGCACTAAAACAAAAATACGTATTTATTTTTCGAAATGTAATTGCACAAATCACGCATTTTACAACGCCTTGCATGGCCCACGATTCGATATAAACAATCGTGAAGTTATTCATCTCGCTCGCGCACTCGCGTTCCAAACCAAACGCAACAAACTTCACACCGTAAGCCAGATTCAAAATTGCATAGAAAGTGCTATATATGCAGCTATAGATAGATATTTGCAAAACTAACGTTTTCCTAAGTGTGAAGAGAGCGTTTGGAAGCCCCGTAAAAGCCCACAAGAGCGAGCGAGATGTCATGCTATTTATAACGTACGCTACTATCGCCTATCGCCGCGCCGTTCAGCGCCGCCGGGCCGCGCAGCGGATTAGTTATGCAATTCTTGGTATTTTACGTAAAAAAAAGCGCGTTATTATGAAAGTGATTTTATTAGAACTTTTTCGTTTGGAAGATGTTTGGTTTTTATTTTTAATCTTGATTTGAGATTTATAAGGCAAGCCCGGCTTTTGGGCTTCTATGTAAGGATCGCCACTGTAATTGAGGTATAATGCTATGTAAGTATACATTATTCTATACTTAAGACTTAATTAAATAAAAAGCTCAAATGAATCCTCGCCCGCGGCGTACAGAGGCGCGGGGGTAGACGACAAAAGGGGCCGAGAGAGGTGCGGGCGGCGAGCGCGGTTCGTGTGCCTGCCGCCCGCACCTCTCTCGGTCCCCTTTGTCATCATACCCCCAGCCCCTGTGCCTTGCGGGCGAGGTCTCATTATAACGGTTTAGGTATTGTGTGGTGTGGCAGTGGTTTTGGACCACCCAGAGTAAAAAAATCGGTCAAGCCGGACTCGTACACGAAGGGTTCCGTTTTAAAAACAGTTCAGTAAAAAAGTGCCAAAATCTCAGATCAAATAAAATGTAAAGATAGAGCGCGGTGAACAGCCGAGTGAGGCCGGTTTCATAAACATGTGTGCGTAGGCCGGTGTTGCCATAATAATTCTTAATACCCCGATACTACGTTGCGTGTCACGTTGATACCGTTACTACAATAAAAAACGTTGATAAACTTTTACAAGAAACAAATAACTTTACGTTGCGTGTCACGTTCTCACGTTTTAAGCCGTGCTAATAAAGAATAGAATTTAAAATGAACAAAGAAAAGGTTGTAATAATAGGGTAACTACAACATTATAATGGCAACACTAGTGTTGACGTTTTGGGTTCTAAGTAGAATTTGGTGTAGTTTGGTTGCATGTGTGTGCGTGCCACTGTGTAAGCACACGGATTGGTGTAGTTTGACCGGCCTCACGTCGTTGTTCGCAGCGCTCTATCTTTACTTTTTATTTGATCTGAGGCCAAAATGCACTAAAATCGCAAACTTATAGATAAGTAAACATCCGAATTACATGGGGTCCCTCGCGTTGCCTAGCAACTGCCGGCTGTCACCTATGCCGCTTAGCATCGCATAACAACCTAAAACGCTGAAAAAAATCACGTCTCGTGTATAACGACGCCCTTCAACTTTTAACCTTAGTTTATTTTTAGTATTTGTTGTTGTAGCGGCCATAGTGATACAAAATCAGTTAAAATTTTAAGTGTCTATTACGGTTTAGGAGATAGAAGCCTGTGACAGACGTATAGAGAGACAGACAGCGGAGTGTCAGTAATAGGGTCCCATTGGCATCCTGTAGATATGAATCGACTTTTAAGTGTTCCAACATGACGTGTCTTTTACACAGGGTAGATGACATTATAATTTATAAAACAATAAGTCCAAGTCGCGACTTTGGTAAAAAAAAACTATTTTAGCACCGAAAACCAGATTAATTTTCAATTAACTGCTAAATTTGATTTCTTGTTGCTTTAAAACAGATAATTATTTAGTCTATTTAGTTTACAAAAAAGTGTTGTCATAATCAGCTATTGCCATACAAAATTTATGGGAGAATGGTGTTTTGACAGCTTATAAAAAGTACGCCAATTTGTTAGTGGAGTCACCATCCCTATTATGATGGTAAATATGAACACAAAATCTAATCTAATCTAATGTTAACTGTCTAGTACAGATTAATGTCACCCTTGAGTGCAAATTTCCGTTACATATGTATATGAATGCACTAGTTTTATCCTGTGCCTTGGTTCCCATGGAAGATTAGAAAATTGGCTACCTGAAATCCTATGAGCATTTTAAAAAGTCCCTTCTTAGTTTTTCTATGATGCGAGAATAGTACCTGGGCGAAACTCGAACAGACGGCAGGAGATAAAACCTAGGTAGATCGATTGTTCGCCCCCGCAAACAACCACAGCAAATTTCATCGAAATCGTTAGAGCAGTTTCCGAGATACCCGGAATAAATATACCTACAATAATTTCTTGTTTAGGGTCGCTGCCTGCCTATTGGTCGCTGCTTGCACGGTCTAGGTAGACATAGGTTAAAAAAAATCATTAACTCGCAGGTTAGGGATGACAGTTCCATTGACGATATTTAACCCCGGTTTAGCGCTTAACTCGGAGTTATATAGTTAACTCGAGTGCATGTAAGTCCTCCTTAATAATATTAGATGCATGAAACATTTCGAGTCTCTAGTTCCAATAATTTCGGCTGTGCGTTGTGTGCCAGTCAGTTATTAAGTTACTCTTTTAGAAGTAGAGTAGATAAGATTAAATGTGAATTTGTGTAGTTAACTCTCATGTTTTATTAGCAATAATTTTCTACATCTATTACCCAGGCCTTCAAATACATCATTCTACAAGTAAACAAAGACTACGACGCCACAGAACCGCCGAATCTCCCCAAAACGTTTGAAGGGTTCAGCGAAATCAAACGGCCAGTCGACAGCAAAGACCAGGGCCCCCTCACGTTCAGTATATTGAAGGATTTAGTCATACATTTGTTGGACATGGCGATGACGTTAAGGGTTTTTGTGGAGACGTACCCTAAAAGTGTGGCGATACTTAGGAAATCGAATTTTGTTAATAGGTAAGGCTGTTAATGTGAGTTTGAGTGAGTTGGTTTGTTATTTAAATGAAGACCCCATTGGAAAAACAATGAATGTCACTTTTTTCTATGAAACTGACCTTATACAGGGTTATTTTTAATTCACTGACATCCTCTTAACCCTGAATTCCTATCATTCAAACAAATGTTTTTTGTTTTACGACTTTTTAAAATGAAGCACTTTTTTCCCATACAAATACACAGAGTAGCGTAAAAATAAGAGGAAATCTCAAATTTTAGATCTAAAATTTTCAAAACGTTATTACACCAAAAATATTAAGTTATGACAAAAGCCGTAAAACAAAAAACATTTGTTTAAGTGGTAGGAGTTTAGGGTTAAAAGGATGCTAGTGAATTACAAATAACCCTGTATTGCCGCCAATAAGCCGATAGATTAGATGACATTAAAAGGAAGTGGCATTCATTGCTTTTCTCGTAGTCTTCAAATATAAATGATACGACCTGTTTTTTTTATGGCTTTCACCCATGCTGATTATTTTGTAAATGCTCACCCCAGAGACATGACACATGAGAAGACTACATTAAACTTAAAACTAATATACTTAAATAAAAAAAAAAAACATTTAATTTAAAAAGCGTTTCTGGGACACACGGAAATTTTTATACAAATGTAAAAAAATTGGTAATTTTACTTTCTGATTTTTGTAATTATTTATATTTAAAATTATTTATTTTTATTTAATTAATACTGTGACTAAAACAAATTAAAAAAAAAAACAGAAAGTTAAAGCCGGAGCCGGAATGTGGGAGCGGAGTGCAGGGGTCTACTAGCATCCGGATTGACGGCGACCCGGGTTCGATACCCGCCTCCTCCTCGATGCTGGAGCATTTGCTTTTCGTTTTTTTTTCAATGTTTGTTTTAGTTACAATATTATATTAATATTAAATAAGTAATTTTTTGCTGCTTAGTAATTTTGAACTTTTACAATATATGTGTCTTGAGACCTTACTTCTTGCCAGTATAATATAGTAAATTTTGATTGCATGAATCTAAAAACTAGAAATATAAAATATCAATATTGTGTCCCTTTTCTGAATACCATTTGTCTGTTTATTCGTAGAGACTGTATAGGTGGCAGAGAAAAAGCTTTTTAATTGATTTCTGCGCTTTTATCTACTTGTAATAACGCCATCTATGGAATTGATCTAGAACTATCTTACGATGTACAACAGATGGCGCTCACCCAGACATCTATATCGTAACCATGCTTTTTCCAGTATAGTGCAACTCTACGAATACGGCATACCAAATCTATATGAGAAGTTAAAAGAAGTGGGCGACGAAACCAGCGTGACATACACCGAAGTAGAAGGCTACATAGATACCGCTAGATCAGAACTTATAGACATATTTAGAGAAATACTGGCTGCGTACAAGAATGCCATTTTAAATGGAGAGTGAGTATTATTTTCGTAACCGACGTAATAAAGAATGCTAGCCTAAGTAATGATAATACTTTAATATCCCGGTAATGCGTATTTATTTTTATTTTAAGCAAGAATCGCGCTAAACTGCCTTCGTCCTGCTTATTCCCCTAAATTTAAGTGTAGGGTGATTGAGCATTTACTAGGCAAGCGTGCTCCATCGTAGGCCTCATCTTCGCTTTCCATCAGGCGTGATTGTGGTCAAACAAGCCTATATTGTATAAAAAAAATCGGTAACAGGTCATTTTGGTACAAATGACAGAATGCATAAAATGTTGAGATGTAGCATTGTCAAAAAGTACAAAATGATGGTGCCAGCTTCGCAGATGTATGCAGGTTTGCTCACTATGTTTTCCTTCACCGTACAGCTCATGGTAAATTACAAATGTAATTTCGCACATAAATTCCGAAAAACTGAGAGGTGCGAGCCGGGGTTTGAAGGCACGACTCCCTGCTTGAAAGCCGTGGTGGCCTAGTGGTTTGACCTAAGAATAAATAAATGATATAAAAGTTTTGGCGTCGGGTTAACCAGCCAAATGCAATATTTTTAATTGACTTTCACGTCACGCGTCACATTTTCTTTAGTTTAGTTGTATATTATAGAGTTTGTTTGCATTTGGTGGGGTGCCTGCTTTGATCAATTATAACTGTAGATCCACAGTCGCGCGCCCGAAAATGTCCGAGCCAAATGAGCGCCAGTGGCCTTCTTTTTTCTCAGTACGTTGCGTGAAATTGACAAGTTTAGCTGTCAAGTGTCAACCGAAATTCGACTGTAATGAAGTAAAGATTAGGTTCAAATTTCTGTGTAGGTATGATGATTTTAATTGTTATACAAACAAATAAAAAAGTTCGGACATTTTTTGAAGGGGATTTTGTTCGGCAATGTGTATCTTCAGTTATAATTGATCAAAGGGTGCCTGAGCCTTTATAGTATAGCATCCATTCAAACTTCAGCTTTTATAATACCTACTGGGTGTAGATTGGGTTATTCATGATGACGCGTGTTGTGGTTCTTATTATAATATTATTAACGATTTCACGCGTTTTCGTCAATGGCATTAACTATATGTGTATAGGAAGCAAAGCACTGCGTATTTTATTATTTAGTGTATTTTGGTAGGACAAGTTTTCTACTTTTTATTAAATCTGTTGTTGTGTCACGTACTTGCATTGTATTCAATTAAGGAAACTAAGGTCTATTTGTATTTCTTTGTGTAACGGTTAGTTTTTGTACCTATAATGACTGTTTGTTTCTTAAATAAATAAATAAATTCCAGAGGCAACATCGGTGCGCACGTGGAGGCCTACTTGTCGGTGATGATGGACGGGCTGGCCGAGCGGCTGCTGATCGGAGACTACCACGCCTGCTACCCCGTCCACGAAGACCTGGAGATGCTGAGGGTGGCTTACCCTGATATGTATCCTTTGAATAAACTCAAACTCAAAATATTTTTATACATGTAGGCTATAAAAAGCACTTATGAATGTCGAAGAATCTGCCAACGGTTCGGAAAACCCTGTTGAGAAGAATCCGGTAAGAAACTCAACAAGTTATACAGGGTTATTTGTAATTCACTGACATCCTCTTAACCCTAAATTCCTATCACTTAAACAAATGTTTTATGATTTACGACTTTTTAAAATGGAGCCCATTTATTCCATACAAATAAATAATAATAAATAAATACTTCTAACACAACTTCGTACTCTATGAAATTCGAGGGCGGGCCACGCGCCGCGGTCGTGGCGGGCAATGAATGCGGCACAGAGTATCATAAAAGTAAGAGTTAGTCTCAAATTTTCAAAACGTTATTACACCAAAAATATTAAGTTATGACAAAAGCCGTAAAACAAAAAAACATTTGTTTAAGTGGTAGAGGAGTTTAGGGTTAAAAGGATGCTAGTGAATTACAAATAACCCTGTATCAACCCTGATAACACAATAACCCTGTAACAGATCTACAATAGTGGAAATAAACGGATCACTCACTGTTTCGGGCTAATAGCCCGCATATAATATTGGCATGGCAGATAATATTTTTCGACATCGAATGCGTCGTAGACATGCAGTCAAAACAACCAAAACAAACACACAAACAATGTTTCATTTAAAATGAACTCTATTGTAAATAATAAAGTCGTTATTTCAATGAGCTATTTTATCTTATATTTACGTTCATTTTAAACTGAGGATTATTCACTTGAGGACATAATTAGAATACAATGGTTTTGTTCGAAAGGTGGGCTGTTAACGAGATCGGGACAGCTCAAAAAAATCGTACTATACTAATAGTATTAAACAGTCATTTAAATTTTCCTGAACTGAGATAGTAGGCTTTAGACGATAAAAAATTGAACAATTCCTTTTTAGGATTCCGTAGCCAAATGGCAAAAAACGGAACCCTTATGGATTCGTCATGTCTGTCTGTCTGTCTGTCCGTCCGAATGTCACTGCCACTTTTTTCCGAAACTATAAGAACTATGCAGTTGAAACTTGGTAAGTAGATGTATTCTGTTAACCGCATGAAGATTTTCACACAAAAATAGAAAAAAAAAAATTGGGGGTTCCCCATACTTAGAACTGAAACACAAAATTTTTTTTTTCATCAAACCCATACGTGTGGGGTATCTATGGATAGGTCTTCAAAAATGATATTAAGGTTTCTAATATCATTTTTTTCTAAACTGAATAGTTTGCGCGAGAGACATTTCCAAAGTGGTAAAATGTGTGTCCCCCCCCCCCCTGTAACTTCTAAAATAAGAGAATGATAAAATTAAAAAAATATATGATGTACATTACCATGTAAACTTCCACCGAAAATTGGTTTGAACGAGATCTATTTTGTCTGTCTGTCTATATCAGTAACCAATCTACAATGATCCCACACTCAGTGGCGTAGCTACCGTAGGGCAAGCCGGGGCAGTGCACCGGGGCCCCCAAGCTCAGGGGCCCCCTCGGACTCTGACTACGCCACTGCCCACACTGCTCACATTTAGCTTAGGAGCAGGGGTCTGCTAAGACTGGATGTTCATAGATACATATAAATTTGTACGGAACCCTCGGTGCGCGAGTCCGACTCGCACTTGGCCGGTTTTTTTTTAATTCTGTAATTCCTTGTACCTTCAAAATAGCTATAGATAATTTGTTAAATATCCTGGGTGTCATCCCAAATATACTTGTTATTTTGCTAAATAATGACTTTCAATAATGTATGTTCTATTCATAAACCTACAATATCCTATACATATCCAGTGACACAGTAAAAACGGACTTCATCCTCCAAGCGATATACTCTAACCTAGACGAGCCTATACCAGAGACAACGCAACAAACGCATCCAATAGCAAACGGCCATCTTGAATCCATAGACAACCAGCCAGGCCCGTCCACAGATCACGAAATACCGCAAGACATCAGACAAGAGTCGTTGATAAGCGAAGTGAGGGACATAATGCCGCACCTAGGCGACGGGTTTATATTAAAATGCTTGGAACACTACGGCTTTAATTCGGAAAGGGTTATTAACAGTATTTTGGAGGATACTTTGGATCCCTCTTTGAGAAGTAAGTGTTTAACTATAGAGGAATTTTGCTTCTCGATTTTTGTATTTATTTTTACAACTTGGATTCATCATCCCAGCCTATATGCGTCCCACTGCAGGGCACAGGCCTCCTCTCAGAATGAGAGGGCTTGGGCAGTAGTTCCCACGCGGGCCCAGTGCGGATTGGGAACTTCACATACACCATTGAATTTCTTCTCAGGTGTATGCAGGTTTCCTCACGATGTTTTCCTTCACCGTAAAGCTCATGGTAAATTACAAATGTAATTTCGCACATAGATTCCGAAAAACTCAGAGGTGCGAGCCCGGGCTCGAACCCACGACCCTCTGCTTGAGAGACCATAGGTCAAACCAATAGGCCGCCACGGCTTCACAACTTGGATTAAATATGGATATCTGAAAATAATATAAGTTTTTTCCACTTTTAAAGAAATGGTTGTCATAGTAACTGTTTCTGATGGATGACTAACTTTCAAACCGCTCAAACTCAAAAAGTTGCTTAGGAGACCAGACATGTTGGGCGATAATCGCGTGAGCGCGCACGCGAGCGGGTATGTTAATAACATCAAACAATCAAACACTGCTAACGCCGCACGCGATTATCGCCCCGAGATGTTCATGCACTTTTGCAGCCCATCATACCTTTCATATAATGTATTTTTTTTGTAATATCCAGGTCTAGATCAATCTCTGCCAATAATACCAAAGGATATCGTAGACGAGAAATTCCTCGAGACCGGCGTGCAGCGGCTAAACGTGTTCGACGGGGACCAGTTCGACATAATGACAAGGGACGACGTAGACCTCAGTAAGATCCATAGAGGGAAGAGAAAAGACAAGTACAAGAATATCAAGGAGTTGCTTGACGACAAGAGGGACGTGAAGCAGATGGGAGATATTTACAGCAAGTATAAGTGAGTATGAGTTTGGTTTTGTAATCGTACGTACATACGTACACACACAGTATACATATACTTCGTGTGTCCGCTGGGTGCGGAACACATTCGACGATGAGCTGGGGTTTGAGGTTAGGAGAAAATGAAGGAACGACTTACAGTTGAGCTGATGATGGCGATGGCGTCGTACGGCGTAGATGAGCTGAGGGTGATGGTTCCTTTCCCCAAGGATTGAGCTGGATGATTTTAACTGCACCACATATGTATCACGAGACACTTTAAGTACCGGCCGGTATACGTGAGTAAGCGAGAGGCGCGAATCGAGAGCAAGCAATGATACGTGTTCACTGTACGGCGCCAGTTTTCGAGTGATTCATGATCGAGTGAGCGATGCCCGCGCGGTCACGTGACTAGTGATGAGTGAATGAGGTGAATCTTGGATGCAACTGTCATACGTCACGCTTGGCGGGAACATCCTGGGGGGCCCGGGGAAGAGCCTCTTCTTGAGCTGAATCCAGTGGCAGCCTTGCTATCTTGAGCACAGGTCTGCGCAGGTGTCCGAGTGCTGTGTCCAGATCCACAACTCGAATCACTCCATCCTTGCCAGGTATTGTGCGGGTAATTCGTCCCAGCTTCCATTGGAGCGGGGGCAGATCATCTTCCTTGATGAGTACGAGCTCGCCAACTTGAGGAGGTGAGGAAGGGGAGAGCCATTTGGAGCGGGTTTGGAGGGTATGGAGGTAGGATCTGGTCCACAGTGTCCAAAAGCGTTGAGATAGAGCTTGTATGAGCTGGAAGCGTTTAAGAGCAGACAGTGGTCTGTCATCAAAGGACAGTTCGGGCAGAGCAGTGAGCGGACGACCTATAATAAAATGTCCGGCAGTTAAGGGTTCAAAGTCTGAAGGGTCAGACGAAAGTGGGCAGAGAGGTCTGGAGTTGAGTACAGCCTCGATTCGTGCTAGAAGTGTGGAGAATTCCTCAAAGGTAAGGTGTTGTTCACCAATTACACGATAAAATAATTGTTTAGTAGATTTCACATTAATTTCGTGTAAAGAACCAAACCAGGGTCCCTTAGGGGGGTTCAGCAACCATGTGATGTGCTGATTGGCAAGTTTGTGTGCGATTGCATCATTATTTTCGGCAAGAAAGTTCTGAACTTCTATGAGCTGATTTCTAGCGCCTACGTAATTCGTGCCGCAATCTGACCTAATAAGAACCGGTGTACCGCGTCGCGAGACGAATCGTTGTAACGCCGCGAGGAAAGCTTCCGTAGTAAGAGCAGAGACGGCCTCCAGATGGACTGCCTTCGTTGAGAGGCAAACGAATATGCAAAAGTACGCTTTCAATAGTTTAGCGTTCCGTAATAGGCTAGACTTGACGAGAAATGGGCCGGCAAAATCAGTCGTGACTTGGCTAAATACGGGCTGAGGTGTGACCCTGTCTGCTGGAAGGTCACCCATGAACGGGGCTTGAGTTTGAGCGCGGCATCGGAAACATCTAATACATTTAAACACCCGACGTCTGACTGCACGGCGTGCGGATAATATCCAGTATTGCTGGCGTAAAATAGCGTGTAAAGTGTCAGCGCCAGGATGGCAGTGTATTTTGTGGCAGTGGTCAATGATGAGGTCTACGAGCGGGCTAGAACTGGGCAGAATGAGTGGATGTTGAGCGTCGTACCTAATTGACGCATGAGAGAGCCGACCCCCAACTCTCAAGAGACCGTCTTTCACGAATGGCGAGAGGCGCTGGAGTCGGGCGGTACAAAGTTTACTAGTGTGAAGGCGATGAATATCATCTGCAAACTCATTCTGTTGAACAGAGCGGACCCAGAATAACAGTGCGTCCCTACGTTCACCAACTGATAAGGGCCCAGAGCGCCGTGCTTCTGGGTTGTGCTTACAATTAAAAATAAATCGCTTAATACAAGCCGTCACTCCGATGAGCTTGTCAAAAGAGCTGAAGCGAGTGAGCAGATCGTCATCAAGATCGGGAATAGCTATGTGAGCTGGCACCTTTTTCGGCTTAAGGCCTGGTAAGGCATGATGACCTAAGGCGGTTGGCATCTTTGGCCAAGTGCGAGGAGAATCTTTAAGCCAGCTGGGAGACCACCAGAGGGCGTGAGTTGAAAGAGATTGGGCTGACATACCCCTGCTCGCACAATCTGCAGGGTTGAGGTTCGTGGGAACATGTCTCCACGTGGAGCTCGTCGAACATGACGTTATTTTAGCCACTCGGTTGGCCTCGAACGTCTGGAGTCGATGAGGGGGCGTGTTGAGCCACGCTAAAACTATTGTACTATCGGACCAACAGATGTATTGGTCAATAGTAATGTGATCTGACAGTTCAGCTGACACACGAGTCATGAGCTGTGATAAAAGAGCGGCAGCTGAAAGTTCGAGCTTAGGAATTGAGAGGCGATTCTTAATAGGAGCGACCTTTGACTTGGCAATGACTAGATGTACATTGACATGACCGTTGGCATTGAGCTCATGAAGGTAAACGACAGCGCCAAAGGCAGCCTCCGACGCGTCTGCGAACCCATGAAGTGAGTAAGTGGAAGTAGGCTTATACTTGCAAATGTGCCGAGGTATGCGGAGATTCGAGAGTTGAGGAAGATCTTGGGCAATGTACTGCCACTCTGTGAGAACTTCATTGAGAATGGGGTCGTCCCATCCCAGTTTTAAAAGCCATAACTTCTGTAGAAGGATCTTTGCGCGGAGGATGACTGGTGTGACCCAACCGCTAGGGTCATAGAGAGATGCTACGGTGCTGAGAATAGAACGCTTTGTGACTTGAGGGAGCGGGGGAAGAGAGATGCGATAAGTAAACTCATCCGATTGAGGAATCCATTGTATACCTAACACTTTAATGGAATTCGATTCTGGGCTGATGTCAAAGTCCTTAGGCATGTCACATTGGTCATCTGGAAACCGTTCAAGGAGCTGGGAAGAGTTTGAGGTCCATTTACTGAGCTGAAAGCCACCTAGGGCAAGCAAGTCGATTAACTCGTTTTGGAGTGCCTGTGCAGATTCTACAGAGTCGTGACCACAGAGTAAGTCATCAACGAAAATTGAATGGCGAAGGGCATGAGCAGCTTGCGGGTAGCGATGACCATCGTCATCGGCCAGTTGAAGCAGAGTGCGAATGGCATGGTACGGGCTAGACCGTAGACCATACGTGACGGTATTGAGCGCATATGTGAGCAGAGGTTGGTCAGGTGACGATCGCCAGAGAATGAGTTGATACTGTCTTTGATCTGGGTGGATAAGTATGTTCCTGAACATCATTCTGATGTCAGTACTGAAAACTACAGGATGTGTCCTGAAAGACATAATTATGTCAACAATATCTTGTTGAAGAGCTGGACCTGTGTGCAGACAATCATTTAGACTGACCCCATTTGAGCTTTTACTGCTACCATCAAATACAGTGCGTAGCTTGTCTGATTCTGCTTTGAAGATGGCATGATGAGGGATATAGAAGTGAGGTTTGTTCGAAAACGTACTGGGGTGACAAGGTGACATATGTCCTAATTTGAGATAATCATTCATAAAGTCAACATATTTAGAGCGGAGGGGCGGATTTGTTTGTAGCTTCTTTTCAAGATTGAGAAATCTACGCAGCGCAATAGCATGAGTGTTTCCTAAGGTTGGCGCTTCTGGTAGAAAAGGCAATGTGACCATATAGCGGCCTGATGCTTCTCGAGTGGTTGTGGTGCGGAAAATTTCCTCGCACTGGTCTTCTAACGGGCTGGTCTTTATATGAGGTTGGGGTTCTTCTGACTCCCAGAACCTCTCAAGACTTTTACATATTTCATGGGCAGATACATCGGATTCTGACTGTGAGCTGATAATATGAGCTGAGTTACACTGGTTCGCCGGTGCTGCATGCAAGTCCTCAATGGGTCCTATCAATGCAAAGTCAAAAATCGTGCCGAAGGCTATGGGCTTCCCCCGGCCTAATGAGACCTTAGTCCCATCCAGAACTTGGCCGAGAACGTCAGAACCTAATATGAGATCGATGGGAGCTGGTGTATGGTATTCTTGATCCGCTAAGGGAATCGGCGTGTGGCCTCTCACACGTGCGAGGTGAGGGACCTTTTGTAATGGTAGATCGCCAGTAACATTTTCTAAAATATGCGCTGTAGCCGTTATCGTAGGTGTGTCATGTTTTGTGGGTCGACATACTATTGTGATTGAGGCCTTTGAGTTCTGTGTGTGTTGGTTGCCCACTCCTGAGATCTTAAGTGATGTTGAGTTGTGCGGTAAATTTAAAATTCGAGCCATGCGCTGAGTTATTAGTGTTAACATGCTACCACAATCTAACAAGGCTCGTGCTGTGTGAAAATGGCCATGTACGTCTGCTATTTTTAGCGAGACGGTAGGCAATAAAATAGGTAACTTATTTACATGCTCTTCACGTTGAGTGGAATTACACAAATAATAATTCTCTTTTTGAGCTGATATCGCGGAGTGGGCTTGTGATGTCTGTGTGTGAGCTGAGTGTGTGTGTTTTGGGTGTGAACGTGTGCGCTGAGTTTGTTTACGTTTACCTATCGTAGCTAGTCATTGTTGACCACCTACACGAGAACCACTGGGCGAGCGGGACTGATTGGGTGGGATGTTCTGAGACGGGGGATTCTTAGGTGAGGCGTGTGCCGAAAAATGTGGTTTCTCATGAGCTGGGCGCTGTCTGGGCTGATCCCTTAGGTGCGGAGGTAGCAGATGAGCGGAGGAGTGAGTTGGAGAAGAAGCATTGGGGCGGTGAAGGGATGTGTGGTGGTTATCCTTCCCACACTCCTTGCAAGCCCGCGTGGACTTGCACTCATTTTCGTAATGAGGGCCTAAGCAGCGCCGACAGCGGTTGCGAGCTTTAATAAAGTCCCACCGGCCTTGGATCGGTTGGTCATTGTACCGTGGGCAGGCGATGAGTTTATGTCCTCCATCGTGACAAAATGGGCAGGGCATATTATTGGCGGTGGGAGCGGTATGAGCGGAAGGCTGAGCTGAGTAGACTGGCCTGTGCTGAGTTGGGGGTGGGGTGCGGTATTCTGGGCGACTCCTCACCGGGGCTATGGGCCGAAATTCCTGATAGGGGGCGCGTCGAGGCGGGCTTCGAGGAGGGACAGCGGGAGACTGCCAGCGATATTGGCCAGACTGTGGCGAAGGCTGATTGGCTCGTGAGGGGCCCGGGCTGGCCCACTCGGTCTCTACACACCGGGCGTGCTCCTCTAAAAAGCTGATCAAATTATTGAGGGTGGGCAGAGTTTGGCGAGATCCATGTTTGCGCTCGAAGAGGGTTCGGAGTTCACCTTTAAGTTTCCGTACCACAATGGATACGAAAACGTAATCGCTCTCCTTCATGGGCAGATCTAAATTATTAAGCGCGCTTTGCGCGGAAATGAGCGGAGTTAAAAAGAGTGCGCGAATGTCTGAGCGCACATGAATTATTGGGAGGCCCAGGATAATGTCTACGAAACGATCGATCAAGACGCGACGATTTTCAAAACGCCTGGTCAAAATGTCCATGGCCACGGTGAAATTTTCATTGGTGAGCTGAAGGTGGGACACCATACTGCGTGCCTCGCCTGATAGACATGAGAGCAGGTAATGGAGTTTTACAGCATCCGAGATTGTGGCCATGTCATCTGTGAGACTCCTGAAAATGGCGATAAAGGAAGGCCAATCTTCTACTTTTGAGCTGAACTTCGGGAGAGCAATCTTGGGCAGAACGGCTGCAGGGGTGGGTGAGGTGGAGGGATGAGATGTTTGCGGGAGTGTCGCGGTCTCACTTAATTTTTGAAAAGTGACCAATATGTCATTGTAGTTAGCAATGGCACCATCGTAGCTCCTCGTGTAGATGGTCTCAAGGTCATCGGAGAGGCCCTCGTCATCCAATATTTCATGGAAGACGTCTTCTAATTTCCTCTTGTATTCTTCTAATTTCGGATACCGCGCTGTAAAGTCGGTGACCGTGTATTTAGTCGTATCTTTGGCTAGAACGGCCACAGCGATCTCCTTGAGCTGAGAGATTGCCTTCAGTGCCTCACGGAAAATAGCCGCTTGAGATTTGGAAGGCATGGTGTTGAGTGGAAAAAAAAATCGAACGTAGATAATAAAAGTAATTCACTATATATTGAGCTGATAAACGTTTAAACGCTGAGCGGAGATTACAGGGTGAGCAAACTGTTTATTATTAAGTAAACAAACTTAGCGCAAAACAAAAGAGCAGTGAGATTGCGTGGTATCAACTGTATATACCTACGTAGATAAATGCACAAAGCTATGCAAACAAGGGCCGAAGTACAATAGGTATCAAATATATATACGAAACTGAACACCTCTGGTAACTCTAAATTGAATACACTAAAACAAAATTTATTGTATTATTATCCACGCTTATATAAAAACACCAACCTGTATATAGCCAAGTCAGCTGAGCAGCCTGTATACGGCAAGAATTGTGAAGTTATTTTATGAACAACCCAAAAAAAAAAAAAAAAATTATAAAATAAAAAAAAAATTAATGCTATATTTATTGCAGTTATTTTTTTTAACACGCTGTATATTTTAATTTATTGAGCTGAGTCTATAAGCACTGTCTGTGAGTTTCTAAACGAAATCAATGTAAGTAAACATAAACTAATGAGAGATCAAGCAACTATTATTTGTACGGCAATAAATTTAATATGTAATTTAATTGGTTATGGGAGGTAGGTATCCTACCGCGCACTTACTAAATACTTAACTAATTAATGGAAATGAAGCAACAAAAAGGACTAATAATGGGCTGAATCGATACTAAATATCTATGTGTAATTATATTTCACGGTAATGGTTCCCGTTAACACGGAACCCTAAAACGATGTAAATACGTAAACTCTTGAGAATGAACTATTAAGTAATATTATAACTATAAATTTATTCACGTTGTAGATGTATTGTATGAGACTATGACACGAACTTATAATTTAACTCGTTAATTATCACTAAAACACTTGGGCTTTGAGATGTAATAATGAGATTTAATAATAGTAGGTACTTTGTACCTTACGTACTACGTATTTACTTAACCAAACTAAACTATTGAGCCGACTAAATTACGTTTGCGCTATTAACGTAACGTAACTAAACACCAAGAATAGTCAGTTATACTTAAGTATCTAAATATTGTTTTGACAAAAAAAAATGATGCAACGGCACCGCGCGCCGTTTCTTTGTTTTATAGACACGAATTCTACACACTTATAATAACAAATGTTTGGCTTTGACAAATCGTAAATACGTTAAAATATAAATGGGGATGGATAATCAAGGGCAGACTAGGATACCTGTGTAAGTAGGTAGGTAGTAGGTAATGGAAAGTTCCAGAGATAACGGACGATATACTTTGCCTAGGCAATGGAATGAAATCCGATACTTGTAGTACGTAATGGGATGGATTTATAGTAATACACGGGTCAAGGTCACGGGCAGAATGTTCAAGAAGAAATACGAGAAATTTTTTATTATTTTTTCAAATGTGGGTAAGAAAATGTGGGCCAACAATAGTGGGCTTAAGTGGGACTAAAATATGTCCACAAGGGACCAGTTGGAAGAATTGAAGCACCACAAAATGTTTATTATGTACTTTAAGGTTAAGATTGAATGAGTGGGATTTTTATTGCAATGGGGGCCTACGGGGGACTGTTATTCACAGGGGGCCAAGGGCTGGGGTTTGTGTCCACAGGGGACCAGTTCAAAGGATCGAAGGACCAGAAATATGTGTCCGCTGGGTGCGGAACACATTCGACGATGAGCTGGGGTTTGAGGTTAGGAGAAAATGAAGGAACGACTTACAGTTGAGCTGATGATGGCGTCGTACGGCGTAGATGAGCTGAGGGTGATGGTTCCTTTCCCCAAGGATTGAGCTGGATGATTTTAACTGCACCACATATGTATCACGAGACACTTTAAGTACCGGCCGGTATACGTGAGTAAGCGAGAGGCGCGAATCGAGAGCAAGCAATGATACGTGTTCACTGTACGGCGCCAGTTTTCGAGTGATTCATGATCGAGTGAGCGATGCCCGCGCGGTCACGTGACTAGTGATGAGTGAATGAGGTGAATCTTGGATGCAACTGTCATACGTCACGCTTGGCGGGAACACTTCGTTTATTTTAGCATTAGAAAGGAGGCAAGCTATCTTGATGTGTCTTTTTAATAGAAAAACACTTTTGATAAATAAGTCACAGCAATTGGGGATGTCTATTTTTTTGCAATGTATAGTAAATCGAAAACCATTTCGAGATAAATGCTTTTTAACCCGTTTTCTGTAGTTATTTAATTTTAATATTATGTAATGAATTTATTACATAACAAATAAGCAATTACATACCTTCATTTGACATTGGTGAAAATTGCGTGACCAGTCCAAGTCGTACTTTATTCTGTGTGGTTAGAATTCTTCACAATTTACGATACTACGGAGTTTGATTTGGACCCGCTGTCTGACATCTAGACTGACTTTGACAGCGCCAGTAAAGTGACACTAGTTACAGTGTAATCACTACGCAAAAAATAATTAAAGGGGATGCCTTATCGTACGCATTTAGATAGATTTAGAAATTTGGCAGTGTGGGAGCCCTCAATTACAATCTGACGTCATCAACCAAAATAGTTACAATAATTAATTTTGAAAAAAGTAGTGATCTAAATGACAAAATATTTAAATTAGGTTGTTATAATTGACTTTTCTATACAAAAAAAAAACCACTGGTAATTTTTTTTAGACATTCCCAATTATATGGTCATTAACATTCTTTTTTTTTTTTTACAACTTTGCTAAAAGCGTTTTTAAATAAAAAGACTCTTCAAGATTGTTTACCCTTTTTTTCTTATGGTAAATAAACGAAGTACAAATAAGTATGAGGAAAAGGCCGCAGTAACCTAGTCGTTTGACTTATGGCTTCTCAAGCTCTTATCTTATGGCTTTCCGCTACGTAAATTCCGAAAAGCCACAAGGTTACATTTGAAATTTACCAAGAGTTTTACGGTGAAGGGAATCACACTTGCGAAGAAATTCGATTCGCACTGGCCCCGCGTGGGTACCACGGCCCTAGCCATCTCATTCTGAGAGGAGGCCTGTGCCCTGCAGTGGGACGTAGGCTGGAATGGTGATGATGGTATTTGTTCCCAGCCTGGTGTGCGACGACGCGGCGATGTATAGCGACGAATACGACGACACGTACGACTCGGACGGCGCTGCGCCCGCGCCGGCCGACCCCACCGACGAACGGAGGCCCTTCGTTACGCCGCGCGCGCTACGGGCCAACACCAGGGACGCAGAGGTATGCCCACCATCAACACACTAACTAGTCCACATTGACATTAGGCACCGGATCGGGCCGCGAAGCGTTTCAACCGCCATAAATAAAAAATAAATCATGAGACAATTCACACCAATTGACCTAGTCTCAAACTAAGCAAAGCTTGTACTATGGGTGGGTACTAGACAACGGATAATTCAAATTCAAATAATTTATTTCAACTAACAAGACTCATTGTATTAGTGGACAGACTTATTTCTAGAGTTAGTAAAATAATAAAAAAATAAAAATAATAATAACTATACTACTAAGAAGTGTGGAGTTTCATCCACTTGATGGATGTAGATTGTGGCACAGGTTAACTTAATGAAATCACCACATTTAAGATAGTTATAAAGTTTATTAGATAGACACAGAAGTATAGAAATAAATTATGAATGAAATAGAAGTAACGTATAACTTAAACAAGAAAGATAAACAAAACACTTGAAATGCGTAAACGGGAGGACGCGTAAGCAATAGCTATAGCAGAGGGCATGCGCGCAGCCTCTCGGCGTCGTAGTGCTAAATCGACTGGCCGCGGCGGCGAAACCGGGCGCACGCGACCGCATACGAAAGAAGTCCCGTTAGGCGACAGCCGTCCGAGCTGCGCGGCCGCCGAGAATATGCGCGCATGCTAACAATAACATTTTAATAAATATTAAATAACTCAGTAGCTAATTCGCTACATCAGCCCCCTCGGAGACCTTTAGGTCGATCAAAAATAATTTGGAAACCGAACCAAACGTCCCGAGCGGGTCGTGCGATTAACCCTAGTAGCAGCTGGCAGTGGCTTCACAGTTGTCTGGTCGTGTTGTGGGACTTGTGGGGTATTTGATTCTAACATGTACGCGGGTTTAAGACGATCTATAGACACATTATTAGACTTGCCTTTAATTTCTAGCCTATAAAACTTATCTCCCCTCTCTATAACACGATATGGTCCAGTGTACGTAGGCTGCAAAGGCTTTCGAACGACATCGTTGCGTAAAAAGACATGCGAAGCTGTTGCCAAGTCTTTATGCACGAAAACTTTTCGCGTGCCATGATGTGCAGCTGGTGTCGGATGCAGATTCCGCATCTGCAGCTGAAGGCGAGTGACAAAATCAGTGTAGTCAGTTGATGTTACTTGACCTGATGATTCGAAAAAATCACCAGGCAAGCGCAACTGTTCTCCGTACACCAATTCTGCGGTGGAAGCAGTGATGTCATCTTTCCATGCCGTTCTGATTCCTAAAAGAACCAGAGGCAGGACTTCCACCCAATCGTCATTCGCGTGGCACTTAATGGCAGCCTTCATCTGCCTATGAAAGCGTTCGACGAGGCCATTTGCAGCTGGGTGGTACGCAGTCGTTTGGACGTGTTCTGCACCAATAACTTTAGCAAATCGCCGAAAGGTTTCCGAAATAAACTGACGTCCTCTGTCAGTCGTTATTCGTTTTGGGCATCCAAATCTAGACACCCAACCGGAAACAAAAGCATGGGTGATGGTTTCCGCCTTTATATCAGAAATAGGCACCACCTCAGGCCATCTCGTGAATCGGTCCACTGCCGTCAAACAATACTGAAAACCTCGCGAGATCGGCAATGGGCCGACCAAATCCACGTGAACATGAGCGAAACGTTCGGATGGTGTGGCGAAAGTTTTCACTTGCGAGTGCACGTGCCTTGAGACTTTACAGCGCTGACACTGCTGGCAAGCTCTCGACCATTCGCGACAGTCTTTCTTGATACCCGGCCAAACGTATCTTTCCGTCATCAATTTCACAGTAGCTCTTCCACTAGGGTGACTAAGTCCATGTATCGTGTCGAAGAAATGACGACGGAACTCGTAAGTCACGAATGGACGAGCTACAGGGCCGGTAGTGTCGCAGTAAATCGCTGCACCACTAGACATTCCAGGAACGACCAGCTTCTTTAACTGGAGAGAAGATCCTGTTTCCAACAATTGTTTCAACTCCGGGTCGTTTCTCTGCGAAGAAGCCAAGGCGTCAAAATTTACGCTGCTGATTGCGTCCACAGGACGAGAAAGTGCATCAGCGACGACATTTTCTTGACCAGAAATATGACGAATGTCAGTAGAAAATTGTGCCAAAAAATCCAAATATCGAAACTGGCGTGGTGAGCACTTGTCGAGGGGTTTGCTGAAAGCATACACAATCGGTTTGTGGTCGGTGTACACTACGAAGGGTTTCAACTCAAGCATATGCCGAAAATATTTAACGCCTTCATAGATTGCCAGCAGCTCCCTATCGTAAGGGCTGTACTTACGCTGGGCTGGGTTCAACTTACGTGAGAAAAAACCTAGGGGCTCCCACACATTCCCAACGCGCTGCTGGACAACAGCACCTATTGCCATATCGGATGCGTCTGTAACCAAAGCTACATCAGCATTTGGACGTGGGTGGACGAGCAGTGTTGCCTCAGCAAGACTACTCTTACAGTCTTTAAACACTATATCGAGCTCGTCACTCCAACTAATCTTCGCCGAGCTTTTTACGTGATGACCAGCCAACAAACCATTCAGCTTGGCCTGTTTCTGGGCAGCGTTAGGCAGAAAACGTCGATAAAAGTTCAGCATACCCAAGAAACGCCGAAGCTCTTTGATGGTGGTGGGGCGAGGAAAATCCAAAATGGATGTAACTTTCTCAGGCAAAGGTGTTGTGCCTTCACTGGAGATCCTGTGGCCTAAGAACGAGACCTGTGACTCACCAAATACACACTTTCCTGTATTAATCAGGACACCATGCTCACGCAGGCGCTCGAAGACTAGTTTTAAATGCTCTTCGTGCTCGTTTGCACTGGAAGATGCCACGAGGATGTCATCCAGATAAGGGAAACAGAATTCCAGGTCACCTAGGATTTCGTCGATGAAGCGTTGGAATGTCTGCGCTGCATTCCTTAAGCCAAAACCCATAAAGCCAAATTCGAAGAGACCAAAAGGAGTCGTAATGGCCGTCTTTGGGATGTCATCTTTAAAGACCGGGATCTGGTTGTAGGCACGAACTAGATCAAGCGTGGAAAACACCTGACATCCATGCAGGTTATGGGCAAAATCTGCTAAATGCCTGACGGGGTACCTATCGGGTATGGTGCGTGCATTTAGCGCGCGGTAGTCGCCACATGGTCGCCAGCCGTTGCCTTTCTTTGGCACTAAATGTAGGGGCGAAGACCATGGACTATCAGAGCGACGCGCGATGCCTGAACGCACCATATCGTCAAACTCTTGTTTGGCTATCTTGAGACGGTCAACATCCAGACGTCGTGGACGACAAAATACGGGTGGGCCGGGAGTGGTTCGAATAAAATGAAGCGTATTGTGCTTCACTTTCCGTTCTGTCGGATCGCCGGCCGGCCTAGTAATCTCAGGAAACTGTTGCAACAAAGAAAGATATGGCGAGGTACCTGTAACAACCTTAACATGGCATACAGAGCAAGAAGCAGCAGAATAAGCAGGTGCAATAAGAGAGGTGCAGTTATCAATAAGACGTTTGTTTTTAATATCTATAAGCAAGCCATAAAATGATAAAAAGTCTACACCAATAATAGGTTTTGTCACGTCAGCCACTACGAACCGCCAATTAAAAGCACGACGTAAGCCAAAGTCAAGCGTAACACTAAGCGAGCCGTAAGTGGCAATAGGAGTGCCATTGGCAGCGTAAAGTTCATATTTGTCCTTATGCCTACGTTGTCTACGCAATGAATTTACAGGAAAAACACAAAGATCAGAACCACTGTCTACTAGAAACTTCACTCGTGTGTTTTTGTCCGTAACGAATAGGCGGCCAGGGGACCCGTGACAGTCACTTGCCGCCATTAGCGACCGCCGTTGGAGTTTCCCTCAATCCACTTGCAGGGAGTGCGGCACTTCGTTGCTCGTGGGCCATAAGTGTTATGATACCAGCACAAACCTTTGTTCTGGGAGCGACTTCTCGATCGAAAGTTGCCACGTCGATTCTTGGAGTGAGGTCGTGACTTTGAACGTCCACGATAGTTATTAGTGGACAGAGCAGCCACTTGTCGCACAAGATCATCAATACGACGGTTGAGCCGTTCCTCCATGGCACTAACAGGATGCGCTCCAGGTGTGACACCAGCAGCAGACGTAGATGAAGAAGTAGCAGGTGAGAACAAAGCATGACCTTGAGTCTCGGCAATATTAGGCGTATATACAACGATCTCATTGACTTTATCCGCTAGGGCTGCTACCTTATCTAAACTAGCGTCCGGCATTGTAGCAATAGCTGCTTGCACATGGGGAGGTAGTCGTTTAGCCCAAATACTGCGTAAAAAATCGTCCGATATGTCCTTACCAGCCAGATCACGCATATGCCGTAAAAATTGAGACGGCTTACGATCGCCCAGTTCAGCTTGGGACACTATCTCCTCGACACGCTGTTCTTTGGATGCCGATAATCTACTAATAAGCGCGGTCTTCAGCTTCTCATACTTCTCCGTAGCCGGTGGAGTCGTTATAATATCCTTGACCTCCGCTGCGTATTTATGATCAAGATTACTGACGACGTGGTAAAATTTAGTCGTGTCCGTAGTTACATTTGCCAGGATAAATTGGCCCTCTAGCTGGGCGAACCATAACGCTGGCTCCTCCGCCCAAAATGGAGGCACTTTAACAGCCACGCCACAAACCGAAGATTCTCCGGCGCCGCTTTTACCTTCCTCCATACTTGCAAACTGCACAGTTAACGCAGGGGTCAAAGTTCACGTGCGCGCAATAAGTTATAACACTGCCTTTCACTTTAGTTCGTTTGAAACGTCGGAAAGTCACCAATTATGTGGCACAGGTTAACTTAATGAAATCACCACATTTAAGATAGTTATAAAGTTTATTAGATAGACACAGAAGTATAGAAATAAATTATGAATGAAATAGAAGTAACGTATAACTTAAACAAGAAAGATAAACAAAACACTTGAAATGCGTAAACGGGAGGACGCATAAGCAATAGCTATAGCAGAGGGCATGCGCGCAGCCTCTCGGCGTCGTAGTGCTAAATCGACTGGCCGCGGCGGCGAAACCGGGCGCACGCGACCGCATACGAAAGAAGTCCCGTTAGGCGACAGCCGTCCGAGCTGCGCGGCCGCCGAGAATATGCGCGCATGCTAACAATAACATTTTAATAAATATTAAATAACTCAGTAGCTAATTCGCTACAAGATAAATACATACTTAAATACATATTAAACATCCAAGACTCGAGTACAAATATTCGTATTTTTCACACAAATATCTGCCCCGACCGGGATTCGAAACCCGGGACCTCAAGCTTCGTAGTCAGGTTCTCTTACCACTAGACCATTTGGTCGTCTATGGACAGACACAGTCTGTATCTCCGCATTACCCTCTCGCTCCACTCCGCTGTCTCCCTTCGCTCCACCAACGGGTAGTGTAAGGGTCTCCCCAAAACGATCAGCTGGGCTAAATTCCGGCCGATCGACGTTTTTTTCGCTCTTATTGCGTTGACATAAAAGTTTTTCTGATCGGCTGAAGCGGATTCCGCGTCGATAGATTTGAGGAGACCCTAACACTTGAATCTGTACACACATGGTTTACCCTTGAATCGTAGACACTCTTTTCATCGATTATTAGTTCATAGACAACGTTTCCCGTATTTTCATTTCATCGATTGACTATTCATGTCATCAAACGGTTAAATCATGTTTTTTTAAATCGCCGATTATTAAATTGTAGAATAATTATTTCATAATTTGTTTATTCTACAGAATTAATAATGTTTCATAGAAAATTATTCACATCTGTATTAATACATAACTAATTTGTTTTGTCGTTAAACGTCAACACAACGTCAAAATCCCGCTGTCATTACATGAGATGTGGTTGTGTGCGTGGCCTCAACTCTGGTGGCGTTACCAGTAATTGCAGTTGCTTTTTATATAGCAAGACTTTTAGGGTGGTCATAAAAAAAAAAACCTAACACCATAGGCTAATGCGGGAGCGGTATGTATGGTAGTAGGTTTGAACCTAACCTATCCGAGTCGCTTCCGTTCCGACCCGTCTTGCTCGCTCGCTTCGCTCGCTCGCTGTAATAAAACGAGATTTATAATAAAACGTCGGTGAAATGAAATTCGATATTAAGATATTCTGTCTTTTGAATAGTTTAGAAGAAGAAGAAGAAGAAGAAATGTTTATTTGCTTTAGAATACGTAACAAAAGGTGACATAAATAAAAAAGGTAACAGTATTCAGCCGGCATACCAGCATACAAATTATGATACAAAAACAAAATAAAAATAAAAAATATTATCAAGTCATCACAAATAAAATTAGGAAATGTATGTTCTAAAAAACAATAATCCTTGTACAGCTATTCTAGGAATTAAGAAAATTTGTAATGTATAATCGATGAAACCAGATTACTGCTAAAGATATTAAAGGAACTGAATATTCTATATACATAATTTTTGATGCAATGAAATTCGATGAAAAATTTGTCTACGATTCAGGGGGATACCGTACACACATGTATTTACTTGTGTTCGCAGGAGGAGTCTGAGTCGGAGCCGGAGCCTGAGCCGGAGCCCGCGGGCGGGCGCGGCCGGCTCGACTTCTGCCAGAACCCGGAGGAGCTGCGCGCGCGCCGCGAGGCTGCCTACAGCGCGCGCCGCGGTCGTGGAGGCCGACCGCCACCGCCGCCGCCCGCTAAGTATGACACTTACTATTAATTCCCCTTCATATCTGCCAGAGAGCGAAGTCAGTAGCGTCTTTCGAACGTCAGCGTCATATTAACGTCTGCAAAGCGTCGATGCCACGTCCACGCAGCGCCACCGCGACGTCAGGTGGGCGACAGTTGAACGTCGGGGTCTTGTCAGCATCCCTCCCACCATGTCCCACTGTCCATCGCAGTGACGCTACGCGGGCGCTGACAAGATGCCGACGTTGGAAAGACACCATTGACGTCACGGCGCCGCTATAAAAATTGCGTCGATACTGAGCGGGAGTTGACAAGACGGCGACGCTTAAAAGGCGCTAGATGTGAATGGGGCCTAATTAATCGGAGTCGGAGCCAGAGCCTGCGGGCGGGCGCGGCCGGCTGGACTTTTGCTAGAACCCAGAGGAGCTGCGCGCGCGCCGCGGCCGCGGGGGACGACCGCCGCCGCCGCCGCCGCCCGCTAAGTATAAAATAAATATAAATATAAATATTAGGAGACAATCTTACACAAATCGACCTAGTCCCAAACTAAGCAAAGCTTGTACTATGGGTACTAGACGACGATAAACATACTTATATAGATAAATAAATACTTAAATACATAGAAAACATCCATAACTCAGGAACAAATATTCGTGCTCATCACACAAATAAATGCCCTTACTGGGATTTGAACCCAGGACCTCTTGCTTCGCAGGCAGGGTCACTACCAACTAGGCTAAAGCGGTCGTTAACGCCGCGCCAGCGCGTTAGCGTCGCGTATGACACTTACTATTAAGGGCTCATTCACAGCTAGCGACTTTCGAGCGACGTCTTGTCTACGCCGGCTCAACGGCAACGTCGAATTCACGGTGGCGTCGCGACTTCAGTAGCGTCTTTCGAACGTCAGCGTCATATTAATGTCTGTGAAGCGTCGAAGCCACGTCAGCGCAGCGACATCCGCCGCTGGCTATGTATGACACTTTTACTATTAATGAGCCCATGCACATCTAGCAGAAAGCGACGTCAGTGGTGTCTTTTGAATGTCAGCGTCTCTTTAGCGCGTCGACCGCTATGTCCGGATAGCACTACTGTGATGTCAGAATGGCGCCTGTCGAACGTCAGCGTCTTATCAGCGCCGCCAGCACAGCGTCCCTCCCTCCCACGTCCCTGTTCGTCGCAGTGACACTGCGCGGGGGCTGACTGCCGCCGGCTCCCGCTAAGTATGACACTTACCATTAAGGGCCCATCCATACACGTTTAGCATCTTTCGAGTATAGTCTTGTCAACGGCCGCTCAGCGGCAATGCGACGTTCAGGTAGCGACACCGTTACGTCAGTGGCGTCTTTCGAACGTCAGCGTCATATTAATGTCTGTGAAGCGTCGATGCCACGTCCGCGCAGCGCCATCTGCCGCCGGCTAAGTATGACACTTTTACTATTAATGAGCCCATGCACATCTAGCAGAAAGCGACGTCAGTGGCGTCTTTTGAATGTCAGCGTCTCATTAGCGCGTCGACCGCTATGTCCGGATAGCACTACCGTGATGTCAGAATGGCGCCTGTCGAACGTCAGCGTCTTATCAGCGCCGCCAGCACAGCGTCCCTCCCTCCCACGTCCCTGTTGCGCCGGCTCCCGCTAAGTATGACACTTACCATTAAGGGCCCATCCATACACGTTTAGCATCTTTCGAGTATAGTCTTGTCAACGGCCGCTCAGCGGCAATGCGACGTTCAGGTAGCGATACCGTTACGTCAGTGGCGTCTTTCGAACGTCAGCGTCATATTAATGTCTGTGAAGCGTCGATGCCACGTCCGCGCAGCGCCATCTGCCGCCGGCTAAGTATGACACTTTTACTATTAATGAGCCAATTCACATCTAGCAAAGAGCGACGTCAATAGAGTCTTTCGAACGTCAACGTCGTATTAACGTTCACGCAACGTTGACACCACGTCCGCGCAGTGCCACCGCGACGTCAGGTAGACGACTGTCGAACGTCGGCATCTTGGTACTTTTACTTTTAAGACACTTCATTCTCTTTCCTAAGTATGGCAACTGGAAGTCGTATGTATACAGAGTCTTATCTCGCAGCAAGTGTCATTTCTGACCATCACAGTCGTATAATAACAATACGACCTAATTGGACTGACCTAAATATTGTAACACCTTGATTGTACATGTACTTGACTTAAAAAAATAATAAATAAATAAATTAATATGTTAACATTTTCTATAATCTGTTCCAGAACTGACGTGGTGGGTAAACCTCGAGGCCAGGGTCAAGAGAAAGAGGTCCTCGTCAGTCGTGACCGCAAGGAGAAGCACAAGTCATCCCGAGGGAACCACTCCCGCCGCCAGGGGGCGCAGTGGAAGCGCAGCCAGGGCATGATGCCCTCCTAGTAGGAGGCACGGCACTTGTGGAGATAGGAGGGGGGTTGTTAATGCGTCAACACGTACGTGTCCTGAGGCCGTATTGTCTAACGCCTCTGACGCTTGCCTTCGCTTTCACCATCTCTTTCTGTCATCATTTTATACCGTTTGACAGAAAGAAATAGTGATTGCGATGGCAAGCGTCAGAAACCTTAGACAATAAGCCTGCTGTTGACATTTGATGTCAGTAGCGAAAGCAATATTTATGAACTAATGAAAGGCCATTCAGCTCCCGCTAGAGGGATCGTGGCCCACTGTAGAACCATTTCACAGAAATTTTTACTTTGTTTTTTGTATTTATTTTCACGGCGGTTATTTACCAATAAAAATTATTCTATTTTTCAATATTAATTCTGTAACGAGAACACGTTAAAAAATACAGAACAGTAAAATGCTGTAGCTGGGAATCCAACCCGGGTGTTCATAATTTGTAACTGTAATAAATAATAAAATCTAATCAAGAGTTCGTCCGATTGGGCAAACTTACCCTTCAGGGCCAAAGTAACCTGATTTTACGGTACTATTTACACGACTACGGCAAAGCCAAAAAGAATTGTAATGATTTTAACAGTCTATGTTTGTATTTACGGATGTTCCACCGTAACGTCGAGACTACACATCCGATTTTAATAAATAAGGTATCAATCGATTCGTTATTTATTATGCTCCGGGTGACATAGGATACCTTTTTATTTAATTTTATATTCTGTGTATCAAATATGTAAATAAATGTATCTCTCTATTTCTTTCTCTGAAAATGTCATAGTGCTATCGCATTGCCTAACAAAGAAAATCATAAGGATACGTACTTTGAGAGCGTTCCACAGTGGGATTTCTAATCAATTAGTTCGACTTTACAGGCTTAGGTACAAAAAATGTATACACTTTTTTTACCTTATTATATTACAGTGCAATAATGTAAAAATTCGATTCATATCTATTTAGGGGCTGTTTCACCACCTTATTGTCAAACTACTGGTTACGTAACCAATGAATAAACTAAGTACTGCACAAATCTGTCGGTCAGTTTTTTTTTTCAGTTTCACCACTCCGGTCCTGTGCAAACTAAGTACCACTTAACTAATCGTCGGTTTAACAAAAAGTCGGAATAGCAACGTCCCATTTCACGACCACGGGTTCCTGTTCGCATATTTTCGTTCAAAGAGTCGCTCATTATTAAAGCAAAATAAATCGTAAACTATGTAATTTTTAAACACATCTATTTTTTTGCATAAACAAATGTGTAACATTATAATTAATCCAAAAACGGTATTTATTTACGATACTTTGGTTAACAATAACAAAGAAAAATAAAATCACGTAAAACGAATCGAAAAGTGGCGCCAAACCCTTTGACAGATTAACTTTTTTTTTAATGGCGATGTACAAGTTCAGGTAGAACAAACGATTGTGCCACTGAAAAAAAGTCTGTAATTAAAAAATATTACGAAATTTTGGATTTATTTTTAAATACTAAAAGCGTACCTATATTTTTTATTCAAATCTTGATATTTAAATTCTCGTTTGCAATTTAGCATGACTTCTTTCTTTAAAAAATAAAAAATACTTTGATTTATTTTTCTGAAACCGGCTGAAGGGCTCTCCAACCATGGCCACAAAAAAATAAACTAACTAATTAAAAAGATATGTGACGGATAAAAATGCTAAATGCCACCTGATCTGATGGTCAAATTAAGAAATAGTTTGTCCGTCACTTAGCGCTAATCAAGACTGGTGAAACAGAAATTTTTATTCCATGTGACAAATAAGGTTATGATCAAGCTAATCCAAACTTTAAAAAAAGTGGTGAAACAGCCCCTTAGTCTACTATTATCAAACACACATTGCGAAAAAACAATTTTTAGCACTCTTTTAATGTACTGTTTCACTTGTACTTAACAATGTAAGGTAAACATCGCTGAGCTCGACACTGACCCAATACAGGGCACCTTCAATCTTCTAATCTTCATAGTGAGAGAGGTGACAGATTGGTGTCATCTACTGGGCGTTGAGGTGTCGAGCATTGGTACGCTTACCTTAATCTACCTACCAAATAAAAACCAAATGGCATTGAAACGCAAGCCCTATTTTATTTGTCTTGAAGTTCGTAATACAAAAATTTTAAAATATTTATTGTCAAAAAAATATTGACAGGTCGATCACAATACAGGGCATTCCTTTATACTTTCATGTGCATGTTTCGGTACACCCTATTGTATTCATATTATTTATATTTATATATCCACATTATAAAAGATGTTAAAATTAATCGAAATATTTCAGCAGGTGGTTGGGTTACTTTGGACACTCTGTAAAAGTTTTTAAGATTTTTTAAATTGTGGTTCACAAATGTTTCCTTACATTGATGGATGTTTCAAGTTTAACCTTGGATAATATGTCAATATCCATTGGTTTATGGTCTAAATTTTGTGATTATATGCGGTAGATCCTCAGGCTATTCCTTCGAAGAAACTATTGTTAAGTAGCTAACCCAGGTCCGCGTAAGCCCGCCTAAGTGTACCAAATTTCAATTTAGCCAATCCACTAAATTTGGAGATATTTATTTTTCAGTAACTATATTTATACTTTTAAACTTATCCTTGTTTTCTGCTCATTCCTTTGTGGTTCTTGTTATTGTGGAGCTACCTATATACGCCCTAAAACTACTGGCCAGATAATAAAGTTAGATTTTAGAAATAGGTAATATGGGGATGAAAATTTCATTGATTTTGCCGTAGGATGCACCGTTTTCAAGATATTTGACAAAATACCGGTTCTCGTCCGATCACCGAGGTTAAGCAACGTCGGGCGCGGTCAGTACTTGGATGGGTGACCGCCTGGTTTCATTTTTTGTTTTTTGAATGTTTTGTTATGACGTTGTCACGTTAAACTATCGTCCGTAAACCGACTTTTTAAAGTTAAATATGGGATGTACCAACTTAATTATACTCTAACATAATTATAACCTATAATCCGTGCCTGGCATGTACACAATATAGTAATCAGCGTGTAGAACGACCGCTAATTGTAAATAATGGTCACAGTTTGATTAAACAGTGATTTTTAAATAGAGTGGCTAATAGTAAGATGAAATAAATATATTTATTTATTACATTTCTGTTTATTATTTGATCTACCTATTAATAAGCTTTTATACTCCATTTACTTTAACATTTGAAACATAACGGTAAAATTTGCACACGTTTTTAAATGAAACAACGAAACTATTTAAAATTGTGTTAACTTCTATAAGTACTTAATGAAAACATAAATTACATGTAGGTACTTTTAGTCCATTTGAGTTCGAAATACCGAGAAACGCGCGTTAGAATTTAACCGTTAATCTAATACCTTTAAACGAGCAATCAGAATATCAGAAACGGCTCCAACGATTTCGATGAAATTTGGTATGTGGGGGTTTTCGGGGATGAAAAATTGATCTAGCTTGGTTTTATCTCTGGGAAAACGCTTGGTACCGAGTTTCAGCCCGAGCGGAGCTCGGTCGCCCAGGTACTTCAAACCTTAAATTAAACGAAGTATAGAGGGGCTCGATTTTAACTAAAATTTGCGCTTTATAGTTGAATATTTCGCGAACGAATTACTGTAGGTATCGAAAAATCGTCTTGACGCACCCTTGAATGATTTTAAAAGACCTATCCAACGACAGTACCTAACCTATCACACTAAGGTTAGACGAGAAAAAAAATACACCCACCTACCTACCTACCTACCCAACCCACCCTAAAAAACAAATATTTTTTTCTATATTTTATTTTACCACCCTGTCGGGATAATTGCTGCATATATCCATGCAAAATTACAGCTTTCTAGCCTTTGATCAATTATAACTGTAGATCCACAGTCGCGCGCCCGAAAATGTCCGAACCAAATGAGCGCCAGTGGCCTTCTTTTTTCTCAGTACGTTGCGTGAAATTGTCAAGTTCAGCTGTCAAATGTCAACCGAAATTCGACTGTAATGAAGTAAAGATTAGGTTCAAATTTCTGTGTAGGTGATGATTATAATTGTTATGCAAACAAATAAAAAAGTTCGGACATTTTTTAAAAGGGATTTTGTTCGGCAATGTGTATCTTCAGCTATAATTGATCAAAGTTTCTAGCACTAATACAGACAGACAGACATGGCGAAACTAAAAGGGTTCCGTTTTTGCCATTTTGGCTACGGAACCCT
This sequence comes from Archips xylosteana, assembly GCA_947563465.1. Lineage (NCBI taxonomy): Eukaryota > Metazoa > Arthropoda > Insecta > Lepidoptera > Tortricidae > Archips > Archips xylosteana. The sequence continues at coordinate 18,036,798 of OX387358.1, forward strand.
AAAAATTGTTATGTGGGACTTGTCAGTTTAATAGAGATGTTTGCTAAATGTCAATACACTAATAATTTCGATTTACTGCCCTGCAGGGAACTCTTCCTAAATTAACGAAACTAACATGTTTTTCTCTACTCTATTATTATGTAAGCGAACTTTTTAGTATCTTCTCGCGAAAAGCATTTACCGAACCAAGAACACCTATCATTAGACCAGCATTAGTGTCGAAACCATCTGCCATTTATTGTTTAAGTGGAAAACTATTAAAAGCGCGTAAACCGAAATCTAGTCCTTCCCGAAAATCGTTACGTTACAATGTAGTATGTCTAATTATGTTTTTACTTAATTAATGCTGGAGACATCTTCTATACCAGTGCCGGATTAAGTCAGCGCGGGACCTGTAGCAGATTCTATCAAGGGGCCCTAAAAAAAGGTCAGAAAACGTTGGTGCGTGCGCGGGGCCCGTAGCAGATTCTATCAAGGGGCTCTAAAAAAGGTCAGAAAACGTTGGTGCGTGCGCGGGGCCCGTAGCAGATTCTATCAAGGGGCCCTAAAAAAGGTCAGAAAACGTTGGTGCGTGCGCGGGGCCCGTAGCAGATTCTATCAAGGGGCTCTAAAAAAGGTCAGAAAACGTTGGTGCGTGCGCGGGGCCCGTAGCAGATTCTATCAAGGGGCCCTAAAAAAGGTCAGAAAACGTTGGTGCGTGCGCGGGGCCCGTAGCAGATTCTATCAAGGGGCCCTAAAAAAAGGTCAGAAAACGTTGGTGCGTGCGCGGGGCCCGTAGCAGATTCTATCAAGGGGCCCTAAAAAAGGTCAGAAAACGTTGGTGCGTGCGCGGGGCCCGTAGCAGATTCTATCAAGGGGCCCTAAAAAAGGTCAGAAAACGTTGGTGCGTGCGCGGGGCCCGTAGCAGATTCTATCAAGGGGCCCTAAAAAAGGTCAGAAAACGTTGGTGCGTGCGCGGGGCCCGTAGCAGATTCTATCAAGGGGCTCTAAAAAAGGTCAGAAAACGTTGGTGCGTGCGCGGGGCCCGTAGCAGATTCTATCAAGGGGCCCTAAAAAAGGTCAGAAAACGTTGGTGCGTGCGCGGGGCCCGTAGCAGATTCTATCAAGGGGCCCTAAAAAAAGGTCAGAAAACGTTGGTGCGTGCGCGGGGCCTGTAGCAGATTCTATCAAGGGGCCCTAAAAAAAGGTCAATGGTCTATGTGAAGTTCCCAATCCGCACTGGGCCCGAGTGGGAACTACAGCCCAAGCCCTCTCATTCTGAGAGGAGGCCTGTGACCTGCAGTGGGACTTATATAGGCTGTGATGATGAACATGACTTTACTGGGCTAGTAAAGTTTTACTTTGCGGAAATATTCCCATTGCCCATAAATGGGCCAATCAACTTTTAAACCGACTATAATCTGTCCGCGACATTTTTCAAACAATTGCAGATTTTTGTAAGTAAACATGTTTTTTCTGTAATTTAATAGATGAATAGCATGAATACATGCCATCCTACGTAAGTTTAACCTATTAAACCGTGAAATATCTTGTTGGAAGTACGATTTTTTGGTAACGCCAGAGACAATTTTGGTAACGCAGGAGACGCCAAAAACGTCGGTTTAAAAGTTGATTGGCCCAAATATCAACAACGCAATAAAGAGATTCACCAATCTGTTGCCGGCAAGAGGTTGCCGGCCTTAGAGCGCGCGCAGACAGAGCGCGGTCTGGAGTTCTGAGTTCCGCGTTCAAAGTTCTGCGTTCTTTCGAATGTACTGCATGAGTCTCTTATGCTAGGTTTACACGGGCTTAGTAGCTAATGCTTAGTACTACTTAGTCACTTACACTTGTCACATGTGTGTAAACATGTTGTATAAGTGCTTAGTATTAGTGCATCTGCAAGTGCAAGTAATTAGAAGCCGGTCCTATTTACTAAGCGACAAGCACCTAGGTACCCGCAGCTAAAAATCTACTAATACTTGTCACTTGTCGAGTGGTGTAAACATTTAATGACAAGTGCAGTCTGATTAGTGATTACTCAAAGCTCTTGTAAACTAATACCATTCTCTAACACCAATGTGTAGACGGTTACTTGTCCCTTGTCACTGTGCATATAAGTCCCTAACCACCTACACTAATGACAAGTAGGTACTAACCCCGTGTAAACCTAGCTGGAACTCTCGAGCGGTCAAAACACAGAACTCTGAATACCGAACCGGAGCTCCAGACCGCTCTCTGTTTGCGCTCGCTCTTAAAGCCCTTTTCTTGAAAGCCCCGAGTCATACCTAAATACTTAGTTGTCTCAATTTTGATAGCGCAAACGAACGGTTGAAACGTGTCGCGACTTTACCCATTTACTAAGGTCCGCCAGAATGGTAATAAAACAATAAACGCAAAGTTAACTGCGCATGCATTCCTGCAATACAATGCAGTCTGTGGCGGGTCAGCGTTTTGCATCGCGTGCGCAGCCATGCATCATCCGCGCACGCCGCGTTGCCGGGGTGGGGCGCTGGTGCGAGCGATGCGGAGATATCCTTCCTACTAATCTTACTGATATTATCTTACTAGCTACCCGCGACTCCATCTGCAAACAATTCGTTAATCGCTTTCCCGCGGGAACTCTGCAATTTTCCAGGATAAAAAGTATCCTACCTATATGTTAATCGGGGTTATAAACTATCTGTGTGCCAAATTTCACCCGAATTCGTCAAACGGTCTAACCGTTTTAGCGTGATAGAGTAACAAAATCTATACATTCATCCATGCAAAATAAGATAGCGGCCTACTTGCTGAATAAACGTTTTGATTTTTGATTTTTTTGATTGATTTTGGTCTGAAAGTTAGTCATCACGAACAAATACTTACCATGGTAAACATTTCTTTAAAAGTGAAAAAAATATGTATTTTTGTGAGATACCTATCCATTTTTAATCCAATGGTAAGTTATAGCTCTAGATTTTGTGATTAAAATCTCAATTTTCAAAAAAAGGCGACTAGACATGTTCTTTCCATGGACCCTTCAATTGTCCTTGATATGTAGACACTTTTGATGCGTCTAAAATTGAGGCCGGGGCCGCACTGGTTAGGCGACGGCGATGCGACAGCATCAAACATAGTTCAGAGTTATGTTTGATTTAGTCACATCGCTGTCGCGTCGCCGTCGCCTTACCAGTGCGGCCCCGGTATAAAGTCACTGGGGACCCAACTTCGCATCAAAGGTCTGCCGCCATCATAAACTGCCTCGAGCTTAGCCATAACTCCGCGCTACGTCTTCATAGAGCCACATTATAGTTTATAGTCCGCTTTTATGGCAACAGGTACATTCAATATGTCACACATTGCAACCCGAGGAGATGCAATAACGTTAATATGTAATAGCATAGCGTAGATATAAGCTAGTATCATCATTTCAGCGTGATTTCAGCCGTAGGACGTCCACTGCTGGCTCATTGATACCCAATCATTACAGTTGAACCTTTACCAAATCATCCGTCCATCTCGTTAAATGATGTCCCACGCTATATTTGCTAGACCGTGATTTCCATTCGAGAACTTGCTTTGAACCAAACATTTAAAACGAAAGTAGTCGGAACATGAGCCAGATAATATAAATATACTATCTGGCTCGGACTAGGCTAGGCTAGGACATATTAAGTAAAGTATGTGTTGAGAAACCACCCTTGTGACACCAGGGCCCAATTGCATAATAAAATACAAGCAAATAGTATTAGTGAATTTCAATATAAAATAGCTAATACCTACTTACTATTAGCTTGTACGGTCATACGTGCAAACATATATATACGTTACCAACTCTATGTCATTAACCATAAGGTTGATGTTTACATATTTTGACGCGATGACTGTTTATGACATATTTATGCTTTCGACTGTAATTTGTTATGCAATTGGGCCCAGGTGATTGGCTGTCTTGTCGATGCCAGACTGGATTAAGATGGAGCTTCCACGCCAACGTCAAACAGTTGCACTTGCACAGCCGCGCTCGACTTGCTTTGGCGACTAAATTACCCCATATCAATTAAACGCATGATCATAAAACAGGAGGCCGTTAATTCGTGCGCAGGACGCGCATGGGTTATTACGTGTAATGGGGGTATTAGGGCGGGGCGGAAGGATTTAATAAGCGAGCGGCGCGGGCGCACGGCGCGCCGGCGCAGCGCCCCGGGCGGCCTAGGGATGCGCAGGGTCGATACACGTAAAGTTAAAACACTAATCGCCTGAATCAGTACATATACTTACGTAGATATTTTTAATGAATTTTTTGTTGTATTGGACGGGGAGAACACGCTTGGCACGGTTATCCAAGAGTTGCGGATTTATCTCGTCCTGCCATGCTTAGATTTTGTTAAATAAACGTTCAACCAAAAACAAACATTTTTTTAATGAAATGAGCGTAGTAGCATTCGCTTTTCATCAAGCGTGATAGATAGTGCTATTGCTGAAAGCAAAATGGGTTTGATTTTGTTATGTAAGGACATATTGTTATATCTTTTGAGGATATATCGGTGGCTGAATAAATACTCCAGAAAATGCGAAATATGTATAATAAAAATTAAAATGATGTGGTTGTTACAGAGGTCGTAGGGCAAGTGAGAATGACATGACATTTTTTAACTATTATATTAAACGCCTAGAGAAATGGCGAAGGCAACACACACGGTGACGATGATTGCTGTGATCTCGTTGACAGGCTTGAGCCTGGACATACTCCCGGCCGTTGAAAGCTCGCTTTCAACACTGAAGCTCCTCTGCTGTAGGTAGTTTGCATAGGCGCACGAGAGAGCGACGCACGCAACCTTTGGCAGTGGTCACATCTGCCACTCGGGCGATTCCATCGATCCCGGTGATGAGGCGCTGCACTCGACCGAGACTCCAGGATAGAGGAGTAATGTTGTCCTCGGCCAGAAGAACCATATCTCCGACGTTTAGTCTTGCGTTGCCTGTTTTCCACTTCGTCCTTTGCTGCATTTCAGCGACATACTCCTTCTGCCATCTTCGCCAAAAGTGCTGTCTGATCCTTTCGACTCGTTCGTAGCGTTTTAGCTGGCTCTCGCTGCAGTTTTCAAGGCTAGGTGATGGTGGAGCAGTCAAAGGTCTCCCGATGATGAAGTGTCCGGGAGAAAGGGATAAAAGGTTATTAGGACTTGATGATAGGGGGCACAAGGGACGACTATTTAATATTGCCTCCACTTGTGCAAACAAAGTGGAAATTTCCTCAAATGTGAGATGGCTAAGGCCAATAACGCGTTTTAAATGATGTTTAGCCGAAAGGCAAATGCCACCGAACGAGGCGAGTAAGCCGGTACAAACATAAACTTAATCGATTGTTGACTTGCAAAATCAGATAGAGGTAAGTGAGTCTGTTTTATGAACGATCATACCCCCCTTGCAGCGGCTAGAAAGTTAGTACCATTATCGCACATTATTTACATTGGTTTACCTCTGCGTGAGATAAAACGCCTAAATGACATTATAAAAGCATCCTTGGCTAGGTCACTGACAGCTTAAAGATGAATGCATTTATAACGCAAGCATACGAATAGACACAAATAACACTTAATCAAACTACTTCCACGTCCTTTACGGTTCACTATGGAAAAATCTAGATTGGTCCGGCAAAATCTAGACCAACCGATAAGAACGGATAACCCGGGTGTACGCGCTGGGGTGGTAAATTTCCCATTTTAGGTTGCAACGTTTCACCCCGTAGACGCCTACATCGCACACAATTGTTGACAGTTCTTCGAGCCAGATGGCGCCCGTTGATTCGCCGAACTGTTTCCCTTGCTGTTGCCGACAATAATTGCAGGGCATGCATAGTCTCGATGTGCTTTTGAGCAAAAAATAATTTGGTTAATTTATGAGATGAATAAAGCAAAATCGGATGCTTCTTCTTGTACGAATAGCTTGGCGCGCCTAGACGCTCGCCCACGCGTATTACCTTATCCTTATCTAAAAATGGAGATAATGATATAATTTTATTTTTACTGTTTAAGGGCTTTCCCTTTGAGAGCAATTCGTATTCAACCGGAAACGATTGCTTCTGAGCAATAATGCATAGTGCATGAAATGAGTTACGCAACTCGTCAGCTGATAAAATACTTACGCGTTTGTTGGTTTTGGTTTTAAATTTGAAAATAAATCTTTCAATATATGCAAAAGCTCTTTGAATTATATTTTTGACGAGTTCATCATTTTGTTCCTCTCCTAGTTGCCATAGGCATCGTATACTTAAATAACTTGCACTCGCGGTGCCGCAAGTTAATGTGTTCAGTATTAATGTTTGAATGGGCTGAGACTCGTTTTCCCGCCACAGAATAAGTTTTAAATACCTATTATTCTTGTCGACTAATACCTGGCGGTAGATTTTTTCGATGTCGCCGGTAAGTAGGTATTTGTACTGCCTAGCGCGTATGAGAATGGAAAAGAGCGAATCTTGAACGTTCGGGCCCACCAGTAGAATGTCATTTAATGAATAACCTGACGTGGAGGGCGCCGAGCCATCGAACACTACGCGGAGCTTTGTGGACTCACTTTCTTGTTTTATGACGGGATGATGACATAAGTAGTAGCTAGGGTTTAAACTAAAATTATGGTTGCTATTAGAAAAAGATAGATGTCGCAAATCACGATACTCATTAATAAATTTAGTGTATTGTACTTTAAGCGTTGAATTTCGTTTTAATCGTTTTTCTAACTTAATAAATCGTTGCTTTGCAAGAGTGTAGGTATCACCTAAGCAGCCGGCTGACTCCTTTAAAGGTAATCTAACGCAGGATCGACCTTCTGAGGTACGGGTCGTAGTTGCACGAAAATGACTTTCGCACCGACTTTCACCTTCGTTCATTATAGTACATTTTGGAACCTCTTCTAATTCCCAAACTTTTGTAATAAGTTTTTCGACGTTTTCATTATTTGACCTTGAAGTTACGACGTGATTGCAATGTATATTTTTATTTGACATTATTGGATAAATGGGACCGGATATTATCCAGCCTAAATGTGAATTTCTTAGCTTGGGACCATTGATTCCCAACGAGTATTGTTCATTTCCTAATATATTCCAAAATAAATCGGCTCCTATGAGTACATCAATAGGGCCGGGCTGGTTGAACCCTGGGTCGGCCAGCCGAATGTTCGCTGGCCATTTTAAAGAGCTGACATCTATAGGAGTCTTTGGTAAGTGACCCGTCACCTCTTTTAGCACAAAACATGATGCTAATGTACTAAAATCGTTATTTATTGAATTAATTCTTATCTTGCAGGTTTCGTTTATATTATTTGTTATTGTATTGCCTATACCTATGACCTTTAGCGAGTCAATGGGTAAAGATTGTAATGATATTCTGGTCTTTAGGGACTCAGTGATAAAAGTAGATTGACTGCCACAGTCCAATAGAGCGCGAACCTTGACCTTTTGCTGGCCAAGCGGATTCGACACTTCTATCATGGCAGTTGACAATAGAACTTGACTTGATGAATATTGTTTTGCATAATTGACAGATATTTCTTCTGATTCGTTGACGTTGGCGTGGTTGCTTGTTGAGTATGCTGGACGGTGTAGAAGCGTATTGTGTCGCTGGTTGCAGTCGCGCTCGCGGCACGGCCCCATGCGACACGCGTTCGCGGCGTGACCCTGTCGTAGGCAGTTGACACATAACCTGAATTTAGTTACGTCCAACATTCTCTCATCAACCCCTTTAGCCTTAAATGTTGGACAATCGTAGATTCTATGAGGCTCATTACAAACAATGCATGTTAATGAGCTTGTTTTTTTATGATAATTATTATTATTGGTGCTTGCAAACGATTTTACAAAGTTGTTATGCGGTTGCCTGGAATTGTTATGATAATAGTTATTGTTTGGCGCTGGCCGTGCTGAGGGCATAGGAGGCATGGAGGACGTGGTTGGTCTCGCGATATAATTGTCTGGCCGGCTGCTGCGATTTAAGGACTCTAGAACATCAGCGCGATCAGTTAAAAACTTATTAAATTCTTCCAAGGTAGCAACGTCCCCGGCTAACGTGTTACGACACTCCTCCCATTTTAATAGCGTATTACTGTCTAACTTAGCAGATAACATAAATACTATGAGCACGTCCCACTTATCCGTCGGTTGGCCTAGACTAGCCAGAGCGCGTAAATTTTTTGTTACATGGTCAACCAAGAACCTTAAGGACCGTTCAGACTCCCGTGTAATTTGTTTTATATTTAGCAATGACGTTAAATGATGATTTATTAACATTCTTTTATTGTTATATCTATTGCACAGTAGTTTCCAAGCTTCAGTATAATTTTTTGCAGACACTTCTAAGTTTGAAATAATTCTGGCGGCATCGCCCTGTAGATATGATATCAAATAATGAAACTTGTTTACTTCTGGTATGCGATCGTTTTTATGTATTAAATTATCGAATGTGTCATGGAACTCCAACCAATGGAAATAAGAGCCGTCAAATTTAGCAATTTGAATTTGAGGCAACTTTAAACCAATGTCTTGCCGTAGATGCGAATCGTCCATACAACATGACGCATTGTGAACAGAATTGCGCCGTTGTTCACATTCACTTCTTTTTTGAAAAATCTCGATTAAGTTTTTAGCAGTGGCTATGTTTATTATAAAATCCCTTTCGATTTTATCGCGTTCATCGATTTCAGATTGGATATTTGACGGATTTAAAACTTCTATTTCATTTTGCAAGTCGTCGAATCTAACCGACAATGCCTCGAATTTTGCTAATCTCAAATTTAATTCAGTTAATTCAATACTGCTTAGTTCTCTTTCACTAGTAAAACCCTTTAAATAATTTTTAAATTTAGTAATCTGTCCTTTGGCGGACACTCTTTTGGTTAGTAATTCATTATAACGCTTACTATCATCGGGAGACATTGTAAGTCAGTTATTCGACGAACGATATAAAAACAATCAAAATTTAAGTTTTTGTTTATCAAAATAATAAGTGAAATAAAATGGCTCACGTTCCTCGTCTCGGTGTCACTTGCCGTTCGGGAAATCGACGTGCGCACAGCTGATCCTCGGGTCAATGACCCCGAGCGCCGGCTCCCGCGCAGTTCGCAGGTAAGCGACGGAAGCTGGAATAGTCGGCAAATTATATGTTAAAAACAGTTAATTATTTAGATGCACTGAATAAAAGGGTTTGATTAACCTTAGACTTGGTTTGACTAGTTTAAGATTTACTTGAGACCTGATGGACAAAGACAGACAGACAGATAGACGCGGCGAGTTTATAATGTGCTTATTTTATAGAAATTATGTAGAAGAATGTGACTATTTAATGCTTTAATTTAATAATTTAATGCTTTTTTTTTTTATGTTTGGGGTAGTTTTAACGGATACTATGATCTAGAATAGTTCGCAAGTTCCGGATTTTTAGGCCACTAAAGGCAAAAAACACTTTATTATGCACAAATGGATGACCATATTAAACAGTTAAGAATGGATTTACTAGGTTTATTAAAAGGAAATTGGAAATTTGGAATGAAGGATGGACACTTATCTTTGGATGACCGTGCCGCTTCTCGATGTGATACTTTAGCGGTAACACTGCTCGATTCTTGCTCCTTCTTCCTAAGGCTTGAGTCTGGATCCCGTGACTTTAGTCCGTCGCTGCAAGGCTCCAACTCTTGATCAGTTAATTCTTTATCGAATTTGTGACTTTCTGTGTCGTATATTTTTTCTTGGTTTCTTCTTCTCTTCGCGGATTCTTGTTCTTTTTTAGTTCCCCTCATGGGCCACCATGTTATATCTTTTGAGGATATATCGGTGGCTGAATAAATACTCCAGAAAATGCGAAATATGTATAATAAAAATTAAAATGATGTGGTTGTTACAGAGGTCGTAGGGCAAGTGAGAATGACATGACATTTTTTAACTATTATATTAAACGCCTAGAGAAATGGCGAAGGCAACACACACGGTGACGATGATTGCTGTGATCTCGTTGACAGGCTTGAGCCTGGACACATATGATAGTTTTTATCTTAGAAAATTGCATAGTTCCCGCGAGATAGCGCGATAAAAGAATTTTTTGCAGATGAAGTCATGGGTAATAGCTAGTAAGAAGACCCATATAACACATACTTCTTCTTTAGACCTTGAAACCTTCGGTCGATCAAAACTAGTAAATTGCTAAAAACGGTAAACGGGAAGCCCCCCCCCCCCCAAGCGGGATTTAAGTATCTTAATATTTAATACGTATATACGTATATAAATTAGTATCGTATGATTGAGCAAAAAAGCTCCACAAACTTTCTAATTTATAATTATTAAATTAAGTAGGAAGTAGCATATCTAGTTCGAAGTCTCTTAACCGCAGCTCAAATCAGTCTAATATTTTAAGGTGGTTCGACTCCCGTACAAACCATCTGACCGTTAGCATTGCTTCCACATACTTGATTTCAACGGTTTTCCTTTAGGATAGTTAGGTGTGGACATATTGGACACGCAAATTGCAAAATGGAGAGGATCTATCATACCTAAATTGCAGAAAAATGGAGTAAATTTCGATGCATTTTACAATAGTGTGAGAAGCTAAGTCAAATAAAACTAATTGTAAAAAGATATTGACTATTTCGAGCAGTCACGTGACCACCGTAGTTAAACAAACAAACAACAAACTGTTCTGGGAAAAATTAAAAGTATAACTTTACCTTTCGCCCTGTACTAGGTTTTCGTTGAGTTTTGGCAATATCTACATTGCCAGCACTGAATACGTTGAAAACAAATAGATAATACACCAAAATCGATCTTTCTATCGACATCGATACGATACCATCGCACCGCCAGCCCTAAGGCACCGTGAGTAATTTATTTCCCATTCAGTGCAGCGTCGATTATTATTGTTCCCCGAAAGCGGATGAAATACAACCGCGAGTCTGTAACATTGTCCATGGTGTAATTGTTGTTAAGGAACGACGTGATCGCGTCGAACGTCTCTTTATCTTGAATTATCTGAATAATTAAAGTACCTAACGGTAAAGTATTATCGGTATCTCTTAGAGCAAAGCTAGCCACCTGTTAAAGAGCAAAGGAGAGGAGTACCTAAGTAGGTATGCTAGTTACTCATTTGACGACCAAAATGGCCTATACTTCATTTAATTTAGAATTGAAAACCACAACATCATTATATTGCGGCTCGTCAACTATTTCTTACCTAGCCAATAGTACAGTACAATAGTCTGGGAGCCGCAAAATAAAATTGTTTTAATGTCACTCTATTTCTTCTTTTCTTCTTAGTCGGACACTTGTCAGAGTGGTCGTGGTTGCGCAGACGAGGTACACGGAGAGGTGTTCGGTGGGTCACAAACTTTTTCGAGGACAGCTCTCTTAGCAATTTACTTCCATTTCTGCCGGTTAGAGGCGTTGCGAGTACACTGGACCATGGTGGACTCAGTAGATTTTTAATCAGGTCAGTCCAGCGAGTTGGTGAACGGCCCCGTGCCCTCTTACCTTCCACCTGACCCTGGACCACCAACCTCTCCATTGAGTTCACATTCCTGGGGATGTGACCAAAGAACTTCAGTATCCGTAATTGCACAGTGACGAAAGCCGGTCTTTAATATGAAGCTCTTTGAGGATGGAAACATTGGTGCGAAATGCCGTCCACGGGATCTTTAGGAGACGTCTCCAGCACCACATCTCCAATGCGTCGATTTTACGGCGATCCTGCAGTCTCAGAGACCAAGTTTCGGCACCATAGAGAAAGATTGGAAAAACCAGGCATCATCAATCTGACCTTCGTCTTCTTGGTAACTCTTCTGTCCCTCCAAATTTTTCCCAGCCGCTCTACTGCCGACCTGGTAATGGCGCACCGCCGCCCGATCTCGTCGCCACATCCGCCAGTGCTGGAGATAGTAGAGCCGAGGTAGATATAGCTCTGTACAACTTCGCAGTTAGCTATGCTCTGTACATTAGTTCCAATTTGCGTCACTCTATTTGCGTGTCGTCAATTGTTACTCTAGTACAAATTGTAAAGAGATTACAGTTCACGAGTCGCAATATAATGTTGTTGTGGTTTATAGTTCTAAATTAAATGGAGTATAGTGGTCAGAGAACCTGACGAAGCTTGAGGTCCCTGGTCCCTTGATCGATTTTTTTTTTTTTTTTTTTTTTATGTTAGATAGGCCACACAAACGAACTAGTGGGTCACCTGATGTTAAATGAACACCACTGTCCATAGACACCCGCAGCGCTTTACGCGATGCCAGTGCGTTGTCGGCCCTAAAGGAGAGGGAATAGTGGAAGGGGAGAGGGAGGGGGAGAGCGAAGGGGTGAGGTATTGGGCCCCCGGCACTCTCACTGACCATACGAAACGCAAGCAGGATTACTGCTGCTTCACGCCGGTGTTCTGTGAGAGGGTGGTACTGCCCCGGACGAGCCGGCCCATTCGTGATGCAGCGGCTAGCTACAACATGGCTCTACCACTACAAAAATTCCCGATTCCCGTGTCAGGGCAGATATTTGTATGAAATATGAATAATACGAATATTTGTTCTCGAGTCTTGGGTGTTTAATATTTAAGTATGTCTCTATCTATATAAGTATGTTTATCCGTCTAGTGCCCATAACACAAGCTTTGCTACTTTGGGACTAGGTCAATTGGTGCTAATTGTCCCGTGATATTTATTTATTTTATAATTCAAGCAAAAAGATATGTTAGCGCTAGGCTAGGTTACAACATGTAGTTACAAAACGATTGTCTCACTGTAATTCTATTAAAATCCGTCCAGAATTTTTAACATGAAATACTTAGTACCTAACAAACGCTTACATCGTTTACCTATTTCAATAGTTCAAGAACAGGGACAAAATAAATCTCAGAACAAGAAGTGGGCTCCAAGTGTGGTCCGTCATATCACTTTTAATGCGGCAATTTATAATTCAATGACGATTTGTGAATGACGAAGATAATATTAAAATAGCCATTATACGCATAAAAGTCCCATTAAAAACTGAAGTGTTTTGAATTAGCAACTCCTACTTCCTGCCCGTAAGTATCTAGGGATAAAAAACAATATAAGAACTATTCATGCGTTCATCACGGTTCTCTATTATTGAGTACGTATTGTTTTCCATATTTTTTATTTGTCATTAAATAAATTATTTCTTTATTAAAATGTTCTTTTTCACCATTCTATAAGAGATTTTAGACGACCAGATGGCCTAGTGGTTAGAGACCCTGACTATGAAGCTTGAGGTCCCGGGTTCGATTCCCGTGTCGGGGCAGATATTTGTATGAAAAATACGAATGTTTGTTCTCGGGTCTTGGGTGTTTAATATGTATTTAAGTATGTATCTATCTATATAAGTATGTTTATCCGTTGCCTAGTACCCATAACACAAGCTTTGCTAAGCTTACTTTGGGACTAGGTCAATTGGTGTGAATTGTCCCGTGATATTTATTTATTTTTTTTTTTTTTTTTTTTTTTATAAGACGACATTTATAAAAACCGGTTGTCTGTAAAGTCGTTTTACGGACGATAGTTTAAAAAACATTCAAAAAACAAAAATTAAACCAGGCGGTCTCCCATCCAAGTACTGACCGCGCCCGACGTTGCTTAACATCGGTGATCGGACGAGAACCGGTGTTTTGTCAAATATCTTGAAAACGGTGCATCCTACGGCAAAATCAATGACATTTTCATCCCCCCCTTTGAACCCCCCTGCCCCCTACCCCTCAACCCCCCCCCCGCACTCCCCCTCCATTAAAAACATTCAAAAATCAAAAATGAAACCCCTTTAATACCGCCGCACCTCCCCCCCCCAATTCCCCTCGCTTTTTAATTTTAGGTAATTATTATATTTGTCGGAAATATCTCAACTCAACTTTTATTTTAATGTATCAGAATTTTTATGATATAAAATCTGTTGATACGTTTTCTGGTTGGAACGAGAGCAAAGAACTAGACAGGAAACGGGTCCGTGCCTTCAGAATGATCCCACAAATTAGGTTCATGTGACGACCAACTTATCTATACCGGTGGCGAAATATAGTACTAACATCTTCTCATACTGATGTTCTCCTAAACATCGGAAGGCAGCGCCGCTAGTAACAGCACGTATAACTTTGTAGAGTTAAATGTTGAACCCTTTGTGGAACCTTCGGTTAAGATATTCGAGGAAGTGGTGATGCAACGGTGAAATCATTTCCTAGTATTGTTTTGATGCGATGGAATGTGTCTTGGGAGGTCTATGCTATAAATTTTGCTAGGCTAGGATATAACAGATGTTTTCCTGGTTTGTAATATTGGTGGATCTAATATCTTTAAATGAGCAATTTCTTGTATTGGTCATTATCATCATTATTCCTGTGCGTCTGTTTCAGACGAATTATGGCGTATTGTCTGTGCACAACGCTTTTCGTGGCTGATTAGCCCGATGCGAGAGCGACATGTTCGTCCTCAGGCCTGAAAAGAGAAGTTTGTGGAGGTTGGTGCAGAACTGCCTTGATCCCATTTCTGTCTCTTGTCAGCAAGTTCCTTGAACCAGGCCTCGTCGCAATATTTGCGACCCTCCAATACACGTTCGCGCCAAACAGCACGGTTTCCCGCTACCTTTTCCCAGTCGTAGCGGTAAATTTTAAAGGTGTCCATATCTCGCTTAGCACAGTCCTTAAATCTGAGCAATATACATGTATAGGTGTGTACTTATTTATTTCCTACTAGCTTTTGCCCGCGACTCCGTCCACGTGGAATTAGTAATTTGAGCAGCTTATTTTTTTTATCCAATTTGCTTTTTCATCAATTATGGCTCTCCTTAGTTCAACGATATAAAAAAAATTACCCCGCCCCCCGCAACCCCCCCGTCATCGTCCCCCCACCGAACCCCCCCCCCCCCCGCACACCCGCGTTCACATTCACCACCGTACCTACTCCCAAGTCACTACTTCTAAAAACTGTTCTAAAAATCCTTAAAATAGACGTATCTTTCTTATTTGTGAACCGATTCAAATGAAACAAACACTAAATGTTAATCCAAGAAAATACCAACATATCAGTGAAAACCGCATCATCCTAGGTTAAGCCGTTTCTAAGATTAGCGCGCACAAACGCACAGACAAACAGATAAACAGACAAACAGACAATAATTCTAAAAAACATTGTTTTGGGTTCTATTGCGCTAGTAAATAGCCCTAGTGACAGTTTTTCTCAAAAATCTTCAATGTACAGACACCGACTTGTTCCAGATTTATTATGTGTATAGATATAGATATCTCCCATGTGCTATGGACACCCTAAATTAAGCCCTAGACTAGAGAGCTAAAATAAGTATCTCATGTGCTTGTTAATTTCACCATCTTTCATTCTCTCCACGCCACTCGAGTACTGCTTGGCGCCAGGATTAGCAAGTAAAAATGGTGCTTGCTAAAGATCCTGCTACTCGCAAAATAATAGAGGTGGTACTAATGTGCTATTAAAAATAAACTAAGTATTTACTTAGTAAAGCTTGTTGACCTCCGTATGGTATAGGTACACACTACGATGCTGTTTAAGATATTTATTAAATGGCTCACTACAGGGGGCCATAATCCATTTTGCGACGAGTGCCCCTGCGGTGCCTGACTGGATATTATGACAATTAATGAGTTACATTATGTTTGTCATTCGGCTTTATGTTTTTTGCTTAGTTATTTTTCAAAGACAAGAGATAATAAAAATGTCGTGATGATTTTGTAGTGACAGGTAAACATATTTTGATTTTGCGGTTTTTGGGATCCACTAATAGAGAGGTGGAAACCTTAGATCAAAGGCACTATAAAATAACTTCGTTCTACTCTGATTAAGACTAGGATGGGCACTGAGTCAAATGAGATTTAAACAGTATATAAATACTTATTATTAAGTAATAATAGAATTAAGTAATAATAGAATCGAACCTAGACCTTTTACTTATTTCCCTGCAAGCCCACGGGAAATAATGTCATCGTCATCCCATCCGTATCTCTGTATCTAATTACTCACCTCCTAATTTAATGATATGAATCATTTTCCGCCCGATATCGTCCTCAAAGCGAGCGGCGGATGTCCCGCGAATGGCCGCATGTAATAAATTCTGGCTTTATCTCGCTGACATTTATCGTAATTTAATTATAAAATGCCGCTATGCTTCGCGATTGGGTGACACCAACCGGACTGGCGCGTGAGCAGCTGTGTGCTGTAAACAAACTTCTGATACAGATTTATCGTACATAACTAGACCTAAGTCCTTATGGCTCGGCTACGTCATCACGCGACCGGCGGTATAAAGGTAACGCCACCAGAGTTGAGGCCACGCACACAACCACATCTCATGTAATGACAGCGGGATTTTGACGCTATGTTGACGTTTAACGACAACACAACGTCAAAATCCCGCTGTCATTACATGAGATATTGTTGTGTGCGTGGCCTCAACTCTGGAGGTGTTACCTATAGCGGCGAGCGTTTTTTCCGTTCATTGCGCCACTGAGACGCTCGCCGCACAGGGATCATCTGGCGGCACACGCAATGAACTAATACAACGATTGCCGCTGCCGCCTGTCGCGGGAAGTCGTGGGCGGGCTGTTATTGTCTAACGCACTCTGGATCACAATCATTTTCACCACTTCCTCTCTCAGAAGGTGAGAGAGGAAGTGGTGATGAGAGTAAAAAGAGATGTCGAATGTAATCGCAAACTCCCGCGCGTCAGACTTTACGATATATGATTTCACACTGCCAGGCGATATAAAAAAAATATGTGTCTTTTTTTTTAATAATTACTCATTAAATCAACTTAACCGTTACGCCGCACCATTAGGTACCTATTTAAAGTGCTTAACAGTTTACTTTAAAAGTGCCTATAGTATACAACTCTAATATTTCTATCATGTTTTTAAATAATAGCAGTAGAAAGAAAAGTGTTGTATGGAGCGACAGAACGTGCACAGTTCTAAATATCGAAAGTCAATATATCGAATGTATTAAAATATCGAATGGCCCATATAACGTATGGGTCGTTCTCTGAGCAAGGCAGTTTTACGTGACCTTCGGTGGCACGATTTTTTTATGATTATCCGACTTTTTATAATTACATCAAAAACTAGTGTTTATTTGAAATGTTTTGCAGAAAAAAGGACCATTTTAGTCCTTATAGTTATCGAGATAATTAATTTCAAATTTTCATATGGCACCGAAATCACAAAACTGCGAATAATGGAAGTAAATTACTTTTATTGTTTAATATCACAATGTGTAATAACTACAAACTTACAACGATGGACTTAAACATAATTAAACAATTATCACCATATTTTTGGAACGTTTCACTGGTTAAATAAGTATCTAAGTCTTGTAAGGTAATTACATAACTTTGCTCTCGTTCATAAGCTATTATGCTTTAAATAGTAGTTATTATTATAATTATTTAACGTAGTTAAAGCACACATTAATAAAAACAAATAATCTCTTAATAACAATAATCATTCTCTACTTATTATTTATTTCAACAGTATTTATGATATCAAAAATCGGCTAAACACAAACTAAAATTTTTTTGCGAAACAAATAAATAATGAATCAAAAAAGATATAAATTTCAGAAGTATTTGACCAATATTAATCCACCATCAATAAATAATTAAATAATTATTTAATAAAAGCTGAAAACACGTTCAAAAATCAAAGTTTTTTTCGTAAAATCATTAATATTTACTAATATTATCAACTGAATCGGATTATTTTACATAAATATGTACAGGAAATAAACTTAACAGTTTCAATAATCCATGACTAACTGTAATACCACCGGATTCATTCAAATCACTGAATTCACCGCCACCGACTTCACATGAGCAATTTAGTTTTTAACGAATTACTTCAAAACGGTTAACAATTGAAACTCGATTTTTTTTCTAGAAGTAGTAATAACACTGCTTAATATGCCAAATTAATTTGAGTTTAATATATCAACAAATAAAGCGAGAAAAAATTGCCACTGATATCACTTTCAGAGGTACCAAAAATTTCACACTTGATTCTTACCCTCATAATTCGGCAGTGACGCAAAAAACCTTAAGTCCGCCCTGTTCAGCCGACGCAGCGTGGATGGTTCTTTCTGGCAAGCTATCGTCAAATGTTCTTGAAGTGTGCGTAAGAACGGTATGACGAGTTTTATGAACGAAATTGGATAAGTAAGACGCTTTTCTCGGGACATTTATGTAATATGGTTTAAAAAATAAGATAAGGTAAAAAGGAATATTTAGATAATTTAATCTAATTCATAAAGTAGTTAGTTTGCTGTGAACAGTAACATTTATTGGTTTTCTTGCTTGGTTTTTGAAATAAACGGTAACACATAGTGAAAATTGGAGGTGGGACAAGGCCAAAATGGGGATTCCAGCGACTTTAGATTTTTTTTTCTCCCATTAGATATAGCTTATTAAAACTGTTAGAAGTTTTTTAAGCAGAACAAAGTGTTAACTATATGAGTTATTTTACTTATAAGGTTATCTGTTAAAATTAAATTTTCACAACTACTTGAAGTTGAGAACACGAAAAAACGTGAGACCAGAGAATGACCCGTATAACTTCTCAGGATCTATTAAAACGACATCGTATAGGGTTTATTAGGTTAGGTTATTTATAAAACGATATTAAAAAATTTACGGTTTCAGAAAAAGAAATCGATAAGTAATAACTTTCGAACTCTGTTCTGCTGCCATTCAGTTGGAACGGACCCGGCTACACGTCAATGGTATTCAGGTATGGCATACGAGCTCGCTTATGTATTTAAATGAATTCATATTATCAATATAGAGAGCAAAGCGCGGTCATTAATGAGCTAAGGGGCGATTAGACGGTTTTAGCCGAGTTAGCTAAATTATAGCTAAGATAAGTCTAGGTGGATATGAGCTTTAAAAGTAATCTTAATTACTTTATTTTGCAGGTTTAAATTATAAGCAATCAGTTTTGGGGTTCCATGACACAAAAAGAAACCCTCGTAGGAAACTTCGTTCGTTGTCTGTCTGTCAATTTCCTTTGATCCATGAAAGAACTCATGCAAAGAACTCATGCAAAGTTTCATCATCAATGCGAAGGAAATATCGGATAAAAAGTAGCCTAAGTGTCATTCCTAAGATTCAGCTATCTAATAGCTAAATTTCGTCCAAAGCCATTTAGGTAGTGGTTTGTGCGTGAAAGTGTAACGAACACAAACGTTCGCATTTGTAACATTAGTTAGTACCTAGTGTTATTTCTGTTGTTTTTCCTGAAACTGAGTAACAGAAATGTGCGCTGACGAAGTTACGGGTAAAAGTTTAGTGTATACCTATAGATCGAGTCATTCCTGGTCCTTATTGCAATGTCATTAATGTCTAATTTTGACTAATTCGTGCGCCTTCGTGAATGGCAGTAGCTATATACAGGTTGATCCAGGAGACGTGAGCCGAACCAACCCTACCGGATTCAGTTTACTTAGACACTATTTCGGACCAGTATAAGTGAGATTAACATTATTTCTTAGTGCATCCTCCCTCACTTTATAATTGAAATATCTACCAACTTAACATTGACAATTTCAGAATGTGACAATTTTATTATACCTAAGTATCTACTTATATGGACTAAAATTACCGTCCATTGGATCAACCAACTTTACGGTACTGTAGCTGAAAAAATGTAGCATTGTGTTTACTTTTAATAGTCCTGTATTTCTTTTTCTTTTTATCACATCGTTTGCAAGTTCACCTGCCGCCAACTATTCGCTTATCGTCTAATGCCATAAGAATCGATTACTAATGGAGCTTCAAAGGTTAATTAAGCCTTTAAGCTTTTAAATCGTGCATACATTATGTTAATTATCTGATAACAGTGATAACTTATGACCGGCCCAAAAATGGCTTCTGTAGACATTTTGTTTTGGATAGATAGACGTAAGTACCTATTATAAAATACCGCAAGCTACTGGGTATCAAACTAAATAAGTCGTAGGCAAAAAAATAAATAAAAGAGAAACAGCAGAACGCTTTTAAAATAACTATTTTATTAAACATCACGGTAAGTAGAGCGTCATTAAATGCATTCTAAAGAATCTACGTTTTATAAAACCTACAAAATTATTGAAAAAGGATATTTAAGATAAACAAAGATAAGCATATTTTGATGCAGATAGGGTAATTGAAAGATAAAGACAGGGTAAGCGGTTCAGACTTGAGACTTTGCTGTAACTTAGGCAGTCGACATTTATTATTTATTTATTAAGGTTTACTAACAATTGTTAACACTAGATACATCAGAAATTGCTGCTTATATAAACATGTTGAGCTGAGTGTCACAATCACTTATAAGTAAACACCGCATGCAAAACGAAAAGTGAAGCATAAACATTAAATTTACATAACAGTAAATTTTGCTCTCAAGAATTACAATCCAATATTTTTTTATTAATTATGAATTATTAATTAAAATAAATTATTAATTATTATTATTAAATTAGACAGAAAACAAACTTGGGCAGGTGGTTTAAATTATTTTACTATATTTCTAATTATTTTACTGGGTGGGTCATAGTGAATAGCCGTCATGTCAGTCACTGCAATCATTGGCTATTCTAGTCAGCCTGCATATGGGAGAGTTTCTACCAGACACCGAGCTTCGTGGCGGTGGACATAAAGGAGTAATGTGATAGCGGGGGAAACGGGAAGGTGCACGAAAAAACAGGAGCGCTAGTAGCTGTGGACAGTCAATTCTGTGCCGGATCAACTTATGCAAGAACAATGCATCTAAAATGGTTCTTCTGGTTTCCAATGAGTCGACCTTGAAATGATGTAGCCTGCGTCTGTAGCCTGTGCATGAAGACATTTATAAGGGCTCTGTCGCCCCAGTTGATCAACACGCCTACCTCAGGGGACCCAAGATCAGATCCAAAGGGGTAATGCGCTAGCAGTATGGGGATCCTGCCCTGCCGCAGTCAGACCCTTAGGCTAGGAGAGGAGAGCTTTTCTTTTCATATTTATTTTATGTATTTTTTGTACCTCTTAAGTAGGTGTAAGTTAAATTTGTTCTCATAAGTAAGTACTATCGCCCCAAGCGCCAGATAAGCACCTTAAAGGCCCAGTTTGCGTGCAGTGGCTAGACATCTGTCCATAACAATCCATAGCAATAAACATCAACGGCTGCAAGCAAATTTGTTTTGAAAATGGGTATCTGACGTCTGGGGCGATGGTACAACTCGTAGTCATTATTATTGAGGGTAACTGAAAAGGTAGAGACAGATAATTGACACGCCAGTCAATTAACGTACTTTTTATGAGCTGTCAAAACGCGATTCCTATAGATTTTGTATGGCAACTGGAAGCTGTGACGTCATTTATTTGCCAACTCAATTGACTAACTATTTATTGGAAGTATTTCAAATTAGTGGATAAAGCGACTAAAAATCAAATATAAATAACTGTTACTTGTTAAGTAATCTCGTTTTTTGGACTAAAATAAAGTCTTCATTAAACCTGAGCCTTGGAAATATTATTTAATGATGTCAACTTGAGACGCCTGTCATTAGGATGACCAACGATATCGCGAATGTTGCAAGCAACCTGTGGATGCAAGTGGCCTGTCGTCGGTTATCGCAGCGTCTGACTGACGATGATGATGATGGAGTCAACAACCCTATTCAGCCATGGCCATGGATATGGTCATGCGAATGCTGTAATGCGACGGGGTTCACTCTCCGTGGTGCCGTCCGTGCGATTGTCACGCCGCTCCGGACTCAAATTGTCCAGACGATGAACGCTTTGTACATTCAATTTTACTATGAGAATTGTCATAGGGTTGCCAATGCTAGTAAATAACATATCTTAAGTTAATACTACGTTATCTGTGTTTAACGGTGAAATGCGGCAGTGCATGATGCATCAGAAGATGTAAAATGTAAATTTTAGCAGAAACAGAAACGCATGCGAAAGTGGAAGTGTAAATGCAATGAAAAAGTATTTTTTCAACAAATACTATTTAATGAAAGGAATAGTTTAAATGAAGTAGTCCAACCCAGCGTTATACAGGCCAATTTTTATTTTGTTGTACTTACCTATGTTTTGACTTTATTTTTACTTAATTGGAAAATGGTACTTGTGGATTTCACAAAAAAAAAACAATAATTTTATAACTTAAGACTAGCAAAGTGAAGGCTAAATTCAGGAACGGGCCTTCACGGGTTTGGTAGCGGTAATTCAATCGTTTGGGTTGGGTTTGGTTTGAACTGCTATTCAGGAACGCCAAAAATCACTGGTTTGCGAGAGGTTTGGGCTGAGTTTCGGATGAGCCTTAATTATTTTCACCTCACTAGCTCGGAAAGCCCTTTTTGTTTGTTTGACATCTATTGAGAAAATCGCTTTTTATTTTATCCACATGTGAAGAAAGAGTTTTGACATTTGAAGGTAGCTTACGTGATATTTGACAGCTAACAAAACGTAAAACGTTAAAAGTGCTGAATTTTTAACATCACAATTAATGAATTGCATCGAGTAAAAAACACTATATACAGTCTTACAACTTTATTTTAATTCATAAATATCAGCATTCAACATTTTCATTCTTGTTGCAAAAACGGATAAAATGTTCTGACAGTCCAAGTAAGTCGATGTGCGAACAAAACGCATCCGAAATAATAAAAAAAACTTAAGTCAAAACTTTTCAATTAATTATTTTGAGTGAATAAATAAATAATAAATAATTTATTGAATCAGGCGTTACTTTCGGCGTTAGGCGTTAGGTCGCGGGTGAGCAAAATAATTGTTTTAGTTCATAAATAATAATTGATAGTACAAACCCTTTTTCTTATTTTCCTCTCTGTAGTGAGGTGAAAAGTTTTGTGTTATACACGGGTGAAAAGTTATTTTACGTCTCGTGTGTTGAAACACTCGCTATCGAAAGGATTCTATTTTTGAACCACTCGCTTCGCTCGTGGTCAATCATAGAATCCTTTCGATAGCTTGTGTTTCAAATGGACACTCGCAGGTAAAATACAACTTTCCCCCCTTGTATAACAAATAACTATTGTTTATTTATTTATTTACAAAGCGAATTAACAGGAAAATAAGGTTCATCCCAAGGTCAACCCATTCCTATCCTCTCCCAAATGATTGAATTACCGCTCGCAAACCGTGCTAGCCCCTCCTGAATTTAGCCCCAGTTGTGTCACTCAATGCGGATGGAAAACTCATCAAGTTTAAGTGCGACTGGTTCGAAACTAAGTCAAAATAGTAGACTAGTAGAGTAGTTTTGTAGTGGTAGAGCCATGATGTAGCTAGCCGCTGCATCACGAATAGGCCGGCTCGTCCGGGGCAGTACCACCCTCTCACAGAACACCGGCGTGAAGCAGCAGTAATCCTGCTTGCGTTTCGTACGGTCAGTGAGAGTGCCGGGGGCCCAATACCTCACCCCTTCCCTCCCTCCTTCCTTCCCTCTCCTTTAGGGCCGACAACGCACTGGCGTCGTGTAAAGCGCTGCGGATGTCTATGGACAGTGGTGTTCATTTAACATCAGGTGACCCACTAGTTCGTTTGTCTGGCCTATCTAACATAAAAAAAAAATTGTTTGTTATTTCTTGTTTATTTAAAGGGGACATTACTCTTAAATAAACAAACTTAAATATGGGTAAACTATAATCAACACCCCTAACTCTGTTCTTCACAAAGCAAGCCGCGCGGCAGACTTTGTCCTGTCACTTCGCTGCATGACTCGATGCGCGCGCGCCGCGAGCCACCAGCTTTGCGAGTTAACATAAAATGCAAAAGAATTACCTGGAAATGCGTAGGTCAATTTTCTGAGTGCAGCCTACCTTCATTTAAACAAGTAATTTCAGTACCACTGGGTAGCTGGGTACTTGTTTAGAGGAAAAATAGAAGTGCAACGACCCGTGTTTTACTTACCATTAGAAAATGGTAAAAAATTGAGTATTTCTTCAAAATTGGGTAGTTGAAGATGCCACTTTGGTAAAAAACCGGCCAAGTGCGAGTCGGGCTTAACGAATTTATTTTATTTTAATTATTTATTTTTAAAGTGTACTGTTAGCAACGTGTGCGGTGACGTCCTTACCCTGTGACGTCACGCCGGGCCGCGGGCCCAGGCGATGCGGTCCACTCCGCGACAGTTCGGCCCTCCACTACATCCATTACGGACGCGTGCCAATTGTGGATATTAATTAAATCATTTATCTAAGTGATTCTATTTTATTGTTAACACAGCGGTGGGATACTATCCACCAGCTGTCTCCGAAGTTATAGTGAAAAAGGACACAAGTAAAAGTGATAAGACATTTAGTGAAGATGTTGCGATCATCCCGTAGTAGAGAGAGATCGGCGTCGGCGTCTGCATCGGAGTCGTCGACAAGTCAGTATAATCCTCCGAGAAAAGTGCGGCGCAGATCCAGGACACCAGACGTAGGCTCCGTGCTGGGCTTCGACCCGAGCAAAGAGGGCAGCTACGTCAAGGAATGGTTGCAGCAGGTAGAAGACATAGCTACTGCTTGTGGCTGGAGCGAGAGGAGGAAGCTGTATCGCGTGACCCAGACTCTCGAGGGCGAAGGTAGAGCTTGGTACAATCTACGGGCTCCGACAAAGCGGACATTAAAGCGATTCCAAAAAGATCTATTTATAGCCTAACCTAGAGAGGCGAATATCTTCAGCGCCATGGAGGAAATCATCAACTTTAAAAGCAGTCATGCAAAATCCTTAGTGCTTTATGCAGGACGCATGTGCAAAAATTAAGCGACTTGGCGTGAAGCTACCTGAGCGACAACAAATGGATATAATGTTAGGAGGCATAGTTGACAAAAATATTAGCATTGTTTTGGAAGGATGTGAAACCATGCAGGACATGGTTACTCAAATGTCAAGAAGATCAATGACAATGAGTGAAAAGCGCAATTGCGCCCGCGCGGCTAACAGTTTGCCGCCTAAAAATAACCGCGATATGATAACAAGTACAAATCTCGTTCGTCACGTCGTTCCCGCTACGAAGAAACAATGGGACCTTGTTTCAAGTGCGGCAAGCCCGGTCACCGGCGCTTTGAGTGTAAGTCGAAACTTAGTATAACAGGCGAGCTTATTACGAATCGAGTCAGCGATGCTGGGGCCTCTAATTCAACGAATATAAACAAAGGAGCCGTTCAATGTACACATTGTCACAGCTATGGGCATACCATTGATAAGTGCTTTAAGAAATTAAAATCCGTCAACTAATGCGCAGATAAGTTAGTGCGTATGTCTACCATGTGCTTCATAAATAACAATGCTGTTCAAGCTATTATTGACACTGGAAGTTCTGTGACTTTGATTCTATAAAACATGACTCAAAGGCTAGGGCTGCACGCAAAGCTAAGTACAGCTTTAATGACCAGGATTAATGGCAGTATTGTTGCTGCTGTTGGAAAAACTGTTTGCAGATTGGAAAGCGAAGGGGTTGGCCTCGATATAACTCCTTTGATCATGAACGATGGTGACATCCCGGTGGATTTGTTGATAGGAAGAGAAATTGTGAAGAAAATGGTGAATGAACTAATGGAGGCAAACATAATCCAACTTAGTGACTGAATAATCCAACCATTCAAGCTGTAGTACGCGAGTCCAAATATCATTCATATGATCTGGAGACATTGGCGGTGGTGCAAGCACTAAAACATTTCCGAGAGTATTTGATTGGATTGAACTTTAAAGTGGTAACTGACTGTAGTGCCATTAGAGATACTATGACTAAGAAAGATCTGAATCCGCGAGTTGCACGGTGGTGGATTGATATGCAAGATTTTAAATCGAATACCGTCAAGGTAAAATTGTCGTTCACGTCGATTACTTGAGCTGCAACCCAGTCTGTTTGGCTTATGAGTTTACGACGGCTGAAAATCTGCTTGAGTGTCAAGTGG
Organism: Archips xylosteana; assembly: GCA_947563465.1. Taxonomy (NCBI): domain Eukaryota; kingdom Metazoa; phylum Arthropoda; class Insecta; order Lepidoptera; family Tortricidae; genus Archips; species Archips xylosteana. Next base: position 18,062,691 of record OX387358.1, read on the forward strand.
CTGATGAAGAGTTGTGTAGAATTATTGGTATTTTGAAAATTATGCATGATGAGAGCGGTCATCAGGGTGTCGATAGAACACTGGCTGCCATCCGGTGTAAATATTGGTTCCCCCGGATGAGGAAGGTGGTGACTAAATATGTCAAAATCTGTTTCAAATGCCTGTTAGGCAAAAGTGATACTGGTCGAAAACCAGGGTTGCTCCACCCAATACCAAAAGGTGAAACCCCATATGAAGTGGTACACGTGGATCATCTTGGGCCGTTTGTAAAAAGTAAAGAAGGGTACCAATATGTGATCGCCCTGCGAGAAGCTTTTACCAAGTACTGCTTCTTGGAAGCGGTGGCAGAAACGAGCACCAAAGGTGTGATAAAAGCCTTAAAGGCCATGGCGTATTTGTTTGTACGAACCAGAAGAAAACTGGTGTGAAGCATTGGTGGTAACACAGCAGGCGTTGAATAATGCAGTGAATAAAGTAACTGGCAGAACTCCAAATGAGTTGCTGTTCGGCTACAAGCCAACAGCGCTGTGTGAAGTGCTTTTGACAAATAATCTCACGCAGGCAGGTGAGAGGCTGAGGCTGTGTTGGACCTGAGAGTCAAAAGAGCAAAAGCCCGTGAGCTTTTGGATGAGGATCAAAAGCGGCAGATGCGGCGGTTTAATGCCAACTGATACGTGAAGTCTCCATACAAGGTGGGAGATGTGCTTTTGATTCGCATAAGTAAAGGGAACCCAGGTTACAAAAAGTTGTAAGGGAGGTTCAGGCAAGGTCGTCAAAGTCCTAAAGGACGACCGGTTTGAAGTGTTGGGCACAAGACCCAATGGCAGCACTCACCGAGTGATGGTCACATTTGAAAATATGAAAAGTTGGCCGGCTGAACAAATCTCTGACTAATGTCAGGCAGAAGTACTGTCAAACAGTTGTACCTACTGTTACACAGGTTACTGACTAATGTCAGGCAGAAGTACTGTCAAACAGTTGTACCTACTGTTACACAGGTTACTGACTAATGGCAGGCAGAAGTACTGTCAAACAGTTGTACCTACTGTTACACAGGTTACTGACTAATGTCAGGCAGAAGTACTGTCAAACAGTTGTACCTACTATTACACAGGTTACTGACTAAAGTCAGGCAGACGGTAGACGGTGAGGGGATAGTAACCCCCCTCCTGTATTCCTTTCAGGTACAGCTTCGAGGGCGAAGCAATGGTCAGTATGGCCGTGTTAGCAACGTGTGCGGTGACGTCCTTACCCTGTGACGTCACGCCGGGCCGCGGGCCCAGGCGATGCGGTCCACTCCGCGACAGTTCGGCCCTCCACTACATCCATTACGGACGCGTGCCAATTGTGGATATTAATTAAATCATTTATCTAAGTGATTCTATTTTATTGTTAACAGTACATATAACTAAATATTCTGTGAATATTTCTACCTGTTTTTGCTGTCAATATCGAGCAAAAAAGAGCAAAAAAAATCACGTTTGTTGTATGGGAGCTCCCTTAAATATTTATTTTATTCTGTTTTTTAGTATTTTTTGTTATAGCGGAAACCGAGATACATCATCTGTGAAAATTTCAACTGTCACGGTTCATGAGATACAGCCTGGTAACAGACGGCCGGAAAGCGAAATCTCAGTAATAGGGTCCCGATTTAACCCTTTGGGTACGGAACCCTAAAAAACACTTTGTTTTATCCCTGAAAATCAGATGAATTTAAAATAAACAATACAATTTTAGTTGCAAATAAAGATTTAATGGTTGACTAATGGTCTGAGGCGTGTTTATTCGAGCGTCGTAACCGTCTCATTTATCTGGTGAAATTTTTTAAGATTTTAATGAGTCTTTTGGTTATTATATTAGAGGTCCTGTACGTCTACCATATAACTGGAAAATGTAGCAAAATCTTATGCCATTTCCTAAAAAATGTGACTAAATAAATAAGGCGGTTTAAAAGCTTGAATAAACGCCCTCGAATGATGTTTAAAACCTTCCTTCAACTGGCTGTTCATATGAAATGAAATGAAAAACGAAATAAATTACCTATAAGTACACAGGCATATGAGGTGTGTGGATTCTATCAAAATATCCTGGAATCTCGTACAGCCACAATTACTTTAATTAGAACCCGAAAAGCGTAATCAACAACATGCCGAGAGTTCTTTTTCCAAGGCCTCAGGTAAAATTTAAATAGTCACCAGATATGCCATCTAGCGACAAAAACCATTGCTGTGGTCTTTAGCTAGATATTTCGGGTTCGGAATGACAATGCCAGCCACAAAAACACTCGGGCGCACCAAATTACACCACGTCGGCTACACCAAGGGGCTTCACTCTACCCTACGACACGTTTACGATTTTGAGCTAAAAAGACGTTGGTTGTCGGAGCCAAAGTGACTGGAGGTGTGATGTGATGGGCGTTTTCCCTGTTTATTGTGTCTGATGTCAGGTAACTACTACGACGATTGTCTTGGCAGTTATTCTGTCTATCTTTACTTGTACGGTCGATTCTCTAAATTAAGTAAGTATCCACTTTTTCATAAAAGTTGTATAGAAAAGTTGGATACTTATCTTAGGGCACCGACGTACAATTAGGCCCTTCGTACACTAGGCTACGCAAATATTCGATACCCGACGATTTTGATCTCAAGCTATACTTAGCATTACCTTATTACCGCAATACAAATTCATAGAGATTCATACTTATGTTTATGTACGAACAGGCACGTGTGTAATCAAAACAATCTTCTAATCGCGGGCAACAGCTAGTAAACAAATATGATTCACCCGCGATAAGTAAATGTGACCAAAATAATTTCAAGACGGTTAAAACAAAATTTTGTGCTAACTATGACAAAATAGAATGTTTCGAGTAAAACCGCCGTAAAACTTGCACAAAAACAATTGTTTTTCACCCGACTGTCGAAGGAGGGTTATGTTTTTGAGCGGATGTATGTATTTATGTATGTATCATTCTTTGGCATACCCTGCAGCCTAAACGGCTCAATGGATTTTGAAGTGTGAGGTGTCATGTCATTAGATTCGTCTTAGTTCCGAGAGTGACATAGGGTATATATTTTCCCGGAATTCCCATGGAAACGGGAATTATACAGGCAGGTTTTTCATCTAGTATTGGAATTAAAGTTATTTGTGTTTTTGCCCATCTCTTCGCCTTAAAAGACAGCGTAGCCTTCAGAAAACAGACGCATTCGTTCCGTGCGGTGTAAACATCTCGCCGGCTCTCCGTTGAAGGGCTAATTATTTTTTAGTGACGCCAAATCTCTGGCTGATGACACATAATAACGTTAAAGCATCCGCCGTCGCGTGGGATCACTATGTGATAACAACCTCGGTAGGCTATTATTTAAATGGCCACTTAAATAGCTAACCTAATCTTACTTTTCGGCGAACGGTTGGGAGTTGCGTGTTCGAAATTCTGTTAAACTCATAGGTAGGTACGTATAGTTGTTAGAGGCTAATGCCGGTGGCAAGATGTATTGATCAAGAGCTTATTGGATCAAATTTGTTTTTTTTAAAGTTTGTAATCAAAGTAACTAAGTACCTACCTAAAGAAGAAAATCGTATCGACCATGGAGGATTTCTGTGACAGGCTACGTAGTTAACGCTAACGTTGAAGTCCGTTTGACAACTTTAACATTTTAATAACTACGTATACTATATTGCCATTGAAAGCAATAAGTACCTTCTCAGACTAAGTTACATACATAAAACATAATCTAATTAGCAACTTGGACGATTGCTACCCAGTTATTTAACTCTTCCAGAGCTAAAATTCCTACAATCAGTCGACATAAGATGGCAGACCTCTGCTATTACGTCTTTTAGTACCGTTTGTTTCTTTTCATGGTGCGCTTTCAAAATAACATGCAAATTATTAAAGTTTATAAATAACTTACAAGTATAAAACAAAAAAAAAACAGTAAAACAATAAAAGCTTTGGCTTGACAGATTTAATTAAGGAATATAAAAGTATTGAAATTTAGTAGCGAGCGCTCGAGTTTTACGTAATTCTTCCACGGGTTTTTGAAGTTAATTGGTTAAGGTTGAGTTATAAAGGTCTTTGATTACAAATGTCACACCAGTAGGTACCAGCAGTCCTTCAGTCTTCTGCATTCGTATGTATAAATTAACTTAAAATCCATTTACGAGCCAAACTGCAAGTCCGAAATCTTGTAGATCCCTGTTGCTCTTAAATTTTTCAGTTTTCAATGTCGACCTATTCCAAGTTATGTATAGTCGGGGTAAGAAAAGATTCGTCACTTTTCGACTCTATGTCAACGAGTTAAGGTCGAAAAGTGACGAACCTTTTCTTACCCTGACTATACTTGAATTATACTCAGAAACAATTATCTATGACAAATTTTCATAAAGAAACAAAACAGACAAGCTCTAAGCAACTAAACCCCTTAGGGTTTAAAAATTTCATCGTCAACCCTGGATTAGGGGTGATAGTTCCATACATGTTGACACTACTTAACCCAAGGTTAAATAGCGGCGTTACATAATTATTAATTAAACAACGCTGATCCGCGCAAGTCTTTATGCATTGTCGCAATAGACAACAATTCTAGGACGTAAGCCGGTGTGACAGTATCTAGTCAATAGCTGCCCCGAGGCCTTATTGTCTAACGCTTCTGTCTATTGCCTTCGTTTACACCATCTCTTTCTGTCATCATCTTATACCATTTGACCAAATATCCCGTTAACTTGAGTACAACCATTTGATCGCCGCGTAGTAACTATAGTATAAGTAACACTTTACTTAAGCAAATAGCAACAGTCAGTTATTTGTAGTGGTAGAGCCATGTTATAGCTATAGCCGCTGGCTGCATCACGAATGGGCCGGTTCGTCCGGGGCAGTACCACCCTCTCACAGAACACCGGCGTGAAGCAGCAGTATTTCTGCTGCGTTTCGTACGATCAGTGAGAGCGCTGGAGGCCCAATACCTCTCCCCGGCCCTCCCCTATTCCCTCTCCTTTTTCAAAAGATCGCCAACAGATAGATCGTGATTCTCTTTAAATTGCTGATATTTATGAGCGCTTGCTCGTTTGTCTCTCTCTCATAATAAAAAAGTCACTATTATTTCGCCAAAAAGACTAAGCCTAAGGTTCCCAATTTACCCGTCATCTACAAACAGAGCCATACCAGCATCAAGACGTTATCCAAACCCAACGCATCCCGAATGCCAATGTGAAGATATTAAAAGGCAATATCTCTTGCTGCCGCATTAATTTCCCTCACGGGAGCTCTAATGACTGGTAATTACGAGCGGCTGTAATGGACGCAGTGGTGGCGGCGGCCACAAAGCTCGATGCCTCCATTTTGTTTTTTACTTTTTTTAATGGCGATGGCGGTGTCTCAGTGGTGCGTTCCGTTTTGCACTGACGTTTGGGTTGAATATACTAGCTGTTGGCAGCGACTCCGTCTGTGAAGAATTCGTTTATCACGCTGTCCCGCGGTAAATATCCAATTTTCTGGGATAAAAAATATCGTATATCCTTTCCAGGGTCTCAAATTTCAAATTATCTCCGTACCAAATTTGATCTAAATCGGTTCAGCGTTTTAAGTGTGAAGAGGATATTCTTTTCATAGCTGGAATTCTGTTTTTTGTTACGTTAAATCTTTCGAAAATAGATCATTATTTAAGTTTAGAATAAGTCATAGTTTCCCGTTTCTTTTTAGGGTTTCGTAGTCAACTAGGAACCTTTATAGTTTCGCCATGTCTGTCCGTCTGTCTGTCTATCTGTCCGTCCGCGGCTTAGCTCAGAGACTGTTAGCACTAGAAAGCTGCAATTTGGCATGAATATATATATTAGTCACGCCGACAAAGTGATTAAATAAAAAACACTAAAAAAATTTTTTTTAGGGTACCTCCCATAGACGTAAAGTGGGGGTGATTTTTTTTTTCTCGACTAACCCTATAATGTAGGGTATCATTGGATAGGTATTTGAAAATAAATAGGGGTTTGCTAAAACTATTTTTTGATAATGTGAATATTTTCGGAGATATTCACTCCGAAATTTCAAAATAATGTGTCCCCCTCTAACTTTTGAACAGCTAGTCTAAAAAATATGAAAAAAATCACGTAAGTTAAACTAAATAAAAACTTTCTAGGAAAATCATTTTCAACTTAATCAGTAAAGCAGTTTTTAAGTTTTTGTAGATAAATATTTTTAAACTAAGATTGTAAATTAACCGCCATTGCAAGCATTTTTTTTTTCTTTAAGTACCTATAAGATCACGCTAACAGTATCTTCTTTCAAATAAAAAAAATAAAATTGACATCGGTTTACCTACGTATACTAGTTCTAGTAGACTGCAGATTAGATACCCAATTCGCCAATAGATGGCGCTATACCGCCGACGTTGAAATTCTGCGCGGGGTGGGAATTGGGACGAAAACAACCACATTAATAAAGTATGCAAAGATTTTTTCGTACCTGCTACTGATCTTGTTTACAAGTTAAATTGTGAATTTTTGTACATTTTATACATTTTTACTAACTCAGTAGTAAAAATACTTTTTTCGATACCAAATCATGTTAGTAGGTACCGAAATTTTTAATAGAGACATAAAAAACACTTTATAAAATATCCTGTATCCTCGGGTCAAAACGGAACGCACCGGCTCGTGATGTTCTCGGTATTATCCGCCGATGATTTTGATATTTTTTTGTGGTACAATTTGATTACGGTGTGCGGTTGATTGCGGCCGAGCTAGCATTAGTGCCCTCGCGTTGCCCGTAACTCAACGTGTCGAATAAATCTCACAAATTTCGGTAATTCTGAAGATCTCACGTAAGAAGGCACTTGCCTTCGAGCAAGACATTTTGTTCGGTATGGAAAAAGGTCAAAATATTATGAGTCGACCGGTTTTTCGGACAGCCCAAACCTTGAGTACTTAGATGTCTTTCATCATTTGTTTGTAGGTACAATAGGTTCGTCATCTTAGTCTTCTTTTGCTTGTAGAAGACACGAAATTGCAATGATGATATTGACAGAAGCTGTTTGCATTTAGGTATGTAGTTTTAATCACTCTTTTAATCATTGTTGGCGAATAGGTTTTATCGATTCGTTTATAGATCGAATCATTCATGATGACGCGTGCAGTTCTGTGGTGCTTGCATTTGAAAAATGACGAACATTTTTGTTTCACGACTGTACCTTCTTCTAATTTTAAGTAGAGGCATTCGATTTTTGCCAATTTGTCATTTAAGATTGAGAGCAAGGTAGATAAGTATGTGAATGAAATAGTGATACTTATATTATTTTTCATCATAGGTATAGGTAACGCCACCAGAGTTGAGGCCACGCACACAACCACATCTCATGTAATGACAGCGGGATTTTGACGTTGTGTTAACGTTTAACGACAACACAACGTCAAAATCCCGCTGTCATTACATGAGATGTGGTTGTGTGCGTGGTGGTGCCTCTGGTGGCGTTACCTATATATTGTAGCAAATTGGGAGTCGAAACACGATTAGCACGAAAATTTTCTCGATAGATTTGAGCTCCAAAGTAGTGTCCGAAAATATTTTATTTTGTCAATTATTCTGAAGCTACGAGTACAACAATCAAGAATTCAAAAGAAGTGAACAAGTCCACGGAAGAAATGGAATGGTGTAGGTAATTCTAAACCGACACAACACGGATACGAATACTGAATCATTAAAAAAAATATTGTGATTTAAAATTGAACCTTTTTAAACATAAAACTACCGAGAGACTTACTCATAGTGACCACGGATCACTCACGTCTTTAAACGAGTTTACTCGACATGTTTCGGGGTAATCCGTAGCCCTTCCCGGAGCCAACATAAAACCCAGACGCTTTTTTCAGAGGCTGTTTTTTTTTTCTTTTAAAGCGTGAGTGATGATTTTCTAAACTTTTTTGTTCAAATTTGTCATAAACCTTACAACAACGTACAATAAGGCACTGTATTAAATATGAGTACTTTTCACCATCCTTCATACGAACATGGCCTCTGACCTCAGACGTCATCACAAAATGTTGATTGTAGCTTCGCCCCACAAGTTTCTATTAAAGTTCGAGCAAAAACTTCAATAAGCTCGAAATATTTAAACAGATATCGATATGAACGCTCAAGATTTTTTATTGGATAAAAAATGGCTTACGTCACGGTTCCGGCGCACGATTCGAGTCGGGCCACGGATATTTAAAATACTGGAAGCGCAGAAGCAAAGTATTTCAACCACTATCCCGCTTCGCTTGTCTAAAACATTAAATCTGTGCAGTCGAATGAAAATTATAGGATTTTACTATATTCCCATGTCTATTTCCAAGACTTACATCGTACGATATCCTGCTTCCCACATAGCAAATTTCGTTGAAATACGTTCAGCTATTAGGCTGGTTAGGACCGTCCGCGCGGATTTCCACGCACGGACCAACTCGTATGAAAACTGTACCTCTACCATGAGTTACACTAGTTTACAGTGACCGTACTCGCTAGCGACGGCGTAAATGATTTGTATGGAGAATTGTACTTCCGTAAGTGACCGCTAGAGGCGCTGTACACAATTCTCCATACAAATCATTTACGCCGTCGCTAGCGAGTACGGTCACTGTAAACTAGTGTAACTCATGGTAGAGGCACTGCTGTCCGCGCGGAGCCGCCCGCGTTACTCTCAAACGCTCCCTAAGCGCGTGACACTAAAACCAGCCTTATTACTATTGTATGAAAGAGTATCAACACAAGACACGCATATGATGACTAACGTCAAAACCTGTAAGAGTCATAAAACATTTTTAGTTTTAAAAATTCTTTCTTTTTTCGGACCATCCGAATTCTAAAAGCTTAAAAAGTGCTAAGACCCGTACTCGTACCTCTTAGTTTCTTTTGGAATTTACATGCAAAACTACCTTTAATTTAAAATTTACCATGAACTTCGTAAAGTTCGTGGTAAATTGAATAAAGAAAAATATTGAGTGGTGTGTGTATAGAAAGTTCCCAAGGCCTGTGGGACGTATGTAAGCCGATATGATGATGATGATGAGTCTACGTGAAAGTTCAAGTTATTTTCACTGTGTAAAAAATGCCGTTGGCCGCTTTTCGGCCGCATCCAGTGATCCGTGTGTGCGTGCGCGCATCTAAAAGGAACAAAACGCGGACATTCATTAGTCGTCATTGAAAGCTCACTCGCCCGATTTTATTTCTTTCATAATAGTTTTGTTTTACAATCTTGTAATTATTTGTGGCCAGCTTTATACCCGCGTCGATAGACATCAAAGTGGTAAGGAATGCTATTAATTAAGATTATTATTATCATCCATAGACGTGGGTATGTTCGGATAAAGGAGTGACTGGTTGGCCTAGTGATGTCTATCTGTTTAGTGAAATACTATGAGTTTTCTCCGGATTACAATGAGATATTAAGTTGGTTTGGGCATGCGGAGGGGATGGATGAAAGACGAATTACGAAAGGGGCATATATATGTATATAAAAAAAGAAAAGAAAAGAAAAGAAAAGAAAAGAAAAGAAAAGAAAAGAAAAGAAAAGAAAAGAAAAGAAAAGAAAAGAAAAGAAAAGAAAAGAAAAGAAAAGAAAAGAAAAGAAAAGAAAAGAAAAGAAAAGAAAAGAAAAGAAAAGAAAAGAAAAGAAAAGAAAAGAAAAGAAAAGAAAAGAAAAGAAAAGAAAAGAAAAGAAAAGAAAAGAAAAGAAAAGAAAAGAAAAGAAAAGAAAAGAAAAGAAAAGAAAAGAAAAGAAAAGAAAAGAAAAGAAAAGAAAAGAAAAGAAAAGAAAAGAAAAGAAAAGAAAAGAAAAGAAAAGAAAAGATAAGAAAAGAAAAGAAAAGAAAAGAAAAGAAAAGAAAAGAAAAACATTTATTTATACAACAATAACACGCACACAGGTAAAAATAAGAGTACAAACATAGACAAAGACAGATGCACACATTAAAGCTGTTACAAAAGGAGTCCCGACTCAGTATATCGCTAGTTAAAAAAAAGTATACATATAAGGTACACAACGTGCCCACCAGGTTTCCGCGCGAGTCTAACCACGCATTCCTGAGGCCATGTGGAGTAATAATTGTTATCTGAACCTAGGTCGAAATAAGCTTAGTTTTTGAGATATTTCCATTTTTATGTTTAAATTTTACTATGAAAGTGGTGGAGGTGCTGGGATTGCGTATTTATTATGTGTGAAAAAATAAAAAAGTTAAAAGCATAATTCGACCTAGGTTCACATAACATTTATTACTCCATATGGCCTCAGGAATGCGTGGTTAGACTCTCGCGGAAACCTGGTGGGCACGTTGTATAAGGTGATTGTAGATGGAGATTAAGAAAGACATTCCATGATCATATTGGGGATGTCTTGAAGAAAGGCCAGGTCAAGAGAACCTACCCGAACCCGGTGAGCATGTAGGTATGTAAAGACTAATAAGCGACTCCGGGTCAGCAAAGTTGACTGAAAAATATTGCCTATAGACCCTTAACTTTTTAAAGCGAATAAAATAATGTGTAGGTATTAAATTCATATTAAGTAGGTATGTATCGGAGCCCGAGTGAAGGTTGGCAAGGCAGTAGGTAGCCAAGTTCCTAATCCTTACTATTATAAATGCGAAATTAACTCTGTCTGTTACCACAAACAAATCATTCATCATTTCAGCCAAAAGACGTCCACTGCTGAACATAGCCCCCCCCCCCCCCCCCCCCCCTAAGGCTCGTCAAACTGATCGGTCCAAACGATCCCGCAACCTTAACCAGGTCGTCGCTCCATCTACCCACACTGCGCCTTACGGTCCGTGGACGCCACTCGAAAAAAAAACATCAAAACAAAAAAGTACAAAGGCGAACTTATCCCTAATAAAAGTACCTTTCTTTTTCTGGCAATACAAATAATTTCCAATTTGCTGTGTACTTGTTATGCAGTCTAGGAACTATCAAACAACGCAGCACTTTTTAATGGACGGATGCAAATGAGTGCAATCTAAGACTAATGAAGCGAGCCAGCTACGTTACCTTAGTTAGCGACCAGACCGGACTGGAATCTAAACAAGTGTTTATACAAGTCTACAGTCTACATTTATTAATAGTGAAAGGTATTCTTTCATATATACTTATTTATTTTTATTTTTATTTATTTATTTATTTAGAAACAAACAGTCTCTTATAGTTATATGTATTACAAATATATTTTTACGGATCATAGACTTACAGTTTCCTAAAGAAAAAATATTGAAACCTTACATAAATACTATAAGGTAAACTACCCAACTACCACCCCCACACCAGCGATCAACAACTCCAAGAGAAAGACTATCAAGCGCCAACCAGTCCATCACCCGCGCCTGACCAGCATCTTAATTGGTGCTGTGTTTGCTTTATAGTCAAGTTATGTAGTTAATCAAACGCAGATGACAGACAGCTAGCATTCGACAATGCCCAATGCCCCAAAGCAGCCAACCACCGGCACAAGGGCAACACCTAGGCAGCCCACTCTTCATAAAACTAAAACTAAACTAAACGAGTTTACAGAGTTAATCCACCACCCCTATGCATCAAAAACAAAGGAAATATATATATTACTAACTGACACTATTAATAGGTAGCAGACGTAGAAGCCTAGTGGTTTAGGCTATAGCCTCTCAAGCAGAGGGGCGTGTTTTCGACACCGGGCACCTCTGAGTTTTTCGACATTTATGTGCGAAGCGAAATTACATTTGAAATTTATCATGAGCTTTACGGTGGGGGACAACACGTGAGGAACCTGCACTTGCGTAGAAGTTTAATGGTGTGTGTGAAGTTCCCTATCCGCACTGGCCCGCGTGGGAATTACTCTGAAGGAGACCTGTGACCTGCTATACAGGCTGGGATGATGATAATGGTGCTTTCATATTTATTTACTAGGTAGCAATAGCGTGACCACAATAATGACTCTATCCCAATGATTTGTCTACATTTTCACCATCGCCCACATCTCTCATTCGCCCTTTCTGCACTCGATGCTTAAAGTACAGTCGAAGAGACTGAATCACGTACCAGGGTGAACCCTTTTCATTGGAAATGTCATGTTGACATTCCATACATCTCCCATAGAAATCATCGTGAAATTGTCTGTGAAAAAGTTCCACCCTGGTACGCGATTCAGTAAAATTTATACGTGTAATGTTTGAAGGTTTTTATTTTGTGGCAATAGGTATGTGTGGTAATTAGGCTCGACGGGCAAAATTGCGGAGAAAAGGAGAGGCTTTTGTCCAGCAGTGGGACTATTATGTATGTATGTATGTAAAACTCTTTATTGTACAATAAAACATGATAATTAGCAGTTAACAAGAGAAACAAATGTACAAAGGCGAACTTATCCCTTAAAGGGATTTTATAGGCTAATATAAAAATATATCTCGGTGTTATCTGTTTCTTCTTTTTTCCTTCTTTTTTCTTTCCGTCCTTCCTTCCTTCGCTTCGATTTGATTGATTGAATTATTTTCGATTTGTCGGTGAATTCTAAACGGGTCGTGGCCTTAGATCCACTATAGCTCTTACTACGTAAGTAATCTTACTGTTAAATTGAGAGCAAAAGTAAAAATTGCACTCCTTACTATTAAAGTAAACATAGAAACTCCCCCTTTTTTGAAGTCGGTAAAAAATGAGCCGATTCCAAAAAAATACGTGAGTAACTTTCTATTGATCTGTTTGAAATCGGTGCCTCAGCACGAGTCAGCAAGAGTGGACTAGAACTGCTTTACAACTTTACTTTATTGCAAAAAGGTGTACTGAACAGCTGAAGAAAATTATTTTCTTGGTTTTTTGGAGGCGATTAAATTTTTTATTTGATGTTGTTATATATATATATATGACATAATTATATTTTTGCATTTGACCTGGAATGTATACCTATGTATGAACCATTAAATAATAAGTAGATACTTCGAGGGCCGAAGATATTGGCTTTTGATAGCGCATTACTAAATTTATACATTAACATAATTTTAATTTAAAGAAACCGGCAAAGCGCGATATGTACAGCTAACTCTGAGAGTTCCGTACAAAAGCAAGGAATAAATAATTTAAAGTTTCTGTTTCATCTTTGTAAAACCGTAACGTTTATTTGCGAATTAACGATATTTCGATTATTTCCTTAATATGGTTGTATCTTTTTGATCTTCTCCTTTTTTTGTCTCCTTTTCGGTTTCTTGCCGGATTCTTCTCATCAGGGTTTTTCCAAAACGGTGGTAGATTCTTCGACGTTCATAGGAGCTCAAATTGATGCCTAAATTGAATAAAATTTTGACTTTAACTTTGATCATGTAAACTTGGAAACTTAATTTTTCCACATTTCCGAGGGATTGTTATGCATTAAGAGATATTAATTACTTAAATTGATTCGATAAATTAAATAATAATAATAATATTAATATTGAACTCGAAGAATTCTTTGTGAAAGTTAGGAGTTACTAAAAATTAAAACTAGATCAGAATGAAATAAACTAAAACTACGGTGATTCTAAAAATGGCCCCTGCCCTGCGGTATGGTACCAAAGACGCTGGCAGCATTTCCTCGCTGGATTGTAAGAAATGCGTTGAGCGAGGAAGCTGCCGCTCTTGGGTCTCCTTTTGTTTTTTAGTAAAGGGGTCTGCACGGACAGACGGGCGACAAAATGTTTCTAAACGGGTTATTTCTTTCCTTTTAATGTACGGTACCCTAAATACAGGCACTGCAGCTTTATCGAAGTTTTCGGAGCGCTGTCCGCGGCTAATAAAGTAGACATTTTTATCGACAGGACAGCGGCGGAATAAAAGCACTATCTTATCTCCACTTAACTCAAATGTCTTCCATTTAAATTATCGCTGACCCGAACTGCATTTCATCTCATTAAAACGTTTATGAGAGCAAAAAGTTTTGCATGACTTTGTTCATTTTCATTATTGCGAGTCAATGGAACAGTAGGTACGCGATTTCAGAGTTCGTGAATACAATTTTTTGCATTCCCTGACCGCGGAGCTGTTGGTGAATTTAATGTTGCCCCCGTGGAGGAATTTAGTTTTATGGGTGAAAAACTTAACTAAATGACCTGTTGTATATAGTTGTAGTAACGTGTGTAGATATATCAATTCTGTGCACTACCATATACAAAAGGTCCTTTCATCATCATCATCATCCCAGCTTATATACGTCCCAGCGCAGGGCACAGGCCTCCTCTCAGAATGTAGGTCCTTTACCTATACCCTATACCCCCATGGACGAATTTGGTCTTGCCCCTTTGGAGGAATTTAGTGTTGCCCCTATGGATGAACTTAATGTTGCTACTGTGGAAAAATTTAGTGTTGCCCCCATAAAAGAATTTAGTGTTGACCCCAGGAAGGAATTTAGTGTTGCCCCATGGAAGAATTTGGTGTTGCGCACACGCAAACTTTCGCATTTACAGTATTAAGTCGGAGTAATACAAGCATAGCAAGCACTGAATTAAAACTCCGGTACCAACGTACAAGACATTTACGTCTGCGCGACTGTTTTCATGCGGGGTGTCCATGTAAAAGTTTATACTTCGATTAAGTAGTATTCTTGTCACAGCGCGTGCGAAGGGGACGCATGCTTTATCTCATAACAGACGCTAATATTTCACAACCTGGAATAATGTTCACCAGTGAGTACATGTAATGAAATTACACGCAACCAGACGCATTCTTAAAAGCCATGGTCGCTAAGTGATTTGACCTATCACCTCTCAAGCAAAGGGCCCAAGCAAGCCCGGGTCCGCACCTCTGAATTTTTCGGAATTAAGGTGCGAAATTACATTTGAAATTTGCACATTTACAATGACATTTGCAAAACCTACGCAGAAAATGGTGTGTGTGAAATTCGCACGGTCCCGCGTGGGAACAACGGCCCAAGCACTCTCATTCTGAGAGGAGGCCTGTGCTTTACAGAGGGACGTGTATAGGCTGGGATGATGGCCGAAAGTAATTGTGATGGCTTCGCTCCGGTGGTGAATCGGAAACGCCGTCTAAAGCGCAATCGCAATTCCTGCAGCGTCGTCCTGTATCCAAGCTGCAGTACCGTTGGTGGACATCTACCTGTCTCGGTTGGACAAGAAGACGACGACGGAGAAGGTCTTCGAGCACGTCCGCGAGGCAGCACGGGGTCGGTTACAGGGATCCCAGCTGTTCATCTACCCGCTCGAGTCTCAAAGGGCTAACAACTTCAGCTTATCAGCTTATTTAGGCTCCAAGTGCCTGCCAAGAACCAGCAGATGTTCCTGCGCTCTGACTTCTGGCCGAAGGATATGTTGTTTCGTCGTTTTAGGAAAGCGATGAAGACGCCCTTCAAAAATCCTTAAATAGCGAGCGGTATTATTTCAGTTTTCTTGTCTTTTTATTTGTATTTCAAAAGCTTTTTATTAACTTGCAATGTATAATTTATTGAATCAGGCGTTACTTTGCGGAGGTCCATATTAATGAACTAAAACAATTACTTTGCTCACCCGCGACCAATGACCAATTTGCAATGTATGTAATATATAATGTATAGTCGGGGTAAGAAAAGGTTCGTCACTTTTCGACCTTAACTCGATGACATAGAGTCGTTTGTTACCCCGACTATATGTACGGGTCAAATCTTGGAAGTTGAATTTGACCCACTTCCAGTGGTCGGATTTACTTGAAATTTGGTATACTTTTATGTAAGTTGGATGACAATACAAGTACAGTCAACAAAAAGTACAGTCGGCGAAAAAGCTTGCATTTAATAAGAAATTTTTAACAAAAACTTATTTGAATTTTAGAGCGCATTGGTGTTATACTGTAATGCTGTAATTTTTTGTTGATAAATAAATAAATAAATGATGATGATGATGAAACGCATTATTTCCAGGGAGGTCATCACGTTTTTTCCCGTGGCTCAAACAGCAATCCGCTTTCGGCGGCGTGTGTCGAATCGATTCGGGCACGGCGGCGGCCCCGGCGCAGCTTAACTAATCGACGACTGGACGCGGTTTTTATTATGTATGTTGAGATTGTCTTGGTCATTGTGAGTTGATGAAAGAAATAATAAAATATCTCGAGATATTTTTTTTTTGGGATTGGGCTAACGGTTTTATTAGCGGAGGGTTTGCTCAGACATCCAAGATATCTTTTGCATTTGGAAGCGAGCGAGTTACCTATTCGATTCGGAAGGGTTAATCGGGAACCGGGAGCACTTTATGGTAATCTCCGGCGTAATGAGACAATGTTGAAAAATATTATTTGTATCTAACAAAGTTTTCATTTTGCGAAATATTCAACTAGTGCAATTTTTTATTAAAATCGAGCGTCCTCCCGCATTAAAAGCTAAAATGTGGGCATAAAAATTTTGAAAAAATCAGGATGGGAGGAAATACGTCAAATTAACAAGGACTTACTATAACGACTAAGTTTGCTTGAGCATTATTAGTAGTTTAAGAGTAAATAGCAGCCAGACCTATAAAATATTGCTTGTTTGATACGGACAGTATCGGCTGCGGAACTCTATGGTGGGCGTGTCCGACACGCTCTTGGCCGATTTTTCTGTTCATTACGCGGTAAGACGCTCGCCGCACAGTGGTTACCTAGTAGCCACAATGAACTGAGAAAACGCTCGTCGCGTCGCTGCCTGCTTGCGTCCACTCCACACCCTTACACTTGACATAACCACTACCAGTAAAAAATAATCTATGCCACCACTACGGAATAATGTTACACCGGAAACCCAGTTGAAAGACAATAATAGTTTTATTTTATTGCGATCTCGCTTGCTAACCGACCATTTTTGAACTGCATATAACTTACTTTCACTTGGCAATAAATAATGTTACATAATAACTAAGATCGTTAACAATATAACGGCTGTTACACGTGAAACATGTTTAATAATTATAACATAACATAACCTACAGTTATGAGCGCTGTTGGCAAATCGTGATTGCCAATTACGCTGTAGGTACTTAGGTGAATAACATAAGAGTCATTAATCAATTAGTCAATCGCACAGCAACGATTTCGTTTGCTTGCATTATCTTCAGAGTTCGAAGTTGTCTCAATCAGCTTCTTAGGCATGCGGTTAAAATTTGCCTGGGGGATGCTAGGAAATTAGAAGTTCGTATCGTTCTTTCCCTTTTGTGCTTTTATTCTTCTGTTTAATACTATTAGCGTGAACGGAATCAATCAATCAATCAGTCATTTAGTTCATAGAATATGGTACCTACAATATAGGGGTCATTCTCTGGTCTCACGTTTTTTCGTGTTCTCAACTTCAAGTAGTTGTAAAAATTTAATTTTAACAGATAACCTTATAATTAAAATACTTCATATAGTTAACACTTTGTTCTGCTTAAAAAACTTCTAGCAGTTTTATATAAGCTATATCTAATGGGAGAAAAAAAATCTAAAGTCGCTGGAATCCCCATTTTGGCCTTGTCCCACCTCCAATTTTCACTATGTGTTACCGTTTATTTCAAAAACCAAGCAAGAAAACCAATAACAATGTTCACAGCAAGCCAACTACTTTATGAATTAGATTAAATTATCTAAATATTCCTTTTTACCTTATCTTTTTTTTAAACCATATTACATAAATGTCCCGAGAAAAGCGTCTTATCTAATTTCTTTCATAAAACTCGTCATACTGTTCTTACGCACACTTCAAGAACATTTGATGATGGCTTGCCAGAAAGAACCATCCACGCTGCGTCGGCTGAACAGGGCGGACTTAAGGTTTTTTGCGTCACTGCCGAATTATGAGGGTAAGAATCATGTATGAAATTTTTGGTACCTCTGAAAGTGATATCAGTGGCAATTTTTTCTCGCTTGATTTGTTGACATATTGAACTCAAATTAATTTGGCATATTAAGCTGTATTATTACTACTTCTAGAAAAAAAATCGAGTTTTTATTGTTAACCGTTTTGAAGTTATTTGTTAAAAACTAAATTGCTCATGTGAATTCGGTGGCCGTGAATTCGGTGATTTGAATGAATCCGGTGGTATTACAGTTAGTCATGGATTTTTGAAACTGTTAAGTTTATTTCCTGTACATATTTATGTAAAACAATCCGAATCAGTTGATAATAATGGTAAATATTAATGATTTTACGAAAAAAACTTTGATTTTTGAACGTGTTTTCAGCTTTAATTAAATAATTATTTAATTATGTATTGATGGCGGATTAATATTGGTCAAATATTATTGAAATTTAAATCTTTTTTGTTTCATTATTTATTTGTTTCGAAAAAAATTTTAATTTGTGTTTAGCCGATTTTTGATATCATAAATACCACTCACACACACACACACACACACACACACACACACACACACACACACACAAACATGCTTAGTATATTTTAGCAACACTTTTGTTACTTTTTTATTATTATTATTTTTCTCGTTATCTCATATTAAGTATGAACTTACAGGTTTTTTTATTCTTTCTTTCTTATTGTTATAGTCGAGAACATAAATATACATGCGCTCCCTGGGCATCAATATATCTATACACTTCTATGCCATGAACCATAAGGTTGATGATTGCATGTATTTGACGCGTTGCGTGTGTGGATGTTTGTGTTTTCGACTGTACATACGTTTGCTCCTACTCAGGTTTATTTAATTATATCATTAGGGGAGTTCTATTATTGGCCTTAAGAATCACTCTGTAATTTAGGATAAACTTGATTGTACCGCTGTTGAACACCTAAATAAATAAATAAATAAATATAAATACTGTTGAAATATATAATAAGTAGGGAATGATTATTGTTTTAAAGAAATTATTTGTTTTTATGAATGTGTGCTTTAACTGCGTTAAATAATTATAATAATAACTACTATTTAAAAGCATAATAGCTTATGAACGAGAGCAAAGTTATGTAATTACCTTACAAGACATAGATACTTATTTAACTAGTGAAACGTTCCAAAAAATATAGTGATAATTGTTTAATTACAGTTTAAGTCCGTAATTGTAAGTTTGTAGTTATTACACATTGTGATATTAAACAATGAAAGTAATTTACTTCCATTATTCGCAGTTTTGTGATTTCGGTGGCATATGAAAATTTTAAATTAATTATCTCGATAACTGTGAGGACTAAAATGGTGCCTTCTTCTGAAAACATTTCAAATAAACACTAGTTTTCGATGTAATTATAAAAAGTCGTATAATCATAAAAAAAAATCGTGCCACCGAAGGTCACGCAAAACTGCCTTGCTCAGAGAACGATCCAGATTAGTAAAGTTGGTTTCGTCAGCATACCTAATTCCGCCATTTGTAGTCTGGATTACAAAAAAATTGAACTAAGTATTTGAATATTGAAACCAAGTGTTTGAACTACTATTAACTAGCTGTTGGCAGCGGCACCGTTTGCGAAAAATTCGTTTATCGCATCCCGCGGGAACTATTTAATTTTCTGGGATAAAAAGTACCATATGTTAACCCTAGTTATAAACAATCTGTGCGCCATAGAAGAGTTACAAACATCCACACATCCATCCATACAAACTTTTACGTTTATAATATTATTGGTACTACCTACCACCAACAACCTACCTCAATACTACCTACCTGTCCTACCTCCCTACCTTCTGCCTACCTACCTACCTATCCTACTTACCTACCTACTGCCTACTGGTTAAGGTTGCGGGATCGCGTTGGATGCGAATGGCACGGGAGCGATCTGTTTGGCGAGCCTTGGGGGAGGCCTACGTTCAGCAGTGGACGTCTTTCGACTGAAATGATGATGATAATGAGTGGGATATTAGTAAGATAGTGTCATCCTATTCAAGTCTATTATCTCGCCGCAGGCACTAGCTGATTTCCAGTTAGAAAACACAA
This sequence comes from Archips xylosteana, assembly GCA_947563465.1. Taxonomy (NCBI): domain Eukaryota; kingdom Metazoa; phylum Arthropoda; class Insecta; order Lepidoptera; family Tortricidae; genus Archips; species Archips xylosteana. Next base: position 18,082,529 of record OX387358.1, read on the forward strand.
GCAATAAACACCAGCTTTTGTCTCAGTGTTGATTAGAGCCGCCTTTGTCCTGGCTCGGAATGGCCGGCTTCAATCGGCCGGCCTCTATCGCCGCGCTGAGCCGGTCCTCCCACGCCGGCTTTAATTGAAAGCAATTAAACACTGCCCGTCGATAATAAATGCTCGGTATACTTCGATTTTCGTGCTGTGTCTAAATGTGGAGTTATCGTGTGGAGATAAACGAATAGAGAGGTTTTGCATCACGCGTGCAGTACAGTCGAGCTTAAAAGTAGCTTAAACATATGGGTGAAGACCAAATAGTTGCACATCTGTTAAAGCTGCATGAGCAGGTAGCTAAAATTACTATTAATTTTTTTTCCATTGTGACACGAACATCTGTATGGATAATTTTCGTGTCACAGTGGAAAAAGTTAATGGTAATTTTAACTACCTGCTAACGCAGCTTTAACAGTGTGCAACTTTTTGGTCTTCACCCATATACTTGAAATTTTTAAGTAGGTACAGTCAAGTGTAAAAATATGGGTGCACACAACTTGCTCATAAATATGTCCCATAGCTCTTATGTCGTGTCGTCGAATTAAGGTATAGGTATGTAACGATGGGAGGATTAAATCGATACTTATTTTTACACTTGACCGTACTTAACTATATGTAAGCAAACCGAACGACCAACAGTTATGGCGTCGGATTAACCGGCCAAATGCAATATATATTTGTTGACTTTCTCGCGTCGCATTATCGGCGTACTCTTTAGTGTAGTCGCTTAATAATTATCGATGTACTTATATACTATGTGATTATATACTTAATAACTTAACAACTGAACCGATTTCGATGAAATAGTATGGAGACAGTTTCCTAGGAAGGACATAAGATTTTATCCCGGAAAATCGCGTACCTAGTTCCCGCGGGATAGCGATAAACGAATTTTTCACAGACAGAGTCGCGGGCAACAGCTAGCATTTTAGAAAAAAAAATGTAACTTTCAATCTAGCCGTATCATTATGCAAATAGGTTTGAAACTATGAATAAAGATGATTTATAGTAAAACTTCGCTTTATATTTTGACACCTAGCTATTAATGGTCGCTTGGACCTGTTCCACCGGTCGACGGCGATACATCTTGTTTGTGATATCGAATATATCAATGAGAAACTCGTAAATAACGTTTATTTTTGACTTTAAATGCCTTTAATTCCTTATGGCCGCCTGCTGGAAAAAATTTGGCTTAAGTACTTACTAAGCCCGGTTTAAGTACCTATGACAGTGTCATACATTTCGATACTGTTAAACTTAGATTTAGACAAACATCCTCTAACCCCTAAGGCCTAACCTAACCTAAACCTTAGCTTTCTAACTGCTATACTGCTCTATCATTAGAAGTAGAGCAAATTGGAGAAAAATGTCCAATTTGCTATACTAGTAGATAAAAATCGTAGAGCATAGTGTATTGATTCCTGTGTGACATTATCGTAGCTACCTACTTTGAAAAAAGCTCGCATCTCGAATCCATAATGAAAATTTAAAAGGAACCTTCAAGCAAAGGGGTAAAGTTGATTTTGTAAGATTTTTTCAAAGTAGTGACAATATGTGTTAATTTATGTGGAAGTTGAGAAGGGTGGGTTTCATGCGTAAAGGAACATATGCATCGTACGGACAACGTATTGCTTCAATAATATTATTATAATTAATCACAGCGAAAATGGCAATCTCAAAATCTCACGCCAAACTCTCCCTGAATCTTCAACATAATTAAAAATGAAACAAAAACGTTCGCCAGACCATCTGAAAGATCCCCACATTCCCATACAGTTCACATAACCGTCAAGCATAGCATGGCCTATGCAGAAAACACGTAATTTACGAATGCGCTTTTAAAACGGGGGGTCAACTTACTCTGGTGGCGGCAACCGACTTACAATTAAACGCAATTAAGCTATCATTAAATGGTTTTTATCGTAGGGCGCAATTTGTCACGCACGCTGCGCCCGCGCCGGGCGGGGGGGTTAATTAAGCCTCATTTAGCCGGAGCGACAATTATGATGCGAGTTGAGGTACATTGCCATCGATGACCAATCACTGGTATTGCATAGCCGTGCGCCCGCGCAATGTAATGAACGCACGATATTTCTTGCACCGTCTTAAAACGTATGTACGGTTTGTAAAAAAAACCTTAAAACGTATACATTGCCGTCGATGACCGATCACTTGTAAATGCATAGCCGTGCGCCCACGCAGTGAAATGAAATGCACGATATTTCTTGCACCGTTTTAAGGCTTTAAGTACAGCTTATATAAAACCTTATTTAGATAGAGTGACAATATGAAGCGAGTTGCGGTACATTGCCGTCGATGACCGGACACTTGTAAATGCATAGTCACGCGGCCCCGCAGTGTAACGAAGCGCACGATATTTATTGCAACGTTTTAAAGCTTTAAGTACGGCTTATTTAGATAAAGCGACAATTTGAAGCGAGTTGCGGTACATTCCCGTCAATGACCGACTACTTGTAAATGCATAGCATCGCGGGCCCACTGTAAAACGTAGTACATGAAATGACTCCCACCATCTATTTAAGGCTTTAGGTATGGTTTGCATAAGGCCTTATTTAAACGGAGCGACAATGCCTGTGATGTATAGGTAACGCCACCAGAGTTGAGGCCACGCACACAACCACATCTCATGTAATGACAGCGGGATTTTGACGTTGTGTTGACGTTAAACGTTAACACGTGGCCTCAACTCTGGTGGCGTTACCTATACCACAACACATTGCCGTCGATGTAATGAAACGCACAATATTTCTTGGACTGTCTTAAGGCTTTATAAAGCCTCATTTACAAGGAGCGACAACATGATGCGAGTTGCGGTTCAGTTCATTGCCATCGGTGATCGATCACTTACTTATAAATACAAAGCCCCGTGAGCCCGCTATGTAACGAAACGCACGATATTTCTGGCACCGTCTTATAGCTCCTGTACACGATAGGCCATTAAATGGTCGGTGAGAGGGCCCATCGATGGCTGCAACGGCCAAAAACCGACGCCGATGCCACCCCAGGAACATCGCACGCGCCATAAACCATCTGACACCACAACACCATCCACACGTTGGCCCATCATACTTAGTGGACCATCGCGATGACCCATCGTGTAGGGGTATGTATTACAATACCGAAGTACGAGAGACCGAATGTATTAAAACATCGAATGGGTCAAAAGACCGACACGATTTTTTGCTGAAACCGTTAACTTTTTAAGATTGTTATAAAACAAACCTAACCTAACCTAATGGGTTCTGTATGATGCCGTTTCAATAAATTCTGAGAAGATTACGGTTTCAGAAAAAAATCGTGTCGGTCTTTTGACCCATTCGATGTTTTAATACATTCGGTTATTCGTACTTCGTTATTGTAATACATACCCTCGTGTAGTGCCAGCATTACACGGAGCAGAAATAAAGATAATTGCGGTACATTGCCGTCGATAACCTATCACTTGTAAATGCATGTCGCGCGGCCGCGCAGTGGAACGAAGCGCACGATGTTTCTCGTATCGTCTAAATAGGTTAAGTGCCTATGGCTTGTATAAGGCCAAAGCATTTGTTGCGGGCTTTTGATGCATTGATCTTTTGAGATCGAGTCGGGTCAATTAAGGGATAAGATTTATTGAAGTAGACTGTAAGTGGTGGAGTTACTAAGAATTTCATGTACTAGATGGTATAATGTCTTGTAGTGTGAAGACGTGAGTTAGAAGCTAGATGCATATGATATTTTTTCGTATAGGGTCAAATCGGGATAGTTGCCCCACTTTTTGAAGTCACTCCATATCTCTTAGTTAAAAAAGTAAAATGTTTTATTTATAAAACCGGCCGGTACTTCATGTTTTCATCGACCAATTTATAAAAAATAAAAAATTAATTCTTGACTATTTTCAGAGTATTAGCGACCTCTTCATTTTATAACACCCACGTATGAGATAGATACCTGATCCATATCATTGCCGTATCAAGGATAGATACCCTCCCCCGAAATGGGAAACCTATCCCCTAAAAACTTTGATCGCATTTTGCCTTCCCATACAATCACACAGACACATGCAACGCGGTCAACGTAATGGTAGCCGGAGAAACTCTCGTTAAATAATTTAAATAAAATACGATTCATTCGCAAAACTACAGTAAATCCAAGTAACTAAATATATTATATATAACAAATATTGCGTTATACCAAATGTTACAGTTACCTATATCAAACGTTGTCATATAACTATCGAGCCGCACCCCAACAGAAAACTCAAACAAAGGCTTATGTAAATACATGATAATGAAAAGCTAGCCTAATAATGATAAGAAACATCCTATTTCAAGTAGATAACCACTGAATAGATCAGTAAAACCTTAAACCATAAAGTGACTAACGAAATTTTCCAAACGTATATTATTATGAGTGCAATTAGGAAAACAAAAGCCATTCATCGAGGAGTCCGTACAAAGAACAAAGATGGAGACGCCGGCGAGCACAAAGAGGACAAACAATGGTTTATGGCCTGTTTCAAAGCTAACCCTTACTGTTTTGTAGAGAAAAGGCAAAAAATAGAAGCAAAATAAAATGTTTCTAGTTTTTAGTAGCAGTTCTGTTTAGTACCTACCACCGAACGTACGGATGGGTCATACAAAGCGTAAGAAATGGGCCGAAAGTTGGGCAGGGATCCCACACACCTATGTAGATTTGACTAAAAAATATTGGCTAAACCCTTAAATTTTTCTACGTACATTACCCAGAGATGTACTTATGCATACTTAATGGTTTTTTATCGTATTTTATCGGAAAAGTCCGTATTTATCGTGCTCTCTCCATGAGATCCGGGTGTCACCAACGGTGCTGGCTGAAAATCAGCGCTGGGGTGCTATAAACGCCTCAGCATTATGCTGATCCAGTGTCCGATTTGCAACCGCAATGACACATTCTATCTTTAGCTTTTGTGCTGTCTTTTGTTTTGTAAAAATATTGATGATGTGTCTTGTGATGTTGTAAATAATAGTACATTACTGCAGAGGCCGTGAAGTAAGGGATTGATGGACGAGGTTTGGGGTATACGGCCGAGTCGTAGACGAGGCCGGATAAAACGAGTCCAGCAATCCCTCTTCCGGCCGAGGATTGTATAGAGCTTTTCTCAAACATGCATCATCATCATCATCATCATCATCATCATCCATCCATCCAACCATCCATCCGTCCGTCCATCCATCCATACATCCACCCATACATCCATCCATACATCCATCCATACATCCATCCATACATCCATCCATACATCCATCCATCCATACATCCATCCATCCATCCATCCATACATCCATCCATACATCCATCCATACATCCATCCATACATCCACCCATACATCCATCCATACATCCATCCATACATCCATCCATCCATCCATCTATCCATACATCCATACATCCATCCATCCATACATCCATCCATCTATACATCCATCCATCCATCCATACATCCATCCATCCATCCATCCATACATCCATCCATACATCCATCCATACATCCATCCATCCATCCATCCATCCATCCATCCATACATCCATCCATACATCTATACATCCATACATCCATCCATACATCCATACATCCATCCATCCATACATCCATCCATCCATCTATCCATACATCCATCCATCCATCACCAGTAGTTTAGGCGGTTTTATAGAAATAAAAGAAGATAGATTTTTTTAATGTCGTAAATTGGCTGTAGGTAATTTTTCCATAGTCAGTTTAATGTTAGTAAGCAAATTTAAAAAGTTACAGCAGCGGACAATAATGGTTTTTCATACTTACTTTTATGGCCTAGGCCAAGAAGTAATGTAGGTAGCCATAAACAACAAACTTCATGGCTTCATTTCGTGACATTAACGCATACATTTCAAAGCATGTTTGATAAAATGTATTTTCTTTCTTTCTTAGCTTAAGTACCCACTAAAACATTTTTCATTTTGACATCTACGTATAAGTGAAAAACTTAAGTAAATGTCCGTATAACCAAATTGACGTTCCAAATTTGAAAATTGACTTAAGCTCCATATCAATTTTGTGCACTACTACATACAACAGGTCATTTACTTAAGTTTTTCGCCTAATTATGTATTTAAATTCAAATAGTAGATTGTACAACAAGGGACTAAAACAAGCCATAATGACACAAGATATTTAATAAGCGCGCCAAAACAATTCGCGTGTCATTATGGCAGTTTAGTCTCGCGTTAAACACTCTACTTTTCACTTTGAATGCGAGGAAAAAAACGATGTTTTAGGTATACTAATCTACAATATTACTTTTATACAACGTACTCTCAATACGAGCAAAGGACGTCTGTTCAGAATTCAAATAGCAATTTAAATTTGTTCCGCGGTTTTTTTTTGTTGAGTGACGCTTTAAATGTTTGCATATTTAGTAGCCAACAGATTCAAACTTGAAAATTATTTCATAGCTAATTGGACTAAGTATGCACAATAAAATGAATTCATCTTTAATATAATTAAATAGTAAATAAGTAAGTAAGTAAGTAGTAATTAAGCAGTATTTAATAAAATAAAATATTCGTAATTATTCATGGTGTTTCACGAAATTATTATTTTTTATAATATTTTTTTATACAGTGTTGTCATTTTGAGGTTATTTCCACGCCCTAACCTAAAGGCTTCCACAGACCGAAGCACAGGGCGCTACGGAGCGCTACGGAGCGCTTCGGAGCGTCCGCAGCGCGCTGCGGTCTGGGGAAAGCTTTAAAATTGTCTATGCCCAGTCACTGAAAATGGCAATAATCCTTCATCCACAAACACCGTGATTGGCAGTTTAGGGGTTTCCAAAGTAAATTAAAAAAAATTTACTTTAATCCCTAGAGATCAAAAAAGAGCTTTAGTCCCGATATGCAGAGACTAAAGTAACTCAAAGGTTGACTGGTAGAGATCCCTTAAAGGGATAAGTTCGCCTTTGTACATGCATTTCAACGGTTGTCAATAATGTATTTCTTTTTTTCCCTTATTTTTGTACAATAAAGAGTTTACATACATTACATACATTTTAAGAGCATGAGAAGTGAAAAAATATTTGCACGCTTGCATGCAGGCTGAATACACTGTACCACTTTATATCTTGTAACACCTTAATATCTGTATTAGAGCAAATAAACTTATTTGATTTGATTTGCCTATACACCTCTACAAAATATAGTCTTACTAAAAAATATTGGCATTCGCTCTGCATTCGCCTTCGTCTGCAAATTTGCAATTTTCCGGGATAAAAAGTCGGTGCCCTTTTTTTTTTCAAGTCATAATGCATCATTCGTCATAATCAACGTTAGTCATACAAAGATTTATTTCTGAAACGGTATTTTTTTCAGGATTTTTTTAAATGCCATCTTATAGATAGAATGCAGTAGGTTAGGTTAGGTTTGTTTTATAACAATTCCGAAAAAAATATTGTTTCAGAAATAAATCACTTTATGACTAACGTTGATTATGAACAATGATACATTATGACTTGTTAAATTATGGAAGTCATTATAGACCCATAAAAAGTACATATCCTGGGCTGATTTTTCAATCCTCAGACAAAAGTATCCGTCAGTTAAATCTATCGCTTTCCTTTTCTCAAGTCACAGAGCTTACATTTATCTGACACATACTTTTGTCTGGGAATTGAAAAATCGGCCCTGTGTCGGAAATGTTATTCAAATCTACCATATCGTTTTAGCGTGAGAGAGTTATAAATATACATACAGACAGGCAATAGGTACAGCGCATTTGTAATACTTAATAATAGGAGTAGGACAATCTCTATCTGATTGTTACATAGAGCCGAATTTAAATAGTCTTGATTACTATTCATCATCATCATCATCAGTTTAGCCGTAGGACGTGCCCTGCTGGACATATGCCTCCCTCATTGATACCCAAATTGGACCTGCGACCTTTACCAAATCGTCCGCCCACCCATCTCGACGTCTTACTATTAAGAACGATTAATTAATTCACCGATGGAGGTATTAAACATTAGTATGGATATTGTAAGGGCCACTAGCAGTAAAAGCACCTATCTATAGTAATATTTTTTAAATCTAGGTTTAAGCTAAATCGTTGACATCATCCCAGCTAATATACATCCAACAAAGCACAGGCTTCTTCTCAGAATGAGAACGCTTGAACCGAAGTTCTCACGCAGGTGTAGTGTGGAGTGGATCACATACACCATTATATTTCTTCGCAGGCGTGTGCAGGCTTCGTCGCGATGTTTTCCATTACCGTAAAACTCGCGGTAAATTTCAAATGTAATTTTGTTCATAAATTCTGAAATATTTAAAAGTGCTAGCCCCGGCTCGAACCCATGACCTTCTGCATGAGAGGCTACAGGTTAAACCGCTAGACAACCGCGACTTACAAAAATCGATGACATGCAAGAAATTAAATCCAGTCTGAGCTTATTTCACACGTAATTGAGATACTGAGTACTGAAAGTGGCCCTAAATTGGTTAAGCTAAACTGTATTGAGAAACTTATCGGAGCAACAAGTGAATATCGTCCGCATGGTTGCGCAAAGAAACAGTTTGTAAACATGGTAGAGGCAGGACATTGACGTACAATAAAACAACTCGACTCCCAATCGCTTAACAAAAGTTCCTCAAAAAACGTCCGAGCGGCGTTGTGTGTACGTATACATCAATTTATACAGATAACATTAACAGCATTCATTCAAATTAACACCTTATTTCGTAGCAGTAATGTTTAATGTCAATTGAATACGATCGTTAGAAGTAGTGACATGACGTCACGCGCTGGAAACCGCCTAAAGAGTAAAGAATGCAGTGGAGTGGTCATGCGAAGCGGAAGCTAGACTGTCTGTCTCTCTTTTTCTCGTGAGTTTGATTACGGTGCGAAAGAGACATATACGAATACGGGGCAAGAAGTGACGTTGTAATCAACGCGCGGTCGAAACACAACTGAACCAAAACTCTGCGTCCCTTACTAAGGCAAAAAATCTTCCTTACTAAGGCAAAAATCTTCCTTACTAAGGCAAAAAATCTTCCTTACTAAGGCAAAAAATCTTCCTTACTAAGGAAAAGAAAAAATCTTCCTTACTAAGGCAAAAAATCTTCCTTACTAAGGCAAAAAGTCTTCCTTACTAAGGCAAAAAATCTTCCTTACTAAGGCACCTGCGTGTGCAGACTTTTGTTTCGGACAATTTTTGAGCGTGATTGGGAGTCTAGTTGTTTTATTGTACGTCAATGAGGCAGGGAAATAATTTGTAAGACGACGCGAGGGTCGAGGCGCCGGCGGGAACTGCAATGGTCGGCTGCCCACGGGAAGTACATACCTATAATACATACACGTCGACACTAAATTAGAGTGAGAACATTTTTCATTGTTCACTCACTGCCAACTTTTCATCACTGTACTTTAGACTACCAGATGGTCTAATGGTTAGAGAACCTGACTACGAAGCTTGAGGTCCCGGGTTCGATTCCGATGTGGGGGCAGATATATTTTGTTTGAATAACTTTAATTTCAATACTAGATGAAAAAACCTTTCCGTTCTCGCGGGAATTCCGGGAAAATATAATCCCTGTCACTCGCGGAACCTGTCACACCTCACACTTTAAAATCCATTGAGCCGTTTAGGCTGCAGGGCGTGCCAAAGAATGATACCTACATACATACATACATACGTATTACGCTCGAAAAACATAACCCTCCTTCGACAGTCGGGTGAAAATACGAACGTTTTTATTCTGGGGTCTTGGGTGTTTTGTTTAATATGTATTAAAGTATGTATCTATTCGCGCTTCGTAGTATAGGGCCTGGTTGTCGCACTGACTTGTGAATGAAAATAGCTTTTGATGTTTTGAGCCATGCAACTGTCATTGAACCTTGGATGGTGAAGGGATTTCTTGGTTGACTATACCGCTATACGTTTTTTTTTTATCGTCCTACCCGCCTGTTTTGCAATGTCAGCACGCTATATAAGGGCGCAGGCTGAAAACCAGCGCGGTGATGAGTAATCCTCACCGCATATGCTGAGCCTGAGCCTTTTGTCACATAATTTTGTGTATTTTTTCTTTTTCTTTTTTATGGGCAATAAATGGTTTTTTATTTTTATTTTTTATATACAGGGTTATTTGTAATTCACTAGCATCCTTTTAACCCTAAACTCCTACCACTTAAACAAATGTTTTTTGTTTTACGGCTTTTGTCATAACTTAATATTTTTGGTGTAGTAACGTTTTGAAAATTTGAGATTTCCTCTTATTTTTACGATACTCTGTGTATTTGTATGGGAAAAAAGTGCTTCATTTTAAAAAGTCGTAAAACAAAAAACATTTGTTTGAGTGATAGGAATTCAGGGTTAAGAGGATGTCAGTGAATTAAAAATAACCCTGTATAATTATGTTCATCCGTTGCTTAGTATATAAAATAGTATTCTTTTCTTTTTGTTATACTGCTTAAATTGCTTTTAGATATAATCTATTATTTTCGGACTGACTAGAATCTATCTTATCACATGTCAAAAATACGAACAAACATTTAAGATGCGTTTCTACATGTATATAAATTTTATGACAGCAAAAAACTATTTATAAGCTACCACAGCACCAAATACAAAACCTCCCTAACTTAAACAAAAGCGAGTTGCACATGCATTGTCCGAGCACTCTGTGTGGGCCGGTTATAACATCAAAGCCGCCGCCGCTTTGAGCCGCCGCCTTTGTCTCATGTTTAGTAAGTACTCTTTAATTTCGTGTTGTCATGTTAAAAGTTTATTACCAGAGACAACAGCGTTTGATGAATATACACTTTAAGACGGTAGAGTTGAAACCTTTTTGGTGCGCGCGGTCGTTATTCGCTTATTCGCACCCTTACTTTGTTTTTTTTTTAATAGCGGAAGTTAAAGGGATTGGAATAGATTGAAACGTGAGAAGGTGCTTGATTGCTTTAATAATGTGTCTTCCCGGACGGACGGGGCTCATATCCTTTGGTCTTTTAATAGCGGCTATAAAGCTTGAGTGCGTGTAGTGTTTACTGGTTTGGTTTTATTGAAAACTATTCTTGGCGAAACCAGTGGGGTTTTACTCCGCAGTTTAGCGTTCGGCCGGCACTCCTCCCGGGGAGGAGTATGGCAGTAGGTTGTCGCTCGGCCTTCAGTTCGCACGCTAGCCGCGTCGTCGCTTTGACAGATTTTTGTAAGATTCTGATAGTTTCCAGTTATCTGTTAGAAGTATAAGTCCTCTAATGTAGTAGGTAAAAGTTGTGTTGGATGATAATAATTACAGTTTCTTATTTTTTAGGGTTCCGCTTCCGCACCTCGAAAGGAAAAAGCGGAACCCTTATAGGATCACTTTGTTGTCCGTCCGTCCGTCTGTCAAGACCCTTTTTATTTATTTATTTATTTATTGGAACACAAACAGTCATACATAGCTCAATACAAATAAAAATAAGGTAAGTTAACTCATTGACAAAATAGTGTTCACATTACAAGTAACAAATTTGAAAGAAATTCAGCCTCCTAGCTGAATATGACGGACGCGTAAGATCACTAGAAATATGTACCTATGTATATCAAATTTTACAATAATTTTACAATTTTAATTTTACAATAATGCATTAGTACAACAACTGCAAGCCAATTTCTCACCACAACTTAAGGCAGTTTATATAAATTATTTCTAAATATGTTAAAGGAAACATTAAACAATTCAATATCGCTAAAATATCGATTATAGGAATCACAGGTGCGAGAAATAAATGAGTTTTTAGCATAGTGAGTTTTAAAAAGTGGTACATGGAATAGATTTTTTCGGCGGAATTCACGATTAGGGCATCGAAAGTGAATCTTACTGAGCAAAACAGGGCTGTCAATTAGATTATTTAAAATCTTAAAAAGAAACAATTGGTCCCTAATCAGGCGTCTATTCTGAAGAGATTGATTGGATATTCTCTTGATAGAATTGCAGTTAACACCAAAACGATAACGAAGATGTTTTATAAATTTGTTTTGAATCCTCTGGACGCTATCGATATAAATGGAATACATAGGGTTCCAAACTGTTGAAGCATACTCCAAATGAGAGCGCACAAAAGAGTTGTACAGGACTACTAGTGTTGAAGCTTCCTTAAACAGTTTACCAACTCGAAGTACAAACCTGAGCATCCTAAACGCTTTGTTTACTATATTATTTATATGGCTACGATACAAAAGTTGATTATCAAGCAGGACTCCAAGGTCCCTCAACTCAGATACGCGCTCAATTTTTACATCGTTAAAGTTGTATGGATGGATCATAATCGATTTTTTTCTACTAAATGATATCACATGACATTTACCAATATTAAGCTGTAACTGGTTATCCAAACAATAATCCCAAAGTGAGTTTAAGTCTTTCTGAAACATTACACAGTCATCAGTCGTTTTAACAATCTTATAAACCTTTGTATCATCGGCATACATTAGAAATTTGGAATTAGAAAAAACATTAATAATATCATTTATAAAAATATTAAACAAAAGAGGACCCAAGTGAGACCCCTGAGGAACACCAGATGTTACGGGCACAAATGAAGACTGAAACCCCTTAACAGTCACGGCCTGAGAACGATTTCTGAGATACGAGTCCAACCATCTCAGAAGGTTGCCATGCACACCGAAATATTCGAGTTTAGCAATGAGTATATTATGTGAAATGGTGTCGAATGCTTTCGAATAATCGGTGTACACAGCATCAACCTGATAACCACTGTCCATAGCCAGGGACACAAAGTCAACAAATTCACACAGATTTGTCTCTGTAGAACGCCTAGAAATGAACCCGTGCTGCTGAGGTATTAAATAAGGTCTTATGCTGGGAATTATTAAGTCAAAGATAATTTTCTCAAATAATTTGGGGATAATGGATAATTTTGATATAGGCCGGTAATTTCTTATATTGTGTTTATCGCCATTTTTAAATATGGGAACTACAAATGACTGCTTCCAAATCAAAGGGAGGATGCCGAGTTTCAAAGATGTATTAAATAAGATTTCAAGTGGCACAGCCAACTGCTCAGAACAATTTTTAAGAAAAAGCGGGTGTATACCATCAGGACCTGAGCCCTTAGTTATATCTAGGGCTGACAAGTATTTTATAATTAAATCGCGAGAAATTACTAAACCAGAAACATTTAAGTTTGTAGCACCCGAAGAGGCCAGGTCACCCCCGTACTGAATACCAGGCTTGAAAACAGAGTGAAAGTGTGTATTAAATAAGTCAGCAATTTTTCGTCCGTCAGAAGTAGCTTCACTCTCAAGGAACATCGAGTCTGGAATATCATTAGAACCGCGTTTTGTCTTCACAAATTTCCAAAAATGTTTTGAATTGACCCTAATATTCTCCTCACTGCATGCAATATATTTCTTGTAGCATTCCGCCTCAATGGTTTTTTGTCTTTTCCTCAAGCAAGAAAATGATTCGTAATCTGACAATCTACCATACGTTTTCCATTTTCGATGCGCTTTACATTTTTGCTTAATTAATTTTATAAGTGGCTTACTGTACCATACAGGATATTTATTAATGTAGCTACTTTTTTTAGATGGAACATGACTATTAATTGTATTTTTTATCACACCATAAAAAACTTCAACTGACTCAGGAACGCGCGGAGGTATCAAGCCGAAATTTATTTCAAATACTCAAGTCTATTGTCCCTTGGAGCTGTGAAAAAATCAAACTTCTAAGCCAGCGCAATCAAAAGATACAGCCATTTATGCCGCAAATTTTCGACACTAAATTTGGTACGAAGCAAGGGCACATATAAAGGAAAAAATTGCGAAAAGCATAAATTTTTTTGTCTGTCTATATAAGTAACCAATCTATAATGATCCCACACTGCGCACATTTTGCTTAGGAGCACGGGTCTGCTAAGACTGGATGTTCATAGATATAGGTAACGCCACCAGAGTTGAGGCCACGCACACAACCACATCTCGTGTAATGACAGCGGGATTTTGACGTTGTGTTGGCGTTTAGAGCGCGCGCACACATAGAGCTGTCTGGAGTTCCGCGTTCTTTCAAATGTACTGAGTCGCTTACGATTGCTGTGTGCGTTATCGTAAGGACTCAGTACATTTGAAAGAACGCGGAACTCCAGACCGCTCTCTGTGTGCGCGCGCTCTTAACGTCAACACAACGTCAAAATCCCGCTGTCATTACATGAGATGTGGTTGTGTGCGTGGCCTCAACTCTGGTGGCGTTACCTATACATATAAATTTGTACGGAACCCTCGGTGCGCGAGTCCAACTCGCACTTGGCCGGTTTTTTCTTTCTTTGTGACCTAAAATTGACGTTCGCTTTCTCATTATGTTTGTTGTTTTTTCAATGGATGGATGACGTGATGGTCCCAAAGGAAGATCAGCGCCGTTCGCCAAGATCGGAACTTTGCTGATATGGTACCATTTCGTGATATGCGCATTATTTTTTATTCCTGTCTTTGAAATGTTTTGAAAGAAATAAAACATTTATTCGTGTTAACCTTATCGCACTACTATGATGATAAAATAAGGTACCTAATGAAAGAAATGCTTGGTAAATTACTACCCCTAGAGAGCTCTGCTTATACTAAACTAAGTATCAATAAACCAAAAAAATAAGTGCTAAATCTAGTATGGTGCTAAAAAAAGCTTCATACGGTTAAATTATTGCAAACTCCCAATTTACATTACAGTGTTATATTCTACTCTACGTTAAAATTTAACGATTTTGTCAAATTTCGCACCCACAGTCCTAGTAACAAAATATGAAGACGTGAAAGCGGACGGCCATTTAGCTCTGTCTAACGAATTCGCCATCATCATCATCTCAGTCACTGCAGCCACAGGCCTCCTCTCAGGATGAGAGGGCTTGAGTACAGATGCGAAGCCGGTTATTAACAATTTTAACCAAGCGGTTAAAAACGCATTTTTCGTTATTAACGGTTATTTAACCGCATTTTATTACGGTTAAATACTCGCACAGCGTGGTGTGGACAACCAAAAAATAATCAGTCAGTATACTTATGTTCTTTAAATATGATTTATAAAATCTTTATCCTTCGGACACCGATTTTTCACTTCACCTAGGAGTTGACTGCACAATAAAAAAACATTATTTACCCTTTTTCGTTGTTGCAGTCGGATAATCAACCGTTAATAACTGCATTTTATCGGTAGCTAACCATAAATTTGGTTAATTAACGGTAGCTAACGGATTTTTTACAACTATAGGCTTGAGCCACAGTTACCTCGCGGAGCTAAATAATTACGTACTTCGTAAGGATTGAAAACTTTTCACACACACCATTGAATTTCTTCATAAGTGTAGGTTTTCTCGCGATGTTTTACTTCACTAAAGCTCATGGTAGATTTCAAATGTAATTTCGCACATAAATTCAAAAGAACGCAGAAGTGCGAGCCCGGCAGGCTTATAGTCTAACGTTTCTGACGCTTACCTTCGCAATCACTATTTCTTTCTGTCAAACGGTATAAAATGATGACAGAAAGAGATGGTGAAAGCGAAGGCAAGCGTCAGAAGCGTTAGACAATACGGCCTCTGGGCTCGAACCCAACGACGCTTTGCTTGAAAGGCCATGGGCTTTGACCTACCACAACCGCTACCACGACACGTCTAACAAATTGGGGATGTCTAAAAAAAAATACCCATGGTTTTTATATTTTTTTTTTATAGAACAGTCAATTATAAGAAACTAAATTCAATATTTTGTCATTTAGTTCTCTACTTTTTTCAAAATTAATTATTGAAACTATTTTAGTTGATGACGTCAGATTATAATTGAGGGCTCCCACACTGCCAAATTTCTAAATCTATCTAAATGCGTACGATAAGGCAACCCCTTTAATTATTTTTTGCGTAGTGGTACACTATACACTGTGTCACTTTACTGGCACTGACAAAGTGCTAGATGTCAGACAGCGGGTCCAAATCAAACTCCGTAGTATAATCCACGCGTAAATTGTGAAGAATTCTAACCACACAGAATAAAGTACGACTTGAACCGGTCACGCAATTTACACCAATGTCAAATGAAGGTCATTGCTTATTTGTTATTTTATAAATTAATTACATAATATTAAAATTAAATAACTACAGAAAACGAGTTAAAAAGCATTTATCTCGAAATGGTTTTCGATTTACTATACATTGCAAAAAAATAGACATCCCCAATTGCAAAACAACCACCACCTACTAATACCACACCCGGAGGCGGTATAGTCTAACGCGCGGGATCGTTCGTTCCAGGTCGACCAATACGGGGTCGTAAACTAACCGCACTCTCTAATATCGACCTTCCTTGACTTTAGTAAATTGCAATACAAGAGACATCAACGCGTTTTCTCACTCTATTCACCGCATTCTCATTCCGTTATATCCTATAGTTTTTTTTATATTTTACAAAAAATATAAAAAAAATTACAAGATAGGACTCGAGGGCATACGTATTTACACAGCGATCTTGTCATGTATGTATATATAAACCACACCAGATTAGTGGCTTAGGATGTTTAGATATTTTTAGCGTCTTATGCCCCGTTGTTTGATCGATAGTTAAACAAACTAATAGTTAAAATATATGGCAAAAATAACAATAGTTAACGCCTTTCAAAGATAATTTGACTATTAGTATCTTTAACTACTGATCACACAACGGACTCTTAGTCTCCACATTCCCATTTTGTCAACTTCCTAGATCGTCAACAATCTCATTTCGTCCACAATCAATTCCCAAATCGTCCACTTCCTATCTTGTCAACATTCCCATTTCGTCCGCATTCCCACTTCGTCAACATTCCTAGCTTAACTAACACGCGTAAAATAAAATCAGAAGTAGAATAAAAAAATGAAAATAAAACAAAATGAAATACAATTTTTATTATTTCATATTTCTAGTGGTGACCTACATGGTTGTTTGCTAGTGCGTAAGGGCTGAAAGTAGATTTTGCTTGTTTTATATCTTTAGGTATATAAACACTGTAACACTTATATTAAGACAGTGACGTTATCTGTCGTAGTTTTGGTCTTCAATTAGAATTTCCAGTACATAAAATTTTCGGCTGACCTCTACTATAGCCCTATTCCGATGAATGTATGTAGGTAGGTGTGCTAGGTTTTTATTCGTTATAGCTTTTGCCCGCGACTCCGTCCGCGTGGAATTAGTAATTTGGGCAGCTTATTTTTTTTTATCAATTTGCTTTTTCATCAATTATGGCTCTCCTTAGTTCCTCGATATAAAAAAAATTCGAATCCACGACCCTTTGCTTGAGAGGCCATTGGTCAAACCACTATACTTCATTTAATTTAGAATTGAAAACCACAGCATCATTATATTGCGGCTCGTCAACTATTTCTTACCTAGCAAATAGTACAGTGCAATAGTCTGGGAGCCGCAAAATAAAATTGTTTTAAAAAAATTTTAAATAAAAAATAGAACCGCCTTCAAAAACACCCAAAAAATTTTATTTAAAAATTTAACCGACTATAATGAGCATTATAATATCTTTCTACTAATCTGTTTGAAGTCGGGCCTCAGCACGAGCTAGCAGGAGTAGTAGACGCCCAATAGATAGTAAGTATCTATCTATGTAGGTTAGTTAAATTACTACTATAAAGCTTGAGGTCCCAGGTTCGGTCCCCGCGTTGGGGCAGATATTTGTATGAAAAACACGAATGTTTGTCTTGGGTGTTTAATATGTATTTAAGTATGTATCTATCTATATAAGTATGTTTATCCGTTGCCTAGTACCCATAACACAAGCTTTGCTTACTTTGAGACTAAGTCGATTGGTGTGAATTGTCCCGGGATATTTATTTATTAATTTAATTACTAGGTCCACTCCTGCTGTCTCGAGCTGAGGCCCGACTTCAAACAGATTAGTAGAAAGATATTATAATGCTCATTATAGTCGGTTAAATTTTTAAATAAAATTTTTTGGGTGTTTTTGAAGGCGGTTCTATTTTTTATTTAAAATTTTTTATTTTTGGCTTTTTAGTTGCTTTGGTATAAAAAAGATGCGTAGGCGTAGCCATTAGACGAGGCCCGGCTTCTGTTTCCGATCTGAGGATCGCAAGGTAACTAACGAACCTAAGCAGGTTAAACGTGGGATGGTTTGAAGGTATTTTTTTATTGCAGGGGGCTCCGCTCCCCGAGCCAACTCTCTGGTAGCAAGCCTACCACTTCCAATCTGAGGGATACGAGATACTAACGAACCTAAGCAGGTTAAGCAAGGAATGGTTTGAAGGTTTTTTTTTTGCGGGGGGCTCTGCCCCCCGAGCCCCCCGTTCCGGTATCAAAGCTTCTATTACCACTCTGAGGGACGCAAGATAACTGACGAATCTAACCAAATGAAACGGTAGATGGTTTAACAGATTTTTTACTGCGGGTTGTCTCTGCCCCCCGAGCCCCCCCCCCCCTCCAAGAGCGGGGCTTTTATTTTCACCCTGAGGGACGCAAGGCAGCTAACTAACCTAACCAGGTTAAACGGGAAGTGGTTTAAAGGTTTTTTTTTATTACGGGAGCTCCGCCCCCAAGCCCCTCTACCGGGACCGAGGTTTCTATTTCCACTTTGAGGGATACGAGATAACTAACAAACCTAACCAGGTTAAACGGGAGGTGGTTTGAGGGTATTTCTTATTGCGGGGGGCTCCGCCCCCCGAGCCCCCTTTCCATTAAAGAGGCTTCTATTACCACTCTGAGGGACGCAAGATAACTGACGAATCTAACCACGTTAAACGGGAGGTAGTTTGTCTGTATTTTTATTGCGGGGGGCTCCGCCCCCCGAGCCCCCCTCCAAGAACGCGGCTACTAATTCCACTTTGAGGGACGCAATGTAGTCAACTAACCTTAACCAGGTTAAACGGGGGGTGGTTTCAAAGGATTTTTTTATTACGAGGGGCTCCGCCCCCTAAGCTCCTCTACCGGTACCGAGGCTTCTATTTCCACTCTGAGGAATGCAAGATAACTGACGAATATAACCAGGTTAAATCGGAGGTGGTTTATCAGAAAGAAAAAAGAAAGAAAAAATATTTATTCGTGACATAATCTTAAATTAACAGGTGAATGAACGGTAACAGATACAACATTATCACGAAATGGTCCCAACTCAGCATGATGTCGGCTATGCAGCTGACGCTGGTCTTCCGTTGGAACCATATCATCAGTATTTTTATAGCGGGGGGCCGCTTTGAGGGATCCAAGGTAGCTAACTAACCTAACCAGGATAAACGAAGGATGGCTTAAAGGTTTTTTTTTATTACGAGGGGCTCGGCCCCCCGAGCCCCCTTTCCAGTAGCGATGCTTCTATTTCCACTCTAAGGGACGCAAGATAACTGACGAATCTAACCAGGTTAAACGGGAGGTGGTGTAAGAATATTTTTTATTGCGGGGGGCTCCACCCCCCAAGCCCCCCCCTCGAAGAGCGGGGCTTCAATTTCCACTCTGAGTGACGTAAGATACTAGAGAACTAATGAACCTAACCAGGTTAAACAGGGGGTGGATTGAAGGTGTTTTATATTACGGGGGGCTCCGCCCCCCGAGCCCCCCTTCCAGTACCAAGGCTTCAATTTTAACTCTGAGAGACGCAAGATAACTAACGAATCTGGTAAGGTTAAACGGGAGGTGGTTTGTAGGTATTTTTTATTGCCCCCTTTTCTTTGTAGGTGCCATACCTACTTATAGTTAAGGTGAATGACTTACACAACTCTTAGGGCTGCTTTGGCCAATTAATATTGTAGGTAATCCGATATTCTTGTTATCAATAAAGAACGAACAAATATGCTTTAGGACTTTCAACAGTATGCCAAACATTCTTGGCCAGAAATTTTTAGAACAATCAACATTATGCGATACAACAGGCACTCTTTGCTGACTGTACTTTTTGACCCTGGTTACCAAAGTACTCTTCAAGACGAATCAAATGAGCTCAAACTCGATGGGGTTATGTCGATTTATTACGGAGTTCTTATGGTCACCTTCTAACTCCATCTTCAGATCCTAGTTACCATCTAGGATCAAAGTACTCGTCAAGACAAATCAAATAAGCCCAAACTCAATGCGGTCGTATCGCTTTATTACAGAGTTTCTATGGCCATCTTTCAGCTCCATCATCAGATCAGCTCTATGTCATAATAATATTGCATCGTCATCCAATTTACATATGGCTGCAAAATTTCAGCTCAATTGGAAACCGGTTCAAATTTAACTTGCAAGATTTGACCCGTTGAGGAGTTCCGTTGGCCATCTACAATCTTCTTCAGCAGGTCCAGTTTACCAAATGATACTTTCTGAATGCAAATACTTCACTTGATGCTAAAAATGCTAAAATCACCATAGGTTTGCCTGTAAAATTTAAAGGCTGCCCTCGATTTCTCTAGGATCCCTTGATCAGATCTTGACTTGGTGCCAATGGGACCACCTCAGGAGTATACTCTTTCAAACAAAAAAAGAATTTTGAAAATCGGTTCACAATTGAGGGAGTAATCGCGTAACAAACATACAAAAAAAAAAAAAAAAAAAAAAAAAAAAAACATACAGACGAATTGAGAACCTCCTTTTTTTTTTGAAGTCGGTTAAAAATCACTTTATTTGCGTATCGTCAATTGTTACCCTAGTATAAATTTTAAAGAGATTACAGTTCACGAGCCGCAATATAATGTTGTTGTGGTTTATACTTCTAAATTATATGGAGTATAGGCTAGCATGACTTACGGCCCTATTTCATATAACTTACAATTGTCAGTGATAAAAGGTGATAGGTGACAAGTCAACAATTCTATAATTTTACGTTTAATAAAACTTATGGGTCTGACATAGTTGTAACTGGAAAAGCCGACAAGTTTGTCACATTGTCACGACATTTGACATTTTTGTGTTCCATAAAAATTTACGAGTGACAGGAAATTTGACAAATAGTCGTAAATTTTCCGACTATTGTCTTTTATAAAACGCAAAATTGTCAACAGACAATGACAAACTTATAGAATTGTAACAAATTCTTGACAGAGGGCCTTCGCCTGTGTCAGGGTTAGATTACAATTGTCGAGTGACGGAGTAAGTCGCAACTACTTAGTTAAAATGTTAAATTCAAGCAGCAGTGATAGTAATGAGGGTGATGATTATTTTATATTTGTTGGAAAATAGACGAAGCAGAGAATTTCGCGAAAGAACATACTTTTCTTTTGAAATCACGGACTTTACATTAAACGAAAAATTCAGAATCAGTAAGGTGGCGGTAGAATAAACGTTAATAATTTGATTGAGGGTAGCAGTTTAAACATAATCCTAATTATCCAATTTGCCCGTCACTGACAATTATGTAGGTACCTTCTGTCATCCAATACGCTTATCGATGGTCGACAATGATTTACGTGTCAAGGACAGGAGTTTAATACAAGACATGTCACAAGACGGTTTATGAAACGCCCTAAGAAAAAGTGACAATTACCCCTATATTCCTGTCCACAATTAGAAAAATGTCAAGTTACATGAATCGAGAATCGTCGTGACAACCCGACATTTTGTCATAATTTCCGACAAATGTCGAATTGACCAACTTTATGAAATGAGGCCCAGGACTTACAGTAACAGGTCTCTGTAACTAAAGAATTTAATTACATCCAACTTTCGGCCGTACAGGGCTAAGTAAGTAATGAGACAATCGACCTAAGTAATTGATTTTTGTCTGATGTAAGAATTGTCATAAAAAAGGTTAAGTAAGCATTTTACTTGGTCGACTTCGCTTTATAAAATACAGTCGATGAAACTGAATTGCGTACTACCTTTTTGTTGCTAATGTCACGTTGACATTATGACATTCCCTACATTCTGCCAAAAAAAACACCGTAAAATTGAATCTTAATAGGTTCCTTCCACTCTGGTATACGATTCAGTTTCCTCGAATGTACGCGAGGACTGACGAGGTAATGTAATGATAATGAGAATACAGTACGCCTAGTATAAGTTTTACGTCACCAAAATACTTCTCGATCGCGTTTACGTAAAAATTTCAATTCTATGGAAACATGTACGCTTAGTATAAGTTTTACTTCACCAAAATACTTCTCGATCGCGTTTACGGAAAAATTTAAATTCTATGGAAACATAGACGCGCGCGCGCGGAGACGCTGTCCATGTTTCCATGGAATTGAAATTTTTACGTAAACGCGATCGAGAAGTATTTTGGTGAAGTAAAACTTATACTAAGCGTAATGGACAGCGCCTCCGCGCGCGCGCGTCCATGTTTCCATAGAATTGAAATTTTTACGTAAACGCGATCGAGAAGTATTTTGGTGAAGTAAAACTTATACTAAGCGTACAGTAGGCTTAGTATAAGTTTTACTTCACCAAAATACTTCTCGATCGCGTTTTCGTAAAAAAAACCAATTACTAGGGAAACATGGACAGCGTCTCCGCGCGCGCGCTTCCATGTTTCCATAGAATTGAAATTTTTACGTAAACGCGATCGAGAAGTATTGAAGTGACGGAAAACTTATACTAAGCGTACTGTATGCTTAGTATAAGTTTTACTTCACCAAAATACTTCTCGATCGCGTTTACGTAAAAATATCAATTCTATGGAAACATGGAAGCGCGCGCGCGGAGACGCTGTCCATGTTTTCCTAGTAATTGAATTTTTTACGTAAACGCGATCGAGAAGTATTGAAGTGAAGGAAAACTTATACTAAGCGTACAGCACGCTTAGTATACGTTTTACCTCACCAAAATACTTCTCGATCGCGTTTACGTAAAAAAATCAATTACTAGGGAAACATGGACAGCGTCTCCGCGCGCGCACTTCCATGTTTCCATAGAATTGAAATTTTTACGTAAACGCGATCGAGAAGTATTTGGTGAAGTTAAACCTATACTAAGCGTACTGCTCTCGCTGCTATATCGCTTCGACGTTGTTGAATACGGCCTATAGTGTGTCTGATGAACAATGGGCGGCGTGACACGTCGCCGCGCGTCGCTCTGCATGTCAATTATATGCCGGCTTTGAGGCTACTTGTTGTTACGGTAGGCTCTTACTGTTACGTTCTTCATCATCATCATCATCCCAGCCTATACACGTCTTACTGCAGGGCACGGGTATGTATTACAATACCGAAGTACGAAAGACCGAATGTATTAAAACATCGAATGGGTCAAAAGACCGACACGATTTTATCTGAAACCGTTAACTTTTTAAGATTGTTATAAAACTAACCTAACCTAACCTAATGGGTTCTGTATGATGCCGTTTTAATAAATTCTGAGAAGTTTACGGTTTCAGAAAAAAATCGTGTCGGTCTTTTGACCCATTCGATGTTCATACATTCGGTACACATTACATTACATTCGGTCTTTTGTACTTCGGTACATAGAAGGAGGCCATGTAAGGAGGCGATATAGGAGAGCAAGTGAAACCATCAAATGTTGAGTAAATACTGATCTATTAATCAAACAATTATGTTTTATATACTAAATAATAACTACGTCACCACTACATCTCCTTCACAGGGAGAAAATAAAATAAAGTTATCACTTTGTTTTATTTTAATTTTACTTACTAAACAAAGTATAATGCTATAACTATTATGTAGTTACATATATATTTAGGTACAATTCCCTATGGTGGGTAAGTAATACATTATGGGTACTAACAATTAACGTATCTTAGAGACTATTAGACATATATTAGTAGCATTACATACGTATCTTCCTATTTTACATAGTCATAAGAATAACATTTTTGGTTTTTAACTACTTGCATCATTCGGCGGCCAATATAATTTAGTGCGATTTTTATGAACGATGTCATTTTTTCCATTTTTAACTATTTGTACATTTGGTGAGAGATCTGCAACTACTTTGTATGGTCCGGAATAAATTTCTTGGAGCTTGTTACCAGTTTCATTTTTTATCAATATGAGGTCGTTTGTGTTGTAAGTTATAGGATTCAGTTTTTGATCGTATTTGAGCTTTCGTGCCTGTTTACTGATAATTAAATTTTCACGTGCTTCTTTTTGTGCCTTTTGAATTCTATAACGTAATTCTAATGGATATGAATCAAAGTTGTATAGAGGGTCGATTGTACCTTTTGACAAATTTGATGGTAAAATACTTTTCTTCCCAAAAACTAATTCGAATGGTGTGAACCGGGTTTCTGAATGTACAGACGTATTGTAAGAGAAGCACCAGTAAGGCAGCCATGTACTCCACGCCTCCGGATGGTTATCTGTCTGTATACGGAGATAATTGCCTAAACTTTTATGTGAATTTTCTAGCGCCCCGATGCTCTGATGTCGGTAGGCTGTAGAATTCAATTGGTTTATCTGTAATAACTTACATACCTCCTTTACAGTTGCTGATAAAAACTCTGCCCCTCTGTCGGTGGCGATGTCCTTAGGGATTCCATATCTTAAAATAAAATTATCTACGAACTTCTTAGCTATTTCTAAAGATGACTTAGTAACTAAAGGATAAGCCTCTATATATTTAGTCAACTCGCACTGGATAGTTAAAATATATGAAAAGTTACTTTCGTCTCTATCCAGGGGACCAACTACGTCTAGGAATATTTTTTCCATGGCTGAATTAGCTGTGGTTGTTATAACCATAGGTTCTTTAGTAGTATGTGACAAGTGTTTTTGTTTTTGACACTTGTCACATCGCTTAACAAATTCTTTTATATCTTTTTCAAGACCGGGCCAAAAGTAGTATTTTTTAACATTGTTGAGCATTTTTCTAATGCCCGCGTGGCCACTTGTAGGTAATAAATGGAAGTCATTTAGAATAACTCGTCGGTCATCTATGTCATCTATTCTTTGAGTTTCTCTTAATACGCATATGCGTGGGCCGGACCAATTCGGCGTATTTTTTATTTCACTTATTAGTGTATTTAAAAACATTTTAAGTTTCCTCGATAATATGAAATATATTTCTTCGATATTAATTAATTTGCAAAAATCACCGAGTTCTCTCACAAAAGCGCTTGGCGTCATTTGGGATTGAGAAGAGGGATTAATGAAAATAAAACCCGCAAGAATACCCGCAGGGCACAGGCCTCCTCTCAGAATTTTTAGTTAATTAAATAAATTTTTAAGGGCTCAGTGCGGGTTGGGAACTTCACACATGATTCCTTCACGGTAAAGATTTCTTTTATCGAACGTAATTCACACGTATACAGGGTTACTTTTAATTCACTGACATCCTCTTAACCCTGAATTCCTATCACTCAAACAAATGTTTTTTGTTTTACGACTTTTTAAAATGAAGCACTTTTTTTCCCATACAAATACACAGAGTATCGTAAAAATAAGAGGAAATCTCAAATTTTCAAAACGTTATTACACCAAAAATATTAAGTTATGACAAAAGCCGTAAAACAAAAAACATTTGTTTAAGTGGTAGGAGTTTAGGGTTAAAAGGATGCTAGTGAATTACAAATAACCCTGTATTTCAAAAAATATAGTTGAAAGCCCGTGCCCGAACTCACGACCCTCTGCTTGAGAGCCTATAGGTCAAACCTAAAGTTACGGATTATCGGACAGAAAACTAAACTTACATTTTTTTTACCTAAAAATACTACGTAGTTTTGCAAAAACAAAATACACCTATCGACACCTTGCCCTAATACTAAATAGTTTAAAATTCGAACTTCGTATCGTACCATTGCACTCACGCAATAGTATGTAATATGTGATGTGAGTGACCGAGACAACACGACAGGAACTTCGAATTTTGGAGTAGCTTTTTTTTCACACCTTCCAAAAACACACATTTTTGAGGCTACAGTATCCTCGGACGCAGCCACAGCTCACAAAGCGCCACAGTGGTGCGCCGGCGCAGCGGGGGCCTGCATTAACACCTATCCACGCCGCGGGACGCCATCTTTGATTTGAAATGACGTAATTAACTGACTTCTAGATAACCACTTTAAACCTTATGACATTTGTAATAAAGATATAGGTTCTTTAGGGTGCTGTCTTTTGTTTTTTTGGTTCTACGGGGATTTGAAACTAGTAAAGGTTTTATTAAGGTTCAATTTAGCCGTGTCATGAGTTTTGTGCTTCGTGAATTAAGGGTTTATGTTGATTACATTTTAATGGTTGTAAGGCTGTGATTTAAGCTGTATGAGGAATTGATTCGATAGCACGCTGCGGAGGAGTTTTGTTTTAGAGTTAAAAAAAGATGTGGTTAGTTTGTGAATCGTGGAATAGAGACAGGCAGCATAACAATTGGCATGACACCTTAACAATTCTATTGAAAACCGCTTAAAATCTGCTGTAGTTATATAGAACTCGTAAAGCATTCAATTTCTTTGCTTCTCATTCCGTGGCTTATAGTTGTACCATTTTAATTAAATTTCATGTTTCTTTTTTGGTCTGAACTTTTCGGTCTTTATTGCTCCATTTTTTTGTGCTAATGTGTTCTGTTCTTATCTTCGTATTATCTGTGGAAACCTTTAATTGGCTTTATTGTTACATGTTTCGTAATAACCTGCAATAGTAGTGTTATGCTGTTGGTTTTCCTAATAAAATAAAAAAAACAGCCTGTAAAAACAAAAACAATGTAAAAAAAGTGTCTTAAACTCTAAATGCTGACAAAATAGCTTCAAACAGAACGAAAACAAAAAACATTATATTTTATTTTCATTCCAGTCGGCTATTGTAACAAGCGAAAATACTAGTTAAAGTTTACTTTTTAATGTTAATAATGCGGTTACGAGTTAGTTGTTCTGCAGTGCAGCCATCAACGCTTACAATGTTGCATACATCCTTGCACAAGACAATTACACGTACTGTACATTTTTGCTACTGAATTATAGGTTTGTCGAAAACCATTTACAGCTCTTTTTGTACTGTTATTAAGTTAATGGTTTCGCACGACATTTCTGACAATAAGCCATTATTTCATCTAATTACATAATATATTATAGTTACTGCAATTTAACTCCTAATATAGCAATATAATGGGAGTGGTTTTTCTGAATTAGGTAGGTATAATCATAATGTGAAACGATCAAATAGCTATATGCTGGTTGATTGATTATTTAAGTATGTATTTGTATCTCAAAATCCACGAAAACTTTTACTAAGTAAATAAAAATTCGCTTAAACTCATAGCCTTCACTTCATTTTTTTTAGCATTAGAAAGAAAGTAAGTGATTTTGACTTGTCTTTTTATTGAAAAACACTTTTGAAAAATAAGTCATAGCAACATGAAACAATTTAAAAGGAAATATGGTCATTTACACCCTTTTGGTTTCTTAAGTAGTAGATAGTGAGTTTAACATTTGGTAGCATAGCATACGGTTGTGGTAACTCTGAAGATGAGCTCTGGTTGAGTTCGAAACGCGTCAGTGTAGCTTGGTGGTGGTGATGGTTGGGTTTATGTGATTTGTGTGTGTTCGTACAGTGTGGAGGTGGAGGAACTGCATGAACACACATTTCTTGCATAAACGTAACTATTGTAAGGTCGCGGGTGAGCAAAGTAATTGTTTTAGTTCATTAATATGGACCTCCGCAAAGTAACGCCTGATTCAATAAATTAATAGTTCCTATTTATTAAAAAGTGTTTTTTAATAAAAAGACTCGTCAAGATTGTTTACCTTATTTCTAATTCTAAAAAAACGAAGTATAGTTATGCCATAGGCCATAGGAGCTGCTGTATACACTAATAAGTCCTCTCAGTTTTAAAGGTTGTTTTTAGGGCATCCTGCCTGAGTACCAGGGTAGCTTTTTAATGGGTTTTATTAAGGCATGCTTGCGTACATTTCTCGAGCGCCGTTGACAATCGCCTATAATTATCATAATTAAGTTAATCGTCGAAACCTGACGGCGATTCGCGAACAAAAACTTTAGTTATTTTTAAATCAAACAATAGTATTTCTTATTATGAAGAAGTTTGCGCAGCCGCATGATAATTTGGCTGTTTTTTGGCCAAAGTTTTCTTCGAAATTGAGGACCTCTCGTTAAACCTTTAATGGGTTGCTCGTTAAAAAATATAGAAAAAGATATAATAAGAGGTAATTTTTTATCAATAAAAATTAACAGTACTATAATAGGTATCCAGCAATAAACTGTAAAATTCAAAACGCGAAAGATGCAGATATTAACCAAATAATAGAGAACTCCATGTACGGACGTAAAAACGATGACAGCGCGAAAAAATAATCACCAGGCCTAAGTCTCAGATATTTCAATACTGCATTTTGGACTCTTCTCAGGACCTGAGCAGTTAGTTTCGTTTGCCCAGTGCCCCGGTAGCTGTTCAGCTGCGGTCGGTGGCGGCGTCAGAGTTTTTGCGGCGCCGGTTGCGCCCGCGTCGGCATTCCCCTCAAATTATAGCGTATGGGGTGACCAGGCGTCGGCCGATTCCAATACAAGACCAAGACCAACTAGACAGATAAATGACTACTAACATTTGTGTCAAGCGACAACAACATCTACACGTACGTAATTAAAATGGAAATACATTATTGTATAAATTACCTACTATGCGGCAGCGTAACATTACTTAATATGAACTACAATCTTTCCTTCATACAACCTTGCTATTCCTTCTAAGGTACCGTGTTTTAGTATTAAATTGACACGGATCTCTACAAAGTATCTACATGACGCCTATCAATCAATTATCGCAATATTTTCTCACCTTACAAACGAACTAAACAAGTAAAGTATAAACATCCGAGAGCCGGGGTCATATATATATTGTCTAATACGCGGGCGATTGAGATCGCATTGACCATCTCTTTCTACTCTCATTTTAACCTTTCACCTGAACTACTACCTTTCACCTTCACCTTGCTACTTCTACTCCGCTACCAGAGTTTTAGTTAATTGTCTACATCACTATGTACAGTATAATTATTTCCACTTTGACACTCGGGACGTCTCAGTTTTAACCGTAAAGGTTTGTGTTTTCTTATAGGGTACTTAAATAAATCCTAGAATTTAATCACATAAAATATCCAAACCTATTTAATGTAATTAATAGCAAAACCTCAGCCTAAGTATTGCACTTCAGATCTCTCTCGATGTATGTCGAGAATTGCCGAGTGCCACAGTCAGTGGCAATAATCTTACTGTATAGCTTGTCTAATTTAAAATGACGCGCCCCACCACCGCATTTACGCACAGGATTTGAAACTCAATTTAAGCTACAATCATCGATATAGAATGATGGCTACAATAGAGAAATATTTCTCTTGGCAGATGTGCGTGAATGCGGTGGTTGGGCGCGCGTCATTTTAAATTAGACAAGCTCTACCACCGTCATTCAAAAAGCATAGTCACCCCAATCTCCAACGACGACTCTGTTTTTGTCCCGATCGTGAATTCGTTAAATTATCCCCCTCCTCTCTGCGTCCACGCAGCGCAATTAGCTCTTTGGTTTTTAGCTTAATGATAGTAGAAATAGCTCGTAAATAATCTTGTGCTGATCAATTATGTTTTACGGCTCATGACATTACTGCTGCTGTGGTCTACTAGGGCTAACTAAACCTATACTTCGTTTTTTCAGCATTAGAAATAGGGTAAACAATCTTGATGAGTCTTTTTATCGAAAAACGCTTTTACAAAAATAGTAACTAAGTACTTATTCATTTTGAAACCAAAATAATGTAAATGGCAATTAGTATCCTTTCTAATTGTTACATATTTGCTTTGATTTATTTTTCAAAAGTGTTTATCAATAAAAAGACACGTCAAGATCGCTTATCTTCTTTCTAATGCTAAAAAAACGAAGTACATATAGTAAAGCCCACGGGCAAATTTTGACTATAATAATTTGAAACTTATTGTCAATTACGAAAAGTTGACATATGCTTTAACTGATATGTGCTAAATTTTGTGCGCTGGGCCAGTAAGTAAGTACCAGCACACACGCGCGGTTCTCCCGCCGCGGGAAACCGCTTCTGAACTGCCACTAGACACAATTTTATATGGAAGTTGTATGGTGCAAACTACACTGCGCAGCTCTGTCTGTCTGTCCGTGTAGTATGGGCCTAAGAGTAAGAGCGTTTTCACATTATCCGATCCGATATCAGTATCTGACGACGATAGCCGACAATCGATAGCCGACACCAAAAGTTGTTTTCACATTATTCCGGCAAAATCGTTCCGATTTGACCATTTGCTCGATAGCTTCGTGCGGACACACATAGACAATGTAGATACACTATAGCACACATGCAAAGATTATCGTCCGATGGCTACGGGCATCCGAGTTGCCGCCAACACATCGGTATCGGCTCCGATATCCGATATCGTGTCGGACAATATGAAAGACAGATACATATTTCATACGTTTTACTTGCCCTGATATCGTATCGTCGTCCGATACCGATATCGGATCGGATAATGTGAAAACGCTCTTAGGCTTTTTTAACACATTTAATTTGCTTTGGTGTTCGTCGGCGTTCGATTGTATAATTATTGTCTGTTTATAAATGTTCTTTGCCTCCTTTATAGAACTGTCTTCTTAGTTTCGATTTCTAAGGTGAAAAACCTAAGCTATTTGTCATGTTATGTTATGGCAGTGGGCACATATCGCTCCTAGAAATGATGCCGATGGGGCCAAAAGGTTCTCGATCAAGTGGCATCCACGGACCGGAAGACGCAGTACAGGTAGGCTTTCAACAAGATGGAGTGACGACCAGTGGCGATCCTTACATAGAAGCCCAAAAGCCGGGCTTGCCTTATAAATCTCAAATCAAGATTAAAAATAAAAGCCAAACCTCGTCGAAACGAAAAAAGTTCTAATAAAATCACTTTCATAATAACGCGCTTTATTTTACGTAAAATACCAAGAATTGCATAACAAATCCGCTGCGCGGCCCAGCGGCGCTGTACGGCGGCCGACGCGGCGATAGGCGATAGTAGCGACGTTATAAATAGCATGACATCTCGCTCGCTCTTGTGGGCTTTCTCTTCATACTTAGGAAAACGTTAGTTTTGCAAATATCTATGTATAGCTGCATATATAGCGCTTTCTTTGCAATTTTGAATCTGGCTTACGGTGTGAAGTTTGCTGCGTTTGGTTTAGACGCGAGTGCGCGGGCGAGATGAATAACTTCACGATTGTTTAAGTAAAGCGGCAACAAGATGGATTTACCTACATTAAATTATAAAAAAATACTAAAACATATCTCTCGGCTTGCCATAGCCTGATACCCTAGGCACGCCACTGGTGACGACCTTATTAAGGTTGTACGAATGTGTTGGATGAACCTTAGGGGAGGCCCATGTTGCAGTTGACGTCTTTCGGCTGTAATGATGATGATGAATACGCCAGTGCACACAGGGCGGATTGTTACTATTGTTGCGTACAATCAAAGTAAAAGATCTAAAACGCCGTCACACAATTTATATTCCTGATACATTCGCGAATGAATCGGAACGCGCCAAAATGAGTGTTCTATTGTTCGAACGCTTCCTCCATACTTACGACTTATGATGTATACGTATCCTCTACATTTTGATGTATGTATTTGCATGGCGTCAATAGCTGCGCGCGCGCCGCCATATCTGACGTTTTAATTACGATTCCGATCAGCGGAGAGGGTGAGGACGCAGTGCGAGCGGGCCCGGACCGATTATGGGTAGATTTAAAAAAAGATACTGCTGCAAAAAATATAAGACCATTAATAAATTACGTTACACACTGAGGTCGGGGGAAGGGCTGGTATTTTAAAATAATCGAAGGAAACAATTGCTATTTTCACAGTAATAAAATAAGTGTGACTAAGGAAGGGTGAATAAGTGTGGGGGTTTAAAAATTATGAATATAATGGTATTCAACAACAATAAAAAACACTAAATATTGGTATAATAATAAAGGGGTATGTATTACAATACCGAAGTACGAAAGACCGAATGTATTAAAACATCGAATGGGTCAAAAGACCGACACGATTTTTTTCTGAAACCGTTAACTTTTTAAGATTGTTATAAAACAAACCTAACCTAACCTAATGGGTTCTGTATGATGCCGTTTTAACAAATTCTGAAAAGTTTACGGTTTCAGAAAAAAATCGTGTCGGTCTTTTGACCCATTCGATGTTTTAATACATTCGGTCTTTCGTACTTCGGTATTGTAAAACACACCCTAATAAAGGCTAGTTATTCTTTTCCGGAATTTTCGTCCAACTCTCCGGTTTTCGGTGGCATCTGGGAAGCTGGAGTAAAATCGACAAAATAACAAAAAAATACGATCACAGTTTTTGCTGTGTAGTGTATTGAACGATACCCGATACCCGAACGATATGAATTTCAAGTGATTATGTATAAATCTTCCCAGGTGAATTTTTCGCTTGGAGCCATTACATTAAATTTGAACCTTAATACTATGACGATACCGTTTGTTTTGAAAGATAAGGGCTCGAAGCGAAAAATTCACCTGGGAAGATTTATACTATATCTTTGACTTTAACTAAAATATTCAGCCTGAGGTAGTACAGGAAGTTACAAAACAAAACTCAGTTATTACATACTATCACATTTGCGACGGAAGCCACAGATAGCAAAATTCATAGAAATGGTAAAATAGTTAAATGTTAATAAGCTGTGTTTGAGGAACTGATATTTTAATCTGATAACATTGTAATGAGAGGAACTTTTAACCTAGTTACAATACGTACTTCCTTTCCATTAAGTAAAGACAAAAAATTACATGATTTTTTCCAACGGTCTCAAATTTAACCCAAATGGCTTGAATGGATCTCGCTGGAGTTTGTAGAGTTCAATGATAGCGAAGCAGAAGATATAGGAAGTATTTAGCATTCTTCGATTTTAGATGCAGATAGATATCATTTATCTATTGGCGCTTAAGGGGGGGGGGGGTCGATTCGATCTGAATCTCGCCTTATTGGGGGAAAGGGGTCGTGTGGGGGTTTGGAAAGTATCGCGAAATTTTTTTTTGCAAGAAACAGTGCAAAATTACGATATAATTGAGATTAAATTAAGTAATTACTTAAAGCAAAAATAGTATTTTTCTCCACTGTGTAGGTTGCAGGTTCGATGATAATGTACAGTCAGCAAAAAAGCTTCTATGAAAAGCATTTTTTTTTTACAAAAACATATTGTTACTTAGAAAATGTATGTTAATCCTTTTTCAGCGTTTCCCCGCTCCCCGCCGGCAGTTCTTGCACGTCCTCGCGGTCCACGCATGCGCCCTTAATTAGGCATTCCGGCGGCGTCCGGCGGCGTACGCGCAGCGGCGCCTTTGTGCTTCCCGCTCGCACAACGCGCCTATTCATACCGCGCGACCATACCCGTCGGACCCTCCGTCCCTTTTCAATATCAAACCCCGCTTATTACATCGGTAGCTCAACTTACACCGGCTGAGATACGTATGAGAGATACTTTAAGTAAAAAAGAGATTTTCAACTCTATTTGTTGAGTCATAAAGTGCACTTTGTGGTGTGATGGTAGTTGTATTAAAGGTGTTATTGGAGTGATGTAATGAAGGGCCCTAATTGTGTATTCTACTTGGGATGTCGAACTGAAAGATAAAACCAGCGTCCACTATCTCGAGACCGCGAGTTACATTACAAAGCCACTCTGGACATCAAACTGCGAAGTGCAACGTCTAAGTATGATAGTGATAGAGCTGTATAAGAATAGTGCAACCGGCGCCCATTAGCCGCTCTAAATAATAAACTGCTCACGGCAAACCTATAATGCAGCGAAATTCACGGTAATAAAACCTTTAAACCTCTCAATTATCCGACACTTTTATTGCGGCAATTTCATAAAATAAAATTGAACCCCATGGGCAGATACACTTAATTTTATATATGGTTATTCGTCTACTCACTCGCGCGCGAGAGAAAGAGAGAGTTAAAATTACTACCAAGGATTGCAGCGAGCCGTACACGAATTAGGGTTTTTTTCTTCTTAATGCCCTGTTCTGTTCATGCGTTCACTTCAGACGGGCCTTTTATCGGAACACATGCATGTTCTGAACGCACCGGCATCGGCAGACCGGTTCCGTGCCTTTGCCTTTGATTGAGCGCCGCGCCGGGCCGAGCGAGCCGAGTTCGAATTTCGAATGAATTCGAATCAGTCCGCTCCGAACCGTCAAAGGGAGATCACGCGCGCCGAGTATAAAATGTTTACGTGATATAAACAAAGTTTTCTGAACCGTTTAATATGATACAGGATATTCTGGTGTTGTGTATTTAACTGTGTTGAACATGTCTCGGATTGTCTGCCTGATGTTTTTGGGGGTGTTGGTGGGGGCGCAAGAAGATGAAGGAGGTAAATGCGAGAGGATCACACTGCCCCTGTGCCAGGATTTGAGATACAACTGGACAGCCATGCCTAACCTCATGGGGCACCGGGACCAGAAAGAAGCCGAAGAAGCGGTAGGTTTAATTGATACCATTAATAAGCATTTGCGATTCCTGTTTAATTACAACTTGCCAGATTCTCCATCAATAAACAGGCTGAATTAAACACAACTCTATTAAACATTCAGTATAATATAATTTCTAAAATTGCTACTAAGTACTCTTATACTTATATCTTAGATGCATTATATTATTCTGAGCAAAATAAAACTGTTATTATGTAACATTTTCTAAAAACTCTACGTGACAGTGGAGCACACAAGTGTTTGAATATCAATTAATGACGTCTTGCATTTTATACCAAAAAAAAAACTCGTAACTTTAACTAAAGGGTTTCATTGACTATAAAAAGTTGCTGCTTTACATATTTTGTGTGTTGTAAGGATGGGGTAAGTTGACAATCGATATTAAAGTTTAGGGGAAAACGCACTATTATGTTACAGTGGCCCTCGTAGCAAGGGGAATTTGATTTATAGTTAATTGTTGAATGGATTTTATGGTCTGTTACATGCTGAACCCCATGTGAACTACTGTGATCGAATAAAATTCAGCAAAAATAGTTAAAAACCATAACAAAACGAACGTTAAGTGATACATACTCGTAAGCCTATGAAATGATGATTTGTGTCAATATGTCAGTTGCAACGTACCAGGGCTACAAAAGTACAAAAATCGTTTACATAAAGATCCATAAATATATATAACAGCTTAAAATGACTTGAAGTACTAGGTCGGCCATTTAGAGCGCTTTGAAAACACCTCTGTATCCATATTAAAGCATTTCGTCTGTGACAGATTGACAGACGCGCTACCGGCTGCCTGTTACCGCAGCATTGTTTACCGAAACTAAACAATGATTAGATATTTTTATTAGCGTGAGTGCGAGAGATAGCGTAATTCCGAGGGGGGAAATGTTGACTTTGGCTTCTGTTTTGACAAAATTGTCGTTGTATTTGATAGGGCTACAATGAATACGTCCATTTTTACTCGTGTTTGAAATCACTTGTCATTAATGTGACAACAAGAAAGCTAATTTCGTGATCATAAAGAACATAAGAAATTCACAAGTTACAGTAGTAGAGTGAGGACAAATTCTATTTTCTCCGTACCTATCATCATAAATTTTACAACTCATTTGCCCCCATTAACCGCTGATATCTTAATATCAGATAGACACCTGAAATAATTACTGTAATCTGTAACGTTTTTATCTATACTGATCAACATCTATAATTTAGCCAATAATTCACTAAAAATAAATCATCGAGTAATATAAAACAAAATTAAATCCATATTGTGAATATAGGCACAAGTTGGTTTTGGAGTGTTTCGCCGTATTTACCTAGCCGCAAGTCTTTGAGCCATAACCGTAAACGGCAAATAAAATTAGCTGTAAAAAAACAATTCATGTGACAATAACCGAGGCGTGCTCGCGCAGACGTGAGCGATAAGACTTATCACACATCAAAGGCGCCGAATCGAGGTCTTTTTGTATAATTCTACTCGTGTTTACTTTGCCCCACGATTGGGCTAATGCGCGGTCGAGAGATTTGTTGTGTCAATAAACGTGTGTAACATGAACTGTCCCTAATATTCGCTATAAAGTATCGTTGAAATTTAAAACCCGGACATGTTCTCAATAATAACAATCTCATAGTTGGAAAAACATAGAAATAAACCTGATACAATTATACGGACATAATAAGCACCTACACTTGTGTAAGAGAATGATTAGTTATAAGAGAAATAGATTCAAAGAAGTACTTACTTGATATTTGCCAGCAGCTTGTGGCCTGATTAATGGCGTCTGTAACAAGCAAAATCCATTAAAACGTTCGTGTTGCAAATTCATTGGGATTATTCGGTGCTGCATTATATCAATAAACACGCGGACGCTTTGATACATTTACTATCGCGATAGCGGTATCTTTACAGCCCAATAACGCAAGAGCAGGCATTTATTTTTATTTATATCCTTTATCGAATCGCGGCTATCTCGCCTTAAGTGCCGATGTGTATCGGTTAATGCCGCTCTATCGTCGGCATCGCTTTAAACGCTCATATCTCTTATATCTTTACTTATATGTATGAAATTTCTGCTGAAACTTACCCGTAAACATCTATCTGTTTCTTGCTTTGACGTTTGCTCATATTTGCTTAATTTGGGCGATTGTTATTATCTGATATGCTGTAGTGACTAATGTGCTTGCTACAATTCGTTAGGCGCTCTACAAAGTGGTTTGTTTTCGATTAAGAAAACAATGAGGTTACTGTACTGCCCTTTACGGTATAATTTTTTTATCTGAGTCACGTTTTATAAAAAAATCTAACCCTATTTCATCTTCAAACTCAAACACGACTTACAACAGTAAAAATGTGTTCTAATCGTGATGTTTCATATTAGACCTAAATACTTCTGTTTTAAGTTCATATTGGTTTACTAAAATTGTTAAAGTAGTACATAATCCTCCAAATGGGCACTATCGGGCGTAGCATCAGGTCCATTTGTTCTAGTGGGATGGTCCATTCACGAATAGTTAGTTCCATCTGATTTCGCTGTATCGTCACTAGCGGCGGTCGTTCACCTCTAGATTGGGCAATCGAAATCGAATTCATGGACCGATAAATTTTCTGTATCACTTAATAGCATTGCTTAATTAAAGTTTCTCATAGACATTGCGTTTAGATCTAACAGTACTCCTGGCATACATTTAAGTCTTAGTGTAATGATAGGTTTCCATGAGCTTAAGCCGAATGACAAGTGGCAAATAGCTGTTTATAAATTGTTGTAATAAAATTGTATTAGTATAAGATCTCGGCGTGGTTTGTCATTTCACGTGACTATTCAGATCACTAGACAAGCGACTGATAATATCTGGTTGGTAGATTTTTAGTGGGGGGTGAGTACTTGTCGCTTGATCAAGCAAGATCAACTTTTAATCACTTGCACTTGCAGTTGCGCTAGTTATACTTACACGCATTATGCTAGGTTTACACGGAGCTTAGTAGCTAATGCTTAGTACTTGTCACTTACACTTGTCAGAAGTGTGTAAATATATTGTACAAATGCTTAGTATTATACAATATACATATGCATCTGACAAGCGTAAGTGACAAATACTAAGCATTAGCTACTAAGCTCCGTGTAAACCTAGCATTATGAAAAGTGAAAGTGACAAGTACTAAGCTTTTGTTGCTTAGTTTTCATTTAAGCCATCTTGTCTTGCTTTTCACACTAACTTACCGGATATAATAGATTTTCCAGCAATTAGCATGTTTATAATCTAAATCCCGAGCAAATACGCTGAAAAGCCAACAAAGGTCGGCTTTTAGCTCCGGCGAGGTGGTAACAAGCGCCAGGACACCCACACCTGCCCGCCATTAGCACTAACCCACCAATTGGCTAACAGAACTCAGTTATACGTACTAACATTTGAGAACGGTTCTCCACGTTAAAGTGTCAGAATGTGAGTTATTTAGTAATAAAAAACCGGTCAAATAACCGCGGCGTTCATCTTTTCATTTCCTGAGGCATTCTCGAGCAGTGTGGAGGCAAGTCGGCATTTATGAAAGGATTCCTGCGTCGCCTGATATGGACGAGTTGAAATTTCCCAAGCATTGCGGTCGCAACAATTATCCTTGACCTTCATTTGATGTTTCCGCGCAAAAAGCGCTCTAGACTGCCTTATCGCTGACTACAAAGATACTTCGAAAAAACAATATAATAATAAAATTTAACGCAACAAGATAGCCAGGCATAACTTGATTACCCATTTCCCCAATTGTCGGCGTCTTTGAGGATTGTGTCAAAATTGCCCAAGTTTTTTGGGTAAAAGGTACAGCTGCCGAGGTGTTATTGAGAAGTCCATGTTCCGTGAAGCACCCTATCATTAGCGCAGGTACGGGGCTAGCGCCGACACAATAGGCCGGTGTTTTGGATGAAAGTTTTTAGCTTTGTTAAGTCATGCTTGAAGTCGCCGTGGAGCGTTATCTTTATCTCCGTTTATTGTTGCTGCAGCTTTACGGTAATTTTAGTCACGGAGTCACGGAAATGCGGATTTCAATATTTCCTCTTCTTTCAGTGAAGACGATGCGTTTTTGAATTCATCAGCCTGTATGCACTCGTTTCGTCTACTTATTTTCTATGTTGATAACTTGGTTTACGAGAGTAAATATTTTTTTGGTATGTTTTAAGCCTCCAAAATGTAAGTAGTAACATTATGCATGAATTTTAAAACAATTACGTTATTTCATGTAACTTTTGTGCATTTTGACAAGCAAACTCTCTATAAGTAAGTTTAGATTAATAAAATGTCGATTGTTAATTTATAACTACATCTTGCATAACTTAGCACTCAGAATAAAAAACATTCCACTTTGTACGCCCGCCTACCTGGGGTAATTAGGCGGGGCAATTTGTACGTTCCGTCGGTCCGTTTTTGTGCGCAGCCGCAGCGCCCGCGGCCGCGCGCCATCTTTCATTCCAACTTTTAAAGTTTAATAATTTCACTCCATGATATACGGTCGGTTTTTTAGTTTTGAAACACGAAAGCACTATTACTTGAAATCAAATTTAAAATGTTTCATATACCTACCTAAACGAACCTAGTTAACTAGAAAATTCCTTGACTGATTTAAATTATTGTACTTTGATTCATAAAATAAACAGAACTGTGAGATAATTTACTGTATAACAAGGATACAAGTATTACAAAAAAAAAATGGCAGCTAAAGAAAAAACATACTTATCAAAAAATATTAAGTATGAATGAACAGCATAATATCACTTGTGCGCGCGTCTGTACAAACATCGATTGCGATCTTCTTTGACGCTTCGTTTTTTTTAATTACAAATAATTATGCGATTACCTAAAAATTTAATAATTATAATGACAACACATTACAGATAAATTCTTAAGCCTAATTATCATTTTTGTACTGTTAACTACCACAATTAGACGCCATAAAAGGGGAGGGGGGGGTGAATGATCAAAGCGGTGCGATTACCTATGTGCACCGGCTGCGTTATAATGAGCAGATGGCTTCAGTATTTATATGAATGTCTGACTTTTTGTCATTAATTGCGTAGGACTTGTAAGGATATTCAAGAAAATTGTTTTAAATTGTCGCTATTTTCTCTCAGTTATTGCAGTGGCACTCAAGCGCAATAATCTTAACTCGACGTTTCGACGACGTTTCCCCACGATGTATTCCTTCATCGTAAATAGCTCTTGGTTAGGTATATGATTTTTTGGTAGGTAAGATATCTATAGGTAAGGTAAACGTCCCTGTGCTTGACACTGACCCAATACATGGCACCTTCAATCTTATGTCATAGTAGAGGGGTGACAGGTAGGTGTCACGTACTGGGAATTGAGGTGTCGAGCATTGGTACGTTTACCTTATATGTTAAAATATGGTGTTTTATACAGGGTTATTTTTAATTCACTGACATCCTCTTAACCCTGAATTCCTATCACTCAAACAAATGTTTTTTGTTTTACGACTTTTTAAAATGAAGCACTTTTTTTCCCATACAAATACACAGAGTATTGTAAAAATAAGAGGAAATCTCAAATTTTCAAAACGTTATTACACCAAAAATATTAAGTTATGACAAAAGCCGTAAAACAAAAAACATTTGTTTAAGTGGTAGGAGTTTAGGGTTAAAAGGATGCTAGTGAATTACAAATAACCCTGTATGTATTGGTATAATACTGACATCAGTATAAATAGGTGCAAAACATAAGTAAACGACATATGTATAAACAAATTGACGTTCCAAAATTAGAAAAATGACTTAAGCTCCATATAAATTCTCTGCAGTTCTACATGCAACAGGTCCTTTACCTTTTCCACTTTAAAGATCTGATGCTAGCTCAATACTCTAAATTATGATGAAAATAAATGATGCAAGCGGCGTCCTTTGAAAATCTGTGTACTTCGTTTTGTTTTATTGCGGAGCTGCGCGAGCGCCGACCCGTTATTGCATGGATGCAATACAGACCCATGAAGAGTCAGCGGACGTCACAGTTCTTATTGCGCCCCCTTAGAGTCCAAATCTGTTTGATTTATATTACTTATGGGTTGATTGCTTCCTTCTTAAACTGGCATTTGCATTTTTAATTGCGAGCGACTAATCGATTAATTAATACAATCGTGGTGCTTTTGTTTTAGTCGATCAGAAGTTTTAGGATGCGGAATTTTGTTTTTGTTTGTTATTCTTAAGGGGGTGATCCATTTGCGGACTTAAACACCGTCGGATTTGCTCGCTGGCTTTTTATGCATGCTTGAAATTCTAAAGTCTGCAGATTTTTAAGTGCTCCTTTGGCGGTTTAGACCTTTGGCTCGCGAGTTCGTTGGCGTACGCGGTTTTGCTCTCAAATGGATCACCCCCTTTAGGGCTCGCTTAAACGTTGAGTGGATATACATACGCACCTTTAGAATTAGACTGGCTCAATCCAAATTTTTCTCATTTCAGAAATAAAGTTAGTGTCAAAAGAAAATCAGGTTTATTTTTGAAACTAGAATAATTCCAATTGTGTCGCTCTAATTCTAAAGGTGCGATATACAGAATCCAGCAATCCTAAATTCAAACCTAACACTTACTTAAGACTTTTTGTAAGGAAATCGTTCTGGCATTAATCGGAATAGTGTTAAAGTTAATGAGATACGCTCGGCCAAGAAATTTGTCTACCAGTCTTGACAAAACTTACTGTGAGATCTAAATATCGCTAAGGTTGACTTTAGTAACTGAGTTAAGTCATTAGTCACTGTCATCATATTATTATTGCAGGGGAAAATCGACCTGGGCCCAATTGCATAACAAAGTACAACTTATATTACAAGCGGAACTCCCTTTCTAGTTAATATAACTGAAGCGAGAGTTCCGCTTGTTATATTAGTTGTACTATGTTATGCAATTGGGCCCTGGTTTATCATGACGTGCAAATGAACTTCAACCGTATGGTGGTAGAGCATATTTTTCGCCGACTGTACATACCTATGCATTGACAAGACGTCCTCTGGACGCCTCATGTTAGACTTGAGCAAGGAAATAGGCATATAACGTTGTAATGGGTGACTAAAGCCGCAAGCCCCAAAGTTGGGTAGCATCCGACTTTGGCCGCGCGACTAGCTGCACGGCGAAAATACCCGTGTAAACCCCTCATTAGTCATAAGGTCTAGAGCTCGTCTTCGAATAGGGGTGATGACACCACTAATCAAATCAACTGACGTGTTTTTATGAGCTGTCAAAATCAAAACACCATCCTCCCATAGATTTCATATGAAAAGTGGTTTATTGCTTGGAATAATTCTTTTATGGCATCATAAACCCTATGTCATCGAATCCCAAGTTCAAGTCTTCATGAAATTAAACCAATATCCGTTGATGCTCTTGGGTTCTGCTATCAGGCACTTTTTCACACCTACCCTTCTCGGTAGAATGATTCGTTTGATTTGCCTCTAAAACAGCGTGGTCATCCCACCAGAGCGAGACGGGGCGAGGAATGCCGCCCAATTAGAGCCGGTCCCGATCCGACAAGCACACGTAAATCATTTTATAGCCCAAAACTAGAGTTCGAATTAATTTTGAAGATCGCTGGACGTTCGAGCAGCAAGTTTTGAAATTTTGATGGGATAGATACTAAAACTGACGTAACGACGTGACGTTTGAGATGGACAAATCAAGAACTGTGTTCGACTCTACCTTTACAGTTGAGATAATAAATATTTATCTATACCGTAAATTCAGGGTAGATACTTTAGCCCACATGAAAAACATGTACAGAGTACAGCGTAAGAAGTTGTCTCTCCTGTGGACACAAAATAAGCGACTCCAAATCAGCAAACTTAAGATTTATTTTATTTAAATGGACCTAAAGTTGGCGGACACGAGCCGACGTAGACTTGAGTAAAAATATTTCCTACTAGCTTTTGCCCGCGACTCCGTACGCGTGGAATTAGTAATTTGGGCAGCTTATTTTTTTTATCCAATTTGCTTTTTCATCAATTATGGCTCTCCTTAGTTCCTCGATATAAAAAAAATTACCCTCACCGATCCCCCGCCGAACCCCCCCCCCCCCCCCCCCCCGCACACCCGCGTTCACATTCAACACCGTACCTACTCCCAAGTCACTACTTCTAAAAACTGTTCTATAAATTCTTAAAATAGACGTAGGTATCTTTGTTATTTGTGAATCGATTCAAATGAAACAAACATTAAATGTTAATCCAAGAAAATACCAACATATCAGTGAAAACCGCATCCTTCTAGGTTAAGCCGTTTCTGAGATTAGCGCGCACAAA
Source organism: Archips xylosteana (assembly GCA_947563465.1). Classification (NCBI taxonomy): domain Eukaryota; kingdom Metazoa; phylum Arthropoda; class Insecta; order Lepidoptera; family Tortricidae; genus Archips; species Archips xylosteana. Next base: position 18,125,273 of record OX387358.1, read on the forward strand.
CGCACAGACAAACAGACAAACAGACAATCAGACAAACAGATAAACAGACAAACAGACAATAATTCTAAAAAACATTGTTTTGGGTTCTATTGCGCTAGTAAATAGCCCTAGTGACAGTTTTTCTCAAAAATATCTTCAATGTACAGACACCGACTTGTTACAGATTTATTATATGTATAGATAAACCCTTATTTCCTATTAACCCTCGTCGATATGTGTGTAACCTATCCTAACCTACGGAGCCCAGACTTGGTCTTTAACCGAGGCCCAGAAGTCCAAGCTCAAAATTTGCCAGCGAGCCATGGAGCGCAGCATTCTAGGTGTTCGGAGAACTGATCCAGAACTCAGATTGTCGATGTGGGGACAAAGACCGCCAAACTCAAGTGGGACTGGGCGGGACATGTCTGCCGAATGCATCCGGATCGCTGGGCAAAAATCGTCACCGATTGGGTTCCAAGCGACGGGTACCGGAGCAGGGGCAGACCAAAACGGAGATGGCGGGATGACTTGGACCGTTATGACCCATTTTGGCGGGATCTTGCGAGGGAAAGAGACGGGTGGAAGGAAAAAGGGGAGGCCTTTGCCCAGCAGTGGGACATCCATTAGGCTAATTAAAAAAAAAACCCTTATTGCCATGTCCACAGAAGAGACGCGAACAAAGCAATGTGTATGACCCATATGTTGTACTGGTTAGATCAATTTAACAAAATCGTTATTATTAGTAGCAAAATTTCTAATCGCATTTTTTCCCAAATGCTTTTTTTCTCACTATGGTTTTTTACTGAAGCTTATTTTCACAATCGCGTTTTTTCTCAACTTTAATCGACACAGTTACTCAGGTAAACAATACAAAAATACAAATATTTCCTCTTTTATAATATTAGTGTAGATAGTGTAGATGAGATGGAGAAACAACTTACGTATAGTACACGCAATGTTAAGTTTCTAATTCACATTCAGACGCTACACGAAGAACTCAGAGCCTACAGCTGTGTCGCAATTAAGTATGAATAGATTAAAAGCAATTAACATATCCAATGGTCGTTCAACATTACAACGCGGGCAAATGAGCCTGGTAATGAAGTACGACGCAAAGGCTCGCCGCGCAGCCCCATAAACTGGAAAGTGCAGTCGTTAAAAAGTTCAATTTATATTAAATCCGTTCGATTTCACATCACGTGTAATCGACTTAATCGATACGAGGTTTCGGAACAAGAACCTGGTTTCTAGGAAGCTTTCGTGTTTGTATGACGATGTACCTATCTACATTTATTCCGATTTTCATTCCCTACCGCAACATAAAATAAAAATAACTAATAATAATAATGATAATTTATTTCAGAAAACATGTCCATAGTTGTTAGTAACAAGGTTGCTTAAGACTACAGTTAGTAAAATAGGACATTAGATTACATTACATTAACAATGTCACAAATAAAATAAAATAAAATTAAAATTCAAAACTATAAAATAAAATAAACTTGAAAATTAAAATTTAAATAATCATAATCAAGAATTAAAATTAATAATTAAACAATTGCAATAGTAGAGAATTAAAAATAAATAAATAAAACAATAAAAAACAAAATACTATTAATGCAGGCACTATGTCCTTATTGAGCAATGTAAATTGTTCCAGTGCTCCTGGAACCGACCCTGGCAGCTGTCAGCAACGGTGCTCAGTAGACTGTTTGGGCTGCCCCGAATCCTTCGCAATACTTAATAACAATTAATTAATTAACAGTTCGAATCAAATTGATGACAAGCAACGTCACTGAATTTCTAGTCAAGGCATTGCTCGATAGTGGCTCATAAGATTAGACCTGCAAGAAAAATAGTGCAAGTTGCATTACCTACATTGCGGCGCTTGATCACTTCGAACTCGTTCGCTTTACGGCCGCGCAATGTATTGCAACGTAACGATTTTTCTCGCACGTCTAAATGGGGCTTTAGGCCCTTTGTACACAAGACTACACACATCTTCAATACCCGTCGATTTAGGTCTCTAAGCGACTACCGCCAATACAAATGAAGTACTTATTGACTCTTTCCCCGCGGTTTCGCACGTATCTGTAAACCATTAGATCTGGGGCAAATATTCAGCGTTTTATGTCGTTTTCTTTTCGTCATTACCGTTTCAGAAAATATTCTTAAAAGAGATGACGCTCAGGATTGACTTTTTACGAAAACGAAATACAGTATCAATCCTAAATCTAGTTTGGCCTAAGATCTTGCGACTTGTGTTCCGTTGTGGTAATAATCGTGAAATGGTACTACGTAACGACGACGAACGACGAATGTACAGGGTGTACTTAGGGTGTTTCAAAATTCCCGTACGATCCGAAACCCAGTGACAGTACTCATGAAACTGAACAGCTTTCCCCAAGGAACATGGGTCGGAATATGAAATAAAATTTTGGTCTCTTCATACTAATTCTGTCTGCTGATCGGATGTTTTGTATGGACAGCCCCTTTGATCAATTATAACTGAAGATACACATTGCCGAACAAAATCCCCTTCAAAGAATGTCCGAACTTTTTTATTTGTTTGCATAACAATTAAAATCATCACCTACACAGAAATTTGAACCTAGTCTTTAAATCATTACAGTCGAATTTCGGTTGACACTTGACAGCTAAACTTGACAATTTCACGCAACGTACTGAGAAAAAAGAAGGCCACTTTTATCAAAGTGGCGCTCATTTGGCTCGGACATTTTCGGGCGCGCGACTGTGGATCTACAGTTATAATTGATCAAAGGACAGCCCAATTTTTTTTTGTATTTCGACTCCTGTTCCTTGGGGAATGTTGTTCAGTTTCATGAGTACCTACTGTCACTGGTATTCGGATCGTACGGGATTTTTGAAACATCCTGTATAACCGAGTGGTAAAAACGCTTCAATGCCAGTCGATTGAAATTCCGGGATGTTACCATGTTCCCATGGGAATTACCAAAAATTACATCGTGGTATTCGTGTTCTTCATTTACATTGTATGACAAAAACGTGTGCAAAATATCATTTGTCTAGATAAACCAGTTAAGATTTTGATATTTTACGTGGATCCCGTTTAATATCGGGATGAAAAGTATTTTCTATCCCGAATTAGCAGTACCAACTTCCGCGGCTTCGATTTACCATACAACATTATCTGTTATTTCACTTCTTCGGGAGTTGATTTGCAAAAAGCGATGAATGACATATTTTTTGTTTACAATATTTAAATAGGTGCATACATTACGTAAGTTACTAGCAGTTATCTTCGAGCATTTGTTATGCAATTTAATGATTGCAGCACTGAATAACTTACAAGTACATATTGTGACTACCGTAATCTGAAGATAGCGAGTACTTACTGCGAACAGAGTATTAATTAAGTAACACATTCTCAATTACTTCCAGAGACACGACACAAGTAACCCGCCCCGGCTTTGTGTGGGTCAACATAATAATAGTAGTATGGATGTGTGCCAAATTTTAATTAGAAATATTTTCTATAGCATAAATATAGACTGCGATTAGGTGGAAGTTAAATGAGCGAGTAGAAACACATCTGTGTTGGAATATCGATCGGTAATGCAATTAGCCGTGAATCAATTAAAACTATTTATCTTATAAATACAGGCCCCTAATTCTCAGTTCCATCGAGAGTATCTCGATTGCATAGAACACCAAGCGATTTTCCAAAAAATGTACATATCACGACTTACGAGTATATCGATGACACTAAAATATGCTTATCTGATTTAAATAAAATAGATCAAAATATTTTATTTTGTAGAACTCGATTAAATATATTTTCCTAAATAATTCTTAACGATATTTCGTTCAAGAAATTTTCAGTCAATCTTGTAATTCACTGTTGAGTCGGTTGAACTTGCTATCGATACGAATAAATGTCAAAATCCCGCTGTCATTACAGGACATGTTGTTGTGTGCGTCACCTCAACTCTCGTGGCAATACCTATACGTGACTCATGGTAAACAAACAATGAACTGAACCAAGTGATTAATTACAACAGCCAATCTTGATGATTGTTGATATTTGTTTGGTAAACAGAAACTACTGGCGCGAAATATTCGCCCGATTAGCCGAATCACAAGGTTCGATTTGATTACTTTGTTAATTAAATATCTTCTACATATAAGATATTAATATCCTAATGGACCGGATTATCCGACGTAAAAATATTCAACCACCCTGCCAAGCGAAGATATTGATAGAACATTACAAAAAATTATACTTAAACTTAACTCATTATGACATGAATTATTTTAAAATTATAAAATTAGATAATCTCACCATTGTCATTTAGGTACCCATCAGGGCATTGTGTACGGTCAGCATCAAAAGTAGCTGGTCACTTTTGTACTTTGTCGTAACAACACAATTGTCAATCAGGTATGACGTTTGGCACATAACTGTAGAGCGACAAGTTATGTACAAAAGTGACCAGCTACTTCTGTACCTCTACCATGAGTTACACTAGTTTACAGTGACCGTACTCGCTAGCGACGGCGTAAATGATTTGTATGGAGAATTGTGTACAGCGCCTCTAGCGGTCACTTACGGAAGTACAATGCTCCATACAAATCATTTACGCCGTCGATAGCGAGTACGGTCACTGTAAACTAGTGTAACTCATGGTAGAGGTACAAATGACTCAAAAATATAAACACACAAAATTGGGTGCCACACACACTCACATGCGCAGCCACACACCCGCTCTCACGCACGCATTCATAATATTAGTAGTATGTGCCAGATATGTCTTTGCTGCTTCTATTCTCTATAAGGCATTAAGTACTATATTATACGACATAGGTACTTTATTTGTACTGCTAACTCCTCCACTTCCAAGAACACCCATAGAAATTTCTCATCAAAAACGCCGGCTATTTAGCAAGCCGCATTTAAAAGGACGTGATCGGTATTAATTCAGTGGCCGGCCACATAAATAACCATTAAAAACTGTTTATATCTGCGCACGACAGCCTCCTCGTTCACTTGTCAATTACCTGCGTGCGCGCACGCCGCAATGCCTTTTCGGATCCCGCTTTTGGATTTATTCGGTTTGAAGTTTGAAAGGGAACCGAAATATGCATAGCTGAGATTAATGTGATCTTGCAGCAGGTGGCGGGGTTAGCTTGACTGAATATCAGCTACAATTTAAATACAGGATGCCCCAAAACTCAATGATAACCTGGTACCGGGCGAGAGGTGAAGTTTACCAGTCCTTAAAAAAATAAGATAATATACTTACATATCACTTAGTTATGCGATAATTAATAGAGTCGCCTGGTGGTTGCCGTGGTGGCCTAGTAGTTTGTCCTATGGCTTCTCAAGCAGAGGGTCGTGGGTTTTAATCCCGGCTCGCACCTCTGAGTTTTTCGGAATTTATGTGCGAAATTACATTTGAAATACTTGGCTTCTCGTCTGGTACCGGTTATCGTTGAGTGTTCGGACACCCTGTAGCTATATTATATGTATATTTTTTAATACAAGCTTTTTTGTTGACTGTACCTGAATTAATAGTTAATACCACCCGCGTAAAGTCCCGTTGCTTTAGCCCTGAAGTACAGTACAGCACATAATTTTACTTAGCTCACTCAGTCTGGTTTTTAACATTTTACGATTTTGCGGTGATTCAAAATTGGTAAAATCCCAATTTGTGTAGATATGATACTATCCCAACTTCATGGATTTCCATTGAGCTTTACTTTAGAGATACGAGTAGATGGGTATAAATATGACTCGCACAACAACATTAACTCACTATTATGCATCTGATAACGTGATAACATAACCAAGGCTGTTTCATTACAGGTTTCGGTCTATTATATTTTTTTCATCGCAAATATCTGTGATACTGATTGCGATTTATTTTATAAAAATCGTTTAAAGTAGACAATTTCTGAAAAATTTGCATTAAGTATATCAATTGACTATTATGTGTTTTTAATCTTCAAAAATAGGAAGAAGTTCTACATGTGTCCCACTGCACGTATGTTTTTGTCCATTATTTCTTATCAAACTTTACGTCTGTTACAATATTTTTTCTAGGAAACATGATGAATAAATATTCATGAATGGATAAAATCTCATTAAAGCAATGAAGTCGAAAGCCTCTCGGGACATACCATGGGGCGGTAAATCGGAGATTACTGTTAATGGCGACATGCAGTCATTTAGAACTGGTCGGGTTTTTGGAGGCCTTACTTAAATGCTTGAGCTCTCTGAGCCCATTCAACTTTACGCATTTTAAGTTATTTTTACATGTCTTTAATAAATGTGGTGTTCAGTTTTCGGTTCTCGGGGGCCAACAAACTATCTGGCTTGGTTTTTTTTTCTGGGAAAACACGTGATTCTAAGTTTCAGCTTAAGCGAAGCTGAGTCGCCCAGGTAGGTATATACTGAAGCTATATAAGCGCCAAAACTTTAAAGATGTTTAATAGTAGATTGTTCAACAAGGGACTAAAACAAGCCATAATGACACGAGATATTTAGCCACCCGAGCGATAGCGAGGGAGGCTATAATTCGAGTTGTCATTATGGTAGTTTAGTCCCGCGTTAAACACTCTACTTTTCACTTTGAATGCGAGGAAAAAAACGACGTACAAAATTACTTTTTACAACGTATGCTCAATACGAGCAATGGAAATCTGTTCAAAATTCAATTAGCAAAAAAAATACCGCTGTCTTTTCTTTTCTTTTATATTTTTTTGTAAAGTGACGCTTTAAATGCTTGCATAATTAGCCAACAGATTCTAACTTAAAGACTATGTTAAAACTAATTGGACTATGCATGTAAGAATGATAATTGTTCATTCATTAGAATCGGCAAATAAATTAACCTAATTGATCTAAGTTCACACACAAAATATATTGTTAACTGAAACACTTACCCGTGAATAATGAAACGACTTATTAAGTTTATTTTCTATATGCCAATTCTTTGTTAAATTATATCTAATTATACTTTCTATTTACTATTAAATGCAACTGACATCGCATTATTTTGAAGTCACGCCATATTAACTTTCAAACGTAACTGCTCTATCTACCGTACACTCCAGCACTGCTTTGCCGACAGTGCGGATTGCTATTTTATCGACAGAGCAGGGAACTGCTTTGCTGACAGCGTTTTAAAAAAAAAACAAATTAAAACACCTAAGCTGAAGGAAATCTTTCTTTACATGCAAAATAAAATGAATTCATCTTTAATATTTTATAATTAAATAGATTAATATTCGTAATTATTCAATGTGTTTCACGAAATTTTTTTATTTTTTTTATTTTTATACAGTTGTCATTTTGATGTTATTTCCACGCCCTAAAGGCTTCCACAGACCGAAGCGCAGGGCGCTACAGTGCGTCCGCAGCGCGCTTCGGTCTGTGGAAAGCTTTAAAATTGTCTATACCCAGTTACTGAAAATGGCGATAATCTTCCATTCACAAACACCGTGATTGGCAGTTTAGGGGTTTCCATAGTCAATTAAAAAAAATTTACTTTAATCCCTAGAGATCAAAAAAGAGCTTTAGTCCCGATATGCACAGACTAAAGTAACATTTTAAGAGCATGAGAAGTGAAAAAGTAAAAACATCCGCGAGTAGACAACCCTGGGTTAGTTAAAATATTTACTTCGTATTGCAAAGTATGGGTCAATGTTTGGCGTACTATTTAAACAAACTTCAAAGGTCGGCAAACAGATTTGTCCGCGCCATTTGAACTGGTGTTGACTTTACTAGTTTAACAAATTTGACATCAAACAAAACTTACGAAACCTAATAAGTTGCCTGAAAACTCGGTAAATGTCAAGCTGAGATTAAATTTTGACTCTACGAAGACTTCGTTTCACAACAATTTCAATATTTTTCATTTAGGTCACTTCCAAATTAAATTAAATTCACCATCATCATCATCATCATCAAGGACGTCCACTGCTGGACATAGGCCTCCCTTATTGCTACCCAATCATTACGGCTTGCATTCTAAATAATTCTATTCCATACAAAATAAAGTACAACTTATATTTCACGACATTAATATATTTCAGTGTCAAATGAAAGTCATTTCTTATTATACATTACAAACAAATAGACATCCCCAATTAAGTATGTATCACGATTTTTTTTTCTTATTTTTACAGAACTGGTATAACTCGATCTCTTACCCGGTACCAGGTTATCGTATCGCTGAGTTTTAGGACACCCTGTATACATATCAGGGTGTCTCAAGGCGAACTTATCCATTAAATTTTAAGGGATCTCTACTGTTCAACCTTTGAGTGGACGTAATGTTTTATACTTTCGCGATTTTCACTTATAAATAATACCTCACGGTTACGCGCGACTGGCGGCGCGGCAAGCGTTTTCTCTGTTCATTGCGCGGCCGAGATACTCACCCCATAATGGTTACTTTGCAACGTACGCAATGAACTGATAAAACGCTAAGGCCGGGGCCGCACTGGTAAGGCGACCGGCGACGCGACGCGACGGCGACTAAATCAAACATAGTTCGAGTTATGTGAGAGAGTTATGTGTGAAATGTTTGATTTAGTCGCCGTCGCGTCGCGTCGCCGGTCGCCTTTATACCAGTGCGGCCCCGGCGTAAGTCGCGCCGCCGGTCAAGCGACGTGGCTAAACCGTCACCCGCGACTTAATCACAATATTAATGAGCTAAAACAAATTACTTTGCTCACCTCCGGCCTTACGATTATACAATGTGGAGGTGGAGGAACTGCATGAACACGTATTTCTTACATAAACGTAACTATTGTAAGGTTGCGGGTAAGCAAAGTAATTGTTTCAGTTAATTATTATCATGGACCTCCGCAAAGTAACGCCTGATTCGATAAAAAACAACATTAATGTTGCTCATGTCGTCAAGCTAAACCGTTGCACAACCGCTCGATATTATTTTAATTCTCTAAAATTGTACTCGTAATTTAGTCCTGTTTAATTAGCCTAAGATGTATAAGGCGTTACTTAAAATTCCTTACTTAACTGTCTGGCCGTTATCAGGCTTGATAAGGGGGCGCCAAGCCTTCCGCTGTAGGCCTCCGTTTTAATGCTTACAATTATCTTCTTCAGGCGCCAGCGACCGATGGGGAGTCTTGAACTAATTAAGGTTAATAAGTACATATAAAGTTAAATGCGACGGAAATAAATTAACGTAGCAGTCATGAATACAGCTGAATTATGGTTAAAATAAGTAAGGCTTTGTTAAAATTTTATTCACTTGTTTTTCTGACTATGCTTCCACTGACATTCAAACTACATAATTTACACAAGTAAAGTCGGGTACTTTGGCGGAATGGAAGGTAACTTCGGCCCATATAGGTACATAGAATGAAATATAGAAGGGTCTACTAAAAACAAAAATGCGCGCAGCCAGCTAAAATCAATCAATGTATGTGCCATTTCAATACAATAATAATAAAAGCTATGGTAGTAGTGGTTTGACTTATGGCCTCTTAAGCAGAGGGTCGTAGGTTTGGCCAAAGTTCCCTCAGGGCCTAAGTAACCCAACCTTACGGTACCTCAAGTCCAGCCAATCACTAGAAGTGAGTGAAATTCAATTTGCGCAGCACGCCTACAACATTATAAACCGGCCAAGTGCGAGTCGGACTCGCGCACCGAGGGTTCCGTACAAATTTATATGTATCTATGAACATCCAGTCTTAGCAGAACCCTGCTCCTAAGCAAAATGTGCGCAGTGTGGGATCATTGTAGATTGGTTACTGATATAGACAGACGGACAAAAAATTTATGCATTTCGCAATTTTTCCTTTATCTGTGCTATAAGACCTTGCTTCATACCAAATTTCAAGATTCTGAGTTCACGGGAAGTACCCTGTAGGTTTTGATTCCCTTGCGAGTAGTTGCGAGTTTGAAAGTATGCGGCTTAAATTGCTGTTTCTTTTGATTGCGTTGACATAGAAGTTTGATTTTGTTACAGCTTAAGGTATTATAGACCTGAGTATTCGATATGAATTTCAATTTAATACCTCTACGCGTTCATGAGAAAAGGGGTAGTAACTTTAAAATTATTAAAAATATTTTTATTATATGAACATGATGTAACTAAAAATTTACGGTTTTCGCAATTTTTCCTTTATCTGTGCTATAAGACCTTGCTTCGTACCAAATTGCAAGATTCTGAGTTCACGGGAAGTACCCTGTAGGTTTTGATTCCCTTGCGAGTGTCGAAAATTATAGATTGAGTTCACGGGAAGTACCCTGTAAGTTTTGATTCCCTTGCGAGTTTCGAAAATATGTGGAAATTTGCAGTTAAAGGGCTGTATCTTTTGATTGCTTTGGCTTAGAAGTTTGATTTTTTCACAGCTCCAAAGGACAGTAGACTTGAGTATTTGATATAAATTTCAGCTTGATACCTCCACGCGTTCCTGAGAAAAAGGGTCTTGATAGACGGACGGACGGAGGACCTTCCGTTTTTTCCTTTTGAGGTACGGAACCCTAAAAATTGAATAAAAACTTGTAGAAGCAGCTACGATTTTTAATCGGGCATCAAAAATTAAATTCGTAATGATTGATCTTGGTTGAGGTTTTAAAATAAAACTTCAAACTTCTGTTTCACGATTTTCGGGAGTGAGATTTGGATCTGTTCCACGGCCGACTGCAGCGTATCGCTAATCATCCGTTAACCTGTCATTCGGTCCAGAATAAACCCAAATATTTAGGAAGAGGCACCAAATAATATTCCAGCTAGCGCCGGCCATACACACACACACACACACACACACACACACACACACACACACACACACTCAAACACGCACGCATATGCTCATTCACCTCGTTTACCCACACAAATTTAATGTTTATTATTCTTAGTTTTTGGTCTGTCTGTCGCATAGAAGTGTTATATTGGTACTTATTATAAACTTTCAAGCAGCGGTAACGCGTCGATCGCTGAGAGTTATAACAAATTAAATGTGCAAATTGTTTTTATCTTCTTTTTCGTGCTGACAAAAGATAATAAAATGTAATAATAAATGTAAGTTGGTCAACAAAATCGTAGGCCCAAAATTATGATACGTCAAAGTGATCTTCACGCAATGACATAAGGTTCAAAGAGGCTTTACGTTTTGGCTAGGCTTGGCGTTCAAAAGGTTAAAAAACTAGGTGATTCCACGGGCGCATAACCGCTATCAATCCCTAGATTAAAATTTTGTGAATTGAAAGGCACCTATTGTCGCTAGGCTAGGATCTATTTCACACAAAATCAATGAATATGAATTATCCATTTTAGTTAATATTAATCGCAAGGGACTGAACAGCTTGTTGAGTCGCCCATGGAATCACCCACTAAGCGACTGAATAAAATTATTAATCGCAATTTTCTTGACAAATGCCATTGTTATTGGAAATTTTGTAGTACCTATGAATTCTTATAGTTTCGGTACAATTTTCGGATGCTACTTCGAAGCTCAATCTATTAAGACAATTTTCGCTAATATCGTGTTTTCCGACTACCAATTCGCTAGAATATTTGATGAAAAATAATATTACAATCCATTATGCCATTACGTGCTTTACTTATCTCGCTCATAATATTTAAGGAAAAATTGGCAAAACATCGAAAGCGTCGTCTTAAAAAATGTAATTTTATAATAAATCGTCGCCCACTCTTCACCGCTGCGGTCGGACATGCCGCTTCACAACGGCCATGTTGACAGAACAGTTCACACTTTTATAGTTTCCACGGGATTTATTTTAGTTTAAACTGTGTGGCAACACTGGGATTAGTCCAGGCCATACACTACGAAGTTCAAAATTTTAACTGCGTGTAGTGCCGTCCCGCTCACATTATTTAATACGCGAGTGACTGACACGGTAAGATACTTACGAATTTCGATTTTTGATTGTTATAAAGAAGAGTTTAAAATTCGTTGCCGTGCAGTGCAGACAAATGATATACGAGGTGAAACATTGAACCTCTACAAACACAGATGTAACGATAGTTTGGGTACCTACTGATTTATTGCTAATAATTTAGTGCCAACAAGAACCACGCGGCTCTACCAGATGTACCGGAAGATGAAATGTTAGTAAGCCTACTGCAAGGGGCGGACGATTAGGTAAACCTGCAGGTAGCACAAAATCAATCGTGGAGACTCTTGAGGAAGGTTTATGTCTAGCATTGGACGTCTTGTGGCTCAGACGACACTGATACCTGATAAATAAATAAATAATGATGATACTTACGCGGCTGAAAATCGACAGCCAGTGTTATATTCAAATAGAGGCCTATATGTGGTTCGCTCTTGGCCGGAAGTTCCGGCTCGGAACTCTAGCCTTGTACCCGCTATTTGTACCTACTTGAAACAATAGCCACCGCCGGAAACTTGATATTATATTATTCGTACATGAGCTTAAAGTAACCGTTGACAACTTAAGCATGAAGAATGTTTCGGCTTACGTTACCAGTGGAATCATGTGTCGCTTTGTTTTGGACTTCAGTTGTTTTCGATTCTAAGAGGCCTGATTCACATTATCACTGACGGCGGAAATGTTGTTGGGTTTTCTTTTTGAAAGGTTACTTTTTTAAACCAACACACCCACATACAGGTACAATTTCAATCTTCAAATTATGTCTATAAAAGATCTGTTAAGTTCTTCATAGATTCATACTTTACCCTCATAATATTTTGTCAAATATCAGCGTCTTGCGCAAGTTCAGCTACATAATGTCTAGTGTTATACTTATGATATGACGCTGCCAACCAGCCTTATGAGCTTGCCAGTGTGGCAAATCCTTAAGTCCTACATCGTACTTTCAAAATTCCAAATATATTCCTTCTAATCCATTAGATTTGTCCCATAATATATGGGCCTAACTTAGTTGCTAGTTATAAGTATGTAGTGTTGTATCTATAGTGGTGGCAGTTTTTAACTTGTTTGTTCTAGATCGGTTGTGGCTGGTATTCTACCGAACACGGACAGCTCTACCGTACTTGACCAAAGGTCGTCTGGCAGTGTCTTATCCAACCTCGACATTGGCGGAATCATCGCACCGTTCGATGGGGCCATAATTTCAAAATCCCTGTTTCAACGCGTACTTACTTTATGTTAGAATGACCGGGCATGTTATCAGTCACATTAAATTTGGGTCTCTCATTTATGTGATAACGTAATCCCGCAGAGACGACGTCAAATCTCACAGAGTTATTTGCTCGACCCACTTCGGGCGGTGCTGCAAATTGCTCGTAGGTACTATGTCCAATCTATTCATAGATGAGGAATTTCTGAACTATGAACGGCGCTATTTCTATTTATTTATTTTTTTACGAGGTTCGTAATAATTTTTTGGCGAACAAAGACCTCATAAAATTTAGTTAAAAATACAACTGCTTGCTTCCATACTTAGTCGGCACTCGGCATTCATTTACAAAAGGCACGCATAGTAAATGCTAATATTTGGCTGAAACTTCAACAAAAAATTTAACCTAAAGCAATAACATTATGAAAACAAATGAAGCTAGAAGACAAGTGAACTAATGAAGAGGGGTGAGGAGAGGTCAGCATTGTTGCAAATGGTTTTCTATTTCACTACAAGTTTACAGTTACACAATCTTGTGCAAGCTTTCAAAGCGTTTCCGCTAAGGTATTAGTACCTCCCGATTATTATAAATTAACACGCATCGCACAGTAATCACGGCCCATTGCCTTCCCTTTACTCGAGCCGCTGCGTCGAATCGCATCATTCCACCAACATAAGTTTACTAAAACCAAGCGAAAACCATCTTTGCTTCGAAGTGTTTGAGTAGTTAGTAGTTAAGTCGGTTGGGTTCTATCAGAGATCGGTCACGACCGTCTCCGATTATTATCAATTAGGCCCGCTCCGCCGACTGCGACCGGTTCGGCAGATCCACAAAAGATAGGGATGCCGTCTGGAAAATTACTAACATAATGGCAAGAGCGTTTTGTCACAGTCCGAGGAGAATCTTGATGAACAAAAGTGACAAAAGTAAGACTCATTTGTAAGAATTGACAACCCTAAAGCTTGGAGCATCTCGTGAAACATATATATTTTTTGCTGCGAATCCGTGAGATCCGGCTAATACACAACGTCGCATGTATCAAAGATGAGCGGGATATCAAGATATAATCAGTAATTGTCTAAAGCCTAGGTCCTAGGATTATTCCATTAAAAACCAGCTTTCTTAAACAACCTTTATAAGGATGAGATGCCATTGAGAATTACAGAGAATTATGGTAATCGTTTGTTAAGCGTTGTTAAGTTAAACGCGTTTTAGCTCTTCATCTGTGATAAATGATAATTATACGTGGGTTATAATGTATAATTGACATTGCACGTCTACTGCGGCACTTTCGCGCTCGCAAAATTATTTCACTATCAGCCTCAAAACATTCTGACAGGTAAGAAAGGAACAGCCCCCTCGTAAATTACATTGCTGTTAATTTTGTTTAACATACTGTTATTCGTCGAAATGAAATTAAATTCAAGGCCAAGTCATGTTTTAGAATTTAATTATATTTTTTCCCCGTCATTTTGCTGTGTCCTTCTAATATTATATGTTCTCGACTCTACAAATAGTCTGATTGAAAGTTATATATATAAAACACTGCAAAAAAATCAGACCTATTACCGAATTGATTGATTCAGCCATTACTTTGCGGAAAACATATCAATGAATTACAAATAAACACTTAGTAATTCATAACCACACGCGCAAGACATTATATAGTAGGTAGGTAGTCTCATGTTTAAAGAGACATTATATGTGTTTGCGTGAAAACCAAACAACGTAATGTAATTCATATAACTATTAACATTGCTTTTGAACATAGATAGCTAAACTCAGTCGTGGTGGTTTAATAGTTTGACCTATGCCCTCTCAAGCAATGGGTCGTTGGTTTAAACCTGGGTCCGCAGCTCTTAGCTTTTCGGGATTTGTGTGCGAAATTCATTTGGATTTTACCATGAGAATGATGAGGTGAAATCTGCACATTTCTGCGAAAAAAATTCAATAGTGTCTGTGAAGTTCTTAATCCGCAACGGACACGTGTGGGAACTACGACCCCAGCCATTTTAAGAGCCCTGTGCTCTGTAGTCGGACGTATATAGTATATAGGCTGTAAGGATGAACTAATGTCACGCCAATATTACGTCGTTTGTTGCTTCCTTGACCGGTCAGTGGCTTGATTAGTGAACCATAAAGTTGGTCGTAAATAGTGCGCGCGCGCCGGTTGTAAACCTCCAATTAAGATGGGGAGCAGCTTTCACATGCTATGGGAGCCGCGTAAATCAGTTGAGGGAAACGATTCAGCTGTGCGTTGCGCAATCGCCGCGTGATGGGAATGGGTGGCGACCGGCTCTACACTACATTGCTTTTAGAGCTGAAGCGAGAAGATCATGCCATGTAATACCTTTTTTTTCGCATCTGAGATTTAACGGTGAAACTTGCATTACATATACCACTGACTGAATTAACTCGTGACCACGGTTGCTGCAATGTGGCCGAAACGTCGAGGTAAATAAATAAATATTTATTGCGTGATAAGTCCCGTTTAGTTTAGTAATTATATACCACCGAATATACACACACTTGTATACATAGACAACCGGATAGCTTAGTTGTTAGAGAACCTGACTACGAAGCTTGAGGTCCTGGTTTCGATTCCCGGTCGGGGCAGATATTTGTATAAATAATACGAATGTTTGTGCTCGAGTGGGTGTTTTATGTGTATTTAAGTATGTATTTATCTATATAAGTAAAGTAAGTATGTTTTCACTTCTCATGCTCTTAAAATGTTACTTTAGTCTCTGCATATCGGGACTAAAGCTCTTTTTTGATATCTAGGGATTAAAGTAAATTTTTTTTAATTTACTTTGGAAACCCCTAAACTGCCAATCACGGTGTTTGTGGATGGGGGATTATTGCCATTTTCAGTGACTGGGCATAGACAATTTTAAAGCTTTCCACAGACCGCAGTGCTCTGCGGACGCTCCGAAGTGCTCCGTAGCGCTCCGTAGCGCCCTTCGCTTCGGTCTGTGGAAGCCTTTAGGGCGTGGAAATAACCTCAAAATGACAACTGTATAAAAAATATTTAAAAAAATAATAATTTCGTGAAACACCATGAATAATTACGAATATTAATCTATTAAATTATATTAAAGATGAATTCATTTTATTATGCATACTTAGTCCAATTAGCTATGAAATCATTTTCATGTTTGAATCTGTTGGCTAAATATGCAAACATTTAAAGCGTCACTCAACAAAAAAAAACCGCGGAATAAAAAATTGCTATTTGAATTCTGAACAGACGTCAATTGCTCGTATTGAGCGTACGTTGTATAAAAGTAATATTGTAGATTAGTATACCTAAAACATCGTTTTTTTCCTCGCATTCAATTTGACGACCAGATGGCCTAGTGGTTAGAGACCCTGACTATGAAGCTTGAGGTCCCGGGTTCGATTCCCGTGTCGGGGCAGATATTTGTATGAAAAATACGAATGTTTGTTCTCGGGTCTTGGGTGTTTAATATGTATTTAAGTATGTATCTATCTATATAAGTATGTATGTTTATCCGTTGCCTAGTACCCATAACACAAGCTTTGCTAAGCTTACTTTGGGACTAGGTCAATTGGTGTGAATTGTCCTGTGATATTTATTTATTTATTCAAAGTGAAAAGTAGGGTGTTTAACGCGAGACTAAACTGCCATAATGACACGCAAATTATAGCCACCCTCGCTCTGCTCGGGTGGCTAAATATCTTGTGTCATTATGGCTTGTTTTAGTTCCTTGTTGAACAATCTACTATTATCCGTTGTCTAGTACCCATAGCACAAGCTTTGCTTAGTTTGAGACTAGGTCGATCGGTGTGAATTGTCCCGTGATATTTATTTACAAACTAGGGTTCGATATCGATGATTAAAAAACTTAAAGTATTGTGTAGTCATCGCTTTTCACACGAAACGGCGCGCGGCGATGACTTTGAAATCCCTTTCGTTTCTGAAATTCTTGATTAAACTACGAATTTTATTACATTACAGCCAGAATCGGGGTCCAAATCTCTAATTGTCTGATAACTCTATCTCTTAGCATATGTGTGAAAGGGATGGGACACTAGCTTCGCCTAGCCTGAAGCCACGAGTGAAGTACCGACATGAAAGTCTCGAGCTTATTGCAGTTGTCTTGCGTTAGTCAGTGATAGAAGATTAATCGATATGGTCGTTTATTTGATGAGCACTTTTATTCAAGTGCTTCTCGATTACGGTTTCACTTAAATACGAAAACATCGTGTCATCGTGTGGTAATGATTAATTACGTGTGTGTACGTACGGGCCTATAAGTTTCTTAACATTTTGTTAATTAACTTATACTTTTTAGACCTCGCGTTAAGTTTTAACATTAGCAACGTGTTGTAGGCTTGTAGCTTCTGAAGTTGAAGTGCTATAAACAATACACAATGTCAAATTAGCCCTCAATTTTCCGGTTAAGCAAATTTCTGCAAGTCAAAATACTTAACTAAGTAAATTGTATGTACTCGTACGTAGTAAATTTCAGCTTGCAAGCAGAAATTTACTTAATTGGAGATCTGACAGCTGGTTTGTCATTGGTCTTTGTCCTTTTGGCTGGCAACACAGATGCAATCTTCTGATAGCGGTTGTCCATGTGTGTGGTTTTCTCTTCATTTAGACAACAGTACTCATCACATGACTCGCTTGCTTTTCTACTATTTTATAAAAAAAACGAGCCCAGTAGACCATAAAGCTGTGTTAACATGAATAAATCTGTAAATTCAACAAAATCATTTGACAGCATCATTTAAGTGGTGCTCACACGTATATTCGAAACCACAACATAGCGCCTTAAGAATGTCTAACGTATGCTCTAAAACGTATGAAGTCATAAAGACCGAACCGGGTAAGTGACCTCTCCGTACCCGGAGATTTACGCGCGTAATTCGCTAGCAAAATAAACGCACCAATTCATAGCAAAATAAACCGCCTGCGCAGAGGTTTTGTTTTCATTAGCCGCTCGCTTAGGGTTGACGAGCGCTTTGATACAACTTGGGCCCAACAATGCAAGCAAACAGTATTAGTGAACTTCAATGCAAAATCGCTAATAATACTTACCTGTATTTTATTGTGCAATAGGGATGATGGTTAATTTTCAATTAACAGCAAAACTAGTTTTTCAGCCACTTTACCACAAATAAATACTTATAAGTTGGCATAGATGTCATGTCATAACATAACTCATGAGAGTCGTGTTTTGTTTGATAGCTTGTAAAAAGTACGTCAGTTGATTGGTGTGTCATTTCATTAACTCTATTGGGCCGTGATTGTCACTTGTTTTTGATAGCGTTGTTTTTGTTGTGGTCGTTTGGTGGTAAAGACGATTTTAACTAACAGCAATTAAAGTCTACTATGTCTTAAAATTATTCCGCAATGTTTTTGAAAACTAAACTGGGTGAATATTCGAGCAGTTTGACCGCTCGGTTAAACCTCATTACAGTCATGACCATTCGATGATTATTACCACAACTGAAGGACGACTCGTACTAAATTTGATCTAGTTTGATCAGCATCGGTACTACTGTCTTAAGTTTTCATAAAAAGTTAACCCTAAGCATAGTATTCCTTTTTAATAATATTTGCTGAAATGGTAATGAAAAAAAAAAACGCCGTAAAAACGCTGAATAATCACCAACTGTCATACATAAGTAATGGTAAAACACTTGGTCGAATATACATATTGGAACTCCAACTAAGGTAGGTATTCCCTGTTGGAAAGATGTAAGTACGATCGGCCCAAACGCCGGTTTACCAGTTTCAAAACAAATTAGCTTGCAGCCGTTGAAGTTCATTGGTATGGATTGGTATGGACAGATGTCTAGGCACTGCACGCAAACTGGGCCTTTAAGGTGTCAAGCCGGCGTCTGGGCTGATTGTACCAGCCTAATAGTTAAAATAAAAAACAATTTAGTTCTAGGACAGCCCTATCTCAATTTATACATCAAAGGGCAGCCGCGCCAATGAAGACTTCCTGAGTTGTATATACAATTCACCAGCGCCTAGTATACACTGTATACAGTATACTCGCTTCACTAGCTTGTTTATTGTTTACAGCTAGCGGCCTGGCTAAAAGGGGACAAGGCCGGGTGGGATGATAAAGTTGAGAAACTTTGATTTTTATACTCACTAGGAGGTTTGCAACAGCCTTAAGAATCATACATTTATATTTAGTCGGCAGTTCAGTTTGGAACGAGTCATTAAAAAAAAAATATTAAGACAGTTCTTAGGTACATTTTTTTTTATTATGAGAGGGAGGCAAACGAACAAGCGGGTCATGTGATGGGAAATGATCAACGCAAGGAGTCACTGATCGGCTTTTAAATGAAGTATAAACCGTAAAGAATAAACATCAATGTAAAAACAATAAGGCTTTTTGTCACATTGACTTGTTAATGATAATAGCCTTTGATGTTGTAAGCCGTACAACTGTCATTAAACCTTAGGGTGGTACAGGACTTTCTTGGTCGACTGTACCTATAACAACATGAAGTAGTGCGCTATTTTCAATAATGTTCAACTAATTTTCTTAATTTTGTTTAAGTTCAAAGAACATGAAGCAAAACAAAATGTCCAAATTGTACTTAAGCTCCGCGGTATCATCGGTCCGAATTGTACATTAAGTCACATCCAGCCATACTTACGTGAACTCCGTAAAAAATACTTTGCCGCACATGTTATTCAACATAAAAATTCTTTTTTTAAACGTTTATAGTAGGTTAATTATTAACCCGCGGCGTCACTCGCTTTGATCAGCTAAATCGGTGCGTTTGAAGTGCCGTGTCGCTTAACACGTGGGTGCGCCCTAAGTGCACTATAAATATACCGGGAGAATGCAAAACATTCAAACAAAGATATAAACATAGGACGTAATATGTTTGGGGTTATTTTCATCCGAAAATAAGTTAACGATTCAAGTTTTTTTTTAATGGCTCTGCTCTTTGTACTCGTACCTAGTCAGCCGATTGCTTCTAATCTAATGCGATTTCTATTTGATGCAAGGAATCGTGAAAGCGCTATACAGGGTGGAAAGTTGAGATGGGGCAGCAAGGGCAGCTACTAGATCCCTTGCTGCTACGCGAAAATGCTCTTAGGAGACCTATACTAACTTTTTGAGTGATGACAATCTACATTCACAGATTTTTGATAAAACGTACAGTCAGCGAGAAAATCGACAGATTTGACTTATTTTTTTTTAATGTCAATCGGTCTCATTTCTATCAAGGATAAAACACTCTTTGAGACCAACTGAGGTGATGAACACTTTGTAGATAGAGCATGTTTTGAAGTATCTACTGAAATTGAAAAACACTGAATTATAGCACTTATGACGTGTCGTCGCCATGGTGCAACAAACTAGTAGTTATTAAGTTCTATTCTTCGCTCGGGCGGTCCATCACAAACACATTGGATGGCGTTCCCAACTGTCCTGAACATCAAAGCAATTCAGGGTTGTCTCTAACTATATCACGTCAAATAATATAAGTTTGAACATTTTATTGGGCTTGCACTCACACCCTTATCGAGTAGAAGTCTTCCAATTCCCCCCATGTTGTGCGGGCGGTCGCGAGGTTTTGCATCCACTAAGCTGGACACGCAGTTATCCATAGATGGTAGCGATCACTTTTCCTGTCATGTGGGACCTAATTGCTCCAAGGATTACCTCCTACATATACTCGTAGACGACAGACAAATATACAATAACTAGCTGCTGCCCGCGATTCCGTCTGCGAATAATAGGGGTAGGTATACAAAAAATAGTCTACCTACGACCTATTCTCAGACCTTATGTATTAGAAAGAAGATAGTGACAGAAGCACATAATATTAGATCTCCAGTGATAACGCAATACCCCTGCACGGGTGGACAAAAAGGCTGTTTTAAAAATTTATTGTTTAGGTCGGGTATGATATAATTAGGACGTATATATATATATATATATATATACAGTGGCGTGTCCGTCTGTTGATTGTTCACATGCATCCTATGACTTAAACATCAACAAAGACTATTTTAACTTACAAGTCAACGTGGCAATCAGCCTTATTGTTGTTATTATGATGTAGGAACTGTCATAAAAAATGGTAAAGCGATGACGTGATTGGCTATATACTTTATTTTAGTAATTATCGCATAAAGTACACAAATTATCAGGCCATGGATTAATCCACTGTACATTCGGGACGTACGCAATAACCGGCCCCGAGTGCCAGCCCTGCGCGCTGCGCACATCAAAGCGTCGCCGGCGCAGCGCACTCGGCTATTTTCGGACTCGCTTCGGTAATTAATTTTTTTTTGTCACTGCGTTGACTGCCTTTGTTGTCGAGGGTCATTGGATTGATGAATGTGTATACGTATAACTATTTACATGTTAAAAGCTTGACAATTGTTGGAACTGTTTATTTTTACCAACAACCTTTGACATTTCCTTTTTGTTTAGGTATATCTATACATCTATTTGAACATATTATATTATTATAAATGCGAAGGCAGCTCTGTCTGTCTATTTGTCACCTCTTCATGCTGAGCCGATTCAGGTGAAATTTGGTATGGAGGTAGTTTGAGACCCTGAGAAAGACATGGGATACCTAGTTGCGGGCAACAGCTTAAACCTACGAGTATACATATAATAAATTTATATTCGTTATAGCTACATAGCTTACATAATTAACTTCTGCTCTGAGTTAAACGAGTTGTCCCAAAAGAATAGGTTACTAAATTAAATAAATTGTTACAATACATTTCAATTCAATAGGCTGTACGGTCGAGTTCACCAATATATGCATCGCCAACCTGTCATAAATATCTATACATAGACCTTATGTTACGGTAATAAGGTCTATGTATAGATATTTATGAAATGTTGGCTGTACAGATATTGGTGAACTCGACTGTACAGACTCGTTCCTTCGTCTTTCTTTTTTTTTCTGCACAATAAAGTCCGATGTTAATCAGAAAAGGCAACAAGTGCTGCAAATGTCTGATAAATTCAAAAATCTAAAAGGGATGCTTTATTTATTCAACACACCATGAAATTATTAAGTAGCAGACAAGGGAATAAAAAGGTCTCGAATAACCCTGCGTGCCACGCCGATCACTCCGCACTCAACTATAGTGTTTACTCAAACAAATAAATACGTCTCTGTACTCAATGGATTAGATAAAGTAAACAAACCTAGCAATGAGAAGGTACTTAAATTTAAGTCCACTCCAAAAACCTTGACTCTTACGGTATAACACATATGGTATAGATTTCAATAACTGCGTAGCTTTTGAGTTGGTATGTGTATCAAAAGGAACCCTTGTGTGTGATCCAAAACATCCGAAACCACTTGGTTGAATGTTTGAGCCAATGTTTGTTAAGGGGCTGCACTGACGTCGTGTTCGAGGAATGTACCGTTATCAAATATCGCTTGGCGTTTGTTATTTAATGTTTCTTGTTCCTATAATTTAGCTGTGGCTTTAGCGGCATGCGACAGTCGTATTATGTTACGAAGTTATTTTTAATTATTTATTAGCAAATAGGTCCCTGCGTTCATTCAGCATTTTAACGGCGTCATTCATACCCTTACCCTTTATTAAAAACGAAAAAATTTTTTTGTCTTTAATAAGAAAACTTTGACAAGTGTTTTTAAAAATATTATAGGTATACAATACATGTCTAATCAGATATGCATGCTTCTCGCCACCGCCATCAGTTTCTCGCATGGTTTTTTGCGTAACCATGAAGTACAGGTGAAAAACTTGAGTAAAGGACCAGTTTGTATGTAGTAGTGCACAGAATTGATATGGAAGAGTAATTTTTCTAATTTAGAACGTCAGTTTGTTTATACGGAAACGTTACTACTACACACAACAGGTCCTTTACTTAACTTTTACACCTACCTATAGCTAATTTGGTCCATGACCTCAACGTCAGAAAGCGCAACTGATTTCGAAACCTTCAACTGTTATCATAAAGTCATTCGTTCCATATTTGAAACTATTATGATAAAACACAAGAAATACTCTGCTTTCACCTATGATATGACCTCGCAAGCAGAAGGTTGTGGGTTCGAGCCCGGGCACGCACCTCTGAATTTTTCGGAATTTGTGTGCGGAATTACATTTGAAATATACCGTGAGATTACAGTAAAGGAAAACATCGTAAGGAAACATACACGCGCCTGAAAAGAAATTTAATGATGTGTGTGAAATTCCCAATCCACACTGGGCCTTCTCATTTTGAGAGGAGGCTTGTACCCTGTAGTGGGACGTATATGGGATGATGTTACTGAGCTGCCCCTTAACCAAAACATCTTAGCGACCGGCATTCTAAACCTCGTTCGATGCGCGCGCGCAAACAGCGGTGGCCTTATACTAAGAAATTCAATTTTCGAACTTCGCATCGTGCTGTTCCGTTCACGCTATGTCATGAAATACAAGAGAGAAAGGGATGGCACGATATGAAATTCGAAAATCGTTTCGTAGTAGCCACCCTGGTCCTTTGTGCGCCGGATTCTGTAAAAACTAGCCTCTTCGTTCGAGTGCGATCCACCGGCTAATGGGATAACCAGGTATGGACTATGGACTGATAATCGGGTACATTTCAAAAAACACTGTATTGTAAAGAAATATAAAGCATGGATAAAAGTTCAATGTAATTTGAGTAGAGGAATGCTTTTGACGTTGGTATTCGACTCATTGTCCATTTTGCGAGATTACAGGTTGTTTTGGATCTGAAATGTTAAGGTTTTGAGTTATTTATTGGTGGCAAACGTTCTAGTACATACCTGTTTGCACCGTCACCCATGGACCGCATATAATAATACTAGCTGTTGCCTGCGACTCCGACCGCGAAGAACAGAGGGTATAAAATATAGTGTCTACGACCTATTCTCAGACCTACCCGATAGAGGAAAAAAGTTAGATAAAAATCGGTCAAGCTGTTTCGGAGGAGTTCGATAACAAACACCGTGAAACGAGATTTTTATATACATATAAGATAATATACAGGGTGTTATCGTTAAGTTTAGCCAGGCGATTATTCTGTAAATATAACAGAATATGTATCAGAAAACTTAAATTAAAACTGATATCGAAAGTTCGTTACCTAAGGAGTAAAATGACATCAATCTAATACCTTTAAACGAGCAATTCTTGTATATATGTATATATATATATATACACAGTTGTGGCCATATAATTAAGAACGATTATTTATTGAGATGATTTTTTCAAAGTAACAAGTATAACTAATTGCCCGTATTTTTTTTATTTCTTTCGGTATTGCAAAACTTTTCCGTACTACCGGTACATTCATTTATGCAACATTGTTGGCTAAAAAATTAATAGA
Organism: Archips xylosteana; assembly: GCA_947563465.1. Lineage (NCBI taxonomy): Eukaryota > Metazoa > Arthropoda > Insecta > Lepidoptera > Tortricidae > Archips > Archips xylosteana. The sequence continues at coordinate 18,149,683 of OX387358.1, forward strand.
GAAACTTTATACATTCGATCTGAACCTAGTATTAGTACTTACTGGCTGGTCACGTAATTAAGAACGCTGAATAGTTTATTATTTTTTCAAATTTAAATAGAGAACACTGTGTGGCTCTGTGGTTGTAGATTATTATTCGTATAATTTTGGCGCCATTTCGTGCTGTTAAAGTCTTAAAAGTGATTACTTCGTATAAAAACAATGGGGAAAAATAATAGTTGTGATAAATCTACAAGAGAAGTAATAATAAAACTTCGCGAGAAGAATTGGTCGTATAAAAAGATAGCCGACCATCTGCAATGTTCAAAAACAATGGTTTTCCATGCCGTAAAGCATTTTTCCACGTATCAAACTACTTCAAACGTTCCGCGTGGACCTAGACTGAGAAAGTCATCTCGTCGAGATGATCGAAATATCGTTCGTTTGGCAAAACAAAATCCTTTTAAAGGGTCTAATGAGTTGAGAAAAGAATATTTTGGCGAAAACAACCCTTCAGCAATCTCTGCACACACTATTCGAAGGCGTTTGGTAGAAAATAAGTTGAACGGAAGGATAGCAAGAAAGGTGCCTATGTTGAAACGATGTCATAGGCAAGCCCGACTTGCATTTGCAAGAAGGTATGAAAACTGGACAGTCAGACAGTGGAAAAACGTTCTTTTTTCTGACGAGACAAAAATAAATAGGGTATGTTCTGATGGAAAACGATATGTACGACGCCCTCCGAATAAAGCATTCGACCCAAAGTACACAAAAGTGACATTAAAGCATGGCGGGGGAAATGTGAAAATTTGGGGGTGCTTTTCTGGACATGGCGTTGGACCTGTTAGGCTGATAGAAGGAAACATGGATCAATTCCAATACAAAAATATACTGCAAGAAACAATGTTACCATATGCCGAAGACGTGCTTCCGGTTATTTGGACATTCCAGCACGACAATGATCCAAAGCATACTGCACGCACCGTTAAGGAATTCCTCACATCACAATCAGTTTCAGTCTTAGATTGGCCAGCCAACAGCCCAGATCTTAACCCAATAGATCATCTTTGGTGCGAAGTCAAGAAAAAGGTTTCAAATCGACAGTGTGGCAATTTGAGAGAGCTGTACGACGTTTTCTTAGAAGAATGGAACTCTATTTCTCTTGCGAAATGTCAAAAATTGATAGATTCAATGCCTCGCCGGTGTAAAGCCATAATTAAAAGCCATGGACATGCTACTAACTATTAATTTTAGTTCAAATGTATTAAATTGCTTTTTTTTCTATACCAACTTCACATTAATATGATTTATTTAATCTAAGTTTCATATAAAACAACTCTCGAGCAGTTTAATAAATCGTTCTTAATTATTTGTCCAGCTTCATTACTATTTGAATTTATTAGTATAGAGAACAAATAAAATTTGTAAAAAAAAATGTTAGCAATTATACACTATTATTATTAATCCTGTTTGCTCTATCCATGTGGCTATTTTATAACATAACTTGTTACTTCTAAGAAGGAACACAACTAGACATATGACATGATTTAGATAAAAAAAAATCGGAAACTTCAAATCGTTCTTAATTGTATGACCACCACTGTATATAATCAGGATCTCGGAAACGGCTCCAACGATTTCGATGAAATTTGGTATGTGGGGGTTTTCGGGGATGAAAAACTGATCTAGCAATGTTTCATTTTCAGAAAATCGCTTTTACTCGTGTTTTCCGGCTATTTTTGTTTGCATTAGAATATAAAGCTAAATTTCGCCGACTTCGAGCAGATCATAATGGCACATTAGAAATCGGGTGGTCGCGGATCCACCCGACCTCGGTTCGATACCACGTTTTTTTTCAAGATTTTTAGTTTTTTTTTTAAGTTTATTTTTTATGAGAAAACGTCAAGTTTCTTCTTTTGTGAGAAAAAGTTACTTTTTTTTGAGAAAAAGTTATTTTTTTGCGAGAAAAAGATACTTTTTTGTTAGAAAAAGTATTATAGGGAACGTGCAGTAACTATAGGTGGCAGCACTAATGCGACAGAAGAGACTCTATGCGGACAGTAAAACAAACTTATCAAGGTAAAACATTCAAATTGATGGCACCCTTATGGCACCAGTTGGCAGCACCGTCTATGTGCACGTTCCCTATTGGGAGCACAGAACAGGAAAAGCCGGTTGTCTGTAAAGTCGGTTTACGGACGATAGTTTAACGTGACTCACCCCCCCCCCCCCACCCCCTCCGGTGTTTTTGTCAAATATCTTGAAAACGGTGCATCCTACGGCAAAATCAATGAAATTTTCATCCCCCCTTTAATACCCCCGCGCTCCCTCCCCCGCATCCCCTCCCCCCCTTTCAACCCCCCCCCCCCCACCCCTCCGGTGTATATAATCAGGATCTCGGAAACGGTTCCAACGATTTCGATGAAATTTGGTATTTGGGGGTTTTCGGGGATCAAAAATTGATCTAGCTTGGTCTTATCTCTGGGAAAACGCTTGGTACCGAGTTTCTGCCCGAGCAGAGCTCGGTCGCCCAGGTACTAACTTGTTAATAGAGAAATACTTATCCAAAATTTTGACATAAATACATTTAGTAGGTACAAGGTGAAATAAATAAAATTGATTTCATTCACTTATAACATAGTTTTATTACTTTTATTACTTTGTTAGATTAATAACAGTTTCCTTAAATATCAGCAAGCTTATAATTAAAAGTAACCTTTTAAATTAATAATAATAAGGAAACTAAAACCTTTCTACTAATCTCGTAGGTACTAAATGTATCAGTGTTTAATGTCAAAGTTTTGGATACTAGGTATTACTCATTGGGTAACACACTTTCGATATCAGTTGAAAGTTTTCTGATATCTGTTAAATTTACGGAATAATCGTCTGGCTACACTTAACAATTACACCATGTTAGTGTAGGTAGGTATAATAATGTCACCGACTATTTTACTATCCAACCCGGAACACAGCAGCGTATTTACTTTACTGTTTTTTGGTTGCATTAGTAGCTAGTTAGATTGTTAGACCATCTCATTCTAGAACCCGTTTAATAAAAAATCTACGTATTCTTTAAAAGATAAGATCATCAGACGTACTTACATGCGTTTTTGCTAACTGAGAAAAGAGAGTCCCGCATTTCTTTAATTTTCTTTCACAACTTGTCCTGACAAGAACGAAACACTAAAAAATCGGCCAAATCGGTCAAGTCGATGATTTCATACACGCAGTAATTGATTTTTTATGCTCACACACATAGATAACTACCCCGAAATGCCGAAGTAATGCGTCGAAGCGTGAATTTCTCCACAGAAGCATCTCTAATTGCCTGTCTACAGTCCCGAGGTCCTGTGAAGCAGTTTTTTGCGTTCGAGCTAACCAAAATTAACAAAGCTCAGTTAACCGTTCAAAATATGTGGATAGCCGCCGGCATTTGCTAGAAATGGGACGTTTTGTTACGGGTTTTGAGAAGACATTTAATAGCCAAGTTTTTGCTATAAGCGTGTCTAAGATTTTTACTTCTTAATTCCAAAAAATAGCAAACAGTAACTACATTACTGTCGGTTACGCACCTGTGAAAATACTATAAGAATATGGTGAATTTCTCATTTTTTCAATAATGTAGAGTGGTAGAAAATTATCGTTCTAATTCATTTTGTGTAGTTTAAAAGAAATTTGTGTTAAAAATTATAAACTTTTTTCAGCTGATTAAAATGCCAAAACGGATTATAATTCACTTGCAACTTTTGAAACAGACAAGTTAAGTTACCTACAAGTTAGGTACAATAAAAGCATGCTATTAAACTTCAGCCATTTTCGTTACAACAAACATTCTTTAAGGGAGGCCTATGTCCAGCAGTGGACGTCCTACGGTTGAAATAATACGATAAACATTCTTGGGCATTAAATTAAAAAAAAAAGGTCTAAACCAACCTAATTATGCAAAATTAAACATACCTAATTGTGTTAATGCTGTCAAATTGAGCGCTATAATCCAAATACAGGATATAAATAAGTATAATTATAATACGACGTCCGCCAAAAAGGCTTTCCAAACCGGTGCCGCCAGTCACGCCTAACTACCCTTCTACGCAAAAAGCGACACAGCAAGCCCCTTAATTCCGACATCCGCCAAACAAAAACGACTCGACCTTGCCATTGTCTCGTTACCCGCGTTTTTACGTCAAGTCGGCTTGGGAACGGGCTGACGCCAAGGTTGGAGTTAAACTTAATTTCTATGTCTATGTTTGTACTTTTAATTTTAGCCTGTGTTCGTGTTTTTGTTGTTATAAATAAATGTTTTTCTTTCTTTCTTTCTTTCAATATAATCCGACAATCTCGTAGACACTTCTAACCAGCTGATATGGACACAGAATTATCTAGGTCCCTAGTGATATTATTAAAGTCTTTTATTTTGTTAGTTTTTAATTATAATAATCATATTTTTAGGAACCTAAACAATCCAAGTATCCATCTATGAGCTTTCGAATCGCTATGGGTCCAATATTAGGTAATCTGTTATATACAGTGGCTTAACTATACATAATATATTATAACATCTGAGGCCCGTGGCAAATACTTTAGATGGGCTCACAGTAAAAATCGTCATTTTGTAATTTAATTTTAATGTTATTTCTGAACTCTCCGACTCTTGGGCCGGGGCCCTCTAGGGTCGGGGGCCCGTGGCATTTTGCCAGCCCTGCCGCCCTATAGTTACGCCACTGGTTATATAGGTAGTATAAGTACCTATCTGTTTTTAGGTAACTTGATTTTTTTGTAAAGTTCTCAATTTACTAATGTAATTTACCTTGTTGTTCCAGATGAGTGCATTCGCTGGTATCCTGTCGAGCGGGTGTTCCGTGCACGCGCGCTTCCTTCTGTGCTCGGCCTTCGCGCCGCTGTGCTCGCGGCAGGTGTCGGGCTCCGTGAGCGCCTGCCGCGCGCTCTGCGAGACCGTGGCGCAGGACTGCCGGCAGCAGCTGCGGCTCGCGCCCGCCCTCGCGCTCGACTGCGCCGCCTTCCCGCTGCGCGCCGACCGCCGGCTCTGCATGCTGCCGCCCAACGCCAGCGAGTCCGAGCCGGAGCCGCCCCCGCTGCCCCGGTGGCCCTTCCGCGAGCACGAGCTGCGCGAGCACGGCTGCCCGCCCGCCCACACGCGCGCCCCCGCCGGCGAGTGCTGGCCCGCTTGCGGACAACCCGCCCAATACACGCAGAACGACAAGCGAACCGCCGAAATATGGATGACGACGCTCGCTTGGTTCTCGCTCCTGTCCACCTCGTTCGCTCTGCTGACCTTTTGCGCGGAGCCCTCGAGATACCGATATCCGGAGCGGCCGGTCGTGTGGATGGCGGCGTGCCACGCCGTCATAGCGCTGGCCTGTGTCGCGCGCGGCTGGCTCGGCGCGAGGATCGTCTCGTGCGCCGGCACCACGCTCGCCGTCGACGGCCTCGCCTCTACGACGTGCGTCGTCTTCTTCTCGCTGACTTACTACTTCACGCTGGCCGCGGACGCGTGGTTCGCGAACGCATGCGTCGCCTGGTACCTCACCGCTGCGAGCGAATGGTCCACGGAAGCTTTGGAGCGTGCGGCCGCGTACTTACATGCGGTGTCCTGGGGTTGGGCTGGGGCGTGGACGGCCGCCGCTCTCGCCTTACGAAGAGTGACAGCCGACGAGCTGACGGGGACGTGCGGCGTGTCCGACGCGGCTGCGGCAGCTTTGATAGGGGTGCCGCGCGGCGCGTTGCTCGTGACGTCGATAGCACTGGCTATTGGAGCATGCCCGGGCATCATGAGGGTGAGAAGAGCGCTGGACTCGAGAGGAGCGAAGCGTGTCGGGAGGCTTGCGGCGAGAGCGGCCGCGTGCGGACTGCTGTATCTAGTGCTCGCAGCGTGCGGGACGGCGGTGCGGGTGTACGAGGCCCGCATGAGGGACGCGCAGAGCGGGCTGGCGCTGCTCGCGGCGCTGGAAGCCGGGAGCCCCGAGGAGACCGTGGGCTCCGGGGGGCTGGCGATCTGTTTGTGGCTCGCGTGCGGCGTCGCAGCGGGCGCTTGGGCGTGGTCTAGAAAATCAGTTGTAGTCTGGAAGAAGGCCCTCTGCCCCCCGCGTAAAGCGCCCTGCTACTCTCCCCCGCTGCTAAGGACTCACCACCCGTATTACAAGAGACCGTTACACGTGTCTAGAGTGTAGTGTTAGTTTGTATGAACACTTAGTGCCTATATATGCCTTCTGTGAAGGCGCTCTCGACTGTAAAAACTGTAAATAATGTAAAATATATTGTACTGTTGAATTTTGATACAAACATTTTGTTTTCTTTCTTTAATTTTTAAGTATTTGGGTTCAATAACAATCACCCCTTAAAATTATAATAAAGAGAAAAGGTTTGATCGTATGTATATTATGTTTCTTCGTGTGTAATGGCAAGGATGATATAGACTGGATTAGCAATCGCCATAGTACAGATCGTCCGCAGAAAAATAGTTCGATTATTAAATCTAGATGGCGCTGAAATATAGCCCGAGGCTTTGAAAGCAAAACAAAAAGACTAGGTACAGATGTTTCATATTACTAACTACAAATGTATTATTTTTCAAAAATATTAAAAAAATACATTTGCAGTAATATGAAATTTCTGTAGTCTTATTGTTTTGCTTTCAAACCCTCGGGCTATATGTCAGCGCCATCTAGATTTAATAATCGAACTATTTTTCCGCGGCCGATCTATACTACAACGATTGCTAATCCAGTCTATATCATCCTTGGTAATGGATAAAATCAATAACTACATAATCGATTTAAACAAAATCACAACTATGTTATCACCGAGTAATTATTATTATTCTATCCCGAGAACGTAACAAGTTGCCACGAGATGCAGAAAGTAAGTAAGTTGCGGGCAACAGCTAGTATAACAAATACAAGTACAGTCAAGGAATTTAATTTCCTACCCACCTAAGTTTGAATATCGTACGGCAAACTGTCACCATAAGAGCTAGCAACGATGTTGTTTTGAAGTGTTGCAATTGACATTTCGACCATAATGCATTGCGAATATTACACATACGAAATGGGTAGGGAATTAAATTCCTCGACTGTACATGAATTGAACTGAACTCTTATTTATTAAAAGACCCAGAATTAACGGCACTTATGCACGACCCGATCATTCAAACCCTTGACACTGTAGCGACCCCCAGCGCCATCTAGTCATCAGATAGTGAAACTTACATATTGCATCGCCTTATTGAAGTTTCTCAACTCGGCTGCATAAAATTAAATAAAACATTTTTTTATTCCATTGAACTTCGGTCCCCAGGTGTAACATCTGGCTGGAGAAGTGGAGAGAGATATCTCTATTGAAACTTTCCCTCACAGCAATAACATGAGGGTTTGAATTACTAGGTAGTACATTATTTACTCATTCCGGGTCGACAATTTATAGGTCGTGTTTTAACTGCATCCCGCGAACTGTCACATACAGTACCCACCATAAAGATTGCACACGGTCTTTGAAAAAAGACTCCAAATGGTATATTTGAAGTCTTTTTCCTTCTGCAAATGTCCGACATTTGCCAAGTCTTTTTTCAAAGACCGTGTGCCATCTTTATGGACCGGGTACTGGGGTACTGTAATGTTGTCTACCTGACATTACTTTACCAGCTTCCTTCGAGTAAATGTGTGGACCTATAGCGAGACCGTTTAAATGACTCCTCGCCGGCGCGGCACAGGGGCTACAAAGGGGGCCGGGAGAGGTGCGGGCGGTGAGGGCGCCTCGTGTGCCTGCCGCCCGCACCTCTCCCGGCCCCCTTTGTCGTCATACCCCCCAGCCCCTGTACCGCGCAGGCGAGGACTCATTTAAACGGTTTAGCTATAGTTACTCATTGTCAAGCAAGAACTACAGTCACGAACATAGCTCGAAGAATCGCTAGACTTAAGTGGCAGTGGGCAGGGCACATCTCTCGTAGAACTGACGGCCGATGTGGCAGAAAGGTTCTCGAGTGGTGTCCGCGGACCGGAAGACGCAGAGGTAGGCCTCCAACAAGATGGAGCGCGACCTGGTGAAGGTGGCGAGAACGCATTGGATGCGGATGGCACAGGGCCGATCTGTTTGGCGAGCCTCGGGGGAGGCCTATGTTCAGCAGCCGACATATTTCGGTTGAAATTATGACGATGATGACTCATTGGGTAAAGTATCCAGTAGCCAATCAGGCATCGGTAGGCATATGAGTGCGAGGAGTACGAAAGATATCTCTCGTGCTCTTCCTACTCGTACGAAAGATAGACAGAAGCCGACTACCGGTCCCTGGCTGACTACTGGGTATTTTACCCTTGTCAGTATAATAAAACAATAAAGTGAATCTGTTAAACACTTTTAATAATAAATTGTTAAACATATATTACATCGATAGGTATATTATATAACTCTCTATACAAAAGAAACGTTTAATTACAATTTACACATATTATCATGAAAATAGACCCTGGTAGATACACCTCAGATTAAGTCATGTGCAATACTAATATTAATACTATGTATATAAAGATTCTTATAGCAGTTTGCGCTTGAACCTTACATGTGCAGTACTTGCAGTACCAACTAAGATGGCCCATACAAATCCATACATAGGAATCTAGAGTAGCAATGGTGATCTGACAGTAAAGTTAGGCTTCAATGGATTCCGTATTTAATTATGAGGTAAACGCAAACCACTATGAGAACAATATTCTTGACTGATCTAAATATTAGGACGAACACGTTCTACAGAAATCCACTACAAATAAATAATAAAAAAATAAAATGAAATGCGTGGAATGTTATAAATATTAAAAAAAAGTAAATACATTGAAATTAAGCTAGGCCGTAGTTACAAGGTACCCCAATATTAAATTAGTATTTTATTCTAACAACAAAACAAAATTTTATTTCAATCACAGAGTTTCCGAATATAGCGCACCTTCAGTACGAGACTAAGACAATTCGAATAATTCTCATTTCAAAACTGAAACAGAGTTTCTTTTTACGCAAAGTTTATTTTTGAAATGAGAATAATTCTAATTGAGTCAGTCTCGTTCTGAAGGTGCGATAGGTCAATTTGACAAATGTATAACTATTACATATACCACACACAGCTGATACATGAATGAGAAACGACATCCTAATAGAATGGCAAAGACTTTCAGAAACGATGCATTTCTAAAAAAACGGAGACGTACAGAAACGATCAATGAAAGTTTTCTGACAGGTGGAATATCACTAGATGGCGTTAGTATCGTGAGGTTACGGTCTTGCTTGAGATTGGCTCGTTTAGTTTTTGTTTTTAATACATGGCTTCTGTCCAATGGGACAATTTTCATTTAGTCATAATATACACCAATCCCAAACGAGACACTAAAGCCAAAGTTGTCCAATGGAGCTCCCGATACTAGCGCCATCTAGCCTGTCACAGAAAACATCTTAAGGTGGAAGCGCACGCTCTAGGCACGAAATTCAAACTTTTTACAGTTTTTAATTTATTGTGGGTAAACGGTGTAACTGTTTAACTTCATATGGTACTTGCGCTTGTAAAACAGTGTTCTTTATATTATTGTGTAAAGTTTTTTAAGAATAAAGCTATTAGCTTGAAATACAAGTTGTCAAAACGTTGAAAGTCCGAATTTCTATGTTTGACAACTTTTATATAACTAGTTTATTCTTAAAAAACTTTACACAATAATATAAAGAACACTATTTTACAACCGGAAGTACCATATGAAGTTAAACAGTTACACCGTTTACCCAAAATAAATTAAAACCTGTAAAAATTTTGAATTTCGCGCCCAGAGCGTGCCGTTCCACCTTAAGCGTTTCAAAGAACATTGTATTTACTGATAACTTCAGTCGCGACGTGTCAGTTTTAGTGTTGCCAGCTGAGTGCGTGTAGAATTTGATACCGAATTTCGATTTCTTTGTATACTTAACTTCAAGAAGTTCTTAATTTGTCAAGTCTTATATTTACTAAAAGCACGCACATTTTTATTTATTAAATAAAAACCCTGCGACGCCAACTGATTCTTTGAAATAGTGTGCACGCGCAAATGAATGAAAGCTCAAAAACAAGTTCCATGCGTAAAAAATAGTTATAATATAAACAGGCAAAATTTGACACTGGCAGGTAATGAAGTTGTCAACAAACTTAAATGCTTTGTGCGCCGCGCCGCTTACCGAAGCTACCGATCGACCAACGGCCAACAGATCGCGGAATCACTTATCAAATAGTATCGATGGGGCTCTATTTTATAAAATTGGATTGAATTGATTATGTTCTTTGAAATACATGGTATCAGGGGAAAAGAGGTTCTGTAATTCTCCGCTTCTATATCGACTATAAATTAAGAACACGGATATTGAATTCAAATTGACATAACGATACCTCCGCGTAACAACTATTTACAGCCAGGTCCCCACATCGCAGTCCAGCTATCCGTCCCCACTCAGTGTGTCGAAAACTTCGGATGCGGGCGAAATCAGCTGGTTGGAACCGAAGTAATTCGTAAAGTTAAACACGCCTTCCTGTCTCACGTTGTCCGTGGACCCAAACTGAGCTTTTATAGTATGCATAGGTGTCGCGTTTGCACTAAAAGATTTCTTGTCTACAGCTAGCAATGGATTGCCTAGTTCTATTGCATTGTGAGGGTCTTCAGGGTCGTATAGAGTCGCTTCTTTAGGTGATAACTTCGTGTCGTTGTAGGGGTTAGTCAAGTATTCGGCGTACAGTTCGCTCTGTTCGAGGTTGTCGGTTGAGTCATCCATGATGTCGAGGATGGTTGTTTTGGGGTCGGGGTTGGGGTCGATTGGCAGGGGCCGCGGGGGCTCCTGGGGCGCCGGGGCGGGCTCGGGGGCGCAGAGGACCGGTATTTGTGACTGCAGCGATAGTCCTATTGGGGTGGAGACCATCTGCAAAAATAGAAGCGTAACTAGCGTTAGTATAGTACAGATAAAAGTTTTTTAGGTAAATAACTAATCGTAAGAATATAAAGAGACAGCCAGAGTATAGCATTTCTGGTTTTCATTTCAAAGACAAATGTAATGGCGTCGAAAATTATAGATACTGTTTTACGACTATCACAGCATTTTTTATAGTGTTTAAAATAATAATACGAGTAAAAAAATGCTTGTTTTCTAACCTGTGGCAATTTAGAAAAATCCTTTAGTGTACCTCTATCCTTAGCCCAATTCCAAGTGTCTACTTAACTCCTGTTACTTAAATTGCGACAGAAAACTGCTGACGTCACTCTTTTATAAACTCCAAATCATAATTAGATTCCATCGAACCTACCACTGTGTTGCCATTAAAATGAAACGTTCCATAAATAGTAAATGCAATATTGGCGAAGAAACGCACATAAATAAAAAAAAAACTTAGGTATCAGTAATTTTAAAAACAACATCGAAATACTTGGTTTATACAATATACAATCGGACTTTTAAAAAAAAAATCACATAAATTAAAATTCAATTATAACTATTTTGTGGTAGAAATGTTCGTATTGCAATGGTAACACTTCAGGTCTAAGACAACATTTGGTAAACATTCGGACACAACAAAACTATCGTCTTATGATATGACGTGTGTACATTATTTTACGTTTAAAATGTTAATTCGAAAATTACAGGATAGTCTAATACGCCCTTAAGAGCGTTTATACCTGCTGAGCTGGCAACGTTGCATTTTTGTTTGTTTTTCTCAATTATTCGTGATAGACTTTTATTTTCTTCAAAAACTAACAAATTATTACTATTTTATTATTATATTAGAACAATTCTTATTGACCACATTTTCGATTTTCATTCAATTTTTATGGAATAATTGAGAAAAACTAACAAAAATGCAACGTTGCCAGCTCAGCAGGTATAAACGCTCTTAATGGATTGGTAGCGGCCATGATATAGGTAACGCCACCAGAGTTGAGGTCACGCACACAACCACATCTCAGCAACAGGCTGCCAACAGGCAGTCAAAATCCCGCTGTCATTACATGAGATGTGGTTGTGTGCGTGGCCTCAACTCTGGTGGCGTTACCTTTACCCACCCACCTGTCACTTCATTCGGCATCTGACGTCTATCTTGAGCGCTGGAATGTTTTCTTTAGGTACTCATGATAATTTTCATTGTTGAGTTTTTGTTTCTTGTTAGGTTTGTGTTGTTTATTTTTGTTGATATTCTGTTAGACTTGTTTTGTAAACGTGAGTTTTACTTTTACGCAAGTGAAATGGAACCTGTACCAGGTCCCTCTCATATGAAGGAGAATGTTGCGGTTTCTCCACCAAAAAAAAACGACCCAGATAGGATTTCGTTATGTTCTTCACCAACAGTAAAATAATTATAAGTATTTTTCATTATTAGGAAAGGGTTGGTAACATCTGGACCGTCATACTGACATTGACAGATGCTATTGTGACAGTGACATTTCTTGGTAGATTTGATGGAATCTAATTACGAATTGGGGTTTAGCTATAGATAGGTAATACGCCATAGCGACACGTTGTGTTAGCAAAAGAAAGCTGGAAAGGCTTGTTCACATTAGCATTTTTCGCCGATCGCTTGATCGCCGAGAAACCGCCGGCAAAAATGCTAGCGTGAACAAGTCCTAAGGCCCTAAGCATAACTATTGGCTGATGTAATACTTGTAGCTGCTGTAAACAGATTGGTCATATGACTGAATGCTGTCAAAACAAAAGCACTAACCTCATTCAAAGGCTGCAACAGCACAGAAGATGTCAATCCGGGCTGGTCGTACAACTGATTCCGTATGGGAACCATCCCGCTGACCGGAACAGGGGCGACCAATGTCGGCTGAGCCACCAACGTTGGCGCGCCAACATTCACGGGCGATGGCGTCTGTACCAACGTTGGCGAAGTATTGTAGCTCTGGGCCGTTGATGGATACGTTTGAGCCAATGTTGGTGGAGCGTAGGGCTGGGTTATTGTGTTGTAAGGGTTTTGCATTGGTGGGACGTACTGCGGTTGGGCCGGGAGGATGGTGGGGGAAGTGGGGGGTTGCGGGACTAGAGTAGGCGGGGGCGAGCTCGCTGCCGGCTTCACTGCTGGTACTGGAAAGTATTTGAACCGTTTTTAGTCGTTTGTAGTGGTAGAGCCATGTTGTAGCTAGCTGCTGCATCACGAATGGGCCGGCTCGTCCGGGGCAGTACCACCCTCTCACAGAACACCGGCGTGAAGCAGCAGTACACCTGCTGCGTTTCGTACGATCAGTGAGAGCGCCGGGGGCCCAATACCTCTCCCCCTCCTCTATTCCCTTTCCTTTTTCCTCACCCTTTTAGGGCCGACAACGCACTGGCATCGCGTAAAGCGCTGCGGGTGTCTATGGACAGTGGTGATCATTTAACATCAGGTGACCCACTAGTTCGTTTGTCTGGCCTCTCTAACATAAAAAAAAAAAAAAATATGTTGAAAGTTTTGTAGTAAGGTTTGCAAACAAAAGTCACCTCCTGAAAGGTTTATTTTGTGAATAATTGGGCCATGAAAATTACTCCGCAAACACTTACTCATTCCCTCATCATCATTCATTCATTCATCGTCATTCATATACTTTGTACTCATTCCTTACTTTTCTTTCTATTTCAAAAGGTTGCCTGGATGAGATCGCTTCGAAGCGATAAGGTCGCCTATTGCTTACCTTATATATTTTTCCATGTACTAGTTATTCTATATTGTTTTATTTGTGGTGTACAGTCAACCAATTGGAGCCCACCACAGAACTTTATCGTAGTGACATTTTACGTCTTTCGGTAAGTATTTTTACAGGCAAATCAAATTATTTATTATGATGAGTTCCTATAGTGGCCTAGAAATCAAACTGGTTGACTGTACAAATAAGAGACATTGTATTGTGTTCTCAGCAGTGACGGGGCGTGAAAATTTTTGCAAGTAAAGCCGGGGCAAAAAAAAACCAAAATCCACATTTGTTCTTCCTCTTGAAAATGCAGTAATGGTATGGCATGGTAGAGAAGCGTTTGGTAACTTCAAAAGTTCAGTCAACCCGGGGGGAATCGGGTTGTTAGTACTCTCAAGGATGATATAGACTGGATTGGCTGTCGCCATAGTACGGATCGGCCGCGGTTTTTGTAGTTCGATTATTAAATCTAGATGGCGCTGAAATATAGCCAGAGCCTTTGAAGGCAAAACAATAAGACTACAGATATTTCATATCACTGCAAATGTATTATTATGCAATATTTTTGAAAAAAAAATAAAACATTTGTAGTAATATGAAACACCTGTAGTCTTATTGTTTTGCCTTCAAAGCCTCTGGCTATATTTCAGCGCCATCCGTACTATGGCGACTGCCAATCCACTCTATATCATCCTTGGTACCCTTCGCCACTGGTTCTCAGCTGTCGAGCTTACCTTCAGGGAACAGTTCATCCTTGAGCGCTGGCAGGAACTCCCCGATTTTCTCCCACGTGATGTACCAAAGGTCATTGTATCCCTCGCCATTTGTGAATATCTGCAAATTATCCGCAACTAATTACATGTAGAAACCATGGAGTACATAAAATTTTTGCTGTCGTAATTCCTTTAGAGAAAATAAACGTTCTTAGACCTATCGGTTGTTTCCCTAACGCCATCCTTACAAGGCGTTGGCTGTCAGACTCGGGACTTCTTCAGGTGCTACAAACGCACATGTGCGTTCAAATGGCTGGCAAACTATGACAGTGGGACAGAAACAGCAAGAATAGTAATTTATAAAATATAAGTTTCTTGTTTCTTTATAACCGGTGTTTTATATGACGAAATTAATAAAACTAGACAAATCTAGTACATTATTATAGAAATTGTAATGCATGAAAAATAAAAGCTTGTAAATGAACATTTATTTCCTATGTTGCCATTTACTTGGAGTCGAAGTGAAAAGCAAAGCGTAAAATTCGAGCATTAAATCCATTTCTCCCTAGACGCGTATATCTACCCTCGCCGTACCGACTCAGCTGGCTAATGAACGTGTCGGGTAAAATAACTCGTTTTGAAGCTCTTGCTGTACAATATACTATTTTTTATGAATAATTATTTGAATCAGGCGTTACTTTGCCGTTTGTCGGCCGCGGCGCCGCGGACAGTGGAGGCACACCCTAACACGCAGCGTACTGACTCACCCTCACGGAGTGCATGACCAGTATCATGTTCTTGAGGGACTCGAGCGCCGCCTCGGTGAGCGGGTCGTCGGGCGCCGAGATGAGCGCGCGCTGCACGTTCACCACGCGCAGCCACAGCGCGCTGAACGTCGGCCGCGGCGCCAGCGCCGACAGGTGGTGGAGGAACACCTGAAAACGTATAGTTTGGTTAACACAATACCGTCGAGCGTCCTGTGCGCACGGGTGTGCGCACAACAGCTTAGGATTTTTAGAGCGGGACGCTCCACGGGTTAAAGTCAATGCGGATATGAACAGCTGTCATTTATTTTTCTGCTATTCCATGCTAGGTTTCGAATTGTATGCAATGTTAATTTACACTATTTTTTTATTTCAATGACGCTAGCAACGCGCGCTGTAGGTACGCTATGGGCTGGTCGCACTCACCTTGCACAGTATAGTGTTGGCGCGGCTAGCAGCAGGCGGCGCGACTCTCTCCAGCAGCGGGAACAGCACGCGCGCGAAGCACGCCTCCCAGCGCGCGCCGCCGAGAGCGTGCAAGCCGGGCGCGAGCAACGCGCGCTGTAGGTACGCTATGGGCTGGTCGCACTCACCTTGCACAGTATAGTGTTGGCGCGGCTAGCAGCAGGCGGCGCGACTCTCTCCAGCAGCGGGAACAGCACGCGCGCGAAGCACGCCTCCCAGCGCGCGCCGCCGAGAGCGTGCAAGCCGGGCGCGAGCAACGCGCGCTGTAGGTACGCTATGGGCTGGTCGCACTCACCTTGCACAGTATAGTGTTGGCGCGGCTAGCAGCAGGCGGCGCGACTCTCTCCAGCAGCGGGAACAGCACGCGCGCGAAGCACGCCTCCCAGCGCGCGCCGCCGAGAGCGTGCAAGCCGGGCGCGAGCAACGCGCGCTGTAGGTACGCTATGGGCTGGTCGCACTCACCTTGCACAGTATAGTGTTGGCGCGGCTAGCAGCAGGCGGCGCGACTCTCTCCAGCAGCGGGAACAGCACGCGCGCGAAGCACGCCTCCCAGCGCGCGCCGCCGAGAGCATGCAAGCCGGGCGCGAGCAACGCGCGCTGTAGGTACGCTATGGGCTGGTCGCACTCACCTTGCACAGTATAGTGTTGGCGCGGCTAGCAGCAGGCGGCGCGACTCTCTCCAGCAGCGGGAACAGCACGCGCGCGAAGCACGCCTCCCAGCGCGCGCCGCCGAGAGCGTGCAAGCCGGGCGCGAGCAACGCGCGCTGTAGGTACGCTATGGGCTGGTCGCACTCACCTTGCACAGTATAGTGTTGGCGCGGCTAGCAGCAGGCGGCGCGACTCTCTCCAGCAGCGGGAACAGCACGCGCGCGAAGCACGCCTCCCAGCGCGCGCCGCCGAGAGCGTGCAAGCCGGGCGCGAGCAACGCGCGCTGTAGGTACGCTATGGGCTGGTCGCACTCACCTTGCACAGTATAGTGTTGGCGCGGCTAGCAGCAGGCGGCGCGACTCTCTCCAGCAGCGGGAACAGCACGCGCGCGAAGCACGCCTCCCAGCGCGCGCCGCCGAGAGCGTGCAAGCCGGGCGCGAGCAACGCGCGCTGTAGGTACGCTATGGCGCTGTTCGCTACCTGCACACGGTAATACCACACGCTGTAACGACGAAAAACAATGGCACAACTCACGATTATATACCTGTGTATCGACTTTGCGCGGCAAACCATCGAACATTGGCATGGATACCGTGCCGCCGCGCGAGGCAGCTGGAATATTGGGGCGCTGGAACGTGCCAAAACACAGGTTTGCCGCGGTCGAACAATACTCGCATGGCGGCCGTGCGAAGTCGATACGCAGTTTAACAAACCGTTTGACACCATTTTTAGAATACGTTTCTATTAGAGCTGTGCGAGGTAGAAAAGCCGTGTGCGAGAAAAAATCCATCAATAGGACGAAATGTTCTAATTGGTGGATTATTTCGTAGCACACTGCTCTGCTAACTCGGACAGCTCTAATGGATATACACCCTAATGAGCTGTCTTATGGATTTTGCTCGGAAATAGAAGTCTGCGACGTCACTTGCCAACACAATTGACTAAGTATTTATGTTCCAAAGCAATTAAAAGTTTAATTTTGCAGTCAAATGAAAATTAATCTGGTTTTCAGAACTAAAATAGTGTTTTTATTTTTATAAGAGTGGCTTCTTGGAGTTATGTATTGTTTAATGTTTTAAACTAACCTAATAAATTTTATTGCATCAAGTGACCTATTACTAAAAATACTAGCCGTAATAAAATTTATTTAAAAAACAAAAAAAAAAATACATGGAAAATTACAAATTAAAAATAATAAATTGCTTTTCATCTACAACAAGTTTCGTCAGGTAAATAAAAGTGAAAAACTAAAAGGGAGTAGGTAAATAAGTACACGCCCACACATAACGCAGGCACCATTAAAAACGCTTTTCTCCATCGCGTATACGTCTTAGGTTCAGGGTCAGGTTACCTAATAAATAACTAAGTTTTCGTAGTAACTCAGTAAGCGATCGAGAGGATCAACCTAAATATTCCTGGCTACGCCAGATACTTACTTGTTTCCGCTTGTCTGTACAAAACTCCGCTATGCCCTGCAATAGAGGCTTCCACGCCACTTCCCATAGATCGTAATCCTCGGCTCCTGTAAAATCGAATGTAAGCTTTATTATAATCGGATAAGTCTTATTTTACAGGCAAATCTTTAGGGACTTAAGTTACACATTACGACCGATTTTACTTTTAAATTTTTTGGTATTTTTGTCGCTACGAGAACACATAGTAACGCGCAATAACAAAACTTTTTTCGTTGGATAGTCTAATGTTTAATGTTTATTTGGGCAAAAAAACGGCACAGCTGGGTTAACTTAAAGAAAAACTTAAGTTATACATAGACCAGCAAGTACGCCACAGTTAATTTATGCTAATGGAGTAACACGTAAAAATACAAACAACAAAAAATTAGAAAAAGTGAAAAGGGCGTTAAATATCATAAATCTCAATAACTCGCACTCGGTCAGTCAAGTAACAACAGAAGTGCGAGTCTGATTCGCGTTTGACAAAAAGAAAAGAAAGTGGCGGTGTAGGGGAATGGCACGCGGCACGGAATGCTGAGGACCTGGGTTCGATTCCCAGCGCTGGTCTTTTTTAGGGTTCCGTGTCCAAAGGGTAAAAACGGAAACCCTATTACTGAGGCTCCGCTGTCCGTCCGTCTGTCACTAGGCTGTATCTCGGGATCCGTGATAGATAGAGAGTTGAAATTTTCACAGATGATGTATTACGGTTGCCGCTATAACAACAAATACTAAAAAATGGAATAAAATAAATATTTAAGGGGGCTCCCATACAACAAACATGATTTTTTTGCTCGTTTTTGCTCGATATTGATAACGGCAATAGGTAGACACTTGAAATATCCACAGAATATTTAATTATATATTAACTTTAAAAATAAATCATTAAATTAAAATAAAAAAATATTTAAGGGGGGCTCCCATACCACAAACGTGATTTTTATAGATAATTGTACGGAACCCTTCGTGCGCGAGTCCGACTCGCACTTGGCCGGTTTTTTTTCTGGTTTTTTTTTTCTGTGCATCCATGTTTCAGTTTGTATTAAGTATGAAATAAGAAGAAAAGACGCAGGCTTGTGTTAACTTCAATTTATTACCTTGTTCTTGGTCTGCCTCGTCGCGCCACCATTTGAATATTTGCGCGGTGCGGCTGTGTAGCGTGTGCATTAGGTCTAAAAGCTGTAACAAACAACACAACGGTTAAGGAGAGCCGATTAGTAAACAACTTCTAACTAACTATTTCATTTTTAGTGTAGTGTAATTTTAAGCATGTCACATATAAATTTTAGTTATGCTATAAAATAAATAAAATGTAAGATCAGGATACCTACCAAATACAAAATTAAGTGGCGCTCATTCTTGTCATTTCTGTTACGTCTGGATCTCCACTATACAGGCTGTGCCTAGTGTGGGGATCACTGTTTCTCTTGTATTGTTTAATTTAAATTTGATGGTCAATAAGTACTTTTTTTTTATTCTAAAACGTTTTAAGCTTTCGCAATTTTCACTCGTAATTAAAAGCACATCAGGAATTTAATCACGACTTAAACTTCGGTTTTTCAGCAATAAACTTTGCTAATCTATAAGGTAGATATTATGACACCACCAATCGATTGACGTATTTTTACGAGCTGTCAAAACACCATCATCCCATAGATTTTGGTATGGGATTACCTAGCTAGCTGTGATTTCATTCACTTATTTTATAACTAAATCGATTATCTATTTGTTTCAAATCTCTTGAACCGTGACAGCTATATCACGGTTCATGAGATACAGCCTGGTCACAGACGGAAAGACAGACAGAGAGAGAGACAGACGGACGGACAGTGGAGTCTCAGAAATAAGGTCCTGTTTTTACCCTTTGGGTACGGAACCCTTTTTTTTACCAGAGTGGAAACACTTTACGTGTACCCCTGGGCCCGGGGAGACCCGGATGGGGCTCTCTCCCTGTCCTCTTCCCCCAACGGGAAGGGAAGGGGGGAGTATACCCACTAAAACCACTCCGACGTTGCCCTCTTGCCGAGGTTGGTAGGCGCCATGGGGTCCTAAAGATTCTACCACGACGAGGGTACGGAACCCTAAAAAACCGGCCAAGTGCGAGTCAGACTCGCGCACCGAGGGTTCCATACAAATTTATATGTATCTATGAACATCCAGTCTTAGCAGACCCCTGCTCCTAAGCAAAATGTGCGCAGTGTGGGATCATTGTAGATTGGTTACTGATATAGACAGACAAAAAAATTTATGCTTTTCGCAATTTTTCCTTTATCTGTGCTGTAGGACCTTGCTTCGTACCAAATTTCAAGATTCTGAGTTCACGAGAAATACCCTGGTAGGTTTTGATTCCCTTGCGAGTGTCGAAAATTTGCGACATAAACAGCTGTATCTTTTGATTGCATCGGCTTAGAAGTTTGATATTTTCACAGCTCCAAGGGACAGTAGACCTGAGTATTTGATATAAACTTCAGCTTGATACCTCCACGCGTTCCTGAGAAATATGGTCTTGACAGACGGACTACAAAGTGATCCTATAAGGGTTTTTTTATATGTTAGAGAGGCCAGACAAACGAACTAGTGGGTCACCTGATGTTAAATGAACACCACTGTCCATAGACACTCGCAGCGCTTTACGCGATACCAGTGCGTTGTCGGCCCTGCAGAAAATTGTACACTCGCCTCTTAAAGGCACCCAGGTCGTAACTCGATGGGAAGACCCCAGCGGGAAGCACGTTCCAGATTTTGCAAGTTCGTGGCAAAAAAGACCGCTTAAAACGCACCGTCCAAGACTGCCTGCCATTCATCAACATGATGACGATGAAATGAACGCTTACAACGGGTGGATCTGTAATGGAACCCCGCAGCTGGAATGAGGTCAAAGAGTTCCTCAGAGCATTCCCCATTGTAGATCTTATAGAACACGCAAAGGTTCCGTTTTTTTCCTTTTGAGGTAACCCTAAAAATGTGTTAGTCCTGTGGGATGTACGGTCGGACGCACCTGCAGGCTGACGCGGTGGTCCTGGTCGAGCGTCTCGTCTTCTTCGTCGCTGGTCTCCTCGAAGCTGTCGCGGCGCGCCGAGCTCGGCCGCTGCTTGCGGCCTGGCCGCGCCGCGCGGGGCTTCTTGTCTGCAACGGACATTATTGCTAAAGTCGAAAATAAACGAGAATCCAAAGTCAATGAGTGTATTTTTTAAACACACTCGGAAATAAAACCGACGTACAAAACTTTTCGGTGAATAAATCATTCTATATTTTGGACCCTTAGAAGGTGGATTTCTTTATTTTTTATTCCAATGGGACCTACTTTAAAGTAATAACACAATATCTTTCGACCAGAGAGCAAGAGTGATCAGAGATCCTGATAGCAAAACTGGTTCCGGTTTCGATCCCCGGTTGGGACAAATATTATGTAAGAAAAATGGGAGGGAATGTTTGTTCTCAAGTCTGGGGTGTTAACTATGTAAATATTTAATTTAAATGTTTATCTATTTAAGTAGGTCTATCCGTTGCCCAGTACCTCTAACACAAGCTTAGCTTACTTACTTACTTTAAAAAAAAATTACCTACACAAAGGCTCGTCTCGTCGCTCGCGCGAGAGTGTAACGGCCCGGCCACGTACTCGCGCGTTTCATTGCGCGGCCGAGACGCTCGCCGTACAGTGGTTACCTGGCGGCACACGCAATGAACTGACAAAACGCTTGCCGCGCCGCCAAACGCGCGAGTTCGTGGCAGGAACGTCACTCGCCCCGTGTGCATACCTGCGTGGAGCGTGGCCCTTGCGAACAGCCGCACGGCCCGCACGGCGGCGCGGCAGTTGTGCGGCGTCACGTGCGCCACGTCGCGCACGACCAGCGCCAGCGCTTCGCAGCAGCGCGCGAGCGCAGCGCGCCGGTACGGCAGGAACGTCACTTGCTCCGTGTCTAGGTCCGAGTCGGCAGTTGTTTGTTCGTTCTTCACCTGTCGAGCGATTAAAATTAAGTCCGGTGGCATAGAGATATCTATTACATATGTCAATAAGCATGATGCCACCATCAATTAGCTCATGTACCATCAGCCAAAAATACGGTTGAAGTTCATTTGCACGTCATAATACAACGAGGTCGATTTTCGCTTACAATAATTGGGTGACAGTGACTAAAGACCTCACTCAGTTTGAAAAGTCAACTTTAACGATATTTAGATGTCACAGAAACTTTTGTCAAAACTGGTAGACCACTTTCTTGGCCGACCGTACCTTGTATCAACTATCAAAACCCGGTTTTCCCACAGATTTTCATGGCAATAGCTACTTATGACGTCACTTGTTTGCCAATTCAGTCGACTAATAATTTATTTGTTTTTTATGAACCCATTGTTACTCAATTGCCGCATCCTTCAATAATTCTAAGTGAGAATTAATTTAGGGTGCATACTATAGGTACATTCTTATTTATATGCTTTGTTTCATATTAATTGTGTATGTATCAGTTTTTTCTCCAATAAATAAAAATAAAATAAAATAAAATAAACAAACAAAATCTAATTTCACAAATTAATTGAAAATTAATCTGGTTTTCAGGACTAATAAATGAAATTAAATTTTACTTTACTAAAACGATATGAATTCTTTGAGTCTGAACGATTTTTATTTTATTTTAATATTACTTTGGTAAGAACACATACCAAGATCCAACCATGCGCGCGCGGCGACTGAGACAGCTCGCTGTCTGATGAAGCTGACGTGGGCCTTCGCTCGCCTTCCTCCTCGGAACCCTCAGAACGGCTGGACGCTGTAAATACATTTATCCATTTATATGAATTAACCGCAATGCAGGTACCCTAGATGTAACATTACATTAAAAAAACACGGTTTTAGCTGGAATGACGTAGAAGTGAGCATTCATCGATAGTTTCTTTCCATACGGCGTCGAATGAAGTCTTATGTCATGGAATAAGTTTGAATGGCCGAATCCGAGTTAACGATCATTCTGTGTTCAAACTGTTAATTTTTCGTTCATCCGGAGATAAGATTCACTATAAGATGTTTCAAACACAATAAAAAAAAGTCCGGAGTTCCAACAAAACAACTAACACCGGTCATTTGAGTTGGCTGTATACGATTAGTGCCAAATTATTACCATGGCCGTTTTAACTTTTTAAAAAGTTTGAGACTCGACAATAATGGAATTTGTATGCGACATTGTTGTCGAGTTTATCGAGCCTGCAATAATATTTTGCAATAATAATATTTTGAAGCCTGTTTTAACGAACACAACGTAAACATTACATAGCATGTATGAGAAAAAACTAGTTGTTTACCAGCATTGGAGGCGGTGGCGGGCGCGGCGTGGCGGGGCCAGGCGCCGGCGCCGGCGGCGCACAGGAGAGAGAACACGATCTCCCACTCCTCCGCAGAGTGCACGTTCTGAGCCGAAGTCTTCACCAGCTCGTACAGGCCGCACGATATCTAGAAGACAATACTTCATTATGTCTACTTCGTTTTTTGACGTGACAACGTCTAATAAATCGATGAACGCCGGCTGCACGCATGAAAAAGGATGACTCAGTGTTGTTAAGGATGCGTATTCAAACAACCAGTACTCTGCTAAGACTGTTTTATTATTTTCTTCACCTACCCGCATTCCCATTCACTAACCTACCCACAACCCCTTTCTTATAAATAAACATGCTTCTATTTAAAAACAACATACATTAATCTTCCTATTATTCATAACAATTTTTAACAATAGATTCACAACATAATTGTATAATTTTATTTTTAATTAAATATTATTTCAATAAACAGATGCATAATGAAATTAAATTAAGCTAATAATTCATTCAATATTCTTACATTACAGTTTTTGTTATAACAAAATCTTAATGCATTTATAATTGGTCTCATATTTATTACATCATTATTTATTTAGTTGACAATTACTATAAAGATCGATTATTATGTACATACATTAGGGTTTTTATTTTATTTTTTTATTTATAGAGTTATTTAAACATTTGTGACATTTTTTAGTTTATTATTTGATTTACGTACCTATATATTGTTTTTTTTTTTTTTATATATAATTATATGTTGATTACATTTACAAATAATTATTGTTATTTACATTTCATAATTATTGTATCACAACAAGTATGATTCACTGATAGTTTAGTTGATACTGATACTGACTGATACTAAGTAGTAGGTAGTTTTGTTGCCTTAACCATCTAGTCACGTCGTGTCACACGTGGTACACCTGGCGCTGAGTATCCCCACCGATCAGGAGGTCTCACTGTCCTGCCAAATCGGGAGACATAGTTATAGTTATGAGTGTCGGATGTTGTGCTTGCACTGGAGCTGGGTACTTGGGTGGCCGGCGGCGGCGCCGTGTCGTGGACGTCGTAGTCGAGCAGCAGGTCGGCGGGCTCGTCGCGGCGGCGCAGCGAGTCCGCCATGAGCTGGCGGCGGTTGCGACGTATTACGCGGCCCGTCTGCAGTTCAATCGTATACGATCGCGGCCCGGCTATGCCTATAATTTTACCATTTGACCAAACTCCGTTCATACGCGCCTTAACCAAAGTACCTGGAGTGAATGGTTTAAGATTTTTACTTCCTCTATCGTAATAAATTTTTTGTTTTGTTTGACGGTTTTTTAATTCACGCTTAATACTATTATAATTTTGTGTGTTCGGCTCTAATAATTCTGGTAAACACGGAAGAGGGCTGCGTAATTTCCTATTATTTAAAATTTCTGCTGGAGACGGCAATTTGTCACTAATTGGAGTGTTTAAAAATCCTAATAAAGCTAACCGGAAGTCTGAGCCATCATAAGATGTTTTCTTTAGCATTGATTTTATAATTTGAATGGCACGTTCTGTCTGTCCATTCGACTGTGCATATCTAGGGGACGATGTTTGATGTCTAAATTTCCACTCTGAACTAAAAGCTTTAAAAGTTCTGGAAGAAAATTCCGGTCCATTATCAGAAAATACTATGTCAGGAATTCCTTGTCTACTAAATATATTTTTTAAACGGTCTACCACGTGCATAGAGGTAAGAGACTGTAGGGCTTCCACTTCAATAAATTTACTAAAGTAATCAATAATTATAAGAAAAGATTTTCCCCCAAAATGAAAAATATCCGTTCCCACTTTTGACCATGGTCGTAGCGGAACTTCATGAGGCATAAGCGGTTGTTTACTGTTCTCTTTTCTAAATGTTAGACAAGCCTGACAATGAGAAATCATATCCTTTACTTGAGCGTTCATATTTGGCCAGTACATTAGTCCCCTAGTCATTAGTCTACATTTTTCGGCTCCTAAATGACCTGCGTGTACTTTTTTTAACATGTCGCGACGCATACACTTAGGTATAATTATTTGTTGGCCTTTCCATACCATTTCGTAAGCCACTATTAATTCGTCCCTACAATCCCAGTAAGGTTTAAGCATGTCCTCAACCTGGCTTTTATGCGTTGGCCAGCCTTTTTTTATTATTCTTTTTAGGCATTGCATCTCAGTGTCAGTGCTGTAACATTTTTGTAATTCTAAAAAATGTGAGTCGGTTAATGGATTACTGATAGCCACTGCGCAAACCTGTGCCTGCGCATCCAGGTGATCGCGCGGCTCCTCGGGCGCGGCGGCCGCGCCGCTCGGCGCGATGGCGCGCGACAATGTGTCCGCGACATATAAATATTTGCCTGGTTTATAGACTAACGTGAACGTGTAAGGTTGCAATCTCAGTAGCATCCTTTGTAATCGTGCGGGTGCGCTAGCTATGGGTTTCTTTATGATACTAATAAGCGGCTTATGGTCAGTTTCCACGGTAATGTCTGCTCGTCCATAGATATATGTATAAAATTTCTCACAAGCATACACACAAGCTAGAAGTTCTTTTTCTATCTGTGCGTATGCCTGTTCCGCCTTTGTTAAGGAACGCGAAGCATAGCATACCGGCATGCCGTCCGGCATGAGGCACGCTCCGAGTCCATTTCTTGATGAGTCCACTGATAGCGTGACTGGTTTATTTAAGCTATAATACCTAAGAACCGGTGGACTAGTCAAACACCTCTTCAAATCATTAAAACATTGATCATGATTGTCATTCCAGTGCCATGCAATATCTTTTTTTAATAATTCTCTAAGTAAATGCGTTTTCTCTGATAACTTTGGTATGAAACTACCCACATACGTGACTAGCCCTAAAAATCTTTCTAAATCTTTAATATTTTCTGGTTTGGGCATTTCCTTTATGGCCAGGGTATGTGATGCATCAGGCTGAATTCCATGCTCTGAAATAATGTGTCCTAAATATTTTAGCTCCGACAATCCTACTTTACACTTTTCTTTATTAAGTTTAATATTTATTTGTCTACACCTTTCTAAAACCTGTCGCAAACGCTTATCGTGTATTTCTTTTGTTTCCCCATACACTAGTAAATCATCAATAAACAAAATCGTACCCGAAATGTCGTCAAATTGCTCATACAACTTTTTATGAAAAATTTCAGATGCCGACGAAATGCCAAACGGCATGCGTAAAAACTTGTACCTTCCGAAGGCCGTATTAAAAGTACATAAGTCGGTAGACTCTTTGCTAAGCCTAACTTGCCAAAATGAATGTTTTGCATCTAGCGTGGTAAAATACTTGGCACCGGCCAGGCTCGCTGTAATTTCCGTTAAGGTCGGTAGTTTGAAATGCTCTCTACGAATAAACTTGTTTAAATCACGCGGGTCCAAACATATGCGGAGATCCCCGTTAGCCTTTTTAACAACGGTCATACTATTGACCCAATCAGTGGGTCCCTCGACTTTGGCTATGACGCCCTGCCGCAGCATTTCGTCAAGTTTGTCCTTGACGGCGTCGCGCAATGCGATGGGTAATTTACGCGGTGCATGTACCACTGGGCGCGCGTTCGGCTGTAAACTTATTGTGTATTCCCCTGGTAAGCAACCCATTCCTAAAAATACATCTTCATACTCATCAAGTATTTTTAAGCTATTATTTTCCTTACGTGATCCTACTGTCATAATGCGTTTTACTAAATTCATTTCCTCGCACGCGCCTCTTCCTAGTATTGGTGGTGACGTAACATCAGCAATAATAAAACTTAAAATATGAATAGAGGTTCGATATTTTAATTTTAATAAGCATTTACCTACAACTCTGATATTACTACCCGAGTATCCCGAGAGTTTAAGCCGCGTTGAAATTATATCACTCTCTTGTATACCTATATCTGATAGAAATCGCAACGGTAGAACGTTAACGTCAGCTCCAGTGTCAAGTTTAAATTTTATGTTGCTGTTATTTATTAAAACATCGACACTCCAGTCCTTATCCGAAATAACAGAATGCATGAAACGTACCCGATCCGTGGAGTCCTCTTCTACTGTATACACTCGGCATACCCTCGCAAAATGATTCGCTTTGTGACATTTCGCACACCGCTGTCCGTATGCGGGACATTTAAATTTTTCATGAACCGATCCACAATAATCACACTCCCTGTTGTTTCTACGCGCTTGCACATTCCGATTTAATGAAATCGCCGCAGCTCCGTGCTTCGGTAGCGGCGGCGGCGGCGGCGGCGGCGCGCGGCGCGGGCGCGCCTGCTGTGGCGGCGGCGGCGCGCGCGCACCGCAGCGGCAGTGCCGGCCCGGTCTAGGCCCGCCTCGCGCTGACCTTTGCACCCAGTGTACTTCTGTGTCCCGCTCCTGTTCCTCTTCCTGAGCTGTTACCTCGTACATATTCTGATTACTTTCTACTTCTTGCCTTAGGTGGCCTGCTTGCATTCGCGACATTTCGGCTATCCGACAAATATCTAAAGCTTTTTTCAGAGTTAAATCAGTTTCCCGAAGCAGGCGTTCTCGTAAAATATTTTCTTTTAAACCACATATTAAACTATCTTTGATTAGGTCGTCCTTTAAATCTTTAAACTCGCATGCTAATGCTAGTCTGTTTAATTCAAACGTATATTGTTCAACCGATTCGCCGTCTTCCTGATTCCTCGTGAAAAATTTGTGACGTTCTATTGTCAAATTTTTTTTTGGTAAGAAAAATTTATCGAATCTCAATAACACTGCTGACACTGTCGTTAAAACTTCTGGAAATTGTTCATGTACCTCGCGACACTGTTCGCCAATTACATGTAATAAAATGCTCACTTGCACCTCCTCTGGTTTTTTACTCAGTTCACACGCTTTGCAATAAATCTCAAACGATTTTTTCCATTTCATCCATTGCCTACTTAAATTGCCTGATGTTACGGTCGACAGATTGTTCTCAAATAGAAATGGCGGTGGCGGTCTAAGTACGGAGTCCATTATTATGCAGTCACTCAACACAATACACTCCACAAATCCTGCTTTCCCTTTCGAATGTTTAATTCTCACTTAAGCCTTGATTTTATTGTTACTAATATTTATCTGTTTACACTTTATATCTCAATAATCCGGCTGCGCCATGTTAAGGATGCGTATTCAAACAACCAGTACTCTGCTAAGACTGTTTTATTATTTTCTTCACCTACCCGCATTCCCATTCACTAACCTACCCACAAGTGTAACGCATAGTCCCGTTACGCGTCCCGCAACGCTCGAGCAGATGAACGATCGGAGCGAGAGCGCGGCACGAGCGAGCGAAAGGCACAATCGGCAAAAGTATGCAATCATTTCACCAATGTTTTGTTATGACGTTGTCACGTTAAACTATCGTCCGTAAACCGACTTAACAGACAACCGGTTTTATTTTAGCATTTGCTAAATATTCCTATTTAGGAAGCCTTCTTAAGAATACGTCACAAGGTATTGTCCCCCCCCCCCCCCCTTGTCACAATTCAAGCTCCAAGAGATAAAACCCTGTGATAGATTGACGGGCAGACAGACAGACAGACAGCGTAGTCTCAGTAACAGGATCCCGTTGGCACCCTTCGGGTATGAAAACTAAAAATGACACTTGCTCGATCCCAAAGTAAAGAAAGAAAGAACGAAAAAAATATTTATTTGCCGCACTACAGTAAAAATTCAAAATACACAAAACAGAAAATAAAAACACAATAGTAAAAATTAAATGATTGTTTTAAAATTAAGTATAACGATTTCTGTCCTGCGGCAAAAGGAGCAGACTCAGCTAATGCTGCGCTTACGGGGAAGCTGCCAGCGCTGGTTTTCAGCCTGCCCCTGTTGACACATGCTGGAATAGCGTCTGTGGCGGGTTTGATGGTGGACAACAAAAGAAAATTTAACAATTGTAGGTAAAAAAAACAAACCAAATATATACAATATTGAAATGAAACCAGAACCCGGAAAAAAAAGAAGCCAAAATTTTCAGTTCTTATTCTTATTAAACAAATGTCAATAAGGATAGTTACCAAAATATAATACTTAATAACTATAGTTTGTGTTAAATTACATAAATAAATATTCGAGAACAACATTGATCACCTAGTAATAGTTGCAGCTATTTTCAAGTTGTGTTAGAAAAATAAATGCTCGAAGCTTGTGTTTAAAAAGTAGTCACGAAGGGGTGGTGGCAAGTCATTCCATATCTTGGATGCTGCAAATTTGAACCCACCTCTGCATCCCTTTGTGCGATACTTGGGGATCATTGCCTTGTTTGAGCAATGTAAGTAATCGCGCTTTGATAACACTCACCACAGTGCAGTGTCGCCGGAACACGGCGGGCGGCAGTTGGAACAGCGTGTGCAGATGCCTCAGCGCGCGGCCGCAGCACAGCTCGGAGCGCATCAGCCGGGCGCAGCTCCTGAGGAGCGTCGTGAGCACGCGCGTGGGCGTGGGCGCCGGCCGCCCGCACGCCCACCGCAGCGCCAGCGTGAAGTGGGACGACGCCTCCGGCCACACCTCCAGAGCGCGGTCCCTGGTAATGGTAAGTTACAACTTGGTGACTGAAAGCTTTAATGACTCTATTAATACTCTGTCTATTTAACAGAGTTAGTACTAGAAAACGGGTATGTAACTATTACAAACATCGAATGGGTCAAAAGACCGACACGATTTTTTTTCTGAAACCGTTAACTTTTTAAGATCGTTATAAAACAAACCTAACCTAATGGGTTCTGTATGATGCCGTTTTAATAAATTCTGAGAAGTTTACGGTTTCAGAAAAAAATCGTGTCGGTCTTTTGACCCATTCGATGTTTTAATACATTCGGTCTTTCGTACTTCGGTATTGTAATACATACCCTAGAAAACAGAGAATGCACGTAATTGGTCAGCGATAAGGACGATGCACCGGCACAAGATAGGTTTACATGCCTGTCAAAATTTAGTCAACATCTGTCTCTCGTACGGTGCGGACGCTTTCAAGTGCTTATCTTTGGTTACTAATTTTTACCTGGCTCGTTTATTGATTAATAGATGAATAAACATGTTTTCAATAAGTTAATTATTTGAGGTGCCTCTAACTACTAACAAAAATCACGAAAAATTTTACGAATATTCCAACAAACGGCATGTAAGCCGAGCCCGCCATCGACGTGCGATTGTTGACGTCCACTGACAGTTTCTTGTCCCTTTCATTTGCATACAAAAGTGCAACAGAGAGAACGCTTTGTTAACTCTGTTAAATAGACAGGGTATAGATATATTTTCTACACGTCAACGTACAAATCACATGACATGACGCCACCCCTTCACCTCCACTGCGCCATAAACACTCTACTAAACAGTGCCTATTGAAGAACTCACACACACACCATTTAATTTCTTCGCAGGTATCTTTACCTGCACATAACTGTGGTGTCCTAGTGGTTTGATCTATGGCCCCTCAAGCATGCTGCCGCGCACGGCTACAATTACAATGGGAAATGTCTATTTTCTTGCAATGTATAGTAAAATCGAAAACCATTTCGAGATAAATGCTTTTTAACTCGTTTTCTGTAGTTATTTAATTTTAATATAATGTAATGAATTTATAAAATAACAAATAAGCAATGACCTTTATTTGACATTGAAGTAAATAAAATACGTGGATGGTCAAAATTGTACTTTTAATCGATGTGGATCAATTTACGCGTGGATTAAACTACGGACTTTGATTTGGACCCAATGTCTGAAATCTAGCACCCTGACAGCGCCAATAAAGTGACACTAGTTACAGTATTACCACTACGCAAAAAATAAGTAAAGGGGTTGCCTTATCGTACGCACTGACAATTTAGCCGTGTGGGAGGGAGCCCTCAATTATAATCTTACGTATCAAGCAAAATAGTTTCAATAATTAATTTTGAAAAAAGTAGTGAACCAAATGAAAAAATATTGAAATTAGTTTCCTATAATTGACTTTTCTGTACAAAAAAAAATAAAAACTGTTATTTATTTATCGTATGGCTTACAAATTACGCTTAAATTATAACTTAAATTTACACTTCCTAAGATGGGAGCCCCTTTTCTCCCATAATCTTTTTTATCCGAATTTTGAAAGTCAGAAATCGATGTCCATAATATTCTTGCTCATAAATATCGATGGTCATAATTTTTTTAAAGCATATCGCTTAATAGTTCTAACTGCAATGATCCATAATCCTATTGATCATAACTTTAAAAAGTCATAATATTGATATCAATAAAATTTAACGGAATATCGTTGATTATTCAGAAACATTGTAAGGCATATATCTTAAAGTAATAATTGTTTTCAGTCATAATTTTGCATTACCTAAAATGCACTAAGCATATACATCAAAATCTATAACATCTAAAGGAATATCGATAATTATTCAGAAACATTGTAAGGCATATCGCTGGCAGCGAGCGAGCGAAGCGAGCGAGCAAGACCTTTCAGGGCAGAAGCGACTCGGACAGGTTAGGTTCAGAAGGCTAAGGCGGGAGCGAAGCGTAGCGTAGCTCTCGCCTTAGCCTTCGATGTTAGGTTTTTTTTTTATGACAGCACAGAAAAGGATTATTACCTTTAATATTATGAAATGTCATACAACCATGACACTGAATGTTATTACAAAGTAATATTATGACTAAAAAGAATTATGACCTGCGAAAAAAGACCATGCAATAATTATTACGAGTGACTTTATTACCTTTAACATTATGAAGAGTGATGCATTCATGACACTGAATGATATGACTTTACTTATTGTTCCTTACAATAATTATGACTTAAGAAAATCATAACTCCAATTTATGTTGTTTAATATTATGACTTCCGATAATATGACGAAGAAAAATTATGACAGAAAACGTTATGGGCTTGAAAATTCGGAACAAAATTTTTATGGGAGTCATTATAGACCCTCCTAAGATATTCTGCTGCTTCGCTCGTGAGGTTTGATAATTTTTTTTAGACATTCCCAATTAATGTGTCATTACACCAAGTAATTTAATTTGTTTTTTACAATCTATATATATAAAAGAAGAAACTGACTGACTGACTGACTGACTGACTGACATATCAACGCACAGCCCAAACCACTGGGCCTAGAGATTCCAAATTTGGCATGTAGGTTCCTTATAAGGTCTAGGGGTGCACTAAGAAAGGATTTTTCAAAATTCACTCCCTAAGGGGGTGAAACGGGGGTCCAAAGTTTGTATGGGGAAACAAGATTCGTTCGACTATTTTATTCGAAACTTCACAGAAGTACTCCTAATGATAAATGAGTAAACACGTGTTTCAGGTTTTTTGAGAATTCAACCCCTAAAAGGGGGAAAAGGGGTAACAAAGTCTGAAAATCAACATGGGTGTTGTTTCTATGGTTTATCGGGTCGCTGGTTATGAAAACAACAACGGTTTTAAAATTTGACGTGGCGGACGTAAAATACCATCTCCCTGAATGGGGTGCGATGGGGTTGAAATGTCTAATTAAACTAAATGACTGTTGATATATCAACGCACAGCCCAAACCACTGGACCTAGAGACTTGAAATTTTGCACATAGATACCTTATACAATGTAGGCATCCACTAAGGAAGGATTTTTGGGAATTCCCACGGGGACGGGAAAAAACGGGATTTATATATTCGATTCCGAGTGATCCTATCTCAGTAACTATAATAACTAGACTCTTCAAACTTGATACACAAGTAGGTATTACATTAGTTAAAACATTAATTTCAGGATTTTTCTAAATTCCCACGGGATAAGGAAAAAACGGGATTTATATATTCAGTTCCACGGGATCCTATGAACTATAATTACTAGACTCTTGAAATTTGGCATAGAAGTAAGGTATTTATAATAGTAAAAAACCGTTTTAAGGATTTTTGGAAATTCCCACGGGGTAAGGAAAAAACGAGATTTTTCGTTTTACTGGTCGTAGAAAGCTAAAATTCGGCATCTAGGTTGCTTGGAAAGTATAGAGGATTGTGAGAGGACTTTCCAAAATTCCCACGGGAACAGGAAAAAACGGGATTTTTCGTTTTACTGGTCGTAGAAAGCTAAAATTCGGCATCTAGGTTGCTTGGAAAGTATAGAGGATTGTGAGAGGACTTTCCAAAATTCCCACGGGAACGGGAAAAAAACGGGATTTTTCGTTTTACTGGTCGAAGAAAGCTGAAATTCGGCATCTAGGTTGCATGGAGAGTGTAGAGGAGGATTAAAAGAGGACTTTCCAAAATTCCCATGGGAACGAGAAAAAACGGGATTATTCGTTTTACTGGTCGTAGAAAGCTGAAATTCGGCATGTTGGTTGCTTGGGGAGTGTCGAGGAGGCGACTGAGAGAGGACTTTCCAAAATTCCCACGGGAACGGGTAAAAACGGGATTTTTCTTTTTACTGGTCGAAGAAAGCTAAAATTCGGCATGTAGGTTGCTTGGGGAGTGTAGAGGAGCATTGCCACTTTCCAAAATTCCCACGGGAACGGGAAAAAAACGGGAGTTTTCGTTTTACTGGTCGTAGAAAGCTGGAATTTGGTATGTAGATTGTTTAGGGAGTGTAGAGGAGTATTGAGAGAGGACTTTCCAAAATTCCCACGGGAACGGGAAAAAACGGGATTTTTCATTTTACTGGTCGTAGAAAGCTGGAATTCGGCATGTAGATTGTTTGAGGAGTGTAGGGGAGCATTGAGAGAGGACTTTCCAAAATTCCCACGGGAACGGGAAAAACGGGATTTTTCGTTTTACTGGTCATAGAAAGCTGAAATTTGGCAAATGGGTTCCTTGGGGAGTGTAGGGGAGCATTAAGAAAGCATTTCCCGAAATTCTTACGGGAACGGGAAAAAAACGGGATTTTGCGTTTTATTGGTTGTAGAAAGTTAAAATTTCAAAATTCATTAATTTATACTGTAAGTAGGCCGCTAAGGGCTCTTTAACCGACTTCAAAAAAAGGAGGAGGTTATGCATTCCACTTTATGTATTTTTTTATGTAGGTATGTTCACCGATTTCTCGGTCAATTGTGGACCAATTTTAAAAAAAAATTTTTTTTCGAAAGAATACAATATACTACTGAGATGCTCCCATTGTCACCAAATCAGGATCTGATGACGGAATCTCAGGGAAATCGAGGGCAAACCTCAAATTTTGTAGGCACGCATTACGTTTTTCGCTTACTTGCACGCTTTCTTGCACGCTTGCTTGCTTCCTTGCATGCGTGCTTGCTTGCATCTTGCTTGCATGCTTGCTTGCTTGCCTGTATGCTTGCTTGCTTGATATCTTGGTTCTTTGGAATACTCATGGTACACGCGAGCGAAGCCGCGGGCAAAAGCTAGTACAGTCATAAGAGGAATAAATGGCAACACATACCACTGCTAACTTTGTCGGAAAAACACCTTCAAAAAAACATCGTCATTCAATAATTTAAACTTTTACTACTAATTTTTACTCTCTTGACAATATTGTATTGTGTCTTTACGCACCTATTCTGTATGAGCGTGTGTCCAAGCAATTCCAGGAAGAAGACTGCTATATCTTCAGCCAGCGGGTTCGCCTGCAATGCTTCGGCGTCAGGTGGCGCCCCCACTGTCACCATACCGCGTACTAACTCCTGTCGAAAATATAGGAATAAATTAAAACATGAATAGAATTTGATTGAAATCTCGACGTAGCAAACCAGAGGTTCCCTATTTGCCCCAAATTCCATATCATCACTACTTTGAAAAAATCTCGTATCTCAAATCAATATGTAAACCAAACGGAACTTTATTGCACACTCAGTAAAGTTCAATTAGCCAGATTATCGATTTTGAGATACGAGCTTTTTCAAAGTAGTGACGATATGCCATAATGTATCGTTCGTTTCCCATAATTTTCATTTGTCATGAAGTAATCTATTTTTGAAACAGTATTTTCTTCAGAATTTCATTACTAAGATTCATCATCATCATCCCAGCCTATATACGTCCCACTGCAGGGCACAGGCCTCCTCTCAGAATGAAAGGGCTTGGGCCGTAGTTCCCACCGGGCCCAGTGCGGATTGGGAACTTCACACACTCCATTGAATTTCTTCTCATGTGTGTGCAGGTTTCCTTCGATGTTTTCCTTCACCGTAAACCTCATGGGAAATTGTAAATATAATTTCGCACATTAATTCCGAAAAACTTAAGAGGTGCGAGCCCGGATTTGAACCCACGACCCTCTGCTTGAGAGGCCATAGGTCAAACCACTGGGCCGCCACGGCTTTTTAACTAACTTAAGATTACCTAATGTTATTTTTATACGTTAATTTTAATAAAATTGTTTAAATATTTTTCTCGCACTTGACTGAAATTTTTACGATACTACAATCGAGTGTTTCACAACACTATTGCCGGCTGTCAAAAGTGCAATCACTTGATGCCGCTACTTTAGTCAGATTTATTATTATTATTATGTTGGTTATTATTATTATTTAAAATAATACACTAGCAGCTCATTGAGCTGATGCGTGCGTTATCACTACACTTGTGTTTTAAGTCTTTTTATATAAATGACCAGTCTATTTTTAAAACAGTTTACTGTAGGCGCACTTATTACAAGTTGGGGAGTGCATTCCACAAGCTCACAACACGGTTGGGTAAGATGAGAAGTGTTTCAAGGGTTGCTAACTTAGTCAGTTTTATTATTATTGGGACCGTGCACGACGGTGGCGCCGCGTAGCGTTGACAACATTTCTGTACCCCACCACCCGCTTCGCACATAGCCAATAGAATGCCCTCTCAAACGTGTGTTCCCACTCATCCTAAATATGTCCTTGATGTTATGGACATTGTAATGCCCATGCAGAATTACACAAAAAAAACCGACATAGTGTTCAGGGGAGAAAGAGGGAGACTTTCGAGAAGCTTTCTTGTTGATGCACCGATGACTTACCTGCAAGCTCTCAAGTTGTAGGAACTTTGTCTCGGCTATAAGCAGTCCCGGCAGGTTGCATTTGTCCACGCACTCTGTCGCTGCATCGATCAGGATCTTCTCATGCGGCGTTGGCGCGCGCATACCTGTATTACATATTACAAGTAGGGTAAATCGCCAAGAACTGGCCGCATCATAGTAAAAATGAACTCTATTCACCCATAATAGAATTAATTTTTAGTATAAGGTGTTAATTACTGGCCATCCTTCTAACAGGCCAAGTTATACTAGATTGAATTCTGTTTGTAGGGGAACAGAATTCATTTTCAGTATGAGGGAGCTAGTTATTGAAGTGTGGCCAGTTATTGGCGATTTACCCTTTCGCTTAGGCGACCGAGCGGCAGTGATTTAAAGCGTGATCAAAATCCAATGTTTTTTTATCGATAATTTCAATCAATACTTTTTAAAATGAAACCAAGTGTACAGTATTATCTGTTTTTGTAAATAATTACTGACTTTCAAACTACAAAAAATATGATATAAATCATTTTATTTTAAAAAAAAACCACTAATTTTAGGTTTGGAACATGAGATTAATAAAAATAAATTGTATAAATAATCGTTACTATTATGGATATATTAACATTACTAATTTAGATTTAGATTAAATATACACCCTAGGAAAGACAAAGGACAGTTTTATCCCGGAAAATTCTATAGTTTCCGCGGGATAGCGATGCAGCGATGAACAAATTCTTCGCAGACGGAGTCGCGGGCAACACCTAGTATAAAATAAATTTTGACAGACTTCATTTTCCGGTTTCTCTCTCTTTTTTTGTAGAAACATTACCATCTGGGATCAAAATGCTCGTCAACACGAATCACACGAGCCCAAACATGACGGGATTGTGTAGTTTTATTGTTGAGGCCTTTGGCCATCTTCCAGTTCCATCATCAGACCCTGGTTACCATCTGGGATCAAAGTGCTCGTCAAAACGAATCAAACGAGCCCAAACTCGACGGGGTTGTGTCGTTTTATTGTGAAGTGCCTTTGGCCATCTTTCAGCTCCATCGTCAGACCCTGGTTACCATCTGGGATAAAAGTGCTCGTCAAGACGAATCAAACGAGCCCAAACTCGACGGGGTTGTGTCGTTTTATTGTGAAGTGCCTTTGGCCATCTTTCAGCTCCATCGTCAGACCCTGGTTACCATCTGGGATCAAAGTGCTCGTCAAGACGAATCAAACGAGCCCGAACTCGATGGGATTGTGTCGTTTTATTGTGGAGTGCCATTGGCCATCATCCAGCTCTATCATCAGACCCTGGTTACCATCTGGGATCAAAGTGCTCGTCAAAACGAATCAAACGAGCCCAAACTCGACGGAGTAGTGTCGTTTTATTGTGAAGTGCCTTTGGCCATCTTTCAGCTCCATCGTCAGACCCTGGTTACCATCTGGGATCAAAGTGCTCGTCAAGACGAATCAAACGAGCCCGAACTCGATGGGATTGTGTCGTTTTATTGTGGAGTGCCATTGGCCATCATCCAGCTCCATCACCAGACCCTGGTTACCATCTGGGATAAAAGTGCTCGTCAAGACGAATCAAACGAGCCCAAACTCGACGGGGTTGTGTCGTTTTATTGTGAAGTGCCTTTGGCCATCTTTCAGCTCCATCTTCAGACCCTGGTTACCATCTGGGATCAAAGTGCTCGTCAAGACGAATCAAACGAGCCCGAACTCGATGGGATTGTGTCGTTTTATTGTGGAGTGCCATTGGCCATCATCCAGCTCCATAATCAGACCCTGGTTACCATCTGGGATCAAAGTGCTCGTCAAGACGAATCAAACGAGCCCAAACTCGATGGGATTGTGTCGTTTTATAGTGGAGTGCCATTGGCCATCATCCAGCTCCATCACCAGACCCTGGTTACCATCTGGGATCAAAGTGCTCGTCAAGACGAATCAAACGAGCCCAAACTCGACGGGGTTTGTGTCATTTTATTATAGAGTGCCTTTGGCCATCTTCCTGCTCCATCATCAGACCCTGGTTACCATCTGGGATCAAAGTGCTTGTCAAGACGAATAAAACGAGCCGAAACTCGACGGGATTGTGTCGTTTTACTTTGAAGTGCCTTTGGCCATCTTCCAGCTCCATCATCAGACCCTGGTTACCATCTGAGATCAAAGTGCTCGTCAAGACGAATGAAACAAGCCCAAACTCGACGGGCTTGCGTCGTTTTATTACAGAGTTCCTATGGCCACCATCCAGCTCCATCGTCAGACCAGCTCCATGTTGCAATAATATTGCATTGTCATCCAATTTACACAAGCATGCAAAATTTTAATTCAGAAACCGGGAAGTGGGTTAAATTCAACTTGCAAGATTTGACCCGTTGAGGAGTTCCGTTGGCCATCTGTGATCTTCTTCATCAGATCCAGTTTACCAAATGACATTTTCTGAATGAAAATGCTTGACTAGATGCTAAAAATTCTAAAATCGTCATAGTTGTGCCTATAAAATTTGAGGGTTTCCGTCGATTTACCCAAGATTCCATCATCAGATCTTGACTTGGTGCCAATGGGACCACCTCGGAAGTATGCTCTTCTTCTTAATTCTTAAACAAAAAAAGAATTTTGAAAATCGGCCTACACAATTGGCGGAGATATCGATGAACATACATAGAAAAAAAAAAAAAAAAAAAAAAAAAAAAAAACAGTGGAACATAGAACCTCCTCCTTTTTTTGAAGTCGGTTAAAAATAATTTCGATCTTCTGTTGTTCGTGTATGCTCGCCGGTTTACAGACCTTTCCATTAGGGTTAAAGAATAAATTCGTAACGCAAGTAATATTGCTAAGTTACCTGTTTCTCCCAGTGCAATGTAGGAGTAAAGACTAGACAGCAGGCCAGCCTCCGACCCGCGGTTGACGTCCCGTATCAACGACACTGTGCCAGAGGGAGACAGGTAGTCCTCCGCCTCCAGTAGACTCTAGTAACAACATACGGTATTTCTCATAATAAGAAATTAATAAATAAGAGTGACGAATAAAATAATAAATATACTACCTCAAAATAAATTTGCTATCTTATCTATTTCCCAAATAAACATTAAACATTAAACATCTTCAAACTGACAACCATATATGTATACAGAGTGGAAAAATTAAGGCCACATGGAGGGCACCTATCTTAAATATTGCAAATAGCACGTTTCATATAAATGAGACCTTCCTTTATTTTTT
Source organism: Archips xylosteana (assembly GCA_947563465.1). Lineage (NCBI taxonomy): Eukaryota > Metazoa > Arthropoda > Insecta > Lepidoptera > Tortricidae > Archips > Archips xylosteana. The sequence continues at coordinate 18,188,828 of OX387358.1, forward strand.
CAACAATAAATACTGCAATTTATGATTTTTTTTTAAATCGCTTGTCGGCTTGAAAAATCGAGACTCGAACCGGTCAAATAAAATGCCGTATTTTGTGCCTCATGGCCTGCCCTAGTGTCTCGCCTCACCTTGGGCAGCAGCCGCGCTAGATACAGCGTGTGCACGATCTCCAACAGATGGCGCCACGCGTCGCGCACGCAGTCCGCGTGCCGCGCCGCCACCGCGCACGCGCGCCGCAACGCCAACTGGGCCTTCGTCGATTGTCCCAGTGTCACGCCTGCGCACAAATAAAACTACAGTACATTGTGCATCAAGGGCCGTAAACGACAACGAAAACTAAACGACAATTATAGTGAAAAGTTGAGGAAATATGCCTTATTGTTCAGTTTTAGAGTGTAAAAATGATAGCCGCACCAAAAACGTCACTCATTGTGGTATTTCGTATCATCGGCAAGTAGTATTTCATTTTAATTTTGATTAATATATATTTTTTCTAGTCCGTAAGACATTTTTTTAGAAATGCGTAATATAAAAATAGACTTTATTTTTATACGATAACGTCGATTATTGTCTGTGTCACAGAACTTTGTGAGACCGGAACATTCCGCTACTCGCGAAGGGCGGAGGTGTTGTCGATAAAATTATCGATGTTTATTTCTGAGTATTAAGTGTTAAGGCCACAACAAACCGGGAGCGCAGGGCGCTGACGCAACAGCGCGGTTAATATCAGTGAATCAAATATAGGTAACGCCACCAGAGTTGAGGCCACGCACACTAAAACTACTAATGTAATTGTTTTAGTTCATCTATACTAATATTATAAAGCTGAATAGTTTGTTTGTTTGTTTGGTTGAACGCGCTAATCTCAGGAACTACTGCTCCGATTTGAAAAATTCTTTCAGTGTTAGATAGCCCATTTATCGAGGAAGGCTATAGGCTATATTTCATCACGCCCACACTAATAGGAGCGGAAGAATGTTTCAAAATCGGGGGTTCAGCGGCTTAAGCGTGAAGAGGTAACAGACAGATAGACATACTTTTGCATTTATAATATTAAGTAGGGATTACGTGAGCATTATACATGCATAGATTTTAACCATGACTGAAAAAAATCGGATTAAATTGTAATGATATTAAATAATTAACCAATTTAAGAGGAACAGCTTAGTAAGACCCGGCGCACATTATCGGCATCGGCAAGGAAAAGGATCCTTCGGCATCCCGATTTTCGAAGAACCTTCTCCTGACAATAACGAACACAACAAAAAAAGAACTAGCGAAATCGGTGCAACCGTTCGTGCAAGGGAAGTAGGGATTCATGTTTATATATAGAAATTATTGACCTATGAATTACATCGATATTCTCATAAATGCACTCCGCGCATCTCTAATACTTAAGATTTATGACGTATAATATTTTCCACTCGTGTTGAACCCAAACCCTATCTCATAGAGTTCATTATTCAATGGAATATTTTAACGACCTCTGACGGCGAGTAGCGGAAATTTTTTTTGACACCTGTCATTTTAATTCAGCTACTCGATGAAAGACGGCAGCACTTTGTATGCAATTTTACTTACGACCCCGTGTAATGTACTCTCAACGATATACCGTGGTAGTAAAGTTTAAATTGTGTTACCGGATTCAGAAGTTATGACTTTTTTGAATAGAAGCTACGACCAATGATTGCTAAGATTTCAATGTATTGCAAGAGTGTGTATGTGTGAGTTTTGCCACACCTGTAGGCTTATTGTCTAACGTTTTTGACGCTTGCCTTCGCAATCGCTATCTCTTTCTGTCAAACGGTATAAAACGTTGACAGAAAGAGATAGTGAAAGCGAAGGCAAGCGCCAAAAGCGTTAGACAATACGGCCTCTGGTTTCGATACAAAACGGGACTCATGGCACTTCCACTAGTTTTTTCTGTTCCGTGGTTCGATGACGCCCCGGCAATTTTTTTCCATAAAATATCAAACGGAGACCGCGCTTCGACAGGTGGTTCCTCGATCCTTGTAGCGCGTACCCAATTTATTGCTATGTCCGTGTCAAGATATCTTGGTGTTTGGGTCTATACTATAACCTGTTACATACCTAAAGCGATGTAATGCACCGGCTGCGGTTGAGGCGGCAACAGCCCGGTGAACTTGCACAGTGTAAGCAGCAACGTATCGACTGTGAGGGTGGGCGGGGCGGGCGGTAGACGAGACAGTAGCGCCGCGCAACGCTCCAGCCCGGCCAGCGCCAAGATGGCGGCGTTGCGGAGGTTCGAGGATGCGATGTCTTCGGCCGAAGGCGGGGCTGAGCGCTCGAATGCCGCAGATAGCGCCGTTATCTGGGGACGAATTATTTCAAATCATTTTTCGACCAGGTAGGTCGACTGGAAAATGTGCTGACCTTTCAAGTTCTTTTTTTTTAGCCTCTGGAGATACTTCGGAGAGAAGCGAAACGTATTCGTATTTTTGTTTATGGTGGCGGTTCTCTTGGTTGCGGGTTTACGAGTAGTTACGTTTGAACCTAGTCGAGTTTCATGCCGGATTCCCAGCATTATTATTATTTTCGAACCAGTGGTCGAAGTGCTTGTCATAGCCTAAATTGAATAAAGATTTCCGCTAGGAGGCTCAGAAAAACCGTGGACCGTTTTTTTCTTCTATTGCACAACTATCGATATCGATAAAAAATTGGTTCTAACACTAGCTTGATTGCGACAGTCTTATATTTTGCCGTGAAAATTCCGATCTCTATGCCATACGATTATTTGCTGACCTGCGGCGGCGCGGCGACCGGCAGTAGCCGGTGCGTGTGGCCGCGGCGATAGCGGCCGGCGGCGGTGTTGCCGCGCCTCTGCAGCACGCGCCACAGGTACGCGTCCCGCACGGGGCCACACGCTCCGCTGGCATCACCATCTGTACTGACCTGCGGCGGCGCGGCGACCGGCAGTAGCCGGTGCGTGTGGCCGCGGCGATAGCGGCCGGCGGCGGTGTTGCCGCGCCTCTGCAGCACGCGCCACATCGCGTCCCGCACGGGGCCACACGCTCCGCTGGCATCACCATCTGTACTGACCTGCGGCGGCGCGGCGACCGGCAGTAGCCGGTGCGTGTGGCCGCGGCGATAGCGGCCGGCGGCGGTGTTGCCGCGCCTCTGCAGCACGCGCCACAGGTACGCGTCCCGCACGGGGCCACACGCTCCGCTGGCATCACCATCTGTACTGACCTGCGGCGGCGCGGCGACCGGCAGTAGCCGGTGCGTGTGGCCGCGGCGATAGCGGCCGGCGGCGGTGTTGCCGCGCCTCTGCAGCACGCGCCACAGGTACGCGTCCCGCACGGGGCCACACGCTCCGCTGGCATCACCATCTGTACTGACCTGCGGCGGCGCGGCGACCGGCAGTAGCCGGTGCGTGTGGCCGCGGCGATAGCGGCCGGCGGCGGTGTTGCCGCGCCTCTGCAGCACGCGCCACATCGCGTCCCGCACGGGGCCACACGCTCCGCTGGCATCACCATCTGTACTGACCTGCGGCGGCGCGGCGACCGGCAGTAGCCGGTGCGTGTGGCCGCGGCGATAGCGGCCGGCGGCGGTGTTGCCGCGCCTCTGCAGCACGCGCCACAGGTACGCGTCCCGCACGGGGCCACACGCTCCGCTGGCATCACCATCTGTACTGACCTGCGGCGGCGCGGCGACCGGCAGTAGCCGGTGCGTGTGGCCGCGGCGATAGCGGCCGGCGGCGGTGTTGCCGCGCCTCTGCAGCACGCGCCACAGGTACGCGTCCCGCACGGGGCCCACACGCTCCGCTGGCATCACCATCTCTTCGTTCCTGTACAAAGAAGGCGGTTATAAAAACCGGTTGTCTGTAAAGTCGGTTTACGGACGATAGTTTAACGTGACGTCATATCATAACAAAACATTCAAAAAACAAAAATGAAACCAGGCGGTCACCCATCCAAGTACTGACCGCGCCCGACGTTGCTTAACCTCGGTGATCGGACGAGAACCGGTGTTTTGTCAAATATCTTGAAAACGGTGCATCCTACGGCAAAATCAATGAAATTTTCGCAAAATCAACGTACATGTACGTTACATTGCGTCATCCTTTTTCGTGCGTGCAGCCGGCGTTCATCGATTTATTAGACGTTGTCACGTCAAAAAAGAAAAGCATTTATTTGTAGCATGCTTTTTTATGATAAGAAAAACGGAAACAGATAAATTGTCACGAAACGGTCCCAGATCAGTATGATGTCGGTCTTGCAATTCTTTCTTTCTCAACTTGTTATCTGACGCGCTGCATTGAAGAAGACCTATGATTATACGTCCTGTGACTTTGTTGAAATGCAAAGGCAAAGGAAACTGGCCCGTGCAGCCATATTACCATACTACGCATATTCTTTTTCTAAATTGTTTTTATATTTAAAAAAAGATATTGCAATTTTACTGCGTGTTTTTTGTATCTAATACCTTTAAACGAGCAATTCTTGTATATATATATATAATCAGGATCTCGAAAACGGCTCCAACGATTTCGATGAAATTTGGTATGTGGGGGTTTTTGGGGATGAAAAACTGATCTAGCTATGTTTCGTTTTCAGAAAATCGCTTTTACTCGTGTTTTCCGGCTATTTTTGTTTGTATTAGAATATAAAGCTAAATTTCGCCGACTTCGAGCAGATCATAATGGCACATTAGAAATCGGGTGGTCGCGGATTCAGCCGACCTCGGTTCGATACCACGTTTTTTTTCAAGATTTTTAGTTTTTTTTTTAAGTTTTTTTTTAAGTTTTTTTTTATGAGAAAACGTCAAGTTTCTTCTTTTGTGAGAAAAAGTTACTTTTTTGTGAGAAAAAGTTACTTTTTTGTTAGAAAAAGTATTATAGGGAACGTGCAGTAACTATAGGCGGCAGCACTAATGCGACAGAAGAGACACTATGCGGACAGTAAAACAAACTTATCAAGGTAAAACATTCAAATTGATGGCACCAGTTGGCAGCACCGTCTATGTGCACGTTCCCTATTGGGAGCACAGAACAGGAAAAGCCGGTTGTCTGTAAAGTCGGTTTACGGACGATAGTTTAACGTGACTCACCCCCAACCTCCGGTGTTTTTGTCAAATAGAGGGTAGTTGTAAAGTTGAACCGGCAACAAGTTGTTTCTGTTGTTAAAACATTAAAAATAAACAAACCGTATTTTAAAAACTTTTTATATTGTTATCGGACAGTATACAATTCAATTGAGTGATAGTGTTGTTATTGGACAATAATACTGAATAAAATTGCTTCAATCTTGACATTAAATATAGTCAAAACATTTTGTGTGGGTAGTACCCAACAGTGAGAAAAGAAAAGTAAAAATAAATAAACAGTGAAGACGCAGAATCACTATGCCACAGGCAAGGAGTAGTGCTACCGTGCAGCCGAAGTGTGCAGCTTGTGGCAAGTTCACACCGAGTAACCCGGCAGATGGCGCAAAGTGCAAAATATGCAGCAGCGTCTATCACAGGGTGTGCGTAAACTTGGCGCATGATGCACGCATATCGTCTTTGTGGACGTGTCCGGCGTGCAAGGCTAAGGTGCCACGGAGCGACAACACCGATACGCCGGTCAAGGGCTGCGAGCCGGAGGGGACCGGGTCCGGTGAGCCGTCGCCCGCGCAGGACCTCACCCGTGAGATCCGCATGTTCCGGCTGGACGTTGCGGCTATGAGGGAAGAGATGGCTGGTTTGCGGCGCGATATGGCCGATATGCGCAACTCTCTCAGTGGGTTTCAGGTGCGGTTCGACGCCGTCGAGGAGAGGCTCAGCCGCCTCGAGGCGCGCGCGGAGGAGCGGCCGGTCGACGGCGCTGGCGACGAGCTGGCCAACACAGTTGCGGGGCTCAAGGCGGAGCTCAATGACCGAGATCAAGATCTCCTACTCGGTGACCTGGAGATATCCGGAATCCCAGAGACGGCCAACGAGAACGGTTCGCACCTCGTGGGTCTGGTCGCCGCGAAGCTCGGCGTGGCCCTGGATGAGCGCGATGTCGTGTTTGCGGAACGTGTGGGGGCGCCTCGGCGGTCGCGGGACGTCGCCTCGGGTGGCGGTGCGGCCGGTGGCGCGGGCGCGGGCGACGAGCGCGCGCGCCCGCGCCCCCTGGTCGTGCGCCTCGCGCGTCGGGCGCCGCGCGCCGACCTGCTGCGCGCCGCGCGGGTGCGCCGCGGCGCGGACACGGCGGACTTCGGCCTTCCCGGGTCGCCCGCTCGCTTCTACGTGAACGAGCGGCTCACCAGGCTGAACCGGTCGCTGTTCTACAGCGCGCGACAGGAGTGCAGGAGGCTTGACTGGCGATCCCCGTGGACGACGGCTGGCCGCGTGTACGTGCGTCGCGATAGGGATGGGCCTGCTCAGCGGGTTCGCTCGTCAGATGATATCGCACAGGTTTTTGGGAACTTATTGCGTTAGAGTCTGTGCATAACATGTGTTTGATGGTTTGCTGCAACAGTTTTTTTAATGTGGGTGGCATATTGCGTGAACGATTGCTTTGTTTATTTGTTTCTTTCATTGTTTTGAATTTTCTTGCTCTGTTCTGTGCTCTTAGTTTATTCCATAGTCGTAATGTTTACGATGGTTCGTAAGAGACTCCAAATAGGTTTGTACAACGCAGGTTCCCTTGGCACAAAACATGATGACCTTATAGCGGCTTGTGTCGGTCAGGAGATTGATGTTCTGGCGATTAACGAGACTTGGCTTAGGGCGGGGGAGGAGGGGCGAGCGCCGGTTCTTCCAGGATACAGACTTCGACATACCCCTCGACCTCAGGGCACACGTTCGCGTGGTGGTGGTGTGGGTTTTTACATAAAACGCGGTGTTAGTGCTCGCACGTGGCCCCACCCAGTAGATCCACTGCATAAGTCTGTGGAACAAATGTGGGTTACATTGACTGTTGAGGGCAGGAGGTTGGTTGTAGGGACAGCATATAGGCCGCCCTGGATGGACACAGATCTGTTTTTCGACGCTTTATCGGACTCAATTGGGTCAATACCTAATAGCGACAATTTGGTGCTGCTGGGTGACTTCAATATCAATTTATTAGCCAGTAGTGATATAAAGATAACTAAATTTAACAATTTTCTAACTAGTTTTGGCTTGTCTCAGTTGGTAATGGAGCCCACGCACTATACAGATACCAGTCAGACATTGATCGACGTAGTATGCACCGACCTGCGTTCGAGGAAAGTCACTGTTGAACATGTGGGTTCTATAAACGGACACTGTCTGGTAATTTGTGAGTTTGATGTTAGACGTAACAAGCCGAAACCCTTTGCCATATCTTATAGATCGGTGAAAGACATCCAGCAGGAAGATTTTGATACTGACCTGCAATGTATGGTGTGGAATTTCCTGGCCAATCGGGTTAATGACAATGTAAGTGACATGGTCAATGTGTTGAACCAGCATATTATTGATTTATTTGACCTCCATGCCCCAATAAAGTCATCTATAGTCAGAACTCGCACTCCTCCATGGATCACAGACACAGTTAAACTCATGATGCGGTTGCGTGACAGGGCTGCAGGCGACTATCATAGAACTGGACTGGAAAGTAAGAGAAAGTATTATAAAGATTTAAAATCAATTGTAAATAGAGCACTATTTAATGAGAAATCAGCCTATTTTAATCACAACATAAATAATAATCTACATAAACCAAAATTACTATGGAAAAATCTTAAATCCACCATATTACCTAATGATAGCAAAGAACTACCCACATGTTTCAATGATCCTAATGCTATAAATGGACATTTTCTTAATTTACCAGCCACCTCTGAAGTCACCTTATCACAACTGACTTACTTTGAATTCCATAGGTTTAGTGACTCTGTTTTTCATTTGGAACTGGTCAGTACAGATCAGGTCATAAAAATTATAAAAAAAATTGAATCAAATGCTGAAGGTTGTGATGATATTAGCCTAAAGATGTTGAAATTGACACTACCATGCACTGTTGACATAATTAAAAATATAATTAATTCTTCCATATTAACATCAACTTTCCCTGACATCTGGAAACTAGCTATTGTACGCCCTCTGCCTAAATTGTCAAATCCAACTGAGCTAAATGAACTTAGACCGATCAGTATATTACCATGTTTGTCAAAGGTAATGGAGAAGGCTGTGTGCTTTCAATTGACTAATTATTTGGAAAGTAGCGGTGTTTTGCCAGATGTACAATCTGGTTTTAGAAAGGGACGGAGCACAGTGACTGCCCTGCTTGATGTAACTGATAACATTTTGTGTGCACAGGATAAAGGAATGTGTACTTTGTTGGTGTTGCTTGACTTTTCCAGAGCATTTGATTGTTTAAATATTGACATGTTGTTGTCCAAGTTAAGTTACTACGGTTTTGATCATAATGCGCTGAGATGGTTTGACAGTTACCTTAACAATCGCTATCAGTATGTGAAACTGTGTCATAACGATGGATCCTTTCAAACATCTGACAAGGCACATCTCACTCGAGGTGTGCCACAGGGATCGATCCTCGGACCGATCCTGTTTATTTTATACACTGCTGACATACAGACTTACATTAAGCACTGCAAGTTTCATATATATGCAGACGATATTCAAGTGTACATCTCATGCAAGCCATCAGAGATCAATAGTACAATAGATAAACTTAATAAAGATCTTACTAGTATAGCATCTTGGGCCGCAGGTAACTCCTTATTACTCAATCCTGGCAAGACCAAATATCTAGTTTTTGGCAGTAAGCAACAGATAGCCAGCCTTGATTATGCAAGCCTGGCACAAGTTAGAATGATGGGTGAACCCATTGAGCGTGTGTATGAGGCGCGTAACTTGGGTCTTCAAATGGATTGCGCTTTGCGTTATGAGAAGCATATTGCAAAGTCTGTTAGAAGTTGTTTCTATAAACTTAAAGTTCTGTACAGGATTAGGCCATTTATAAGCGAAAGCTTGCGCATTCAGCTGGTGGAGACACTGATTTTGTCCAAGTTGAACTATATGGACACAGTGTATGGTCCACGCCTTCTTGCTAAAACTAAGAGACTTATTCAGCGAGTGCAAAATGCTTGTGCACGTTTTTGTTTTAGCATTCCGTTGAGGGCTCATGTCACTCCATTTTTAAATAAATATAAAATCCTTAAAATGCAGCACAGGCGCAAGCTGCACCTTGCCTGCCTCCTGTTTGGAGTATTAAAGCATAAATCCCCGCCTTATCTTTTTGAAAAGTTGTCCTGGTCTTCTGGCCACGAGGTGCGCGGGGCTCGGCAGTGCAGCGTGCAGCTGTTGACACATAGACATGCTTCAGCTGCCTTTCGAGGTAGTTTCCGATATGTTGCCACAAAATGCTGGAACAACATTCCACCACCAATTCGGAACCTGAAAAATATGTGTGGTTTTAGAGTGAGACTAAAGAAACATATGATCGAGCATCAGCATGGACAGGAGACTCTAGTTCATGACACTAGCTGCATTTAGCATGAATTGGTTGTTTCTTGAATCATTGGTGTTTAGCTCGTAACATTTAGGTTAATAAAGGGCCATAAATATCTATAAACCTTTAGTTTTGCGCTCCATCTGCTTAGCTGTGAATGTTGTTTGTGGCTTTCCTCCATTGTTCCCTTCGTTGCCTGAACGTCTGGGTTATTACATGATTCCAATATTTATTTTCTTTCTATTTGTCATCATGGCCATTTGGGAACCTGCAAAAAGTACTTTATAATGTGACTAAGTCATGGAGCATATTAAGTAATGCTGTAATGTAATTAACTATGAGAATATTGAGAATGTATGATGCATTGAATTTAATTTTGTTTTTATTTTTTATTTTATTTTTATTTCTTAGTTTTACATTGTATAATATAACTGAACGAAGCATACCTGTTGTTGCGTCCTGTCGGCCTGCCATGTGTTTCACCATTGTCTTTTTTATTGTTTATCTTGCTAAAATGTTGTTATTTATGGTTGAAACGGATGATTTGCCCTTCCCATTTTATTCATATGTTATATTTTCTTTCTTTATTGAAAGGGCTTGGTTCGGTCGACCGACGCTAGATACCACGCTATTGTTTGTTTGTGTTTATGTCTAACTAACCTAACCTAACTAAATTAGTCTATGTTTCCATGTTTGTTTTCGTTTGGATATATTAAATGGCAAGGGCAAAGGTATTCGGTCTGTGCAGACACCATTTTTGGTAGGTATTGTTTTCTTGTATGCTTATTATAGATGCCTTTTGTGTTTTATGTATTTTCTTTTTATTTTTTGGATTGCTTAGTGACAAAATTTTAGTTGTCGGTTTCACTGATTAGTTTACGTTTGAATTGTGGGTAAAATGGTTCCAACGGAAGACCAGCGTCAGCTGCATAGCTGACACCATGCTGAGTTGGGACCATTTTGTGATAATGTAATGTTGTATCTGTTACCGTTTTTTCATCTTTAACTTTAAGATTGTCACAAATAAATATTTTTCTTTCTTTTCTTTTCTTTCTAAATATCTTGAAAACGGTGCATCCTACGGCAAAATCAATGAAATTTTCATCCCCCCTTTAATACCCCCGCGCTCCCTCCCCCGCATCCCATCCCCCCTCTCACCCCCCCCCCCTACCCCTCCGGTGTTTTGATCTCGGAAACGGCTCCAACGATTTCGATGAAATTTGGTATTTGGGGGTTTTCGGGGAGGAAAAATTGATCTAGCTTGGTCTTATCTCTGGGAAAACGCTTGGTACCGAGTTTCTGCCCGAGCAGAGCTCGGTCGCCCTGGTACTTGAACAGTAAAATGTAACGATCCTAACGGAAGACTATGCTGCTGATTCCGAATATGCTGAGTTAGGATCATTATGTGATTATTCTTTTTTTTAATGTAATGAATGTTTTTTTCTTTGTATCTAAAGACATGACTCACTTGATGGAATGAAATATGGCCTCCAGCATGGGCTGGTCGAAGTCGCCCGAGCCGTTGCAGCCTCGCAGGTTTCGCACGAAGTCCTCGGCCGTCATCGGGACGTTCAGTTTCTTCGCGTTGTGGTTGTGCTGGTCCATATTGAGCATTATCACTGCGTACGCCAGACGGAACGCCGCGTCCGTGTTCGCGAACGGGGACCCGTTCGTTGTCTGGACACAAAATAAATATAAACAAGGTAATAATAATAACTGAGTTATTGCAATGATTGTGGTTGAAAAAGGTTACATTTAATTAATGCTTTTTCTTGATAAAAGTATTCTACTTAGTACAAAACATATGTGTCATTTAAAGGTATTAGATTAGTCATTAATTACGTAGTTCTTTCTTTACAGAGATTTTTTTGAGTCAGACAAAAAATTTTTAATTTTTATTCCATTTTGTTAAAATTGAAATAAAAGGAAAAATAATCCTAAAAATTGCTACAAAATGTGACAACCAAAATTAGGGATTTTCAGCTTGAATATTGTACTGTATTGTGAAGAGCGTTAGCAGAATTTACGCAGTGTGGAGTCATTTCATATTGGTTGGTTGGCAACCCCTTGAAATCCCTGACCCTAATAAGCATGTCAATTGATTGCTGGTGTGAAATACAACAGGATTAAACAAGTATACTCACGTGCCAGCGCTCTGCGAACCGCTCCATCACGAGGAATATCAGCGGCGCCTCACCGGGCAGCCGGAACGTCTCCAGGTACAGCCGCAGCGCCTGGTCGATGCGCAGTCCCGCGTAGTCGAAGCTGCCGGCGAACGCAGCCAATACCGCGTACCCGTCCTCCTCGTCGCGCGGGGAACGCTTGCAGATGTACTCGCCTGCCGACCGACAAGCGTTAATAAGAATACGTATAAGTGTTGGCGCCACTTCTTCCGGTCACTAAACGTGGCGCTAGTATCGCGAGTCAAGCGATGCACCGTGGGTCCAGTGCTGCCACCTGCGACAGACGTTAGAAACGTTGCCAGCGAATCACGGGCTACCTGTATCGGCTGACGTTGCTTCCGCGCGCGAAGACCGGACTTTTTAAAAACCCCGAGCGCAAGCGGCGGGCGCTCATTCGCTCGAGATTCGTCGTGAAAGAAATAAGATAGGTATAATAACTGTTATATTGCTTACCTGATTATAAGTTTACAAAATTAAAGTATTTTATCTATTCTTGCCATCTAAGTAGATTTAACTTACATAAGTGTAGTATTGTTGACGTTTCTCGATGAGAACTAAATATAGATGGCGCTGTATCACTGCAGAAGTGATTATAGCAGGCTGAAATGTATGATGCATAGGAAAACTTTGTATCTAAACTCCTGACCAGTGGTGGTGTAGGTGTTTAGCACGTGGCACGGAATGCCAAGGACCTGGGTTCGATTCCCAGCGCTGATCTTTCTTCTGGGGTTTTTTCTGTGCATCTATGTTTCAGTTTGTATTTAGTATGAAATTAATAAGTATACTTATGCAGGATTAATTTAAAGGCAAAGCATATTGTAAACAAATTCAGTTTATTTTCTACCATATTGTAAAGAGAACAACGAATCTTTGTGTAGATTTATGTGGTCGCTATTATACTCTATGCCTGGAAAAGGGTAAAAGGGTCAATGACTCACCAATCATTTTCTTGTCCAGATCGGGGTTCTCCCTAAGGAATATGGCGACCTCTTCAGGGACCAAGGGGGTTTTTAGGACCCCGTGCTCTTGTAAGTACTCGATGCCGCGCTCGGGCTTCTGGTTGAACAGCTCCGTGCCTTGCGTGACCCACTGGAGAAAGGTTGTAATTCTAGATTATTACCAAGTAAGGGATCTACATGAAAACACTTTAGAGTAGCTTATGTAAGGTACAAAAGCGCGTATCTGCGTATCCACCAGAGATGTGCAAGGATGCGTTGCGAGGGATGTGTTTGTCATGAACCAATAGAAACACTTCATTTAAAAGGTCCTAAGTTAATGAAGTGTTTCTATTGGTTCATGACAAACACATCCCTCGCAACGCATCCTCGCACATCTCTGGTGGAAACGCAGCCTTATACCTTATCCTGTGAAAATTTTCAAAAATCCTGATGTTTTTCCTCTTAAAACCCAACAAATTTGAAGAGTCTAGTAATTAAAGTTATAGAGATACGTTTACTTTGAATCTAATGTATATCGCGTTCATTTCTTATCCTGGCGGATTTTTCCGTAATAACCTTCTGCAAAACATTAGAAATCTTAAAAAAAACCATGAATGTAATCGTTACAAGTCATTCTCACGTTATGGCATGACCAAGGAAAACAGGGATTGATTTTTACATATCGTCAATACTTTGCATAAAGCTCGTATCTCGTATTAACGCGTAACCTAAACTGAACCTTAAAGTTCACAGCGTAAAGTTCACTTGGTAAGATTGTGGAATTTGAGATACGAATTTTTTTTTAGTGACGATAGATAGTAAACTTACCTTCTTCATATTCCTAATATTATCTAACTCCGCCTCCGAAGGCACGTCAGACTCGATCTTATGTCTCCCTGTTCTTCCACATCCAAAATATTGACTAATATCATGTGTCACATGGTCACTCACAGACGACACGTCGTCCATACCACCCAGCTCCAACGACACGTGCCCACATCTCCCCCTCTCTTTCTCTTCCACCACACTTTGTACCTCCGTCTCGCTCTCTTTGGGGTTACTCATTTCTATAGCTTCTATTATAGTCATCAACGCTTCTAAAGACAAAGAATGTATGTTATAAGCAGTAGAAGACACCACGTTTTTAGATAATAATTTGGTCATCTCTTCAAATACGTTCATGCAGTATACGTCACAATCATAGTTCAGGTATAACTCATTGCACAATCCAGGTATTCTAAAGATCTGAGCTAGGCTTTCTAGAGATAAGTGTTGGATCTCTTTCAACTCGTAGTTAGCTTTGGAGACGTCTGTGGAAATTATTTCTATGATTTTCTTGAAGAACGCTTCCATTTGGAACTTGAGGTGGAATCGGAGAGCTTCGAAGAGTAGGAAGGTTATTTGGAGGTCGAGCGCGAATATTGATATCCGTTCTGTGTCTAACAGCTGTGGGTAGAAATAAAAAAAAATAACTACTGGTAAAGGTTTTAATCAATGATCTACTAATAGTAAAAGCAAGTTTGTGTGGGTTTGTGTCTATATCGGCGTGTGCGTGTGCGTCTCTATACAGGGTTATTTGTAATTCACTAGCATCCTTTTAACCCTAAACTTCTACCACTTAAACAAATGTTTTTTATTTTACGGCTTTTGTCATAACTGCTGCTGCTGTGCTGTAGTGGTAGAGCCATGTTGTAGCTAGCCACTGCAGCACGAATGGGCCGGCTCATCCGGGGCAGTACCACCCTCTCACAGAACACCGGCGTGAAGCAGCAGTAATCCTGCTTCCGTTTCGTACGGTCAATGAGAGTGCCGGGGGCCCAATACCTCACCCCTTCCCTCTCCCCCTTCCCCTATTCCCTCTCCTTTAGGGCCGACAACGCACTGGCATCGTGTAAAGCGCTGCGGGTGTTTATGGACAGTGGTGTTCATTTAACATCAGGTGACACTAGTTCGTTTGTCTGACCTATCTAACATAAAAAAAAAAAAAATCTTAATATTTTTGGTGTAATAACGTTTTGAAAATTTGAGACTAACTCTTACTTTTACGATACTCTGTGCCGTGTAAGTCATTCATTCATTGCCCGCCACGACCGCGGCGCGTGGCCCCGCCCTCGAATTTCATAGAGTACGAAGTTGTGTTAGAAGTATTTATTTATTATTATTTATTTGTATGGAAAAAAAGTGCTCCATTTTAAAAAGTCGTAAATCAAAAAACATTTGTTTAAGTGATAGGAATTCAGGGTTAAGAGGATGTCAGTGAATTACAAATGCGTGTATGTGTGTGTGTTTGCGTGTGTGGCTGCACGCGTGCGTGCATACGTATGTGTGTCTGTTGATATATCAAGCTAAAAAAGCTGGTCGGAGTTGGACGGAATTTGGTATGTATAAAGTTCGATCAAAGAAAATAACACGTTTGGTACTTATTAGCCCCATAGTATGTAAAATCCCGAAATATCAACCACTATAGCTAAGCCGTTTAAATGAGTCCTGAGTGCGGGCGGCAGGCACACGAGGCGCGCTCGCCGCCCGCACCTCTCTGGCCCCTTTGTCGTCATACCCCCCCCCCCCCTGTACCGCGCAGGCGAGGACTCGTTTAAACGGTCTAGCTATAAGTGTAGAGGCATGAAATTTAACAGGAGTGTTCTTGATACAAAGTAAAAAGAAACGACGATGTATCTTTTGGGAATTTTCGTGAGAAACCAGCGCTGGGCAAATGCAGGCTTGCGCTCGCAGCAAATACTCAGTCCACTCCTGCCACACTTACTGTTTTAGTGTGGCCATAAACGATTTTTTTTTCTTTGTTTTCTAAGGGGCCATCCATAAATTACGTCACACCAATTTCGATCAATTTGGACCCCCCCCCCCTCTTATCACACTTATTACTATGAAATTCGCAATTATTTTGTTCTTGTGTCACAGATCATGTGTCCGCTGGGTGCGGAACACATTCGACGATGAGCTGGGGTTTGAGGTTAGGGAAGAAAATGCGACTTACAGGCGAGCTGATGATGGCGTCGTACGGCGTAGATGAGCTGAGGGTGATGGTTCCTTTCACCAAGGATTGAGCTGGATGATTTTAACTGCACCACATATGTATCACGAGACACTTTAAGTACCGGCCGGTATACGTGAGTAAGCGAGAGGCGCGAATCGAGAGCAAGCAATGATACGTGTTCACTGTACGGCGCTAATTTTCGAGTGCTCGAGCGAATGTATGCCGGCGCGCGGGTCCTTACGAAGTCACGTGACCGGGAATGAGTGAATGAGGTGAATCTTGGATGCAACTGTCATACGTCACGCTTGGCGGGAACAGATCACTTGACTCCCCCCCCCCTCACCCCTCCTAAATGTGTGACGTACTTTATGCACGGCCCCAAAGAGATGCCCACGCGTTAATCAATATTGCCTAAACGAAATGGTCCGTTGGTAGGGCAAAATACTCACGCTAAGCAAGTTCCTGCACAGTGGATCCTTGACCAGGTACAGCAGCGATGGATAGTTCGCGATCTGATCAGCGCCCACCTCCAGGGCGGTGCCGGCCAAGCAGAGGCCCAGGTGGACCATGCCTGAAGTGTTCTGCGGGTCCAGAGGGTTGCAGAGGGATATCAGGAACCTGGGAATGAACGTTTGAGAACTGTACCTCTACCATGAGTTACACTAGTTCACAGTAACCGTACTCGCTAGCGACGGCGTAAATGATTTGTATGGAGAATCGTGTACAGCGCCTCTAGCGGTCACTTACGGAAGTACAATTCTCCATACAAATCATTTACGCCGTCGCTAGCGAGTACGGTCACTGTAAACTAGTGTAACTCATGGTAGAGGTCCTGGTGAGCTAATAGGCAAGTGTTTCAATTTAATTTTTAAAATATCATCATCATAATTAAATTTTGACGACCCGATGGCCTAGTGGTTAGAGAACCCGACTATGAAGCTTGAGGTTCCGGGTTCGATTCCCGTGTCGGGGCAGATATTTGTATGAAAAATACGAATGTGTGTTCTCGGGTCTTGGGTGTTTAATATGTATTTAAGTGTGTATCTATCTACATAAGTATGTTTATCCGTTGCCGCCTAGTACCCTTAACACAAGCTTGCCTAGCTTACTTTGGAACTAGGTCAATTGGTGTGAATTGTCCCGTGATATTTATTATTTATTTATTATAATTTATTGAATCAGGCGTTACTCTGCATAGGTCCATATCAATGAACTGAAACAATTACTTTGCTCACCCGCGACCTTACCATCATTTCATTTCAGCTGAAAAACGTTTACTACTGAACATAGGCCTCCCCAGGGCTGGATTTAGGGAAGGGGCCACAGCCCCGGGACCTCCACGATAGAGGGGTCCCCATAATAGAGACATCGAAAAATTGTTTAGTGAAATCTCGCCTGCAAAAAAATGGTCATTTTATATGGAATTAATGGGCCCTCTACTCCTTTTATGCCCCGAGGCCCTCAGACCTCTAAATCCGGCCCTGGGCCTCCCCGAGGTCCGCCAATCAGATCGGTGAATGCAGACTTAAGTGGCAATGAGCAGGACACATTGCTCGTAGAACTGATGGCCGATCGGGCCAAAAGGTGTCTACTAACAAAAATGGATCTTTGTTATCTGATATAAATAAATTATTATCAGAGCCCGGATTTTTCATGGCAAAACAAAACACTATCGTAATCTGGCTAGTGATAGAAACATCATTTTATCGATATCGAATTATCGAGTATTATTTATAAAAGTTATTTATTCAATTTGCATGTTTGCGTATTTAATCCTTTATGATAATGATAATTCTAGATGAAATCCATAATATTGTATAAATAATTAAGCCTTAAGTTTTTGACATTTGCACTGAATTTTATGTATTTTCTTTTTAAATTATCGTATGCCAAAAGGTACATCATAGCCGAACCACTTTGTAATGCCTATCATCTGTACAAAATCTACCTGTGATGACGAAATAAAAAAATTGAATTGAATTGAATTGAATAATAAAATAAACTTTCCTTTCAGCTCAAATTGTACTCAAACTGAAAATTATACCAATTACAATGAATTTTATAAATTTGCTCCCGTGACGTCAAGTGAAGTTGAACGTACATTTAGTATACATAAATGGCTTTATAGTGATAAACGAAACTGATTTGCTCCCAGAGAATGTTGAAAAACTAATGATTATCTACTCCTATCACCATTACACGAATAAAAGGCCATGTGCTGCTGTGTGCACTAACGTGGATTACGACGAAGAAATTGAATATGTTTCTATATAACTTCATACATTTCTATATAGTTTTTAATAGGCTACCAAGAGACCTTTGTGATCTGCCTTTAAATAAATTCAAAACAGATCTACATGCGTGGCTGTTACGCCAACCCTTCTATTCCATTAATGAGTTCTTTATTAATTAAGGTTTTTCTTCTATGTACTTAAGTGTTTTTACTAAAGATTCACACATCAGGAACGGTGTAATATGCAGTTCTTATTTAAATTTTGGAATATCTTTTCTACCATATTACTGTGAATAAACAATTTTGATTTTGATACAAACTATGCTATATGTTTTTTTATGTTGTATAGGTATGTTATTTTATTTGGTCACGTTTTTTATTCTATTACACAATTATCGATATAGCCAGATTACGATAGTGTTTTGTTTTGCCATGAAAAATCCGGGCTCCGATTATTATTATTTGCCCAAAAGTGGGACACAAAAGCAGGCTTAAGAAATCGGAGAGGTATACGGTACCGGAACAGTTCCCGCACGCAGACGAGCCCGTACGGCTGTAGGTCGTGCGCGTCGTCGTGCGGCGTGAACCGGATGCCGCGGGGGTTCACGTATTCTTCGAGCTTCTCCGTCACTTCTTCCGGCTTGGCGGCGGCCGCGCCGTCCGGGTCCGATTCTGGAACTAAACATTAGCTTCAGTTACGGAATAAATGAGTGATGCTGTAAGGACCGTCATATCATACATACAAAAAAATAAAGATATTATCTATCGATCATACCCAATAAACTAAATAACTTCACCTCCACTTAGCTTCCTCCTGTTTTTCTTCGACCTGAGAGATGGACGTGATGCCAGCAATGGCTATAGGTCCATGGACGGCTAGCAAAGAAACTTAAATCTAATATATAAAAATCTCGTGTCACGGTGTTTGTTTTTTTTTTTTTTTTTTATATTAGAGGTGGCAAACGAGCAGACGGGTCACCTGATGGAGAGCGATCACCGTCGCCCATGGACACCCGCAACACGGGGGGTATCACAGGTGCGTTGCCGACCCTTTTAGGAATTGGTAGGCTCGTTTTTTAAAGATCGCTAAGTTGTAACGCTCTGGGAATGCTGCCGCAGTAAGCTGATTCCAGATCTTTGTCGTGCGAGGAAAGAAGTTTCGCTTAAAACGCACGGTACTAGACTGCCAATCATAAAGATGGTGAGGATGAAAAGACAAACGGTTCCTCGAAGTGCGGTAGTGGAATTTAGCCGCAGGCAGCAATTCGAACAGTTCGTCAGAACATTCCCCATGATAAATACGGTATAAAAAACAGAGAGACGCCACATCCCTCCGCAAAGCCAAAGGATCGAGTAGGCCAGAGAGTGCCTGAATACCGACAAATCGAGCAGCTCTACGTTGGATGCGGTCAAATGGAAGAATTTGGTACTTGGGTGCCCCAGCCCAGAGATGAGAGCAGTACTCCATGTGCGGCCTAACCTGCGCCTTATAAAGTTGTAAGCGATGGGCTGGCGAGAAATACCGTCCCGCTCTATTAAGCACCCCCAAATCTCTTGTTATCGAACTCCTCCGAAACGGCTTGACCGTTTGTTATGAAACTTTTTTGTCCATATTTGGTAGGTCTGAGAATAGGTCGTAGGCTATTTTTTATCTTCGCAGACGGAGTCGCGGGCAACAGCTAGTAATATATAAAAACTAGCTGTTGCCCGCGACTTCTTCTGCGAAGAATAGAGGTGTAAAAAACTTCACCTATTCTTAGAGCATCCAAATAAAGACAAAAAAAAACATAAAATCGGTCAAGCCGTTTCGGAGGAGTTCGATAACAAACACCGTGACACTAGATTTTTATATATTAGAGAAGACACTAAACCTCCTCCCTATTCTCCTCCCATTCAACACTTTTCCCCTCCCCCTCGGCGCTGACAGACTTAACTGCTGTGAGATAGACGTGTTGCCACCATACATACATACTTCTCCACTAATTAATCATCATCATCATCATCATTACAGCCGAAAGACGTCCACTGCTGAACATAGGCCTTCCCCAAGGCTCGCCAAACAGATCGGTCCCACGCCATCCGCATCCAACGCGATCGCGCAACCTTAACCAGGTCGTCGCTCCATCTTGTTGAAGGCCTACCTACACTGCGTCTTCCGGTCCATGGACATCAGTTCTACGAGCAATGTGCCCTGCCTCTGCCACTTGAGTCGTGCGATTCTTCGAGCTATGCCGGTGACTTTAGTTCTTGCGCGGATTTCATCATTTCTAATGCGACTAATTAATCAGTTTCACAACGCTCACCCTCCTCCCCTTTCTCCTCGCGCCCCTCTTCACCTTGCCCCTCCCCCTCTGCGCTGACGCACTTCTCCAGCAGCTGCGTGATGGACGTGTTGCCGGTAGTGGCGAGGTCCATGGACGAGTGACGCGCGTGCTTCTTCGTCGGACTCTTGAGTTGCTCCACGGGTTCTATTGTAATCTCCGCTTCGTTTATAAGGTTCTTGTCTTGGCTGAAAGACATGCAAAGTGGAATTAACCTTTTGAACGCCAGCGTGGGCTATGAAAAACTAACCTACCCACATCCGCATAAGAATCAATTTTGTCCGGAACAGAAACGATGTGTGGCGTTCAAAAGGTCGGCCCGCACAGGAGAAACGAAGCCGTGGTGCGAAATAAAATGAAGTCTTGACATTAAAAAAAAAACCGGTTGTCTGTAAAGTCGGTTTACGGACGATAGTTTAACGTGAAAACGTCATAACAAAACATTCAAAAAACAAAAATGAAACCAGGCGGTCAGCCATCCAAGTACTGACCGCGCCCGACGTTGCTTAACCTCGGTGATCGGACGAGAACCGGTGTTTTGTCAAATATCTTGAAAACGGTGCATCCTAAGGCAAAATCAATGAAATTTTCATCCCCCCTTTGCCGTTCACTGCTCTCTCTTGTACGGGACATGTACGGACATGTACGTTACATTGCGTCATCCTTTTTCGTGCGTGCATCCGGCGTTCATCGATTTATTAGACGTTGTCACGTCAAAAGGATTTACAGGCAAGTGTGAAGGGTAGGACTGAAAACCAGCGCTGTGTGCGTGCGCACCTCTGTGGGCACTCACCCACAGCACACGCTGAGCCTAATCCATTTAACACGTTTACTTATAAGTTCAATGTAGAAAATAATATCTTACTTTTTAATATTGTATCTTTTTTTTCTAAGTGCGTTATAAAAAAAATAACATTCGTGAGCTTGACATTTTAAAACCATCACAAGGGTATCCATCCAACTTTCCTGAACAGTGAAAAGATATCACTCCACCTTGACACATCCCCAGCATCTTTTCCCGAATTTTCTCAGTGCCTCAAACGCATATAAGCGTACAGGAACGTTATATTATTATGAACTCACGGTAGCGTTCAAGGCACTGGGCGAAATATCAGCGTGACGCTTATATGCGTTCAAATCACTGAATGAGTTAACTGTACAGTCGCCATTATGATTAACTTGATTAGTGCAAATGGAAAATCATCCACTTTAATTGATTTTTGACCAGAAATAACTTTTTTAATAAACTTTTTTTTATAATATCGTTCAAAATTCATTTTAACAAAAAATAATTGATTTATTGAATCAGGCGTTACTTTGCGGAGGTCCATATTAATGAACTAAAACAATTACTTTGCTCACCCGCGACCTTTAGTTCAAAAATTAATTGTGCTGAAAAATAATAATTATAACCAAATTTCTTTTCGTCATAAATGAATTAAGTCTGAACTCTGAGTGAGTCTGAGTCTGATCATTAGTTGAATTGGTCACTATCCCTTTCGAATTATATCAATTTTAGCAAATTAACCATGGGACATGGGCATTTCTATTTTTCGTTGTACCCAATTAAGAAATTGTTAATAGGGAGTTATAATTAGTCCGTTTGGTTACGCACTTTTTCAAGCCTTTACAATAAAAAAAAAACATAACAAACCGGACCATTCTTCACTTCTTGTTAAACATTGTTAAACTTTGTTTTGTTCGACAATATTCTGGATTGACAACTTTTCTAATTGATGTATTTAAAAATTGGAATTTTTCTTATTCGACGTATAATTTCGACAACAACAACTCCGTACAACTCCGATGTTTATGATAATTTATTGATAATATACAGTCGCGGAATGAAAAAGTTCGTCACTTTTCGACTCTATGTCAACGAGTTAAGGTCAAAAAGTGACGAACCTTTTCATTCCGCTACTATACCTATGTCGAAGGCTTTCGGTTTTCTTGGCTTCGGCGTCAGCTTCGGGGTCCACCGTCACCGGGCTCGCGGGTTCAGTGATCGAAGACTTTCTCTCCAGAGAGTTGGTACCTGAAGAAAAAAAAACACGAATTTTTCAAAATCACTTTTCTCTCGCTCTGGTGCTGCTTCTTTAACTCTAACGCAGAGGTTCCCAACCTTTTTTACACATAGACCACTTTCAAAATTTAGCTGTTTCCGGTGGATGGCTGCAGCTACATTTCTACCATATTCCCAAAACTCGACAAAAAATGTGAAGATTAGATCTAACTATGGAAATTCGCGTTGCGGCTGAGTTCCACCACGAATTAACAGTTTTCGAAAAAAAAAGGTACCTATAAATGATTGGTTAATTAATTACATAATTGATTGTGCTGTGAGTGGATATCAAAAACGTAAAGTTGTTTTTTGTAAAAACCAACTTCATTTTTTTGACATGTTTCTACTCACAGCACAAGGAACCAATCAATTCTCACTTAGTTTGAACTATCGATTGTACAAAACTATCGACACTATCGGTAGTATCGATAGTATTGTCATTATCCATTATCAATAGTATTGCTTATAAATCACTATCGATACTATCGATAGTATTGACATGTGGCGATACTATCGACAGTAATATCGATATCCTGAAAGTTTGCGAGGTCAACGATCGATAGTTCTGCAACACTGGTACATTGCATTTTTAATAAACTCAAGCAGAAACGGGCGGACCGCGATGGTATTTTATTTTAAGAACAGGACCCCAGCCAGGAACCCTTTGGTGAACCTTGGTGGTAGACTTGTCAATGTCAATCAAATAAAAGGAGGCGCCGGTACATATAGGGTAGCCAACTGCCTCTCTGTGATAAAAATTATGTGTTGAGTATGTCTTGATGACCATACCCCGCCCGCCGTCGCCGGCGGACGCGCCATCGAAGCGGCGAACACCCTTTTTAACCGAAGCGCAAGAGTTTGAGGTCTTACGCGTTGTAGGGGAGACAAACGATAGCGTGTTTCGTTGGTGCACAACGCCATCTATCGGGAAATGCGGACACTATAATTGACTGTGAAAACATGTCTATTGGTTTGGGCTCGTCACGGCGTAATTCCGTTTTAACCTTTTACCAATACTCCTAGAACTCAGACTTAGTGTTAAAATACCTAAATCCCAGAATGCCTAATTTTTTTCTCATAACCTCGAAATCTTAATATGGCTGAATTTGAAAATGTCTACAAAAATTGAAGTTTTGTTTCACGTAATTGGGATGTACCAAAAAAAATAACCTATAGTTTTTATTTTTTTTTTGGAAAGAATAGGATATTTTAAGATACCATTTTCATCGATTTTGAATTTGGTTGAGTATTTAATTTTTTTAAGAAAATTTTAAGAAATACGTTGGATGACGTCACAGTGAGAGAGGCACGTTCCATTGCCTACAAAAATTCAAGCCGTACATAACATAATCTGTGGCACTACTGATTTGTCTTGTCACTGTCAATAATACAAGCACGGCTTAGGGTCCTAAATGAACCATGGCAAATAGTTTCATTTATTTATATTCTTTTAGCTTCGATTATTCCTGTTTGTTTAATGGTGTGATAGTAAATAGATATTTTTTACTAAAATCTGATATTTAAATTCTTTCATATTTACTTGGAACGTAGTAATTTAATAATTAAATTTGTAAAAATACATTGCGACTATTGTATACATTTCGGACTTTATGATAAATGATAACTGTTTAAAGCCAGGTGCGCATCATGTGATTATAGTTCTGCCTTTGTCACTCTTTGCTATTATAAGCAGGACAGCAACATTTCAAAATGTCAATTTGCTTTAGAGTGTAGACCTGCTTTATATCTGCCTTTGTGACGATTCACTGCAGGGGTCAAATGAAGGTCATTACTTAAATTTTCTTTATTTGATTCAGTTTATCATATTTCTAGAATCTGATTTCTGAAAACGATTCACAAAGCCTATTTCTCCAAACGGTTTTCGATTTATTATACGTTGTCAAAAATTGGGACATTCCAATTGCGATTTAAACGTGATCGCGACCGAATACTGATCTAGAAAAACTGGTTCCTGATCACCAATTAAAACTCATTATTTAAAAAAATAGACTCTTTGTTTCACGTTAAACGTGATCGCCATCGAGTGATCTAGAAAAACTCTTGATTCCTGATCACCGATTAAAAAACATCGTGTATACGCCCGAAGTAAATTCGTCCGAAATAAAGTAGTCCGAAAAAAAGGCTCACTGTGGGCGCTGCGTCTCTTGCCCTTGTCCCGCTTCTTGAGCGAGAGGCCGGCGGTGGAGAGGGCTGCGGCCTCGTGCTCCGGCGGGAACTGCGGAAGCCTCATGAAGATCAGCTGCGTCATGTCGCGCAGACACTGCTCTGCGTTGCGGCGCAGCAACTCTGCAACGTACACGGGTTCAACATAATAGGTTGATAGACACCACTAGTTAATTGACAATTTTTGTAAGTCAAATTTTGATTCCCTGTACATTTTGAAAGAAGGAAAGAAAAACATTTATGCGTGACACTTAGGCCGCTCGCCCACGGCAACTTTTTGTGGCGATGCAGTAGCGATGCTGTCGCGCGTTCGCATAGATGCGATGCGGTCGCTAGCTGTGTGCCCTCGCCCACATAACACGATTCAGTCGCGATGCAAACGCGGTTCTCCACTATCGCGCCACCCTCCCTCCGTTCCCTCCCCGATGTCGTACGACACGGTCGCGCGTTTGCATCGATACAGTCGCGATGCTGTAGGGCGGTGGCATCGCTTCTGTAGCGCGTTGCAAATGCGACTAACGCATCGCTACAAAAAGTCGCCGTGGGCGAGCGGCCTTAAGGCTTTAAAAAAAAAAAAAAACAGAAACAAATTGATTTCGGCTGCATGCAACGCTGGTTTTCCGTTGGAACCATTTTACTTACAATTCAACAGTGAACCCGACAGTTAAAATCTATCATTAAGCACAAAAATACACCAATCCAAAAATATACCAAGCTCAAATACACTTTTAACTACAATGCAATGATGCACAACAGTGTCTGCATAGACCTATTGCCTTTGCCGCTTGAAAGTTAAATACACATTAGAAACTTGCCTCACTCGCTCAATAACGTGGCGTGGGGTGGGGATATTTTGGGTGGTAATACTGAACTGTTATGTCACCTCAAAACCAGACCCTGTATATCCAGCTATCTACATACCAAAACTTTAAGCCACGGAGTAGCAAGGTAAAAGGTTGTAGTTTATTCAGTCCCTAAAACAATTAGAGGTAAGCAGAGGTAAGTAAATAACCGCTGAAAAAACACTTACCCGTAAGTCTGGTCTCGAAACATATGCGGAAGCAGCTCAGCATGATCTCACAAACGCTCTCATCAGTCAACATGGCGCCTTCAGGACTCAGCATCAACGTGCGGAGCACCTAGAAGTTGAAAGAAAAATAAAACTATATTTTTAAAGCAATGTATGAACAAGCTAATGAATGAGGGAATAGGCCACAATAGTGATCTCTCCATGCTGATTTAATACCTGAGAACCGAAAGTTGTATTTATGCATCAGAGTTGAAAAACTTCGATAGTACGATGTAGAATGTAGTGGTGTCTCTAAATGATGACTAGATGGCGCTAGAAGTAGCTACATTAACATTAAAAAGAAGAAATCGAATACAGCACTAAAATAGTGGCACAGTCATTGAATTTCTACTTGTTGAACATCTATTATTGTGGACATACGTGTAAACTCTAAGATCTAGCATGGTAACCTGATGCAATAGAGCGCTACTAACGCTCCTTCACTGAGAAAAGAGAGCTTGGTAAGGTCGATTTTTTAAAACCAACACCGATCGATACCTGCAGTATTTTCATGAGCACAACGCCGTCAGAGGAGTGGTCGGTGCCGACGAATCGCGCGTGTGTGACCGCATCCGCGATGTCTTCCACCGTCGCTGGGACGCTGGGGTGCGTTGGGTCTGGAATAATTAAATGATAATTTAATTATTTCGTCGTAAAAAGTAACAAACAAAACAATAGTAAAAAAAATAAATAAATAAATATCACGGGACAATTCACACCAATTGACCTAGTCCCAAAGTAAGCTTAGCAAAGCTTGTGTTATGGGTACTAGGGAACGGATAAACATACTTATATAGATAGATACATACTTAAATACATATTAAACACCCAAGACCCGAGAACAAACATTCGTATTTTTTATACAAATATCTGCCCCGACACGGGAATCGAACCCGGGACCTCAAGCTTCATAGTCAGGGTCTCTAACCACTAGGCCATCTGGTCGTCTAAAAATAAATGTGTCTTTACAAACTGAAATTTTATTAAAAAAGAAAAGATCTCGAGTTGTAATTGTGTAACAATCCTTATTTTCAGCAAGTCTCCGCTGTCTAAGATGACAGGTAAAACTGTGACTCGAACAGCGCCACATGACTGACATTACACATCCGCGTTTTGAGGTTAGGTTTGTATTTAGGATTTAGGTTAACCAGGTGACGTGACATTAGTTTACAAAGTTATTTATATTAATGTTAGAAAAATAAACTGAATACGTTATCATAATGACGTCTGACAACTTAATTCACGTCGGTGAATACATCGTTATACAAAAACAGAACTACAGGAAGCTTCACAAGTTGAACAAACCTAACTCCTGCATCAGCTTAGGTCGGGATACGGTAGATTTAACAGGAATAGACGGTTGCCGGTACCATTCCGTGTTTAAAATAATACCTAAAGGCGGTAAAAGATGCAAGGAGTACTCGTTACAACTTGTGGAAGAAGCCGTGAACTTGAAAGACGAAATAAACGTGAAAGCTTCTGGCACGGACAACAGAAACATATTCGACGATGGACAATCCCAAAAACTCACGTACGCCCAAATAGAAGACCTACGCAGCGACTCCAGCCGAGCCTCGGACATAGTCGAAACTTTAATAAGCAACTCCAACACTTTTCATAACAAAACTGAATTCTCACAAGAAAAGTATCTAAAGAAAAAAGAAAAGAAATATTTCGAGTACATACAAATCCTACGGCCGAACTTACGCATGATTACAGAGATACTGTACAAGCTGGATCCTGGTAAAATCCAGAATATCCGCATTGATACATTGTCCCAAATAATTACTGGTATCAACATACAATCTGAAGGTGTTCATCTATTATATGACTCTGGCTCAAATGGGTTATTAGCTGCAGCACTATTGAGTGCTATAGGGGAATCCAACAGTGCTAAGCTCATACATATGCATCCTGGTAACATGTCACAGAAACAAGCTCTCCTAGCCATGAACTTTAGTGAAGAGCATTCCCGCCGATGCATATCTGTTAATATCTACTCAGTATTGAGACAGTTCTATCAGGGCTGTGATACACATGAGACTGACAATAGCAAGGTAAAAGAGATGACTGAGAATACCAATGACACCATTACTGAGCATAATGCTTTAAAAAGAAAGGCTGACAGCCCAGAAGTAGCTAGCAAAGTACCAAAACTTGATGAGACACCGCAAGAAAATGAGACAAATAAAGTATCTAATAATGACACTGTAGAAAAAGAACCAAAAAAACCCAAATGGCATTTCGATAACATTGCAGCAGCTGATCTTTTAAAAGACAAAGTGGATTCATTAGTGATTGCCTGTAAAGAGGATCCACAAAATCTGTTTGATGAGCTTGTGGCTTTTGTGAAGCCGGGTCGGCCATTTGCAATTTATTACAGTGTTGCCGAGCCATTGCAGAAAATGTATATGAACTTGAAGATTAAAAGCAATGTTGCTGCACTCAAATTGACTTGTTGTTGGATGAGGAATTATCAGGTATTAGTTATGATTATCTTGACAATAATATGCAATTAGTTTTATCATTAGTAATACTGGTTTTAATGTAGTAAATTTCCTAATATTTTTAAAGCAACACCTGCCTGCTGCCTTTTTAGGTTTAAGTCATGACCAAAAATTCTACTGTGATTTCAGATCCTCCCAGACCGGACCCACCCCGAAGTGACAATGAATGGGTCAAGTGGCTTCCTGTTAACTGGATACATTCTTAAATAAACTTTAACATAAGTAAATTATTTGGTTTAATTTGTAATACAAAATTTTAAAAACAAATTTGCAAAATGTTTAATTTGCTTAGCTAGTCAAATCCTCATTTGAATGTTGTTTTGTAAATGATTACAAGAGGGAGACAGTAATTTGAGAAGTTAGAGGCTATTAAGTATTCATAATAATGCCATCCCTGCATAAGAGAAATCTCTAAATTATCCCAAACCAATTTTGATCATTTAGGGACTCTCCCTCGTCACACTTATTAGGTACTATGAAAATCACAATTATTTTTCTGGGAGCATGTCTGGTGGCATAAAATTTTTAGTCATAAAAAGCAGAAAAATTTAAATGGTCACCTGTAGAACTCTATAGGTTAACTTAGGTTTGTTTTATGAACACTGTACAATTAATGGATTTCAAGTAAAAAGAGTTATGAAAAACAATACATTATGACCTTCAATACTTATGCAACCCAATATGGGCCCTATTTTTTCATATGTCACATCTCCAGAACCCCCATTAAATGTGTGATCCAATTTGTAGATGGCCCCTGAGAGATCATGGGTCAAAACCACCACAACACTACCTCTCATACCTGTTTCCTAAGTACTTCGGCATTTTATTCATTTCATTCAATCTTTAGAGTTCCAATGCAAAACAATATCAACAAGATGGATCAAGGTAGAAAAGATAATGGTCTCAAAACTTCAATATTCAATACAAGCAGCAGCAATGAGCTGAGGAAATATTTATTGCATAATTAAAAACTAATTTAACAAAATTACTTTGCTCATTGA
The DNA here is from genome assembly GCA_947563465.1 of Archips xylosteana. Lineage (NCBI taxonomy): Eukaryota > Metazoa > Arthropoda > Insecta > Lepidoptera > Tortricidae > Archips > Archips xylosteana. Next base: position 18,217,745 of record OX387358.1, read on the forward strand.
AGCATGTTTATGAAGTATATGTTAGAAGTAAAATTGCATCAATGCAATAAAACTACACTGAATAGCTAACACTCAAAGTAGATAGCCATAATAAAGATAAGAAGATAAAACTCAATGCCATTTCTAACATGAGTATCCCATTACACAAGTGCAATAGTCTGAATGTCTATCGATATACTATAAAATTAGTAAAATATGACCATGCAATGCAATAGAAGAGTCTTACCAATCAAGCCATATGATAAAAACTTGTGTATTGCCGAGAGAGCAAGACTAGTGACAGGTCCAGTGGTCTCCTTGCTTCTAATAACTTCTAGAAACGGGCCCAGATACGTCGGCGGGTCAAGCAACCTCAAGTCATCCACTTGATTCAGTATAGTTTTGAGATCTTGGAATGTACGCATTAGTACATCATATTCCTCGTTGGGGAAGGAATGCGAGCCCCAGCGCGTGCTCCGCCGCATGGCGGTGACCAGCATGGCCATCTCGCCCTGCACCACGAAGATTCCATTCCCAGGCAGCGACATTCTGCTTGTTATTTCAAGTACAGCTGAGAACCATCAATCAACATTTAGAAATCTATGTTGCCCGTACACTCAACCACCAAACTACATATTTGAACTGAACTGCACAAAACGTTATTGTTCACTGGATTAATTTTTTACACAAACAAACTCTTAATGGTATTTATTAATACACAATTTAATGATATATTTCGTTTTGATTAACAAATTCCATCACGATCATGTTGACGTTTCATAAATTTAGTAAGACTATTGCTCGGTAGAGGTCGCACGTAAAGTGACATTTGGTGACACAGATTCTGATCTTTATAGCCATTCGATAATTCTATTTGATTCGATTCTAATTGGCTATGTGCGAAAATAATATGGTACACAAGAAGACACTTTGAAAACATGAGATAAACTGAAACAGTTATATTTATGCGCACATTTTAAAGTTGAAATTCGTACTTTATTTTAGTGTTATAGTAAATATATACTTCCCCTTAATTCAACTTTTTTTTTTTACAGTTGTATTATGTTGGTGACATTGCTAAGATGTCTGACGGTCGTGGTTTACTTTTCTTTTGACGAAATTAAGAAAAATCGGAACTTGACTGGAGTTTCGACGCAATAAGTCTCAAAATATTTCTTTGTATGTAACTGTAAGTGTTAGACTAATGTATTAATAAACATTTGGCATCAGTGCGAACCAATAAATGAACTTTGGGGACGATTGTGCGCTGTCACGCGTGCAATGGCTATCGACACAGATTTGTCATTTTTCTCTTTTTGTATCCATGCGGATATTCTATAAACGTATCTGGTTACGTGTTGCAGGCAATCTCCTGACCTAGTTAACGTGAAAATGGTCAAGAAAAAGAGGCAAAGCGATCCTGGAGAAAATGGTGACGAATCGACGGAATCCTGCGACGAAAACGTCAAGTCCGCATGTCCTCACGTCGCGAAAGCTGTGGATCTGACGAGGCTCAAGAAGTCCCTGAAGGTTGGGGGCTTCGAAAAGGAATGCTCCGAATGCCTGAAGAGTACTAAAACGGAGGTTTCCGACCCAGATTTCGTGGAGGATCTGTCCCTGTGGATGTGTTTACGATGTGGAACACAGCTCTGTGGCCGCGCGAGGAACCAGCACGCTCTGAACCACTTCAACCGCCCACACTCGGACTCGCACGCACTCACCGCCAACACCACCACCTGGGCAATATACTGCTACAATTGCAATGATGAAGTGACAGCCACTAGCTCCAAAAAACTTCACGAATGCATTGAATACCTTAAGAAACAAGCTGTTTCCGGCAGTGCCAATAAATCCTTACCTCCAATTGAGCTTCCGCCACCTCAAGAGACAATATTAAAGATAGATTACTTTAAAGGCAAAGACAAAGCTATGGGTTTTAATGCTCAGAGAGTAAGAGGCCTGTCTAATTTAGGGAACACTTGTTTTTTCAACTCTGTTATGCAGTGCCTAGTCCAGACCCCATACTTGCTGCCAGTGTTGCGAGAGATGTCAACAACGGGCGAACAGTTCACTCTGCCAGGTGGGCAGCTGAAGATGAAGCTTGATGGAGAGGAAATGAAGGAGGTGGAGCTACCCCCTATCACTGGCCAGTTGTCAGAGTGGGGACCTTTGACTCGCACTTTGGCCGAGACTTTAGCTGACTTGCAAACAGGTATGTTCTATTGCCATTTAAGCCATACCCAATCATTTTAGTTATTATTCCATGAACCTTATAATTTTTCATTGGTAAGTTATCCTGTGGAATGCATGTATGTGGCAATAAGAAACCATCCAGTATTGTTTCAGAGCATTCTAATTGGAAAAAAATATAGGTATAAATAGGATCTATCCCCATTGGTTCAATTAATAGTTGCATTGATAGAACTAGTTGGAATCATGTCCGAGTAGTGACTTCCAATTAAGGAAAGTCTAATTGTATTTATTTTTTTCCAATTTATATTTAGTTCCATTAAACTAAACCTTGCATGTTTAATTAATATAAGGATTTGGAGAGAAAATCTACTACCTAGATCCATAAATTTTGCTTCAATGAAACTACTATAAATGTTAAATTCCAACTAGGTGTAATAAAACTGAGAATATAATGAACGAGAATAGACTTTGAAACAAAGGACCCTTATATAGAAGGATAACAAAACATTGTTAAAAATAAATTGTAGCTCATTTTACAAAAGTTCATGTTATTGAAATAATGACCACTGTTTGATTTCTAAATCCACAGTTCATGGTAACTGCTGTAGGAGGAGCAGTGTAATCTGATAGGTACAAAGTATAATTAGCAGAGTAATGACCTACTTTGTAATTGCTTTGTCTTAAACACCCATATGCTTGCATACATAAACAGTTAGGATGTGCATTATGTACTGATGGATGTGTACAACTTTAACAGAGGTTGTGAGGCTATGCTGATAAATACGTAGGTAGCTTGTTTGTTTTTGTTGTTTATTAAAAGTGTTATATCAGTCTGTCTCAAAGTGTAAAAATTTAATTAATTTTAATTTAATGAGACCTTCGTAAACATCACATTTTTGACTTAAAATGTGTGTAATGGCAACAATATCATATTTATACTCACTCTTAAATTACTGTAGTTTCTTATGATTTTATAATTTCAATATAGATAATTCCAATGGCTACATAAAAACGTAAAGCAGAAAATTAGCATTCCTTTTTTAGTTTAACAATTATTATTCCTTAGGAACATTACAGTTAGCAACTAATAGTCTGAGGTCATATTCATGGTTGCCAGGATGGGGGTGCAAGGGGGTACACTTGCACTCCCTGGTATAAAAGAAAATACACAGAACAAGTCTAAAGTACAGAATCAAATATATAAATGCGCCTCCGTTGATGCAGATACAGAATGCAATGCACCTTCCTGAAAATAATCCTGCTGGTCCATGGCCATGCTGTTTAAGGCGCTTGTAAACAGTCATAATTTTTTTACTCAATTAGTATAGGTTGAAAGTAGAATGGTCCCCCTGGTCTTAGAGCGGTAGCGCACTACGTCCAATTGGAATCTGTGAAAATACAGTTTGATTTGATTTATATTGGACGTAGCGCAAAACTTCTCTAACTCTTACATATGCCAATGCCATGTTAGCCAATAATGAAATCTCTGTTAACTTAAAACAAAGAAATAAAAAAAAAATCTGTTGACATCACTATAGAAGCGTATGGGAAGCAAGGTCAACAACATACTGTAGTTAATTGTAGGTGTGACACCATATTAGGCCAATAGCGATAGAGATTCATCATCTCACCCTATATCATTTGACAAAAAGAAATAATGAACATGTAACATGCTGCATGTTGAACAATGTGAGCTCGAGAACTTTTAATCTCTATTATTTTAACTACTTCCCATATCTCAACGGCATCAATAATTTCAAGGTGATAATGTTGCGTATTAAAAGAACACCATTGACCTTTATGATAAAAGTATTTCATTACCTAAGAGATAACACAGTATTTACCTACTCTAACCTTTATGTGTTGCTAGTTTATCTTACAAAGACAGATAAAAAACGGCAGTTGCAGGAAGTTGTTGTTTATAGATTAGTACAGGTACAGACAATGTGGTTAAGGTTGCGGGAACGCATTGGATGCGGATGGCGCAGGACCGATCTGTTTAGCGAGGCTTGGGGAGGCCTATGTTCAGCAGTGGACGTCTTTTGGCTGAAATGATGATGATGATGAAGTACAGATACATCCTGATTTACCAGAAGTTGGTTGGAAAAAATATGACTTTTTTTTTGTCAGTTTGAATATGTTCTGCCTCTGTTATGTTATGAATATAAAATGAAGGATAAAATATGAACTGAGAACCTGTGTCAAAAATTCCACTTCCATCTTTGATCAATTATAACTGTAGATCCACAGTCGTGCGCCCGAAAATATCCGAGCCAAATGAGCGCCACTTTGATAAAAATGGCCTTCTTTTTTCTCAGAACGTTGCGTGAAATTGTCAAGTTTAGCTGTCAAGTGGAGTTTTGCCGCTACCGAAATTCGACTGTAATGAAGTAAAGACTAGGTTCAAATTTCTGTGTATGTGATGATTTTATTTGTTACGCAACCAAATAAAAAAGTTCGGACATTCTTTGAAGGGAATTTTGTTCGGCAATGTGTATCTTCAGTTATAATTGATCAAAGACTTCCATAGATGTTAAATCTAAACTCATGATACATTTTATGACAACATGTAATATTGAACCCACTGGAATCTTTTCACACAAAATTTTGTAGTAGTAATGCCTTTGATCAATTATAACTGAAGATACACATTGCCGAACAAAATCCCCTTCAAAGAATGTCCGAACTTTTTTATTTGGTTGCGTAACAAATAAAATCATCACCTACACAGAAATTTGAACCTAGTCTTTACTTCATTACAGTCGAATTTCGGTAGCGGCAAAACTCCACTTGACAGCTAAACTTGACAATTTCACGCAACGTTCTGAGAAAAAAGAAGGCCACTTTTATCAAAGTGGCGCTCATTTGGCTCGGACATTTTCGGGCGCGTGACTGTGGATCTACAGTTACAATTGATCAAAGAGTAATGCATACGCTTTTTATTATAAGAATGTTCTTAGATCAGGAATCAAATTGTTAGCGCTCCCGATCTACGCAATTTTCAAACCAGGGCAATAATGAATTTGGGTGCTATAGAAAAAAAATCTAGTTTTATTATCAGTCAAAAACTCGTTACCTGCCGTGCAACATTTACGGCGTACTAAGGGTCGTATTTTGTTTTAATACGTTCGCAAATCTCCAGTGTGATAAGGCTCTTAGACGGTCCTTAGACGGACTGCTTAAAGCAGTCAAGAGCAAAGGCACGAGAAAAGACGAGTTGCTGTTGGAGTCAACTTCAACCCGAATGCTCTGAATTTTGTATTGAAACTGCAGATCCAACAGTGATCGCTTGAAGCTGTTGGCACGTGGTCTAAGCAGTCCGTCTATGGAGGCCTTTAATGTTGTGTGGCATGTGGCAGGCGAGGGCGGCGTGTACAACCCGCGCAAACTGTTGTCGGCGCTGGTCAACAAGCTGCCGCAGTTCGGCGGCGGCGACCAGCACGACGCCCACGAGCTGCTCAGACATCTGCTGGAGGCTGTCAGGTAACCGCGTGTGGCTTCTACACTTCGTTTTTAGGGTTCCGGAACCAAAGAATGCCAATGGGACTATATAAAGTTTTCCACACACCGAAGCGCGAGGCGTGCGCGCGACGCCGACGGCGTGGGCCTAGCGCGTTGTATAACATTGAATCATATACACTGCGCCGCGGTGCCAGTGTGGGTCACCGTATACAGGGTAATTTTTTAATAAGTGCACAAATTTAAATATGTGATACAGTGTTGTTAAAATAACAAATTTCAGTATTTTTCGTTATAATATTTATCACTTATTTTTTTATTTTTCATAGTAACTCGACTAATTTATTGGATGAATTACTATGAACAACCCAAATTACAAAATGTAAAAATAAAACTTGAACAGATAATCGTGATCTATTAACGATACTGAATCAAATCACGTATCAAAATTTGTGCACTGTTTAAAAAATTACCCTGTATGATTCAGTATTATACAACGCGCACGCCCCGCGCTGCGGTCTGTGGAAAGCTTTACTGAGACTCCGCTGTGTGTGTCTGTCTGTTCGCCCGTCTGTCTCTTGAACAGTCAGACACTTGAAATTTTCACCGATTATGTATTACTGTAGCCACTGTAACAACAATTCATCATCATTTCAGCTATAGGATGTTCACTGCTGGACATAGGTCTCCCTCATTGATACCCAATCATTACGGTTGGAAGCGGCTTGCATTCTAAATAATTCTATTCCACACAGAGTAATGTACAACTTATATTTCACGACATATTATACCAATTTTAATGTCAAATTAAAGTCATTCATCATCAGCTGAAAGTCTTTTACTGCTGAACATAGCCCTTCCAACGCTCGCCAAACAGATTGGTCCAGCGCCATCCGCATCCAACGCGATCCCGTAACCTTAACCAGGTCGTCGCTCCATAAGTGCATTACATTATATTAAAAATTAGAAAGTACAGAAACCTATTTAAAAAGCATTTATCTTGAAATGATTTTCGATTGACTATACGTTATAAAAAAATAGACATCCCCAATTGATCAATGGACCAACAAATATTTCAATATCTTCCCTTTCCCAGGTCAGAAGACCTCAGACGCTACCAGTCGGTGATCCTCAACAGCCTCGGCATGAACTCCAAGGTGGACCCGTCCAAAGTGGATGGTGAGATCAAGCAGAAGGTCAAGTTCTATGGCCAACAGGCCTCCGATACCATGCTTAGGCCTGAGCAGGTTTGTACCAGTGTATGTTCACCAATTAGTAACGTCTATAGGTTTGGCTTGTACGAAATTATGCGCATGATTTTTTATTGCTTTTTGTTCCCGTTCCTTGGCCTAGTGCAGTCAACTACAAAAACATTGATGCAGCCAAAGTTACAAAAATATGTATTGTATTCACAACCTTAATATTAAGTTAATAAAGTCGCGTAAACATATTTTTGTAATTTTAACACATCAATCTGTTTGTAGTCGACTGTATAGTCGACCAAGTAAGTGCTTTACCATTGTTAATGGCAGTTCCTATATCAGCAACTATTAAAACAATAAGGCTGATTGTCACATTGACTTGCAATTGATTGACTGTACAACTGACATTGAACCTTAGAGTGGTGAAGGAATTTCTTAGTTGATTATACATCCAAACCGTTTTATTTGAAACCTTATCCCAATAAACGTCACAATGACTTCCTCGATAAGTAAAGCGATGGTTTACTGCGACAAGGTTAAAGGTTAAGGTGTGGGTTGTTATTTAAATTCATGCCATACTAGCTGAGCGAGCTGCCTGACGTTTTGGCAAATTTTGGTCACGAAACGGGACTAAAGGACGTTAGCATAAGCTTCAAAATCGTGTCGAAAGTGACTGCCTCACGTGACGGCTCGCAGTCAGTACCTGGCTATTTAAACAGGCAAACTAATTAAAATTTCTTGCTTTTAGTTTAAAAGTTTCAAAACGATCTGCTGGGCGCAGAATGCATCAAATGTGATAAGAATCTAACAGTCTGTGTAATGGAGTCTAACTGCTCTTTAAGCATACATTTATTTTTAAATTCACCTGCATGTTTTTTTTTTATAAGCCGGCTTTTGTGTCCCACTGCTGGGCAAAGTCTCATGCTCCTCTCGCCTATCATACGTGCGGTCCCGCCATCCCACGTGATAAATATCTAGGGCTATATATCCATCTCCGGTTCGGTCTGCCTCTATTAATATATAAATTGTTAGGCAGCCATTCCATGACAACTTGACCCAGCATTCTGGTTTCAACCGACAGACATGTCCAGCCCAGTCCCATTTCAACCATTGTATTATGATTAGCCAAAGCATAGTGACGCGAATTAAATAATTTATTTAATCAGGCGTTACTTTGCGGAGGTCCATATTAATGAACTGAAGCAATTACTAACTAAGCTAACTATTGTAATGTCTTGGGTGAGCAAAGTAATTGTATTTTATTGAATCAGGCGTTACTTTGCGGAGGTCCATATTAATGAACTAAAACAATTACTTTGCTCACCCGCGAAGGTGAGCAAAGTAATTGTTTTAGTTCAAAGTAATTGTTTCAGTTCATGAATTAAATACCTATGACCTATAACCTGTTTTGAAAAATGAAAAATTGTGTTTTTTTTAATCGAGTTCCGGGCCGTATTGTCTAACACGCGGGCGCTTGCCATCCATCGCATTAACCATCGCTTTCTGTCACCGTTTGACAGAAAGAAATAGTGATAGCATGCGCCCGCGCGACAATACGGCCTCAGATTGGATAAGGTAACTTTAAATGTGTGCTGGCCTCCATTGAAGTGATTGTTGATCAGTGGGACAGCCCCATAGTGAGGTCGTGGATGAAGCTGCAAACGACGTCGTGTTGGTTCACCGGGAGGATGCTGTTGTAGTCGTTGCAATATGAATGCTGCAACTACTACAGCAGCATTGACGATTCCATATTCTCTGACTAACATAGATTTAATTACAATTGGGAAAGTCGAAAAAAAATTACCAGTGGTTTTTATATATTTTTTGTATAGAAAAGTCAATAATAAGAAACCAATTTCAATATTTTGTCATTTAGTTCACAACTTTTTTCAAAATTAATTATTGAAACTATTTTGGTTGATGACGTCAGATTGTAATTGAGGGCTCCCACACTGCCAAATTTCTAAATCTATCTAAATGCGTACTATAAGGCAACCCCTTTAATTATTTTTGGCGTAGTGGTACACTGTAACTAGTGTCACTTTACTGGCGCTGTCAAAGTGCTAGATGTCAGACAGCGGGTCCAAATCAAACTCCGTAGTATAATCCACGCGTAAATTTTGAAGAATTCTAACCACACAGAATAAAGTACGACTTGGACCGGTCACGCAATTTACACCAGTGTCAAATGAAGGTCATCACTTATTTGTTACGTAATAAATTAATTACATAATATTAAAATTAAATAACTACAGAAAACGAGTTAAAAAGCATTTATCTCGAAATGGTTTTCGATTTCCTATCCACTTGACAGTCCGGGCCGCGCGACCAATATGCCTCAAACCGTCCGGGTTTTTTATCGACGGACGCACCGCGCCACGCGTTCACTACTTTCTAACAAAAACGTCTGTATCTTCCGAACTACAAGGTTTTAAATAAAGAAAAAAATACTGAGACGTAAATTAATGTTTATTCTTTCGAATACTATTTATAAAACAATAGCACACATATAATTTTTTTGCATAAATCAAGGTCAAAGTTGTAAAATCGGTAAACTTGGCTGTAAGTTTCTTGTTTGACGACTAAAATAACTCGAAATATTGAGCGATGACCCCCTTTTTTTATTAATTATAAAAAAACTACAGTTTTTCACCTTTAAAATGATATTACAATCTAAACATACCGTTCCCAGTGAGTTAGCAAAATAAATTAATCAAGTTGCCTACTCCTCGCAACATTTATAATTTTGCGAAACTGATTTTGTAGCAAGATGGCCGCCCGCGTAAGGCTGCCTGCAACCGATACTAACTTTACAGTTCGTGCATACTATGGTATCCATTGTCACGAGAAAGTAAATTTCGTCAAAAAACTAAGTTTAATATCTTTTTTGTTTTGTTATTTTTTTGTTTAAAGAAATAATTTACATTACATGAAATCGGTAGCTGATGCATTTCGCCTGTTTTTAGCGGGATATTTTTAATATTATTTTTATTAATTTAATAATTAAACCATTCTTAAAAACAATAGCACAAACTACATACAAACAGAAACAATAATGCCAAACACCGAATAATCAAGTCACACGAGAAATAGTTTGTACAAACCCTTATTTCAGATATATTTTCAAATGTCCATGGATACTCAACCATCCACAGCATAAAACCTGAGGAGCACCGTAAATGTTTTGATGAATCCTTGGCGAGATATGTCACTTTCCCAAATAAAAGTTTATTAATCTAATCTTCATAAACCAATCGTCAATATTTATTGTATATTTCAGTAATCAGGGCGTCAAATTACTAAAAATTTGGCTATAAATCTTCACATTCCCAGCCCAAAAAAAACCTCGATGTTTTAAATTGAAATTACACTGTATTTACACTCACATTCAGTAGATTTAAGACGGAATCATAGAAAATAAACATTTCTGGTAATTTTTATGTACAATAACCCTCAAAACTATGTAATAAATGTTAAATACTTAAGACATAACGGCACGTTATCCACAAACACTGACAATCAAGCGCAGAATTCACAGGTCACTGCGAAATGTTTTTTTTTTTTACCGACAAGTAGTCCGCCACTTCTGCCATCTATATTTTTTAGGGCTAATAATTTAGTCAGGCTACGTTTATGCATCAATACATTTTGTAAATAATGCCGGGTATTTTTACTAGATGGCATTGAAATCAACTATTCATTCCTCCACCTTTTACGATACTAAGGTATCCGCGGACGGGTTGACGCATATTGGTTTTGGATACCATGGTATCGTCGGACTGTCAAGTGGCTATACATTGCAAAAAAATACACATCCCCAATTGTTACTAACAAAATGGACCAATGTTTTAGTCTGAAATAAATTGAATTCATTAATTCATTGTAGCTCTATGTTAACTTCTCTTTCTTACAGGTGTTCCGCGGATTCTTGGTATCAACGCTGGAGTGCCAGGAGTGTTTCCACCAGTCGGACCGCGCTGAATACTTCCTGGACCTCTCCCTGCCCGTGGCCGCGTCCCGCCCGCAGCCCCCCGCCGTCGTCCGCAGGAAAACACCTAACGGTACGTCTGACTGTTTTGCTTAGTGTGTTGAATTGCTTTGTATAAGAGAGTTGTGTAAATCATAACATAATAATAAGTTTATGGGACAATTTACACCAATTGATCTAGTCCCAAAGTTACGCTTGTACAATGAACACCAAGAAAATAGTAAACTTACTTATAGATAAGTGTAGTAGCGGAATGAAAAGGTTCGTCACTTTTCGACCTTAACTCGTTGACATAGAGTCGAAAAGTGGACGAACCTTTTCATTCCGCAACTGTACATAGAATAGAACACCCATGACTAAGGAACAGTCTACTACAAAGAGACCAACACAAACAGTTACAAAATGTATACACAATCTTAATGTTTAGTCAATAAAGTTGTGTATACACATTTTTATTTTGGCCATAACATTGTCTTTGTTGACTGCATAAATCTTTGTATTCATCATACAAGCGGCTGGTTCCTAACGTGATTTGAACTCTAGACTAGAACTCCCAGCTATAGCCTAGGTCACTGACCATTAGACAATTCAGTCGTAATAGATCCCATAAAATTGATAGTGTTACTAAAATAAGATACACGGGGTCACTCAAGTTATTAGGCGAGGTATGCCTGACATGTTCTGAACCAATTTGTCGTTCTTTCTCAAGGTTGGTTCGAACGGTAAGCCAATAGCTTTGTGTGCTCACGGTGATACTTGAGTGACCCATATATCTTGTTTTAGTAACTATATCTGTCTCACAGTAGTTTTGATTCAAAGATAGATAGTGTTGTTTGAAATTGAGCATACAAGGACATTGCAGTCTGATACAGTACAATACAACTGTCGTATTGATCAACCAGAAAAGAACGAGAAGTTCGAAAGTAGATGCTCAGATAATAATAATAAAAACCTATATGATACTGAAGCATGACTGTTGTGATTTGAAATTTTGGTAACAACACTGATAGCTCATTTACACTCGCGTACGAGTGGCGAGACGAACTGCGAGACGAGCAACGAGACGGGAGTGTGAATAGACGCTCGCGGCTCGCCTCGCGCCTAGTCTCGTACTTCGCAACGCTCGCGACGCAGAGCCGAGACACGAGACGAAGCACGAGGCGAGAGTGTAAATCAGGTATCAGATGCCGAGTTTGTTTGCGTTTTACACCCACAAGATGATAGAGCCTCTATATTTTGATTTTACTCAGCTGGCATCAATTGAAGCCAAAAGTTTGATGTTCCAATGTGTTTGCTTTACCTCTCCTTTGTCTGTCAATTTCGTCTATGTCCGTTAACAATTGTTTTAAAAGCTTGCTATCCCGTCCCAAATTAATGTCGCATTGTGTGGTAAATAATATAGAAAATTGACGAAATAACATATTTTCAGAGGAGAATATGTACAATACACAAGAAGACAATAAACCGTCGAAGCACCAGCTTAAAAAGGAGCGGATCGCTGCGAGAAAAGCGGCGCGCAAGAACAAAGGTGCTGCTCGCATGGCTTACTATCGCTTCACACCGCGGCTATATTAATATCGTTGAAATACAAACCCACACGAAAATATTCTACTCCTTTATCTGAATTCTGCTCTGAAAACGTTTTGTTATTCTAAATTGGCTCAGAAAAATGGAAAAATCTTTTGTGTGGAATCTTTGATCAATTATAACTGAAGATACACATTGCCGAACAAAATCCCTTTCAAAGAATGTCCGAACTTTTTTATTTGTTTGCATAACAATTAAAATCATCACCTACACAGAAATTTGAACCTAGTCTTTACTTCATTACAGTCGAATTTCGGTTGACACTTGACAGCTAAACTTGACAATTTCACGCAACGTACTGAGAAAAAAGAAGGCCACTTTTATCAAAGTGGCGCTCATTTGGCTCGGACATTTTCGGGCGCGCGACTGTGGATCTACAGTTATAATTGATCAAAGTGTGGAATGGCAGTCGCCAAGCAATATGTTGCTTTGTCGCAGCATCTCGTTTTTGAATTGATCCGTAAAAAGAAAGATTCGTCCATTTTTCTGACACCTTTGTAATTTCTAGCTGTTCACTTCTTCAGTCAATTTCACTTAAAAAGAGACAAAAAACGTAGCCATCCAGCTCAAACTCAAATATGCTGACAATCTTTGACATTTATGACACAATCCTATCTCTATTTCCAGGTAATTCCACGTCGAAGGATGAGACGACGCCCGAAACTAACGGTCCGAAAAAGGAAGACGGTAAGTCTTCCTCAGAGCAGTCAGATGCTGATGTCGAAGACAACCTGGAGGATGCCCCGCGAAGAGCCGACACCCACAGCGCTTCCGTAGGCACCCAAGCTATAGCCCACACGGCTGCCAACTTCGCTCACTACCACATGGAGTCAGGGTATAACTCCGAGAAGGTCATCAGCTCCGACTCAATCCGCACCAGCCCCGTCCACCTAGCGGAGAAAGAGACCCCCGAAAATGGGAAAGTGGAGTACGTGGACTCTTCCACGTCGACCACTACCGTTCCTCTCGAATACAAGCCCCTCGTACCTTTCGAGAACCTTTCGAATCCGGACTCCGGCGTGGCCAGTCCGGAGGCCACCAAACACAACTCCACAGAGACAGTCGACCACGTGGATTCTCCTACGGATAACAAGGAGCTGGGAAGTCCGAGCTCGCTGTCGAGCGAGATCAATCTGGAGCTGACGGAGGCGCCGGCGCCGGCGGAGCCCGAGCGGCCCGTGTCCCGCATCGCATTCGCCCCCGAGTACTCCAACAAAGTGGTTTCGCGGGGCATCAGCGTGGCAGGGTCCCGGCAACTCCTGGAGCACAGCGGCGACAGCAGCTACGAGTCTCCCCCCGAGCGGCAGCCAACAGACCTCACCAACCACGTGGAAGTCTCCAGCAAACTCGACAAGCTCAAACTGGACATGGACGAGAAGACTCTGGCCGTGCCCCCCGCGCCGCCCGCGCTGCCCGCCCCGCCGCCCTCCCGCCCGACGCTCGGCGGCGCCGACGACAAGGGCCTCATGGACTTCCTGTCCTACTCCCGCGGCTCCCAGCGCCACGTGTGCGACGAAGACGAGTGCAGCGTCGCCTCCTGCCTCAGCCAGTTCACCGCTCTCGAGCTGCTCACGGGGAACAACAAGGTGGGCTGCGACACGTGCTCCAAGCGCGAGGGCAAGGACCAGGACGGGAAAGTGCGGACCGTGTACACCAACGCGACCAAGCGGTTCCTCGTCGCCAGCGCGCCGGCCGTCCTCATTCTGCATCTGAAGCGGTTCCAGCTCGGGCCGCGCTGCATGTTCCGCAAGATGTCGAAGCACGTGGAATTCCCCGCCGTGCTGGACCTGGCGCCGTTCTGCGCGCTCGACAAGATGCGGCGGCAAGCCGGCGCCGCGCGCGCGCACGATCAGCTGTTATACTCTCTGTACGGCGTCGTGGAGCACTCGGGCGGGATGCACGGAGGGCACTACGTGGCCTATGTCAAGGTTCGCGCTCCGCTGCGCAGGGACCACCCGCGCTGGGGGTTCCTGCCCAAGAGCGCCAACGTGGCGCCGCCCGCGCCCGCCGAGCCCGACCCCGAGTCCGAGTCGGACCTGTCCGGCTACGAGTCCGGCGACGGTGCCCCCGCGGACCCGCCCGCCGGCAAATGGTACTACGTCTCTGACAGCATGGTGTCAGAGATCAGCGAGGAGAAGGTGCTCCGCGCGCAGGCCTATCTATTGTTCTACGAGAGGATCCTATAAGGATTCTGAGAGTAGGGTGTCCTTAGTGGCCTAAGTTGTGGAGTCGGCGGCCGGGGCTCGGGTCGTCGAGCTGTAAATAGCTTCTACATCGGCTTTTCCTTTCCGAGCGCTGTCCTGCGACCGGTGTTAGATCTCGTGGATGGTTACCGCGCCGGAGCTGTCCCGATGTTAGTGGTCGGTGTTCGGAGGCGCTTCGCTCCCTCCGAGCGGCGACGACCATCGCCCGCCCCAAAAGTTTAACGAGCGGCTCTGTACCCTCAGAGCCACCCTCCTAGTGACGATATTTTGTAATTTTTACGGCTCAACGCCCCCATATTACTATGTACACTATTTAGTCGCGTATGAGCAGTGCCGAAGAATAACGTTGTACGTGCAATCGTTTATGTATAAACTTCAGATTTAAGGAATTGATAAGAATGAATTACGGTATTGTATGGTGCATTTACGGTGTTATTCGTCGAAGCTGTTATAGAAATGAATAGTTACACGCATAAGACGTATTATTTTAAGTCGTCTTTGAGTTACTATATTTTAATCTCTACATTTTCTTTAGCCCGAGGTGGCGTGAACGGTTCGCAGTAAGAGTTAAGTGTTACGCGAGACTACCATACGTATTGATTATTCAATTTTTAACCTATTTATTAATTATTTCTTACCTATGTATTTTAACTTGTTATTGTGATCCCGTTACCTTGGGAGTCGTAAAAAGGACTCTTATTACGTGTGAGTGAAGAATATAATTCAACAGGCACCAGTCTTCCATTGCCGTGTCAGTGTCTGCGGTTGATTAGGTTGCCTAAATTGGCGCATTTTATCATAAACTCTTGAGTAGTCAGGATACGCAGAAACGCCATTTATGATAATGAAACTAGCTTAGTTATTTATTGTATTGTGATGTCAAATAACAATTTTATTTCTAAGTTATTCTCGCTGTCTCGCAAAACTAATCACTATCGTACCATAGAACATTATTATATTAAGTTCACAAGCTTCTGGTGGGAGCAGTGCTGTTACGATTTAATTTCACTTAAATTGTGGTGCATCCTCTCAAAGTATGAGCATTTGGTGTATGCATTAGGCTGCATATCCTTCGCTAAAACTGAACTCAACATATCTCCCAATGTTTTGAATTAATATTCTCGACGCGCGTTCGACCAACGCATAAAACTCGTACAGCCAAGGCATTAATGCGTTTCGTTTACTGTAAACTGCTTAGTAATGAAGCCGAGAAATAATACATATTACCTGTTAAGTGTTTCGCTGAGGCTACTAAAGAGCTAATTTAGACACAGCTTCGCAAATGAAGAGTTTCGTATAGACAGTTTCATGCATAAATCTAGCTACGAAAGAACTAGCCCCTGCTTTCTTTTCAAACTCCATTTCCCAAGCTGTAAGAACCTGGAATAGTTTAATTGTATCATACAAATAATAACGAGCCATATCTTGTGAGCCCTGAGGTCACTGAAACATTTTAATTACATTCAACTGTGTTGAAAATTAAATCGTCGACAAATCATGAGTTCTGATCAGAATGTATAAAATGCAAATTTTGATCGTTCATTCTTGAACTTGAAGAATAATGCTTAGTTATTTTTGAGTCAAACTTAGTCGATCGTAAAATGACCCTAAATAGACGCTTATGCATATTTTATAGCGCGAAATAGGTTACGTAGTTCCTGTTCTCAAAACTAGATGGCACTGTCTTGTTTTCGGTCATTTTACTGTTGAAACTTCTTACTATTCTGCTCTAGGTTTAACGCCATGTTATTCAGGTAGACATGAGTTGAAAAGAGCAATGCTCATTTAGTTTTGTCTCTTTTCACCATTTGCATTTGTCAGGACCGCCGTCCTCTGATGTTGGTTAGACTATGTTGATTTATATTATTTGATAAATTTTGTATATTGAACTCCAAACATATTATTGCGTTAACTGGTGTATTAAAATAAAATATGATTTTAAAACGTAAGCTCTGTTTTCTTTATTTCCTTAAATATATTTACAGAAGTGAAGACTAGTACGTATAATGGCCATTTACACCTAAAACATACATCCCAGCTTATATACGATACGTCCCACTGCAGGGCACAGGCCTCCTCTCAGCACGAGCTCAGGCTCAGTCAGTACGGATTGGGAACTTCACACACACCATTGAATTTCTTCGCAGGTGTATGCAGGTTTCCTCACGATGTTTTCCTTCACCGTAAAACTCGTGGTAAATTTCAAATTTTTTAAATAATTTATTGAATCAGGCGTTACTTTGCGGAGGTCCATATTAATGAACTAAAACAATTACTTTGCTCACCCGCGACCTTACAATAGTTACGTTTAACTTTTGAGTTTAACATTTGGTAGCATAGCATACGGTTGTGGTAACTCCGAGTATGAGCTCTGGTTGAGTTCGAAACGCGTCAGTGTAGCTTGGTGGTGGTGATAGTTGTGTTTATGTGATTTGTGTGTGTTCGTACAGTGTGGAGGTGGAGGAACTTCATGAACACACATTTCTTGCATAAACGTAACTATTGTAAGGTCGCGGGTGAGCAAAGTAATTGTTTTAGTTCATTCAAATTTTTTTTCGCATATGAATTCCGAAAAACTCCGGTACGAGCCGGGATTTGAACCCACAACCCTCAGCTTGAGAGGCCATAGGTCAAACCACTAGGCCACCACGGCTTCAACATAACCTAAAACAGTGGTTCCCAACCTGTGGTCCGTATATGTATGAGGGTCCGCGGTAAACAGTTATAAGTAACTATTTTGTTCTGTAATAAATAAAAATAAATACCTAATCCCAATTTTTTTGTTGTTTATTTTAAAAAGGGGTCCGTGAAAACTGCTTTTTTTCCTAGGGGTCCGTGGCTGAAAAAGGTTGGGAAACGCTGACCTAAAACATTAGATAGCTATAATTCAATGTTTCAAACTTTAGCGATCCTCACTCATAACTCGGGTGATTCAGGGTGGATGCAAGTCGCTTCCTACCGTAATTATTGGGCGTCAATGAGGGAGCCCTATGTCCAGCAGTGGACGTGCACTGTGAACTGCGAAATCGTGAAGTAACAGAGTTCAAAATCATACTAAATGGGAACGTATCAAAATGTATAAAGTTTAAAATGAATAATGGACGAAATACATAATGGTCATAATATATACTAAAATTTTCTATGAAACTATTGACAAAATGAACTTTTGTAATCGTGTAATCTACAGATTGGTTTAGGTTAGGTTAGGTTTATTTTATGAAAATCTCTAGAACAAATGGGACATACCCAAGCAAACGAGTTTGAAATTGTCATTCGAGCACCACAATGTAGTGCAACTTGCACGATTTTTCTTGCTGGTCTAAACTGGGCCTAAGAAAGAGGCTTGGGATGAATCAATAAGATGTTACATGTTGGTAAACAAGTAAATAATATTTGAACAGAATTAATTTCAGATTCATGCAAAATCAAACTAAATATTAATGCTAGGTCTGTATTCTTTTCCTCAATAACTCGACGTGGGAGCCGTCGAAAGGTATAAGGCACGTGATCTTTGGCACTTCGAGTATAGTCAGCTCTATTATGCAGTACAGCACCTGAAGTGTGTCCTTTGCTTTTTGTAGCGCCTGCAACAACCAGTCCAAATTAAAAACATAAAATACAACAGTCGTTTTAAATAATTGTACACAATAAAGGGATTTAATTAAAACCAAACATAATTGATTTCTGTGTAAAGAAAGTTACCCTGACTAACTTTCATTACACAAAGGACGCGATCGTGATTTTGTTTTCATTAAGTATTTCATTTAATGTTATTAATGAATGATGTACTATGCTCAAATAAACAAGCGCCGCAAATATTCAGCTATAACAAACTACCATGAGTTTGCTGCGCTTGCTTTTGAGACAATGGGACCATAGGACCATGGTCCATGGAACATTTTTATCAAAAACTTGTCATCATATCTGGTTTTGGCCTCAGGTGACCCCAAGGCTTGCACTTGTGGGAATAGGTCGCAATGGAAAGATCTCTCGAGACAGATATTTTGCCTGGGGACCGATGTACGATGCACGATGGAAGAAAGTTGGAAGTTGTATTTATGCAGCCGAGTTGAGAAACTTCGATAGCGCGATGCAGGATGTTACTTAGCAGTTTCTTTATTAGAGACTAGATGGCGCTAGAGGTCGCTACACACTTACAGTAGTACACACTTTAGGAATAGCAGTTATTATATCTGCAGCGAGTGTCTTGGGGTAAATGCCTGTAGCAGACAATATTGACGGCATTTTTACTTTGTAGTTTTAGTTTGGCTTATATTCAGTTTTTGTTTTCTAATTGTATTTTATAAATATACTAATATTGTTTAAATAAATAAATACTTACGAGTTTATTACAGGCATCATCTCAATTTAAGTTTTTCAAAAGCAACAGTAAATAAACTAGACAGGTCAAATTGTTTGAGGGTCAGGGTCACAGAACACCGGCGTGAAACAGTACTCTTGGGCCCAATACCTCTCCCCCTCCCCCCCCCCCCCCCCCTATTCCATCTCCTTTTTTAAAGGCCAGCAACAGAGCAGTGACTCTTTGAGTTGTTGATATTTATGGACGGACCCGCTTGCTCATTTTCCTCCCTCATAATAAAAAAAATCTCTACACATTTCATCTCCATCCACTTACCATCACAGCTTTCTGTTTCAACTCCGGTTTCGTCGCCATCTGCTTCTTGAGCTGGTTCATCTCTTGAGGCGTGAACCCGACCAACTTGGAGAGCACATTATTGGTGAAATCCACATCAATGCTTCCCGTGCCATCCACAATGGTACAACGCAAACTCCAACCATCCTTGCCAACTGACAACTTTGACAGCAACTTCATAATTTGACTTTTGACTCTGAACACTCTCCCAACTCTCTCGCTTTCTCGCATATCGTTTATCTGTTTTATATACACGAATGGTTCCGATGACACTGGTACTGGATCCTTTTTAGACGTATTGTAGCTCGCGTCAAATTTGCTCTCTAATTCTCTTAAATACTCCTCGTCTTCTGCAAATAAGTCATTGTCGTCTGGGTAGTCCTCTACCCTGTTGATGCTTGTGTTAGTTGTGTTTGTGTCCATTTTGAGTTTCTTCTCAGGCTTGTCTGTGTTGTCTGTTAACGATCTTTTGCTTGGGTTGGAGATTTGTGCTTCTATGGCTGCTAGTTGATCTACGTCGATGTCGTCGTCAGCAAAGTTGGCTACTTGGACGCTTGTGACGACGGCCACGGGACGAGGGTCGAAGTCCGAGTGGTGGACTGATTCGAGGGCCGGCGGCATTTCTGTGTGCGGCATCGGGATATCGGTGTTCCTTGGGTGGCTGGTTGCAATCAGGTCGGAAGTGGTGCCTGAAAGATGGTAAATAATATTTATGATTACGTGTTTTCGAGTTAACTATTGCATTGCTGGCGGCTGTAATGCGCACCAAATCTTTGTACAAATAATTTATTGAATCAATGAACTGAAACAATTACTTTGCTCACCCGCGACCTTATGATAGTTACGTTTATGCAAGAAATGTGTGTCCATGCAGTTCCTCCATCTCCACACAGTATGATCACACACAAACCCAACTATCACCACCACCAAACTACTTTGACTAATTGATGATTGGGCCTGCGTGGTTGCTACGGCCCAAGCTCTCTCAATCTAAGGGGAGGCCTGTGCCCTGCACTGACCCGAGCGAAACACTATACCTCAGTGACGTAGTTACCATTTTCGTTAAGCAACTCGAAGAGTAAGAAAAGCCCGAGTTATATGTCTTTGATTGAATGCAACATCTCGCAGTTAGTGTACCTAAGCTTTGCCATACTTTGGGCACCCTCGTGGGAATCTAGTTGTTACGACGCCACGCCACCACTGCTACAGGGATCTACACTCTAAAGATGCAACTACTATTTCACTAACACTTATTGTACAGTACTTCTAATGCAACTAGATTTACCTTGAGTCATAGGCACTCCAAGCTTGATAGAAAGGAGACCAGCCAAAGAGTTTGAGATGGCGATCTCTTGCACTTCTCCTCCGAGCAGTTCTATCGAACTTTCTGATAACAGCAGAACGCCGCGACGGCACTCTATTGGTCCTATAATTTTTTAAGATAAGATGGGTTAAGTTCCTAAAAATATTTGTTACACATCTATCCAGTTATATCAGCATAAAAAAGAGTAATAAACACATTTCACATTTATAATACGTAATAATAGGACTAGTTGGTGTAAATATTGTTTATTGAAATCCCAAATCCGTAGTCTATGTTTGAAAAATATGCCACATCTTATCTTATATATAAAATTCTCGTGTTGCGGTGTTTGTTACCAAACTCCTCTGAAATGGCTCGACCGATTCTCATGAAATTTTGTGTGCATAACGGGTAGGTCTGAGAATCGGCCAACATCTATTTTTCATACCCCTAAATGTTAAGGGTGGTTCACCTCTTAATTTTTGACGTGACGACGTCTAATAAATCGATGAACGCCGGCTGCATACACGAAAAAGGATGACGCAATGTAAGTACATGAGCCGCGAGGGCCAGTTGCAAGAGAGCGGCGAGGGCCAGTTGCAAGAGAGCGGCGCACGCCAGGATGTACAAGGCGGGGGTGCGGGGGCGAGGGGGGGGGGTACTCTAAGGCGGAACAAAGTTCGCCGGGTCAGCTAGTTCTATAATAACTTTTTGTACCTTTGATAAGAGCTTTACATCCAGGAGTGATATCACAACTAAGATTTCTCATTGGTTTATATTCTATAGCTGATATTTCCTGGACACCATCAGTAAGGTATAATTTAATCATCCTGAAACAGATTAAAATTATCAAAATCTTAGACATGCGTAAAATCAGTTTCCTATGAACATGCCTGATGTCATGTTCAATGATTGTCTAAGTTTTTGTGCACTGCAAATATTTTATTCATAGAATATTTGCAGTGCATCACGATAAATGATTACTATTACCAGTATAAGTATTGCAGCAGTTAGAATATGACAACTAAGACAAAAATATATTATACCAGATAGATGTGTCATAACATAATAATTTCATATAGGCTATTATTTAAACTTTTAATTCCATTTTCTTTAAAAAAAATTCTAACCTGTGATTGGAAATTTTATCTTCAAATTTTGTAGTGGCTTCAATGTTTTCTGTGTTTACTTTTTGGAGCTTCATATACTGCTGGTAAGCAGGTGTACCTGAAAACAATACCGACACTCTTATAACTATAATATATTATACTAATTAGCCTGGAAAAGTGTCCTGCTGCTGGGCAAAGGGTCCTAACCTAAACCTGTACTTTGTCTAGCAGATTTTGACGGACTACTAAAAATAATAATAAGATCCTATGTATACTAACTCACAATCTATCAATAAATATTTGTATTTGTATTTTTTTTTTTTTTTTAGTATCAGATAGAAGGTAAGCGATCTTGAGATGTCTTTTCATTGAAATGATTCTTTTTTTTTGTAGTGGTAGAGCCACGTTGTAGCTAGCCGCTGCATCACGAATGGGCCGGCTCGTCCGGGGCAGTACCACCCTCTCACAGAACACCGGCGTGAAGCAGCAGTAATCCTGCTTGCGTTTCGTACGGTCAGTGAGAGTGCCGGGGGCCCAATACATCACCCCTTCCCTCTCCCCCTTCCCATATTCCCTCTCCTTTAGGGCCGACAACGCACTGGCATCGTGTAAAGCGCTGCGGGTGTCTATGGACAGTGGTGTTCATTTAACATCAGGTGACCCACTAGTTCGTTTGTCTGGCCTATCTAACATAAAAAAAAAAATAAAAAAAAAAAACCACTTTTGAAAAATAAATCACAACAATTAGCAATGATATATGGTCATTTACATTCTTTTGGTTTCTTAAGTAATGGTTTATTAAAAGTAATATTTTTTTTAAAGCGTTTATCAATAAATAGAGTCATCAAGAGTGTTTACCCTATTTCTAATCCTACAGGGTCAGTTGAAAATGGGCCATAAGTTTGCCATAACTGAGGGGCTACTGCGAAATTTGAAGTTTGTAACACACCATCTCTTTCACTTTCCTATTACAATACAAAGAATTTGATTTGGCCTCCTCTCTTAATAGTTCTAGAGGCAGTACGGTTGGCCAAGAAAGTGGTCTACCAGTTTTGACAAAAGTTTCTGTGAGGTCTAAATATCGCTAAGGTTGACTTTTCAAACTGAGAGAAGCCATTAGTCACTGTCATCAAATTATTGCAAGGGAAAATCGACCTTGTATCATGACGTATAAATATACTTCAACCATAGCGTGGTAGACTATATTTTTGACTGGTGCAAGATGTAAATGGGCTGAAAGGAATTGAACAAGAATTCTGCCGAGGTAAGCCCGAAAGCTGAATCTCAGTGAAAGCTAATTAAAATCAAAGTTTTGTAAAACAACTTTCTTTTTACTCTGTTTTAATATTATTTATTGCAATGAATATTTCACTGATTTAAAAGTTTTGGTGGTACAAAACATACGGCTATTTGTCTACATATTATTCATATACCTCTAATTCTCTTAATGATTTCAGGTAGAACTGTGACAGGGAAAACTTTTTAAGGGTTCTTTCTCATGTTTTAAATAAGACACTGCTATTTATCTTAGTTCATTGGATGTATATTTTTTAAGCAACCTGGTGGCATAAAAATCAACTTTATGATTATTTTTTGAGATAGCTCTTTTGTGCTTAGCAGGGTAGAATATAATTTTTAAATAAGTACAGCGAGAACCATCCTAAATTAGCACTACGAAATTACAATTTATTTTGTTACCTATATCAACAGCAGCATTAATTTGCAATGCAAACCGTCCATTTAATGTAACTTTCTGCTGAGTCTTCAGATTAGCGGGCAACGACCCCGGGCAAATCTCTTTCAGGTCGTTCAGTAACCATTGCTCCCTAGCAAGTTTCTGTATTTCCGTTTCACTGTAATTGTTGCTGCTGTCCTCAGTCAGATACTCAACGCAGCTGGAAAAAATTTTGAAGCCATCGTAATAACCATATATCTATAATATTATTTCTTATTTTACCAATGTTACATAGAACATTCATTGTCTTACCCGGATAACCATTCATCTTCAACATGCATAAAATGTGACGCTAAGAAATTTCGTACAGAATTAAGAATATTGTTTGACGACATTTCGCAGTAAAACCGATATCACACAGCATTTATTACTAATTTAATGTAATAAGTCTGATAAAAATAAATTCACTTTCTCCGTTCCCTTCCCTCTATTTACGTTTTTTGACGTATATGTGACATTGACGTATTTTCATAAGTTTCAGATTATTAGAGTCACGATTAAAACCACTTGTACACAAAATTTATTTGTGAAAAATACTAAATGTCATTGAATAACCGGCAATATTATTGTACAATGTGTTGCCAGCAAAAATAATTCTAAACAAATTGGGGGTTTTAAAAAGCCTTTTTTCTACCAATCTTTTTGAAATTGTCATGCTAAGCTACATCCCTGATCACAAAATGTTACTCTAGTTTTTAAAAACAAATTTTAACGGAAAATAAGTATTGTGGAACAAAACCTATTATAATATTTTTTCTGTCAGGATTCAATTTGTGAAAGTTTGGTTAATTAACAACGGTAGTGTATAGCAACATTATTTCTGAGTGAACGCAGAAAGAGCTTGCCGATATTTCATCCATCTCCCTCGTAAATTCTCGATAGGCTGAAAGATTGACAACAAAAGGCATTATTTTGAGGAACACTGTTGTATCAAATGATTCTTCGTAAATAAGTGTTGTGTCTCGAAAGCCTGTACTAGCGATTTACACCGTGGAGGAAAAAATATGAAGAGGCGGAATGCCGAAAGTGGCAAATTGCGGCGCCCCCTAAAGCGCACAAAAATCACCGAAGGAATGTACGGAAAGTGAGTGGACAGGCATGATCTGTGTAATTCCTAGCTGCTCCATGTCCTCCAGCGGCAACGAACGCTGAGTAGCAATAACTTGAGTGATGAAACACGAGAGAATGCTTGAAATATAAATTTTGTGTGGGTAGAGAGTACCATCTGTCCTGGGTCGTGGGAACGTCAACTCGCGTGTGATAACAAAAAAGCAAAAGAAATGGTGGTTGCTCTTTTTTTGTCGGGTTTCGCCCGGCAAGAGTCGTTCCACATATGTGCAGTGCATTTCCCACATTTGTTTTGTGTTTAATTGTTGTTAAAGTATAATTGTTTGTTTTTCAGTTCCCTGCTGTACCTTAAGTTTGTGATGCTTTGGGCGACTGTAGTGATGGCAGATTACATGCTGGAGTTCAGATTTGAGTTCCTCTGGCCATTCTGGATGATGCTCAGATCCATGTATGACTCATTTAAGTACCAGGGACTTGTAAGTACTTGCTAAATTATGATGAAAAAGTTGTGTAATTTTTCACAAAATTGTTATTGTTTGTGTACATTAGATTTTTTAGGATATTTAAATAGGAGCAAACTTTATATTATTTTAAGTTATCCTAGGACTATAGAATGGGAGTAAAGTAATACAATTTGTCTAAAATATATATAAAACATTTGTTTAACCTATGGGATATCCCACACGTCACAGTGGCGTGTAACTAACTGTTTATGATTTGCCAATTTTGGTTTATTAGTTTCAATCGGCTTTTACCATTGGGTACTTACAAAATGACGCAAAAAAGTGGTTGGTTGCGTGATGGGTAATGTTACCAAAGTTGTAGTCATCATCATCATCATCATTTCAGCCGTAGGACGTCCACTGCTGGACATAGGCTTCCCTCACTGATGCCCAATCATTACGATTGGAAGCAATTTGCATCCACCCTGAACCTGCGGCCTTCACCAAATCGTCTGTCCATCTCGTTGGTGGACGTCCCACGCTGCGCTTGCCAGTCCGTGGTCTCCATTCCAGAACTTTTGGCCCCCAACGGCCATCTGTTCTACGTGCTATATGGCCTGCCCATTGCCATATGCCAGTGATGACATATGGATCCGAGATGTGGTGCTTCACTATGGGCCTGATGAATAGGCTCAGAGTCGCTCAGCGAGCTATGGAGAGGGCTATGCTTGGAGTTTCTCTACGGGATCGAATCAGAAACAAGGAGATCCGTAGAAGAACCGGGGTCACCAACATAGCCAAACGGATTAGCTCGTTGAAAGTTGTAGTAAAATCTGATAAATCCTTTCATAAGAAACCTATGCAGTTTTGATTTTTAAAGCTTTACAATTATGTGCTTTTAGTTTCAATGAATCAAATTAGAATTACAAAGATCCTTATTTACCTGTTAAATTTCATCACATCCACAGGATTAGCAAATGCAAATATGTTTATTACCCATAAATTGTTTATTTCAGGCATTTTCAGTGTTCTTCATCTGCATAGCCCTCACATCTGACATGATATGTTTCTTCTTCATACCGCTGCAGTACATATTCTTTGCTGCCAGCACATATGTGTGGGTGCAGTTCGTCTGGTATTCATGTGAGTACAATCTCATTATTTTGAAACATTCACATTTCATCAGGGATAGTGCAAATCTACTTATCTACCATACATAAATACCGCGTATGTGCACTGTATTTGTTTTATTTTAACAAATCTGGAGTAAAAATTGGAAATTTGTTCAATTTGTTGGTTATACGGAATTATCCAAAGCCAGTTAAGCGGGTTTGCGCTATTCCCAATGATTTATTATTTATTACAGTTGATTCTGATCTCAAAGATACACTATTTACTAAAGTGAAGAATGTGAATCAAAATAGGCAGTTAAGGCCATAATGAGGACAGAAAGAAATGCAAAATTGACGATAGATATAATGGAGTGTTACCCAAGGGAGGCAAAAAGAGAATGATAATGATAATAATGATAATAATAATTTATTGTCATAACTGTGCACATAAGATCGTGTTATAAATAAATGAGTAACAACAGTCTGCCCATTTCGGACGTACAATACAACATTAGAAGAAAATTTAAATTAAAACAGTATAGAATAAATTGAAAAATATGACATAAAAAAAAAAATAATAAGTACATTAAAAATTCAAATAAAATATTCATTTAGGTCATAAAAACATTTGCAGAGCAACCAGTCCTTGAGTTTCTTTTTAAACTGAGGGCCTTCCAATGACTTAATATTACCAGGCAATTTATTAAATATAATAGTTCCAGTCACGAAAGTGCTCTTATTCTGTATATAACTAGAAGGACGGACTGAACGTAAGTCATATCTATATTGGGATCGTATATTAGTCTTAGAGTCACATTTTTTAGTAAAGACATCACTGTGTTGCTTAACAAATAAACAAATTTCAAGAATGAATATACAAGTCAGCGTCAAAATTTTATGATGTTTAAAAACAGGCCTTAGTGATTCTCTATTCTTAACGCTAAATATAATTCGCAAACATTTTTTTTGAAGAATGAAAGTGGACTGTACATTTACTGAATTTCCCCAAAACACCACACCATAGGTCAATATAGGATAAACATTTGCATAATAAGCCTGCTTAGCAACGTCCACTGATGATATCCTGGTAAGTATGGATATAGCATAACAACTTCTGGCAATCCTTTTATTTATACTCTCAATATGCATCTTCCAATTTAAATTACTATCAATAGTAACCCCCAAAAAATTAGTGCTATGAACCTGTTCAACAACCCTGTCATCAATGGTTATGTTTAAGCTTAGTGGTATCTGTTTATAGTTAGTAAATTGAATAATTTTTGTTTTATCTAGATTTATTCTTAAATTTAAAGATAATAACCAATTTATGACAGTTCTTAATGTGCCATATAATTCATCATTAATATCAGAACCATTCAGATTGTCACTCGATATGAATACAGTAGCATCATCTGCGAACATAACACATGGATGTTTAATTATAAGAGGAAACTCATTAACATAAACCAAGAACAACAGAGGACCCAAGACGCTGCCCTGTGGTACACCCCGTTGATTTATTCTACAATCCGACTGTACTCTTGCAATTGTTTTTGTCTCTCTCTCATAAGTGTCCAATACTATAGACTGCACTCTATCTGCAAGATAAGTCTCAATCAATTTCAATGCAGGACCACGAATCCCAACATGTTCAAGCTGACGTAATAATATCTTGTGAGAAACACAGTCGAAAGCCTTAGAAAGATCAACAAAAACACCAACAGATGCTGTTTTTTTATGAATATCTGCCCATAACTGCTGTAAAAAATTGAAAATGGCTGATGTTGTATTTTTTCCTTTTTGGAAACCAAGCTGATTTTTGTTGAGTATGTTGTTTCTTTGAAAAAATGACATTAAACGATTAAGTATAACTCTTTCAAACACTTTGGAAAAATTTGGTGACTGAGCAATAGGTCTGTAATTATTAATATCTTGTTTGGAGCCTTTTTTGTGCAAAGGTTTCACTAACGCTTTCTTCAAGTCATCAGGAAAAATCCCACTTTCCAGTGCCAAGTTAATTATATGAACCAATGGGCCCACAATATACTCAACACTTGCTTTTATCAACTTAATAGGTATCTGGTCGTATCCAGTACTTTTTTTATTACTTAATTTTTTTATAATATTTCTTAACTCTTGAATAGTAACCGGGGTCATATAGATGCTAGATAAATTTGATTGAGTGACTGGCTTATATCCATGATTGGAGCTAATAGTATTGTCATTTGCCAAATTTATAAAATAATCATTAAACAAGTTTGCAATGTTCATAGTTTCAGTAATTACAATGTTATCATGTTTTATAGATTCCACAGTTTCTTTTATGGTATTAGTTTGTGTTGTGTTTTGCCTAATCATTTGCCATGTAGCTTTACCCTTATTTGAACTTTGTTTAATGAAATTGATATTAGCATTACGTTTTAATTGCTTTGTGACTAATTTGAAGACCCGACAGTATCTCTTATATTTACTTTTTATGGCAAAATTGTTCAACTTCAAAGACTGTAGGTATAGTTGTCTTTTACGCTTTTTTTTTTTTTTTTTGAATGAGTCGCCAGAGGGGCCAAAGACGCGAAGTCTTTGCTGTTTTTTACTTTAAGGATTGGAAGGGTGACTTGTGCTCGGGAAAAATCCCTTCGGACGAACTGGGAATGGAGGGCCCAGACAGTGTCCGACTTGCACGGACTAAAAAACCCGGTCACAAGTCCCCTTCTCTATTGGTTATCAAAACAAAAACGTGTGCTTTAAAATTTTGAGGAGGGGAGGGGTAGGGAGGGGACTTAATCTACCCACAGTGTCCTGCCTCAGCCATTTGCTGGAAGGCCGGGAGAGGAGCATGCATTCTCCCGCTGGGCACTGGGGGTGCTTAGGTCGGTCTTTTATGTTTTTACCCGTTGGTTACTTCCTTGACCGACCCTCGCCCGTTTCTGTACAATTACTTAGTACTATTGGTTGGGTTGGTGGGATTTCCTGTCATATGCATTTATCTATAACTACGGGCTTCCTTTCTTTTGCCCTGCGATGGAAGGGTGGGTCGGAGATCTTTTGGACCCATTGTGTGGCTTTGGATGCCATCTTTTGGGTGGGGCTACCCTTTATGCCTGGTGGTTTTTTGGCATGCTGTGTGCTTTTTTTTTGTCTTTTACGCTTACTGGCAATCCTCAATCCCTTTGTTTTCCAGTTAGGACATTTTTTATGAGTTATCTTTATTTTTCTAGTCGGAACGCAAAGATCAAAAATGAGACTAAACCTTTCAATAAATACTTTATATGCATTGTTAGAATCACCCAACGAATAGATGTCCGAAAAGTTAATTTGAGAAATGTATCTTAAAAAAATTTCCGTATAAAAATCAGGATTTCTACTATATGCAAACCAGTATTTTTCACCAAAACTCAAGTGGGTTGAGATTGATATAATTTGGCAAGTGTGATCAGAAATACCTAGATCCAATACTTCTACCTTGTAAAGCTTTATATTTGTAAAAATATTATCAATGCATGTCCGAGAATGTGCTGTTATCCTAGTCGGTTCAGTTATTGCGTGATATAATTTGAACATTCTGAATGTGTTTAGGAATAGTTCACTATTAGTTGTTTTATCAAGGATATTAACATTAAAATCACCAAGAATAAAAATATTTTTATAGCTATGTCTTGTTCTTGTTATCAATTTTTCGAGAAGATATTCCATGTTTACGAGAAAAATGTCCAACTTGCTATTTGGAGCTCTGTACACACATACGATTAAGCAACCCAAACCACATAAATTAACCGCACAACATTCAAAATGACCATCAACAGACATTTCAGCTATCCATTTGAGGTCACGATAGTTATCAAAAGTCTGTTTCACATATATCGCAACACCACCCTGTCTCTTACGCTTTCTACAAAAACTAGCAACATTTTTGTAACCTTCTAATTGCAAAACATCCACTTCACTATCTTTTAAATACGTCTCACTGAAACAACACACATCTATCCCCTTTTCATGCATTAACAATTCCAGTTGATCTATTTTCGACCTAATACTTTGTGTGTTAAGATGCATTATAAGAAGATTATTGTCCTTTCTTTTACCAGAATACAAATTATTCACGAAAAAGATCTATCTTACCTTCCGGTTCAGCCGATTCTACATCTTTAATTTGGATATTATCATTAACTTTAGCTTGATTTAATTCAATTTCGATATTATCATTAACTTTAGCTTGATTTAATTTAATTTCGATGTTATCATTAATTTTATCTTGATTTAATTCAGTTTCGACATTATCATTAACTTTAGCTTGATTTAATTTAATTTTTTGAAAAAGGGAAGGAATGGTACTTTGTCTTTTAATTTTTATAACATTTCGACTTGTAGTATTGACATTAATTTTGTTTTTAAAATAATCTGTAATGATGTTCTGGCTACGTTTTAGCTGATTGCTTCTTAGATACATTTGAGTTCGTGCATACATGTGGTCCACATGTTTTACATAATACCCAATACGTAATATTTCCCTTAATAACAACCCGCCAATACGTTTAGGAAAACTGGAATCACCAAATGGCACAGATATGACATGCGAGAACTGAGAGCAAACCATACGCAATAGTTGATTCAGTTTGTGAACATTCAAATGCTTATTCGACCGTATTTCACCAATTAGAACATTAGTGTTGGCAAGTACAGCAAGGCAATTGTACATAATACATTTGAATCTCATTGGATTTTGATCATTAGATCCACCCAAGATAATAACATAATCAAATTTCGTAAAATATTTACATGCCGAACAGCAAGTCAGCAAAACCTGTTCAATCGGAGCATTCGGCTTGATTACTGCACTCACAACGAAATCATCACCCAGTGAGTTACGAAGCACTTCACGAATACCCTTACCACTTTGGTCACTAAAAATTACAACTTTTCGCTGAGGACCTGCCTGCTTGACATCTGAACACTTTCCATCACGATCATCATTCTGTTTAGACTCTTTAGTGTTCTGAGAACCCGATTCTCCATGTTTGTTATCCGCAAAATTTAACCTTGACTTATTAAAACTCTTCCGACCTTTAATATTACTTGTCGGTGCTGATTTACATATACGAGTTAGTGCCTCAATTTTCTTTTCAGAAGTCATTAGTTGTTTCTTAAGCGAGCCGTTTTCCATGATAAGATTTTCTATCTCGTCTTCAGCACTAGTCAATTTTGTCTCTAATGAGAAAATTTTGAGTTTTAGTTCATCTAATTCATCCTGCAAATTGAGCCCAGTAGTTGGACAGCTGCGATCAAGTATATTTGAACAGTCATCAACGATATACAATATACAACTAAATAAATATACAACGAACAAGGTAGATCCCAAAAAATATGGGATGCTGACTTTCCAAAAACACAACTTTGTCTGAACACAACCTGACACAGTCAGCTAATCGAGGCTGGGCTGGCCTGTGACATTTGTGTTTAGTGATTTTTTTTTTTTTTTTTTTCCTCTTTTTTTTTTTCGAGGCTTATGCGCACCTGTGTGACTATGCCAGCCTCATTGGGAGACTCAATGGCCAAATTCATCAAACACTTCTCCCGCTATGTCCAGATTCTCTGGCTGCAAACGAATGTTTGATGAACCTGTATATTCCTACTGCATCTTCCGACACAGGACAACTCAAAACAATATTTACTGCCCCATAAAAAAGGTCTAAATCAGTCAAATATGTCTCACGGTTATCCTTGGTGTGTATACATTCCACCAAAAAATTTTATTTTAATGCAGTGTATAGATCAGGGGTTCCCAACCTTTTCTTGGTCAGGGACCACTTTTATATTATTCTTGTTAGCAGGGAGGGACCACTATATGTAGGTATATACTTAATAAAAATAATAAATTGTAATAATCAAACTGAAACTTAAATAAAAAAACTCAAAAGGAAATGACATAAAAATAAATTTTACATCATTTGCGGACCATAATTTTGGCTTCTGCGGACCACTGGTGGTCCACGGACCACTGTTTGGGAACCACTGGTCTAGATGGTCACAACATGGCAGTGTTGGTCAAAATTTAGTTTGACTAATGATTGATGACTAATGATTAGATACGTCAATCATGATTAATGACTAATGATTTGTTAGTTTAGTCATGGTGTGGTGATTGATGATTTTTTTTTTGAATGAGTCTCCAGAAGGGCCAAAGACGCGCAGTCTTTGCTGTTTTTTACTTTAAGGATTGGAAGGGTGGTGATTGATGATTGGTTAGTTTCAATCTTAGTCAAGCAATCATGATTATTGTTTATGACTTTAATTCATGAGCCACCATGGAACATTTTCAAAGGAAAAGTCATTACCATTTTCCTTGTTAATTAATGCGATGTGTTTACTGGGAAATGGTTCCATAGTAGCTATGTCCTTGACCATACAGGACACAAATGCCAACAAATTAGTGGTTTAAATATATTTTTCTTTTGTTTGTTTTCATTTTGATGAATTTCGATCAGTACACTATTACAATAATTTACCCTAATATAACATAAGGACAGTACAAAACTACCAGAAAAGCGATAACTCGAACAGAAGTATGACAAAACAAACAAACATTCACATTCCGTTAGAAGCATCAACATGGTCGTGATTAAAACTAACGATTGAATGACTAATGATTTGTGGCGTTTGTCATGATTAGTTCAATCATGATTAAATCAATCATGATTACATTAGTCATGATTAAAGTAGTCATGATTGATCAGTTAATTGACGAAATTAGTTGTTTTGCCCCACACTGCAAAATGGTAATAGAATTAGCAAAAAGTAAGACTAACAAAGATAACATTCTCCAATGGATCCCAGTAGAACCTATTACTATATTTCACCTAGTATTTTGTATTACATATTACTATTGAAATTTATGACTATTAGGTATCATTTGCATGCTAAAAAAGTACTTTTAGAAAAATGAAAAAATAATCATTCACCACCAGGTTTTAACAACAAAAAGTTTATTGCGAAAATAAGAAAAATGTTTATGGAACTTTAAAACAACATCAATTAAATTGAGAGCAAAATTTAAAAATCGTCACTTAAAAGTAACTTAAAGCTTAGTGTTACCTAGTGTTTTTATACACCTAGAACAGGGCACAACTCGCCCTTCAACGCGTATTTAGGCACTTTTTTTCGAAAGTATCTGACACGGAAACCATTATTTTTTTGTTTAAATTAAACATTGTTAATTTAAAACACATGAGACATGCTTTCAATCGATACTAATACTAATACTAATTAGGTCGTAAAATTTTGCTAAGGGCTAGATTAACTTGAATCTGATTTTCGACGAGGTGAGATATGACGCCGAGTGCAGAAAGCTATAAATAAATTTTATGGTTGCATACAAAACCAGCGTAAAGATATTTTAAGATTTCGCATAAAATGTGGAAACTCCGTAGTTTCTAGTTCTTGAATACATTGGTGGGAAATTTAAACAATGATGTGTATTGTAAGGTGTTGCGGACAAAACATAACTGTTAAAACTTTTACTTAAAATGTTGAGTAAAGCTTTCTCTTTCTTGTTTTATCGCCAATT
The DNA here is from genome assembly GCA_947563465.1 of Archips xylosteana. Taxonomy (NCBI): domain Eukaryota; kingdom Metazoa; phylum Arthropoda; class Insecta; order Lepidoptera; family Tortricidae; genus Archips; species Archips xylosteana. The sequence continues at coordinate 18,251,342 of OX387358.1, forward strand.
ACATTTGCAAGTTTTTTTTTTTTTTTTTTTTTTTTTATATTATCCGCAATCAGTCGAAAGACTTTTATCGGATTTGGTGAGGGTGAGTTTAGACTTGTAAGGGAATAAGGCCTTTGCCCTATTCTCCTTTTATAAAACTTGGCGTCTTTTCAGCCTTTTGGTGCTATTTTTGGCATCCAGTAGATGCACTGCCAGTGGGTTAGGATGCCCGGCTAAGCGAGCTGCATGAGACTCTTTGTATCGCTCGATTTCTTCGGCAACTGTTGGCATGCCCAAATGCTCATGGATTTCATCGTTTCTCACAAACCACTGTCCATTCACTATTTGTCTGAGGATTGCATTCTGTACACGTTGCAAGCATGCTATGTTGGTTTTACTGGCCACACTCCAGAGTTAGCAGTTAGCAGGTCATTATTTTGGAGCGTTATACTGTTGGCTTAAATATTGGCTTAAAAAAATCAGTTACTGATACAAGCAAAGACAACTTAAGTAGGGTATACAGGGCCAGATCTATATGTATAGGTTTTTTAGGTTACAGCTCTTTGGATACAAAAAGCCCCCTAACTAATTATTATCAAAGTCAGTTCTTGATAAAATCGCAATAAGTTGATTAACCTTTTCAACGCCAACGACACATATAGGTGTCACAAAGTACAGTGTCAAAGTGATCTTGACACAATGACATAAGATTCAAAGCAGGTTTACGTTTTGTCGAGGCGCGGCGGTGAAAGGGTTAATAAAGTAGACCCCTGATACTATTATCTCAGAGCCCTACAAACTCGCAGTCTGTTCCTGGGGGTAAATATATTATGTACAGTAATTTGAGTATACATCCCTCGTTTTCACCTTTCACTGAACTATTACGTCAATGACTTACGTTACGTTACAAGTTTAATTTTGCAATGTGGATCCAATATAAATTTCATATTATAATAGAACAGTTTAATCGTTCAACTAGATTAACTTGCGAACAGTAGTCAGGAACACAATTGAAATGTTGCCACAAACATGCTGGTATACTGTGGTGCTTTTTAGTCTCTGCATTAGTCTGAGCATCCGCCATAGCTGTCCGAAATAGCTAAGCGGTCTGCGAGGAAAACCACCAATAGGGGCCTCCATAGATGGTCTGCTTAGAGCAGTCAGTGCCAACAGCTTCTTTAATCAGTCTTATTTTAACAATTTTGTTAATGCATTATGTTGACCAGCATTAACTGAGTTAGAAACATTAATTTTGATTCACGTTTTAAATTCTACCCTGTATATTTTTGGGGAATACACGTACGGCTAACAAAAACTACAGTGAATTTTTGACGTGACAACGTCTAATAAATCGATGAACGCCGGCTGCACGCACGAAAAAGGATGACGCAATGTAACGTACATGTACGTACATGTCCTGTACAGAGCAGTGAAGGCCAGGATGTACAAGAGAGCAGCGCGCGCCAGGATGTACAATCTTAGTACTAGCGCTCGGGTAATTTTTAATGGGGGGGTTGAGGGGGGTGCGGGGGATTTAAAGGGGGGATGGAAATTTCATTGATTTTGCCGTAAGATGCAACGTTTTCAAGATATTTGACAAAACACCGGTTCTCGTCCGATCACCGAGGTTAAGCAACGTCGGGCGCGGTCAGTACTTGGATGGGTGACCGCCTGGTTTCATTTTTGTTTTTTGAATGTTTTGTTATGACGTTGTCACGTTAAACTATCGTCCGTAAACCGACTTTACAGTCAAGCGGTTTTTTAACTTAGCGTTTGTGGTTCCAGTAGCCGACAAGGGCATATGCCTGCCGACGGTGTTCGTGTGCTGCGTGGTGGTGTACGTGGAGGGCATGGTGCGCGGCGAGCGCGGGCTCGAGCTGTGCCGGCCGCTCGCCGCGCACTGCGTCGGCTACCCCGTCGTCACGCTCGGCTTCGGCGTCAAGTCGTACGTCGGTCACAGGCGAGTCTCACACGCGGCCGGCAGTGTTCGTGTACTGTCGACAGGGGGGTTTCACTCCGCAGTTTAGGTATGTTCGGCCGGCGCTCTTCCCGGGAGGAGTATGGCAATAGGTTGTCGCGCAGCCTCCGGTTCGCACGCTAGCCGCGTCGCGCGTAATTAAGCATCTTATTTCCGTTTTTTTTTCTTTTTTGTCGGGGCGGGGCAGCAACCCGCACCAGCACTTTTCACCGCCCCGCTTCCCCGCTCGCTCTCGTTTCTCCGCCTCTCTTCCCCGCTCTTTCCCGCCCCGCGTCGTCGCTTTGCTTTCCAGTTTTGTATGAATTATAAGCTAGTTAGCAACTCCTTGTCCACTGAAGAGAACGAGATTTTGTGCAATTATATTAGTGGATTCTTATTTCGCTCATCGCTCCGCTTCATCGCTTCGCTCCAGTGGACAGGTAAAGTTTGCGCGAGATAAACCTGGACAAAAATTCATTGACGCCTGTCTACCAATGTACGTCATTTTTACAAACGATACGATACAAAATCTATGACAGTTATCGCTAATACGCCTTACCTCGCGTAACGTAGTAGAAGGCAGGGTGAGCGCTTGACCTTGCCAGACGTAACAAACATTTTCATGCTAGTTATTTCTTTTAAAAGCTTTAGATTAAAAGAAAGAGCTTATAATTCAAATAAAAATGTTTATTAAAAAGAAAAGAGTATTTCAAGGAAATAGTTTTTAATGCTACAATAATTATATACAGGGTGTTACAAAATTACCCGTAAAGCCACTTATAAAACAAGATACAAGACACTTATAAAACACCTTAATAAAATAACCTAAGTAAGTACCTAGTAGATATGGGCGGCGCGCCGGCTCGCCGTCGTCGCCGCGGTTTCGTTTAGCGCGCCGTCGCCGTGAAATACCCGCGGCGCGCCGCCATGGCGGGCGCCGCGCATCACGCGATTTTCTCTCTCACTCGCACTCGTTACCCGATCGTGTCGACGCGCGCTTTCTGTATGTACCGCCGGCAACAGGTTAAATCTTGCAAGTTGAATTTGACCCACTTCCCGGTTTCTGATTGAGTTGAAATGTAGGTAAGAGTGTAACAAAAACAAATAACAACACCTTTAGCAAATAAAAAAAAAAGTGGAATTCTCCCAAGTACGTCTAACGCAAGCGCTTGCCGAACGAACGCGGAATGGAAACAAAACAAAAGTAAAAGACGGACAAAATGGCGACCGAGTGTCGCGCCCCTGCCCGAACGACGCTTGCAAACGTAAGCGAGTAACTTAAAATTTCGAGTTTTGAGTGTGTAAAATACAATTGTTGATTAATATTATGTAATGAAGTAATTACAGTATATAATGAACTACGCATATATTATTGATAGTTAAATTTACAAAGTATTTATTTTAAAGTGTATAAAAGTAAGAAAAAAGTCAGTCGTATCCAAAATTATGAAAATTGTGAAATTTAGCAATCACATCAACCGTAATTTATGTTACAATAATAAATAAGAAATTAGTAATAATGTAATTTTATATCAACAAAAAATCCTAAAAAGTGTTACTTTCGAAGTTACTCTTTTCACATTTGGTCAGAGTATTATGAAACTCGTGTCGCGACATGATTAGCGACAGTTTGTATAGCGAGCGACAGAGAACGTACATTTTGTGTGAAACGTGGTAGAAGTCGGGTCAGTGAACTTTTTTCCAGGTTTATCTCGCGCAAAGTATAGTCTCATGTATGGTTTAATTTGCGTTATAATTGACGTCATAATAGAAAATGACTTAATAATTTGACGTCCAGGTTGCGGTTGCGGCGGCAAAGGCAGGTGCGGGCCGAGAACGAGTTCTACTTTCAGCTCATGAAGGACGCACTGCCTGAAAGTGCGCTGGAACAGGTAAGTTTTCCTTGACAGGGCCCTCTTTAATCTATTGGGGCCCCAAATACTTTGACAAAATTGGGCTGATAAGCTTACCTATCCATTATACAGGGTGTTTGGTAGCTACGTACAAAGCTTTAAGGGGGTGATAGCCGAGGTATTTTTAAACATTTTTAGCCATATACAGTGGTGGTCATACAATTAAGAACGATTTGAAGTTTCCGATTTTTTTTTATCTAAATCATGTCATATGTCTAGTTGTGTTCCTTCTTAGAAGTAACAAGTTATGTTATAAAATAGCCACATGGATAGAGCAAACGGGATTAAGAATAATAGTGTATAATTGCTAACATTTTTTTTTACAAATTTTATTTGTTCTCTATACTAATAAATTCAAATAGTAATGAAGCTGGACAAATAATTAAGAACGATTTATTAAACTGCTCGAGAGTTGTTTTATATGAAACTTAGATTAAATAAATCATATTAATGTGAAGTTGGTATAGAAAAAAAAGCAATTTAATACATTTGAATTAAAATTAATAGTTAGTAGCATGTCCACGGCTTTTAATTACGGCTTTACACCGGCGAGGCATTGAATCTATCAATTTTTGACATTTCGCAAGAGAAATAGAGTTCCATTCTTCTAAGAAAACGTCGTACAGCTCTCTCAAATTGCCACACTGTCGATATGAAACCTTTTTCTTGACTTCGCACCAAAGATGCTCTATTGGGTTAAGATCTGGGCTGTTGGCTGGCCAATCTAAGACAGAAACTGATTGTGATGTGAGGAATTCCTTAACGGTGCGTGCAGTATGCTTTGGATCATTGTCGTGCTGGAATGTCCAAATAACCGGAAGCACGTCTTCGGCATATGGTAACATTGTTTCTTGCAGTATATTTTTGTATTGGAATTGATCCATGTTTCCTTCTATCAGCCTAACAGGTCCAACGCCATGTCCAGAAAAGCACCCCCAAATTTTCACATTTCCCCCCCCATGCTTTAATGTCACTTTTGTGTACTTTGGGTCGAATGCTTTATTCGGAGGGCGTCGTACATATCGTTTTCCATCAGAACATACCCTATTTATTTTTGTCTCGTCAGAAAAAAGAACGTTTTTCCACTGTCTGACTGTCCAGTTTTCATACCTTCTTGCAAATGCAAGTCGGGCTTGCCTATGACATCGTTTCAACATAGGCACCTTCCTTGCTATCCTTCCGTTCAACTTATTTTCTACCAAACGCCTTCGAATAGTGCGTGCAGAGATTGCTGAAGGGTTGTTTTCGCCAAAATATTCTTTTCTCAACTCATTAGACCCTTTAAAAGGATTTTGTTTTGCCAAACGAACGATATTTCGATCATCTCGACGAGATGACTTTCTCTGTCTAGGTCCACGTGGAACGTTTGAAGTAGTTTGATACGTGGAAAAATGCTTTACGGCATGGAAAACCATTGTTTTTGAACATTGCAGATAGTCTGCTATCTTTTTATACGACCAATTCTTCTCGCGAAGTTTTATTATTACTTCTCTTGTAGATTTATCACAACTTTTATTTTTCCCCATTGTTTTTATACGAAGTAATCACTTTTAAGACTTTAACAGCACGAAATGGCGCCAAAATTATACGAATAATAATCTACAACCACAGAGCCACACAGTGTTCTCTATTTAAATTTGAAAAAATAATAAACTATTCAGCGTTCTTAATTACGTGACCAGCCAGTAAGTACTAATACTAGGTTCAGATCGAATGTATAAAGTTTCTCTATTAATTTTTTAACCAACAATGTTGCATAAATGAATGTACCGGTAGTACGGAAAAGTTTCGCAATACCGAGAGAAATAAAAAAAATACGGGCAATTAGTTATACTTGTTACTTTGAAAAAATCATCTCAATAAATAATCGTTCTTAATTATATGGCCACAACTGTATGTCTTAGCCGAAATTTGATATTTTTTTTTAAATTGAAGACTTAGGAATTTTAGGAAAATACCCAGAATTTGATAGTCACGAGTCAATATTGCCCCAATGAGCGTTAATTTGGAAACCAAATCTTTTATTTCGGATAGTTTAATGTGTATTGGACCAAATGAAATAATTTTAAAGTGTCTTTCTTGCCACAAAAACAAAATGGAGGCATTTGAAATTACTAAAAATGTCTTAGGTTGGAACAGAGTCATTTTTCTGTGCCATAAAAAAAAAATAAAAAAAATCCTTGAAATGTTCAAACATTTTTAGAAACATGCCTGTTTATTGTTCTTTCTTTTAAGGTATCACTCATTGACATTGCTTGCTAAATCTGAGATAAAAAGTAAAAACCAAACTCAGGGAGCACTCGCTAAGAATGCACTAGTCTTGAAATTTAACTAGTAAATAGCATGTGAAAAGGACAAGTCTGCGTCATTTTTCTGTGCCATATTTAAAATTTCCAAATTAACGCTCATTGGGGCAATATTGACTCGTGACTTTCAAATTCTGGGTATTTTCCTAAAATTTCCAAGTCTTCAATTTAAAAAAAAAACAAATTTCGGCTAAGACATATATGGCTAAAAATGTTCAAAAATACCTCGGCTATCACCCCTTTAAAGCTTTGCACGTAGCTACCAAACACCCTGTATTACCTTTATTATATACTCGAGAGAATTGCCCCTATCTAGCCTAATAAAAAGTGCATATGAAGCTAAAGGTGTCTCACTGCTTCAGTAACAGCCTATTCACGCTAGCCTTGAAGAGCTCTAGGTTGTATGTATATATCTGTGTGTAGGTTGTAAATAAAAATAACAAAGTTTGAAAAGAATAGTGGCCAAAAATAAATAATGCCATTTTCTAAGTAAATGTTAACTTTACAGGATTGCATATAATTGATTGGATTGGTTAAATTAAGTTGTAAGTGAAAATAGCATTTGAGGGTGCGGTTAGTGTACGACCCCATATTTGTCGACCCTGAATGAACAACAATAAAGCACGACTTCATAATTTAAACTCTTGTGAAATGACACGAGGATTTGAATTATCAGGTCGTGCATTGTCATTCATTCCGGATTTATAATTACAGGTTGTATTGTGACCGCGCCCGGCCGTACATCTGACACTGAACCGTAGAGCGGTAAAGGAAATCTAATCTTAATTATTCCTGATAATGGCGTTTTTTGACTTTCAAATGTTTCCCTAGAATCAGCCATCAAAAGAAGGCGTGGGCAACGGCGTGCCGGAGTGCGCTGCGCACCCGCCAGCTGCGCAAGCAAACCACACAGCGCCTACGCACACTGCGCACGCGCAGCCGCCGGACGCGCGGCATCTCAACGGCTCGCTGCGCCGCCGCAAGGAGCCCAACGGCTGCGCTGACCCGCAGTTGCACGCCAAGGTGCAGTAGGCTTTGTCAAAACATACGGCATAAAGAAAGGAACCACACATTTATTCTTGCCATTATAACAGTAGTAAATACCGAAGAAACAGAAAGATATGAACAAATGGCCACGAAACGTTTGGGACTCAGTATAATTAAATGACATGTAAATGGGTCTGGAAGACTTCTTTTCTCGTCCTAGTATTAATGTTGGATATACTCATGGTCATAGTGTTGTTAGAATGCATGGTAATGATTTTCAGAAGATGCATACAACCCTCCCGGCGGTTTAAGACTACACTTAAAAAGGACATTTTCTTAAAAACTCCACTTCTTGAAATTACCATTTTATATAATTTGGCTTTATCTGGTACATTTAGAACCATCCGCAGACATTTATCCAATCAAATTATGTTAAAGGACATTTTCTTAAAAACTCAACTTCTCGAAATGACCATTTTATATAAATTGGCTTTATCTGGTACATTTAGAACCATCCGCAGACATTTATCCAATCAAATTATGTTTAAAGATAATGTTAGTGAGTGATCACAATCGATTTAAGCACAGCCATTTCAAAAAGTGGTCCGTTTGTAAAAGTAGCCATTTCAAGAAGTGTCCTTTTGTAAGAATGTCATTTAAAAGTGTGGTTGTTTGTAGATATTGTCATTTCTCATTTTGGTCCTAAACCGCCGAAAGGACTCTGACCACTCAGATATAATTGTTCCAAATTAAACATCACGTTTGTACCTGACAAATACGTGAGTAACTAGTGTATTATCACTCAAATAATAGTGTAATTATTTGGTTCCGCAGTTAGATAAGCTAACAGCGGCGGCGAACGGCAAGGCGCATGCGCTGAGTAACGGCGCTGCGACTGTCGACGACCACCACGAACACAGTAAAGGTAACTGCTACCACAGTAGGGCTGCCAGATGGTATCCAAAAGGAGGGCATGTCCTCCTTTTCCATATTTTGTCCTCCCGTCCTCCCTTACCTACTGAAAGTCCTCCTTTTTGCTATGCGTCATTGTGTAAAGAGTGTTTTCACTGATTAATACTCAGTGGAGCAAATAATGCAACAGACTAAGTGTGCAGTCAGTTAAATCTTTGATTCTTACTCAGTGTAACTTCAAAATAAATATGACATGTGAAGATTTTCATAATTATATTTTGAAAAACCAAGAACTTCTTGCGGAAATTGGTAGCTCAGCAAAATATGATAAAAAAAAAAGTTGTTTAATTGTATATGTCCTCCATTTTTAAGAAATATCCTCCTTTTTAGACCCATCTGCCCTCCTTTATCTAATTGTCATCTGGCAACCCTATACCACAGGCTTCACTGCATCAATGCCTCATACAGGCCTTAGCCACTCAGCTTTTTTTTTCATATACTATCATTTATGGGAACGTATCAAAATATATAAAGTTTAAAACGAATAATGGACGAAATACATAATGGTCATAATACATACTAAAATTTTCTATGAAACTATTGATAAAACGAACCTTTTTAATCATGTAATCTACAGATTGGTTTAGGTTAGGTTAGGTTTATTTTATGAAAATCCTGTAAAGTTGAGAATTTCCAAGAAAATTGCATTATATCAAATGACCATTATGTATTTCGTCCATTATTAATTTAAAACTTTAGATATTTTGATACGTACCCATCATTTATTGACAAGTGATTTCAAACAATGTCTTTGTTGTTTTAAGGAATAAATTTGATCGAAATAGTTAAATAGATTGGCAACCATAGTTGTTATACTGATGTGACACGTCAGTGGTTAAATACTACTTAATTGGGATGTCCCAATTTTTGGCAACGTATAATAAATCGAAAACCGTTTGGAGAAATAGGCTTTGTGAAGCGTTTTCAGAAATCAGATTCCAAAAATATGATAATCTGAATTAAATAAAGAAAATTTAAGTAATGACCTTCATTTGACCCCTGCAGTGAATCGTCACAAAGGCAGATATAAAGCAGGTCTACACTCTAAAGCAAATTGACAGTTTGAAATGTTGCTGTCCTGCTTATAATCGCAAAGAGTGACAAAGACAGAACTTTAATCACATGATGCACACCTGGCTTTAAACAGTTGTCATTTATCATAAAGTCCGAAATGTATACAATACTCGCAATGTATTTTTACAAATTTAATTATTAAATTACTACGTTACAAGTAAATATGAAAGAATTTAAATATCAGATTTTAATAAAAAGTATCTATTTACTATCACACCATTAAACAAACAGGAATAATCGAAGCTAAAAGAAGAGAAATAAATAAAACTATTTAGTCATGGTTCATTTAGGACCCTAAGCCGTGCTTGTAATATTGACAGTGACAAGACAAATCAGGGGCACTACTACAAAATTCGAAGTTCGTATCGTATCATCCCTCTCACTCTCGTGTCAAATCATATTAGCGTGAGCGGGACGGCATGAAACGAAGTTCGAATTATGCACTTCGTAGTAGGGTCTCTGTAGTGCCGTGGTAGTGCCACAGATTATGTTATGTACGACTTGAATTTTTCTAGGCTATGGAACGTGGCTCTCTCACTGTGACGTCATCCAACGTATTTCTAAAAAAAAATATAAAAAATTAAATACTCAACCAAATTCAAAATCGATGAAAATGGTGTCTTAAAATATCCTATTCTTTCCAAAAAAAATATAAAAACTATAGGTTATTTTTTTTGGTGCATCCCAATTCGACATACCGCGCGCCTAGTAACGCACTCCGACTCTGCCGCCTGGTTAGCTCTTTTATTTGTGTGTGTGTGTACGGTCAGCATCAAAAGTAGGTGGTCACTTTTGTACTTTATCGTAATAACATAACTGTCAATCATATATGACATTTGCACCTGACTGTAAAGCGACAAGGTACAGAAGTGACCAGCTACTTTTGATGCCGACTGTACTACTGTGTCAGTGCAGTTAAACTCTTAATTAACTACCGGACTTCTTCATATACATAAATCCTCACTCATCTCCCTGAAAGACAATATTAGGTAATTAAAAATCCATAGAAATAAATACGAAAACTTAGTATAGGTAACGCCACCAGAGTTGAGGCCACGCACACAACCACATCTCATGTAATGTCGTTAAACGTCAACACAACGTCAAAATCCCGCTGTCATTACAAGAGATGTGGTTGTGTGCGTGGCCTCAACTCTGGTGGCGTTACCTATATCCGCTGGTAAATTAGCTGAACTTTTCTTAGATGTTAATTTCAACCATGATTTCTTTTTAGGTGGCACAAAGTCGTCGAAATGTGACAAGAAAGAGGCTAGTACATTAAAAGAAGAAAAGAAAAAGAGTAAAAATAAGGATAAGGATAGCAACGATAGTCATAAGAGTACAGAACAGAGTAAGTACTATTTCTCAAGATGTATACATAACTAAAAACCTGGAAGTAAGTGAATTAATGAAAATGTATGATTCGAATTATTTGCTGTAGGAAACCACTAATTTTTCAATTTATAGTGATTGATTTTCTTTTTTTTTCCAGTTAAAGAACAATTAGTTAAAGATAAAGAAGTAGAAAGTACAAAAGAAGTTAAGAGTAACAGTAAGGAGTGCAACGGCAACAGGGAGAGGGAGAAGGCGTTAGAAAAAGAGCGCGACCGCGAGGCGCGCGAGCGAGACAGGGAACGCGAGAGGGAGCGCGAGAGAGAACGCGAACTGGTACTGTTCAATGCTTTTTTATTTACGTTTTGAGGATAGACACTTAGTAAAGTGTCTTTGTAAAGTTTGGATCGACCTAATTGGGCAGTTTATTCTAAGTTTCTTGCGGCGAATTTTTCTTGGTAATCAAGGTCTTTCGGAAGCGCTGGTAGACTAAAAAAATGTCATACATATAGCCTCGTGAATCCCAGAGTACTTTATAAAGAACAATAAATTATCAGCATACGTCGCACTCCAGCGGGCAGTTTGGGGGCAAGGTAAGGTTTACAAAAAAAATCTTAACATACGTGTATTATAATATACTTAGTATTTGTAACATAGTTAATTAGTTACCCGTTATCATTTATTAGTCTTTAATGTATAAATACTCTTTGAAGTAATAACTGATAGCCCATTTAAGTGGCCACAATAAATATACCACATACTATTAAATCTTATATTTATTTAAAATTTAATGGATATAAAAAAATAAACACCTAGCTAACGTACAGCCTTAGTTGCTAAGATATTTGGAATTGCACATTACAAATACTAGGTACCAAATACTAAGTACAAATACCTTATTCTGACTACTCGAAAATTAATTGATTGATTTGAGAACCTTATCTATCATTCTGACATGCCACCACTTAATGTGACATTACGTAGACAATTTAAGATTAAGAACGAGTATGTTGCAAATACTAAGTACGTATTTTTATTTATTTATTTATTTATTTATTTAGACATGCCAACAGTACACAAACAAAACATTTGAAATCAAGAATTACAAGTTTTGGCTCCAGTTCATGCACCAATAACAGGCATGCGACAGCATTAATCATGTTCCGGGACGTACACTACAAATATAAATACCTATAATAGATCATACAATATAAACATAACAACATTAATTAAAATACACAAGAAAAGTAAAAAAAAAAAAACGCTAATTATCAGAGGTGTGCAATGGATCCAGCATCCTACGCCTAACTGAACGTACAGAGTCCTGAAAGATGTCAAATTTGAAGTGATTTGCTAAGTCTAAGTCGTTGAAAGATTTTTGAATACGATAAAGTGGAAGGGATCTACCAAGCTTCGTCCTGGTGCCTCCCGGGCGAAATGTAGTTCGACGACAAGTCCGTGTGTTGGTTTTAGGCACTGTGAAATTAATTCGTCGCAACAAGTGGGTATCAGTAACTGTCCTATTAATTATTTTATGTAAAAATGCAATGTCAAGAAAGGATCGTCTGTCAAGAAGAGAGTTCATTTTAAAGAACTCAAGCCTTTCTTCATAACTAGCGTGTCGATTTATGCCCCTACCCTGAGCCTTAAATACCAGAAACCTAGTAAATGACCGTTGTACCCTCTCCAAGCGATTTATGTGAACCCGATACAAAGGATTCCAAACCTGACTGCAATATTCCAAACGCGAGCGAACTAGAGAATTAAAGATACTATATATGTAATAAAAAAGGTTTTTTATTGATTTAAGTTTTGCCGCGCTTCGCGCGTTTCTAAAGCGGTCATTGAAAGTTGGTAGGGGGCGCGGCAGAGCGACAAATGGCGGCTTGCTGTTTATATTGTTTTGTGCATTCCTGTGTAATAAAAAATATTAGGATATTATTGAGGAGGCGATATTAGTAAACTTTAAATGTCGTTTCTTTGTATTTTCAGGTGAGATAAAGTGTTATTAGTGTTAGTTTAAGTATAATCGTTGTAATGTTGTTTTAAACGTAATAAATAAAACAAAACTTTGTATTTTCAGAGAAACAATCTATGGTTTATTTTGAAAATCCTCAATAACATATCTTATAAAACGACATTTTGTTAACTAAAAGAAGATGGCCCGGCTGGAATTCGAATTTACGATGATAGCTGCAAATGATGGCAAAACTAACGTATTAGCCATAACCTCAATATCTACAGAAGAAGGAAAATGTTATGTTCTACCTGATGAATTGAAACCGGTAACATGTCATACACATATTGTTAGAATGAATACTTTCCAAAAAATAAAAAACAGTATAAAGAAGAGGCATCAAACAAGAAAGATATGGATAAAATTGGATGAAGATCAAATGAAAACATATTTAGATGAAGAGGGTAATATGCAATTTTTAGAACAATATTTAGAAGAAATCAGCATACCACACACACAACTAACCAGCAAAGATGAGAACTTGCAACATATCTTGGAAAAATTAATAGAAACTACAACAAAGAAAGATAATCAACACAACCTAAAAAATGTTTCAGAGAAATTCATCATTGAAAAATTCACAAGCAAGAATCCAAATGCTATGCAGTGGATAGAAAATTTTGAAAAAGAATGTGAGCGCTTCAATATCATAAATGATGAATCAAAAATAGATATTTTGAGGTTATTTTTAGAAAAATCTTGTTTGGATTGGTATAGCTCGATGGTTATAAAACTAACAGTAAAAACGGAAATAGAATGAATAGAAAGAAATTAGATGAATTAAAAATAGGCCCTTTCAAAATAGTAGAAAAATTATCGAACTCTATTTATAAAATTGACACTGGCAGTAGAAAAATGGAATCAACTTTATTTCACATAACAAAATTACAACCTGTCACTACAAGAGCTGAAACAGAAGACGAAGTAGAAGGAAACAATGATGAAGACAACTTATAATTATCTATTATTTTAATGCATTATTGAGAATTTTCACCTTTGGCGGGGGAGATGTAATAAAAAAGGTTTTTTATTGATTTAAGTTTTGCCGCGCTTCGCGCGTTTCTAAAGCGGTCATTGAAAGTTGGTAGGGGGCGCGGCAGAGCGACAAATGGCGGCTTGCTGTTTATATTGTTTTGTGCATTCCTGTGTAATAAAAAATATTAGGATATTATTGAGGAGGCGATATTAGTAAACTTTAAATGTCGTTTCTTTGTATTTTCAGGTGAGATAAAGTGTTATTAGTGTTAGTTTAAGTATAATCGTTGTAATGTTGTTTTAAACGTAATAAATAAAACAAAACTTTGTATTTTCAGAGAAACAATCTATGGTTTATTTTGAAAATCCTCAATAACATATCTTATATATATAAGTATACTCGTTAGTTAAAATATTTTTATGTAAACCATACCAAATGACGTGCCCGCAAAATGCCCGCTGGAGTGCGACGTATGATTATCAGTAAGACTAACGGCCGAATGTACTACATGTATAATAGGGTGTTGCTTAAAAATGAACTTTCAAAAAGTCATTGTCTCACCCTGCCATTAGGTTCTAGTACCCCGCTTAACGAATGCTAGTTTTTTTTATTTTTTTTTTAAATGAATTTTAGGGGTCGCTACCGCTTGATAAAGTTTTGGAAAAAACATTATAGAATATGTGCTTGACTGACAGCCACCATTTTATTTTTAATTTAGTTTTAGAACGTATCTCGATTGCTCGGGAATCCCCGTTGCTCGATACAGTACATTATTGCTCGATACACATTATCAGTGAGAAAGAGTTAGACCACTTTGTGACCAGCAATACGATGCAATTTTTTAAAATCATGGGTATCTCGACCAGCTTCTTGCTTAAAAACATAGAACTTTGGTCAGATGACCCGGAATATAAAGCTGCCAAAGATATAGTCAATGAGGGTTTTCTACGAGAGGCTATTTGGCGCTAGTATCGTCAGGTCCGTTTCACAACTTTGACATTTGTTGTATGGGTGTAACGTCAAATAGACCTTACGATACTAACGCCATCTAGCGATATTCCACCTGTCAGAAAACCCTCATTCAATGAGAGTCGTCAATGATATACTTAGCAGAAAGGGGTGTGGCATTAATTGAGGAATTCAACAAGTTAATTACGGTGAATGAAGAACAAAAACAATACCTTTTGTTGGTTGTGAAAGAATTTAGAAAGAAATACCCTAATGCGAAAAAATCTACTTTAGTGTCATAAAAATAATAATTTTAATTTACTTTTGCTTTATTTTTACTATTTTATTTGATTTTAATAAAAATGTTTGTAATTTATAATTGTTTCTTTGAACTTGTTTCTCCAAAATTTTGACAGCTGGTAGCGACCCCTAAAATTAATTTGAAAAAAAAAAGAAAAAAACTAGCATCTGTTAATAGGGGTAGTAGAACAAAATGGAGGGGTGAGACTACAAGATTTCAGGTTTTTTTTGTTTTTTGCTATTTAAGCAACACCCTAATGTATAAAGTACAACTTATTCAATGGGTAGAGAACTTCAAATAAGTTTTAAAATCACAAAACTTATGATTCTTATCTAGGTTTTAAATTCTACATCGGATAAAAAAGGTAGAGAGTCAGGGGGTTAAAAGAGCCCTTAACCTTTTCGACGCCAACGATTGATATTTCAGTCACGGTTTGCAGAGCGCTATCTACCTACATGAATTTCTGTAGGGTTCAACTTCGCGTTTGACGTTCCGATGTCATGGTGTATGTTGTGAGAGCTGTTGTATCCCACAGAGCGTTAAAAAGGTTAACGGTCAACTGACAGAAATAAGTTTTTGATCAAGCATACAAAGTTTTGGTATATCCATCCGTTTGTTCGTCCGCAGCGCGAAGCCCGCGAATTCGCGGAGGAGATAAAGCGTCTGAAAGCGGAGCTGTTCGCCGCGCGGAGCTCCGAGGCGGAGGCGCGCCGCGCGCTGGCCGCCGCCGCCGCCGCCGACCGCCAGCGCCGCGCAGACCACGCGCAGCTCAAGCAGCAGCACCAGGCGCTGCAGCACAAGTCAGTACCATCAGCAGCTGCAGCAGCCGCGCAGACCACGCGCAGCTCAAGCAGCAGCACCAGGCGCTGCAGCACAAGTCAGTACCATCAGCACCAGCAGCAGCCGCGCAGACCACGCGCAGCTCAAGCAGCAGCACCAGGCGCTGCAGCACAAGTCAGTACCATCAGCAGCTGCAGCAGCCGCGCAGACCACGCGCAGCTCAAGCAGCAGCACCAGGCGCTGCAGCACAAGTCAGTACCATCAGCACCAGCAGCAGCCGCGCAGACCACGCGCAGCTCAAGCAGCAGCACCAGGCGCTGCAGCACAAGTCAGTACCATCAGCAGCTGCAGCAGCCGCGCAGACCACGCGCAGCTCAAGCAGCAGCACCAGGCGCTGCAGCACAAGTCAGTACCATCAGCAGCTGCAGCAGCCGCGCAGACCACGCGCAGCTCAAGCAGCAGCACCAGGCGCTGCAGCACAAGTCAGTACCATCAGCAGCTGCAGCAGCCGCGCAGACCACGCGCAGCTCAAGCAGCAGCACCAGGCGCTGCAGCACAAGTCAGTACCATCAGCAGCTGCAGCAGCCGCGCAGACCACGCGCAGCTCAAGCAGCAGCACCAGGCGCTGCAGCACAAGTCAGTACCATCAGCACCAGCAGCAGCCGCGCAGACCACGCGCAGCTCAAGCAGCAGCACCAGGCGCTGCAGCACAAGTCAGTACCATCAGCAGCTGCAGCAGCCGCGCAGACCACGCGCAGCTCAAGCAGCAGCACCAGGCGCTGCAGCACAAGTCAGTACCATCAGCAGCTGCAGCAGCCGCGCAGACCACGCGCAGCTCAAGCAGCAGCACCAGGCGCTGCAGCACAAGTCAGTACCATCAGCACCAGCAGCAGCCGCGCAGACCACGCGCAGCTCAAGCAGCAGCACCAGGCGCTGCAGCACAAGTCAGTACCATCAGCAGCTGCAGCAGCCGCGCAGACCACGCGCAGCTCAAGCAGCAGCACCAGGCGCTGCAGCACAAGTCAGTACCATCAGCAGCTGCAGCAGCCGCGCAGACCACGCGCAGCTCAAGCAGCAGCACCAGGCGCTGCAGCACAAGTCAGTACCGTCAGCAGCTGCAGCAGCCGCGCAGACCACGCGCAGCTCAAGCAGCAGCACCAGGCGCTGCAGCACAAGTCAGTACCGTCAGCAGCTGCAGTCGATACACGTCTACTGTTAAACATGAGCCTCCAACAACGCCACAATGAACGATAACCTGCTCTCTGTATTCATCACGGGTGCCCGCGACTTGCAACGCTCGCGATCGTCTTTCGAAAACCTTTCTATGCCAACGGTCGTATGTGTTTTGAGCGAAAAAGCAAGGAATTTTGATGTTTTTACACTTGCTTCCCACTAGTTCCCACATGCCTCCCATATGAGGTATGGAAAGTGATTTTTTTTTTAATTTTACACTGTATGTAGTTGGTTGGTTGATTGGTAGGATGGAAGTTGAATGCAGATCGTATAGTTTAGTGTTTGTTGCAGAGTGGCGACGTGGCGCAGCGGCGAGCGGGCGACGCTGGAGCGGCGGCTCGGCGAGGAGCGGCGCGCGCGCACGCAGGCCGAGCACCAGCTGCAGCGCGCCAAGCTGCGCGCGCAGCCGCCGCCCCCGCCCCCGCCCGCGCCCGCGCAGCCGCACGACCCGCCCGCCAGGTCTGTACTGCAGGAGCGGCGCGCGCGCACGCAGGCCGAGCACCAGCTGCAGCGCGCCAAGCTGCGCGCGCAGCCGCCGCCCCCGCCCCCGCCCGCGCCCGCGCAGCCGCACGACCCGCCCGCCAGGTCTGTACTGCAGGAGCGGCGCGCGCGCACGCAGGCCGAGCACCAGCTGCAGCGCGCCAAGCTGCGCGCGCAGCCGCCGCCCCCGCCCCCGCCCGCGCCCGCGCAGCCGCACGACCCGCCCGCCAGGTCTGTACTGCAGGAGCGGCGCGCGCGCACGCAGGCCGAGCACCAGCTGCAGCGCGCCAAGCTGCGCGCGCAGCCGCCGCCCCCGCCCCCGCCCGCGCCCGCGCAGCCGCACGACCCGCCCGCCAGGTCTGTACTGCAGGAGCGGCGCGCGCGCACGCAGGCCGAGCACCAGCTGCAGCGCGCCAAGCTGCGCGCGCAGCCGCCGCCCCCGCCCCCGCCCGCGCCCGCGCAGCCGCACGACCCGCCCGCCAGGTCTGTACTGCAGGAGCGGCGCGCGCGCACGCAGGCCGAGCACCAGCTGCAGCGCGCCAAGCTGCGCGCGCAGCCGCCGCCCCCGCCCCCGCCCGCGCCCGCGCAGCCGCACGACCCGCCCGCCAGGTCTGTACTGCAGGAGCGGCGCGCGCGCACGCAGGCCGAGCACCAGCTGCAGCGCGCCAAGCTGCGCGCGCAGCCGCCGCCCCCGCCCCCGCCCGCGCCCGCGCAGCCGCACGACCCGCCCGCCAGGTCTGTACTTGGCACTTGATCTGAAATCTCTTTCGGTTATCCGCGGATACGGAATTACGGATATCCGGCTTATTTCAAGTGCATATAGCGTTTGTCCAACGCGAGTGTCGGAACCTGCTATTTGTTCTTAACTTTTAAAGATTATTAAAGGCTTAAGTACTAAGAGACATGTGTTTGTACAGCAACAGCACGAGTGGTAACGGCAACTGCGGCGGCGGCGTGTGCGACAACGAGTGGTGCCGCGCGGCCCTCCGCTGCGCCGCCGGTGAGGCCGCCGCGCTCAGAAGAGAGCTGTCTCGTGCCCGCGATCAGGTCAGGAACACTCACCATATGTCACCTTCAGGACTTTGATATACAGTAAAATTACATAAAGTTTACCACTGACAGATGGTTTGCCTTCATTTCATATTCAACTTGCGACAACAATATGCGACTATGCAACAATATGCGACTTGTACCGTTCTAAGTTTCTACATTAATCTAGATTAGATGTTGTGTGTTTGCGTCTATATTGTATCTTCGCAACATTAATCGTTGTGAGGTTGTTCATTTTCTCGATTGAATCATATTGTTAACACACAACCACCTCATATTTGAGGTAAGTGGGAAACAAAAGTGAAAGTAGTAAAATTTTAATTATTCACATTTTGATGTTTTTTAAGTGATTTAAATAGATAGCTCGAGTTACAAAGAACAAATGCATGTATCGCAAATGGTAGGAAATAGGAGATGATCGTTTTTTTATACCCACTGCTAAGTTATTTTATTTTTATTTTATTGAGAAGAGAAACAAACGGTCATATACAAGAATGTGTACAGAAATACTTATGATTAACATAAGACCTACAGTTTCCTTAAATTGTAAAAGTGCTAAATACAATATAAAAAGGATTATAATTAAAATTATTTTAAAGTTAAAATTATTATTAAGTTGTGTTCGTCGTCCGTTCATATTATTATTCATTAAAGAGCGATATATTTGTCAGACGCGGGCGCTGGAGGCGCGGTCGCCGGGGGCGGCGCCGGCGCCGACGTCGCCGGAGGGCGGCGCGCGGCTGGCAGCGGCCTGCGCGGCGCTGTCCGAGCGCGCGGCGCATCTGCAGCGCGCGCTCAGCGCAGAGACGCGCGTCAAGCTGGACCTGCTGCAGGCGCTGGGCGACGCCAAGCGGCACATGCACATACAGGAGGGTACGTGGCACTATACAGCGGGTGTGCCTCAGCGGCGCGCGGCTGGCGGCGGCCTGCGCGGCGCTGTCCGAGCGCGCGGCGCATCTGCAGCGCGCGCTCAGCGCAGAGACGCGCGTCAAGCTGGACCTGCTGCAGGCGCTGGGCGACGCCAAGCGGCACATGCACATACAGGAGGGTACGTGGCACTATACAGCGGGTGTGCCTCAGCGGCGCGCGGCTGGCGGCGGCCTGCGCGGCGCTGTCCGAGCGCGCGGCGCATCTGCAGCGCGCGCTCAGCGCAGAGACGCGCGTCAAGCTGGACCTGCTGCAGGCGCTGGGCGACGCCAAGCGGCACATGCACATACAGGAGGGTACGTGGCACTATACAGCGGGTGTGCCTCAGCGGCGCGCGGCTGGCGGCGGCCTGCGCGGCGCTGTCCGAGCGCGCGGCGCATCTGCAGCGCGCGCTCAGCGCAGAGACGCGCGTCAAGCTGGACCTGCTGCAGGCGCTGGGCGACGCCAAGCGGCACATGCACATACAGGAGGGTACGTGGCACTATACAGCGGGTGTGCCTCAGCGGCGCGCGGCTGGCGGCGGCCTGCGCGGCGCTGTCCGAGCGCGCGGCGCATCTGCAGCGCGCGCTCAGCGCAGAGACGCGCGTCAAGCTGGACCTGCTGCAGGCGCTGGGCGACGCCAAGCGGCACATGCACATACAGGAGGGTACGTGGCACTATACAGCGGGTGTGCCTCAGCGGCGCGCGGCTGGCGGCGGCCTGCGCGGCGCTGTCCGAGCGCGCGGCGCATCTGCAGCGCGCGCTCAGCGCAGAGACGCGCGTCAAGCTGGACCTGCTGCAGGCGCTGGGCGACGCCAAGCGGCACATGCACATACAGGAGGGTACGTGGCACTATACAGCGGGTGTGCCTCAGCGGCGCGCGGCTGGCGGCGGCCTGCGCGGCGCTGTCCGAGCGCGCGGCGCATCTGCAGCGCGCGCTCAGCGCAGAGACGCGCGTCAAGCTGGACCTGCTGCAGGCGCTGGGCGACGCCAAGCGGCACATGCACATACAGGAGGGTACGTGGCACTATACAGCGGGTGTGCCTCAGCGGCGCGCGGCTGGCGGCGGCCTGCGCGGCGCTGTCCGAGCGCGCGGCGCATCTGCAGCGCGCGCTCAGCGCAGAGACGCGCGTCAAGCTGGACCTGCTGCAGGCGCTGGGCGACGCCAAGCGGCACATGCACATACAGGAGGGTACGTGGCACTATACAGCGGGTGTGCCTCAGCGGCGCGCGGCTGGCGGCGGCCTGCGCGGCGCTGTCCGAGCGCGCGGCGCACCTGCAGCGCGCGCTCAGCGCAGAGACGCGCGTCAAGCTGGACCTGCTGCAGGCGCTGGGCGACGCCAAGCGGCACATGCACATACAGGAGGGTACGTGGCACTATACAGCGGGTGTGCCTCAGCGGTGCGCGGCTGGCGGCGGCCTGCGCGGCGCTGTCCGAGCGCGCGGCGCACCTGCAGCGCGCGCTCAGCGCAGAGACGCGCGTCAAGCTGGACCTGCTGCAGGCGCTGGGCGACGCCAAGCGGCACATGCACATACAGGAGGGTACGTGGCACTATACAGCGGGTGTGCCTCAGCGGCGCGCGGCTGGCGGCGGCCTGCGCGGCGCTGTCCGAGCGCGCGGCGCATCTGCAGCGCGCGCTCAGCGCAGAGACGCGCGTCAAGCTGGACCTGCTGCAGGCGCTGGGCGACGCCAAGCGGCACATGCACATACAGGAGGGTACGTGGCACTATACAGCGGGTGTGCCTCAGCGGCGCGCGGCTGGCGGCGGCCTGCGCGGCGCTGTCCGAGCGCGCGGCGCATCTGCAGCGCGCGCT
Source organism: Archips xylosteana (assembly GCA_947563465.1). Lineage (NCBI taxonomy): Eukaryota > Metazoa > Arthropoda > Insecta > Lepidoptera > Tortricidae > Archips > Archips xylosteana. The sequence goes on from OX387358.1 coordinate 18,272,368, forward strand.
CAGCGCAGAGACGCGCGTCAAGCTGGACCTGCTGCAGGCGCTGGGCGACGCCAAGCGGCACATGCACATACAGGAGGGTACGTGGCACTATACAGCGGGTGTGCCTCAGCGGCGCGCGGCTGGCGGCGGCCTGCGCGGCGCTGTCCGAGCGCGCGGCGCATCTGCAGCGCGCGCTCAGCGCAGAGACGCGCGTCAAGCTGGACCTGCTGCAGGCGCTGGGCGACGCCAAGCGGCACATGCACATACAGGAGGGTACGTGGCACTATACAGCGGGTGTGCCTCAGCGGCGCGCGGCTGGCGGCGGCCTGCGCGGCGCTGTCCGAGCGCGCGGCGCATCTGCAGCGCGCGCTCAGCGCAGAGACGCGCGTCAAGCTGGACCTGCTGCAGGCGCTGGGCGACGCCAAGCGGCACATGCACATACAGGAGGGTACGTGGCACTATACAGCGGGTGTGCCTCAGCGGCGCGCGGCTGGCGGCGGCCTGCGCGGCGCTGTCCGAGCGCGCGGCGCATCTGCAGCGCGCGCTCAGCGCAGAGACGCGCGTCAAGCTGGACCTGCTGCAGGCGCTGGGCGACGCCAAGCGGCACATGCACATACAGGAGGGTACGTGGCACTATACAGCGGGTGTGCCTCAGCGGCGCGCGGCTGGCGGCGGCCTGCGCGGCGCTGTCCGAGCGCGCGGCGCATCTGCAGCGCGCGCTCAGCGCAGAGACGCGCGTCAAGCTGGACCTGCTGCAGGCGCTGGGCGACGCCAAGCGGCACATGCACATACAGGAGGGTACGTGGCACTATACAGCGGGTGTGCCTCAGCGGCGCGCGGCTGGCGGCGGCCTGCGCGGCGCTGTCCGAGCGCGCGGCGCACCTGCAGCGCGCGCTCAGCGCAGAGACGCGCGTCAAGCTGGACCTGCTGCAGGCGCTGGGCGACGCCAAGCGGCACATGCACATACAGGAGGGTACGTGGCACTATACAGCGGGTGTGCCTCAGCGGTGCGCGGCTGGCGGCGGCCTGCGCGGCGCTGTCCGAGCGCGCGGCGCACCTGCAGCGCGCGCTCAGCGCAGAGACGCGCGTCAAGCTGGACCTGCTGCAGGCGCTGGGCGACGCCAAGCGGCACATGCACATACAGGAGGGTACGTGGCACTATACAGCGGGTGTGCCTCAGCGGCGCGCGGCTGGCGGCGGCCTGCGCGGCGCTGTCCGAGCGCGCGGCGCATCTGCAGCGCGCGCTCAGCGCAGAGACGCGCGTCAAGCTGGACCTGCTGCAGGCGCTGGGCGACGCCAAGCGGCACATGCACATACAGGAGGGTACGTGGCACTATACAGCGGGTGTGCCTCAGCGGCGCGCGGCTGGCGGCGGCCTGCGCGGCGCTGTCCGAGCGCGCGGCGCATCTGCAGCGCGCGCTCAGCGCAGAGACGCGCGTCAAGCTGGACCTGCTGCAGGCGCTGGGCGACGCCAAGCGGCACATGCACATACAGGAGGGTACGTGGCACTATACAGCGGGTGTGCCTCAGCGGCGCGCGGCTGGCGGCGGCCTGCGCGGCGCTGTCCGAGCGCGCGGCGCATCTGCAGCGCGCGCTCAGCGCAGAGACGCGCGTCAAGCTGGACCTGCTGCAGGCGCTGGGCGACGCCAAGCGGCACATGCACATACAGGAGGGTACGTGGCACTATACAGCGGGTGTGCCTCAGCGGCGCGCGGCTGGCGGCGGCCTGCGCGGCGCTGTCCGAGCGCGCGGCGCATCTGCAGCGCGCGCTCAGCGCAGAGACGCGCGTCAAGCTGGACCTGCTGCAGGCGCTGGGCGACGCCAAGCGGCACATGCACATACAGGAGGGTACGTGGCACTATACAGCGGGTGTGCCTCAGCGGCGCGCGGCTGGCGGCGGCCTGCGCGGCGCTGTCCGAGCGCGCGGCGCATCTGCAGCGCGCGCTCAGCGCAGAGACGCGCGTCAAGCTGGACCTGCTGCAGGCGCTGGGCGACGCCAAGCGGCACATGCACATACAGGAGGGTACGTGGCACTATACAGCGGGTGTGCCTCAGCGGCGCGCGGCTGGCGGCGGCCTGCGCGGCGCTGTCCGAGCGCGCGGCGCATCTGCAGCGCGCGCTCAGCGCAGAGACGCGCGTCAAGCTGGACCTGCTGCAGGCGCTGGGCGACGCCAAGCGGCACATGCACATACAGGAGGGTACGTGGCACTATACAGCGGGTGTGCCTCAGCGGCGCGCGGCTGGCGGCGGCCTGCGCGGCGCTGTCCGAGCGCGCGGCGCACCTGCAGCGCGCGCTCAGCGCAGAGACGCGCGTCAAGCTGGACCTGCTGCAGGCGCTGGGCGACGCCAAGCGGCACATGCACATACAGGAGGGTACGTGGCACTATACAGCGGGTGTGCCTCAGCGGTGCGCGGCTGGCGGCGGCCTGCGCGGCGCTGTCCGAGCGCGCGGCGCACCTGCAGCGCGCGCTCAGCGCAGAGACGCGCGTCAAGCTGGACCTGCTGCAGGCGCTGGGCGACGCCAAGCGGCACATGCACATACAGGAGGGTACGTGGCACTATACAGCGGGTGTGCCTCAGCGGCGCGCGGCTGGCGGCGGCCTGCGCGGCGCTGTCCGAGCGCGCGGCGCATCTGCAGCGCGCGCTCAGCGCAGAGACGCGCGTCAAGCTGGACCTGCTGCAGGCGCTGGGCGACGCCAAGCGGCACATGCACATACAGGAGGGTACGTGGCACTATACAGCGGGTGTGCCTCAGCGGCGCGCGGCTGGCGGCGGCCTGCGCGGCGCTGTCCGAGCGCGCGGCGCATCTGCAGCGCGCGCTCAGCGCAGAGACGCGCGTCAAGCTGGACCTGCTGCAGGCGCTGGGCGACGCCAAGCGGCACATGCACATACAGGAGGGTACGTGGCACTATACAGCGGGTGTGCCTCAGCGGCGCGCGGCTGGCGGCGGCCTGCGCGGCGCTGTCCGAGCGCGCGGCGCATCTGCAGCGCGCGCTCAGCGCAGAGACGCGCGTCAAGCTGGACCTGCTGCAGGCGCTGGGCGACGCCAAGCGGCACATGCACATACAGGAGGGTACGTGGCACTATACAGCGGGTGTGCCTCAGCGGCGCGCGGCTGGCGGCGGCCTGCGCGGCGCTGTCCGAGCGCGCGGCGCATCTGCAGCGCGCGCTCAGCGCAGAGACGCGCGTCAAGCTGGACCTGCTGCAGGCGCTGGGCGACGCCAAGCGGCACATGCACATACAGGAGGGTACGTGGCACTATACAGCGGGTGTGCCTCAGCGGCGCGCGGCTGGCGGCGGCCTGCGCGGCGCTGTCCGAGCGCGCGGCGCATCTGCAGCGCGCGCTCAGCGCAGAGACGCGCGTCAAGCTGGACCTGCTGCAGGCGCTGGGCGACGCCAAGCGGCACATGCACATACAGGAGGGTACGTGGCACTATACAGCGGGTGTGCCTCAGCGGCGCGCGGCTGGCGGCGGCCTGCGCGGCGCTGTCCGAGCGCGCGGCGCATCTGCAGCGCGCGCTCAGCGCAGAGACGCGCGTCAAGCTGGACCTGCTGCAGGCGCTGGGCGACGCCAAGCGGCACATGCACATACAGGAGGGTACGTGGCACTATACAGCGGGTGTGCCTCAGCGGCGCGCGGCTGGCGGCGGCCTGCGCGGCGCTGTCCGAGCGCGCGGCGCATCTGCAGCGCGCGCTCAGCGCAGAGACGCGCGTCAAGCTGGACCTGCTGCAGGCGCTGGGCGACGCCAAGCGGCACATGCACATACAGGAGGGTACGTGGCACTATACAGCGGGTGTGCCTCAGCGGCGCGCGGCTGGCGGCGGCCTGCGCGGCGCTGTCCGAGCGCGCGGCGCACCTGCAGCGCGCGCTCAGCGCAGAGACGCGCGTCAAGCTGGACCTGCTGCAGGCGCTGGGCGACGCCAAGCGGCACATGCACATACAGGAGGGTACGTGGCACTATACAGCGGGTGTGCCTCAGCGGCGCGCGGCTGGCGGCGGCCTGCGCGGCGCTGTCCGAGCGCGCGGCGCACCTGCAGCGCGCGCTCAGCGCAGAGACGCGCGTCAAGCTGGACCTGCTGCAGGCGCTGGGCGACGCCAAGCGGCACATGCACATACAGGAGGGTACGTGGCACTATACAGCGGGTGTGCCTCAGCGGCGCGCGGCTGGCGGCGGCCTGCGCGGCGCTGTCCGAGCGCGCGGCGCATCTGCAGCGCGCGCTCAGCGCAGAGACGCGCGTCAAGCTGGACCTGCTGCAGGCGCTGGGCGACGCCAAGCGGCACATGCACATACAGGAGGGTACGTGGCACTATACAGCGGGTGTGCCTCAGCGGCGCGCGGCTGGCGGCGGCCTGCGCGGCGCTGTCCGAGCGCGCGGCGCATCTGCAGCGCGCGCTCAGCGCAGAGACGCGCGTCAAGCTGGACCTGCTGCAGGCGCTGGGCGACGCCAAGCGGCACATGCACATACAGGAGGGTACGTGGCACTATACAGCGGGTGTGCCTCAGCGGCGCGCGGCTGGCGGCGGCCTGCGCGGCGCTGTCCGAGCGCGCGGCGCATCTGCAGCGCGCGCTCAGCGCAGAGACGCGCGTCAAGCTGGACCTGCTGCAGGCGCTGGGCGACGCCAAGCGGCACATGCACATACAGGAGGGTACGTGGCACTATACAGCGGGTGTGCCTCAGCGGCGCGCGGCTGGCGGCGGCCTGCGCGGCGCTGTCCGAGCGCGCGGCGCACCTGCAGCGCGCGCTCAGCGCAGAGACGCGCGTCAAGCTGGACCTGCTGCAGGCGCTGGGCGACGCCAAGCGGCACATGCACATACAGGAGGGTACGTGGCACTATACAGCGGGTGTGCCTCAGCGGCGCGCGGCTGGCGGCGGCCTGCGCGGCGCTGTCCGAGCGCGCGGCGCACCTGCAGCGCGCGCTCAGCGCAGAGACGCGCGTCAAGCTGGACCTGCTGCAGGCGCTGGGCGACGCCAAGCGGCACATGCACATACAGGAGGGTACGTGGCACTATACAGCGGGTGTGCCTCAGCGGCGCGCGGCTGGCGGCGGCCTGCGCGGCGCTGTCCGAGCGCGCGGCGCATCTGCAGCGCGCGCTCAGCGCAGAGACGCGCGTCAAGCTGGACCTGCTGCAGGCGCTGGGCGACGCCAAGCGGCACATGCACATACAGGAGGGTACGTGGCACTATACAGCGGGTGTGCCTCAGCGGTGCGCGGCTGGCGGCGGCCTGCGCGGCGCTGTCCGAGCGCGCGGCGCACCTGCAGCGCGCGCTCAGCGCAGAGACGCGCGTCAAGCTGGACCTGCTGCAGGCGCTGGGCGACGCCAAGCGGCACATGCACATACAGGAGGGTACGTGGCACTATACAGCGGGTGTGCCTCAGCGGGGCGCGGCCTGCGCCCGCACTGCAGCGCTGATGTACGACAAAACGAGCAGGCGGGTTGTCTGATGGATCCCCGCCGCCCACTTCGTAAGGAGAATTACGGATGCGTTGGCCCTTTGAGGAAAGAGTATGCTCGTTTTTAGAAAAGGTAAGTTTGTCGAGTATGTCTTCGGATACTACAAATCGCAGTTTGTGTACTACAGTCGAACAAACTGAATCGCGTATCAGGATACCTTTTCCGTATTTATCTGTCAAAGAAATTATCTTGATAGTTAAAAGGTTTCTACTCTAGTACGTAATTTTTAGTTAATAGTAACTTTTTTATTATTTTGGCCAACGAGAGCGTCTATAGTAAATAATGATAAAAGATTTCATAAAAATATTTTCCTAAATCTTTTTCAGGTTTAATATCGCGGCAGGATAAAGAAATGGAGGAACTGAAAGCTCAAATGCTGGCCGTGATGCCGACGGAGTTCGTGGCCCCGAGCGGCGGCGTCTCCAAGCTGCGGCTGAGCGACGGCTCGCCGCTCGACCCCAATGCTTCCGTCTACACCCCCAAACAACTATGCTCGGACGCTTAAACAAACCCGTAAACCAGTCGACAGATTGATCTAGTTTGCTGTTCAACTTCACTCGCCACATTTTTGATGACGTAAGGCTATGGTCTCCTATAAACGCCATCGCTTACAGCTTCACGTCGTACATTGCGTCACAATGCTTACTATAGAAATGTATTGCTGTGGTCTTCTTCACACGTCGACGTTGGCGTTTTGACGCCGTACGCGACGTTCAGTCTCTTCGCCGCGTTTCTAGTTATTTGGGCCATTGCAGCGTCAAGTCTTGTCCAGCGGTAACAGGTCGTTTTGGTTTAGTCTAAATATACACAATGATTCAAAATGTCTCATTATCAAAATGTACAACGGTCAAAAAATATGTAAATGTTATCATGTTATAATGAACAAAAGACAAATGAATTAGATGCCACAAAAACCTAAAAGCCTAATTGTATGATAGAAAAAACGAGCATAAGATAAATAGCCTAAATCCCAAAATGCTCAATGGTTTCGAAAATCCCTTTGTCAAATTGTACAAAAGTCAAAAAGTATAATGTCGATGAACACATTCAGTCAATCACATTTTGTACATTTTGACCCCAGAGTATTTTTCGTTAAAACTTTCAGAGCCAATGACATTTAGACCGCAGTGAATGCTGCCTTGGAAACATTCTGACTTAAAGAACATGTTGGCCAAAGCCAACAAAATATTCAGACGATATGATTTATTAGCGGCACAAACATTTTGTACTTTTGACAATGTTGCATCTAAACATTTTATGCATTTTGGCATTTGTACCAAAATGACCTGTTATCTGTTTGCCGACGCTGTTCGTTGCCTTCACGCGTCGATCGGAACGTTGTCGCTGACGTCAGACGTCGCGTATAGCATGAAATAGGAGACCATAGTCTCAGTTATGCTTCATATCTGTGCTGATGGATATCGTTAACTAATACTGATAATAGGCAACTAAAATAAAGTGTCATCTCATCAGTCACCCTATTAATAGAGACTGTACCCGTTGTGTAAAAGGTGCGGATTGGACTTATATTATCACGTGATAAACGCATATCACATAAGTATTTACGTGCATCGCAGTATCGTAATAAAATAGATTTCCGGATGTTTTCAAACCGGCGATAATATTGTATAATATTGTCAATATAATTATCACGATAATATTCATAGTCTAATGCGTACCAAACAGTTGTGCCAATATATTTTTTTTTCTGTAATATTAAGTATAAAAGACTTAAATACTTTATTTCAAGCTAGTCTTTGACGATATCCTGTATGTACTGTTTTACAAAGATATCTGAAAAACGCCTCAAACATGTGAAATTTTCAAAAACCTGTCGCCTATTATATTTAGTAGTAAACAAATCCATCTGTCGACTTATAACCATCCGTTTTGTTCTGGACAATCGACTGCAACAATTATACTGTGATTTACTATTTATCGAGTTTATTTCTTTATTTAAAATTACGATATAATTTGAATGGCATGTTTCGTCTGTCTTGCAAAATTTAGTAAGAAACTTTGTTTGCGTCGTATTAAGCTGCTAACGCCATCTAGTCTCAAAACATTAAAATTGTATCCTAGGGACCGGGAAATCATTCAATAAAAATTAGTCAAAAACCATTACTTTCACCTACGCACACTTTTCTTCCTGTTTCCCTATCCCTTTCCTTCATACGAAGTGTTTGTGCGCGCGACAAGGATAGAACAAGTGGCGCTGTGATCACTTCACCTCGACTCACCTGTGATTGGCTGAACGCTGGAAGACCGGGAGCAGAGACGCGCGAATATTTCCGGAATGGTGGCAGTTCCGTTTTCGCAAGTGTCATGTCGCTGCGACGCTCGCAACGCTCCGCCCGCTACTTCTTCTTAATTTAATTATTGTGACCTTATTTTTGATGTTAGAACTGATAAACACTATTAGTGAGTGAAGGCCTGGCCAGTGCTGTTTATGTGATCTACAAGTGTTACTACCGAACGATATTTGGATCGCAATTCGTCTATCACCGTCACCACACCACCCAACCCAACCGACGCCATACTGCCGCATAAGTCCAGGACTCCAGGTACCAAACCTTCGTTTTGCTTTCCTACTCTCATTCCTCGTTTTCCTATGTGTGCGTAGTGTTGTAACTTAATGCAAAAATTATTATATAATTATCCTAAACCGCACGGTCCTTCGATAAATTAAAATTCTAGATTTAGGCACTTAAGGACGTCTAGGCCTTACGCTTAGCCTAGCGCCACCATTAAATGGTCCCTAATCGAGCCGGATGTTACTTAATCATAATATAGCCGTGGTACTTAACACAAACTGATACAATTCGTACGATATATTTAGCTATTCATTTGTTTACATCGCGTAGATTTCATTTGTTCCAAACAAACAATCCTGTAGATAGCTAGGAAACCGCATAGTTAGGTAGGTAGGTATTTTGTCGCTTCGCTTCGCTCGCAACCAAGTAGGTAAGTAGGTTGGTACTTTAAGTTCGTTGGTGTATCTATATAGTTACGTATAACTAATTTAATAATAATAAGTTTATGTCACTTACGCGTTCGCAAACCAAAATGGCTGAACAAAAACTTAAAAATTTGGAATCAAGACGAGCCGCGTATTTTGTGCGTTTGCAGTCGATTTATACCATTTCAAATAAATTAGACAGTGAAGATTCCGTCGAAATGTTTCTTGCTAATGTCCAGACCTTGGATTCTATTCGGGATAAATACCTTCAAACTCTCGAGGAGATAAACGAAATACAAATGACATTGAAACCCGATGCAGAACCGAGTCATAGTACGTGGTTGGCTTTTGAAGATATTTATTGCCGTATAAAGCGTCAACATACTAAGTTGACCCCGCCGCCGCCGAGCGATGTAAAACCGTGTAACCAATCGCATACCGCGTTTGATCAAAGCCGACTCGGCCCTAAGTTGCCGCCAATGGAGTTGCCCGAATTTAATGGAGATCCACGAGTTTGGCCATTATTCTTCGCGAGTTTTAAGACGACTGTGCACGAAAATGCTAATCTCAGTGACACGGAAAAATTATATTATTTAATAGGTAAATTAACGGGCAAAGCGCAATCCGTCTGTACTGGTTTGACCCCATGCGCTGAGAATTACGATTTAATTTACAAGAGTTTAGTTCGCAAGTATGAAGACAAGCGCTTACAGGCTACAACATATTTTGATCAAGTTTTAAATTTGAAACTAGGTACAGTCAACGCCGAAAACTTAGAAAATTTTGTAGACAAGTTATCATCGTCGGTGGCCGCTCTTGATAACTTAAAAGTGCCTAATTTGTATGATTTCGTTTTATTGCACATAATCTCGAAAAAATTAGACCCCGAAATAATTCGCTTATTCGAAATGGATAACCGTGACGTCGAAATACCTACTTTCAGTAACCTAATTACGTTTCTTCGTAAACATATCAAGGTATTGCAACACTCAACTACTTTTAAACCCATACAAGCTACTAGGAAGATTTTAGATCATATAGACTTTTCAAGGTCATCGAGAAATACACATTCGTACTTAAATGTGGACGAACATGAAAGTTTCATGCCGCCGCAAGCCGCGTCGCGCCCGCCCGCGCCTAGCAACAGCGCCGGCTGTTCGTTGTGCGGCGCGGCCGCTTCACACGATCAACTTTATAGGTGTTCGGGATTTCAAAGACTGTCACCCAACGATAGATATAAATATGTTAAGTCATTTAATTACTGCCTAAACTGTTTGAGTCAGAAGCACAGAGTGATCGATTGCAACTCCAATAGTTCTTGTCGTAAATGTAATAATAAACATCACACAATGTTACATTTTGAAAATAGCGTGGCGGTTCCCGCTCTCTCAAGTGACGCCTCGTACTATGAGTGGTCAGCTCCCAGTGCGTCGTTTGATGCGGTGCCGCCGCCGCCTAATAATTGGTATACTCCGCCTCGCGCCAACCCCGCGCCGCTCACGCCGGTTTCGCAATCTTACGTTTATTCTGCAACTTCGCTCGCTCATTCGCACCCCGCCCCGGCGCCGTTTATCCCGTCGCCGGCGTTATCGTCCGCCTCGCACTCGCACCCCGCCCCGGCGCCGTTCGCCTCGTCGCCGGCGTTATCTTCCGCCTCGCACTCTCACTCCGCCCCGGCGCCGTTCGCCCCGTCGTCGGCGTTATCGCCCGCTCCGCACTCGCACCCCGCCCCGGCGCCGTTCGCCCCGTCGTCGGCGTTATCGCCCGCCTCGCACTCGCACCCCGCCCCGGCGCCGTTCGCCCCGTCGCCGGCGCTTTCTTCAGGTTTGCAAACGCGGCAGCAGCCGCACGGCCCGCTACTGCCTTCCGCGCCCTTACCCACTCACGCTGAGTCTGGTAACGCCTTAACGTCTGCTCATAATTTTTCGGTTAGTAACTGCAGCAGTACAAATGCGAACCGAAATTTACCTACCACAGTGTTGCTAGCGACAGCTCGTGTTATAGTTCACGATTGTAATGGTCAAGAGCGCTTAGTACGTTGCTTATTAGATAGTGCCTCGCAAAGTAGTTTTATAACGCGTGATTGTTGTAACCGACTAGGTTTAAATGCTTATGAGAAAAACATCACAATCAGAGGAATAGCTGGGTCAAGTAAGGTTGTTAACTCGCTTGTAAATGTGAAATTCTTTTCCCGCTTCGATCGTAAAGTCAGTTATGATCTGGAAACTTTGGTCGTAGACAAGGTGACTGACCAATTACCTAACGTCGAAGTAGATCGGTCCATGTTGGCTTGTTTTGACTCGCTACCGCTAGCCGACGATACGTATACGGTCACGGGTGACATTGACATGTTGATTGGCGCGTCATTGTTTCCGCGACTTTTGTTAAACGACAGAATTATTAGTAGATACGGCTCGCCGTACGCTTTAGAAACAGTTCTTGGTTACGTAGTTATAGGTTGTGCGCCCGCGAATCTTTTCAACACCTCGTCAGTTTCTTGCTGTTGTGTCATTCCTCAATCGATTGATAACATGGTTCAAAAATTTTGGGAACTAGAAGAGGTCAATGTACCTCGAGTTCAGCATCCAGATGACTCAGTCTGTGAGAAAATGTATACCGAAACTACCGCTCGAGATTCTACGAATGGGCGTTATATTGTTGCTTTACCCTTTAAGGAAGATCCTTCGTCACTCGGTGATTCGTACAGCTACGCGAAGAAACGATTTTTGTGTTTGGAACGCAAAATGAACGCGGATCCTGATTTTAGACAAGCTTACGACGACGTAATTAGGGACTACATTGCCAAAGATTATTTAGCCCCAGCACTGGTACAGACTGAGGAGCCTCTGCCATCGTATATAATTCCGCACCACGGAGTAGTTCGCAAGGATAAGGCAACTACGAAGTTGCGTATAGTCTTAGACGCTAGCGCCAAAACTAGTACCTCCATTTCTCTTAACGACATTCTTTACAGTGGCGAGAACCTTCAGGGTAATTTGTTCGAAATCATTTTGAATTTTCGTTTATTCAAAGTAGCATTGTGCGCTGACATTAGACAGATGTTTCTTTGCATTGGGATTCAAGAAAAGGATCGTCGTTTCCAACGCATTTTATACAGGTTTGACCAAAATGATCCAATAACTGTGTTCGAATTCAATCGAGTTTGTTTCGGACTTAAATCCAGTCCATTTCATGCATTACGTACAATTAAACAGCTAATAGAAGACGAAGGAGATCAGTTTCCTCTTGCAAAAAAGGCACTGATAAACTCGTTATATATGGACGATTATGTGTGTAGCTTAAACACGGAATCTGACGCTGTTCAAACAGCTGAGCAGGTCATTGCCCTCTTCAAAAGGGGACAGTTTGATCTTATAAAATGGAATAGCAATTCGGCAACGGTATTAAACACCATTCCACCTTCTCACCGTTTATCAGCGGTTTTAGAATTTGACAAGGATGAAAATCAAAAGGTTCTAGGACTTACTTGGTCCCCGACGTCAGATAGTTTTTCGCTAGATGTCTTACAACCTGGTAATAAATGCACTAAGCGTGCTATACTTTCATGTGTGGCCCGTCTGTGGGATTTAATGGGTTTCATTGGGCCTGTAATTCTATACGCCAAACTTCTAATTAAGGAACTCTGGCTTTTGAAATGTGACTGGGATGATAGCCCTCCCGATGCGATCGTCAAGCTTTGGAATCAATTCAGCAGAGAACTCTGCCTGTTGAAACAACTTCAAATACCGCGTCATGTTAGTGTTGTTGCTGACAGTGTCGTATCAATTGTTGGTTTCGGAGATGCAAGTGAACGGGCATATGGGGCTGTAGTATATCTGCATGTCAACAATAACGGTGTTATCAATACACATCTCCTCTGTTCTAAGTCACGAGTTTCCCCAACTAAAACGGTTTCACTGGCTCGTCTTGAACTGTGTGCTGCACTTGTCTTGGCAAAATTAATTAGCATCGTGGTAGACACTTTGGGTAGCCGCATCGCAATTGATAATGTTTATGCATTTTCTGACTCTACCGTCGCTTTATGCTGGATACATTCCTCGCCTCACCGCTGGGGTACGTTTGTGGCGAATCGCGTATCCAAAATACACTCTTCTCTAGCAGCTAACCGCTTTTATCACGTCTCGGGTTCTGAAAACCCCGCCGATTGCTTGTCGCGCGGCTTAACGCCTGAGCAAATTTTACATCATCCACTCTGGTTTTGCGGACCGACTTGGATTCAACGAGAACCAGTCTATTGGCCTTTGATACCATTTGATCCGCTATCCATATCGAAACCTCCTGAAGAGAAGACAAATTCATTTATCGCTGTAACGTCAACGGACGTGCCACTGTTGCTTTCAGTAGCCGCACGTATGTCATCGTGGTCTAAATTGTTGCGTTGCGTTGTTTACATTTTTCGTTTAGGAAGAGTGCTGCCTCGTCGTGAATACATTTCAGCTTCAGACTTAGAGTTTGCCGAGGGTAGGATTTTGCAGACTCTACAACAGCATTGTTTTGCTAAGGAATTTGAAAACCTGCAGATGGAGAAGGTGTGTTCGCGCGCTTTTCAGCGTTTAAAACCGTTTCTACAGAATGGTACAATTCGCGTAGGTGGTCGTCTAGGGGCTGCAGATTTAAAATTTCAACAGAAACACCCCATTGTGTTACCGGGAAAACATCATGTGGTCAATTTAATTGTAGATTATTTCCACAGATTATATTGTCATGCTGGAGAAGACGAGCTGTTTTCTGTGTTACGCCATAATTATTGGATATTTTCTGCTCGTAGTATAGTGCGTAGCAGGATATTTTTATGTCTTCGATGCTTTCGCTTGCGACCTAGGTCAAATTGCCCCGAGATGTCCGATCACAAGGCGTGTCGTGTTGTACGTTCCGTGAAGGCTTTTACGCATACAGGTGTTGATTTCTCTGGACCACTACGTGTCACAGCTACTAGGAGTAGGGGTGTCCGTACTCAAAAGGCATACATTTGTATTTTTGTTTGTATGACCACGCGTTCTGTACATATAGAACTAGCGTCTGACCTCAGTACATCCTGCTTCTTGTCTGCGTTTAAAAGGTTTTTGGCTCGCCGAGGCCCTGTTTCTCGGTTGTATTCTGATAATGGTACTAATTTTATTGGAGCTAAAAGACACCTTAGTGAACTGCATTCGTTCCTAGTTTCAAAACATTTTAACACGGATTTTGCTCGCATATTAGCTGAAAATCGCATAGATTGGCATATGAACCCCCCAGCAGCTCCGCATTTCGGTGGAAATTGGGAAGCTAATTTGAAAAGCCTGAAGACGCATCTATTCAGGGTTATAGGCGATCAGATTTTGTCTATTGAAGAAATGAATACAGTTCTCACGCAAGTAGAAGCTGTGATGAACTCCAGGCCCCTTTGTAGAACTCTTTCATCTGATCCCTCAGAACCACTAGCTTTGACGCCAGCACATTTTTTAACTATGACTCCTCTGAAATATTTACCTGCTCGTGAGATTGAAGGTGTTAGGCTTAACCTGTTAGAGCGCTATTCACTTTTAGACAAATTAGTTCAGTCATTTTGGCATCGTTGGCAACAAGAATATCTCCACACGTTGCAAACCCGGATGAAATGGAATACACCCGCGTTCCCTGTTTCAGTCGGTACTGTTGTGATCGTGCGGAGTGACAATATGCCTACACTTCATTGGCCGCTAGGTATAATAGAAGAGGTTTTCCCGGCGAAAGATGGTGTAATTAGAGTCGCAAGGGTTAGAACGTCATCTGGAACGTATTTACGTCCGGTCATTCGTTTGTGTCCTTTACCAAATCAGTAGGTTGTGTAAACACCTCAAGATTTTTAGTTTAGTTAAGTTTATTTTGTTTGTTTTTGAAGGTAACCCTTCAAGCGGGGGGGAATGTTTGCGTCGTATTAAGCTGCTAACGCCATCTAGTCTCAAAACATTAAAATTGTATCCTAGGGACCGGGAAATCATTCAATAAAAATTAGTCAAAAACCATTACTTTCACCTACGCACACTTTTCTTCCTGTTTCCCTATCCCTTTCCTTCATACGAAGTGTTTGTGCGCGCGACAAGGATAGAACAAGTGGCGCTGTGATCACTTCACCTCGACTCACCTGTGATTGGCTGAACGCTGGAAGACCGGGAGCAGAGACGCGCGAATATTTCCGGAATGGTGGCAGTTCCGTTTTCGCAAGTGTCATGTCGCTGCGACGCTCGCAACGCTCCGCCCGCTACTTCTTCTTAATTTAATTATTGTGACCTTATTTTTGATGTTAGAACTGATAAACACTATTAGTGAGTGAAGGCCTGGCCAGTGCTGTTTATGTGATCTACAAGTGTTACTACCGAACGATATTTGGATCGCAATTCGTCTATCACCGTCACCACACCACCCAACCCAACCGACGCCATACTGCCGCATAAGTCCAGGACTCCAGGTACCAAACCTTCGTTTTGCTTTCCTACTCTCATTCCTCGTTTTCCTATGTGTGCGTAGTGTTGTAACTTAATGCAAAAATTATTATATAATTATCCTAAACCGCACGGTCCTTCGATAAATTAAAATTCTAGATTTAGGCACTTAAGGACGTCTAGGCCTTACGCTTAGCCTAGCGCCACCAAACTTTTTAAAATAAACTTTGTCGTAACGAGATAAAAACGCATTGATAACATAACAAATGTACCAACTAAAATTTAATATTTATGATTCTTTTTTTGTGGAATGAATCCTGTCAAAAGTCATAGCTAAATTATATTCTTAACTGAACGAGATATTCTTGCAGTCGATTGTGCATGGCTGCTTGTTCTACGCACCAAGGACCTTGTACTTTTGGAAGATCGAACCGCTGCCGCGCCGGCTAGCCAAGGACGTGGCGTTAATGCTTGCTGATGGTTTGTCATAGTTACACGACGTACAGCCTAGAGATGGGCGAGAAAGTACTGATTACGTTTGAGGCAGCTTCAAGCTAAGATACGCCGTTAGTAAGCTCACACACCGGCCTCACCCGAAGAGCAGCCGCCGACCGAAATTGGAAAAGATGCGTTATGCAGCCGCGCGCTGGTTTTTGTATGGGCGTTTTGTGATCTCATTTTTGTTTTCTTATTAATTTACTATCAGCCGACGGCGTTTTGATATTTTTTTCTTAATTTATTTGTAACCGTAACGTTCTAAAGTTGAAATGTCCGTACAAACATCGGTAGGGTAAAATGGATCTAGCAGATAAATACGAGCGTATTAGTTTTGTATCCGTGTATGTCGATAATATCAGAGCGTTTATTTTTTCATCAATGAAATATTTGGATTCGTAACATTGTGGTACCTTCTACTGGGATCTACTGGATATTGCGTGCGCAGGAGCCGACTTGTAATTTTAGAACAGTATTTCGAAGCTCCCTCCCGAGGTATTGGTGTAATTGTATAGCTTGTTCGAGCTACTTTGATCTCTGAAAGCATAATTAATCGATCGACTTGTCCCGCTGCTGCAGTATGAATACGTGTTCTCTTTAAATTTATGTGATAAATTGTACAAATCGAGATCTGATTCGAGTCTCCCTTGCGTAATTGTAGTTTTATTGACTTTTATAGGCTAGCGCGCGCGAGTCGCGACGCTACTCATTATCTCTTGTTGATGCGAAATTGTATGCAACTTTAGTTGTAGTATCCATGACAGATACAGTTTCGACTGACTCCGTTAAATTTCATTCCAAATCATCGCGTGACGTATTTATTTTAGTTCTTATTATTTCTCATTAAATTCATCTCGCAATGTCGTACCTATCTCCCTATGTGTTCAAAGCGGTACAACTACTTGTTGATGTTTTCTGTAAAATATTTTACATTGTTTAATAATAATGGCTTCCTGTCATTATTAGTTAAGTTCGTCAACTCACACAGGAAATGTTCGATTGTTTCTCGTATTAGGTATACGTATCTCATACGTATATATTTATATTTGTTTTTTGCGCATTCTTGGCCCAAAGTAAAAATTGAGGCTGAACAAAACCAAATATTGTTATAACTATCGCATCGTGAGTTGACGCCTTACAATGTTGTTAAATTACAACTTAAGAATTGTTGTTGTTTGGACGACATTCAAATATAAATTATACATACTTCCCCAATAACACTTCCACTGTTACAAAAGTGTAATTGCATTTAAATTTTGCTTTTATTTTCTTACGTCTCGAATTAGCATTGGTCGTTGTATTGGATAAATAAGGTAAGTTTAAAAAGGGCGTGTTTTTTGATAGGGTTATTATAAACTGTTTGGTACTTGTCGCGCGGGATATTGTGACGTTACGTAAATGTGATTCACAAGTGCCAATGTTTTCTACTGCCCTATTTGATTGACGCGTTTGCTTGTCGTGCTCTCTTTTAAGGAATCGCTTAATTATTTGGGACAAGATTTGTACCCTCAGGTGTATAAACTATCTGGGAATAGACTAAAGGGCTGCCAGTGTATATAATTTCAACTGACAATGAACTTTGGTGACTGAAGCATTGCTTTAGGCTATCCTTGGGCTAATATAAACCTATAAAATAAAATTCCAAAAGATAAAATAAAGAGGGCAAAAATAAACGAATGGTAACGGTATTGTAAGTTACATCACAGTAAGTCGATAAACAACGCACATTGGACTCAATCGGATTGTAAAAGAGATGTTGTAAGTATTATTTTTGAGATTGTTGAACTAAAGATTGTGGTCTACTCTAGTCTTGGTTGAATGGCGATTTACACTTGATCCTGTAAATGTTGATCAGAGATCCAATATAAGGTGTAAATCGTCCTTTAACATTATTTATAAACTAAGTTTTTAGATGGTTAGTTTTTTTTAAACTGGACTGGGCTCCGCCTTAACGGCCAAGCTTCCATTCTTTGTAAATTGTTTTCAATACTGAACATGAAATATTGTGAAACTTGAGTACTTAAATTAATTTAAGATTTGACATGATCCTAATGGATTCTGGTGATATGAAATCAATCTGTCAGCAGCAGACACCTGTATATTTTGTCATATATTTCTAGGACAAACGTGAGAATGATGTAGAAACATTAAATTGGTACATCCAGGACAATCTGAATTTTCACTAGTGAAATGTAAGCGACATTTGTTTATATTATAAACAGATGCTGTTAAAGCAATAAAAAAATCGGACTTGCTCAATGACTTTTTCTTATATTTATTTTCCCTCAAAACATTTGAAAGGCAGTTGCTTTTAACAACTAAATATTTCTCTTATGTTCATCATCTTAATTGACTCACAATCCAAAGAGTTTACACTATATTGTACTTTTAATTTATTCTGGTCATATCTCAGAAATAAAAAATGTTGTCCATCAAATGAAAAAGAAAGACAACCCAACGAAGACAAAACCTACTTCCAGTTTATTTGCTTCATGGTCCAGACATATCTGAGATCCTGGCTTCGCTCACGAGGCTCTGTATTTCCAGCTGCAACCGCAAAGCTTTCTGCAGCTCCATTTTCCTCAATTGTGATGCAATGTATTTGCCATATATATCAAATTCATCCTCTTTAGCAGTTGGCTCAGGGTCTATGCTGCCTCGGTATGATCTATCAGAGTTATCTGTGCTAGTGCTGTGTTTAAATTTTTTCTTCTTCATTTTATATGAGCTATTTAAGGTTTCTTGTTTGATTAAACTTTCATCAGGTTCAGGTTTGAGAACAAGCAGGAAGTTGTCCTGCTCGGTTACAAAGGGATCTGAGCTGCTGTTGTCATGTTCATTGACTTCATCATCTTGATCAACCCATATTTTTTGACATGAATCATCTCCTGTTTCTTCAATCTGAAACAGAAGTTTACTCTTTACTATTACAGAAAGAAATCAGGATTAGATAATTGTGCACACTTATTAATGGAAAATGCTATTACAATGTCTGCACACATGTGCATAGATATATATTAAAAATAGACTTCTATCATAATTTAGGTTTTGTTTGACCACAATCATCCTTAATGGTAATGTAGATGCAGGCTAATTAAAGCTCTATTTACACACAAAAGTAAAATCTAAGTCATAAGCAGCAATAACATCTGCATTTAATACAATTCGAATTTGTTTTTCTGCACATAAATAAACTTTTAGTCTACTTACATCAAAAGTATTATCATCTGTGCTAAGAGACTTTCTACTAGTCCGGCTAAAACACTTGTGCCATGCCGAAAACCACTTGATTGAAGGTTTGAACACTGAGTCTGGACCCGACCTCTTCCGTATCTTAGCTATCTCTTGCACATATGTCGACCGTAGATTCTTCACCTTAGTTTTAACCTCCGGCTCATTCAGCGCAATTCCCGTTGTAGCTCTAAAGTCCGCTATAATTTGACTATACGCCTTATGCCGCTCCGGCTTCGATTTGTATGCCGGCAATTTAGGGTCCCACAGTAATTTGTGTCCCAAGTAAAGTTTTACAAACTGGCACGTCTCTTTTTCACCCCATCTCATGTTTGTTGTTGATTTTCGGAAGTTTATTTTTAAGATAATCTGAAAACAGCGATTACTCGGTGTTTCTAATTAATTTGACAGCTAGTTTAGTACAGACCAAACCAAGAATAGACAGAGACAGTGTTAAGTAAGTAAGTAAATCTTGTCATTATGATCTATTTCGTTGTCCGAATGAAATAAACTCAATACAGATGACATTAGTCTTACATTGAAAAAAAAAGATGCTGCTTCTTACAGTGAAATTTTTGTAATTAGTATTTACAAGAACGTGTCAAACCATAGAGCACGAATTATTTTTTAGATAGTCAGGTCAGTTGAACTGTCAACTGCTACTACAGAGTGCTCTTGAAGTGTTTTTTGAATATCTTACTTACATTAGTGGTTTTAGAATCAAGACATTACAGAAGTGAACATTAGCATTGAATTAACCTGGATTAATGTTATCTCAACGTAAAACTGTGGAGAAGGACTGTGATTAGTGTTCTAAAATCGCGAGTGTCATAAACTGTTAATCAATATTTGTCAACCTACCCTCAAGTTACAGCTCACTATGGAACTTGACAGCCACGGTGTTGCCACTGCAATAAAATGAGTTCTCCCAAAAATCTCAAATTACTAGGGGTGGCTGCCCATACATCTTGTCATGCCAGCACATCAAGTGAAACAAATAAAGGATCACCAAAAACTATGATCCAACAAGTATTTCACCCCAACTTGTTTATCTCAAGATCAAGAACCAGACACTCATCGCTTGGAGATCCACCGCCAAGTAACACTGAACAGGACACACACTCGTCAACTTCTAACAATATGATCAGTGATGACGGAAACCCAGTGTCACTTTACCAACCAACACAATCATCTACTGAAGACATAATATCTGAGGATATGCCATTGACATCTACAGATTCACCGCATCCTCCTCCGTGGCAGAAAGTGCCATGTAACAGGAATAAAAAAAGAAAGTTGACCACTAGCCCTCCTGTAAATACAACCAAAACATCGAATCGCTATGATGGACTGCCTTTTGATATTTCCGATGAAACAAATAAATCAACAAAGCAAAATAAACCACCACCAATCGTTCTCTATGGAATTGAAGACCTAACACAATTAACAAAACTCTTGGAAACAGCAGCCAACAAAGATCAATTTACATATAAAATTGTTGGGAGAACGCAGCTTAGGATTAGTACTGCAGATATAGAGGTCTATAAAAAAATTATCTCCCTGGTTAGAGAAAAAAGCCTGATAGGGCACACTTTTAACAGGAAAGACAATAGATGTTTCCGAATTGTAATAAAAAACTTACATCCATCTACACCAGTAAGCTCTATCAAAGAAGATATAGAGGCAACAGGAAACACAGTAATAGGAGAGATAATAAATGCAAGGTATGGACCAAACAAGAATCCTACATCTACCTTCTTTGCTAACCTGACTAGTGGTCCCCACAATAAGGCTATCAAGGATCTTAAATATATCTATCACCAAAGTGTCTCAATAGAAGAACCAAGAAAAAAGAAAACAATTGTTCAATGTCAGAGATGCCAACAATATGGTCATACCAAGAATTATTGTATGAGACCTTTCAGGTGTGTAAAATGTGGGCAATCGCACAAGACATCCGAATGTGATAAACGTGACCGGAGCACTCCAGCACTGTGTGCCTTATGTAATGGACCACACCCAGCTAATTACAAGGGATGTGTGGTCTACAAGGAAATCCAAGCTAGAAAACAAAAAAATAACACCAACCCAATAGTAAACAAAACAGCATCTCAAGAATCTCCGAGGAGTAATGAAAATTCTAGTACAGATCCAGGTAATGGAGGACCGAGATTGTCCTATGCAGCAGCCACAAAGTCAGCCCCAACAAACAACACTTCCCAGAACACTTTTCATAGTACTAACAACTCAGGCAAAATAAACGCGACTCTAGAACAAATAATTATGAAACAGACTGAAAAGTTCGATATCATCCTCCAACAAATGAGCACTCTTATGAGTCTCATAGCTAAACTTGTTGATAAACTGACAAAATGACTTCACTACGGGTTGCGACCTGGAACATCAATGGTCTTACCTCTAATAACCATGAAGCAAAACTGTTCATGTCCCAACATAAACTGGACATTCTCCTTATCTCTGAGGCCCACTGCAAGGCTAATTCCATAGTAAAAGTTCCAGACTGCTGTTGCTATATTACAAACCACCCAGACGGTACAAGCCATGCGGGATCGGCCATCATTATAAAAAAATCTATTAAACATCATCAAATGCCTAATTATGAAACTGAGCACATCCAGGCAACCACGATAACCGTTCACGATAAAGCTGGAGACATCAATGTGTCAGCAGTGTACTGCCCACCTAAACATAAAATGACCGAGTCAATGTACTCCGATTTCTTTGACACTTTGGGACACCGCTATATTGTGGGCGGAGATTGGAATGCCAAACATACTTCCTGGGGCTCCAGATTGACGAATATTAGAGGCAGGCAGTTGAAAATGAGTGTAGATAAAAACAAATTAAGCACCATATCCACGGGTGAACCAACTTATTGGCCAACTGATACCAGGAAGGTACCGGACCTTATAGATTTCTTTATTGCCAAAGGTCTAACGAGGTTGTATATGAAACCTGAGTCTTGTTATGACAGTTCTTCAGATCACACTCCGGTGCTCTTGACAGTCAGTACCAACCTTATAGAGGTGTCAAGACCAATAAGGCTGTGTAACAAGTATACAGACTGGAACACATTTCGGGAGCACATTGAGGAATGCATAAATATGAAAATGGCCCTTAAAACACCTGAAGATGTAGATGAAGCAGCTAAATATATAACGACGCTCATACAAGAAGCATGCTGGATAAGTACTCCTGAAATCCAGACTCGCGGCAATGGTGGAGTAAATAACTATCCTCTAGAAATTAAAAAAGCTGTTTTAGAAAAGAGAAGACTTCGAAGAGTTTGGCATTTGAGTGGGCTTGCTGAGGATAAAGCTAATTTAAACAGGGCTGGAGAAGATCTCAAGACAATATTGCGAAACTGGCATGATAACTCATTTCAAGAGAAGCTAGAAAACCTAACTGCAACAGAGTCTACAAACTATTCGCTCTGGAAAATAACCAAAGGTTTTGACAGACCACAGGCTGCTAAACCACCCTTGAGGTGCGCTGTAGGATGGGCTAGAAAACCACAGCAAAAAGCAGACTTATTTGCTGAACATCTAGCAAAAGTATTCCACCCAAACAATTCTTTGGATGATGAGTTTGATGACCAAGTAGACGCAACTCTTAATCAGGACCTCCAAATGGATCTACCGCCAAAACCTGTGTCAGTACGGGAAGTGTGGGGAGTAATAAAGGAGCTAAAGGATAAAAAAGCGCCGGGTTTTGACCTAATTACCAAAGAAATTATAAGACAACTTCCCCGAAAAGCTATAACTTACATCACAACAGTATATAATGGGATATTAAGAGTTCAACATTTTCCTGCTATATGGAAAGTATCCCAAATAATCATGATTTATAAACATGGAAAACCGCCTAGTGACGTCACATCATATAGACCTATAAGCTTGCTCCCGATATTATCCAAAATTTTTGAAAAACTCCTTCTTCGGCGAATACTTCCTATTCTAACAGAAAACGGCATCATACCCAACCATCAATTTGGATTTAGACAGCAACACTCCACTGTGGAACAGGTCCATAGAGTCTGCGACAAGATAAGAAAGACTTTGGAAGAAAAAGAATACTGCTCTGCAGTTTTTTTGGATATACAGCAGGCCTTTGATAAGGTCTGGCATAGGGGCCTGCTGTGTAAAATTAAAACTTGCCTTCCACACAGCTATTTTCTGTTGTTTGGTTCTTACCTGTCGGGAAGATTGTTCCAGGTCAAGGAAGGTGAAACTACTTCAAGTTTTTATGAAATACAAGCTGGTGTACCCCAGGGATCAGTGTTGGGCCCAGTGCTTTACACTATCTTCACAGCTGACTTACCTTGCTCGAATGCCTTAACTACAGCTACATTTGCCGACGATACCGCAATCCTGGCAAGTAATAAGGACCCAATAATAGCCTCAAAAATCCTGCAGGCAGGCCTGGACGAGACAACTAAATGGCTTCGAAACTGGCGGGTCAAGGCTAGTAGCTCGAAATCAGTGCAGGTTACTTACACCCTACGCAAAGGCAATTGCCCCTCGGTGAAACTAGAAAATGTCACCCTTCCGCACAGGAACTCTGTCAGATACCTTGGTCTGCATTTGGACAGGCGTATGACATGGAATGAGCACATCAAGAAGAAACGAGATGAACTAAATATTAAATACAAATGCTTCCTGTGGTTGCTCGGCCGAAACAGCAAACTGTCAGTAGACAATAAATTACTAGTGTACAAATCGATCCTAAAACCAGTATGGATGTACGGCCTTCAACTGTGGGGTAGTGCTTGTAACTCCTCCATCATGCGAATTCAGAGAATGCAGAACGTAATCCTCCGAACAATCAGCAATGTTCCTTGGTTTGTGACTAATGCTGAGATCCACGAACATCTGGAAATGCTCACAGTGAGAGAAGAAATCACTAGTGTTAAAACTAGATACAGGGGACGGCTTGAGACCCACCCCAATACCCTTGCACGACAGCTCACAGTTACCCGTTATGTTAAACGCCTTAAAAGAAAAGATATCCTATGATGCAATGAATTATGAGTAGATGTTCTCGCTGGGGGACACACTCTGAATGAGAGAAGCATGCAGCATATTTGCTAAAAGTGATTGCACTGATTGCAGATTATATTTAATAAAAAAAAAAAAAGATAGTCAGGCCCTCCACAGACCGTGGCGGCAATGTGGCGGCATCGTGCGCGCGACGGCGACGGAGCGGCCCAGCGCGTTGTATAACACTGAATTATATACACTGCGCCGCCCTGCTGAATGTGTTACCGTATATATGATTCAGTGTTATACAACACCCTAGGCTCGCTCCGTCGGCGCCCCGCGCTTCGGTTTGTGGTGGCCTTTAGCTAGTTTGACGACCATGGCTTTTTATTAGGTATTAGGTTTTATGCCATACTCAAATTTAAAAGTAGTTTTGTAGTAAATTGCAAGGTGCGAGTAGGACTGAAAAAATCCTCATGCCTTCGTTTATCCATGCAATTTGTTAAGCATTAGCTGTTGCCGCCGACTCTGTCTGCGAAGAATTTGCTTATCGCTATTCCGCGGGAACTATGCAATTTTCTGGGATATAGTGTCCTCTATATCCGGGTTATAAACTACCTGTGCGCCAAATTTCGTTAGAATCCATCGAACCGTTATAGTGTGAACGAGTAACAAATATCCGTCCATGGAAACTTTCGCGTTTATAATAAATAACAGTAAGAAATGTGAATGTTCTTATCTTAAATCATAACAGCATTGTAGATACTTCTTTTGGAGAAAGCTTGCCTGTGTAATTACGGCAGTGACGCTAACACTTTAGTATTATAAATCATTCCTTTGCCTTTACTGAAGCAGCAAAATCCCATAAAGACCAGAAAATACTTAATATTTTATTATTCAGATAAAAAAATGTGAACAATCTTTGGTTTGCAGCTTATTTCTTAGATATTAATAAATTAAATAATTATTTAAAAGTAAAGAGAACATTTGAATATAATTCTATATAATAATACTTGCAAAAACTTTAAACTGGGTATTTATCTTTCATAACTCTATTAGGTGATTAGTGTGGTAACATATATTTTTTATAAGCAGATAAACTGGTAAAAGTGGCTGGTCACAGTGCTACATGTAAGGCAGTGGTTGTGCACTATGTCACAGAAGTCATTGGCAATAAGACCATCAGTCTATTTAATACTGTGCTTGGCAAGACAAATTGAATTTGTAGAGTCATAAATAGTTATATATAACTTACATTCCTGTTAAATGCCACAATTACACATTAATATCTTCATTAAAAATTTATAAACTTTAAAACTTTTTTAAACCATGTAAAATTAAAATATAAATACATACTCCTAAAAAAAAATTGCAACTAATATACTATTTGATTGGAAAACTAATGAGATTGCTGGTCTTTCAAAGTTATACTTAAAAAAAAAAAAAAAAAATAAATAAATATCGCGGGACAATTCACACTAATTGACCTAGTCCCAAAGTAAGCTTAGCAAAGCTTGTGTTATGGGTACTAGGCAACGGATAAACATACTTATATAGATAGATACATACTTAAATACATATTAAACACCCAAGACCCGAGAACAAACATTCGTATTTTTCATACAAATATCTGCCCCGACACGGGAATCGAACCCGGGACCTCAAGCTTCGTAGTCAGGGTCTCTAACCACTAGGCCATCTGGTCGTCGTCTATACTTAGTTCATAGTTTGTTTAATTTCAGTCATTATTAGACATATCTGATATTCTGGCTTCACTCACTAAACTGTGAATTTCGAGTTTAAGTTTTAAAGCATTCCGTAAGTCCATTTTCCTCAGTTGTGATGCTATGTACTTTCCATAAATATCAAATTCATCCTCTTTCATCTCATTTTCCACAGCTTCAGAAAAATAATCCTTTGATCTATGCTTCAGTTTTTTCTTTTTAATTTTTTTGTAAGGCAGTGGTGATGTGTGCATTTCTTTTTTGATGTTTTCCACAGTTTCTTCAAGCCTGTTGGAGTCATACTCATCATCCGTCTGAGGTATTAAGGGGTCTGGATTTGAGTCCTCTGTGTTGCCATTGTTTAGTTCTTGATCTACCCACATCTGGCAGGATGAGTCAACCTCTGGAATTTCTTGAATCTGAAATAGGCAATATGAATTGAGTACAATAGATACAACAGTGTGTTTTATTTATGTTCAACTGCAACAATAAATTCTCTATAAAAGCTTTGAATTTAAATTACATAAAATTAATCTATATTTATCTACAGTTATACTTCATCAACAACAAGTCTTATAAATAGCAGTGAATAATCCTTACGTTGTTATAACTGTTAGAATGTCTGTTACTAGGTATATGTTTCAAGCATCGATCCATCTCGTGGAACCACACTAAAGACGGCTCATATATGGAGTCTGGACTGGATTTCTGCAGTATTTTGTGCACTTGTTGCAAGTAGGTTGTCCGGAGATTTTTTATCTTCAGTTTTACTTCGGGTATATTTAAACATTTGGAAGTTGCAGCCTTAAATTCGGATGTTATGTCCCCGTACGCCTTTTCTCTTTGATATTTTAGCTTATAGCCTGTGTGGGCTGGATTCCATAAGCATTCGTGCTTTAAATATATTTTTACGAACTCTAAGGTGACCGATTCACTCCACCTCATCGTATAATGTACATTATTTAACGAAATATAAATAAATAAACAAATTCAGTTTGTCCTAATCTGACATGACGTATTTTTTTTTAACTTTTAAAAACCATAGACAAATAGATATAATATAGAGGAGCCAATTTTTCTGCGTTCAGGTTAAAAAATAGTACAAACTTTTATCTGACAGTACTTTTTGTCTTCGATTTAAACATACATTTTATAATTAAATAAGAGAGCACTGAACGTGAAACAAGTATTATAAACAGGATTAACTACTTATAATTAATAAACGTTTACGAGCTCAACTTTTCCATACAAACAAAGCAAGCTCTCTCCTTCTGGGATAAAAATCAAAAACAGTTAATAATAGGTACATTTATTTCTTTTAAACAATAAAATTACACTTTTTTTTGTATAATTTAGGTAAAATAATGTCATTAAACTAACCTATTGTAGCACTGCATTGAAATTAAATTGAACATACTCGATCAAATTGCATTTGTACTATTACTTTCATCATCACTAAATCAATCAGCACCAGCATCAAATACGTCAAGCTATTTTTTTTAATATGGAATGTATATTATTATAATCAATGAGTTTTGCATATTTTATTTGACTTTTTTGTTCCAACTATAATAATTATCCTCGGTGCACGGTGCTTAATTCGCGCGATGAGAAACACATTCACACAAAAACGTTTCAAGTAAATATACTTAAAATGTTGTGTTAATTATATTCAGAGGCGGATTAAATATAGCTCCAGCGCTCTAGACGGCACCTCATCAGTGCCTCTATGGTGGTCATGATTTACTAATTTAAGAATTAATAAAAATGTAGAGGAAAAAATAGGAGGGATAATATTGTAAAATTCGTGCTCCTTTATAATCTAGTGCTTTTAGGCGCATGCCTAGTTTGCCTGAAGGATAATCCGCCGATGATTCTAATGTTTGTTTCGTCTTCAAGCTAAATGTTCTCTCTTGGCTCGGAGGAGAGACTCAAGCAAGCTGGTCTGCCGCGTGCTGAGGTGATGCTTCAACTCTGAAGATACCTATTACAGAAAAAAAAATAAAAAAAAAGAATCGCGACATACAGCCGGGTCTCTACTCAGCGAGCCGCCTCGCGAGGCAAGCGCATGAGGCATGATATTGTTCTACACAAAGCTCAAAATCGCACCGAAAATGGCTGCCTCGCGCGGTGGCTCGCTCAGTGGAAACCCGGCTTATAGGCTTATAGCTCTCTTCTTATAGTTACAGTCGCCATCATAAAAATTGGATCATTCAAGGTGGTCAAAAATATCTGAACAGGACCGTATTGCCAATCGCGTACGTGTTCAAATATTTTTGAGCACCTTAACTGCTCCGATGTTTATGATGGCGACTGTACCATATTTCTATGATAAGCAATTGCACAAATTGTACAATTTGAAAATGAATCAAGTTGTCATTGCTAAAATATGTAGAGTGTTCTTTATTAGACAGGTCAACTACCCTATTGTTGTGTTATTTACTTGTCAGTTGTGTGTGTGTGTGTGGCTTTGTAGTATAGTCAGCATCAAAAGTAGTTGGTCACTTTTGTACCTTGTCGCTCTACAGTTAGGTGCAAAACGTCATACTTGATTGACAATTGCGTTATTACGACAAAGAATAAAAGTGACCATCTACTTTTGATGCTGACCGTACTAGACAGGTCATTTGAGGTACTACCTGTTCATTAGTTACCATACCATCCATACCTTTACGAGTGAGTGTGTGTCATTGGTCGCACACGATATAATTGTCGACTGGAGTTTCAGGCGTAAATCCGTGTTGAATGGTATTGCTGTAAACAAAAGAATATCTATCTAATACCTTTAAACGAGCAATTCTTGTATATATATATATAATCAGGATCTCGGAAACGGCTCCAACGATTTCGATGAAATTTGGTATGTGGGGGTTTTCGGGGATGAAAAACTGATCTAGCTATGTTTCATTTTCAGAAAATCGCTTTTACTCGTGTTTTCCGGCTATTTTTGTTTGCATTAGAATATAAAGCTAAATTTCGCCGACTTCGAGCAGATCATAATGGCACATTAGAAATCGGGTGGTCGCGGATCCAGCCGACCCCGGTTCGATACCACGTTTTTTTTCAAGATTTTTAGTTTTTTTTTTCAAGTTTATTTTTTATGAGAAAACGTCAAGTTTCTTCTTTTGTGAGAAAAAGTTACTTTTTTGTGAGAAAAAGTTATTTTTTGCGAGAAAAAGTTACTTTTTTGTTAGAAAAAGTATTATAGGGAACGTGCAGTAACTATAGGCGGCAGCACTAATGCGACAGAAGAGACACTATGCGGACAGTAAAACAAACTTATCTAGGTAAAACATTCAAATTGATGGCACCCTCATGGCACCAGTTGGCAGCACCGTCTATGTGCACGTTCCCTATTGGGAGCACAGAACAGGAAAAACCGGTTGTCTGTAAAGTCGGTTTACGGACGATAGTTTAACGTGACTCACCCCTCCACCCCCTCAGGTGTTTTTGTCAAATATCTTGAAAACGGTGCATCCTACGGCAAAATCAATGAAATTTTCATCCCCCCTTTAACACCCCCGCGCTCCCTCCCCCGCATCCCCTCCCCCCCTCTCACCCCCCCCCACCCCTCCGGTGTTTTGATCTCGGAAACGGCTCCAACGATTTCGATGAAATTTGGTATTTGGGGGTTTTCGGGGATGAAAAATTGATCTAGCTTGGTCTTATCTCTGGGAAAACGCTTGGTACCGAGTTTCTGCCCGAGCAGAGCTCGGTCGCCCAGGTACTAATTATTAAGGGCCTAGCGAGTTTTTCGCGCTAATCGATTTTGGGTTGGCAATTTCGGGCGTGGGGCCGCGTGGAGGAGGCACGATGGCTCAAGATAGGTTGGTTGGACTGCGCGTGTTTTTGGGTATTTTCATCTTATTACTAAAACAAATACATATTTTAAAAATGTAGCAAAACTACGCCCTAGAAAACATCTTGTTTTACTAACATTCAAAAAGTCAGTCAGTCAGTATTAGCGTCGTACTACGTGTTTATTTTATTTTTTAGAGACGACTTTGGATTTTTTTTCTATCGAGCGAACTACAAGTAATCGTGTTTCGATAAATACTTGTCACTAGAGTGAATCCTCAAATATCTTACATATGAATTTCTGGACTATAGCATTGCTAGTAATGATACAGCACGAGTTTAAATGAATGCAATAAATGCGCCAAAAACACGGTAGGGCCTTAATTTTGAATATAGTTTCATTTGAGGCCAAACTTTGCATGTCACAAAATAGTTGTCAACTGACAGTTTCTCTTTTGTTGCCACTTATTCTAATTCCTGTTGGAATAAATTAGTATGATACAAGAGAATAGACGTTGATTGAAAGCGCTACTTGCTTCTTAAATCTTACATTTTTGGCATAAAATGCTTACACATGGCAACTATTTTGCATGTAAAATTTTAGTTCTTTTTTCATCCATTTTCTAATGTTTTATGTCATATTCTGAGAGATAATGCACATAGTGTCAAAAATAAACTGACCTTCACTGTCAATATCATTCAGTATATCAGTGAGTAGTTGTTTCAGGGACTCAGTCTTAATATCTTCAGATGGTTCCACATACAATGACAATAGCACTCTGCTGAGCTGCACTCTGTAAATTAACTTGCAATAATAAAATAATCTTTTGACAACTAAGTATGCTTTGAGGCTTTTAAAGTAGAAGCCTATGTTTTTTTTATTATTTTATTAGCAATAGGGTATTTGACACTAGTCAATTGACATACTTTTTATGAGTTGTTAAAACGCAATTGTATATGAAACTAGTTTTGTATAGCAAATACATGGTAATTGGGAACTGTAACATCAATTATTGACCAACTCAATTGACTAATTATTTATTTAAATAAGTAAAACCAAACTTTTACAGTGAATTAAAAATTCAACCATTTCTCAGTCCTAAAATATTTTTTTTTTTTTTATTACAGTTGCATCTTGGAATTAGAAATGATATTAAACAATCTCACAAAAAAGATAATAAATAAATTATGTAATGGTGTTATTACTGCATTGCCATACTTGAACTTAAAGACAGTTAAGTTATTGACATTAAGTGTCACTTAACTGTAATTTACTTATATCATACTAGCCGTTGCCCGCAACTCTATCTGTGAAGAATTTGTTTATAGTTATCCTGCGGGAACAGTGCAATTTTCCAGGATGAAAACTGTACTATTTCCTTTCTCCGGACATAAACTAATCCTATACCAAATTTCATCCAAATTGGTTCAGTGGTTTAAGCATGAAGAGGTAACAGACAGACAGATAGATAGATAGACACACTTTCGCATTTATAATAATTAGTATGGATACATTTTCATAAATAATAATAAAAAACAAGATAAATACTTACTCAGCTAAAATGTCTTCTGGCAGATTTAGTTTTGTATCAATTAATTCATTGGCTTTCTGAAGGGCAATGTCACAATTATCTAAAACAATATAATAAACATCAGCAACGTTGCTGCTAATAAATCAAAAGTCATTTATTAGACCTTTAACTGAAAAATTTACTAAAAAAATCCTTACCACATTCAATGAGCAAGTTAATATAATTCCTTATGTACATTATTTTCATATTACTCTCCTCTACCACATCAAGTGCTTGTTCATAGTATGATATTGCTTCACATTTGAGGTTGAGCTCCACCAGGTTGTTTGCAAGCTCTGTCAGTATGGACAGGCGGATTGATGAATTGTCTGGGTACTTGTGTAGAGCTTGTAAGAAACAGCCTATTGCAGCCTGAAATTAAGAACTAAATCTGAAGTCTCCACTGAGGAGTATGGCAACAAAGCAGTGATAGAGAAAACTAGAATCTGTATTGAAACACTTTTGATGTCAAATTTAGTACCACATGATTAATATGACAATTATTTTGCTACCTTGTAGACATTTAATTGAGTTTTTTCTTCTGTCCGCAACTTTATCAACGAAAATACATGTGATAATACTGAAAACGGGACACTTTTGCATCCCCATGTTGTTTTTCGGGACACTGGGTGGGACAGACTATCTGAGAGCAGGACAGTCCCGTTCAAAATGGTACATATGGTCACATTAACCATGATTAACAGGTTGGCCACCCCTACTCTATGTGATTATGGCATTTGCTGAAAATTTAGCAGGGTCCAATTGTCAGTAACATGCAAAAAAAAACATCCAGCTTACCTCTAAATTCTCCCTGTCAGGACTACAAAACTTTAGAGAGCTCAGTTTCTTCTCGGCCTTCATAAACTGTCTCGCTGCAGCCACCAGATGCTCTGCTTCTCCCAAGAAATTACCAACAGAGGCTTCACACTTAGCAGCCCCAATATACGAATGTCCAGCAAAAGCTGGCTGCTCAGAATACTCACACTGTATAGCCAGTGCTAGAAACTCGTTGGTAGCTTCAGATACATTAGGTTTTCTCAAGAAACGCCTGTAAATACTTCTTATTATTATTGGAACTGAATTGCGATACGAAAGGTTTGGTTTGATGTTGCAGTAAACTTACTTTTTTAATTTGGTGTTTATATTCATAAACTGCTCGTTAAAACTGGCGTTTAAGTCCGTAGCCATCGTCGTATTTGAAATGAAACTCTTTAAGGACGTAGACGTTAGTGATTTTATAGTAGCCAATTATTGAAAAACATTGATAGTGGTATTATACGAAAACAAACAGACGTCAATTTTCGATATGTCACCATGACATAAGAAATTTAGGACATTTTTTTAAAGAACGCACCCATAATTGCGTTTAGTTATTGCAATTTGGCATTGTTTTTGACGCGCTACGCGTTTCTTATCAGTTGTCAGATGTCAAATCCCTTGACGTGTCGATTATTTGGGTTAATTCGATTACATATTTCGGTATTTTATGTCTTAGTTTCGTATTATTAAAAGTTGTGCATGTTATTTATAGACTCTTAGAAGTTCACCGGGATGGATTTTCTGAAGAGCGGCTTAAAAACCGTGCTAGGGGCTCCAGAACCCGGCCACACACCCTCCGGAGCAGAGACGGTAAGATATTTAAAACTACTATTAGATGGAATTTGACTAATAAAATGATCTAGATGTTATATTTAGGCCTCGGACCTTCAAATATTGTTAACAGAAGTTCACTACGATGGCAAATTTAGTTGTGACACAACTCTTGTAAATTTGAATGTGATAATTCGTATGATATAGTTAGGGTTTAACACTGGTTTCAAATTGATTTAAGTTGTCTGTAATAAATAACATGATAAGTCAATTTTTAAATTGAGTATGGTTACTGTATTTAATTAAATAAATAAATAAATAAATTAAATAGTTAGACAAATAAACTTTTTTTTTACATTATTCTGTATTTCTTTACATGTGTTGTAACAGATGAGCAAACAATCTTTGCTTTTAGTATTTTATGTTTCAATAAATTAACAGTTACATTGTAAATTTCTCATGGGAGACTCTGTATTTTGCTTTTGTATAACCCATTTTTTATAGATTTCAATAAAATACAATACAATGACTCTTTATTGTACACCACAAAGAAAACAATACAGAATAACAAGTACATGGAAAAAATATACAAGGTATAAAAATATACATATATTTCATTGTTTTTCTATTGTTTTCTCCTGGCTAAAGATTTCTTAGAAGCCTTGAGCGAGGGAGATAGCAGGCTGGTTTTATCTTGTATAAATGAAACAGGGTTTTGTAACACAAAAAGATTTTACTGTATGATTTTAAAAATGATTATGTATTGTTTTTCAGGTTTGGGTGGGGGTGTTAGTGTATTACCCCATATTTGTTGACCTGAAATGAACGGTAATAATACACAACCTGATAACCCTTATGGAATTTACATAGGGATTTCAATTATCAGGTCATGCATTGTCATTCATTCTGGGTTGATAATTAAAAGTTGTGGTAAATAATTGTGGTACTAGCTTAGAGAAAATATTATTTTGGCTGCTTTTTATAAACATTGGTTATATTGGTTGTAATGCAGAGTAGTACAGATTTTTATTATTATTTTTAGTGAGTAGATTATGACAATAAACATTTATTATATGTATAGTTGAGGTCATTATTACCCTTTGTGATTGTCACATTATTGACTTAAAATACTTGAATATGATAAGAAACATTATTAGTTCCTCATTAATTTATTTTGGCTCTTTGATGTTGTACATTCAGGGTGTTCTATTGGTTGACAACCCCCAAAACAGGAGAGATAGTTTAATTAATGCTGAATCCGAACATCACATTAAAAAAAAATTAAAAATCTTCAGGTTGGAGATACAGGCCAAACCGATTATAGCGACACCAATTACAACAACATATTGGATGTAACAACAAAGAAATAGAACCCAACACTATCTTATGTACCAAAGTAACACAGGTTACAATGACCAACCGTGTTTAACAACCAAATATTGCTGTCCCTTGAATGTTGTTATAAACGGTTTTGACTGTATTCCATTTTAAAATTTTCTCATTATTTCACTTTATTGTGGTCACCATGCACCGTGTTTACCGATGTAATCACCAGGCACAATGATATGAGTTTGTGTATCAAACAATAACATAGACTGATCATGTGTGACAATAACTGGCCCACTCCCTTTATAGCTAAAAAACAAGTGACCATGATTTATAAAATAGCTAATGATATTCTTTTGATTATATATTTTTTTATATCGAGGAACTAAGGAGAGCCATAATTGATGAAAAAGCAAATTGGATAAAAAAAATAAGCTGCCCAAATTACTAATTCTACGCGGACGGAGTCGCGGGCAAAAGCTAGTTTTTAAATATATATGTGGTCCAGGTGGAGCGTTTGGTGGATCGCGTGAACAACTCGACTCTGTTGGAGGACCGGCGAGATGCGTGCCGCGCGCTTAAGGCCATGTCGCGTAAATACCGCGTCGACGTCGGAGCTCACGGCATGGACACTCTCAAACAGGTCAGTTACTACACGCTATACCAAACCCGTATTCAGGGCCGAATTTAGGGACGGTGTCTGGGGCCACAGCCCCAGGGCCTCAACAATAGAGAGGCCCCCATAATAGAGACTTCGAAAAATAGTTAAATCAAATCTCGACTGAAAAAAATGGTCTTTTTATTTGTAAAATAAATTGTGGTCAAGGGGCCTCCACTCCTTTTATGCCCCGAGGCCTCCAGGCCTCTAGGCCCTGTCCGTACTAAACAGGGTGATGCATCATACCCTTAGATAATTTAAGACATCATACCCCATCTGACGAACTTTGTGTTAAGAGATGCGCCGTCGAATCTGCACTTAGTTTACCGTGCAATGTCTGTGACCGTCACAGTGTGACGACCTTCTTTTAGTATGATACAGTCTAATACAGTATTTCGCAACCTTTTATTGATCAGGGACCACTTTGATTTTAGCAGGTATCACAAGGTTAAAAAGAAATTCTAACTATCGATTCAAAAAGAAACTTCTATCAATATCGTAAAATTTCAAAAGTTACATTTATCATGGCATGCCGGCGCGCGTTCATTCGAAGTTTGATTTCTTTTGGGGACCTTATTTTAGCTCTTGCGGACCACTGATGTTCCGCGGACCACTGGTTGGGAACTACTGGTCTAGTAGGTGGACACCGTAGTATAGTTGCGGAATGAAAAGATTCGTCACTCTTCGACCTTAACTCGTTGACACATAGAGTCGAAAAGTGACAAACCTTTTCATACCGCGACTGTACAACAGAGGAGAAAGAGCGTCAGCATTCCGAGATGAGTTGAGCTATGCACACACAGAAAAGTCGCTATCATTGCCACGGCTTCTTGCTCTCTCCTAAATGGCCAAAAGCTTGTTCTCTTGCCGCAATGCCGAATGCCCCTAAAGAAGTTGAACTAATTGTTCTTTCTACGTCACTCAAATCACCACACTTTCCAGGTTTTGGAGCTTGACAGAGCTGACAACGAGACAATCAACTATGCTCTCGACACCCTCAACAATGTCATGTTCCCCACACAGTTCGAGGAAGAAGAAGACAATCCCCACGTACCCATGAACATTGGGGAGCAGTTCACAGAAATGTTCATCAAAGACCATCACAACATACAACTGGTTCTAGATCTACTGGATGAATTCGATTTCAGAGTCAGACTCTCCGCTGTCCAGTTACTGACATCGCTACTGACCAACAGACCTAAAGATATACAAGAAATCATACTGGTTAAACCCATGGGTGTATCTAAAATGATGGACTTACTCGGAGACCCGAGAGAAGTAATCAGGAATGAGACTTTATTACTGCTGATAAAACTTACGCGAGGCAACGCAAACATACAAAAGATAGTCGCATTCGAAAACGCCTTTGATAGATTGTTCGAAATCGTATCCACAGAAGGTTACTCCGACGGTGGTATCATCGTAGAAGACTGCTTATTACTTATGCTGAATTTGTTGAAGAACAACAGTAGTAATATCAACTTTTTCAAAGAAGGCAGCTACATACAGAAGATGCTGCCTATGTTTAACACTCCGGATGAAGCGGAAGACTATGGCTGGTCGCCGCAGAAAGTGTCCAACGTACATTGCATGTTACAAATAGTGAGAACATTAGTGTCCCCAAGCAATGCTGTTCAAATTATATCTAATTGCCAAAAGATAATGAAGAATGTGGGGTTGCTGGACGCTCTGTGTAATATTTTAATGGCGAGTGGGGTGCCCGCGGACATTTTGACGGAGACAATCAATACTGTGGGGGAGGTGGTTAGGGGGGATGTGAACAATCAGGACTTTTTGGGGAATGTGATGGCGCCGTCCAACCCGCCGCGGCCCGCCATCGTTGTGCTCCTCATGTCTATGGTCAATGAGAAACAACCGTTCTCTTTAAGGTAAGATTTAAATATTCGAGCATTTCCAAAGAAGTTTGGAGATTTTATTTTCGACTTTGTTTTGTAGAAAATTTGCATTTCCATATTTACTTAGGAAGGGTGAATGAAATTGAGCCTAATTAACATACGTTCCCTCCCAAAGTGACTTCATTTATTTGTATGAAAATTTCAAATGGTAAAAGGCAGTGATTTTAGATAATTATTTACAAAATTAATACCAATAGCACATTTTATTTTTGAAAAACACTTCACTAAGTATCTAACCTGTGTCGATATATCTATAGATGCGCAGTCCTGTACTGCTTCCAATGCTTCCTGTACCACAACGAGATGTCGCAAGCGAGTATGGTGCAGACGCTGCTGCCTTCCTCCTCCGACGTGTCCAGCCTCACCAGCGGACAACTGCTTTGCGGAGGTACGTCAATAGCCGGGTCTCCACTGAGCGAGCCTCGCGAGGCAAGCGCATGAGGCATAATTTTGTTCTACACAAAGATCAAAATCGCACCGAAAATGGCTGCCTCGCGAGGCGGCTCGCTCAGTGGAGACCCGGATATTAGTAACGTGCAGGTCCATAAAAAAAGGTACACGTACTACGTGTTATGTATTGTATTTCAGGAATCGATAAAGAGGTAGAATAGGTGACGCGTCATAGCGTCTTTTCACTGATTGACACCATTATTTATGGCACCACAGGCAGCGGTTGTTTGACATTAGTATATTACGGATGATACTTTTGTTTAGTTGCGATCTATTATTTGTGTCTCGTTCTCTCGAAAAGGCTTCGTCCAGCCACTTCCAGTCTGTCGCATGCGAGACGGAAGATATAAAGTGGAACATATATAAATACCACCAAAAAAAAAAATTAGCACTTAAAAGATAATCTCTGAATGTAGAAAATTACCATCTATTTTAGTATTCACAGACAAAATGTGTTGCGTTGCTAGCTTTAATATTTTGATCGGTTAAGTTCTTGTTAGGGTAGTGTTGCGTCAAGTCAAGACGCGCTCCGTTTCCTAAATGTTACACTTTTAATTATAAATAGAATTATTTGGAGTGGAGGTGAGGTGACTTAAAATTAAAATGTGGTTATAATTTTTGTGGTCAAAAATAATTCGGTTTTATTTCAATAAAATAACAGCAAACACATGTTTTGTTTATAATTTGACATCACTATCTGACTTAATGCTTATTCGTTACTCTACAGGTCTTTTCTCCTCCGACGTACTCTCGAACTGGTTCGCCGCCGTAGCGCTGATGCATGCTTTAATCGACAACCCTGGCCAGAAGGAACAGTTGCTTCGAGTGTTGCTGGCAACTAACATCGGCAGCGCGCCGGTGTCGCTGCTGCATCAATGTACACTCACGCTGCAACAGACGACCAAACTACAGCCGAAGGTAATGTTGCCGGCAATACTACCACTGTAATCAGTTACACCTATGTTTGCTAATAAATCACTTTGACTAGTAACTCTACTTAGCGTTCAAAGTCCGTGGTCGGCTCAATAGGAGCACCCTTTGGCAAGCTAAGACAATTGTTCTCCTTGCTGAGTGGCCCATCTGGCATCTCGCTTCCTCCGATAAGCTGTACAAGCCACCATCAGAGGCTAACAGCAACAGTTCGACCAAAAAAAAAAGATTAAATGAGTGCTATAAGAAATATACATATGTACAGTGCAGTGTTTTATTGAAAGTGAGTGGTGTAGTGAGAGAACAGGCCACTAAACCAGTCCTCCCTCCAGGTGGCCCTCCTAATGCTGCTGTCCCAGTGGACGAGCCACTGCCCGGCGGCGGTGAGCGCGTTCCTCCGCGTCCCAGGAGGCGTGGGGTACCTCGTCAACCAGACCTGCTCCAACGACCACGACGAGAACGAGTATCTACTGCAAGGCTTGTCCGCGTTCCTACTCGCCATCTGCATACACTTCAATGATGACAGCGTTGAGAATTATTCCAAGGTGAGCAGTCTACATCCATATTATCATAACTTCACTGTAATATGATCAGACCTAAACCAAAACCCAAAATCCATTTAAACCTAAAATTGCTAAAAGTGGCCTCGAAACGTAAATGTAACCTTTCGCGTGCTCTGCTTACCCCTTTGGGAATACAGGTGTGATTTTATGTATGTACTCGTATGTTTTATGTATGTAATTTGGTCCCAAAGGAAGATCAGCGCCGTTCGCAAGATTGGCAATCTTTTGCTGATATGGGACCATTTTGTGATACAAACATGTTATTTTTTCATTATGTTATTTTTACTTTTATTGTTTTTTTTTAATAAATATCTTTTGTCTATGTTATCTTATCTATGTTAACCATTTGTTGTGTTTTCTTTCTTTCTTTCTTTAATATGTTCAGCTGTAATAATATGTTAGGAAACAATATGCAAGTTGTAAACAAATATTGTTTTCAGAGATAAAATGTCGCGTCGCGTCTTAGAATTATGTATTGTTTTATTTTATTCACCTTTTTTTTTATTTTAGGACTCTATGAAACAGCTACTACTAAAGAGGATAGGCTTCGAAACTTTCAGTGCTAAGCTCTGTGAAGTGACCAAGCATGAATTATACAATAAGGCAGCGAAGCATCCGCAGCTGAGAGTCAAGATGGCTTCCGAGATACTCATCGACTACGAGTTCTGCAAGCTGTTTAAAGTACTCGAAAGTGAGTATAATATATAAAGTTACATATTTCCCGATTTAATTGTGATTAAAATAAAAAATAACTAATTGTAAGTAAAATACATAATATCTTTAAATAAATTAACACTATAACTATAAATAAAATAAAACTAACTTAAACTAAAACTAAATAAAATTAACAAAATGTTCTCCCCCGCGGCATGGACCCAAAGACACTGGCAGCATTATCTCGCTGCAAAAAGTCTTTACAAAGATATTTGTAAACGGCTTTGTGACACTACAGGAGACCAAAGAGCTGGCAGCTTCCTCGCACAACGTATCAGCATTGCTATACAGCGAGGTAATGCTGCCAGTGTCTTTGGGTCCATGCCGCGGGGGGAACCTTTTGTTAATTTTATTTAGTTTTAG
Source organism: Archips xylosteana (assembly GCA_947563465.1). Taxonomy (NCBI): domain Eukaryota; kingdom Metazoa; phylum Arthropoda; class Insecta; order Lepidoptera; family Tortricidae; genus Archips; species Archips xylosteana. Next base: position 18,311,513 of record OX387358.1, read on the forward strand.
TTTAAGTTAGTTTTATTTTATTTATAGTTATATATAAAGTAGGTAGACTCGTATTATTTCGTTACTTGGATCTTCGTGGATCTTGGCGAGTTTTCAGCCCCCCTCCCGTCTTAGTGGGATGTCGCGATGTCGTGAGATTTGGCTTGACCGCTCCGCCAAAATCTCACGTGAGATTTTGCAAAATGCATATTTTCAGAGCCACTGTGCTACTTTGTAACGCTCGCATAAATGCAATAAATATTATTTTGTGGAAATTAATCTCAGTTTAATAGAGAAACATATATGGTATACTTAATTGGGCCAATCAACTTTTAAACCGACGTTTTTGGCGTCTCCTGCGTTACCAAAACGTCAACGTCTCCGAGCATGTTTGCGAATATATAATATTTAACAAAAACTTTTTTATAATATTGAGCAAGTAAACACTTGGCTCCCTCCCTCTCCCCAGGCGTGGTCACCCAGAGTCTGACGGCGAAGCAAGAGAACGGGGTCCAGGAACCGAACCCGGAGCGCGCGTCCCCGGACGACGCCACCCTGGAACAGTACAAGTGCCTCATCAGGCAGCAGGACGCGCGTCTGCAGGAGCTGATGGCGCAAGTGGAAGGACTCTTGCAGCACAACCACCAGTTACAGGTACTGACTGACATTACATTAGCTTATGAACTTATACTTAACGCAAGCTTGTCAAGATGATTATCAACCGCATTTTGAACCTTATGTGTTTAGTAATTTGGTACAAATTTCACTGCATCTATAGAAAATTCGACTTATAGTACATTACTGAAGGAAGAGACCAGTATAGATAAACAACGTTAACATGGCCCGCTCCTCCAAATTACTATTTCAATGTGTTAGTCACACGACTAGTCGAACAATTAATCCGAATATCTGCTTTTGTTTGACGGCTGTCTCAGCACGCAAATAGGCGCTGAAAGTTTTGGTGGTGCATTATAAATACTTTCACAAATACGTTGAAAACTTCTTGAATTTTGGAGGGGCTGGCCATGTTATCGTAGATTATCTCTAAATAAGCCATACTGGACGAGTACGGATTTCTACGTACGAGTCCAGTGTTGCACTTGTTGGTCGAAGCTTGTATAGTGCTTTTCTCAAAAATCAAGAGTTTAATTGAATTAATTAGTATGCGCTGTACATTTTGTACAACTCTTTACGCTTTGCTGTCAAGCACTAGAGGCCGGCGCAGACCAGAAGCATGTGCGTGTCACGCCACGTACATGCACCAGTTGTAATGAAACTGTAAGAAAGATGCCGCACTAGATGCATGAACATGGTGTGTATCTGGTCTGCGCCGGCTTTAACTTTTCGTAACTCAAAAACCTTTTACATTGAATGTGGACTTCGCATTTGTTTATTAAGTATCAACAATCAAGTTGGCCAGAAACTTACGTCTATGGTGAATATTGCAGAAAGATTACCTTACAAATATGAATACTTTCCAGGGCGCCTTAAACGACTCGATAGCATCGAATTCTCACCTTAAGGATGAGAACACTCTCCTCAAAGCGCAGGTCTCCGCCGCCAAGTCCCTGCCGAGCCAACCGAACGACAAAAGCAAAGAGTACGAGGCCAGGTAAATAGCGTTGATTAAGTTGAAAATAATTTTCCTACAAAGTTTTTATTAAGTTTAACTTACGTGATTTTTTCCCTATTTTTTAGACGTGCGGTTCAAAAGTTAGAGGGGGGACACGTTATTTTGAACTTTCGGAGTGAATATCTCCGAAAATATTCACTTTATCAAAAAATGGTTTTAGCAAACCCATGTTTATTTTCAAATACCTATCCAATGATACCCCACACTTTAGGGTTAGTCGAGAAAAAAAAATCAACCCCTCTTTACGTCTACCTTAAAAAATTTTTTTTATTTAACCACTTTATGGGCGTGACTGATATATATATATTCATGACAAATTACAGCTTTTTAGTACTAACAGTCTCTGAGCTTAGCCGCGGACGGACAGACAGACAGACGGACAGACATGGCGAAACTATAAGGGTTCCTAGTTGACTACGGAACCCTAATGATTCGAAGACCCGACTCCAATAAAACGCTTTATTTTAGCCCTGAAACCAGATTAATTTTCTATTAACTGCAAAATTAGATTTTTGATGCTTTAAAACAAATAAATAGTTAGTTGATTGAGTTGCGAACAAGTGACGTCAAGTTTCTATTGCCATTCAAACTCTATGGGAGAATTGTGTTTTGACAGCTCATAAAAAGTACGTCAGTTGATTGGTGGTGTCAACATCCCTATACTAGTGGCCATAATTCGAGAGACAAGCTTGACAATTAACTAATATAATATTAATTTACCAGGGTTAGAAGAAAATAAACAGCGATGTGACCGATATCGATAATCAGTGTCGACTGGACTATATGATTTACTATGAGACGATTTTTTTTTACTTCCTTTAATGATATCTTACATCGAAAAGTAAGGCAACTAAATAAACTTAAGTAAATTGTTAAATTAATTTAATCATATCAGTCATACCACCGTAAGTAATGAATAAATACCACAGGTAGCCAAAGCCGTAATGTTTTTTTTTAATATCAACACAAACAGCACTACCCTGTCTGTGGCAACATTTGAGCAAAATGAATTGTCAAAGTTGTCTCTCGAATTATGGCCACTACTATATTCAATGAGCTCGCTATGGGATGATCGCTCTTAAAACCTCGTTCTTACGTTAGGTTAAACCAGTTGACTCTGGAGGTGACGAGGCTGGACGCCGAGCTGGCGGCCGCGCGGGACGGCGAGGACAGAGCCAACCAGGAGTTGGAAAAGACCAAGAAAGATCAGGACGATCTGTTGGAGCTCTTGGCTGATCAGGTATGGTGATATTAAGCTTTCTGGTATCAATCACTCAAATATTTATTTATTTAATTAATTAGAACCAACAGAGTCAATAGCCGAATCTCACTAATAGTGAAGGAACACATGTTTAAGCTTAAATTAAACGAGGTTTAAAAACCTCAAGATAGACTTGTAGTTCCTATATTTTATTAATCGACATAATTTCGGTACATTAAAATATATTGGTACAGGTCAATTGGCTAAGTAAAGTTTTTTTAAAAGGTGCTAATTATATTTTTTTTCGACAGTCGGCGTTCTGAAGATCGAGAAACTGCAGCTGTTTTATTTTTATCTCCTATTGTTTACTGGAAATATTTTTTTAAGTGTTCGAGTTGACAATTGTGAGATTTAATGGCTGACAAGCGGTTCGTGCTCAGTACTTAGTAGAAACAGAAAAAAAACTAAGTTATCTGTCACTTTTGTCCATGTCAAACCGTTTGCGTTTCGTTTGCTTTGCGTTTTGGTGTGATTTTTGGACTATTTTTAACAACCTCCGCACAAAATCCGGATTTACAATTTTACCGCATTTCTCCACGACTTATGCACGATAATTGAATCACGATTGAATATTTTTGATCATTATTTTGGAACTGCTTTTTGGACAATGCAAAGTAAACGAAACGCCAACGGTTAGATTTCATTTGACATTGACAATTGACTTCGTTTTTTTTTCTATTTCTGCTAAGTACTGAGAACGAAACGCTTGTCAGCCATTAAATCTCACGAATGTCATCTCGAACACTTAAAAAAATATTTCCAGTAAACAATAGGAGATAAAAATAAAACAGCTGCAGTTTCTCGGTCTAGAAGAAGACTACTATCGAAAAAAAATATATTTAGCACCTCTTCAAAAAACTTTACTTAGCCAATTCACAAGAGTTGGCACGAATGGATCGAATGAGTGAATGAAAGTATCTATGTGTTACCTATTTGAATACACTTCACTACTTCACACAAATATAAAAATGACTTGCATCAGTAATTTTCCTACAAAAGTGTCAAAATTACATTACTTTCGTTCAATCCATTCGTGCCAGCTCTTGTGAATCGACCTGTACGTAAACTTTGCTGTTTTTAGAATTTCTTTAAAATGTCACCTTAATAAATGCAGTAGTTAGGTTAATTCGCAATGCCAATAAATGACAGCAATTGTTTTTGATTGTTCTTACAGGACATGAAAATAAACGAGTACAAAACGAAGCTCGCTGCGCTCGGCCATCCCGTAGAAGACGATGCCCCCACGGAACCCAGCCTTACTTAGTGTTGCCAATTTAATAAAATTTAGATCATAAATTAAATATATTGTGACACAGAACTAACAATAAGAGGTATAGAAATGTCAAGCCAGCTAACAGAGCGAGGCATCTATGTGGCTAAAAAGTTATATATTTATTTATATTCTTTTGTTCATTGCTATCATGTTCAATTGTTAACTGTTATCTTTTAATTGTTTTAATTTCATATCTCTATTTTATTTTCAACCACTCAAAAATTATCTGAAAAAGATCAGTCTTTAGCGATGAAACAACAGTGTTTACCCCTAATTTTAATCTTCATAAATATGTTTAAAGTATCGATATAATATGTATGTATATCGGAAGTCGATAAATAAGAAATCTCTGTGACAGCCTCAAAATTCATCTCATCACACAAAAACGTGAGAATTTATACCATGGGAAGCCAAAAATGACTTTCTGCTCCTTCTATTATTAGTTCTGTATGACTCTTAGTTTTTTAGCACGCTATTTAGTAATGTTAAAAGTCTAGCATTCATTGGCAGCAGACATTTATCATTTGTTTTTTAAAGGGGAACACAAATTACGAGTAAAACGGATTCTCCTGAACTATGACAGTTGTCCTAGCGTCGACGATTAGCGAAAAGCGAACAATTTAAAGAAAACAAGTTTATTTTACTGATTTTATTGAATTATCATCTCAACTACATATTCGTAGCAAATTTAAAGTCAATCCGAGCACAAGTGGGTTGATTTCTACTTGTAGTTTGACTTGTCTATAAGTTTGTTTCTAAACAAACATTGTTAGTTAAATGAAAGCTTGTAAATATTGAGAAGGTTATTTCTTTGATATCTTCTTTTTTTTCTTAGTCGCAGCGAGGCCCAAGCGGAGCTGTAGCCGCCAATGTCAATAATCTATTGAATAATGAATTATTTATTGACACGGGATCTACGGGTGCGGTTAGTGTATGACCCGAAATTAACGACAGTAATACACGACCTGATAATTCAAACCCTTATGGCAATTGGGGATGTCTATTTTTTTGCAATGTGTAGTAAATCGAAAACCATTTCGAGATAAATGCTTTCTTACCCGTTTTCCGTAGTTATTTAATTTTAATATTATGTTATGACTTTATTACATACCAAATAAGAAATGACCTTCATTTGACATTGGTGTAAATTGCGTGACCGGTCCAATTCGTACTTTATTCTGTGCAGTTAGAATTCTTCACAATTTTACGCGTGGATTATACTACGGAGTTTGATTTGGACCCGCTGTCTGACATCTAGCACTTTGACAGCGCCAGTAAAGTGACAGAAGTGAAAGTGTACCACTACGCAAAAAATAATTAAAGGGGTTGCCTTATCGTACGCATTTAGATACATTTAGAAATTTGGCAGTGTGGAACTCTCAATTACAATCTGACGTCATCAACCAAAATAGATTCAGTAATTAATTTTGAAAAAAGTAGTGAACTAAATGACAAAATATTGAAATTAGTTTGTTATAATTGACTTTTCTATACAAAAAAAATATAAAAACCAGTGGTAATTTTTTTTAGACATTGCCAATTAATTACATGTGTTAACTATGAGACCGTGCATTATAGTCGTTCATTGCGGGTCGAATATCACAGTGCGTACTTTCACCGCACTCTCTGTCTATAGTATGTTTGTTCACCCATAAAATAGTCGATTGCTAGTCGTTTCGTTGTCGGCAGTAGAACAATTGCCTTACGGTCAATTTAGTTAATTACGCTGGCTCAATTCGGCCCGCGGAGCCGAGCATCTCAACGTCTTTTTCACTCTTATGGCGTAGAGTAGACATAAAGCCTTTTTTAATCGGTGTAAGCCGATTCCGCGTCGATAAATGTGGGGAGATCCTTAGCCTTAGAGATGGCACGCCTATTAACCTCTTCATCGCCACAAAACAAACGAAGTGACGTGTTCTGTACGCCACAGAAAAACCAGCGACAAATCAACTTGATTTTTAATTCCATTGCAGAAGGATTATATTAGAGTTGAATGTTGGTCATGTATAGATGACCGTGGCGTGTGAGGCATTCCATTGAATGTCACGACTAGATGTCTGGGGCGGTGAAGAGGTTATAAAAACCGTTACATCATGCTATGACTTTGCGCGTATGTGTAGTCCCTTCACGTTATTTTAATTGAAAGTTTTATGTGCAATAGCATTCCGGTTTATATTTTATTGTATCTAGAATATTTTTAAACGTAAAATCTGTGTTCCATTTAGACATTACATTTGTTAATTTGCTTACGTCACCATCACGTCGGCCGGCTGAAGGTTTGCCTGCTTCACTGTACCGTGGCTGTAACCGTACCGGACTCAACAATTGGCTACTTTCCTAACTAGTCAGTCTTTTAGATTATCAAAAAATATTGGACACGTATTTTTTATTTTGTCAATTAAACAAAAAATTACGAAGATATGGCGCGTTGAAGTTTCGCGTGACGTCACTTGTTCCTACACTTTGTATGAGCGTTTTAGGAACAAGTGACGTCACGCCTCGTCACGCGGAACTTCAACGCGCCATATCTTCGTCATTTTTTGTTTAATTGACAAAATAAAAAATACGTGTCTAATATTTTTTGATAATGTAAAATACGGACTAATAAGAATTATTATTTTTTTACCTAGGAAACATCCCTATTCTCAGTCTAATTTTTGCTAAAGGTTATAATTTCAATTCAATTTACTGCTGATATCCTTCGTTTATTTTGTCAACGATCAAGATTAGGACTTACTGCTTATGGTCGCACGGCAGAATTACATTCTGTACTAACGGGTTCATACGCATTTGTAACCCTTGGAGATACGTGCTGAACGGGGTGACGCACCGTTAAAATCTAGTTTCAGCAGCAATACCTATAGCAGTAGCTATGTGTAGCAGAAACTGTCGATCGATTGGTATGGTAACACTATTCCAAAAGCGTGCTTGCTGCCTTCTGCAAGCATCGGTTTGACAACGTCGCATACCGTGCTTGGTCTGTGTCGGGCCGATCGTAATAACCTGGTACGTGTAACGAACTTCAGTGACATTTGCTCATTTACACTCAAGTCTAATACAGCTCTGAATATAAACTGTCAGTCAATTGAAATTGCAAACAATGTAAACAAACCTTGTATTTAAAATGTCTTTAAATTCCATTTTCCCTCATCAAATACTGCTAAATCCGTGTGTTATTTAATCAATACTTACCACACCACAACACTATCCTAAACCATTAAAACAATAAACAAGTGCTAGAATATGGATATTTCATTAAAATGGTTTATTTACATTGTTCGCCATTTCAATTGACAGCGATTTTATGTATTAAAGGTTTATGGTTTATTTAAATGTTATTGTTTTGCACGCGTAATGTAAGGAAGGACAATAATTGTGGCGATCGATGGTAAGACTACGTGTATTATATTTGTTGAACAGTCGGCTTGCTTGAATTTATGTTTAATTTATTTTTATGTAACATGGTGAGAAATGACAAGAATATTTTTCGTTTTTATTTATAAATGCTGTATAAATGAAATACTGTACATAGAATTATAAAAAGTTGTTCTTTTTTAAACTGTTCCTTTGCTTTTTGTGATTGCTGCAAGGCCTTATAATATTCTAAATTCTACTTTTTCAGATCCCACCAAATTAGAGATAGAGAGAGAGACGCTACTACAAAATGTATCGTAGTTTCATATTGTCTACCTATCAACATTTAATTGAAATGCGAATCATTTTTATCAAATTCAACTGATTTTGTACCATATTTTAAACGGAGGAAGGTCGGATTTCTGTGTAGATTTATTTGGTTCATATATCCACTATGCCTTAAAAAGTCTTAACCTTATATCTGCACAACAAGAGGTAATTAAAAGACCAATAGCGATTTATAAAGCATCTCTTTATTTCACTTGATTCCATTTGATAAGCTATTAAATTATTTTGGTCTATCTACATTAATTTATCTAAAAAAAAAACAGTCTTAAGTTATATATATATACGTACCTGCTCACAAGTTTCGCAAGTGCAGTAGTCGGATACCTACTGTCACAGGAGGTGCAGTGCAGGTATAGCGAACGACATTCATCGTTTAATCATACAGTAAGAAATATAAATAAAATAAATATCACGGGACAATTAACTGCATTTAGCATAGGTAGTCCCAAAGTAACCAAAGCTTAGATACTGAGCAGCGGAAAAAGATATTTAAACACATTTTAAAGGCCGGCGCAGCCCAGAATCGTGGCATCACGTGATCCGTACACGGACCAGTTGTAATGTATGAAACTATACGAAAGATGCCACATTAGTTACGTGGCGCATACAGAGCCGCGTAGCTGACAAACCGAGTCTTGGTACAGTGTACCATCGCGATTGTCTAGTCTAAACTATGTTAAACTAGCTTGCCCATGACTCCTTCTGCGAATCTGCGAAGAATTCCTTTATCGCTTTCGCGCGGGAACTATGCAATTTTCCGGGATAAAAGAAAAGTTATCATATATGAACTGAAACAATTACTTTGCTCACCCGTGACCTTAATAATCTGCACGCCAAATGCATACGTAAAATTTTCTGTTTTTGTGCCATTAATGTTGAACAGCCTGATAAAAATCGTATTTTTTTTAACTTTTTGGTCTCGCATTCATAAACGTGTACAGATAGTTGCACTTTCAATATTGCATAAGAACAGCTATTTTATCTTGTACACAACCAAATAAAAAAAAATGACTTAAATGGCCAACTTTTTTTTTAATAAATTTTTCATTGTTGAGTTGATTTTGAGAAATGTTCGGCCGTGATTTTCTTCCTACGTCCTTTGTGATTATTTTTTTCTGGCAACCATTTACAAAAATGATAGTTTTAGTAGCTTGATAGAAAGCTAGAAATACGTGCATGTTTTCCGTACAATCTGCACGCCAAATGTATTAGTAAAATTTTCTGTTATTGTGCCTTTCATTTTGAACAACCTTATAAAAAAATCATATTTTTTTTACTTTTTGGTCTTGCGTTCTTAAACGTGTACAGATAATTATACTTTTAATATTGCATAAAAACAGCTATTTTATTTTGTACATAAAAAAATAAAAAAAGTTGACTTAAATGGCCAACTTTTTTTTAAATAAATTTTTGAAGATGCGTTTCCGACATTTTTTGCAAAAAACTTAAATTTCAATTATCTCAGAAATGGTTCATTTTTGCATAAGGCATTATGGGACAAAAATGATTGCAAATGACCTCCCCCATAACCCCTTAACGGGAATAGGTCGAATTACCAATAACCCTGTATATGTTAATCCATATAAGATCTGTGTGCCCAATTTCATCAGAACCGTCAAACCGTTTTAGCGTAAACGAGTAACAAACATCCAAACTTTCGCATTTATAATATTAGTAATATGTAGGTACGATAATTTACATACTTATTGATTTACAAAGCATCAGGAGGCTAAAAACATGGCCGGAGCAACGTAACAGCTGCGCCGAGATTAAAACTGTTCTTTCTCTGCGCGAAACAAAGGTAAAAATATTTTTTTTACGAACGATAATTTGACTGTCAAAACGAAAATTTCGTCGTGCGAATACGATCACTTCAACTTTTAATGTTGACAACACTGGTGTGTAGGTGCGTTTTGGCGACGTTAAAGAAAACATTCGCCGCGCCGCCGGTCGCGCATAGCCTTAGATAACACATAGTCGTTACCGGGCCTCTAAGGTTTTCATTCACAACATCGTACCGTACCACAACCGTTCCAGGACAGAAGCAAAGATTTTTATCCGCACTATTAACGGGTTTATACGCATCTGTACACCATCGTCCTAAACGAGGTAAACGTACTATTAATTACCCCGTTTTGACGTCCACAGTAATAAGCAGACGAATTTGTAACCGACGCACTAAATAGGGGGAAAGTTGTGTTGTTAAAAGTTGGGATTGCTGCTTGCATCAGATCCACTAACAAAATATTATTAGGCTATCGCTGCCTTCCTAATTTTACAGTATAATATAGGATAATACCTACTTACTTACATTTACACCGTACAAATCTAGCCAAGTTATGCAAGTTACAAATTATAAAGCTAAATAAATATAGGAATTAAGTAATAAAGTACAATATAGTTTATTCTTATCTATACATATATCTTTACGTGAACTCCGCTATGTGCCGTATCACATTAATGATCTCGCTTTAATTTGGTTTATACTTTTGACGTTTTGTATTCAGATTAAAGTATAGATGCCTCAAACTGAAGACAAGAATAATAAATGGATGATAAACGTAACAATAGAGGGGTTCATTCATATAAATTTTAAGGGCCTACCGAGTTTTTGGCACATTTATTGCATTCATTTAATCTCGTGCTGTATCATTACAAGTAAAGCCATAGTCTTGAAATTCATGTGTACGATATTTGAGGATTCACTCTAATGACAAGTGTTTATCGAAACACGATTACTTATAGTTCGCCCGATAGAAAAAAAATCTAAAGTCTTCTCTAAATAATAAAATAAATTCGTAGTTAGTACGACGCTAATACTGCACGGCAGGTCATGACTTTTTGAATGTTAATAAAACAATATGTTTTCTAGGGCGTAGTGTTGCTACATTTTTAAAATATGTATTTGTTTTAGCAATAAGATGAAAATACCCAAAAACACGCGCAGTCCAACCAACCTATCTTGAGCTATCGTGCCTCCCCGCGCCCGTAATCGCTCGTAAAAGCTCGGTAGGCCCTTAATGTCTAATTTAGACAAATTCACGTGTCTTCGTGAATGGCACTAGCTATAATAAGTGCAGACTACCGTATCCAGTTGGAGAACAGTACTCGAGTAGCGATCACGGACCGGAAGGCGAGGGGCAGGCCTCCCTAGTGGCGAACTCTCGTTAGCGTGGCGATATAAGGGGGCGGCATTTGTTCAACAGTGGAAGTATATTGGATGATGCTGATGACTGTACCCAGTAGCTAGCAGTACGAGCGAACAAAAGCGCACCAGTGGGAATAGCCCAGCTGGGCGGACCAGCGCAGGCCCCCCGCAGTCACGTCGCAGCTATGTGACGTAGAAGTACAGTCCTATGCATAGTAGGACTCCTAGCACTAGGAAAACCATGACGAGAACGAAGCGGTCTTGCAGGGAGCGCATTATCATAGAGTTCATGAGGCGCGACGATCGGTTTAGTTGCTCGTCGGTCTCGCGCAGCTGGAAACAAGTGGGTAAGTAGTAAGTACAAGTGAGTTGATAAAATAAATTTCGAAGGACGCTAAACACAAGCACGGGGCGGAGTCCCGACGAATTATTGTTTGGAAGACATGTTAGAAACAAGATATAAGTATGACGGAGAAGGAGGTCTCTTGCTGGATATCACTCATATTGTCAAACACAGTAATCTTAAATAACAGTTTAAATTGTCTTTCACTATGGTTTCTTATTAATTACACTATAAGCTACTGTAAATGTCTTAATTATCATTAACTACTGTAAACTAATTATGCTAATGGACACTACTAAACGTAAGACAGTTCCTCGGTATGCGTCTGTCTCAAGCTCGCTCCAATGCTTCATTCACTGTACCGACCGAGACTCTGCCGAAGCAACACTTATGGCTGTCATGTGTTACTTGCGTTAAGTAGTCCCATGGTCTATGGCTATACTCCGACCGCCATGGTCTATGGCTATACTCCGACAAGTAAATAATAAAGAGAGTCTATAATCAAAGGCCGGAACTTCACATTTATCACCTCCCTTTAATTGCAAAACATTAAAAACCCTCGCTATTGTGACACGGTAAGCGAACCAAAGCATTTCCACCGTTATTACACAGCCACAATGTTCCGTTTGGCTTGCGCTGGAGTGGACGACCTCGGAGCGGCCATAAATCATTATGCGTAGGCTAATCAAAAGTCGGCTTTCGCACAGATCAAAGGAGTGGGTCTTCTGTACTTGTACTATTATTTATTGTGACCATGTCTAAAGCAAAATAAATGATTTAAAGCCTGTTGCGGAATTTCATTGGAACTAATTTCTTACACTGGCAATAATTTTAATGGTTGTCAGTGTCACTGTGGCGGTTTCTTTGAGCAATAACAAAAAATGCTCAAAACGATTCGTAGTCAACAACGGATCATTGTAAATAATGTTTATAATAAACTACTGAAAAAAAAACGCGTGGGGAATGAAACGATTTCGCTACAAAACCTTTCCAAATTAACATCAGAGCTACAGGTAAACGTTGTAGACAAGTCAAGATGTCATTGTAGTCTGGTACTGAACTATTGCCATATAAATAAAAACAATAGCGCCCTCTTGACAATAGTCATATATTTTTGGTTTACCTTTAATTAAATGACTTACCCGTCCTCTAGACCGTTGGATAGTTTCCCGCTGCAGACTCAAGTCCTGCAGCACAGCAGCCCCAATCTGCTCGGTCTCGAGCACCACGCGGTAGCCCTCGGTCAGGGACTTGCCGGTGCGCTCCAGCCGTTCCGTGTTGTCCAACAACTTCTGGCGCTGGTCGTTCGATGTCCAGTCCTCGAAGTTGTCTTCTGCGTCTGTATCTGATAACAGAATATGGATTAAATGGGTGAATCAACTTTTTAAAGTCAATGTCAAAAAAGTCAATATGGTCCTATGAATGTTGCTGTACATGCTGCGTTCGGAAAAACCCTGTTGATAAGAATCCGGCAAGAAAAATAAAAAGATTTTTTCTTGTTAAAAGTATGGCCTAGTAGCGACATCTCTTGTCCGGGTGAGCGGTTAGTTCCGAAGGAGTGTTGATGTTTCTCGATGAGAACTGAACATAGATGGCGCTGTATCACTGCATAAGTGATGATGGCAGGCTGGAATGTATGATTCATAGGAAAAATTTGCGTGTAAACTCCTAACCAGTGGCGTGTACTGCCTTTCCTACCAGTGGTGGTGTAGGGGTAAGCACGCGGCACGGAATGCCGAGGACCTGGGTGGGTTCGATTCCCAGCATTGGTCTTTTTTCTGGGGTTTTTTCTGTGCATCTATGTTTCAGTTTGTATTTAGTATGAAACATATGGATTTTACGGGATGACCGTAAAAGTAAAAAAATTGAGGTTGAAAAAATAAAAAATACAAAAAGATACTTCAAACCAAACTTGTTAATTTTTATTAATTGTTGGGGGAGTGGAGCATCCCAAAACAGGCTATGTAGTCTAAAGGGAGGCCCCAGTAAATCTACTTACAGAAGAATATGAAATAAAAATACTATGACTTGGATTTTTAAAAATAAATATGTAATTTATTTAGTACCAAACTAAGCAAAGCTTGACAGTCGCCATCATAAGCATTCAAGGTGATCAGTAGTTTCTCACTGGTCCAGTAACAGCCTATTCACTTTGGCCTTGAATAGATCAATTGTACTTATCTGGTAAAATAGAACAAAAGCTAATTCTCTCCCTTAGCAATCCGCATTATAAAAGATGAAGCTTTATGTGAATGACCGAAATATTCACAAGCGAAGGGAGAGCAGCTTCGCGCAACAGAGACCGTGTTGTATAACGCGCGGACACTTGGCATCGTTTCACATCATAATAAAGTGGCTACAGAACTCTCTTGCTTTTCATCATTGAAAGTGATTGATGTGGGGTACACATTATATTCCTATGTATGCATGCAGGCACAGCTCCCTAGCTTAGTCTTATCTATACATATAATAAATCTGTAACAAGTCGGTGTCTTTACATTGAAGATATTTGAGAAAAACTGTCACTAGGGCTATTTATTAGCGCAATAGTAATAGATTTACGTATTAGGTTGTGCGATTCCCTGATACTCTCAAAATTGGGTTATGCCGATGTAGTGTACGGTCCTCGGTTGCTGCCGGCTGTGCTCGGTTTTGTTTTAAAATTCCCTCGCGTACGCATGTAACACCATATTTAAACTCTGCTGGCATTTTGAAGATGGCGTACCGGAGAGAACTTCACTTATCCTCATTTCCTTTTTGGTATTGTCAAAACTGGAGTGCCTGAATACCTGTTCCGAAAATTAACGTGGCGTAAAAGCAGATCCAGCACACATGGGGTTCGAGAGGTTAGCAATGAACTAGCTGTTCCGTATCACCGAACTGCCGCTTTTAAGGGTAGTTTTAAATACACTGCCACAAAATGTTGGAATAATTTGCCTCCACCATTCAAAAAATTAATCACTATTAGCAATTTTAAGACTAAATTACAAAAATATTTAATTAATTTGCAACAAACATTGCCCGCAGGTGGAAAGGCCAAGTCCTCTTACCTCTGATGCGACTACCTTAAATGTATAAATGCCTATGTATATAATATAATGTATAACTATGTATAATTGAAATAAATAATAATAAAAAAGAACTAACTCCCACTATAATATATGTATCTATTTATTTTACACTTTTTATACAGAATTTGTTTGTGCTGATTCCGGTCCAACAAGTTTGATGCACGGATATGAAGGGTTTGACTGAAAATCAGCACTGTAGCAGGCATCTTTTTCCCTCTTTTTTCTCTTTTTTCTTTTTTGATGTTGAATAAAGTTATGTCTATGTCTATGTCTATATATAGTAATAGTAATATAATAATAATAATTTTTAGAATTATTGTCTGTTTGTCTGTGCGTCTGTACGCGCTAATCTCAGAAACGGCTTAACCTAGAAGGATGCGGTTTTCACTATTAAGTTGGTATTTTCTTGGATTAACATTTAGTGTTTGTTTCATTTGAATCGGTTGACAAAAAAGAAAGATACGATACTCTCAGTGTTAGGTAGCCCATTTATCGAGGAAGGCTAATAGGCTATAATATCATCATGCTGGGAGTACGGTGGTGAATGTGAACGCGGGTGTGCGGGGGGGGGGTTCGGTGGGGGGGTTGTGAGCGGGGTGCAGGGGTGGGGGGTTGCGCGGGGGGGTATTTTTTATATCGAGGAACTAAGGAGAGCCATAACTGATGAAAAAGCAAATTGGATCAAAAAAATAAGCTGCCCAAATTACTAATTCCACGCGGACGGAGTCGCGGGCAAAAGCTAGTCCTTAATAAGGTAGAGGTGGGTCATAGCCAAAACAAAAAAAAAGGTAGAGGTGATTTAGCAAACACATGCAAAGAGTTGGAAATTCAACCTTAATGGTTTTAACTATACATCACAATTTCCATTGTTATTGAAAATTATTTAATCAGATAACTTTTAAAAAATAATCACTAACATAACAAAACTTAAACTATAAGTAAAAAATTTGGAATAAATCGCCGTCAATGGGCAAGGTGCTCAGAAGGCTGGCCGTATTTCCCCGCTGTATAGCGATACTTATTCGCTGTGTGAAATAGTGGCCAGCCCTCTGGTCGCCTGAGGCCTCTATTAGGCGCGTCGACAAATCTTTGAATAACCGACGCGCACTTGGCCCCCATGGCCCCAAGGTTTCAACGCCAAACGCCACAAACATGTAGCTGGTTCCCTAGAGCGGCATATTTGTGGCGTTTGAGGCTTTCAGCCGAGGATGCCGCAGCGCCAGCGGTGACGTTGGTGCTTGGTACATGGGATGGTGCCAGGGTATCAACACAAGTAATTGTTATTAATAATACGACTAGCTTTAAAAATATCCTTTGTCAGGTATGTCTTTGATTGCTGCTTTTGATTCTGTAGTATGCTCCAATAAATCGGGCCTTATTAAGTGTTAATAATGTCTAATACAAGTGTTTTACTGGACATAGTACATGGCTTTCACCATCTTATACCGTTTGACAGAAAGAAATAGTAAATGCAATACAGTAAAATTACATAGTTTACCACTGACAGATGGTTTGCCTTCATTTCATATTCAACTTTAACGACCTACAAATAAAGCCAATTTTAGAATACTTAACCACGTTTGCAGATTTTGTAATAGCAACTTTATTTGTATGGTGTTAAAGTTGGAAATGAAATGAAGGCAAGCCATCTGTCAGTGGTAAACTAAAAGTAAACGTATTGTAACAAGCGTCAGTGCATTAGACAATACAGGTTGTACAGTAGAGCTTGTCTAATTTAAAATGACGCGCCCCACCACCGCATTTACGCACAGGATTTGAAACTCAATTTAAGCTACAATAGAGAAACATTTCTCTTGGCAGATGTGCGTAAATGCGGTGGTTGGGCGCGCGTCATTTTAAATTAGACACGCTCTACAGTAGTAGTGACTTACAAACGGCGGTGCTGTTGGCGACGGAGCGGTACTTACAAACGGCGGTGCTGTTGGCGACGGAGCGGTACTTACAAACGCCGGTGCTGTTGGCGACGGAGCGGTACTTACAAACGGCGGTGCTGTTGGCGACGGAGCGGTACTTACAAACGGCGGTGCTGTTGGTGACGGAGCGGTACTTACAAACGGCGGTGCTGTTGGCGACGGAGCGGTACTTACAAACGGCGGTGCTGTTGGTGACGGAGCGGTACTTACAAACGGCGGTGCTGTTGGTGACGGAGCGGTACTTACAAACGGCGGTGCTGTTGGTGACGGAGCGGTACTCTGCTCGCACGCGCTGGAGCTCGGCGCGGTAGGCCGCCACACGCGACCCCGCCGCGCCGCCGCGGGACTCCAGCTCCAACTGCTCCAACTGACACACAACAAAATCAAATGTTTCAATAACATTAAACTAAGGGGCTGTTTCGCCACCAAAGCCCGGAGAACAAAAATGCACTTTTCACTAGTGCCACAGAATATATAATAGTATTAGCGTACAGAATGGCCACGCATGGCCCTCCCCCCAAGGCGCCATTGCTTGTCGCCGCTGTTCACCAGTATGGTGCGCGCGCGATGTATGTAGGGGTACGCGTGTACAGACGTCGTCGTGCTTATGTAGATTCAAGAACGCGTATTTTGTGCGTCGTGTCCGCCGTGTGCTAGTGCTTAATTAAATATTGACTATATCGATTATTCTATCGACATACTAGTGAAAAGTGCATTTTTGCTCCCGTCGTCCGGGCTTTGTTCACCACCCATTGATTAATTTTAACTGAGGGATAAATGTGATGCCCTCTCCGTCTATTCAAACAAAACAAACAGACGGCATCACATTTATCCGTCAAATAAATTTGATCAATGGATGGTGCAACAGGGGGTGAATCTAGCTTAAATATATAACATCAGCAAATGGCCATAAATAGGGATCGGAATTTTGGATGAATATTTACCTAAAGTTGATGAAACTCCGGAAAAGCTAAGTAAATAATATGAAGTCGGCTTCTTAAAAATTTTGTATTTAATCATTTGAGCTCCAGGATTCCGGGATTGAACTAAACAATACAATAATGTAATAACTCGCAAAAAATATTTAGGTTATTGCAATTTTTATTTTTTTTAATCACACATGTTGTGATATGTATGTAGATTTTGTGCTTAATACATGAAGTAGACGTAAACATAACTTCAAATTGATTATTTCAATACTTGAATATGCGTTTACTCTGGCCGTAAGTTAATTTAAGAATCCCAAGAATGTTATTAATAAAATTGAGTCCGCTTCCATGCCACTCAACGTGACCACCATAGCCAAAGTTTAGATAAATATGCATCTGAATTTCCGATTCCTAGCCATGAACCATATGTACATCGTCATTTGTTACTCAGGTATTGTGATTGCATGCTCACATAGCATATGAATTTTAATATTCCATTGGCAAAAGTGAATCAGCTACTTTTGGCAGTAAAGTGCATGATCACTGGGTGAGCAAAGTCATACCCGATTATTTATAGTGTTAAGTAGGTTGTCGACCGCAAAAACAAGGTCGTGAGAAAGTAGAATGTAGAATGAACATTAAACATGCATTTCTATTAATACTTACGAGATCATTTGCTTCTTCAAAATTAGCTTGTATTTCCCGAGTTAACTGATCGCGATTGTCTGAAACATCAATAATACTTAGAACCGATATTTCTTAAGCAAATAGTAAACAATAATACAATTCCAATGCATTTTTTACTTGTTATTTTGAAAACATACCTTCGTTGCCCAACTTTAGCCGTCCTATTTTGGCTGTTATGTCGGCAGTAAGCACTGAATATTGTTGCTCATATGATTGGATTAATGTAGCCATTTTTGCTTATCCTCCGTTACTAAATGGATAGAGTTACGAATTCATTTACGATTTATTTTTAATAAAATCTATATCGCAAATACGCCATCGTCAAATGAAATTTGACAATGACAACCACAGACTACTAAGTGATGGATGAGTTGATGACAGATGACAACTGAACTGAGTGTCTTTCTTGGGTCTTGGTCTGACTGAATTAAAAAAAAGAATTGCCAGGCATCAATTTTAAAAATGTCATCTTTGCTTTAAATTAATTATGATTTAAATGTCACTAGCGAATAAACGACGGAAAATTAGTTATAAGTCTTGAATGAATAAAACTTACATTACTTGTTGCTAAATAAGCCTTAGAAATGCCAATGACATTTGCTGCATACTTCGATCAACAAATCGAAGGCTGCATATGTAGAACTTTTATTTAGGTTGACAACACAGTTTTTTGATCTATGCGTTTAATTATTGCAATATTCATAGTGCAATCAATTTTGCCTTTTAAAATAAAATAAAGTTACAAACAATCCGTGCCGAAAAACTTAATATATTTATTTGTTTTGAAAAAGATCTCTATTATTGTCTTCGTTACCAACTTGGCTACTTGTTGCGCACAAACATTGGTTTTTGTCCCGTTCTATTCTATTGTTTTACAGACTGCTATTTCAGTTTACCTACTAAATGCCAAGCAAAGCCCCTCTAGCGAGAAGTATAAGTATTAGTATTAGCAAGTGGGGCGATTGTGATTGGTCTATAGGTAGGCAAGTGCACGCGACAAGTGTCGAACGAATGCTTTGTATTTCACTTGAACAACAAAATCAAACTAAACCGACTAGTCTTCGTTGTTTACATGGGAATTAATAGTTTAATCATTAGTAAAGTGAAAGGAGATAACCACCAAAAACGAAAAGGGAAGTTTAAGTGAAATTTAATTCGTCAGCGTTCGATAATTAAAAAAATCTGGTGAGTTTTTGACAGTGATTTAAGTTTCGAAATTTCTGTTATTTAATATACCTACAGTATGAATGAGCTAACTAATCAATTTTAATGAGGTTAATAACAATAACAATAGAACGCAAAGTTCGTTGAGATTTTCTTTTTCTCACACACTTTCCCTGCCGTTGTGTGCGTAGTAGATACACAAGCTTGCATATTTATTAGATGACTACGAGTAGGTGATAATAATGACCATTTATGGTAATCTCTCGTGTTTTATGCTGTTAAGGGGACAAGGTGGGGCCGTTTTGGCCGGCAAAGCTTATTTAAGTGCTATTAAGTTAATATTATCCTTATTTATTAATGGTTAATATTTTTTTCTTTTTTTACTTTTTCAGCCATGCTTCGAAGCTGTGATGAGGACTCAGGTCGTAGTTCATGTTCCGCTGCATCCATAGGTTTAAGTCCAATCATGGACTGCAGAGAAAAGCCACCCATAGAAGTAACAAGATATCACAAGACACAAGAAATGAGCACAAACACCGATTTAAAAGTCAGCATACGACCACGCAGCTACATAGATCTAATCAAATCTCCAGAAGAAAGAGACCCATTTCCTAGCTACAGAGTGTCCAAACACCAGAGAAATTCCATATTCCATCTATTTGACAATACTGGGATGGGTGGTATAAGTAAGGCTCATTCTACTTTGGAAATAGGAAAGAAACCATCAGAACAACCAGCTGTCTGTAATAATGCAGTATCTTTGTCCTCGGTGGCTGTGGACAAAGATTCTAGAAAGCCCCTAGGTAATTTTCGAAGAGGCAAGCCTGTTCAAAGAGCTGCCTCTAGATTATACAAAGCTGAAGGAGCTAGTAAAGGGAAAGATGGCTGTGTCGGCCCTGAGTTCATAGTGAGGGCTTCCCAACCAGTAAAACATATGGATTTGACGGTTTCCGCAATAGCAGAAAAAAGAGTTATAACTGTGGTCTTACTCAATGGTCAAAAGGTAGAAATTCTTTGTGATACCAACATAGTTACTGCTGGTCAACTCTTTGAAGCGCTAGTACATAGTGAGAAGTATGAACATAATTTTATGCTGGGCATTGCAATATTGATTGGTGGGGATTTTGTATTTCTACCAGATGATTATAAAATAAAGAAAGTAGCACCTGAAGCTTGGAATAAAACAGGGACCAAAAAGAAATTTGTTGAAGAAGATATTGCCTTAACTTTATTTTTAAGAATAAAGTTCTTCTTACCAACAAATATAGCCAGGAACATACAAGGTGGTGAATGGAGGCACAGAGTATATTTACAGCTAAGAAGAGCTACAGTAGAAGGCCAATTAACTACTGTGATTCAGAATCTCATACTATTAGCTGGATATGCGTTACATATAGAATTTGGGGAGTTTTCATACAGGGAACATGGTTCGGCAGACTATTTTTTAATGGAGCATTACTTGCCAGAAACTGCAATAACAAATGACATGGCAGATATAAAACTAAGAATGAAGAAAGCACACGAATCCAGGCGTGGTTTGGACAGGAACAAAGCTATAATAAACTTCATAACATTAGCTCAGACGTTTCGCGATTACGGAGCGCATTTCTATTCTGCAGTTTGGGCGACGAGGGATGGTTTTTGTCGAGATGTCTGGCTTTCTATTGGTCCAAGGGGCGTCACATTGTACTCTCGAAGTAATCACATTTCTGAAGAATTTGGAACTACCAATCGAATAGTCCTCCAGAGCTTGCCCTGGCATCATATACATACATTCTATTACAACAAAAAGAGCCTCTATATTATGCCTAATTCACATTCTGGCCTTTCCAAAATTGGCATCAAGTACAAACTAAAAATGCATGACAACAAAAGCTATTTTACATTTTGGCTGGCCTCCCTTCACCACAGGTTGTATTTAAAGCTATATGCTAAGGAGGACTTCATTAATTATTTATCAGATGAACTTAGTTGTCCATTGAATAAAGATGGAAGTCCAAAGAAAGCAGAATGCAGTAACTATGAAGATAGTTATAATTTAGCTGTGAGAAATCAGTTGAGGACCAGGAGACCTGTTAAACGAAGGTTCAGAGTAGACATATTTGGCGATAAAAAAGCGCAAGACAAGGAAAATACTAAACCCAATACAGAGGAACTACTTAGGCGGATACTCTCGCCACATCCGAGTGAAGAGAGCTTATTAAATTGTTCTAACAAACCAGGAAATACATCTAATGATGGATTTTCTTCATCTGAAAGCTGTAGCTTACCAAGAAGACGTGGGGTGAAGATGGGTACAAGAGTATTTAATGGTATGAAATCTGTAGTAGATAAACAAAATCAAAGGTTAGAAAGATGTATTAAAACCGATTGTGATTTAGCTACAACACAGAGTGACTCAGATGACTTGGAACAGAGGCAACATTGCAATGTTAACAGCATGAAGCTTCTGCCTGAGCGTCATTACCACCAAGAATTAATTCACACAGCCACAGCTTACGTGCTGGAGTCCCCTAAAGCTTACCCTGAAGCATTCAATTACAATGCAGTCAGCAATGATTCCTGTATGAACACTTCACTATTTGATAAATTAGATAATATGGAATGTGTTCAAGGTGAAAGAATATTTGTAACTGCTTGTTTAGAAAGAGACCAAATGAATGCTCTAGGCTTGCAAGTGGCGGAGGGATCTGACGGCAACGTATACATTAAATCCATTACGTCTGGGGGTCCAGCTGATATGAGTAGGAAGCTTTTACCTGGTGATCAAATAATTTCAGTGAATGGACAAACTTTACTTAATGTAAAATACGACAAGGCGTTAGGAATGTTGCAATCGGCGCCGCATGTTGTAGAGCTAATAGTTCTACAAAATACAAAGAAGAATTCTCCAGTAGATTACAAATATGATATTCCTAGAAAATCTGAAATAGCTACAACTCCCACTAAAAGTGCCAACGGTATCAGCGTTGCCAGTGGTTTGGACGGAGAAATAACTGACGATGAGTTACTCAACGAAGAAGCTTTAAAGACGATTTACGCGCTTATAAAACTAACGAAGGAAAAAGTAATCAGTCGATTGAAAGACAAAGCTAGCAGAGAAAATACGCCCGTCAAAAGTAACTTACAGAAATGCCTTTCGGAGGTTAAAGTTTATGAAGAATCTGACCTAGGGAATTATTCTTCACGGGAAAGCACTCCTCAGAAGAAAGGTGTTAAGTTCAACACGTGGCGAGGACAACCTAATTCCAGACTAAAACGTCGACCTCTGAGCTTGAGCATACCAACTGACGTTGATTTATCAGACGATTGCTTAGATAGCAATGGAATGCTGAAAAATTCGTTACCATCCATACAATCTTCCGTAAATAGTTTAGATAAGTCTATAAAGAGTTCCTCTTCAAAAAATGTGGCCTTACCTAGGAATTATGGCCTTGGTAGGCGATGGCTGGGCCCTGTGAGGTACCCAGTAACTCCCTGCAAGAACAATACCGATACTGGTGCATCAGTGGACGAGAATGTTATAAGAAGACGTTTTATTTACGGTGCTGGCGAATTGGACGAAGATCAGATATTTTTGTAATATTTTACCTTTTATATTGTAAGAATAATATGATATTTAGTAAAATAATAAGTAATACCTATTAAATGTTATCATTAGATTTAGGAAGACAAATAAATAAATGCCATTTATTTAAAAAAAATCTTATCATTCGTTCTTGAGTAAGTATACTGATATTTAAAGTTGGTAAAGATACGGGCGCAAGTTTAATCTGCCGTAGATATTTTAGTAACGTATAGATCGGTTTCAAAAATAAATAAGTAATGCAATAAGAAAACAATCGCACCACACTGAAACGTATTGCGATACCACGTTGCGCCCTTAGATTATTTATGCGTTGCGCCATATTGAAATAGTTGAAGATTCAAATTTACACAAAGCTGAATGAATGAATGAATAATACAATTATGTAAGATTTATACCTACTCTTCTTTCCCACGCTACGACATCACGCCATACAAAGCAGAGTTTTTATAAACCGATCCTACCGATTTCACTGCAACTTTTGAAATCTCTGCGAGCGATAATACCATTATTGCCATGTGACCATCGTAAATAAGTTGATACCATTGATACATTATGCAGCAGAAGTACATAGTTGGTTAAGTTATCATCGAATACCGACTTTAATTGAAATTTAAACGTTTAAAAATGAGTTAGCCACGTTCTGTGGCCCGCATAGTATTAATAAGCTTTTCACGACACTGCTCGAAAATGTGGCCATAGATAACCTAAATCCAGTACAGTGTTGCAAAAGTGAAAATTTAATAATCGTCAAATTGTTCAGCTAAAAATCGGGAGAAATCGGGAGATTTCACTCCAAGTAAAACAACTGTATTATACACCAATAACAAACAAACTATTAAATTATTAAAATACTAGCCTTCCGTCCGCAGCTTCGCCCGCGATAAATTAATTTTCCCGCGGTAAAAATTAGCCTATGTCACTCAGTGACACTAGCTTTTTAACGGCAAAAGAATTTTTGAAATCGGTCCAGTAGTTTTTAAGTTTATTCGTTACAAATGAAAATCTTTCCTCTTTATAATATTTTATGTCGATATATATATATATATATATATAAATACGTAGGTTTATTGATTACTAATTATCCATGTTCATACCATTTCTTTTCTATAATTGATTCAGTGGAAAGTTTGTTACGCTGTTTAGTTTTCATGAAATTAATCGATGAAAATAAATTTCATATTTCGATTTTAAATTTCGTATTCGAAGTAGCCTGCCTGTTTTTTAGGGAACTTCCCGCATACACCCACCAAACAATAATAAACTCTATTTTAGGGCATTAAGATTTAATGTATTTTGTGGGTACTACATTATTGAAAGGCTGTGCGTGAAGTTTTGGGGAAACCCCGTGCATTGTTTTAATTATTTATTTATTTATTTCAGACAACATAGATCCATTTTTTGTTAGTAAAAGCTTACAAGCTAAGTTAGTTCAGTTAAAATTTATAATCGAATATTCATAATCCATAATATGTGTCAAACTTTGAATTTAACTAACAAATAAAACTTAAGAACATAACTAAAATTGCATTAGAATAAAAATGAAATGTCCAAATTAAAAATAACAATTAAAATTTAAAAACAAAACTAAAATTGAATAAGAATTATTTACTTAAATGAAATGTCCAGATTAAAAATTTTTATATTATAAGCAGACAAATACAGTTAATAACTTATGTAATTACAATTAATGTCAAACAAAATATAAAAATGTCAAAAATAAAATTTTCTTTATTAAAATTACTTTAAAATAAAACAACAGACAGTGAGGGGACCAAATTTTAACACACACTACAAATACCCTTTCAAAAACATTTGTTACCAGGCTTTTTTAATAACATGTGCTTTGGTCCAGTGATGCAATATCGGACACGACACATCCTCCGATATTGTACGTAGAAGGCTGTTACTGCTGCCCCTCATCCTATCCATGGCTGATGATATTCGTTTGCGTATCACAGCTCCAAAACTATCTACGCGCGCCTCTGCAAACATACCGGATGCACTGCAGAACGGGGGCAGCCGCAACAGCATCCTGAAGGTGTTGTTATACTGGACCTTCAGAGCATTGAAAGACTTCTGCGTAAAGCGAACCCACAAGCTGCAGGTGTAGAAAGTCTGGCAGTAGGCCTTAAAAAGAGTTACTTTGACCTCATTCGTACACCGTGCAAACCTGCGGGCTAACATATTGCACCTGACAGTCAACGCTCTGCGCTCTCTATCCATGTCCATGTCGTCGGTGAGCGCATCAGTGACCCAGTGACCCAGATACTTCAACTTTTTCACCTGCTTGAGTGGTGCACCATTTAGTACGACAGGTGGAACAGTCTCGTAGGTTTTCGCGCCTGCCTTGAAAAGTAACAGCTCACTCTTCTTTGTATTGTATCTAAGTCCATGGGCCACCGCATACCGCTCACATATTCTTATTAGCTTCCTTAAGCCACTGATTGATTGATTTTAATGATACCAGGTTACCTTTAACGTTTTCCTCTTAAAAATACTGTTTTAATCGTCACTTTATTTCGAAATATAGAAAATCGGGAGACGGGGCTGCTAAATCGGGATATCGGGAGGGAAGAGCCGAAATCGGTAGATCTCCCGATAAATCGGGAACTTTTGCAACACTGATCCAGTACACAAAACTGCCTATATATGTACATTTAACAGCGGACTCATTTATGGCGCGCAAACACTACAACAATGTTACACTAATCGAAAACAGGACGTATCAGTATATAGAATAGAATAGAATAGAATAGAATATAATTTATTAACTCTTAGA
Organism: Archips xylosteana; assembly: GCA_947563465.1. Taxonomy (NCBI): domain Eukaryota; kingdom Metazoa; phylum Arthropoda; class Insecta; order Lepidoptera; family Tortricidae; genus Archips; species Archips xylosteana. Next base: position 18,337,005 of record OX387358.1, read on the forward strand.
GAAAAAAAAGATACAATATTAAAAGTCTACATTGAACCTATAACTAAGCGTGTTAAATGGATTGGACTCAGCGTGTGCTGTGGATGCATGCCCACGGAGGTGCGCACGCACACAGCGCTGGTTTTCAGTCCAACCCTTCACACTTTTTTTTTTCAGATCTGTGTATGTGTGTGTGTGGATATGTATTTCATAATACGATACGACTTTTTGAAAGATAATTTCTGAGAACATTAGAAGCAAGACCAATTAAGTTCGCTTCACAACTTACATCAAAATTCTTTTTTGAGTGCTGCGGGATTGAGATTTTGGGATTGGATATCATAATCATAGTTATTTACAGAATCCCGAAACAAACCCTTTCTCACGTGGGTATATTTATTCACAAGCTGGAAAAACTACTCTTTTATTTAAATTCGAAGTATGATAAAAAGAAAATAGTCATATGTGGTGACTGGAACATTGACATTTTGAAAAAGACCTCATTCGCCAGGGACCTTAGGAGCTCTGTATCAAACTTTAATTTTAGTTTGCATATTCAATCACCCACTAGAGAAAACGCTTGCTTGGATCAAATTGCTAGCAATATTAATAAGGTAGAAGCGAATACTCATAGTCTCTGCCTCTCTGATCACGATCAGGCTCAAACACTGACTTTCTCGACGAAAAGGAGCAAATCATTCGTGACTTGGTTTGAGTGGAGGAGGGACTTTTGTAATGATAATATTGTCAAATTTAAACAGTGCATGCAGTCTCTGTCCTTCTCAGATGTTCTGGCTTCTGATAACCTTGGGGAAGCGTTTGATCTGTTTTATGATCTGCTTTGCCTATTTTTTAACTTGTGTTTCCCGTTAATCAGGGTGAAGGTTAACAACCGGCAAAAGAACATCAGGTGGTTAACTAGGGGGATCAGAGGGTCATGCCATGTTAAGCGTAAATTATATATCAAAAATAGGTCAAAACGTAATAGCCAAAATGATAAAGTGTATCTCAGGAAGTACAATAATATTCTCAAAAAATGTATAATGAAATCGCAAAAGCTAAGCAATAGTAGATATATTTTTAAAAATAAAAATAAATACAAAGCAACGTGGAATGTTATATCGGCATCTGCTTCCAAGAATTTTCATGGTAATGACATAGATTTCATTAATTATAATAATTTGACATATCATGATCCACAAGAAATCTCTAATATTTTTAATGATTACTTTATTGACATCATCAATACTAATTCATCACGTATTAATATTTCTGATCACCGCGACATTCTGCACAATAGTCCTTTTTCTATATTTTTGAGACCAGTCACAGAAAACGAGATTTTCAAGATTATAATGTCCCTGAAGAACAGTAGAACATGTGGTTGTGATGGTATGTCAACTGGCATACTTAAACTAGTTGCTGTGTGGCTAAGCCGGCCCCTTGCTCATATCATTAACCTTTCGTTCGGTCAAGGCATTTTCCCTGATCAGCTGAAACTGTCATCAGTTAGGCCTCTGTTTAAAAAGGGTGATCGCAGTAATCCAGATGACTATAGGCCCATTACAATTGTCCCCGTCATATCTAAGGTCTTTGAGAAGGCTATGCATGCCAGATTGATGGATTTCTTGGATAAGAAAAAAATACTGCATAAGGACCAATATGGTTTTAGGAGAGGGCGGTCAACTGAATTGGCATGTTTTAATTTTGTCGAATGCCTTACTAAGGCTATCAATAACAAGTTGCCAATAATGTCTATTTTTCTTGACCAGAGTAAGGCTTTTGATTGTGTTGATCACCAAGTACTTCTTTCAAAGCTTGCCTCGTATGGAATACGAGGTGTTGCATTAGACTGGTTTGAGAGTTATTTGAGAAACAGACGGCAGAGTACTGAAATCTCAAAGACTGCTGTCATTGGTAATAGTATCTTAAGAAATGTGTACAAATCACAATTTCGTGAAAATAGATCGGGTGTACCTCAGGGTAGCAATTTAGGTCCATTGTTGTTCCTGTTGTACATTAATGATCTTCCACTTGCTTTGACACATAAATGTATATTATTTGCTGATGAGACAACAGTAATAGTTAAAGGTGATGATAAAAACACGTACGAAGCTATTATAAACAAGGTTTTTTTTGACATAAATGATTGGACAAAGAACAATAATCTCAATATAAATCTAACTAAAACTACATTTATGCAATTTCATTCATATCATACACAATCGATTCAATTTAATGTCAATTATAATAATGCTTCTTTAGATGAAACCAGTATAATTAAATTCTTGGGTTTACATATAGATAAACATCTAAGCTGGAAGGGTCACATTGACTCTGTGTGTTCTAGACTGGATAGGTTCGTCTTTGCACTGAGGAGACTCAGGAATACAGTCTCAACTGAGGCTGCAATCACTGCATATTACGGCTATGTGTCCTCAACACTTGACTATGGCCTGCTCTTGTGGGGCAATTCTGTTGATGTGGAAAGAGCATTTGTTCTGCAGAAGAAGTGTATACGTGCCATAGCAAATGCTTGGATTACGGATAGCTGTAGGCCAATTTTCAAGCAATTACATATTTTACCTTTGGCCAGTATGTATATAAGGAAGGCTTGTTTGATTACTAAGACTCAACCACAACATTTTCAGTGGCGTTCAGATGTTTCCGTGAGGCATCAGAGAGCACAGTATAGGGATCTTCTTCATCATCCACCATGTCATTCAGATGTTTACAAAAGGAATGCCTTTAACATGTCCATTGTGTTGTTTAATAATCTTCCGAGTGAACTGAGGTCGTTGCATGGTACGAATTTCAGGAGTAAATTGACGGTATGGCTCCAAGAGCATAGTTTTTATAGTGTCAAGGAATATTTGGATTTTTCTAAGCGATGCAATCGGTCATAATAAATTTATTTATAATGTTATTTTGAATATTAATTGATTATATTTTGTCATCCCTGTAAATTCTATTTTTATTATTTTGATTATTTTGTTTAGTTTGTAGTTCGACATTTTAATATATTTTTTTTTTTGTTCATATGTTAATTTATAATTTTATTTGTGATGACTTGATAATATTTTTTATTTTTATTTTGTTTTTGTATCACAATTTGCATGCTGGTATGCCGGCTGAATACTGTTACCTTTTTTATTTATGTCACCTTTTGTTACGTATTCTAAAGCAAATAAACATTTCTTCTTCTTCTTCTTCTTCTTCTTCTGAATTTAATTCCTGGCGTGCTGGAACGACACTATTGGACCAATCAAAAGTAATCGTCTGCTGCATGTGATGGATGGACGGACGAACGGACGGACTGGATGGATGGATGGACGGATGGACGGATGAACGGACGGACGGACTGGATAGACGGGATGGACTGGATGGACGTATGGACGGGATGGACTGGATGGACGTATGGACGGGATGGACTGGATGGACGGATGGACGGAATGGATGGGATGGACGGATGGACGGGATGGACGGGATGGACGGGATGGACGGATGGACGGGATGGACTGGATGGACGGATGGACGGGATTGACGGGTTGGACAAGATGGACGGAATGGACGGGATGGACGGAATGGACGGATGGAAAGTTGGACGGATGAACGGGATGGACGGGATGGACTGGATGGACGGGATGGACGGATGGAAATATGGACGGATGGACGGGATGGACTGGATGGACGGATGGACGGGATGGACGGAATGGAGTGGATGTACGGGATGGACGGGATGGACGGATGGACGGGATGGACGAGATGGACTGGATGGACGGGATGGACTGGATGGACGGGATGGATGGGATGGACGGATGGACGGGATGGACGAGATGGACGGATGGAAAGATGGACGGATGGACGGGATGGACGGGATAGACGGATGGACGGGATGGACGGGATGGATGTTTATGATGATGATGATGATTTCCTCGCATTAGTCGTGAAAAGCACAATGTTTAGTCTCGGCCAAAAGTGCAATAGATGGACTCGTACTTTCGAGGGCCTCCACTACGCGTCGGCCCTCAAACAAACTCGTCCATCTATTGCTTACTTTCCAGCCTCTACAACAATGTACTATTAAATGACTTCTACGATTAAGTACATATTTTTGTACGAAGATATTTATGTTATCAACCGTTACCTTGGCACTAGCAGATATTTGCCGCAAAGTATCTCTAAAACTATTTGAAGTTATCACCATACTGCACATTGAACGATGAACTGACTGATAAGAGGTGGTCGTTTATCAGTGAACATTGTAATTGTTACGCAACATGCGGCATTATTAACGTTGAGACGATTTTTAATGCCATTTTAATAAGTGTAAAAATGCATCAGATAAAGGATCTTTCATTTCACACTGGAATGAAAACAATAGATAAGTTAATTTCAGCGAAGAGATTAGTGTCCGCTAACAATTCGGGGCGTTCTCAAAAAAATTGTACGTAATTAAGGGCTTAATTGAAACGACTCCTTTGTGTAACGGAAGTTAACCATAAATTTTGTATGACTAACTTTCGTTACACAAAGGACACGATCGTGATTTTGTTTTCATTAAGCCTTTAAATGTATGTAGTTTTTTTAAATACATTTTAAAATCGCTAAATAGATTTGTCTTTTTTTTTTAATACTTTTGAAAAGCTTATGCTAACTCCCAGCAAACTATAATCAAGCCGAGCTAAATATACATTTTATTTTTAAAACAAGCTGTATTTCTGATACTCGATTATTGGTATTGTCGTCGTAGCATTAGACAGCACATATTGCCTTAATGTGAGAAGAAACAAAATTTGAGGACTGAAAGAATTGATCAATAATTTACGAGGGCAGGTCCAAGTTTCCGGCCTAACAAAGAAAAGAAGTACATATAATTTACAAGAACTTCTATAGATATAGTCTCCCTCTATTTCAATACACTTTTCAGATAAAGAGAAAGACTATATCGAAAAATAAAAGAAGTTTTGTGAATATATATGTACTTCTTTTCTTTGTTATGCCGGAAACTTTTGGACCTGCCCTCGTAAACATCACATACAAACTCATTCGTAAATATCTGATAAATAAAGTGAAATTAATAGCAGTTTCACTTTCACTCTCATAAATATAAAGAGAGTGCAAAGTTCAGTTGGTAATGGCAGAAACTGGTTATCTAGTTGCACTTCAAGATGCATTCTCGTTAAGAGGTCAAAGAACTCTTAACAAATGGCTTATAGGTTAAAAAGCAGTGTAAATTTGGATTTTGAGTTTCAAAAGGATTTACGTGTCATTTAAGAAATTAAACAAAAATTTTGGCATTTTTGATAACATTGTTTTTATTAAAAATAACACCCGCTCTCAAACTAAAATTATAACTAAATAAGTCTAACAAGACAGAAAATTGTCTTTCTACATTTGTAACACAATCAGACTCTCAATAAAAAAAATATTCATTCACTGCACATTTGTAAATCATTCAAACTACCAATATATTTCAATACCTTAACAAGGGTGATGTGACTACACAATAGTTCTTTTTACACCATAAATGCAATGTTTAAATAAAGTATGGTTTACATCATGCCTCCCATTCCTCCCATGCCACCCATGCCTCCCATACCAGCCATGGGGTTGGGTTCCTTCTCTTGCGGAATGTCACAGATGACTGCCTCAGCGGTGGTCAGCAGAGAAGCTACACCGCTGGCATCAGTCAGAGCTGTCCTCACAACCTTGGTAGGGTCAATAATTCCCTTCTCAATCATGTTGACATATTCATTGTTAAGTGCATCATACCCAAACTCTGGGCCCATATCTTCCACCTTGGCGACAACCACTGAGCCATCAATGCCAGCATTGCGCGCAATAGTCATGCAAGGCATTCTGAGAGCCTTCTTGATGATATCTACTCCTGTGCTTTGGTCAGCATTGGCGGTCTTAAGCTGCTCAAGCATCGGGATGCATCTGAGGAGGGCCGATCCACCTCCAGGAACAATACCTTCCTCAACAGCAGCACGAGTTGCATTCAGAGCATCATTGACACGGTCTTTCTTCTCATTGACCTCAACTTCGCTGGAGCCACCAATATGAAGAACAGCTACTCCTGAGGCCAGCCTGGCGAGGCGCTCTTGGAGTTTCTCCTTCTCATACTCCGAGGTGGTTTCTTGGATCTGATCACGGATCTGCTCGACTCTCCTGTCAATATCAGCCTTCTTGCCCTTTCCTTTCAGGAGAAGTGTGTCATCCTTAGTGATGGCGATTTCACCGATCTGTCCCAGGTCTGACAGCTGGACATCTTCTAGCTTAATGAGATTAGCATCATCCCCAAACACTACACCACCTGAGGCAATAGCCATGTCACTGAGGGTGGCTTTGCGGTTGTCACCGAAACCAGGTGCCTTGACAGCTGCTACTTGCAGACCAATCTTCAGTCTGTTAACTACAAGGGTTGACAGAGCCTCGCCATCTACATCCTCAGCAATGATCAACAGAGGTTTCCTCTGTTGGTTGGCCAACTCCAAGGCGGGGATGATGGTCTGGACATTACTGATTTTTTTCTCCGAGAACAAGATCAGAGCATCCTGGAACTCGACTTTAGCGCCCTTGGATGAATTGATGAAATATGGTGAAATATATCCTCTGTCAAATTTCATACCTTCAATGACTTCCAGTTCGTCGGTGAGGGTTTTGCCGTCCTTGACGGTGATGACGCCGTCCTTGCCGACGCGCTTCATGGCATCGGAGATGAGCTGGCCGATGGCAGTGTCGCCGTTAGCAGAGATGGTTGCGACCTGCGCGATCTCCTCGGGAGTCGTCACGGGCTTCGACATCGACTTGAGCTTGTCCTTCACCGCGTCGACAGCTAGCATCACGCCTCGCCTGATCTCGATCGGGTTAGCTCCCTTCGAGATCTTCTCGAATCCCTCCTTCGCGATGGCACGCGCGAGCACAGTGGCGGTGGTGGTGCCGTCTCCGGCCTCCTCGTTTGTGTTATTGGCCACGTTCTGCACCAGTTTTGCGCCGATGTTCTGGAATTTGTCTTTCAATTCGACTCCCTTAGCAACTGTCACGCCGTCTTTAGTTATTTTCGGAGAGCCCCACGATTGCTCCAAAATGACGTTTCTACCTTTAGGACCCATGGTGACTGCGACTGCGTCGGCCAGGACGTCGACGCCCTGCAGCATGAGGGCTCTTACATCAGCACCGAATCGCACATCTTTGGCATAAAATCTGGCATTTTGGTGACATTTGCTCAATGACATGGAATGGCGAACAACTCGAGGTAATCGCAACATTTTTGATGGATGTAGATGCGAATATTATGCTCAAATAAAGGATTCAAACCTTTACTTCTCGAAGTTTCTTATTGGGATCGCAAAACGTGATCTTCCGCCGGTTCTAGGTTAGCTCTGAATGAGCGACAAAATGCTGTGATGTAATGAGAATGAATGGGAATGGAGTGAGTAAAGGCTTGTCTTGAGATAACCAAAGACAAGAAACTAAATGAGTGAATGGTTTTCATTATATTGGCAGCATTGCGCAATATAAAGCTTTAACACATGAGCTACTGTTATTTACTTTTTTTTTTAATTTACCGGTTTTTTTTTACCTACAGCTCTATAGCACGCTGCTGTCACTGCTGTCAGTTTGACGTTTTTGACATATGTGTTCGACTCGACATTCTCACGCAAAAGAGTGCGGCGGCCACCACGTTTTAAAAAATAATTTATCAACAACAACATGCGGTGATTTCTAGCTCAGATTACGTAGATAACTCGTGTCTGTCGCACGCATATCGCGGTTCGCTGGGATTTTTTGATTTTATACAAGTAAAACATAAATATTACATAATGGAAGCAAGGTGAGCTATTTTAACAACTTCCTCGCACTGTGCGCGTGTTAATTTGCTTTAATTGACAGGAATATGCTCCTTTTCGCATGACTTTAATTAGGAAGTATCAACTTCTTGTCCCATGTTTATACCAGACGTTGAAAACTTTGTTATGCCGAGGACAATATATTTTTTAAAAGCGTGGTAAATCGCATAACGAGTACCGTGCGATTCTTCTGCACGTGTTGGTAGCCATATAAAATTTGTTTGAAATACTTCGACCCCTATTAAATAAAAATATTCTAGTTTTTCTCTTTGTTTTTTAATTTCAACTTTTTGATTTGTTTTCAGCAATTGCGTTTGTGAAGGTGTTCTGGTGGGCATTGGGAATCCGCTACTGGACATATCGGCTTCAGTTGACAGTGAACTCCTCAGTAAATATGGTCTTGCACCTGATGATGCCATCATGGCTGAGGAAAAACACATGCCTTTATACAAAGAACTCATGGAGAAGTAAGTAATTTGTGTTTAAGTAATAAAAAAATACAATACAATACAAATATTTGTTATTGAACACCAAAACAGCACAGAAAAAATTAATAAAAATAAAAATTCAGGCAGACAATACATACATCGATTTATGCAGATGCAGATGTCTAAATCGATGTGGATGTTCCGCATATGCGGATGCGGATGCGAATATTCGCAACATCCCTGATACATACACCCACAACATACTACATATTTTATATCAGGTTTAAAATTTTGCCTTATGTAGATAAAAAAGAAGTAATAAAAAAAGTGTGTAGGTAAACAGTAGTAATAGAAATCAGATTTGCTGAATAGGTCAGGTCAGTTTATCTAGGATATAAAATATATTTGTGTAAAAGCTGTTTGAGAAACTACAAATCACACTTTTGAATGCCAATTGGCCACACTGAGCAATTTTTGTGTCACATGTGCCAAGTTTCTCTGATATTAGTATTTGTAATGTTTGGTATTACTTCCTGGCCCCTATTTAACACATTCGCTGCCACGTATTGCTACGTGCTACGCTCATAGTCCGTAGCAGCGTTTTCCGGCTTTGTAGCGAAAGGTGCCTACGAACGGAGAACTCCACTGTGGCATTCCCGGCACTGAATGTGTTAATAAATTTGATGGATGACAAGTTATTATGATAATTTATTTATATTGGGTGCAACCAGCTTAAAATAATGCAAAAAGCTTAAAAGTTTCAGCTGTAATATAACAAATAACTAGTTTTTTAATTCTATTCTGAGCAAAATAAAGTAAGGTAAAGTGACTTCTGACCATATTATGAGTTTGTAGGTACATTAGATCTATATTAAATAAAAGAATGACATTTTGACAAGGTTTACCTTTTAACCTTTTGTATGCCGGAATGCGGATCTGCGCCAGATTTAAGACTATATTTTTGTATTTTTATTGTAATCTGCAATATTGGTTGTATTTGAAATAAACAAGCCTAGAATGCAGGTTTTTTTTTACTTTCGTCAATTGAGAGGTTAAGTAAGGTTTTTTAATTGCAGACTCTCGCTGTTTGACATTTAAATACATATAAATTCAGAAAACTGTCACATAAAAAGGTTTTTAACACTTGACATAATTATGTAACTTTTTTAGATATAATGCAGAGTTTATAGCTGGTGGCAGTGTCCAGAACTCGTTGCGTGTTGCTCAATGGATCCTCAAGACACCCGGAGTGTGCACATATTTTGGATGCGTCGGCAATGATGACTATGCGAAGATATTGAGAAAACGCGCCGTGTAAGTATCTGAATGACGTAAGGTTTACAGGGCTTGCTAAAAATAAAAATAATATTTCAAATTAACAGTTAAATAAAAGAGCAATGTATTGGCTTGATATATTACTCTGTTGACGATATTTGTAATAGGAGTATAGACTTAAAGAAAGAAAGAAAGAAAGAAAATACATTTATTTTAACATCACAAGACACATCATCAATATTACAAAACAAAAGGCAACACTAAAGCTAAAGACTACACACTACACTAGACTTGATACAGAATTGCTAAATTAATTCTACTTATCTAATATTAAATTGCTGTTAAGTGCCAGATTGATGTAATGAATTAGTTTGAGTACTGGTGGCTCTGGGACATTTTTCGCTGAAGCTCACCATTCCAGAAATTTGTGAACTCACTCATATGTATGTCTATCTGGCTTCTTAGATATACTTTCTCTTACACTAATTTATAACTGTTTTTAACAATCTCTCATAACATGTTGTTTGGGATGTCCCAATTTTTGGCAACGTATAATAAATCAAAAACCGTTTGGAGAAATAGGCTTTGTGAAGCGTTTTCAGAAATCAGATTCCAAAAATATGATAATCTGAATTAAATAAAGAAAATTTAAGTAATGACCTTCATTTGACCCCTGCAGTGAATCGTCACAAAGGCTGATATAAAGCAGGTCTACACTCTAAAGCAAATTGACAGTTTGAAATGTTGCTGTCCTGCTTATAATCGCAAAGAGTGACAAAGACAGAACTTTAATCACATGATGCACACCTGGCTTTAAACAGTTGTCATTTATCATAAAGTCCGAAATGTATACAATACTCGCAATGTATTTTTACAAATTTAATTATTAATTACTATGTTACAAGTAAATATGAAATAATTTAAATATCAGATTTTAATAAAAAGTATCTATTTACCATCACACCATTAAACAAACAGGAATAATCGAAGCTAAAAGAAGAGAAATAAATAAAACTATTTTGTCATGGTTCATTTAGGACCCTAAGCCGTGCTTGTAATATTGACAGTGACAAGACAAATCAGGGGCACTACTACAAAATTCGAAGTTCGTATCGTATCATCCCTCTCACTCTCGTGTCAAATCATTTTAGCGTGAGCGGGACGGCATGAAACGAAGTTCGAATTATGCACTTCGTAGTAGGGTCTCAGTAGTGCCGTGGTAGTGCCACAGATTATGTTATGTACGACTTGAATTTTTCTAGGCTATGGAACGTGGCTCTCTCACTGTGACGTCATCCAACGTATTTCTAAAAAAAAATATAAAAAATTAAATACTCAACCAAATTCAAAATCGATGAAAATGGTGTCTTAAAATATCCTATTCTTTCCAAAAAAAATATAAAAACTATTGGTTATTTTTTTTGGTGCATCCCAATTGTGTTGAAAGTTATATCATCAGTGACAGCATACTCACCACTTTACAATATATTGCCAATGGAAGTGCTACATATAAAGGTTAAAGCTAGTTATGTATTCAGATTCTAAATCAAATTTAGCAAAGCTTGTCAAAAATAGATTGTATTGATCCCCTTTAAGCTTCATTATCAAATCAAATTCTTATCCATTTCTTTAGACATTGAGTACTTGCTATCTTTATTGATATATCTTTTCTCTATGATAAAAGTTTTTACATGTGTAGTGTCAATATCTTTCTAATAGATATTGTGATAAAGTCAGTCAATAATGATGAATGATGTGATGAATTATGATTTTATTATAGAAGCACTAAGCTACATTTTTTATGTTTAGTAACTGTATGCTACTAACCATGAGGTTGATTGTTGGTGTAAAAAAATATTTGACGCGATTAAATACTTGAACTTGACTTGAACATTTGTAAGAATCACCGTTTATCTATATATATAAAATTCTAAACTGACTGACTGACTGACTGACTGACTGTTGATATATCAACGCACAGCCCAAACCACTGGACCTAGAGACTTGAAATTTTGCACATAGATTCCTTATACAATGTAGGCATCCACTAAGGAAGGATTTTCGGGAATTCCCACGGGAACGGGAAAAAACGGGATTTATAGATTCGATTCCGAGTGACCGTATCTCAGTAACTATAATAACTAGACTCTTCAAATTTGATACACAAGTAGGTATTACAATAATAAAAACATCGATTTCAGGATTTTTCAAAATTCTCACGGGATAAGGAATAAACGGGATTTATATATTCAGTTCAACGGAATCCTATGAACTATAATTACTAGACTCTTCAAATTTGGCATAGAAGTAGGTAATTGTAATAGTAAAAAACAGTTTTAAGGATTTTTGGAAATTCCCACGGGATAAAGAAAAAACGGGATATTTCGTTTTACTGGTCGTAGAAAGCTGAAATTCGGCATTAAGGTTGCTTGGGGAGTGTAGAGGAGCATTGAGAGAGGAATTTCCAAAATTCCCACGGGAACGGGAAAAAACGGGATTTATATATTCGATTCCGAGTGACCCCATCTCAGTAACTATAATAACCAGACTCTTCAAATTTTGATACACAAATAGGTATTACATTAGTTAAAATACGAATTTCAGGATTTTTCAAAATTCCCACGGGATAAGAAAAAAACGAGATTTATATATTCAGTTCAACGGAATCCTATGAACTATAATTACTAGACTCTTCAAATTTGGCATAGAAGTAGATAATCATAATAGTGAAAAACAGTTTTAAGGATTTTCAGAAATTCCCACGGGATAAAGAAATAATCGGGATTTATCGTTTTACTGGTCGTAGAAAGCTGAAATTTGGCAAGTGGGTTCCTTGGGGAGTGTAGAAGAGCATTAAGAAAGGACTATCCAAAATTCACACTGGAACGGGAAAAACGGGATTTTTCGTTTTTCTGGTCGTAGAAAGCTGAAATTCGGCATAAGGTTGCTTGGGGAGTGTAGAGGAGCATTGAGAGAGGACTTTCCAAATTTCCCACGGGAACGGGAAAAAACGGGATTTTTCGTTTTACTGGTCGTAGAAAGCTGAAATTCGGCATGTAGGTTGCTTGGGAAGTGTAGAAGAGCATTAAGAGAGGACTATCCAAAATTCCCACGGGAACGGGAAAAAACGGGATTTTTCGTTTTACTGGTCGTAGAAAGCTGAAATTTGGCAAGTGGGTTGGGGAGTGTAGAAGAGCATTTAAGAGAGGACTATCCAAAATTCCTACGGGAACGGGAAAAAACGGGATTTTTCGTTTTACTGGTCGTAGAAAGTTGAAATACGGCATGTAGGTTGCTTGGGGAGTGTAGAGGAGCATTGAGAGAGGACTTTTCAAAATTCCCACGGGAACGGGAAAAAACGGGATTTTTCGTCTTACTGGTCGTAGAAAGTTGAAATTCGGCATGTAAGTTGCTCGGGGAGTTAAGAGGAGCATTAAGAGAGGACTTTCCAAAATTCCCACGGGAACGGGAAAAACGGGATTTTTCGTTTAACTGGTCGTAGAAAGTTGAAATTCGGCATGTAGGTTGCTTGGGGAGTGTAGAGGAGCATTGAGAGAGGACTTTCCAAAATTCCCACGGGAACGGGAAAAAACGGGACTTTTCGTTTTACAGGTCATAGAAAGCTGAAATTTGGCATGTAGGTTGCATGTAGAGTGTAGAGGAGAATTAAGAGAGGGTTTTCTAAAATTCCCACGGGTACGGGAAAAAACGGGATTTTTCGTTTTACTGGTTGTAGAAAGCTAAAATTCGGCACGTAGGTTGCTTAGGGAGTGTAGAGGAGGATTGAGAGAGGGCTTTCCAAAATTCCTACGGGAACGGGAACAAACGGGACTTTTTGTTTTAATGGTCGTAGAAAGCTGAAACTCGGCATGTAGGTTTTTTGGGGAGTGTAGAGGATCATTGAGAGAGGACTTTTCAAAGTTCCCACGGGAAAGGGAAAAACGGGATTTTTCGTTTTACTGGTCATAGAAAGCTGAAATTTGGCAAGTGGGTTCCTTGGGGAGTGTTGAGGAGGATTAAGAGAGGGATTTCCAAAATTCCCACTGGAACGGGAAAAAACGGGACTTTATGTTTTACTGGCCGTAGAAAGCTGAAATTCGGCATGTAGGTTGTTTAAGGAGTGTAGAGGAGCATTGAGAGAGGACTTTCCAAAATTCCCACGGGAACGGGAAAAACGGGATCTTTCGTTTTACTGGTCATAGAAAGCTGAAATTTGGCAGGTGAGTTCCTTGGGGAGTGTAGGGGAGCATTAGGAAAACATTTCCCGAAATTCTTACGGGAGGGGAAAAAACGGGATTTTGCGTTTTACTGGTTGTAAAAAGCTAAAATTTCAAAATGCATAAGTTTATACTGTAAATAGGCCGCAAAGGGCTCTTTAACCGACTTCTAAAAAAGGGGGGGGGTTATGCATTCCACCTTATGTATTTTTTTATGTAGGTATGTTCACCGATTTCTTGGTCAATTGTGGACCTGCTTGCTTGCTTGCCTGTATGCTTGCTTGCTTGATATCTTGGTTCTTTGGAATACTCATGGTACACGCGAGCGAAGCCGCGGGCAAAAGCTAGTTCTTCTTAAAATAACAAACTTGTCAATGTAACTAATGAAGCATAGGTACCTGTATGAATAAATAGAAAAGGACATAAATACTAAACAATTTTGAAATGAATAAATAGAGCATGGATAGCAAAATTTGTAAATGCTGATCAACCTAGTCTCAAACAAAGCAAACTGGTTTAAGTATCAAACAATGACACCATAATTATATGCACCTAAGTAGCTGCATATAAAGATAATTATAGACATACATAATTATCCATGATACACAGGTAAATTGTATAATGATACATATTCATGATACTTCCATGTTCATAACCAAGTAGGTACTTATATCGTTAATGTCGTAGAAAAAGACAGATTCCATAATGCTACACCTATAGCCGGATCTCCACTCAGCGAGCCGCCTCGCGAGGCAAGCGCGTGAGGCATGATTTTGTTCTACACAAAGTTCAAAATCGCACCGAAAATGGCTGCCTCGCGCGGCGGCTCGCTCAGTGGAGACCCGGCTTATCGCATATAGCATTACGGTCCAGCCACGGCTACGCGAGAACGGCGGCGCGGCGAGCGTTTCCACTGTTCATTGCTTGTGCTAAATGAAATGTTTATTTGCGGAATATGGGTAACATAAGATTTTACAATTGTGATTTCTATTCTACCATACTCTGCTCTAATGAGCATGCAAAATATTATATTCCTGTATTTGCTGAAAACATAAAGCAGACAAATGCAGGATTATTCTTATTTTATCTAAAAATATCTACTATTACTAAGTATCTACACATAAAACTAAATAATGCTACACCTATAGCCGGATCTCCACTCAGCGAGCCGCCTCGCGAGGCAAGCGCGTGAGGCATGATTTTGTTCTACACAAAGTTCAAAATCGCACCGAAAATGGCTGTTTAACATTTGGTAGCATAGCATACGGTTGTGGTAACTCCGAGGATGAGCTCTGGTTGAGTTCGAAACGCGTCAGTGTAGCTTGGTGGTGGTAATAGTTGTGTTTATGTGATTTGTGTGTGTTCGTACAGTGTGGAGGTGGAGGAACTGCATGAACGCACATTTCTTGCATAAACGTAACTATTGTGAGGTCGCGGGTGAGCAAAGTAATTGTTTTAGTTCATTAATATGGACCTCCGCAAAGTAACGCCTGATTCAATAAATTATCTACACATAAATTATCTATTTTTAGTTGGGATGTTAAAAAATTCATTAACAGAGTAGACACACGTGCGTTACGTGCTGGCAGGTTAACTATTGTACGGCGAGCATCTCGGCGGCCCAATGAACAGATAAAACGCTCGCCGCGCCGGTTGGTTGGTTGCCGAAACGCGTCGTTGAAATGGCAATGGGCAGGCCATATAGAACGCAGAACAGATTGTCGTTGGGGCCCAAAAGTTCTCGAACGGAGACCACAGACAGGCAAGCGCAGCGTGGGACGTTCACCAACGAGATGGACGATTTGGTGTAGGCCGCAGGTTCAGGATGGATGCAAGTCGCTTCCAACCGTAATGGTTGGGCGTCAATGAGAGGTCTATGTCCAGCAGTGACGACCTACGGCTGAAATGATGATGATGACGATGAGGGCGTCACCACAAATTACTTGATCACGTCAGTGTCCCACTGCATATTTGTAATTTAAAACCCTAACAAAAATAGTATGAAATTTCGTAATCGTTTGCGTTGGCGTGCCGAAGTTTCAAACGCTTGAAACGAGAAAATTGCCTCAGTTGATAACTCGAATCTCGAGATGACGAAGCATGAATTGGGACGAGAGATAAGCTGGTTACGTGGAACCGTTCATGTGCGGCAGATATCTGGCCTCTGATAACATTTGCTCTCGCTATCGTAGGTATGTTTAACTTCGCGGCCATTGCGTTACTATAGCATAACAATGTAAATATTTTTTACATGTTCTGATTCTTGTAGCAGCATACAAAAAAAATATCAAAATAAATATATATCCTTTGACAATTTTTCCAAGTTAACCATCATTGTTATAATAACATTTTTTCTGACTGTTTTTATTTAAATGTTATGCATTGATATTTGATATCTATATCATCATATATTGATTATATGCATACTAAACTTTAAGTCCGCGTGGAAACTACGGCCCAAGCCCACTCATTCTGAGAGGAGGCCTGTGCCCTGCAGTGGGACGTATATAGGCTGGGATGATGAAGATGATGATGAAATTTTAACCTGTCGTAACCCACGAACACAAATTTGTGCCCAAAATAAAATTTCCGAAGCTCCCATGACCTTGAGCGCTTTTTGTTCCGTCAATTCCCACCGGCACAAATTTGTGCCGCGGATTTCGTACCCCGTCAGCTCCCAGCGGCTCAAATTTGTGCCCAAATTCCTCAGTTTTAAACGTTATTAGTGAGTGCATACGATTTATATTCGATTGCTTTTAAAAACCTGTGGGCAACACGGAGTTCAGCTGTCGCAAAGGGCCTGGGTACTGCGCGTATCGCCATTTTGGGCACACATTTGTGCCGCTGGGAGCAAAGGGGGGTAATGAGTGCGCGGGTCGTGGGTTAGGACAGGTTAAGTCAATCTGAAAGTGGGTGATATTCAACTTGAAAGATTTATCCCATTAATATTTACTTAGTAGTGAAATTACCAAAATTATTGTAAAAACATAAGTTTTGTAGTTTATTTAAAATTATTCTTTTTGGAGCGTGATGAAGCCAGAGCGTTAAATTTACATATTTGCTATGTCTATCCTTATCACGATATTTCCATAAAAATACTACTTTGTACCAAAGTACCGACATATTTTATGATAATGTCTCTTTACCTAAATGTATCGTGCCGTTGTGTAAATATACCTTATGATTATCTACCGTAAAAAACATTTTAGTTACAGCTTAACGTAGAAATACCTATCGTCATCGAAATATTACAAGAATAAGTAGGTATTACTGACGCTAACGTTAACGATGGGTCTTATAAGAAAGCTCAAAGTCAGTCATAGGGCGATGGAGAGGGCTATGCTTGGATTTTCTCTGCGGGATCGCATTAGAAATGATGAAATCCGTGCAAGGACTAAAGTCACGGACATAGCTCGAAGAATCGTCAGACTTAAGTGGCAGTGGGCAGGGCACATCGATCGTAGAATTGACGGCCGATGGGGCCGAAAGGTTCTCGAGTGGTGTCCGCGGACCGGAAGACGCAGTGTAGGTAGACCTCCAACAAGATGGAGCGACGGCCTGGTTAAGGTTGTGGGAACGCGTTGGATGCGGACGGCGCAGGACCGATCTGTAGATAAAATGGAAAACTACTTAACCAATTTAAAAAAATACTTCACGTGCTTATAGAAAGACACATTCATTATTAACTTATCGTAACATAGGTAATTTTACAATCCGTTAACCTTTTCAACGCTCTGTCAAATACAACAGCTCTCACTCATACGCCATGACATCGGAATGTCAAACGCGAAGTTGAACCCTACAGAAATGCATGCAGGTGGATATCGCTCTGCACGCCGTGACTGATATATCAGTCGTTGGCGTAGAACCTGCGGTGCTGATATATGTGTCGTTGGCGTCGAAAAGGTTAAAATGCAAAGTTCCCGCAGGATTCAGATGAAAAATAGATCCTATTAGTCCAAATTTCCACATTGAAACGCATGGCCGATGAGTTTATTTGGCCACTGACTATTGATTAGTCTAACGAGCGCTTATTAAAATCATATCGATCAGGGTCGTCTGCAGCCCATAAAGGTGGGCCCACACTTGTGACATGATGACGGACCGGACTATGTGGCATCGCTACAGGACATGTTACGCTAAATGTGGACGGTCTAGGTTGTGCTGACACGGTCACATACCGTGTACGATGAAATGTTACAAGTGTAGACGCATGGTGTCGAACTAGACTGCGTGGCATGGCATCGCTACAGGATTCGGTCGGTGGTGTCTGTGTACGGAATGGATTGAATCGTACTGCAGCTTGTGACAACTATTCGCGTAGCAAAAAGACTCCACATTATAGGTACTGACACGTGTATCTGATACGGTCACGGGATAATATTCGGCAAATTGTCACAAATGTGGACACGCCTTTAGAGGCTCTAATTACTCTACCGCTCTGCCATAACTAGGTACGCGTGAGGGGCAGCGCGGCGGCATTTTCTATATTCATTGCGTTGCGCTGTTTTATTGTTGTTCGATCGACCGTTGTAGGATCAACAACTGCCGATAATGCTTCGTAGAGAAGCGAAACATTTTTCCATCTATACGCCAAGCTTCATCTAAATCCGTGTGTATGTATTATAATACCGAAAAATCATAATACCTACAGTTGAAAAATCGACGCTTCGAAATTCAGAATACCGAAAGTACAAAATACCGATAACCAACATCTTTTGAAAGCAACATGTTTTTTAACAAGCTTTTATTTATCTTGCAATGTTCCTATGTATCTATGTATGTACGGGTCAAATCTTGGAAGTCGAATTGGCTTAGGCTCAAAAAACTCACTTTCCCGAAATGTGCACTTTTTCTAAGGGTACACTTGTTTAGAAGGATCACTTTCTCGAAAGGCGCACTGTGTCAAAAAGTGCTCTTCCCAATTGGTACTTTCTCAGATACAGCACATTCTCAGAAGGTGCACTTTCCCAAAAAGTACACTTTCTCAAATGGAGCACTTTCTCAAATAGTGCACTTTTCCAAATGAGCCGTTTGAAATCCGTCATCTTAAATTAGAAAAAGAGGTAGCCAAAATGTTTGCACTCCATGCATCTGACAACTTGATATATGCGTCGTTGGCGTGGAAAAGGTTAAATAATAGCCTATTCCCTAAAGTTTTTTATATGTGAGTTATAAAAGGGTGAGTAATAAAAAGCTAAAAAAAAACATTGGTCATTTATTTACAAATTAAAACTGAAACTATTTAACATTTGGCTAAACTTAAACAATAAGCGTTGTGCATTTTGAGAAAATGTACATTATGGGAAAGTGTGCGTTTTGAGAAAATGTACACTATGGGAAAGTGTGCATTTTGGAAAATGTACTTTTTGGGAAAATGCACTTACGGGGAAAGTGCCCTTAATGGGCAAGTGTACATTTTGCGGAAAGTGAGTTTTTTGAGCCTAAGCCGTCGAATTTGACCCACTTCCAGTGGTCGGATTCACTTGAAATTTGGTATAGACACTTAAGGTTGGATGACAATACAACTACAGTCGGCTAAAAGCTTGCTTTAACCCTTTCACCGCCGCGCCTCGACAAAACATAAACCTGCTTTGAATCTTATGTCATTGTGTCAAGATCACTTTGACACTGTACTTTGTGACACCTATATGTGTCGTTGGCGTCGAAAGGGTTTAAAAATGAAATTTTTAGCAAAAACTTTCCTCACCAGTGCCGACGGCGTGAACGTCCAATACCAGGTGACGGGGGAGGCGCCGACGGGCACTTGTGCGGTGCTGGTGACGGGCACGCATCGCTCGCTGTGCGCGAACCTGGCCGCCGCGCAGAAGTTCACTCCGGACCACCTAGCCAAGCCTGAGTGCAAGGAGGTCATCGAAAAGGCCCGGTTCTTTTATGCTTCGGTTAGTATGTTACAGTAAAATTACATAAGGTTTACCACTGACAGATGGTTTGCCTTCATTTCATATTCAACTTTGACGACCTACAAATAAAGCCAATTTTAGAATACTGTTACCCACGTTTGCAGATTTTGTAATAGCTACTTTATTTGTATGGTGTTAAAGTTGGAAATGAAATGAAGGCGAGCCATCTGTCAGTGGTAAACTAAAAGTAAACGTATAGTAAAAGCTTTTTATTAACTTGCAATGTATGTAAGTACGGGTCAAATCTTGGAAGTTTAATTTGAGCCAGTTCCAGTGGTCGGATTTACTTGAAATTTGGTATACTAATATAGGTTGGATGACAATGCAAGTACAGTCAACAAAAAGTAGTAACAGTCAGCGAAAAAGCTTGCATTGAAAATATTTTTTTTAACTAAAACTTATTTTTATTCTAACTATTAGTATTTATTTGTTTTAAAGCAACAAAAAATCTAATTTTTCAGTTAATCGAAAATTAATCTAGTTTACAGGGCTAAAATAAAGCGTTTTTTACTGGAGTCGTGTCTTCGAATTATTTTTTAATGGCGTCAACGTCCCTATTTAGTAAAATCTATATAGGATCTATCTTTCTGAACGATAAACTGACTAATTCCAGGGCTTCTTCGTAGCGGTGTCCCCCGAGTCGATTCTCCAGTTGGCGGCGCGCGCGCACGCGGGCGGCCACGCCTTCATAATGAATCTCAGCGCGCCGTTCGTATCGCAATTCTACAAGGAACCCCTAGAAAAAATGCTGCCTTACGTCGACGTGCTGTTCGGGAACGAGAGTGTAAGTATATAGAAAACTACGGATACATCCGGCAAAGTGTACATTTGAGTGCAAACCCGCGGCGATAAGTGCGAACTATAGCTAAACCTAACTATTTATACTTTTCGATGATTTTTATTTGTATCTGTTCCTGTCAACTGTATTTCCTGTGTATCGAATATGTGTAAATAAACATCTCTCTCTCTCTCTCTCAAACCTTTTAAATGAGTCGTCGCCCGCGTGGTACAAAGGTGCGGGGGTAGACGACAAAGGGGCCGAGAGAGGTGCGGGCGGAAGGCGAGGCACGCTCTTTTGCATCTGATATACCTATTCAAGATTATTTTTCAATCAAAATAAATGCACGACTCAAAATATTAGTGTGGGTATACATTTTTCAAAAAATCTAAATTTAGACCTGACCTGCCCCCTATCTCCCATTTAAGTTTGTCGTGCTACTTACGGGACACCCTGTATATTATATTTATATATCGATACTTTGGTAAACGATATAAAAACGTTATGGCTCTTTTCTATTCTCATTTGTTTATTTAAACTATGATTAATTGGGTGTGTTTTACAATACCGAAATACGAAAGACCGAATGTATTAAAACATCGAATGGGTCAAAAGATCGACACGATTTTTTTTCTGAAACCGTAAACTTTTCAGAATTTATTAAAACGGCATCATACAGAACCCATTAGGTTAGGTTGGGTTTGTTTTATAACAATCTTAAAAAGTTAACGGTTTCAGAAAAAAATCGTGTCGGTCTTTTGACCCATTCGATGTTTTAATACATTCGGTCTTTCGTACTTCGGTATTGTAATACATACCCGATTAATATTGTAGCAGCGTTCTAAATTGGCGGTGCCCGAAAAAGGCTTAAATTCAGAGCCGGATTAACCGCATTTTTCAAGGAGTCAAATCAAATGAACTGTTAGCATGCATTGAAAAATAGCAAGAATACTCATTGACATCGAGGATGCAAATTCTCCAACTCAATTGACGACCTCGATTGATTGATTGGTTTGACGGCCGGATAGCCTAGTTGTTAGAGAACCTGACTACGAAGCTTGAGGTCCCGGGTTTGATTCCCGGTCGGGGCAGATATTTGTGTGAAAAATACGAATGTTTGTGCTCGAGTCTTGGATGTTTAATATGTATTTAAGTATGTATTTGTCTATATAAATATGTTTATCCGTTGTCTAGTACCCATAGTACAAGCTTTGCTTAGTTTGGGACTAGGTCAATTGGTGTGAATTGTCCCGTGATATTTATTTATTATTTAATTATCATTTCGATATCTTTTTAATTTCTTTGTTGCGCACGTGGGTCCCCGGGGTTTTAGTTGCCTACTACCTAATGGTTTATCCTGCCCTGTTTAAATTGTCTAAAGGATGTGAAACTTAGCAGTGTTATTAGTATTACTAAAACGGCGCCATCCAATTGCAGGAAGCCGAGGCGTTCGCGAAAGCATTCGGCATCGACGAAACAGATCTGCAAGCCATCGCCGTTAAAATCAGCGCACTGCCGAAGCTCAATGAGAAACGGCAACGCGTGGTAGTCATCACGCAGGGCTGTGAGCCGGCTATCCTCGTCGAAGGCGGTAAGATCACTCTCATACCCGTAGCAGTGCTGTCCCGGGAGGAAATAGTGGACACAAACGGCGCGGGGGACGCTTTCACCGGCGGTTTCCTCAGCCAAATGGTCACCGGAGCACCCTACACGACGTGTGTGAAATGCGGTATCTACGCGGCGACGCATGTTATCAAACACTCCGGATGCACGTTTAGCGGCGACAGTGACTTTAAAAGAGACTAAAACGATAATGTTGTGATTTTTTTTTATCGAATATTGTGTGTATAGCGGAGTTTCCTTTTTGTGATCGTATCGTAAATTTTTTCTTGAATTTACGGCAATAATTTGTATGTTTTTTTTTCTACTGAGACGATAAAACAATTGAATCATTACTGGAGCTCGGGATGGAACGCAGTTCCTTATTCCGTGGCGCGAGTCACAAACAACAATAGAAAAGAAAAAAAATTGTACTTTTACGCCGTAGAGGATTTAATCTATAGTTTGAATAAAATATCGCCAAAACACTTATTGCTTCACTTTGTCGGGCTGGCCCAAGGTCACTAGCTGAACAAACAGATTTGAAAAATAGTATATAACCATAATTCTAATAACTAAAGTGACTTCGTTGATGAAGGATGAAGGAAAAACTAGTGCTACAGTATAAGTGACAAAATCACTATGTGTTGCAGAATCAGATATCTCACTATTGATTAATTCCTCTATGTTTTGTACTCATGTTGTTTTTGAAATTAAATGGGCTACGCAATACATAATAATCGGACTACAAACAATAGTAGTAAGGTAAAAGGTTGTAACTGATCAATACTGAAAGTAACGCTTCAATGAATTAATTGGAAAACACTTGGTTAGTAAAAAAGTTAAATATGAATTGCATACGCACAAATGACTACTAGCAATCCTTTAGCAAAATTATAATGATTTTACATCAATTAAATTATTTTAAAGCCCTCATTCCATGTACCATTCCTGTAGTTTCACACACATGCAATAATAACCCTTTAACTCGGACACCAAAATAAACAGCTGATCCATGTTCTATCTATGTCATCCTGGTTACAATTACGTACATGTATAGTCGGGATAAGAAAGGTTCGTCACTTTTCGACTCTATGTCAACGAATTAAGGTGGAAAAGTGACGAACCTTTTTTTACCCCGACTATACATGCAAAAGGGGACTTTCTTAAGTTTTTTACTTATAGCAAGGTGTATAATCATTTTTTCGTACGTTGTCCCTACCTTTTGAGTTACTAATGTCTTATTTGTAAGCATAGATATAAATGTCGAAAATTGCATGTATTTGGTCCAGTTCTAGACTAACGCGATTTCAGGCAGTGACCAATCTAACCTTTCTTATAGGGTTCCGGAGCCAAAATGGCAAAAATGGAACCCTTATAGTTTCGCCATGTCCGTCTGTCCGCGGCTTAGCTCAGAGACTTAGGCCTAGAAAACTGTAACTTTGCATGGACATGTCTAGCAATTATCCGGACAAAGAAAAAAAATAAAATTTCGAAAAAAAAAATGTTTTTAGGGTACCTCTCATAGACGTAAAGTAGGGGTGATTTTTTTCTCGTCCTAACCTTTGATCAATTATAACTGTAGATCCACAGTCGCGCGCCCGAAAATGTCCGAGCCAAATGAGCGCCACTTTGATAAAAGTGGCCTTCTTTTTTCTCAGTACGTTGCGTGAAATTGTCAAGTTTAGCTGTCAAGTGTCAACCGAAATTCGACTGTAATGAAGTAAAGACTAGGTTCAAATTTCTGTGAAGGTGGTGATTTTAATTGTTATGCAAACAAATAAAAAAGTTCGGACATTTTTTGAAGGGGATTTTGTTCGGCAATGTGTATCTTCAGTTATAATTGATCAAAGGTCCTAACCTTATAGTGGGGGGGGGGGGGGGGTATCGTTGGATAGGTCTTTTAATATAACTCCGAGGTTGTACAGACGATTTTTCGATATAGCGATTCGTTTGCGAAATATTCAACTTTAAAGTACATTTTTTGTTATAATCGAGCGTCCCCACCCCACTAAACTGTTGGTATAAAAATTTTGAAAAAAAAATCAGGATGGGAGGAAATAAGTATGTCAAATTAACAAGGAAAACTATAACAGCTAAGTATGCTTGAGAATTATTAGTAGTATAAGAGTAAATAGCAGCTTGAGCTATAATATATTGCTTGTTTAATATGGACAGTATAATTAATAAGATATGCAAGGATTTTTTCGTAACGGCTGCGGAACCCTATACTAGGCGTTTTTTTTATATCTGTGGTTGTTAAGACAGTAATAAATAATAATGGATGTTCTCCTTTATGTATGTATCTCCTTGTAAATAATGCTGTTTAAAGGTTCGGCCATATCGCTGCTTAAAATACGGAAACGTTACGGAAACGCAGTGACGTGCCCTAAACGTCAGAATTTACCGCATGCTCTCCATAGTAAAGTTGTGACGTTTACAGTGCGTCACTGCGATTCCGTAACGTCACTGTTTTTTAAGCGGCGGTTTGGTCGTACCTTAAATAAAGCTGATGGCCTGTCTTGATGTACCTTAAATGAAGCTGATGGCCCTTGTCTGGTAGCTAAAGCTCAATAAAAAAAAGACAGCACTATGGCACAGCCTTCGTAATTGCGAAATAATTATCATACACCTTATTACTTCTACCTCATTGTAATCAGGATAAGTTAGAGCAGATCTAACTGATGTGCTTTTTACATGGTAGGTATCTAGGCTTGACTGTGATCTGTGATTTAAGCTTTGAGTGACATGGGACTCAAAATCAAAGAGGTGAAACTATAATAGACGGACAGGGAGGAGTTCGAAATAGTGTAAGTAAATACAATTTTATTTCGCCATTACGCAGATCGTCGCTAACATTTTAATTGTTGTACATTTTGTAATTACTAAACTAAACGGGACTTATCACGCAATAAATATTTATTTATTTGCCTCGACGTTTCGGTCACATTGCAGCAACCGTGGTCACATGGTGGTGGACATTTTGGTTAACAAGCTAACACTTTAACTGTCCCAAGGATAACTACGTTTCTTCAGTGCATTACGTGTTAGGCACGGACAGTTTGTCTTAGTGACAATCGTAGCGCACGATTTGAACGTGGAAACAGTCTTCAGAGTGTTTATTTTTATAATCCCTCTGTTCTAGTTTAATCTCTTCAAAAAAAAAAAGCGGAACCCTTATAGGATCACTTTGTTGTCCGTCCGTCTGTTAAGACCCTTTTTCTCTGGAACGCGTGGAGGTATCAAGCTGAAATTTATATCAAATACTCAGGTTTACTGTCTCTTGGAGCTGTGAAAAAATCAAACTTCTAAGCCAACGCAATCAAAAGTTACAGCCATTTATGCCGCAAATACAGGGTACTTCCCGTGAACTCAGAATCTTGAAATTTGGTACGAAGCAAGGTCTTACAGCACAGATAAAGGAAATATTGCGAAAAAAATAATTTTTTGTCTGTTTGTCTATATCAGTAACCAATCTACAATGCACACACACTGCGCACATTTTGCTTAGGAGCAGGGGTCTGCTTAGACTGGATGTTCATAGATACATATAAATTTGTACGGAACCCTTGGTGCGCGAGTCCAACTCTCACTTGGCCGGTTTTTTTTCTAATTTTTTGCTTGGTTGTTAAAATTGCAGTTTTCATAGCTTTACAAATGGAACCAAACTAAGTACTTAGTTATGATAAATTATCATTACCAATGCCAGATATTTTTAATAAACGTAGTGCGAATCAAATAGATCTGATGTCAATTACATGTCATTAAAAATGGTGATATTCTTTTTTTTCATTAATAATAAGCTGTTGCACATTGTCATAATCATAATACATACATATAGAAGCATCATAATGTAAAAGCAATAAGTATTGTGTTAGTGGATGATGAATATCTTATAGATAATTGTATTAAATTTTAAAGTTTAGTAAAGAAACGCATTGTTTTTGTGTCATGTTTTATTTCTTAAGTATTTTGTCACTGTTAAACTTGCCTAATACGATTTCCTAAGCCGAATTTAAACTCTTCATAATGCCAACAACGCGAACGAAAGTTATCTTATCATCTAAATATTATGTCAAAGTCATAACGCCATCCATCGTCGCTATTGTAGTTACTACTACACAGGTTGATGGCGTTAACCCTTTATAAGAGCATACTACCACAGAATCTAAAGCAGCTATCGAATGCGTACCTGACAAAGGATATTTTTAAAACTAGTCGTATTTTCAATAATTACAATGGAAATTGTGACGTATAATGTAATCAATAAGGTTGAAATTCCAACTCAATGCATGTGGTCGCTAAATCGTCTCTGCCTTATAAAGGGTTAAAGCTCCAAACGCACAAACAGCGGAGGCGTGGCGGTGCGGTGGTGACGGTCGTAATATTCTAACTTGTTTGAACGAGTTCGCGGTACGGTACCGCACAGCCGTTCATAAAAGTTAGAATATTACAACCGGCACCAGCGCCGCGCCGCTCCGCTATCGCTTTCAGTGCGTTTGGTGCTTAAGTGTTTAAACCTCAAATAATACTATCACTTTTATCTTAATCTTACATTTAATAGGAACCTGCTTACTGGTGCATCTTATAAGGCAACAGGCTATAAAATAATATTTATTTTTAATAACAATTGACAATTCTTATTTACGTGCTATAACAACATGCCTCGGGCAATTTAAAAAGTTAAATCTGTGTTATGGACTCTTGGCAATTGACAATTTGAACTGTGTTAACTGTTAGATAAATTCTACAAACATAAAAGTATATAATTTAATACTTAGTTACTCAGTCAGTGGCAAAATGTTCAATGTTATACATTTACAAGAATGGTTTAGCACTAAAATTTTAACTAACCTAAATGCAACTAGAATACTGGTTCAAATAATAAGTCTTAAATTTTTATGTTTTCACACAAGTTAAAAAAGTTAATAAACAGCAAGGAGAAAATCAGAAAATTTTGTTGATTTTTTTTCATACTTACCATAACAATACACATATTATTGACATAGGTAATTAGAACTTTTTAAAATATTGAACTAATTAATTACCTCAGTCTACCTTTAGCTATGCTGACTGCTACAAGTATAAATATTTTTTTTAGAGTATTGCTTACTGCACATAGTGGTATAAAAATTACTAGTAATTATACTCTTATTTCACTACATTAAAATGCTACAAATTTAAACAATCATGTTTACTAAGGGAAAAACGTATGTCAAATATAAATAAAGGATAGTTGAACTATAGTATTGGCCAGCCAATATGTTTGTTTGCTCATAGTACATTAGTGTACATGGAGTTACTTATTACTAACAGTAATTTTTTTATTTATAAAACACTTATACAATCCCCTAAAGTAGGTATGCTTACTAGAAACTCAGATAAGAGCTACGCAAGTGTGTAATAAGACTTAAATTTTATTATGTATTACAGGTATTTGCACTCATTTATGTGAAATGACAGTTTTTTATTGATGAAAAGTGGTAGTTTTTGTGCACCAAAAAGATGCATAAAATATAGAGACAGTTATCTATTTTAAACAGTTTTTCATTAGCTGCTGTTCTTGTTTTTTTGTGTTTGCATTTTCATTAGCTGTTTTACCTACTTTTGCATATAATTAAGGGCCAATCAACTTTTAAACCGACGTTTTTGGCGTCTCCTGCGTTACCAAAATTGTCTCTGGCGTTACCAAAAAATCGTACTTCCAACAAGATATTTCACGGTTTAATAGGTTAAACTTACGTAGGATGGCATGTATTCATGCTATTCATCTATTAAATTACAGAAAAAACATGTTTACTTACATAAATCTGCAATTGTTTGAAAAATGTTGCGGACAGATTATAGTCGGTTTAAAAGTTGATTGGCCCTTAAGTAAAGTAACACAAGTCTTTGTAGTAGTTTTAATTTACACCCTGTAATTGTTTTAATTCTAAAATAAAAATAGTCAAGTCATTGCTTATTTATCTGATTAAAAAAGTTTAGATAGTTATTTACTACACATTGAAAGTGTGCTCTAAGCCTTAAGCCCATTTAACATTTTCCAGCAATAAAAAACTGAAGCAGTCGAATTAAGCCCTTAAATAACAACCAAAGTTAATACAGTAGCATACCTATTTGTATCTCATCAATGTTAGTCACAATGAGCTATGGCCTTAACAGATTTACTACCATTTCAATCTTTATCCATAAAAACAATATCATAGCGTACAATATGAACAGTCCAATCTGGTGCTTGCTCTGTTTCATCTCCTAGTAACGGCATACATCGGTAGATCTCCACTATAATAAACTCTTTCCTATGATCCAACATTCTTTGTACACTTCTAGTGACCCGCATCGGATAAATATCTGGATTTATTCTAAAAATAACCTTAGGAACATCCTCCGGACATTTCTTATTGTGTAGGGTGATACTATTTCTTTTTTTTGACAATTTTCTTATTTTCTTAGACCTGTAAAAATATATTGTGGTTATTTTACTACTGTTGATGAAAAACCATGTTATGATTGTACTTATGATTTGTTGTAGAATAAATGATTTTTGTAATTTTATATTGTTTTATTGTACTTTAAATAAGAATTGACCATGAAGAAAATATATCTTTAGGAAAATGTTTCTGAAAAGGGAGCTAGCTAGCTAGCTTTATCTGGATAAAGCGGAGTACTAACTTGGTTGCCACCTGGTTATTTATTAATGAAATCTAAAAAATATCAACATTAAGTTTGGTTTTTAACTTTTTTCAAGTTGGTGCCAAGTTAATAAATAACATACATATGTCATCTCGTGTGTAGGTAAGAGCATAAAACTTGACAGATAAAAAATATCAATAAACACGTGTTTGTGTCCACAAATAGCTAAAAATCTCATTATTTCAAGCCATGGTTGACATTACCGATTTTAGCACTTGAAACTAGAAACTTAGATACAACACCTAAAAACATTACCGAGTTACTTTTGTAAACAAAACTAATATCTTCTAGGTGTTCAGTGCTTTCTTAATAAAGTAGATAAATTATGTTATTACTGTACC
Source organism: Archips xylosteana (assembly GCA_947563465.1). Lineage (NCBI taxonomy): Eukaryota > Metazoa > Arthropoda > Insecta > Lepidoptera > Tortricidae > Archips > Archips xylosteana. Next base: position 18,366,095 of record OX387358.1, read on the forward strand.
TAAGTCTTAACATCATTTGCTCCATGTACTGATGTCACAATATTTTAATACTTACGGCATTTTCTGGATCTGTTTGGTGTACTGAACAACACAGATTGATAGATAGTGGTAAGGCAGTAACTTGATAGGGAACTTATTTAAAGGTGGGTATATTTTGGGTAAACCGACAGGGTATATTTTGTAATAAGTGTTGAAAATCGTAACAGGCCGTTATTTTATCTGCCAAGACAGTGCTGTACGATTTGTGAATATCAACGAAAGACATTTACTTTCAAAAAATATAAATTTAAACTTTCGGCTTTCACGGCTTCGTAAAAACTCGCTGATCGCGCGATCTTTGTAAGACGTTTATCAAAGCGTCTTAACTCCAAGCGCGTTTGTTAGGCCCATACTACACGGGCGGTTCTCCCGCCGCGGGAAACCGCTTCTAAACCGCCACTAGACACAATTTTATATGGAAGTTGTATGGTGCAAACTACACTGCGCAGCTCCGTCGAGCGGTTTCCCGCGGCGGGAAACCGCCCGTGTAGTATGGGCCTTAGGGTTCAATCGACGTTGCTTTGACGCATAGCTTTCATATTTTATTTAAATCTGAAATCAATCTATGTACATATACAGCTAACTATAACTTTTAGTTGATTTTAATAATTTTCAAAAATAAAATATAAAATCAATTTTCATTGAACATGATGTTTATTTTGCATTAAGGCCAGCACAAACCGAAGCGCGGAGCGTGCGCGCTGTATATATAACACTGAATCATATATGCTGGCACTCACCGCTGACGTGCCGCGCGCGCAAAATGCGCCGTGCTGCCAGTGTGTGTCAGCGTATATGATTCAGTGTTATACTACACAGCGGCAGCGCGCTAGGCCCGGCACAGAGGGCCCGGTCCGTTGGCGTCGCGCACACTCCCTGACACACCCCCGCTGCGGTCCGTGGTGGCCTTTAAAACATCTCAGGTGTACCATAGACAATAATAGTCAGATAAATATACTTTTTGGTAAATTAATTGTAATTAAAATGGCAATACATTTTGCGGCGACAAGCAGGATATCAAAAAATATTTTTTCATGTAGCAACTGATTGATAGCCATTTTGAAGAGCCTTTTGTTGGTGTTTTGTGAATGTTTTCAAGTAAATTTTGTAATTTAACATTGATATAAAAGTAAATCAGATAGTGGGAAATCATTGGGGGCTTTAGACACCAATTCATTCAATGTCATCACATTGTGTTGTTTGTTTGTGAAGGCGCATTGTGAAAAAAGAACCGGAAAGGAATCCGCTGTATTAAGTTTTATTTTCCTTTTAGTATGGAATAAATACGTAACAATAAGTGTGTTAATAAATCAGTCGTTTGTTTTTTTGGAGTTATTCAGTGAAGTGTAATAACCATTAGCATTTACGTCGCGTGTATTCATCCGACGTAAATTTGGATTGTCACAAGATGGCCGCCATCGGATGCTCGCTCCGCCGAAACTCGCTCGCAAAGCGCTATGTGTCATCCGGGGGCGCCCGCTTGGCTGTGAACATGCTGTGAGCCGGCGTCGGGCGCCGCGCCGCGCTCTCCGGCTCCTTCCGGCGACGTTCCATTTTATAAAATGGAATTTCGCTCGAGGCGCCAAAATACGATGGGTGTTGACAGCGCTCCTGTACCGTACCGTTACTCCGACGGCCGATCAAAATAATCTTAGACAAAAATGAGCGAGCCGGACGACGTCGGAAAGGAAGTGTGGAAGCGATGGATACTGGAAGCGATACGCAAGATACGGTCACAGAAACAGAGGCCGAGCGTGGAGCGCATCTGTCACGCGATCAGGCAGCATCACAACTATCATGAAGACGTGGTGTCAGAGCGTCTGGAGCGGGCTGTGCGCGAAGGCGCCGTGCTAAAAGTGTACAACAAGGGTCAGAGCTCGTACAAAGATCCTGGGGGGCTGCAAAGCCGGACTTTGCGGATCGCACCAGACGTGGACGTGTCGCGGGCAGTGGCAAAAGCAGTGCGTGAGTTAGGTGAACGGGACGGCAGTGACTTAAAAACTATAGAAAAGCATTTGCAACAAGCATACCAAGTGACAGTTGATCCAGAAGTGGATGTGCGGGCAGTATTACGTGCGGCGGCAAAACGCGCGGTCACCAGAGGTCTCATCACGCATCACCAGGGGGCCTACAAGGCAGCGGAGAGACCTAGGGCATCCTCGCATGAACGCACACCCAAGCAGAGGGTGAAATCACAGGACTCTGTTGAGAAGGTAAGTTTATATAAATCTCTGCCATGTTGTATTATGAATTAGATAACATGATTTTACTAATTGAATGGACTTTTCTTTAACTTTTCTATTTGGAAGACTTTGTTTACTTGTAGTATTTTGGGTTTTCTTTTGAAGTTTTACCTTTCTTTGATTTCAGTAAGAATTTTATACAGTTAGAAAATCAGTTTTATTAATATTTTTGGTTGTTCATAAATTGTTTGAGACCCTGTGAATGAATACATTAAAATCTTAGTGCTCTTCTTAGTTCTTAGTGGTCTTTTCTTTTATATGTATATATTTTTTTGTGTGGGAATAGTTCTAATTCAATTTTTTAGTGTAGTGCTTCACTAAAAAGTGGCAAACACAATGTCAATTCATTGAGGTTATGTATTGTTTATTTGTTATGGGTTCTTGATAAGGTTGGCTGGTAAACAAACATTTGCAGTGTTTGTTTGTATTATCCTTGAGGAAAGCATGATGTTTTGAAGTAATTTTAAAATACAAATTAGTAACTGAAATATTCATGACATGTCAGTGTCTGTCAGCATGCCTCTCCTTTATTGACACTCCTGTATTCCGTTTTGACATTGCTTACAGTCTTGAATAGACTATAAGGCCTGTATTGAAGATTATGTTGACTATACAGTAAATATGGCCCTTTATGCACACTGTGCTGTCAATATGTCACCATACATTTTGACACTTCAACACAGTTTGTTATGATTCATGTTAAAAAGCCTTAAATATGTATTATCAAAAAGTTGACTTATACATAATGCAATTACAAGAAACTTAGGGGCTGTTTCACCACCCATTGATTAATTTTAACTGACGGATAAATGTGATGCTGTCTCCGTCTATTTGAACAAAACAAACAGAGACGGCATCACATTTATCTGTCAAATGAATTTGATCAATGGATGGTGAAACAGGGGGTTAACCTTTCAACTCCCACCGGCTACCGGGGGAGCCAGCGAAAAAGTACAGTTAAGGGCAAAAACATGTATACACTTTAGTACCTTGTCACTTTAACCACTCTGACTGTTCATATATGGCAGTTCAAATATGACGTAAATAGACAAGGTACTAAAGTGTATACGTATTTTTGCTCTTGACTGTACTGTCAAGCCAAATGGAGCCAAACGCAAATATTCATAAAGTTCTTGGGTTTACTTTTGTTGGTAGTACTCGGGTTTTGAAAGGTTAATGTACTATGTTCAAAATAATGACTTCTTACAGTGAATTTCTGATTCTACAAAATTGCTTCACAGTAAAATATGTGAATTACATATTGTTGCTTAGCTAACAATACTGCGCAAGTCAAAAATTGGCCATTATTGTATAAAATTAATATATAATGCAGTTTTCTGTCTCTCCTGAAAACTAAGCAAATCTGACTTATGCAGTATTGTTAGCTAAGCAACAATATGAGAAATTCAACAAACTTCTGGCATTAATTACATTGGTTTTGTACTAAGTGGTGTTTAGTTGTGAACTCTCTTTATTCTATCAGTATTGAGAGAAGACTTAAATAAGGAAATGGGCATTTCTATTTTTCGTTGTCCCTAAAATTAAGAAATTGTTAACAGGGAGTTAAAATTAGTCAGTTTGGTTATGCACTTTTTCAAGCCTTTACAATAAAAAAAAACGTAACAAATTGGACAAGTTTAACAATGTTTAACAAGAAGTGAAGAATTGTCCGATTTGTTATGTTTTTTTTTATTGTAAAGACTTGAAAAAGTGCATAACCAAACGGACAAATTTTAACTCCCTGTTAACAATTTCTTAATTTTTGATACAACGGAAAATAGAAATGCCCAAATGCCAAGGTCTATGACCCCACAAATTGATCAAGGCTATGAATTAGAGTTGCATAATGTTTGCAAATAATTAAATTTGCTATACATTTTTTTAGTTATAGATCAGCAGTTGGCTTTGATCATTTTCAGAACAATTCCAATCAGTTAACCCTTTTCCAGGCCATCTATTTATATAGGCTACTACAAAACTAATCATTGTGTTATATATATTATTTACCTATGCAATATTAATTTAAAAGCAAAGCAAACTTTAAATAAATTCAATTGATTTTCTATTATATTGTTAAGGGAGCAAGGTCGAATATTTGTGTAGATTTATGTGGTCTCTATATGTCTGGAAAAGGATTAAATGTCAATCAGTAATAATAAGCTGCTACTAGATGGGAATTGCCATTGATGAATGACATTAAAATAATAATACCATGTATTGATCACAAATGTAAGTGTGACAGCAACCTCTATTCCACATTTTGTGGTTTGTTTATGTATACCTGATTGATTGTCAATATCGATTGAATGAATTAAGTATAATGATTTTTATAATAATTTATCATCTATGAGTTGTTTTCAAAAAGATTGTAGATTAAGGGATTTATAAAAACAAAACTTAATTGATTCCTTTGTGTGACGAAAGTTACCCATACATTTTGGCTTTGGGCTTAAAACAACTAAATTTCATAATACCTTATTCACTAATACCCCTAATTTTCAAATTACCATGGGCTCATAATACCTAAAAATACCTAAAATTTAAAATTTTAATATAAGACAATTTGAAATTTTAGGTATTTTTAGGTCTTATGAGCCCATGGTAATTTAAAAATTAGGGGTATTAGTGAATAAGGTATTATGAAATTTATTGGTTTTAAGCCCAAAGCACATTTTGTAAGACTAACTTTTGTTACACAAAAGAAGCGTTTGTGATTTTGATTTGATTAAGCCCTTAACTATGTACAATTTTTTTGAAAACTACTACTATATCAAGCAAGATCAAAATAACCTATCCCAATATTTTTTTTGTAAATTTGAGTATGCATCACAGTGGTGTAGCATGCCGTATTAGGCTGTTGCAAATGAATTTGCCTCAAAATGCTTATAATTAGCTGCATACTGACTGAGCGAGCAGCTGCGCGCGTTTGCCGCGGCGAGGCAGCCTCGTGTAGTAAAAAAAAGAAGTATAACATTTGCCGCGCGAGGAAAGGCCGAGTCAGTTTTGCCATCACTGCCTTTCTAATAATTATTGTAAAAAAAATAAAATAGAAACCTAAACGTTTTTAGATGAAACTGTTATATTAATTTAAGACAGTTCTTTATCCATGACCGCTGACACGCGACAAACAAGCGAGGCAAAATGCAACCGTCTTGAGTGAGCAAGGCAAATGTACTGAGACGCCTTTGAGCATGGTCAAAAACAGACAACGCTCGGCTCTGGCCGCGGCACGCGCCCCCGAGGCCGAGCATGCGTTTGCCTCGGGCGGGGCACATCCTGACTGTCCGAGGATATGATGGCTGAGAGACTTTTGAGAAATAGGTATTTTAATGAAATTTATTGAATCAGGCGTTACTTTGCGGAGGTCCATATTAATGAACTAAAACAATTACTTTGCTCACCCGCGACCTTAAGAAGCGCAAAAGCGAAGGTCGCGGGTGAGCAAAGTAATTGTTTTAGTTCATTTTAATGAAATGTCACTGTCTCGCCCGAACCCCTCTGTGTCAGTACAGCGAGAGTGGGACAGCTGCATCTCAGACCGTTAATAGGCGTTTAAAATTGATCAAAACAGCATTTCATAGTCCCCGGTTTTCTTCTCGAAAACTGGACCAATAAAATTTTTTTTTTCAAGGATAATTAGAGGACAGATTTAGCTATACCCCTATGTTTTCCTTTTTTTGTTTATATGAGGGATTCTTTTCTGATGAGTGTCTGAAAATAACGTTGAAATTGGGCAATTTTTTCAGTTTTTGAAAGCTCATATTTCTTATGTTAAGTGAAATATGGAAAAAAACGAAACATAGGGGCGGCATAGCTGTGGTAGATACAGATTACACAGTAAAAAAATTTAGCTCTAAAGCCATTATCCAGGGAGGATACAGGGGACTATGTTTGTATGGAGAAATGGTGCGCATCGTATCCTCTTAATAGGCAAGCATGCTCCATCATAGACATCATCTTCGCTTTCCATGAGGCATGATTATGGTTAAACACAAACTTATATTGTATCAAAAAAGACATTGCATTTAGATAGGCAATGTATCAATGCTTGCTTTTACCACGGCCAAAATTGACTTCTTTCCAGAAATCAAGCCAAGGAGGCGTACCTGTGTGTACAGAGTGTCTTGGTACAGAGACGAGGAACAGCACCGGGGAACCGGAAGCACTCATCAGCTGTTACCAGTGCAAGTGCTACGCGCATCCAACGTGTCTGAACCTGTTGGATCACATCACTCAAACTACTTTGAAGGCGAGTTTTTTTAGACATTACTCTGTAAAAGGTGCTTAAATGCTTCTGGTTCCAGCTCTACACTTTTCGTGGTTAAAGGTACAGTCAATTATTTGTATTATGACTGATTGTGAAACTATGGAACATTAATAGTGGGGTGCTGAAAGAAGCGAGTCGGCTCACGCGAGAGGCTACCATTTTTGCCACAATTTTGAACCTTGCTTCCACTATTATGTCTATTACCCAACAAATAAAACATTTTTCATTTTCACTTGATACATAAACATAAATTACAGTTTTAAGAGTCTTGCAAAAAGGGTGCTACAGTCACCAGCATTAATATCTGCCACAACAGAGCGTGCAAAATTATCTGACACGTCCTTCCGGCCCAAGAAATAGAGTCGTATCAGATAATTATGCACGCTTGTTGTGTCAGATATTGGTGCTGGTGACTGTACCAGAGTCGTCTTAGGGCACGCTGGGACCCTCGAAACACCAACAAGTGTGGGGCGCTTTTGGAAAGTATTAAAGTGAATATGTTGTTGACAGCAAAAACTCATACATTATAACCTTTTTAGTGCAGAGATGGTGATACTTTATTTTTTTTACATAAATAATCTGGCTATGACGTGCCATCAAAGATACTAAATTAGTGATGGCATGGATACAATGATTAGTGACGTGCCCGAATTATATTGTCGCGTGCCACAACTAAAGTCGCGGACATATCTCGAAGAATAGCCAGACTTAAGGCCCTACCGAGCTTTTGGCGCTAATCGATTTTAGGTATTCTATGCACTCGTGTATGTGTACGTGAGAGCGGCTAGAATCAAAGCCGTGCATAAGCGCAAGCGACACGAGTTCCCCGTCCGACGGCCGAAGGAGAACTAACGCAACGAACTATCGGACAAAGGGGAAGCACGATGGCTCAAGATAGGTTGGTTAGTCTGCGCGTGTATTTAGGTATTTTCATCGTATTACTATTACATATTTTAAAAATGTAGCAACACTAGGCCCTAGAAAATATCTTGTTTTATTAACATTCAAAAATGTCATGATCTGCCGCGCAGTATTGACGTCGTACTACGGATTTATTTTATTAAAAAAAGACGTCTTTGGATTTTTTTTTTCTATCGAGCGAACGATAAGTAATCGTGTTTCGACTTTCGATAAACACTGGTCATTAGAGTGAATCCTCAAATATCTTAACACATAATTTCAGGACTAAAGCTTTGCTAGTAATGATACAGCACGAGATTAAATGAATGCAATAAATGCGCCAAAAGCTCCTTAGGGCCTTAAGTGGCAGTGGGCAGACTGGGCAGGGCACACCGCTCGTAGAATTGACGGCCGATGGGGCCGAAAGGTTCTCGAGTGGCATCCGCGGACCGGAAGACGCAGTGTAAGTAGGCCTCCAACAAGGTGGAGCGACGACCTGGTTAAGGTTGCGGGAACGCGTTGGGTGCGGATGGCACAGGACCGATCTGTTTGGCGAGCCTTGGGGGAGGCCTATGTTCAGCAGTGGACGTCTTTCGGCTGAAATGTTGATGTTGTGCCACTGAGAGCCGTCTCTGTCTTAGTGCATAAAAAAAGTCTTGACTGACTCATTAACGCCTAGCCCGAAACTTTACAGTCGCGGAATGAAAAGGTTCGTCACTTTCCGACGCTATATCAACGAGTTAAGGTCGAAAAGGGACGAACCTTTCCATTCTCCCCTCCCTACCCCTCCCCTCCTCAAAATTTTAAGCACACGTTTTATGTTTTGATAACCAATAGAGAAGGGGACTTGTGACCGGGTTTTTTAGTCCGTGCAAGTCGGACACTGTCTGGGCCCTCCATTCCCAGTTCGTCCGAAGGGATTTTTCCCGAGCACAAGTCACCCTTCCTATTCTAAACTAAAAAACAGCAAAGACTTCGCGTCTTTGGCCTTCTGGCGACTCATTCAAAAAAAAAACCTTTTCATTCTGCTACTATACCTGGAAAGCTGAAATTTGGTTTGTTTAATAATTATTCGATTAGATTATTAGACTTATATATTAGAAGGAATAAGGACGGTATTTGCGTAATTCCCACGGAATAGTTTTAGTGTATGAAGCCGCGGGCGGGCGTAAGCTTTTACGCATACAAATTGCAATTTTTCAGTCAAGTTTTTGCTCTTTGACATTTAAATGGCGCCATTATTGATCCGTGGCAACGAAGCTTTGTGGTAAGACTAATTTACGTCAAACACGTGGGTGGATATGATACCTTGCGATCGTTCCAAGGTCAATCATAGGGCGGCATTCCGTAAAGGACAGGTGTTCCCTTGCTCGGGTCGATAAGTGCATAATGTATGAAACACAAGTGACCTTTTGCTGCTGTTATCCGATTCTATAGCGTTAATTTGCAATATATTACAGGCCACTTCCTGTGTTAATCCATTAACTAAAAAATTATGTTGGTACTTCCGATGCATGTCGAGGCGTATGCACGTTACTCGAACTAATGTAATTTAATCGACTTCAATAAATAAGAGGTATTTCAATCAATTTATATATTTTTGTGTTGTTTGTAAAACGGTTTTAATATTTCCCTATTTATTTGAAAGAATATACCTTCAAAATGGTCCAATATAAATATTATGAAAGTTCTTCTATAAATCTTACTAGATACTGTTGTTGCCCGTGATTTCGAGATTTCGTTTATCGCCATCCCGCGGGAACTGCGCGATTTTCCGGGATAAAAAGTATTCTATATGTTAATTCAGGTTATAAAGTAGCTGTGTGCCAAATTTCATCAGAATCTGTCAATCTGTTTTTGTTTTAGCGTGAAAGAGTAACAAACATCTATACGTCCATTCCTACAAACTTTCGCTTTTATGCATTCGATGTCGGATATTGTATGTATGGGACGAGTTTATTATATGGGATCTATAGGAACTTCTTATTTAAAATTTCAGCACCAATATTATCTAATTAAAATTGAAATTTAGTGACTTATTTTCGGAAATGATAGATTATTTTAGACTTAGTACAAATTTACAGTATGATGCCATTGAGATAGCCGAATAAAATTTACATGGCAACAAAATAGCCATTGAGTTTCGATTTTTATAATAGGTCTGGGCTACAATAGAAAAATTATTTTTTTAAATCATCATCATCACTGACCGAAAGAGGCTAGATCGATTATTTGCCCCCGAAAACCCCCACATAGCAAATTCTATCGAAATCATTATTTAGAGAAAGAAAAACAAGTATGTATAACAAGTATTGCTCGTTTAACGGTAAGTGTATTAGATTTTATGATAATTTATTGTGAGCAACAGAAACGATTGTTTATTTTCTCTACAAATTATGCGTAATTATTTGTTTTTGCTAACTCATTCACATTATACCTGAATTGGATAATTATTTCTTGACAAGCAATTACTGTGCACCTTGATTCGAATGGCAAGTTTCCTGTTGATGTAAATGATAGATTGTGTCCACTGGGATCATTATAATCTTTAGGCTGCCGTACGTACATTGAGCAACCTGCAACGACGGTCACGATAAGTTGTTTCAACAATTCGCGGCGACATTTGCTGTGCGCTTTGTATGGTCCTGTTAATAAACATTAAACAGTTAAATTCCCGCCTTTGAATGCCCGACGTATCTATTCTTCTTACATAACAAAAAACTAGTAGCTTTCCGCGTCTATCTGACTCAAGGTTGCCATCCGTCCGGGTTTCCCCGGATTTGTCCTAGTTTAGAGAGCGTCCGGGGAACGTCCGGGCGGGATTCCATTTGTAGTCCGGGTTTGAATTGTAGTAGTTAGATTGTAGTTCCGCTAGTAGTAGTACAGATTAAAATAAAACAAACAAAAAACGATGACGTGTCCGGTTTCTGAGCTCCAAAATCCGGGGATCGTACGCCTTTTGTCCTGGTTGCCGAATTTTAGAGATGGCAACCCTAAGATTGACTGTATATCCGCTAACTCCTGCTAAACTACTCAAGAGATTTTGATGCTGTTTTCACCATCGATTAGATCATTTTCGCGGAAAGTTTATACCTACATACATTCAAGTTTTTATCCAAGTTGAAAATGAGAATTTTTGCAACCAAGTTGCCGAAAACTAAATTTACATGACTTGCTTATGCTAGACCTTGACATATGTATTTTTTTTATTCAAAATGTGTACCGTGCGAGTAGCTAGTAAATAAATAAATATGCATAAAATGTCATAATTATGTTTCCTACACGTGCAGCGAACGCAATTTTTCGACCTATTCAAGTACTTGTGTGACCAAAAACTAACAAGCCGACGGAAACGCGTGTTTGCTAGTTGCTTTATTTGTTTTATTTTGGCAAATATTAATAGTAAAGACGGATGTTTCCGCGATATAAGTAAGTACTTACAATTATCCGTGTACTTACCTAGGTTTACCTACAAACAATGCTGAGGACCTGGGTTCCGATTCCGAGCGGTGGTCTTTTCTCTGTGGTTTTTTTCTATGCATCCATGTTTCAGTTTGTATTTGGTTTGAAATATATGGATTTCACGGGACGACCGTAAAAGAAAAAAAATAAATTTGAAAAAATAAAAAATACAAAAAGATACTTCATAGCAAACTTGTCTAAGTTAATTACCTGATTTGAATTGCGTCTCATCAAAAAATCTAATACAATCAGAATCAGGGAAACAGCTCCAACGATTTCCATGAAGTTTAGTATGCAGGGGGTTTCGGGAGTGATAAATCTATCTAGTTCGGTCTTGTCGCTGAGAAAAAGAGTGTTTTCGAGTTTTAGTCCGAGCAAAGCTCGGTCGCCTAGGTATGGTCGGCCAAGAAAGTGATGTACCAGTTTTGACAAACATTTCTGTGATATTTAAATGTCGCTAAGGTTGACATTTCTGAGTGAAGTCATTTGTCACTGTCATCATATTATTACAAGGGAAAATCGACCTCGTATCATGACGTTCAAACGAACTTCAACCGTAGGGTGGTAGACCATATTTTTGACAGACTGTGCTTTACATTATGCCAATGAGTTTAGTGGAACGCCGTAAGGCATAAAAATGATAAAATCTCGGAATCCAGTTATTGTGAATAAATGTTCATAAAAACTGTTGGATTGCATTGTTAAAAGCTTAAATTAAAATGTTAAAAAAACAAAAATTCCCGATCTTGATTACAACAATTCATAACAACAATTTATTGAAAAATACGAGGGACAAGAGGAAAAAAAATGTTTGGAGTATAGGTTTAAATTTTTTATCTAATAAATTATATTTCTATAGTAACTTTAATGTTAATTTATTAATATTTAACAAAAAATAACAAGTTACAAAAGAAATTACTATACACTATATACATTTTTACATTATTGTTAATTATTGTCGTCGTCATCGTCATCGATCTCATTGGTGTGGATTGTAGGTGAAGGATTAGTACAGCTGTTACCATTGCATTCTAAACAAGCTACAGTGCAATGTAATCCACTTTTCCTGCACCCACAAGATGCTCCGCATCCTGTTTTGCATGTGCAAAAAATCATTTTTAATAATGCATCTGGAGCGGGTGGCTGTGTCATTGTTTGCGGCATCAGTATTCCGCATTCATATTTCCAACCCCATTCTTCTGGCAATATTTCCCTTCCGAGCCATGTTTGAATTTGCAGATATACTCTTTTGAAGTGTCCAAAAGCAGCGTCTACGGTAGGTGGCAAAGACGGTAGCTTAACGCAGGTATTTTTACCAGTTGCTTTCAAAAAAGAATTATATCTCAAAGTATTCAAATCTTTTCTTTTTTGGGGGGCACCGTATAACGCAAGAGTGCATGTAACACCAGCTTTCAAAATATCATCAACATCTTTGCATTCATTTTTGAAAATTGTCGCAGCATTTTGTAAGTCCAGCCGTTTTTCAAAATTGTTTGCAAACACATTTTTGCCACGTTGAAAAAAGGCTGACGTCGTGTCACAGCCAGTGAAAGCATGTAAGAACAAAATATGCTCTTTACACTTAGGTAATATCGTTTCTATGCTTTTAGAAGAGTACACTTTTTGCGGTATTTTACCTTTGGGTGGTTTTCGAAAGTAAATTTCTCGGTCTATTGGTGAGAGCGCAGTTAATAAAACTAAAACATCTACATCTTCAGACACTACAACAATGTTTTCGGATTGAAGGTTGATAGCGGTTTCAATTATTAATCTGTCGGCATCAGCTTCTGCTTGGCAAGAAAATATTTCATTTTCGGCGAGTGTTTTTTCCAATTACAATTTATGAACTGTTAAATCGAATTAAACAATAATTAAAATCATCACACGAACGTGAGGTCCAAGGATAAGTTTGTAATAGTTTTCCTTTTTAAAATATAATAAAAATAAAATAAAGCTTCGAAAAATTGATAATTATTTATTTAAATAATTAAAAAGTTAAAAGTTTAAACGACCGCTTAGCCTAGTTGGTAGTGACCCTGCCTACGAAGCAAGAGGTCCTGGGTTCAAATCCCGGTAAGGGCATTTATTTGTGTGATGAGCACGAATATTTGTTCCTGAGTTATGGATGTTTTCTATGTATTTAAGTATTTATTTATCTATATAAGTATGTTTATCGTCGTCTAGTACCCATAGTACAAGCTTTGCTTAGTTTGGGACTAGATCGATTTGTGTAAGATTGTCCCCTAATATTTTTTTTTTTTTTTTTTTTTTTAGTTGAGAACGGGAAAAATATTTTTTTTAACATTGTTCTATATGCTATTAAAAACACATTCCAAAAATTCATATGAAGATTCATTGACAATGACTGGATTCCGAGGTATAAACCTTACGGCGCTCCACTAGTTGTGGGCTAAGATAATCACAAATTGTAGTTTCACAAACTAAAGAATACCCGGCAGACCTATACGGCGATGACGGGATGAAGTGGGCTTCTTCTTGAAAGTCTACGGATATTCTCTAACGCATTCATTAATGCAGGGCCTATATTAACTATGTCCTTTTTCATCCCAGTTCTCACAGGTGCTACTGCTCGTACGTTCATGCCACATACTTTGTCTTTCTGGCAGCCTTCCTCTTACTTTCTATCGGGTTTCCGACCCTTCAAAACTACTGACTATCTGACTTATACATAAATACATACTTTATTATTTTCCTCAAACATTCCGGCCTCTAGTACCATACTCGTCGATCATTTAATCCGTCCAATTTTTCGCACATCATCTTACACTCACACTTAAAACTATTTTAGGGGAGCGGGTTATGGGATACATTGACGTTTTTATTTGTATCGGTACATTATCAAACTCACAGATGTTACAATACTATTTCCCTTATACTAATATTTTATTACAGTATTTGTAATATTCCAAATATACATATCTAGGTTTACAGAGTTCTTATTAACTATCTAATTTTAACATTTTTTAACTTATTCAATATTACATATTATTCGTTATCTTATTACATTTTCCATCCGTTTAGTGTATGCTAGGAGGGGGGAGGTTGGGGGGAGTTACAAGCGATCTGTGACACTAGAACAAAATAAAATGGCGATTTTCATAGTAATAAGTGTGACTAGGGGGGTGGGGAGGGGTCCAAATTGATCGAAATTGGTGTGACGTAATTTATGGATGGCCCCTGTAGACAATGGTACGAAACTCTTCGTGCGCGAGTCCGACTCGCACTCGGCCGGTTTTAGAATCTGGCCAGTACGCTTAGTATAAGTTTTACTTCACCAAAATACTTCTCGATCGCGTTTGCGTAAAAATTTCAATTCTATGGAAACATGGACAGTGCCTCCGCGCGCGCGCGTCCATGTTTCCATAGAATTGAAATTTTTACGTAAACGCGATCGAGAAGTATTTTGGTGAAGTAAAACTTATACTAAGCGTACTGATAACATATGGTTGCGCAGGCGCTCCGCTGGTCGTGCGGCTCGTGCGGGCGCTGCTCGCGCTGCGCGGAGGGCGCGGGGTGGGCGGCGCGCTGCGCCGGCGGCTGCGCCCGGCACGCGCACGCGCACTGCGCGCCGCCGCCCTGGCGCTGCCAGGACTGCCAGCACGCGCCCGGCACGCCCAAACGGTAACTTCACTAATATATTTTACTGACCTTTTCAACGCTCTGTCAAATACAACAGCTCTCACTCGTACGACGACCGGATAGCCCAGTGGTTCGATTCTCGGTTGGGGCAGATATTTGTGTGACTATAAATTGAAAATTTTAAAAACCCCCAACGCAATGAATGAATGAAAAACTATTTATTTGATACATAGATTTTTAGCACATAGCCCTGCAAAACTGTTTACACAGTTTGTCTGCAGGATACAGTCTCTATAAAATATAAAATTATATAATGTATAACTTATAATTACAAAAATGTTTATATTGCTACATCTATCTTACTGTATCCCTTCCGCAGCTAACAAAAGAGCTCATAACTTTGAAACGGCTGAACAGATTTTAATGAAACATATTTAAGAACCATCACCAAGAAACCTGCTTTCTATTAAAAAACCGCATCCAAATCGGTTCACCCGTTTAAGAGCTATGATGCCACACACAGACAGATAAACACACACACACACACACACACACACACACACACACACACATTGCGGTCAAACTCATAACACCCCTCTTTTTATGCCGGGGGTTAAAAATGCGAATATTTGTGCTCGAGTCTTGGATGTTTAATATGTATTAAGTATGTATTTATCTATTTAACTGTTTATTCGTTGTTTAGTACTCATAGTAGGTACAAGCTTTGCTTAGTTTAGGACTAGGTCAATTGGTGTCAATCGTCCCATAATTATCTATTTTTATTAGTTATTTATTTATACGCCAAGACATCGGAAAGTCAAACGCAAAGTTAGACCTTACAGAAATGCATGTTGGTAGATATCGCTCTGCACGCCGTGACTGATTTATCAGTCTTTGGCGTCGAAAAGGTTAACTCACTAGATGTTGCCCGCGGCTCCGTCCGGGAAGAATTGGTTTATCGCTAACCCGGGGGAACTATTCAAATTTTTGGGATAAAAACTATCCTATGTCCATCCCAGGGTCTCGAAATATCTCCATACCAAATTTTATTTAAGTCGGTTCAGCGTGAAGAGGTAACAGACAGACATACGCACTTTCGCATTTATAATATTAGTATGGCCGGCATAGCGTAAGGGCTTAGCGGAACGTTCCCGGAGCCGAGAATGTCACAACTTGCGTATAAACATATTTTCATTTTAAAGTCCACCAATTACTTCTTTTTTTTAATGGGAAAATTGTTTTCTTACTCAGAATCAAGAGCACTATTGATTTTGATAATAAAAAAAAATGGCCCTATTTTTTCCGTACTTCTTTATTTGTCAGTTTCGTGAAGAGCCAAAGTCACATAACTGACTCAAAAATGAGGACACTTTTTGTTCTTTATGAAAATGAATAGTGCTCATGCTTTTTAATAAGAAAACCCCAACATTTTGTCACAATAAAATAAAATGTACACTTTAAAATGAAAATGCCCATAGGCGAGGCAGCTTAAAGGTTGATTCATAGTACACACGGCAGCATAGTGAAAATATCTCAACTATACATACTATAATTGACTATGAAGCCAAGAGGTCCGGGGTTTGAATCCCGGTAGGGGCTGCCGCTTGAATAATAAATACGAGTGTTTGTACCTGACCTGAGTCATGGATATTTTATGTATATTTGTTAAATTTCTAGATAAACTACTTAATGAAGATGCTAATATTGCTAAGTTCACGTTCGACAATTGAGACATGTGAATATGAAAGTTGTTTCAATTTTGAAAATGCCCATGAATTGGTATACGGAAGCTATTAGATTTTATTTGATTTAGTTACATTCGAGCGCTATAAATGTGTTTCGTTACCCAGGTCGACAATGGGAGGCACGCCGAAAGGGAAGAAGCCGCGCACGCCGCGGCGCGCCGCCTCGGACTCGGAGCCCTCGGACGGTAATGCCCCCCCCGCGGCCGCGCTCGACTCCGAACAGAGAATGTCCAAGGAGAAACAAAAGTTTTTCAGATTTAGCGCCTTCAACATGGTGAAGCGGCGCCGCGACTCGTCCAGCGAGCGGGAGGGCGCGCGGCTGCAGCGGCTGGGGGCGCGCGAGGAGCGCCGCCGCGCGCGCCGCGCCCGCCCTGCGCCCGTCTCCCCGCCCCCCGCGCCCACCATCTTCGAGCGCCTCGCCCGAGACACCGCCGTCGGCGTCTGGGGCTTCGCCGCCGAAGCGCAGAAGTGCCTGGAGAAGCCGGCGCGAGAGTCCCCGGTGGAGGCGGCCCGGGTCGCGCGCCGCCGCAGCCGGTGCGGGGGCGGGGAGCGCCTGCTGACGACGCTGTTCGACGGACTGTCGGAGTTCTATTCGGTGCGGTCCGCGTCGCGCGCGCGCTCCGTGCGCCGCGGCCGGCCGCGCGCCGCGCCCGACCCGCACGCGCCGGACGCCCGGCCCGCGCGCCGGGAGAGGTCCCGAGCCGTCGACGACGACAGACAAGTGCTCAAGGAGACGCGCAGCACCTTCCGGAGGTACCAGGCCTCGCTCAAACGGGAGCCCGGCTCGCCGCGCAGCCCGAGCCCGGCCGCGCTGTCCGCCTCGCAGCTCGTGCGCTGCCTCGCGGCCGGCAAGCGCCGCGCCGAGCCCGCCGACCCCGACAAACTGTACCGCGGCCTAGCGCTGGCGCGTCGCGACCGAGCGAGCCCGGCCAACAATCAGACGGGTAAGGCGCCCTACGCCCGCGGCCCCCGCGGCCCCTCGCGACCCCGACCGCCCGAGCTCAACGCCACGCACCGACACCCCCTCGCTTCACGCCTCCAGATACACTGTCTTTTTATCAAAAGTTTATTTCGGTTGTGAACCGTTGGTCGATAGAGAAGGCTGTCGAAGTGACTGAATGACCAGCCCGACGTGGAAAGCCGACTGACGTGGCGGGATCCGTGAGATTTGCAAGAAGATCTGGTTGAGCTCTGCGGGCGCGGCTATTTTCGGCGTCGCGGCGGGCCGCCCGGGCTCGCTTCACCGTGCTGCGGGTGAAAGTGTCTCGTGGTGGATCGTCCCTCGCTCTGATTGGTGGCCGGTGTCTCTCGTGTTCTCTCATTGGCTCATTCTCTGCTCGGCGCGGGGCGCGACGGTGAGTCGAGGCGTGGCGGGACGCCGAGCGCCGATGACAAAACCATTGTTATTCGGGTTAAGGCAGTATCCACACATGCACTTTCGCTCGCGCTCGATGCGTGAATGTACAGCTTTATGTGTTATAATTACGTTCGGTTATGTGGTATTTGACGCGAGATACTAGCGATGTCCCGAATATCATGTGGCTGTTACGTTCATGTACATTGTATTTTGTTTAAAAGACGCAGATGATTGTCTTTCATAGCTTTTGTCTCGCGTCAAAATTTTATTTTACAATTTATGATTTGAAACTAATTATTTTGAAGTGGTTCCTCTTGTTTTTCTAATGATCTTGGTTGCTCTACTCTGTTTTCAGTACTCTTTTCGTTATTTTACTTGGACTTGGTGTTATTGTTTCATGTTATTGTCATGCAGTAATAAAATTAGTAATACAGCTTTATCATGATTCTGCAAGGACAAAAACATGGAAACATTTATTGTTATTTTAATTTTATAATTACAAGTTTTAATTGAGATAATAGTTTGTGGTAGTGCATTCTATGAACATGGTTTTCACAGATTTTCTGTCTGTGGTCGCTTGGAAGCTTAAATTTTTTATGTACACATTTTAGAACTGCCAATATTATGTTTGTTTTTAACCAATTAAGTTTTAGAACTGCTTCAAATTGACCTCATCTGTAGAAACCATGGGAAATTTGACTAATACATAATAATACACTGTCAAAATTAAATTCATACTTTTCACACTATTCTAAGCAGCTCCAATAAATAAATCATACTATAGTCATCTCTTTGGGATTACACAACTTCAATAACCATCCATCTTTCGCCCTCTGTTTCAAATTTCAATAAATACTTCTTAATGGGGATCTTTAATTTACGGCAGCAGTATATAAACACTAAAAATTCAAAGTCCATTTCAATAGAATCTGATAATCTCGTAGACACTTATGGCCAATTGACATTGACGCCGAATTGGCCAGGTGATATGATTAAAATCTTTTTTTTATTCGTTTTTCATTATAATCATACCTTTAGGAAGCTAGATAATCAGGTGTCCATGTCAGTTAGCTATGTAACGATAAGGTCTTAACTGTCATCAGGGCTGGGCAGTATTTGAATTACTTGTAATTGAAATACGTAATTGAAATACAAATACGTATTTGGTATTTGTATTTCAATTACTCGCTGAAAATGTAATTTGTAATTCGTATTTCAAATACCTGACGCTAAGGTATTTTGTAGTTAGTATTTCAAATACTTATGACTTCAAAATACATTTTAACAAAATACATTTAGATTTCATTTAGCGATCTTAAGTTGAACATGAAAACGCACCGGTGTAGACATGACTTTATTCATTCCCCTATGAGAGGCAGATAACACTTAAGTCTGGTGTTTAGGAAAGGAAACTCTGCTTTTAATCAGTAAAAGTACTAGTTTCCTTTAATGAGAGTAATTTTTAGTAAAATAATACTGATTACCCACGTCTCAAAACTAGTTTAAGTCGACATAGGTATTTCAGGCCGTAGCGTACTTGAGTGCACGTTAGGCACAGCCGTAGCGTGCTCTTCCGAGAGGAAGGGTTACGGATTAGCCCGAAACTGTCGAGTTAAACTCGACTCGTTTTGAAACGTGAGTAATAGTAGGAGAGCTGGCACCAATTTTTGGGAAGGTGTTAGAGGCAAGCTGAAAACTTGTCACATACTTCTCCTATTATACCCCAACACAAGACTACAGACCTGGCTGGTGAGTAGCGGGGCTAAATGAACCTATGAATTTTTAATTTTTATTTTTTTTGGTTCCAAAAATATATTTGAGGCAATATGCAATTTTTATATGTTGTAGTTTAATGTTTAAAGAATAATAAAAAAATAAGCCAGACGATTTAGTCGGGGCTTTAATATTGCCTGGCGCGTGCAAACATATTTTGATTTTACAAAAAAATATAAAAAAATTATTTGAGGCAACTTGAAATTTTAATAGGGTATTATTTATAACTAAAAAATAAGATTCTCAAAAAGACAGGTCATTTTGGTGGGACTTTCTACCTGCCAGGTGATCTAACAAATGATATATCCGTGCGAGTGAGTATATTTGTTTAATCACCTGGCAGGTAGAAAATCCCACCAAAATGACCTGTCTTTTTGAGAATCTTATTTTTTAGTTATAAATAATATACTCTATTAAAATTTCAAGTTGCATTAAATACATTTATTATATTTTTTTGAAAAATATGTTTGCACGCGCCTGGCAATATTAAAGCCCCGACTAAATCATCTGGCTTATTATTTTTTTATTCTTTAAACATTAAACTACAACATATATACAGTGGTGGTCATACAATTAAGAACGATTTGAAGTTTCCGATTTTTTTTTATCTAAATCATGTCATATGTCTAGTTGTGTTCCTTCTTAGAAGTAACAAGTTATGTTATAAAATAGCCACATGGATAGAGCAAACAGGATTAATAATAATAGTGTATAATTGCTAACATTTTTTTTTACAAATTTTATTTGTTCTCTATACTAATAAATTCAAATAGTAATGAAGCTGGACAAATAATTAAGAACGATTTATTAAACTGCTCGAGAGTTGTTTTATATGAAACTTAGATTAAATAAATCATATTAATGTGAAGTTGGTATAGAAAAAAAAGCAATTTAATACATTTGAACTAAAATTAATAGTTAGTAGCATGTCCACGGCTTTTAATTATGGCTTTACACCGGCGAGGCATTGAATCTATCAATTTTTGACATTTCGCAAGAGAAATAGAGTTCCATTCTTCTAAGAAAACGTCGTACAGCTCTCTCAAATTGCCACACTGTCGATTTGAAACCTTTTTCTTGACTTCGCACCAAAGATGATCTATTGGGTTAAGATCTGGGCTGTTGGCTGGCCAATCTAAGACTGAAACTGATTGTGATGTGAGGAATTCCTTAACGGTGCGTGCAGTATGCTTTGGATCATTGTCGTGCTGGAATGTCCAAATAACCGGAAGCACGTCTTCGGCATATGGTAACATTGTTTCTTGCAGTATATTTTTGTATTGGAATTGATCCATGTTTCCTTCTATCAGCCTAACAGGTCCAACGCCATGTCCAGAAAAGCACCCCCAAATTTTCACATTTCCCCCGCCATGCTTTAATGTCACTTTTGTGTACTTTGGGTCGAATGCTTTATTCGGAGGGCGTCGTACATATCGTTTTCCATCAGAACATACCCTATTTATTTTTGTCTCGTCAGAAAAAAGAACGTTTTTCCACTGTCTGACTGTCCAGTTTTCATACCTTCTTGCAAATGCAAGTCGGGCTTGCCTATGACATCGTTTCAACATAGGCACCTTCCTTGCTATCCTTCCGTTCAACTTATTTTCTACCAAACGCCTTCGAATAGTGCGTGCAGAGATTGCTGAAGGGTTGTTTTCGCCAAAATATTCTTTTCTCAACTCATTAGACCCTTTAAAAGGATTTTGTTTTGCCAAACGAACGATATTTCGATCATCTCGACGAGATGACTTTCTCTGTCTAGGTCCACGCGGAACGTTTGAAGTAGTTTGATACGTGGAAAAATGCTTTACGGCATGGAAAACCATTGTTTTTGAACATTGCAGATGGTCGGCTATCTTTTTATACGACCAATTCTTCTCGCGAAGTTTTATTATTACTTCTCTTGTAGATTTATCACAACTATTATTTTTCCCCATTGTTTTTATACGAAGTAATCACTTTTAAGACTTTAACAGCACGAAATGGCGCCAAAATTATACGAATAATAATCTACAACCACAGAGCCACACAGTGTTCTCTATTTAAATTTGAAAAAATAATAAACTATTCAGCGTTCTTAATTACGTGACCAGCCAGTAAGTACTAATACTAGGTTCAGATCGAATGTATAAAGTTTCTCTATTAATTTTTTAGCCAACAATGTTGCATAAATAAATGTACCGGTAGTACGGAAAAGTTTTGCAATACCGAGAGAAATAAAAAAAATACGGGCAATTAGTTATACTTGTTACTTTGAAAAAATCATCTCAATAAATAATCGTTCTTAATTATATGGCCACAACTGTAAATTGCATATTGCCTAAATATATTTTTGGAACCAAAAAAAAAATTAAAAAGTCATGGTTTCATTTAGCCCCGCTACTCACCTGCCAGGTCTGCAGTTTTGTGTTGGGGTTTAATAGGAGAAGTATGTGACAAGTTTTCAGCTTGCCTCAAACACCTACCCAAAAATTGGTGCCAGCTCTCGGACCATAATCTGTATTGTTTCACTATGAGTGAGTCTCACGACCTCACGGTAGTTTCATGTTTAAAGAGAGTAATTTTCTTTTACTCTGCTTGCCCATGCCGGGTTGGATTCGTTTTAATTCTACTTAGTATTTTGTAATTTGTATTATGTATTTTAAATAAAAATACCGGAAATACTGTATTTTGTATTTTATATTTTAAATACTCGACTTAAAAGTATTTTGTATTTCGTATTTTAAATACATGCGAGATAGTATTTTGTAATTTGTATTTTAATTAAAGCAAAGCATGTATTTTGCCCAGCCCTGACTGTCATGTTACATGTAAACAGATAAATAAATGAATAGGTATCTAAGAGATTGTCAGATTCTATTACCGTAAAAAGTATCGCAGTCATTTTTACATATGTTTCTTTATCGGTGTGACTTGTGTATCATACTATTTACTATTAAAATTCAACGCACGTAAAAAGACATACACGACATACCCGGTCTCACCACGGTGATCTCCCCTTCCAGAGAGCAAGAAGCTCCCGCCTGGGGTGACGGAGGCCGACGCGGAGTTGTTCAACCAGGCGAAGGCGGCTAGCGGAGCCCTGGAGCCCGAGCCGGTGCCCGCGCCCGGCGCCGCGCCGCCTCCGCGCAGCCCCTCCGCCATAGAGTTTGGCCAGTGGGAGATTGACACCTGGTACTCCAGCCCGTTCCCACAGGAATATGCGAGGTATGAACACTGCGTATTTTGTATTTTCGCTGCTTTAATTTGATATTGACACAGTCCAAAATAATAGGGCCGTTAAAACTGAAGTTTAATTGAATAGTGACATATTTCAAAATGTTATGCCCTAGAATTTTGAGTTGTGTTACTATCAAATTAAAACAGCGGTTTGTATTATTGAACCTTTTTATCGCCAACGACGAATATATGCGTCACAAAGTACAACGTCAAAGACTTTGATCTTACGCAATGACATAAAGTTCAAAGTAGTTTTACGATTAACTAGGCTTGACGTGGAAAAGGATGTGAGTATTTTAAAAGCCTGGTTCAATTCACTCTATTAAGTTCCTGTTATTTTTTTTTATAAAAAAAATTGTTATTTTATGTGACAAATATTTATGATGCAGTCTTATGTAGTCGAACAAAATAAATAAAGATTGCATCATATACATAAGTGATGTTGGATTAGATTAGAATAGTTTAAATCTGACAGTGCACTAATATCGCGCGCGCACTGCCTTCATTAATATTGATGTTTATAAATTAGATGATTCTTACAAATCCGGTTATGTATGTGATGGTAAAATTTTACACAAGGATGCAATGCAGCGATAATTGTGCTAATAAAACTGTTTTACATTATTGTACGTAACTTTTTAATGAATAAGAAAATATTTGATTGTCCACAGACTTCCGAAGCTTTTCCTCTGCGAATTCTGTCTTAAATACGCGAAGAGTCGGGCCGTGCTGATGCGGCATCTCGACAAGTGCCTCTGGCGGCACCCACCCGCCACGGAGATATATCGCTGCGGCGACATCTCTGTGTTCGAGGTTGACGGCAACGCCAACAAAATCTATTGCCAGAACCTTTGCCTGCTCGCCAAACTCTTCCTCGACCACAAAACGTTATACTATGACGTCGAACCTTTCCTCTTCTACGTGCTTACAAAGAACGACAGCAAAGGATGCCACCTGGTCGGCTATTTTTCCAAGGAGAAGCATTGCCAGCAGAAGTATAACGTTTCCTGCATCATGACGATGCCCCAGTACCAGAGGCAGGGCTATGGGCGGTTTCTCATCCATTTTAGTGAGTGGTGGAATCTTTATTACATTATCATTCAATATCTATTTGTTTCTCGTTTTCAGGACGAAAATATTAACTAAGCTTTTCTTTTCAGGTTATTTACTCTCGAAAGAGGAAGGGCAACCGGGTACGCCCGAAAAGCCGCTCTCAGACCTCGGCAGAGTGTCCTATCACGCCTATTGGAAGTCCGTTATCCTCGAGTATCTGTACGAGCACAAAGACAGGCCGTTCACGCTCGAGGACGTCGCCCATGCGGCCGGCATGCACATGAACGACGTCGCCGTCACCTTCCAAATGCTGGGTTTCGTCAGATATATTCCCAACAGCAGCGAATCCCCCAAGTTGGGTCTCTGCATAGACTGGACCAGGGTCGAAAACCACGTAAAGAGATTAAGAAGTAAACCGAGGTTGGAAATTGACCCTGAATGCCTCAGGTGGACTCCGCTCCTGGCGCCGACGATAAATCCGTTCCGGTCGCCGGAAGAAGGCTCCGTGGATCAGGATACGGAGAACGATGAAACAGAAATGAAAACGGAAAGCGAGGACACGGCCACGGAGCCTGAGACCCCTGTGGCCAAAGCGGAGACAAAATCCAAAGTCAAAGCTGAAAAAGAGAAGGAGAACCCCGAAATCCCAGTCGAAGTCACGTCGTCTGGGAGGCGGCGGACGAGACCGCTCAAATACAGTGAAACCACATATCAGACTACGCCGACCATCGGCGATACCGGTAGGAAGCGGAAACGGGACGTCAACAGGAAACTGTCAGAATCAAACCTTACGGAGGACGATAAGAAGCCCGAGGAAACTCCGAGACAGCAAAGAAGTAAAAGCGTGGCGAGAAGGTCCTCAAGGGTCGCTCAAAATGAGCTCAACGAGGACAGTAATCCGCCTCGAAGCAGGAGACAGAGTGTTAAAGAAAAGGAAACCTTTGCTTCTGACAGTCAAGACAGCCAAGAGGAGACCGTCGACGCTCCGTCGAATGTCACAGCCAGCGGTGTCAAAGCGAAAGCCAAGAGAAAATACGCGTGGCGAGGTCGCCCCAAGAAACGACAGAAGGTCATCAAGGCTAACAAAATCAGGACTGACTCCCCTGTCGCCAAGAAGGCCAAAATTGACGAAGAGACCAACTGCAAGACTGATGAAGAATCTATGGAGGAACAGGAGCAAGAAAAAGATAAACCAAAATCGCCCATCGAAAACCACGATTCGCCGAAAAGTCAAGTTACTGAAAAGGCGAAAGACACGAGTAAAAACTCTGACGCGAGCTCTGAAGATTCCTCAGGGGAAGCTGATGATGAGATGGATGTGGAAGAAGGAGAAGACAGAGGAACCGTCTCCAGCAAGCCTGCCACTCCTCATCACGTGGAAGAGAACAGCACTGACCACCACACCAGTGACATGGAGCTTGACAGCATACACATGGATTCACCAAAGTCTATAGCTGAAAAAGAACAAGTTATAAATGAGACTTCAGCGGTTGAAGACAAAGGTGCAAAAGATGACAAACCTATTGAAAATTCCATCCAAGCACCCAATGTAGAAACAACTGAATCAAAACCTGACTCGGTGAATGAACCAGAAGAACAGTCAGTCAATAATGGTGAAATGAAGTCTCCCGCAAAGCCAGCGCTGGACGATAAGGAGACTATAATTATTTCTGAGTCTGATGACAACAACAGTCAAAGCTGTCCTCTACCGTCGCCTAAACCTAATAATACCGTACCTACTCAACCTAACAATGACAATAAACCGAAGGAGGTGGAAGAAAATGAGAGTCCTTCAAAAGTCATACCAGTAGTGTCCACTGAGAACGCTCATATAGTGTTAGATCATAAAGTACAGGAGGAAGCGACTCCCATCAGGCCACCGATCGATATCATTGTTCCCAAAATACACCAAATAGAGACTATAGTTGTAGAAGGAGAGTCCGATAACGGCTTTTCGCCACAGAATACATCTCCTAAGTTAAATGATAAAACTGTGATTAACGAATCGCCTAAACAAAAGAAGACTCCCGAAAAAGTCAATACCGAAGTCATTTACGAACAAAAAAAGTGTGAAATTAGAAAAGAGACTGTCATTCAACATCAAGCTATGGACGATCTGAAAACTCCTGAAAAGAAATCGCCAACTAAACCAGACTCGATTATACAAAATGTGGATCTTCAGAGAGAAATCAATAGCATGAAAAAGCCTGAAGTTCCCAAAATAGACAACAATACAGAAATAAGTAAAATTCAAAACCCCATTGTTAGTAAAGAAAGCGAAATCCCTTTCAGAAATGATATTTTAAATACGAGAAAAGATGAGATAGTTATTACTAGAAATGTGATAGAATCTAATATGTTAGCTTATCAAAATTCCGTGCCAAGTTCAATGACGATACAACAAATTAATTCCGCACAGAATTCTTATCTGAACCACAGGGCGAGTGTCAGCAAAGAGTCGCAGGCGGTCCAGACGGACAAGGTTATGAAAAGTAGTGAAACAAATCGTGTTATAAACAATATGCCAGACACCCCCGTTATTAGTAAAACGACTAAATTAGAAGTGCCTCATCCTATAACTTCGCCAGTGATAAATCCAGTTATACCTAAAGTACCAAATGTTACAGATATTAATTTTTTATCGGTACCTAGATGCCAAAGCGCAAATGCTGCCGTTAACCTGGGCATGGAACGGACGGATTTGGATACGAATTTCGCAAACAGTAACGCCATTCAGAACTCTTTAGGTGGTTCCATGAACATAGTGCAATGCAGTTCTCAAGACAAGAACGATTTGAAGCCTCGAGAAAAAAGTAAACTTCGGGACGTCCGAGTGAACTCAGCGCACAGCAAATTGGAGAAGCCGGAAAAGAAAAGCAATAAAAGCGACACTCCTAGAAGTACGCCCGAACCAAAAATGTTTTTTCCTGAGCAAAACGCTAGAAAACCCGAGACGGCGGTCCCTATAAACGTGATCAACACAGGCGCCGGGCCAGTTACGAGCAAGGTCGAAACCAAGCCTACAAGCGAAGCGCCAAAAAAGCAGGATTTTTTTAAGAAAGAGAAATCCAACACCGCCAAGTGCGACTCAAAAAACAACTCAGTGAAACACGACAAGACTTGCGCGACTCAACTCGCTCTAAAAGCGGATCAGAACGACTTGAATAAAATGCTACCAAAATTTAAGTATGATAACGAGTTGGTTTCCAAAGCCGATTACGCGATGAACCAAATTCCCAACTACCACACTACTCATGCGCAGTATCAGTGGCCGCCATGGGATCCCGCGCGGCTGCAAGGTACATGGGACCAAAGGTTTCTCGACATGAAAAACAGCGATAAGAATTACCTGGACAAGTTTCAAGGCTTCAATTTACCCCACCTAGATCAAATGCAGAAGTCTCCACAGAAATTGCATCCGAAGTACGACCAGAAGGATTTCCATAACATCGCTTACAGTGCACTGTCGAGCGGCATATATGCGACCACCGGGCTCCCACATTACAAGGAGACGAAAGCCCCAACGTCTAAAGCGTCTGAATGCTCGCAAAAGAACGAGTGCAAACCATCGAAACAGTCCAAAACGACGACCGCCTGCCAGACGCAATGCGAGCCCAAGAAGTCTCAGTCTCAGAACGCGAGCGAAGCGCAGATGAAACAAATGATGCAGCGGCAAGTGAAGCAGCAGCAAGAAGTAGTCACTAGTTGTGCGGAGTACCGACAGCAAATACCCCAAGTGTTAACATCGCCTGGCTGCAAGACTCCTTACAATCAGAACGGTCCTTGCACTCAAGAAAAAACCGAGATAGAAAAGAAGTCGCGGCAGCATAAGAAGGAAGAATCGCCTAAAG
Source organism: Archips xylosteana (assembly GCA_947563465.1). Classification (NCBI taxonomy): domain Eukaryota; kingdom Metazoa; phylum Arthropoda; class Insecta; order Lepidoptera; family Tortricidae; genus Archips; species Archips xylosteana. Next base: position 18,393,604 of record OX387358.1, read on the forward strand.
AGACGAGCAAGGAGGAGATGTGTGAAGCGGTTAGTCCGGCGCTGCAATCTATGGGGGTTTACACGCCTGATTCGACGAGTAACTCCGTGCATTCCTTGCAGTATCCGTCTTGTGAATTGGACGTGTCACAATTGGGGTTGGAATCTCCCAGTAGTATCGGTTCTGACATGGCGTCGCCGTGCTCTATGATGCACATGCATGCCGCTCCCAGTCCACAGTACCCGCACTCCGCTATACACATACCTTCGATCATGACGCAGCCCAATCAGCCGCCGAAGCAACAGAAGATTAACAACAGAAATAGGTGAGTTTTTTTGTATAAATAGTTTTAGACGAACTTGTCTTTGTATTATTTATTATTACATTTTTAGTGTTAAACAGACTCTGTTTTAACGTCTAGTAAGGTTAATGCTTATCTACTTAAGTTTAGTACTGAATCAAGCTTAGTTATTACAGTTTGTAGGCCATTTTTCATTCTGAAAAATGCAATAAGGATCCATGTATGATTGATTACTTAAAAGTAATCGGGAAAATCCGGCCTGTTGGATTAGGGAGTTAGCGATAATTTAATAAGTGTATAACGACAGTGCACGCTTTTGCCCACAATGGGAGCCGGTGTATATTTAGCGTTACTTCTGTATTTTATTGGAAATCTGACCAATATATTTCAAAGTCTTATATCAAAGTTATACCGGATATCACCATGTATGGGGAGTGGAATAGTTCGAAAATCCCCATACGTTTGATGGTAACCAGAGGCCAGATTGTCTAATGCACTCGAAATCACACTATAGGAATAGGTTAGAAAGAGTTAGTTACTGCGATAGCGAGCTTCCGCGCTTTACGGCCCGGCCACGAACTCGCGCGTTTGGCGGCGCGGCAAGCGTTTTCTGTGCTCATTGCGCGGCCGAGACGCTCGCCGTACAGTGGTTACCTGGCGGCACACGCAATGAACTGATAAAACGCTTGCCGCGCCGCCAAACGCGCGAGTTCATGGCCGAGCCGTTAGACATACGGCCTCTGGACTTATGATCGCAACTAGGAGATGCCCTCAGCTCCGTCTGCGAAGAATTCGTTTATCACTATTCCGCGGGAACTTTTTCGAAGTTAAAAAGTATGTTATTATGTTAATCCAGGTTTATTAACCAGGTTTAGGTTTGATCAATTATAACTGAAGATACACATTGCCGAACAAAATCCCCTTCAAAGAATGTCCGAACTTTTTTATTTGTTTGCGTAACAATTAAAATCATCACCTACACAGAAATTTGAACCTAGTCTTTACTTCATTACAGTCGAATTTCGGTTGACACTTGACAGCTAAACTTGACAATTTCACGCAACGTACTGAGAAAAAGAAGGCCACTTTTATCAAAGTGGCGCTCATTTGGCGCGGACATTTTCGGGCGCGCGACTGTGGATCTACAGTTATAATTGATCAAAGCTATCTATGCTAAATTTCATCAGAATCCATCAAACTGTTTTAGCGTGAAAGCGTGATAGAGATCGGAATTTTCACGGCAAAATATAAAACTGTCGCAATCAAGCTAGTGTTGTTAGACCCAATTTTTCATCGATATCGATAGTTATGCAATAGAAGAAAAAAACGGTTCACTAAATAAAAAACCTTATTTAATACAGAATTTTAGGTCAGGTTTGTATAAAATTATATAGAGACAGATGCAATTTCTTCTTCGAAGTCCGCGTCAGTACACACAGCAGCACATGACATTTTATTTGGTTTGTGATAGTGATAGGAGTAGATAATCATTAATTTCTCAACATTTTCTGGGAGTAGCCTGTTTCGCTTATCACCTGACCTAAAATTCTATATTAAATGTTTTTTTTATTTAGTGGACCGTTTTTTTCTTCTATTGCACAACTATCGATATCGATAAAAAAATGATTCTAACACTAGCTTGATTGCGACAGTCTTATATTTTGCCGTGAAAATTCCGATTTCTGGTATAGCTTGTCTAGTTTAAAATAACGCGCTCCACTACCCCGCACTCACGCACAGGATTCGAAACTCAATACAAGCTACAATAGACTATTGTAGCTCAAATTGAGCTCCAAATCCCGTGCGCAAACGCGGTGGTGGGGCGCGTCATTTCAAACTAGACAAGCTCTAATAATAAACATCCACAAATCCATCCATACAAACTTTCACGTTTATAATACATGTATTAGTGGTATGGGATAATACAACGATAAGCAGATAATGAATGCGTTTGCGTGAGACGCTACAGCATCAGGTATGACATGCAGTTTGGTTGCGCAGGAACACCGCGACCAGTAACAGTTCGAGCGCGGCCACGGACAGCAAAGCGGGCATGCGCGGCGCCGCCACGCCGCCCGCGCGGCATCGCACCACGCCGCCCGCGCACCAGCCGCACGGTCAGTACATTACAATACGTTTACTTTTAGTTTACCACTGACAGATGGCTTGCCTTCATTTCATTTCCAACTTTAAAACCATACAAATAAAGTAGCTATTACAAAATCTGCAAACGTGGGTAACAGTATTCTAAAATTGGCTTTATTTGTAGTACGTTAAAGTTGAAAATGAAATGAAGGCAAACCATCTGTCAGTGGTAAACTTCATGTAATTTTACTGTACCAGTATTACCACCAAGGATCCCAGTGCTGTTAAAACACAACCTGGGCCCAATTGCATAACAAATTACAACTACAATTACAAGCGGAACTCTCGCTTCAGTTATATTAACTAGAAAGGGAGTTCCGCTTGTAATATAAGTTGTAATTTGTTATGCAACTGGGCCCTGTAATAGGGATGTTGACACCACCAATCAACTGAAGTACTTTTTATGAGCTGTCAAAACATAATCCCATAGAGTTTGAATGGCAATAGCAACTTATGACGTTTCTTGTTCGCCAACGCAATCAACTAACTGTTTGTATGTTTTAAAGCAATAAAAAATCTAATTTTGCGGTTAATCGAAAATTAATCCTGTTTTCAGGGCAAAATAAAGTATTTTTTTTCTGGAGGTCGTGTCTTCGAATTATTTTTTAATGGCGTCATCATCCTTATTAGAATATAATAGAATACAATGCCAACCAACCAACGCCAACATAATAGAATACAATGGCTTTGTTCGAATGGTGGCCTCGTAACGAGATCGGGACACCTCAAAAAATTCGTATTCGTATTTGTTATTCTGTGGTATAGTATGATTATTGTTTAACGCGCGGGCGTTTTATAGCTTTCCCTAATTTGTTCTGTCCAATGGTATAAACAAACGGAGCGCCCACGCGTTAGCAGGGGGGGTTTCACTCCGCAGTTTAGGTATGTTCGGCCGGCGCTCCTCCCGGGAGGAGTATGGCAGTAGGTTGTCGCGCGGCCTTCGGTTCGCACGCTAGCCGCGTCGCGCGTAATTATGCATCTTTTTTTCTGTGATTTTTGCAATAAACAATGACTTTTAACCCTTTCAACGCCACGCCTCGACAAAACGTAAACCTGCTTTGAATCTTATGTCATTGTGTCAAGGTCACTTTAACACTGTACTTTATGACACCTATATGTGTTGTTGGCGTTGAAAAGGTTAAACGATATTATAAATAACTTACTTACATACTAAAGGTAGTTTACTGGATTAATACACACTGTTATCTTTCTTGATTATATACCTACTAAATATCGGTAGTCGAGTGGGAACGACATGAATAAAAAACGAACAGAATAAACGCTTCAAACAACGCCGCGCACACATTACACAACAGATGTGTGCGTGACCTGTCACAGACAGGACGGGGGGGGGGGTGCACTGGCGCCCGCTTGGAGACAAATCGGTTTGAACTAGCTCAGTGAGAAGACAAAGTTCAGGTGTGCCGCCAGCGACGACGCGACCATTTAGCGTTTAGCTACATAGTTCGGGTGTTCGGTTGTTTTAAATATGCCTACCTGTTGTAGTGTTTGTAGATATACAGATATTAGATACTGGAGTACTTGTTTGAATAAAATATTTTGATTTTTAATTTTTTTTTTTACCTAGTGACAACCCTATGATAATAGGTAAGAATTTCGAGCTCTGTTCGGTAGATTTTATTCTGTTCGCTTTTTATTCATGTGGTGGGAACCCTGTACCCTTGGTTTCGGATCAGCGGTGCACAACGGAATATGAACGCTCGTATCATACGATAAGTTTTAATTTCGCGTGCAAGCAGCAGGAGTAGGCAAGTTTTTATACCTAAAGTTGACCGTTCGAGAGTGATCCTTCTGTACGTTAGTACTATTACTTATTCTGTGGCGTTAGACAGTATGGGCCTCAGGATGGCGCTTCAATCAGGTCGCCTTTTAACCGTCGATGTATCTTGGTGCGCAGCGGGCGGCGGCGTGATGGCGAGCGGCGGCGGCAGCGGCGGCGCCGGCTACCAGGGCGGCTACCTGTCCTTCCAGCAGCAGCAGCAGTACCACGGCGGCGGCTGGGCGCCCTCCTGCTCGCTCGCCAAGCTGCAGCAGATGGCCGAGGCGCCGCAGCACCACCACCAGCAGGTGAGGGGGGTGTTGCAGCAGCAGCAGTACCACGGCGGCGGCTGGGCGCCCTCCTGCTGGCCGAGGCGCCGCAGCACCACCACCAGCAGGTGAGGGGGGTGTTGCAGCAGGATTGCCGGCCGAGTAGTTATGCTACGGCTGCACACATCGCGATAACGCGAATATTTCGCCAACAGGTACCATCGGCCCAGACGCCAGCTGAGCACCTTAACTGTAATGTTGGGATAAGTTAAACCAATAAGTGTTGCGTAAATACTGTTTATTATAATAAAGAAGGGCCTTATATATGGTTACATAGTGGGAGAGTGTGAGTGTGGCGCAGCTCACACTACACCTTCTTCCTTGAAAAAAGAAAAAAAAAACATTAACTTTTTTTTTGTCATATTTAAAATAATAATATACTTAATTGAATGAAAACACAACACAATAGTGACTGTAACAAATAAATTTAGATAAAATGAAATGATAAGATAACTTAAATAATTTTAACTTTGTGTTGTAATAATGTATAAAATTTTTGAATCAAAGTATCAATGAGTTTAAATCTTTTTACGGGACTCAAAATCTATAGCTTCGAATTGATTAAGTGCAAGACTGAAATATTTGTAAAATAAAAAAAAAAACTAAATACATGTTAAAAATAAATATTAGCGCAACAATTTTAAATCTAATAAAAATTATGAAAAGCTTAACGTAAATATTATAATTATGTAAAATTAGAAGTACAGTTACAAGTTAAACCTAATTTGCGCACTTTGTTAAGGAGATTCGAACGTAGATATAAAAACAAAAAATTTAAAAAAAAAATAGTTTCTGTACCTATAAGAAAATAGTAATATTATTTTTACAGAATGAACATACTGTTAGAACGATATGTACTGTGATCTAATTTTTTTTTTCATCTAAAAATCTCAACAATTATTTATTATTTGAATCCATAATATCGGTTTTCTAAACTTTAAACTTCTTATTTATTATTCAATCGTACATCTTCCTATAATTCTAAATACACATCCTTTCTAACCATTATATTTTCCTTATCATCTTATAATAATATCAGTGTGCTACTGCGGCATCACTGTACGCAATGCAATTTATGTCATTGCTTGCAAGGTACACAGCACATTTTTATTTTGTGGTCGGCCGACCTTTACTTATTCATTATTTATTTTGTTCAGGATACAAGGATTATTTATTTATTTCGTGCGCGCACATACATAATAATCTTTTATATATCATCATACATTCAGGTAGTCCTTTTAACACTTCCTTACTTCAATAATCATACAGTGTGCCCAAGTCTCTTCACGAGTGATGCTCGATCGAATCATGATCAGAGGACAAGGGTTTCCTACCTGCCTTGTATCCTGGTGTACCTTGCTAATAAATCCAACTCTAAAATAACTCATTCAAAATCTCTAACAAAATAACCATACAATTTGAAAACTTCAGCTAGTAAGAATTCCAATAACTTTTAGGTGGCCATCCTAATACGTTGAAAATCTTATTTGCTTCCGCTTTCCCAAACACACTTGCTTAAAGCACACTTTCAAACTATCTGTACCATTGTTTAGTCGACAAAAAAAAAACTTTACCTTTCCCAACACAAACCAATTGTACATAAATCTCAATCCTGTGCTAGTTCTATATTTCGCAAAACTACTCCAATAATCTTTAACCAAATAAAACCTAAAAAAACGACATTTACTACTTTAAAAAAAAAAAAACTTGTTCCAATAATTTGGGATGACAGCTGGATGATCAGTCCAGTTGCAATAACAAATTATTTTTAAATCAACCTTTTATCCAAGAATTTTTCATCTACTATGTAAGCATTAACATAATAAATCCTACTTTCGATCATTTACCTAAATTTCTAAATCATTTTATAACTCGATAATTTAAATGTCGTTAAAAGAGCGCACAGTACCTATCTTACCTGGTGAAATTTGAGCTGTAATAACAGACGCGGAATGCTATACCTTATTGGGTGATCTAAATTAGATAATAATAATAATAATAATAATAATAACAATAATAATAATCTTTTATATATCATCATACATTCAGATACAGAAGGCGGTACTCCTGGACACTGCGCGGATAGTCAGGAGGTTCCTCTCTCTGTCGCCCTAACCACCGATAGCTTAGGCCCCGCCTCGCTGCCGGTGGCACCCTAGGTTAGGTTTTTATAATGATTTTACGTTTTGTATGTATAGTTTTATATTTTACTTTTTGTATAATTATTGTAAAAATCTAACCTAAGAGAAAAATATAAATAAAGAGAATAATAATAACATCGCAGGGCGGCTTGTGGCGAGCTGTTGGTGCGTAGCGACACCACGAACCCGAGACCTCCAGGGGTACACATACACACATGCGCTTATACACACACTCACACACAGTTACACACCCACCCCGCCTCTAGTTTGCCTTTGTTGGCCGCCTAGAGTGGAGCGCAAGAGCTAAATGCTCGAAGGATGGATGTGTTTGGCCGTAAGTGGCGAGTTGGCATTTTGAAGTTTAAAGTCCAGGAACACCTCTCCGTCCTTAGCCGTTCACACCAATGTTGCCGCCTCGTTGCCCCGAGCGGGCAATAGTTTGAGGGGCCCATTTAGTGAATGGCGAGTCACCGCCTACCAAAAGTTCAGTTTATGAGATATTGAAACGGTAGGTGTCCGTTATCTCACTCCATAGCCCGGTAATCCTGTCCACAACATCCCAACCCCATAGCCAATTCCATGTCGCTTCCTACCTGGCAATAGTTTGGCAACTGTGGAAGACTGTCCGCTAGCACATCCTCATGGTGTATTAGGGGATAGACCTCCATAGTTGCGCCCATCTCATTTATATTATATGGTACCAAAGGCCTCTTCATGTTGGCTTCGGCCCCATGAATGCCTTTCAAATGACCGGGTCCCCATGGGCCCGTGATCGGAAATCCGTACCAACATAATAATAATACTTTATTAACCAACAGAGATGAACATAATTTTATGAAGTCTCTGACTACTGAACTAGGTATAAACCTGTATCTCAGTTGTCAGTAGTCAGATCATCCAACTTAGTGCTGTTACTACAGGTCTATTTTTAGAGCACAAATTTAATGTTACGTAGTTAATTAATTTACTAGTATATTTACGCTTAAAAATTGTCTGAAAGTAAATTATTAAAACCATTCCAAAATACTTTAATCATTTAAAAATTTGTCTTAAGTCTCAAATTAAAACTTTTATGTTGCTAAGCAATTAAAATAGAAAAGTAGTATCTCGTCAACAAATGGCATTACACTATAATCTCATTAATAGAAAAACCTTATTACGACACTAATACAAAAAAAATCTTACTTCCGTTGATGAAAAAAAACATGCAAAACACGAGGAAAAAAAACTATTAATTTGATAAAGATTAACAAAAATTAAAAAAAATACCATCCATTTTACGTCCGAAATCAACTAATTTTTCCGAAACTTCTACCTATTTCCAAAAGTCCAGTCCATCTTCCTCCAACACCGACTCCATCCTCAAGGGACACCATCTACTACCCTGCTGCATACCACTCCAATCCAAACTGACACCATCAACTCCTTGCAGCTAACCTCCTTAACTCTTCTGTTTTTCTTATATTCTTGTTTATGTTATCGTATTCTTCTTTCTTAATTAAGTTCTTCATTTTTATTTCTTCCTTATTTTCTTCATCTTCATTATTTTAATCTTTACTTCTTGTTTAATTTCCTTTTATTCGTTTTTTTCTTCATATTTTATTCTTCTTCTTCCTTTATTTGGTGAATTGAATATATTCTTCACATTTAACTTCATTTTTCTCTTCTTTCTTCCATATTAGTTTTCATGTATTGATTATATTTCCTTAATTATCTTTTTCTGTTTGATTTATTTTATATTTATTTAAACACACTAACTTAACAATTTTATCGTATATACTTATTTAAGATTTTAATTGTCTTTTCTTTTTAGTCTGCACTTTTTAACTGTCCACACTTTTTCACAATCTGAGTAAGTCCTTTTTACTGGTGGCGCGGCGCGCCGCCAGTGCAGCGCGAAGGCCGCACTGGCAGGATCGCCATGTAATGTTGGGATAAGTTAAACCAATGAGTGTTGCGTAAATACTGTTTATTATAATAAAGAAGGGCCTTATATATGGTTACATAGTGGGAGAGTGTGAGTGTGGCGCAGCTCACACTACATAACCCTTTCAACGCCAAGCCTCGACAGAACGTAAACCTGCTTTGAATCTTATGTCATTGTATCAAGATCACTTTGACAATGTACTTTGTGACACCTATATGTGTCGTAGGAGAAAAAGGGTAAAGACAAAGGTTTATTTCTAGAAAAATTATAAGTAAACTAACTTCTATTCGTTAATTTTACCTACACCAATGAAGTTACGGGCAAAAGCTAGTCACTTCATATAATTCAAGTGAATTGTGTTCGTGTTTTGACCGTAATTGTTTGTGCAGTACGGGCAGCAGGCGGGCGCGCCGGGCGCCCAGCACTACCACGCCAAGTACTACGCGCCCAACCAGCTCGACGCCGCGCGCACGCGCACACACTCCGCGCCCGCGCCCAGTGAGTACACACCCTAATTTTAGAGGGTTTATACCTGCTGAGCTGGCAACGTTGCATTTTTGTTAGTTTTTCTCGATTATTCCATAAAAATTTAATGAAGATTAAAAACGTGGTGTATACAAATTGTTCTAATATGTTAGTTAATGTGTCTACTGCAATAATAATTCGTGATAGACTCTTATTTTCTTTAAAAACAAACAAATTATTACCTAACGGTTTTTAAAGAAAATAAAAGTCTTATCACGAATAATTATTGCAGTAGACACATTAACTTATATATTAAATAGAACAATTCGTATACACCACATTTCTAATTTTCATTCAATTTTTATGGAATAATCGAGAAAACTAACAAGAATGCAACGTTGCCAGCTCAGCAGGTATAAACGCTCTTAAACCAGGGCCCAATTGCATAACAAAGTACAACTAATATTACAAGCGGAACTCTCGCTTCAGTTATATTAACTAGAAAGGGAGTTCCGCTTGTAATATAAGTTGTACTTTGTTATGTAATTGGGCCCATATATCCCCTTTGATCGTTTGCCAAATGCGCTCCGCACTGGCTTCCTGCCAGAATGAGAGGGATTGGGTTGTAGTTCACACGCGGACCCTGTACGAATTTATTTGCTTTTCACACCTGCGTGTAGGTTTTCTCACCTGGTGTTTCTTATTTTTATTATTAACTCTTTTTCAAGGATAGCGCATATAGCGACCGCATAAAATGTGCACGATATGGTAGAAAATCAATTAAATTTGTTTACAATATGCTTTGCTTTTAAATGAATCCTGCGTTAAACAATATTACCCAATGATAAATTTTGTAGTAGCGTATTTAAACAGACGGGATCTGGAAAGAGGTTCAAGAAAGAACTAATGAATGTTATATACAAGTGTTCTAACTTCTTCAAAAGTTTTTTTTTTACACATAAGATCCCTACGGGTCGATGTGTATCTCGGTAGGACCCCAATTACTAACTTCTTCAAAACTTGTTCTAGTGTACAAGGCAAGGGCATTTAAATTTAGCTTATGCCACAATGTGGTTAACCGTTATTTACCGGTCCAATCGTAACAGTTCCAGGCAACCTGTCTCCGATGCAGCACATGCAGATGGCGCCGGCGTCGCGCATGTCGCCGAACCTCAACACGCACATCATCAGCCAGTACGGGCTGGCCAACTCCTACCGCGTGCCTCCGCAGCAGCAGTTCAACAACCTCCAGATGATGAACGTGCAAGGCGGCGTCCAGTACCCCCCTGCGCCCGACCCTCGCGCCCAGCAGCCGAATGTCTACGCGTACGGGTACATCAACCCCCCGCCCCCCCTCGCCATGCAGACTCTCAACTCCACCATGCGCCGGTAGCCCAAACCCAAGTGCGAGTGAATCGTGACGCGAACAGTGACGTGACGCGCCGCCGCGAATCGCTCGACATTCCAGTGATGGCTGTCCTCGGATAGTATAATAATTGACCAAAAACAGATCGTAATAGTGTTAGTTAAGGCGTTAAGTACAAATAGGTAACGGTAAGGCTAGTTTGTATATAATGTTGTGTTACTGAGTGCACGATCGACGCGGCTCCGGTTGCCTTATGTACTACGGCCGGAGCCCGCTAGGACTCCTGTCACTCGGTTCGAGCGGCAGCTGTTATTTTTTTGTATGATAGTTTTTAATCTCGCGAGAAACACGTGACCGGTATGGAAGCTGAGCAAAGTACAAAATTGGAGAAAAAAATAATGAAATCTGTTTATATTGTCGACTATGTCAGCGAGAATAGCATAATTATGTAGTGCAATAAATTGTATGTACTGTTGAAAGTCCCAGTGTTTTGTATCGGAACCCCTTGTGCCGCCGCGATCTGACGAGTGCGCTTAATTCATAATAAATTAATATATTCTCAATTCCCAAAGAAATTAGTTAGGTCTTTGGTTTTGTTGAAAAGTGCAATGTTTTTCGGATCGCATAGTGTATTGTTGATTGCGGAGCTCGTATGTATATTTTGTATACATTTTATGTACTGACGGTTCGCACCGCGCCTTAAGGTGCGGTTGCGTGTACAGTTCACAACTTAATTTATAATTTTAATGTAATATGTTCTTCAAAGTGCCTCTTTCTCGTCCTCTCTGCTTAACCTCAGTGTAAGATATTGTAAATGTATTTCATTAACACAAGGCTGTATATAGAGCGCGTAAGTAGCAGTAAGATAGACTATAAAATTAATTTCAATGTCAATGTGATACCGATGATTGGTTTTGCGCTTACTTAGGGGGCCCGAAGTCTGAAACCGCTGTATAAAACTCGCATGGTCCCCAGTAACGGTTCATATTTTTTCTGGCACTGTACAATTTTATATAATTTTATTTTTGTAATAAGTGTACTGTGTACAATGGTGGCCAAACTCGTACTTAATGAGAAAGGTACGACTTCCCGCACATGCTCTTGAAAACAGTTCATCAATCCAATTCGCCATTGAACGAGTATCTGTTGGACTCTGTTTAGTCGAATTAAACACTGTGACGGATCGCAGTATCTTTTTCATTATAGTTTTTGTTAGTTTTGCTGTAGATTTCAAATTGACAAGGAACTATGCCAGCCCAGCCGACTAAGACGTGACGGCCCTTTCGGAGCGCAAACGGGCCTAAATGACGGTTATCGTTTTTTTTTTGTATTTTTTATTCTTTTACACTCTTTAGGTTTAAACAGTTTTATATTACGATAGTTTCTGTTTTTATGCTTCGCTTAAGGATTATTTTGTGTTATCCCAGTAATTTATTGCCAAATGTTATTAACACTTAATTTTGCGGTATCGTTTTAAGTTTTTAGGTTAGTTTCGACTTGCACATGCACATTTAAATTGTGTTGGCGGCGTCAGCCGTCCATCAAGAGGCCCGTTTCTCAAAGCTAACTAGTTACAATTCTACAAGACCTATTTAATTTATAAGCATGAAGCTTTTGTAAAACGAAATAAATTGATATAAATTTTGACATTGTTAGGTTATTTAGGTCTGACGATATTTTCTAGAACTAGGGCCCTCAAGTTTTGAGGAGGCTTGTGCTTGAGCCGAGGGCATTAACAGATCCCATGAATCGCATAAGCTTCATAAACGCAGTCTTATTCCTGGTCTGATATACGTTCACGGATCATATGAGATTAAATTCGGATGAAAGTTAAATAAGCAGTAGCTATTATTCATGAAACAGGGAGACTATACTACGAAATTCAAAGATCGTATCGTGCTATCCCTTTCACTCTTCTGTTTAACACTATTAGCGGGAACGGAACGGCACGATAGGAAGTTCGAAAATCGAATTTCGTAGTATAATGCCAGACCGCGGCTCCAGTGGCGTGCCACGTCCATGCAAGCAGCCGCGTTTATTTTATGGCTGTGGAATTGTAACTTTTAGTTTCTTCAAAGGGCCACAGTTGAATTTTTAAGATCTGCTCGTTTAAAGGGTAATTAGGCAAGTAACTGGTGGCCAGTACTGGCTACTTGTTACTTACTCTGAGTAACCCAAGGTTATGAATGTTATTGTTACTAATGTGTAGAATATGAAATATTGTAAATACAATAACAGTAAGAAACATGTAGCAGGTGTTATCACACAAAATATAATTTTGTGAAAAAATATTATGGTTTTTTATTGCTTGCAGCTCGTTACAAAGTAACCTATGACAATTATAAAAAGCTTTTATAACGCTAAGTGAAAAACAAGATGTTTTCGTTTTTTAATATTTATTTATTTAATGTATGTATATTGTCGGATCGGTAAAAAATATCTAAAACTAAAAAAAACGTTGCTAATATGTATTAAAACAAAAACAACGATAAATTTAACAATTAAGAATAGAAAATAACTCTTGCCCAAACCATTAACATATACAGTCGCCATTATAAACATCGGAGTATAGGTGGTCTAAAATGTTTGCACGACCGTATTGTCAATCACGTACGGAGTGATTCCCATCTTCCAACCTAGCTATCCAACCCAGGTTGGATATTGGGAACTCGCAGTGCCATCTTCCAAGCTGCCTCGGGGATAGTGGGAATATAATTGATTATTATTGTTTTTCCCCCCATCTTCCAACCTGTACTGAATAGAGTACAGTCACAGGCAATTCTATATAGTCAAGTCGTTGGTATGTTTGTATTTATGTAGGGTTGTATATTTCTCTGTATCTAGATTTGTCCGGTGATAGCTCAATCAAAACACCTAAGTACCCAATCGTCACGCAAATTGGCTCTTGTTTCAAGAGTGATATCATACCTCTTCACATTTACCTGCGTTATAATAATAAGCTGGCCATATTTAATTCATTTCATCATCATCATCATTTTCAGTCGAAAGACGTCCACTGCTGAACATAGGCCTCCCCCATGGCTCGCCAAACAGATCGGTTCCGTGCCATCAGCATCCAACTAATTAATTCATTTAATTAAATGATAATAATACTCAGTCATTGAAATTTTATTTACTTTGTTTTTGCCTTGAACAATTCCATTGTAAATTTTTTCTCCTACTGATGATGAATTCTATGTATATCCAATTAAAAAAACGTAATGGAACATTTTAAAGGAATAAAATAAGTAAGCACTTTATCGTTTTTTTAAAAGTTTTTTTATTAATTTGCAATGTAAGGTCATCGTCATAAATAAGTGATCACTTTTGTACCTTGTCACTTTAACCTCATGTTTGAATAGCCATACGAAATTACGTAACGACTGAAAGTGGCAAGGTATAGTCGGGGTAAAAAAAGGTTCGTCATTTTTCGACTCTATGTCAACGAATTAAGGTCGAAAAGTGACGAACCTTTTTTTACCCCGACTATACCTCTTATTTATGACGTTGACTGCATGTATACTAAAATCAAATCTCGGAAGTTGAATTTGACCCACTTCCAGTGGTCGGATTAACTTGAAATGTGGTATACTTTTGTAGGTTGGATGACAATGCAAGTACAGTCAACAAAAAGTACAGTCAGCGAAAAAGCTTGCATTGAAAATGATATTTTTAACAAAAACTTTTTTGTTAGTGACTGTACTTTAGTACAGATTGGAAGATGGGAAGAAAAATAAATAATCAATTATATTCGCATTATCCAACCCGATGCATGTTAGAAGATGACACTCTGAGTTCCCAATATCCAACCTGGGTTGGATAGCTAGGTTGGAAGATTGGAATCACTCCGTGTACGTACTAAGTGTTCAGATACTTAGAGCACTTGACTCCTCATGTATATGATGCCGACTTTCCAACCAACATTAGAGACATTAAAATTAAAAATAGTAGATTTGTACAACGAGAGCATAAAACGAGCCATTTTATCCGAGACGCTCATATAGCCACCCGAGCTGGTAAGGCGAGGATGGATACACGTCGAGGGGAAAATTGATTTGATGCTCGAGTTTTATACTTTGCTTTTCACTACAATTGCAAGGAAATTAAACAGCAACATTTTAAATTAAATTTACAAATTCTTATTTTTCGTGCATTGCAATTTCTATAATAATGTACTAGATTTGTCTAGTTTTATTAATTTCGTAATACAAAACTACAAAATTTCTACTGTTTGTGGCTGATTGCGTTGGTCTTAGCCGAAGATTTTATTTTATGCACAAGAGCATAAAAAGCTATTTTATGCAACATTACTGTCGACCTAAAGAACAACTTTACGAGCATGATAAGTGAAAACATTTTTTGTCTGAATGATAAATTTGGTCCATTACAACAAAATAAGTACTTAAATAATATCACAAACATAAAGCTTGACTTGCTCTAATAATAACGGTAGACTAAGGACCTGTTTGACCACTCTGATAAATGCCTGGTATTTTATGTCATGATCATCATTTCAGCCGCAAGAGTGCATTGCTGAATGTAGGCCTCCCCCATGGCTCGCCAAACAAATCGGTTCCGTGCCATCCGCCTCCGCGACTATTTTGTCTCTCACATCAAGTCTATAGGTTAGTATGGAAGTGCGCACACGTAGCGCCGCGACTCCCGGGATACAAATACACATAACAAATAAATCGCCTTGCGTCTAAGTTGCTCGTGCGCGCATACCCAAGACGCCACAATGAATGACAACTTGTCTCCTGCATCCAACGGTCAGTCTACCAGATAAGGCCGGATTACAGTAAAATTACATAAAAGTTACCACTGACATCTGTCAAAATACTTTATTTTGCCCTGAAAACCGGATTAATTTTCGATTAACCGCAAAATTAGATTTTTTATTGCTTTAAAACATACAAATAGTTAGTTGATTGCGTTGGCGAACAAGAAACGTCATAAGTTGCTATTGCCATTCAAACTCTATGGGATTATGTTTTGACAGCTCATAAAAAGTACTTCAGTTGATTGGTGGTGTCAACATCCCTATTACAGGGCCCAGTTGCATAACAAATTACAACTTATATTACAAGCGGAACTCCCTTTCTAGTTAATATAACTGAAGCGAGAGTTCCGCTTGTAATTGTAGTTGTAATTTGTTATGCAATTGGGCCCAGGTTGTGTTTTAACAGCACTGGGATCCTTGGTGGTAATACTAATACTGGTACAGTAAAATTACATGAAGTTTACCACTGACAGATGGTTTGCCTTCATTTCATATTCAACTTTAACGGCCGTTTGCAGATTTTGTAATAGCTACTTTATTTGTATTGTGTTAAAGTTGGAAATTAAATGAAGTCAAGCCATCTGTCAGTGGTAAACTAAAAGCACACGGCGGACACGACGTACAAAATACGCGTTCTTGAATCTACATAAGCACGACGACGTCTGTACACGCGTACGCCTACATACATCGCGCGCGCACTCTTCTAGATTCCGGCGGGTTCCGGCAATCTGCGCCTTGAGGGGTGGGGTAACTCGAAGCCGTGCGGGGCGGAGCGTGTCCATTCTGTATGTTAGTACTATTATATATTCTGTGCTAAAAGTAAACGTATTGTAACAATGTTGAGGCCCCCAGGCAATGCAATTTTCTGGTCACCTTTTAGCCAAATATCAACCGCACTTTTCAAGTGGGCAGGGCTTATCGCTCGTAGAACTGATGGGCGATAGGACAAAAAGGTTCTCAAGTGGCAACCACGGACCGGAAGACGCAGTGGAGCGACGACCTAGTTAAGGTTGCGGCGTTGGATGCGGATGGCACGGGACCGATCTGTTTGGCGATTCAAGATTCAAGAAGTATTTATTCAAGAACAGTACAAGTATCGTGTTTGAAAATACAGTTGCAGCAGGTTAAACATAATGATAACCAACCCACCTACAACCAATAACAATAAAAAATAAAAAAAATTAACAGAAACAAAAACAAAAAATGAAAATTGAACGACCGCTTTAGCCTAGTTGGTAGTGACTCTGCCTACGAAGCAAGTGGTCCTGGGTTCAAATCCCGGTAAGGGCATTTATTTGTGTGATGAGTACGAATATTTGTTCCTGAGTTATGGATGTTTTCTATGTATTTAAGTATTTATATAAGTATGTTTATCGTCGTCTAGTACCCATAGTACAAGCTTTGCTTAGTTTGGGACTAGGTTGATTTGTGTAAGATTGTCCCCTAATATTTTTTTTTTTTTTTTTTTTTTACATACTTACAGGTCTAAATTAACAATCCTTATTAAATATTTCGTCTACAGTGTAAAAACATCCTCTCAACAAGAATACTTTTAATTTCTTTTTAAAAGCCTTGGGGAAGGCCTATGTTCAGCAGTGGAAGTCTTTCGGCTGAAATGATGATTACGATGTCTATTCAAGGAGTCAGATCAAATCAACTGGTAGCATGCATCGAAAAATAGCGAGAATACTTATTGTCATGTAGAATATAAATTTTCCAATTCAATTTTCACTTGGAAACCTTTTTTATTTGTTTGTTGCGCGCGCGGGGGCTTTTGCCGATTCGGGGCCTCTAGGCAGTTGCGTACTCTGCCTAGTGGTTTATCCGGCCCTGCTACCAGACTAGTGGGAGGCCTACCAACTCCTGCGTCTTCCGGTTCACGGTCCTTTGCTAATACCAATTCACAATTCTTAAGATTATTTTTTTGTCTAGACAAACAAGATTCTCGTACTTAGGACCTTTAGAAAAAACGAAATTTAGGTGGATAATGCATTATATCATACCTACAATACAATTTCTAAATGGTTCATGTATCAATTGGCACTAGGGTTGCCATAGCACAATTCAAAATGTCCTGATAAGTCATTACCAAAAATGTCAGGATATTTTCAATATAAAGGCCACAGTAAACCGGGAGCGCGGGGCGCCGACGGAGCGTGCCCAGCGCGGTCAATAACACTGAATCAAATACGGTGTGCCGCGCTTCCGGAGTGTGTCACTGCATATTTGATTCAGTGATATAGAGCGCGCTGGGCACGCTCCGTCGGCGCCCCGCGCTCCCGGTTTGTTTTAGGCTTAAGGGTAATAATTATACTATGTTTTTGGCTACATTGCAGCATCACAGACAAAATCATGGTGGAAATTGCGAAAGTTTGTAAATAATATTTTTAATGTAAATCATAAAAATATATCAATTGATTGGTGGTGTCTGTCAAATATCCTACTTATTATTTTATATAGTAACTAGCTGTTGCCCGCGACTCCGTCCGCGAAGAAGGGGGGGGGGGATAAAAACTAGCCTACAACCTCTTCTCAGACCTACCGAGTGTTGAGAAAAAAGTTCATAAAAATCGGCCAAGCTGTTTCGGAGGAGTTTGGTAACAAACACCGTGACACAAGATTTTTATATATTAGAAGAAGAATCCAGATTAGTCTGATGCAACATCCAAAACTTCAGACATGTCCAGATCCAGATGTATGGTAACACCAACTTTAATCATGATATTCTTCTATCATAGCATGTTTTTCAATAAAGTAAGTTTGAGACATACTTCAAAAATACAGCTATTTGAGTACCTTAGCACAAAGTAAATAACACAATCTTGGCTTATATTTGTACATATATAGGCATTGGAACAGGTTGGACAGGTCTCCGGTCCAGGCGGACTCTATGCCTCATAAGTTGAAGGCTGTTCTCCGTCACTTTGGTACAGCCCCGGACCAGCAGCCCTTCTAGCTTATGGCAGTGAAGGGCGAGGGCTCTGGAATGTAAACAAAAAACTGTTATTGGCTCTCATAACTGAAGATCGGTCACTTGTCGCAATTAGGTGGCACTAGTGATGAGATATGTTCAATGGGAATGAGATATTTTCCTGTGGTAAAAAGTAGCCTATGCCACTCTCCACCCCTTTAACTATGACCATACAAAAAATCACAGCAATCCGTTGCTCAGTTTCAACGTGAAAGAAGAACAAATAAACAAACACACTTTCACATTTATAATATTGTATGAATAGTATGGAAGTATGGATTAAATAATAATAAATAAATAAATATTAGGGGACAATCTTACACAAATCGACCTAGTCCCAAACTAAGCAAAGCTTGTACTATGGGTACTAGACGACGATAAACATACTTATATAAATAAATAAATACTTAAATACATAGAAAACATCCATAACTCAGGAACAAATATTCTTGCTCATCACACAAATAAATGCCCTTACCGGGTTTTGAACCCAGGACCTCTTGCTTCGTAGGCAGGGTCACTACCAACTAGGCTAAAGCGGTCGTTAATTAGTATGGATAATGAAGTTGAAATCGAAAATAATATATAATTTTTTACACCAAGTGGATTTTCTAAAATAGAATACATAGGTAGGATAACTTCTAAAAATTTTGGACAAATATTAATTGTCTGTTATGAATGTTGTATATTAAATGATTGAAAAGATTTTTTCCAATTACTTTGGGACAGTGGTTAAACGCATTTAGAACTACCCAAGTATGGGATGCAGGCTGTGCTGGGCTGGTGCTATATGACAAAATATACAAAACAGCATGGATATCTAAAGATAACAAAATAATCTAGTAACATGCTATATCTCACCTGATTCCCTTGTCCGTAATAGCAGAACATCCTCCAAGATTGAGCAACTTTAAAGCAGCACTATTTTTAGACATTGCATACAAGCACTTGTCAGTTATCTGTTTGTTACCTTCCAAATTAAATGTTCGAAGATGTTTAAATTTCTTTATAAATATCAATATGCAACTCTCTGAAATAGTAGTGCAGTGTGACAAATCAACATCTTCCAGGGTGCTTTGATGCAATGCTAGAGCTTCCATCGCACCGGTCGTCAGCCACATACACCGAGCTAGTTTCAAAGTTTGTAAATCATTGCAATATAGAATAACTGGTTGCAAGCATTTTGCCGACAGACTATTGCACTGGCTCAGGTTTAAATTCACCAAGTGTATGTTTTGTCGCAGTAAAGGAATCAATTCTGCGTCAGTCAGTGCCTCGCAACGGCTTAAGTTCAATACATGTAGTCTAGCACACGTCGCTGCTAACACCTGGAAGGATCAGAACATAAATTCACTCCACCCAGACTTCTATACCATTTTAAAATAAGACACTTACACTGAATGCGTGTGGCGGGAAGACATTGTTAATTAACTTTAATGTCTTTATCTTCGTAAAGTAAATGTTTACTATTTGGACGCAGGTTTTGGAAACGCAGCGAAAATTGAAACACTCGCGGACAGTGAGGTAGGGCAGAATGTTAGAGACTATAATATCTTCCCAGAAAAGATCTAACAAATGTGTGTTCCTCTTCATGTTTGATCAAACCGCTGAAATATGCTTTTGTTAAACATATTTAATGAAAATGAAATATTCCCACAATTTCTCTCGCTCTGTTTATTTAATTGCGTTTTGTTTCTATAAGAAAAGAAGTGACGTTTGGCGTTTAGTTTTGGTTGTACTTTTGTTTTCGTCAGGTCCAATGGTAAAGCGTCTACTACATTGTCGAGCCTTTGGTGCGTCACTCAAACATCATTTTCAACATCTTTCTTGCCTCGTACGTGCAAAATTTGGAATGGAATGATGGGGGTTTTCACGACATGGATGCCTTTAAAATGGTTCTTGCAAAGCTGGTAACGCATCAGCATTCAGAAGTCTCGCTCGACGGTGCAATAGATGAACGCATGCCTGTTTGTAGGCTTTAATACAATGTCTCGCTTTTGGTGTTGGGCGACGATGTATGCAAGGAATTGATGTATGTAATCCTTAAAAAGACGCGGCACGGTTGTCCGTACTGGCAACGCGCGTTGAACGAAGTTTGAAAAAAAAAAGAAATACATGGAAAGGATTCAAACAATTCAAAAGGAAGAATTAATTATAGCATTATTACTTAATTTACAAATGTCTATGCCTACTTCACCTTTGAGGAACATGTCAACAAATGGCAATAAACTAAAATCATTTGCCCTATTAGAAACTGATGAAGCAGAGATCAATAGGATCATTATGAGCCTAAAAGATGTTTCCGCTGTTGGTTAGGTTATCTCTAATATAATTCTAAAACGGTTTGTTCACATATTTGTCCCAATATTAACTAATATTTTTAATAAATGTTTAGCTGAAGGATGCTTTCCAAAATGTTTCAAAAAAGCCGTCGTTGTCCCCGTATATAAATCTGGTAGTAAAGAACAAATTGAAAATTACAGGCCTATTTCAATACTACCAGCAATATCGAAAGTATTAGAAAAAATAATAAATAACAGACTTATTAATTTTTTAGAGAAAAATTTTGCATTGTCAAGTTCCCAGTTTGGTTTTAGATCTAAATTATCAACAGCTGATGCTGTTCACGAACTTACAGATTATCTGGTGCGGGAACTTGATAAGGGTAACCAGACACTCGGCATATTTTTGGACCTTTCCAAGGCATTTGATTCGGTTTCTATTCCTATACTAATACATAAGCTTGAATGTTTAGGCATAAGGGACACTCAACTTAAGTTATTCACAGATTATTTAAATGGGCGCACTCAATGCGTAAAAATAGGCCATTTTTTTAGTTCTGATCAGAAAAATACATCTTTTGGGGTCCCACAGGGAAGTATTTTGGGTCCCACTTTATTTTTAATTTACGTAAATAACCTATGTAACCTAAAACTGGATGGTGGTAAAATAATTTCATATGCCGATGATACTGTACTTCTTTTCTCTGCGAGCTCGGAAAAAGAGGTCTATGAGCTTGCTCAACAGGGGTTTAATGTGGTAAATAGTTGGCTTCGGCAACATATACTAACACTAAATGCATCTAAAACGAAGTAATAGTAAGTATATACAATTCACAATGCGTAAAACGAGGTTAACCACAACAAAGTCAGAACTGATTTCTCACTGTTGTGATGTTTCTAGTGCAAACCCATGCAATTGTCCAAGCATTGTAATGGCCAATAATATTAAATACTTGGGTGTAATAATAGACGAAACACTCTTTTAAGCAACATATCGAGGCTTTAAGTGGAAGGATCCGTAAACTAATGTTTGTCTTCAAAAATTTACGCCTAAGTATGTGTGGATGCTACAACTATTAGACAAGTTTACTTCGCTCTGTGTCAATCTTTACTAGCTTATTGTATTACTTCATGGGGTGGTACACATAAATCGGCAATGCTAACCATTGAGAGAGCATAGCGAGCTATTCTCAAAGTCTCTACTAATCGAACTTTCCTATATCCAACGGACCTCCTTTATAAATCCTGTAAAGTTCTAACAGTCAGACAACTATTTATATTAAGCACAGTACTAAAACAGCACGCCGCACTTCCTTATAATATAAATATGACAAAAAAAGACGGCAAGATACTGTTTGCCCTCGAAATATAAACAAAAAACATCCCTTCTCATCTAGATTTTACGCATTCCTAGCACCACTTCTTTACAATAGATTAAACGCCCAATTAGACATTTACTCCCTTAATTATAATAAAGTTAAGATAATTCTCCAAACAGCACTTCAACAAATGTCCTATGAGGATACAGAAAAATTATTGTCAGTCTTAAAATAAATATGCTGGGGAGGGGATGCGGGGAGGGAGCGCGGGGGTATTAAAGGGGGGATGAAAATTTAATTGATTTTGCCGTAGGATGCACCGTTTTCAAGATATTTGACAAAAACACCGGAGGAGGTGGGGGGGGGGGGGGGGTGAGTCACGTTAAACTATTGTCCGTGCACATAGACGGTGCTGCCAACTGGTGCCATAAGGGTGCCATCAATTTGAATGTTTTACCTTGATAAGTTTGTTTTACTGTCCGCATAGTGTCTCTTCTGTCGCATTAGTGCTGCCGCCTATAGTTACTGCACGTTCCCTATAATACTTTTTCTAACAAAAAAGTAACTTTTTCTCACAAAAGAAGAAACTTGACGTTTTCTCATGAAAAATAAACTTAAAAAAAAAACTAAAAAACTTGAAAAAAAACGTGGAATCGAACCGAGGTCGGCTGGATCCGCGACCACCCGATTTCTGATGTGCCATTATGATCTGCTCGAAGTCGGCGAAATTTTGCTTTATATTCTAATGCAAACAAAAATAGCCGGAAAACACGAGTAAAAGCAATTTTCTGAAAATGAAACATAGCTAGATCAGTTTTTCATCCCCGAAAACCCCCACATACCAAATTTCATCGAAATCGTTGGAGCCGTTTCCGAGATCCTGATTATATATATACATATATACAAGAATTACTCGTTTAAAGGTATTAGATAGATATATATACATATATACAAGAATTGCTCGTTTAAAGGTATTAGATAGATGAGATGGGCGCAACTACGGAGGTCTATCCCCTAATACACCATGGGGATGTGCTAGCGGACAGTCCTCCACAGTTGCCAAACTATTGCCAGGTAGGAAGCGACGTGGAATTGGCTATGAGGTTGGAATGTTGTGGACAGGATTACCGGGCTATGGAGTGAGATAACGGACACCTACCATTTCAATATCTCATTAACTGAACTTTTGGTAGGCGGTGACTCGCCATTCACTAAATGGGCCCCTCAAACTATTGCCCGCTCGGGGCAACGAGGCGGCAACATTGGTGTGAACGGCTAAGGATGGAGAGGTGTCCCTGGACTTTAAACTTCAAAATGCCAACTCGCCACTTACGGCCAAACACATCCATCCTTCGAGCATTTAGCTCTTGCATTCCACTCTAGGCGGCCAACAAAGGCAAACTAGAGGCGGGGTGGGTGTGTAACTGTGTGTGAGTGTGTGTATAAGCGCATGTGTGTATGTGTACCCCTGGAGGTCTCAGGTTCGTGGTGTCGCTACGCACCAACAGCTTGCCACAAGCCGCCCTGCGATGACTGACTGCACTGGTGACACGACAACACCAGCGGGCGATGAGGTCGTCACATCCCTACGCCTTTTGACTGACTGCGCTGGTGACACCACAACACCAGCGGGCGATGAGATCGTCACATCCCTACGCCTTTTGACTGACTGCGCTGGTGACACCACAACACCAGCGGGCGATGGGGTCGCCACATCCCTACGTATTATTATTATTATGTTGGTACGGATTTCCGATCACGGGCCCATGGGGACCCGGTCATTTGAAAGGCATTCATGGGGCCGAAGCCAACATGAAGAGGCCTTTGGTACCATATAATATAAATGAGATGGGCGCAACTATGGAGGTCTATCCCCTAATACACCATGGGGATGTGCTAGCGGACAGTCCTCCACAGTTGCGAAACTATTGCCAGGTAGGAAGCGACATGGAATTGGCTATGGGGTTGGGATGTTGTGGACAGGATTACCGGGCTATGGTGTGAGATAACGGACACCTACCATTTCAATATCTCATAAACTGAACTTTTGGTAGGCGGTGACTCGCCATTCACTAAATGGGCCCCTCAAACTATTGCCCGCTCGGGGCAACGAGGCGGCAACATTGGTGTGAACGGCTAAGGATGGAGAGGTGTCCCTGGACTTTAAACTTCAAAATGACAACTCGCCACTTACGGCCAAACACATCCATCCTTCGAGCATTTAGCTCTTGCGCTCCTCTCTAGGCGGCCAACAAAGGCAAACTAGAGGCGGGGTGGGTGTGTAACTGTGTGTGAGTGTGTGTATAAGCGCATGTGTGTATGTGTACCCCTGGAGGTCTCGGGTTCGTGGTGTCGCTACGCACCAACAGCTCGCCACAAGCCGCCCTGCGATTTATTATTATTATTATTATTATTGCTTGTATTAAAAATAGGTTTTTCTACAAAATTATTTCAGAGTCAAACTGATGATTTTAATTCTACGCATCTATTTATACAAGTACAACTAAAAAGCAATAAATAAAATATTTTTTATAAAACCGTCTTTTATCTATGGAATGCAAATGTATGGAACATTTTGATCGATATTCAAAGTGTACCGCGTCAAGAACGCGACTACGTTTTGAAACAAAATTCCGAATTAATTCAAACTAATGGTGTTTTAATTTAAACTAACCCTGGGGCTAAATTCAGGAACGGTCCTTCACGGGTTTGGTAGCGGTTATTCAATCGTTTGGGTTGGGTTTGGTTTGAACTGCTATTCAGGAACGCCAAAAATCACTGGTTTGCGAGAGGCTTGGGCTGAGTTTGAAATGAGCCTTATTTATTTGTTTATTTATTTACAAAGCGAATTAACAGGCGCATGAATGCCTTTCAAATGACCGGGTCCCCATGGGCCCGTGATCGGAAACCCGTACCAACATAACAATAATAATAATAATAATCATTTATTGATAAAACTGTATTATATTACACGTTGAGGTTGAGGCCTGTACAATTTACTGTACTTTTTGCCACTGGATACCAAAGTACTTATCAAGACGAATCATACGAGACCAAACTTGATGGGGTTATGTCGTTTTATTATGGAGTTCTTATGGTCACTTTCCAGCTCCATCGTCAAACCCTGGTTATCATCATCAATACGAATCAAACAAGACATAGGCGTCCCCCAATGCTCGCCAAACAGATCGGTCCCGTGCCATCCGCATCCAACGTGATCCCGCAACCTTAACCAGGTCGTCGCTCAATCTTGTTTCCTACTGAACTATGTTTCCTTTGTATCAGTTTAATAAAAAAATCCACACGTCTTCATGAGCTAATAGAGTTTTAGGTAAACAGAAATCCAAAAAGAATTAATTATTGCGTGAAATTATGCTATATTGTTATGTTTTGTTGGGTCTGATCAGCTTCTCTTTGAGTTCCATGTCGATGTAGCCACCGAACACATCATTCCCGCGGTGAGTCAGGTTCGCGTAGATACGTCCTTTCCGGAACGGAAACCCGGGCGGGATGGCCGCAGACGGGATCGACATGTTGTACATGTGGTAATCGTCCTGGGGACAGTGTTGGACGTTAGGTGCAAGCCACACAGAAGAGACGTGGGACGAGGGCGCCTCGCAGTCGCGGCGCCCCTTGCATCAGTTTTCGTACTAAATGTATAGAAGCGTCGCGATCCGAAGCAGACAGAAGAGGCGGGACAGAGACGCGCCCTGCGAATCACCGACGTGGACTGGGACGCGCCCCCGTCCCACGTTTCTTGTGTGGCTTGCGCCTTAATCAATTATTTTTCAATCAAGTTATTAAATAACTAACAAAGTTATTTCAATTAAATTAATCACGAATAAATAAATTGGAATTTAAAAGAAAAAAAACTTTTTTAAACACAAGCTATTATTAAGTAGATGTTAATTAAAAGAATTAAAAAGCTGAAAATAATTTAATTCTGATAAAAATAGACGTTGCCCTTTCATTCTGAGAGGAGGCCTATGCCCTCCAGTGGGACGTATATAGCAGTGTTTTGCTCCTATGAGCAATGTTTACCACTGAGCCATGGCCCTTTTGCACTACTGCAGCGCATGCAGACGTCAGACAATACATATACAATGTTTTACTTTTATGTTTATACTGATTTCTGTATTTGTGGTAATCTTGCTGTACCAAATAAACGTCTTCTTTAAACATGAAACTACCGTGAGACTCACTCATAATAATCGTGAAAATAAGTAAGCCTATGACATTTTGAAAATTATATACTCCTTGCAATGTAACCATGTCCAAATTGTTTTGCAGTGGATTCCATCTCATATTGGGGTAGCTGGTAATGAGCAAGCGGATAAATTAGCTGGTTTGGCTGTCACGGGAGGGATTGGCTGTTTGTCTAAGCCCTATGGTACAGAATTAATGCAATTAGCAAAAGAGGAGTGCTATTCGGAATGGCAAAAACTTTTCAGTACTGCATCTAGTGTGAAAGGGATTTGGTATAGCACCATACAGAGCAAGGTTTTCAAGGTTCCCTGGTTTGATTGTGCCGGCCTTTCCAGGGACCTGCTTGTGTCAGCTTTACGTGTTCGATCTGGTCACATTCCACTGAATTGTTTTTTTAATTTAATGAGAGTCATGCAGTCTAGACGAGCAGACGACCAGTCAGTTTAGACGACCAGATGGCCTAGTGGTTAGAGACCCTGACTATGAAGCTTGTGGTCCCGGGTTCGATTCCCGTGTCGGGGCAGATATTTGTATGAAAAATACGAATGTTTGTTCTCGGGTCTTGGGTGTTTGATATGTATTTAAGTATGTATCTATCTATATAAGTATGTTTATCCGTTGCCTAGTACCCTTAACACAAGCTTTGCTAAGCTTACTTTGGGACTAGGTCAATTGGTGTGAATTGTCCCGTGATATTTTTTTTTTTTTTTATGCAGTCACCCTTGTGTAGGGGTTGTAACAAAAACGAGGACCTCTTGCACTTCCTTCTGGAATGTGACCAGATTGGAGACGTTAGGAAGAAATATTTGGCTCATTTAAACTTGTATAATGGTGGTGTAAATGTAATTCTGAGTAAGCCGGTGTCGGATGATGCGGTACTGATATACAAATTCATCAGAAATGCTTTTATACAGAGACTTCATCTCTGAGTTAGGAAACAGTTAAGAGTGTTGTAGTTTTCTGTGGCTTCCCATGAGGCTGACATAGTCACATTAGGTGTACTCAAGCCTCGTTAAAATATTAGATTTAAAAAAAAAAAAAAATAAGCCGCCGTGACGTGCGACTCTGAGAAAAAGGGCTACGAATTAGCCCGAAACACGTCCAGTTAAACTCGTTTTAAGACGTGAGTGATCCTTTATTTTCATTACAAATAAACGTCTTTATCTATCTTTATAGGCTGGGATGATGAAAAATAAACCATGCATTAAATCTTTGCGTTTTTATCACAGTCTCAATTTTTTCAATAAAAGCGTGTTACACTTTTATTGTTTCCCTTGATGACAATTTTTTTTTTTGTTATTTTATATTTTTCAGGACGTTTTCATGTCGCCTAAGCTCTGTCTAGTGCAGGGGTGGGCAAATTAAAAAAATTCTTGCCGCGGGCCGGATAGTCAAAAAAAAATATTGCCGCGGGCCAGTCGATTAATAACATTCAGGCCAAGGCTACTAAGCTAAAAGCTTTCAAACAATGTTTATTAGAAATTTAAATTTTTTTTTTTATTTTTATACTTTTTCGCATTAAAGAAATGTCACCTTAGCAGTATTGTCATAAAAAGAACGAGATTTTTATGTTTTAAATGTAGATAGAATATTTTAAGTCCAAAAAATATAATACAATTTGAATTTTTGATGTTGAAATTTTTCTGAAAAACGATCGGCGGGCCGGATTAAAACCTCATACGGGCCGGATCCGGCCCGCGGGCCGTAGTTTGCCCATCCCTGGTCTAGTGTATAAATAATCAAAGCCACGGGGTAAAGAAGTGCCTAGGGCAAAGGAGGGCCCCTCGCGTCAAAATCGAGTATGGTTTTTGATGCAAGATTTTTTATAATTTTCAAAAATGAATAGTGATTTCATAAACGTGCTTCGCAATTTTTCTAGCACCCCCCTCTCCCACTTTAGAATTATCATTCTAATTCCAAATTAGTAACGACAAGAGTACCGGTGGAAAGGGGCACGGCCGCCGGAACTTGCCCTGGTGCATAGCGGCGCCGAAAAACGGGTCCTTGTGAATCAGATCGCACCACTTGAAATGCATCTCAACAAAACCACGTCGATACTCGTTACTGAGAAACTCGTAAAAATAAAAGTCCACCTGCAAAATTGTACGAAACAACTGATTAGAAAAATACCAAAGTCTTAGACATTGGATATATGCTAATTCTGGCGTCAGTTCAGTCTGTTACATTTTTAACCCGTCACGCGTCCTAGGGACTACGTTAGTCCCTAACTTTTTTTTGCGGGAAATGTCCTAGAGACTACTACTAAAGTCTCTAGGACATATCCCGCACAAAAAAGTTAGGGACTAATTTTAGTATGGTGGACGCGTGACGGGTTAAGGCAGCGTATCCACCGGAGCTGTGCGAGGATGCGTTGCGAGGAATGTGTCTGTCATGAACCAATAGGAACACTTCATTTAAAAGGTCCTAAGTGAATAAAGTGTTTCTATTGGTTAATGACACACACATCCCTCGCAACGCATCCTCGCACATCTCTGGTGGAAACGCAGCCTAATAGATACCATTTTGGTGAAAGTTATTTAATTATTGCATTGACATCAGAGCTAGATGAATGTAATGTACTAAGTTTCAAGTTGCAAGATTTGTTTGGGTACTACAATACTTTACTTTGCAATGCATAAATATTTTTCAATGTAAAATATACCTTGAATGTGTTATCGAAGTCGACGAGGGAGCGATAGTGGATATCTACATAGTACATGGGACTGCGCCGTCCATGCCGTTTCGATGTAAAGTTAACACAGCACGCATATGAACTGTTTACATGCGTTATTACTGCGTGTTCCGTCACTATGTAATAACTGACCTGAAATCAAACTACTACATTACTATACTACCTACCCTAAAATTCATACAATCTACGTTTTAGGGTCGATTCATATCTACAGACACCGAGTGTGTAGACATTTAATTTTCTGTTCCCACATCCCGCAGAAATCCATCTCATAAAAGTGCACCCTTTATAGAAACATATTTCAAAAGACAAAAAAAAATTAAATATTTCTACGAGTTAACTTTTTTAAATGCGGAAATAATAAAGACAAAAGTGTCCTTTTTGAGTCAGTTTTGTGGCAATCATCAAAATCAATGGCCCTCTTGATTCTGAGTCAGAACACCCCAAAATTTCCTCATTTAAAAATAGTAAAAGGTACACTTTTTATTGACAATTCCCGTATAATACAAGCCACAGATTTATCAAGTACCTTTCCAGCACATAAAACTACCAATGTCGCATAACAAACCACAAGTAAACTTTTGTTACTGAGACACATTTTCGCATTGAATCAAACTAAAAATTTTTAGCTTTGAATTTTATTTATATATATACTATAGTCTCTTCTATGACATACACACAGTTTTGTACAAAGGGCAGATGACAGATAAACATACGTACTCGTAGCTATTTTCACGTCATTATAATTTAAATTATACAACGGCATTATGCACCGCAGCTTCCTCAATAACATATAAAAAAAACATGTACATTATTAGAAAGGGCACCTTTTAGGGAAGTTTTTTATGGGTGATAGAAGTCCAAAGCTTAATATTTAGATAGTATCTAGGTGAGGTATCTAGTACTAAGTCATCTGACCAAGTGCACTCCTGCTGGCTCATGCTGAGGCACCGATTTCGAACATATCGGTATAAAATAATTTTCGTGGTTTTTTTGCCGCCGGTTAAATATTTATACGTATGTACCTAGTACCAGTAGGTACCCGTACTCCGAGAAATTCATCTATGTGAAGTCGTTTGAAATAATTAAACCTATTGCGAATTTATGTGGCTTTTGTTTTATTTACAGGGCATGTTACAGATGTGGCGATTAATCCTACTAATATTATACACGCGAAAGTTTGTAAGTATGGATGGATGGATGGACGGATGGATGGATGTTTGTTACTCTTTCACGCTAAAACGTTTGACGGATTCTGATGAAATTTGGCACACAGATAGTTTATAATCCGGATTAACATATAGGATACTTTTTATCCCGGAAAATTGCATAGTTCCCGCGGGATAGCGATAAACGAATTCTTCGCAGACGGAGTCGCGGGCAGCAGCTCGTTTGAAATAAATAAACATTATAGCAGGAGTTCCCAAACTATGCGTCGCGGCGATATCTTAGGGGCATCAATCACAATACGATAGGTACACTTAAGGCCTTAGGTATCGAGCTTTTGGCGCATTTATTGCATTCATTTAATCTCGTGCTGTATCATACTAGCAAAGCTTTAGTCCTGAAATTCATGTGTAAGATATTTGAGGATTCACTCTAATGACCAGTGTTTATCGAAACACGATTATAGTATGTACTTCGCTCGATAGAAAAAAATCCAAAGTCGTCTCTAAAAAATAAAATAAATTCATACCTAGTGCGACGTAAAATACTGCACGGCAGGTCATGACTTTCTGAATGTTAACAAAACAAGATGTTATCTAGGGCGTAGTGTTGCTACATTTTTAAAATATGTATTTGTTTTAGTTTTTAGTAATACGATGAAAATACCTAAATACACGCTCAGTCTAACCAACCTATCTTGAGCCGTCGTGATTCTCCCATGTCTGAAGTCATTTGCGTTAGTTCTCCTTCGGCCATCGGACGGGGAACTCGTGACGCTTGCGCTTACGCACGGTTTTGATTCTAGCCGCTCTCACGCATAACATACACGAGTGCATAGAATACCTAAAATCGATTAGCGCCAAAAGCTCGATAGGGCCTTAAGTTGCTTGCATACGTATCTAAAACTACACGCAGGTATCTATCTAATCTATCTATCTAATCTTCTAATCTAATACCTTTAACACGTTGAATGCGGGACGTCTTCACTACAACTCACGCTCTGTGCTATACATACCATTTTTGACTTGTAACATTTTTTCTACTGGTGCGTTACAAGACGACAGTGACTTGTAAACAGAAGATTAAGTTTTTCCCAATATTTCTTTGTTTTTTATAAAAAAATATAGATTTATGATTGCAATAGCAAGTTGACATGTTTAATTAGATAAGTTTGTTGTCGCCACAGAATACAGACTTTAATTTGGAAGTTATAAGACATTTAAATAACAAGACGAATTCGACTTGTACCGCATCACGGGGGCAGGGCAAGGTTTGTTATGTCGATAATTTTATAGAGAAGGGAAATATAATGAAACAAAATATCGCTATCGATGTTCACAATTATTTAAAAAAACTTACAAACCTAAATGTTCAAATACGATTTGTCGTAGCATTATTGTTTTTCTTATTTTTTTTTTATACTTCCTTCTTGTATACCTTTTTGAAACTTGTTGACTTCCTTTTTTGTGGCAGTAAAATTCCATCATATCGTATTGTAGTTTTCGCAAAGCTACTTTGGTCACTATTTTCTGTGAGTTCAAAAACTTTTAATAATGTTTTCTACGGCCTATTTCTCGGTGCATTCATTGATAACGTAAGTATTAGCGAAACTACATACAAAAAAGTCGGTATTAATCACAACACTAGCCTGCATTGGCCAGTTCCCATGGTGCGATACAAGGCCGTACTTTACAAGACAGTTTTGGCTGGTACCGCACCTATTACAATTTTTTATCGTCTGGTGCGGTACAAGTCGAATTTGTCTGTATACTTTAAACCTACCCATTGGATATAATTTGAAGTAACAAACCTAAATGTATACCTGTCTCTTTCTAAATCAAAGGATTTCAATGTGAAATCATGCCCGCACCAGACAGAGATCGCCTATTTTCAACGCCGCACCAAACGAAAGTCTAATGCAAGTCAAAACTGACTTGTACCGCACTCAACGTGTTAAACGAGCAATAATCTAATCTAATCTAATCTAATACCTTTAAACGAGCAATTCTTGTATATGTATATATATAATCAGGATCTCGGAAACGGCTCCAACGATTTCGATGAAATTTGGTATGTGGGGGTTTTCGGGGATGAAAAACTGATCTAGCTACGTTTCATTTTCAGAAAATCGCTTTTACTCGTGTTTTCCGGCTATTTTTGTTTGCATTAGAATATAAAGCTAAATTTCGCCAACTTCGAGCAGATCATAATGGCACATTAGAAATCGGGTGGTCGCGGATCGGATCGGATCGCGGATTTTTAGTTTTTTTTTTAAGTTTATTTTTCATGAGAAAACGTCAAGTTTCTTCTTTTGTGAGAAAAAGTTACTTTTTTGTGAAAAAGTTACTTTTTTGTTAGAAAAAGTATTATAGGGAACGTGCAGTAACTATAGGCGGCAGCACTAATGCGACAGAAGAGACACTATGCGGACAGTAAAACAAACCTATCAAGGTAAAACATTCAAATTGATGGCACCCTTATGGCACCAGTTGGCAGCACCGTCTATGTGCACGTTTCCTATTGGGAGCACAGAACAGGAAAAGCCGGTTGTCTGTAAAGTCGGTTTACGGACAATAGTTTAACGTGACTCAAAGTAAGTAGTTTAAATTAAATTAACACCCCCTGTAAAGATTTTTCATTCGAATTTTTGTTTCAAAACGTAGTCACGTAGTCACGTTCTTGACGCGGTACACTTTGAATATCGACCAATATGCATTGTTTCAGTTCGGTAAGGTATTTTTCAAAGGTGGTTCCCAAATTTTATAAATCAGTTGACTAACTTTATTCAATTAATTTGGTTATTTTTTGTATTGTATTATATTGTGTGGTTCCTGTGCTTAAATTGGTTAAGGACACAGTAGGTAATATTCCACAGATTATGTAATTTGAATAAATAATTTTATATACTTACTTACATTGAAGTGTACCTATATCATTTTCAGCATAATGGCCGTAATCATGTCCAATAATTGGAACCGAAATATTCGGACACCAAAATTTTAAAAATAAATACAGTAAGTATGTATAATAAAATAACATAAATTATGTTACCACAAAAGCTGATCCTTGGACAAATGTTAAACACAGTTTAAGATTTGTTTGTTTTAGTGCTAAGAAAAAATAGAAAGAAAATACATTTATTTACAACATCACAAGACACGTCATCAATATTTTTACAAAACAAAAGACAACACTAAAGCTAAAAATAGAATGTGTCATTGCGGTTGCGCTGATTTTCAACCAGTACCGTTAGTGACACCCGGATCGCTGTTTAGATAGATAAATAAACTGCACACTAATAGCTACATAAGACTTGTTACGTAACTACGCTGCGCACTACGAGGAGAGTCGCCGAACCAACATATAGCAGCCTGACTTTAAAAATTAGCCTACGAGCTACGCCAGCTGCCACTACGTGAGGCAACACATCAACGGGACGTGACTCGCGCTTACCTAGTAAGATTATTGCTAACAAAATCACTTTAGTTTCTCACATCGAACTATCGTCATTTAGGATTTAAGATGTAGAAATAGGTAATTATTAATTTTAATTAAATTAGTTTTAATTCATTCTCCTGGTTTTCTTCGAGCCTCTGGCTGCTGCTTTCTTATTTGACTACATACGTAAAATAAATAATTTCTGAATTGTAAAAGCAAATAATAATAACAAAATTTCTTGAACATAATTAGTATATCTCACTTGCCAAGTATACAACCCTGAGCGGACTAAATCGAAAAATGAAATAACAGAGACAATAAAAATCAAAGATGTTTTGTGAAATAGTGCTGGAAAGGAGAGGAAATTAAGGTTTTTGCAATAACAACAAATAGCCTTTAAGCTTTCGCCCAAAGGTGTACCTGCTAGTCACAACTAGGATGGGAGGAGGGATGTCATTCCAGCACTTAGACGCCGCAAACCTAAAACTCCCTCGAAACGCCGCCGTCCGGTGCGGCGGCACAATAGCCTAAGAGCGGTTTCGCACTACGTCCGATCTGAATCCGATCCGAATCCGTGAAAATAAGTTTCGGAACAATTTGTATGGTAAAATCGGATGAGGAAATCGGATTCAGTGCGTAAACTACCATACAAATTGTTCCGGAACTTATTTTCACGGATTCGGATCGGATTCGGATCGGACGTAGTGCGAAACCGCTCTAAGTCTGCGCAAACTTTTCAACCATGAGATTTTATAAAGTACGACTTGGATCGGTCACGCGATTCACACCAATTTCACATGAAGGTCATTGCTTATTTGTTATGTAATAAATTAATTACATTATATTAAAATGAAATAACTACAGAAAACGAGTCAAAAAGCATTTATCTCGAAACGGTTTTCGATTTACTATGTATACACTGCAGAAAAATCTTAAAAAATAAACATCCCCAATTTAGATGAAATTTGGTATGGAGAGTTTAACTGGGAAACGGACATAGGTAAGATAGTTTTTATCCCGGAAACTTATAGTTCCCACGGGATAGCAATGAACGAATTCTTGGTAGACGACGTCGTGGGCAACAGCTAGAAGTTATATATTTGTACTAAAACAATTACTTTGCTCACCCGACAAGCCGAAAGTAATTGTTTTAGTTCATTAATATGGACCTCCGCAAAGTAACGCCTGATTCAATAAATTATTTATATATTTGTGTTTGCATGCATGAATGGACTGGACCGCAGCAGATCTGTTTCAATTACCCGTAGTCCCATTGAGGAGCAGACCCAAAAAAAAATACCCGTGGACCCACTGTCGGTCAATAGCTATGAGACCACGGTTAAAAGGGGTAATTTTTAGTTCTTTTTATTAACATCTACTTAATAAATGCTTGTTTTTAAAAAAGTATTTTTTATTTATTATAGAACCCTTTGTTAGCCAGTCTGACTCGACCAGTTTTTTAAAATCGATGACTTACGTAGGTAGGTACTTACTTTATTCTGAAAGTTATAATTAAAAAAAAAACATTGGATGCTATTTAAAAGTTACGGATGTTGATTTATTATCCGATCATAATAACTTCGTGATTGAAAAATTACATCTAGAAAATTGTTCCAGATAACATCATTATACTTTGATAATCTGTGCTGCGCTCATTATTTAAATTATCCAAATGATTCATTTCAAATTGGTTATAATAGCTATGTCAATAACCACGAAATTTTGAAAAATAAGTCATTTACTATACTACTTAATTGATACCGTTGATGATGATAATGATGGATGGTTGGTTGTTGCTGTGGCCAGATTTTTTTTATTCAATGAAAGAGATAATAAACTTTACCACAAATAGGAATTTTGCTCGGTTGAAGTCGCGGTCAACAACTGTTGGTTTTGGTTCGCAAAATCATATTAGTTGAAATCCACATCTCGTCTCCGCTTCTCCGCTTCAATGGAAACAGTCAAGTGGAGATAAACGGAGCGGAGAGGAGACGTGTAGGGATCGTCCAATCATATTGGTTGAAATCCACATCTCGTCTCCGCTCCGCTTCAATGGAAACAGTCAAGTGGAGATGAGCGGAGCGGAGAGGAGACGTGTAGGGATCGACCAATCATATTAGTTGAAATCCACATCTCGTCTCCGCTCCGCTTCAATGGAAACAGTCAAGTGGAGATGAGCGGAGCGGAGAGGAGACGTGTAGGGATCGACCAATCATATTAGTTGAAATCCACATCTCGTCTCCGCTCCGCTTCAATGGAAACAGTCAAGTGGAGATGAGCGGAGCGGAGAGGAGACGTGTAGGGATCGACCAATCATATTAGTTGAAATCCACATCTCGTCTCCGCTCCGCTTCAATGGAAACAGTCAAGTGGAGATGAGCGGAGCGGAGAGGAGACGTGTAGGGATCGACCAATCATATTAGTTGAAATCCACATCTCGTCTCCGCTCCGCTTCAATGGTAACAGCCTAGCGGAGACGAGCGGAGCGGAGAGGAGACATGTAGGGATCGACCAATCATATTAGTTGAAATCCACATCTGGTCTCCGCTCCGCTTCAATGGAAACAGTCAAGTGGAGATGAGCGGAGCGGAGAGGAGACGTGTAGGGATCGACCAATCATATTAGTTGAAATCCACATCTCGTCTCTGCTCCGCTTCAATGGAAACAGTCAAGTGGAGATGAGCGGAGCGGAGAGGAGACGTGTAGGAATCGACCAATCATATTAGTTGAAATCCACATCTCGTCTCCGCTCCGCTTCAATGGTAACAGCCTAGCGGAGACGAGCGGAGCGGAGAGGAGACGTGTAGGGATCGACCAATCATATTAGTTGAAATCCACATCTCGTCTCCGCTCCGCTTCAATGGAAACAGTCAAGCGGAGACGAGCGGAGCGAAGAGGAGACGTGTAGGGATCGACCAATCATATTAGTTCTACTCAGCTCCGGTCGTCTCCGTCTCCGCCTCCGTGGAATCACTTAGATCTTTTCACAGCTTTGTTCCACTCAGCTCCTCTCGCCTCCGCCTCAGTGGAGGCAGCCTTGATAATAAAACGATTAAAGGAATCATAACGATTAACGGCCGGATAGCCTAGTTCTTAGAGAACCTGACTACGAAGCTTGAGGTCCCGGGTTAGATTCCCGGTCGGGGCAGATATTTGTGTGAAAAATACGAATGTTTGTGCTAGAGTCTTGGATGTTTAATATGTATTTAAGTATGTATTTATCCATATGAGTACCCATAGAACAAGCTTTGCTTAGTTTGGGACTAGGTTAATTGGTGAGAATTGTCCCGTGATATTTATTTATTTAGATGAATCGAAATCCTTCGCAGTTTTCTCACTCACACGCACCGGCTAGACATACATAGTGCAGTCTTTTTAGTAAATAGTAGGCATTGGAGTAACGATTAACGACCCTGATGAAGTTTAACGGAAGTTAACGTGTCCGTTATCAATTTTTAAAGTTAACCTAAAAATAAACCCGTTACTCAAAATGCTAACTTTGTTAACAGTACCTAACTCTATATGTCTGTCCGTTACCTCTTTACGCATAAACCGTTGAACCGATTTAGATTTGTACTTTGTTATGTTATTGACGGAGAGCTACGGTGCATAATGTCATTCAATAATGTAAATTATAATGACGTGAAAAAAGGTATGTTTGTCTTTCATCTGTCCTTTGTGATGTGATGATATACATGTACCTATGTATATATAAAATTCGTGTCTAAAAACGTTACAGTTTGACTTCAATGCAAAAATGTCTTTAAATAACAAAAGTTTCATAGTGATTTGTTAGACAACATTGGTAGTTTTATGTGCTGGAAAGGTAAACTAGATAAATCAGAGGTAGGGTAAGGTGGTGCAAGAGTGCGCGGGTGGTAAAAGTGCGCACCTAAATTTCTCGTATTCTATGTGACATTTGCAGCTAACTTCAGTTGTATTTTGAAGCTACACAGAGCCGGTACGCGCTGTCGAAAAATAATTTAAATAGGTACTTGTAAAAACGTGGTTACCAGGTAAGTCAACAGATTTTTGGATCATTTAATGTAATTTCCCAGTCTTTTACGAAGACTGCTGTTCCAAAATCCAACAATAAACAATAATCTTCACTTGTTATTCTCAGTACTTGTCTCAACTAGTAGTCATGTCAGTCGAGAAAATAACAATGTTTGGCTATAGATGTCGCTAGTCGTTCAATATTGTGTAGACTGCCGGAATAAATAAATAAATAAATAAATATTAGGGGACAATCTTACACAAATCGACCTAGTCCCAAACTAAGCAAAGCTTGTACTATGGGTACTAGACGACGATAAACATACTTATATAGATAAATAAATACTTAAATACATAGAAAACATCCATAACTCAGGAACAAATATTCGTGCTCATCACACAAATAAATGCCCTTACCGGGATTCGAACCCAGGACCTCTTGCTTCGTAGGCAGGGTCACTACCAACTAGGCTAAAGCGGTCGTTAATGTGTAAGAGTGCGCAGTGACAGTGCGTATAAGAGAGCGCGCGTACTCTTACACGACACGTGCGTATAAGAGGGCGCGCGTACTCTTACACGTGCGTATTATGAGGGCGCGCGTACTCTTACACGTGCGTATTATGAGGGCGCGCGTACTCTTAAACGTGCGTATTATGAGGGCGCGCGTACTCTTAAACGTGCGTATTATGAGGGCGCGCGTACTCTTACACGACATCTAATTCCATTATTGTGTTTGGTGAAAAAACCTACGAATATAGATAGATTATCAACATCATTACTTATTTACAGTATGTCTAGAAGAAAACGAAAGACTGAACGACCGGTGTGATTTATGCGCTCATAATTAGAATGCGCACTTTTATCCACCTCGGTGGTTTCGGTTTTTTGATTGTTAATTTGTTAAAAGATTAAAGATTAGAATTGATAAAAGCTGATTTGAATATCTATGACTTTTAATTTTTATTCAGTCTACTTTCAAAATTGCGTACTCTTGCACCACCTTACCCTATGCTTGTACAACAAAGGAATCAACCTCCAGGGCCCAATTGTATAACAAAGTACAACTTATATTACAAGCGGAACTCCCTTTCTAGTTAATATAACTGAAGCAAGAGTTCCGCTTGTAATATTAGTTGTACTTTGTTATGTAATTGGGCCCGGGTTATGTTGTGGGGTGTGGGAATAGAAATGTCTACTTATACCTACAAAACAGTACCGTGTGGCTGACTGATTGATAGACAACGAAGAACGCATCTACTACCTATACCATTGGAGCAAGTGGCTTAAAATGTTGCAGAAATATTATGTTGGAGCATAATATTATGTTGTGCATTAAGAAAGGATTTTAACTAGCTTATTTTTTATTCTTCCGCGGGTATGAAGCCCTGGCGCGGGTGTAAGCTAAGGCCATGTAGATATTTTACTCCAAACATATTTAAAATATCCCGTCAAAAATGTAAACGTTAAAAATAGGCCAAAATCTCCTGGGACACAAAAAGTAGCCATACTTATTTGAAAAGGTGCCAAGTTAAGCACTGACTGTTAACGGTCAAATAAATCTCACTAAAATTCTCTGCTTAAAAATGGCTCGGCCGTTTCGCGGTTGCAGCACGGACATTTTCGTAAACTCATATGTTACCTACTGATTGATTTTAGCTGATGGATTGATTTGAGGTTAACATTTATAGTGATAATATTTGGTTTCAGGTTATAAATTACATAGTGACGGAGCAGGCAAAAATAAGCCACATGAATACGACGTACATGTCATTTGTGAATATCTCGGCTAAGCGGCACAGTCGGCGCAGTACCATGTACTATGTGGACATCCACTACGACCAACTAGTACCTTTCGATGACTCTATTAGAGTAAGAATTCATATTTCACCGGTTGACTTTTTAAAGTTTGGCTAAATAGGTGATGTAAGGCGGCTCGAATGGCATCTCTCGAGCCCCAAGTCACTTTACCCGCTCTCGCTTACCCTGCCGAACGACACAAAAAGGCTTTGGCATCCCACCAACCCGTCCTGGCCCAACGTCGTGGCTTTATGGTCCAACCACTTGATGAGTACCTCCCAACTCCTTTTGTAGGTACGGTTCCCAATGTCCGGTCGCTTCAACGACCTTGAAATTAGTTTAAACTTAAGGTGGAGCAAGTACTTAGGCGAATCAACCTTCCAATGAAACGACTCTAACTCGCAGACCAGACTCTACTCTAATAACCAGAGGCATATTATCTAACGCGCAGGCGCTTGCTATCATGTTCACCATTTCTATCTGTCACCATCTCATACCGTTTGACAGAAAGAAACACACAGCCAGATAGACAATAAGCGTACTCAAGCGTACCTACAGCCTACTAAAAGCAATGACTTCAAGAGCAAAAAGGTTAAGACGGTATATCGTCAAGATAATACTTATAGAACTATCTCAGTGCTTCTTTCAGTCAGCTATGCAGACAGTGTTATGCTTGCGTAACGTTTGACGGCAGGGATATGAGTTATAAAGTTCTTTTTTTTCTGTATTTCAAAATAACTAGGAAGATCCTCTTGCAAAAGACGTACGTAGAGTTGAATGCGTTTAGCATCCTCCAATTATTGCAGGTGGACTTCTATTTCTACGAGTTCCTGAGCAACGAGTACCGGCGCGGATTTGTGGAGATGCACTTCGGCTGGTGCAAGCTGATCCACGAGGACCCATTCTTTGGCGCCACCATGAACCAGGGCAAATTGCGGCAACCCTGCCCCTTTCCACCGGTACCAATTTACAAAACAAAGTGATTTTCGGTACAAAATACAAGAATTATGTTCTTGTATTGTGATTAAAAAATATTTGCTAGGATAATACTTGCCTTCCAACGAGATAGAAACAGAAACATAAGTACTTACCTACCTAGCTAATTGCCACTGCAACAAATCACGCGGCCGGTGACAAACCAGGCCTCTCATAGCATTTATAATACCATGCTTAGATATGCCTGGTGGTCCTGGGCCAAGACGGAGGTATTCGGAAACGTGATAGGCATCAGAAGGACTAATAAACCGTCCAAGTGCAAGTCGGACTCGCGCACGAAGGGTTCCGTACCATTATCTATAAAACCGGCCAAGAGCGTGTCGGACACGCCCAAGATAGGGTTCCGTAGCCATTAGGAAAAAATCAAGTAATATTTTTCTAAGGATTTCGTATGTGTACGGAATCTTCCAAGTTACCTAACTATCGTCAATACTTTGAAAAAAGCTCGTATCTCAAAATCGTTAATCTGGCAAAGTGAACTTTATTACGCGCATATCAAGGTTCAGTTTTGTTTACATGCTGATTTGAGATACGAGTTTTTCAAAGTAGTGACGGTATGTTTAATACCTTAGGCTACTATTTACTCTTAAACTACAAATAATTCCCAAGCAATCTTAGCCGCTATAATTTTCCTTGTAAATTTAATATATTTACTACCATTTTGAATTTTTTTTAATTTTTCCACCCAACAGTTTAGATTTTAGAGGGGGGGGGGGGGGACGGTCGATTTTAATGAAAATTTTCACTTTAAAGTTGAATATTTCGCAAACAAATCACTGAATACAAAAATCATTTAAGCTACCCCCCAATAGTTTTAAAAGACCTATCCAACGATACCCCACACTATAGGGATAGTCGAGAAAAAAAAAATCACCCCCACTTTACGTCTATGGGAGGTACCCTAAAAAAATTTTTTTAGTTTTTTATATTTAACCACTTTGTCGGCGTGACTAATATATATATTCATGCCAAATTACAGTTTTCTAGTACTAGCAGTCTCTGAGCTTAGCCGCGGACAGACAGACAGACAGACAGACAGACGGACAGACATGGCGAAACTATAAGGGTTCCTAGTTGACTACGGAACCCTAAAAAACGGCAAAAAACAAGTTTGTGTATGGGAGCCCCCCTTAAATATTTGTTTTAATTTAATTTAATTGTTTATTTTTAAAGAGAATATATAATTAAATATTCTGTGAATATTTCAAGCGTCTACCTATTGCCGTCATCAATATCGAGCCAAAACGAGCAAAAAAATCACGCTGGTTGTATATGAGCCCCCTTAAATATTTATTTTATTTTGTTTTTTTAGTATTTGTTGTTATAGCGGCAACCGAAATACATCATTTGTAAAAAAGGCGGTAAAACCTTTGGGTACAGAACCCTAAAGTAAAGCGGGTTACAGATGCTCGTAGAGAGCACCACGATTTCGAGAGTGTAAGTAAAGGAAAAGAAGAAGATTTCCAAAGTCAAAGTCAAAATTAAGCATCAGTCAATTTAGGCATCAATTGATGCTCCTATTAATGTCAAAGAATCTACCACCGGTTCGAAAACACTTTGTTGAGAAGCATCCGGTAAGAAACTAAACAAGGTATATTTTTTCAAACTGATCTACATTGTTATTAAATTACATACATCTAAAGTATTTAATACAAATATTTTTTTTAACACAGTACATTTATGTCATGTTCAAAGATCACGTCATCCCTGAGCCCCTGTTCGTCGGAGATTCGGCCCTCGAAGTTGTTTAGGAGTATGTCTACCTAGGACAAATCATTAAGCTTGGTAGAAACAACTTCGAGAAAGAAGCCGATAGAAGGATTCAATTGGGCTGGGCCACAGAAATATATTGAGCTAGAAATAATGTCTTTGGGCTGGGCAGCATTTGGGAAGCTTCGTCATATCTTAACGTCATCCCTGCCACAATGCCTGAAGACTAGTTTTTAACCAGTGCGTCCTACCCGTTATGACTTACGCTACAGAGACATTGACACTCACAGGAGGACTAGTCCATAAGTTCAAAGTCGCTCAGCGTGCCATGGAGAGGGCTATGCTCGGTATCTCGTTGAGAGATAGGGTCC
Organism: Archips xylosteana; assembly: GCA_947563465.1. Lineage (NCBI taxonomy): Eukaryota > Metazoa > Arthropoda > Insecta > Lepidoptera > Tortricidae > Archips > Archips xylosteana. Next base: position 18,435,762 of record OX387358.1, read on the forward strand.
GCAACGAGCATATAAGACAAAAGACGAAGGATTAGCACGCTGAAGTGGCAATGGGCTGGTCACGTGCCTTTTCATACATGCTCGCCGGTTTCGGGTACTCTTGACCTGACCCTTCTTCAAGACATCCCCAATCTGATCATGAAATGTCCTTCTTCTTTATTGATTAAATAATTGCATATTTGCCGTAACTGTCACAACACATCATTGCTGTAATTATAAGTTACACACAAGCCAGAATGTATCATTAAGCAAAAAATCTATATCAATTCTTTATAAATGACTTTTCCTTGTTAGGGTTCCGTAGTCAAAATGGCAATAATGGAACCCTTGTACTACCTAGGTCTATCGGTTTGTCCATGGGAGGTGCGTTTCGGATCCACGATACCTACTTTGCTTGATTGAGAGTCATAAGTCAGACCACTAGGCTACCATTTGAAAGAAGAGGTTTGAAATAAATCCACCGACCAAAGAAATATTTCGTTCGTTTTGATCAGGCAGTTCAATGCGGAATGGGATCTAGTTGGGAAATGTTAAAGATTCTTCTGAAGAGTTTGAAGTCGAAGTGTAATCCTAAAACTGTGAGGGAATCAAGACTAACTTAGTACAAAATATTTAGGGCCAGGCCACACGAGCGTAATTTTGTGAGTTGTGAGCGGCAGAATTTCGGTTGCGTCATACATGGTTTCACGTGATGGCGCGCATATTGTATTGCCGGCTCCACACTCTCGCAAGGCGCCTCGTAAACAACCAAGTGAGCGAGCGCGACAGTGTGGTTCATTCCCTCACCACACCCCCTCGCGTTCTTTGACTCGCGTCCAAAACCGACACAAAGCGGAGCGACAGCGAGGCGAGGCGAGGGAAGACGAGGCGACACGAGCGCGCCGTCCTCACTCTCATACTCGCGTTCCCTCGTGTAGCCTCGTGGAGAGTGTGGATGGGGCACAAGGCGCGGATTGAAATTCTGCCGCTCACGACTCTCAAAATTACGCTCGTGTGGCCTCACCCTTAACCCTCTCAAACAGAAACGTGTTTTGCAAACTGTTGCAAAGAGCAATAAACAGCAACATAATCTGTTTGAAGTTCTTTGTTATAACTTTCATCAGGTAAGATATAAAAAAAGGTGTTGAATTTACCCCTGGCCATTTTTATTAACGACTTCAACAAAAGGCTTTAAATTGTATTGCGTTGCGTACCTCAATTTCAAAGGGAATTCACGTAATAGGGTGAATTAGATGGCGTTTCTTTTTATAAGTCTGACAACTGGTTTTTAGGGAAGCAATACTGGCTTTCCATCATATTTGTGGCTGTCTAATTAGAAACGTGGTCTCTCTGTGGTTGCGAGATTGTATCTACAAATACGGGTACTATGGCTTTCATTTTTTTGACAGCTTGAAAATTACAGACATTTTCACGCAGTGGTTCAAAACAGATCTAAATTATACAGGGTTATTTGTAATTCACTAGCATCCTTTTAACCCTAAACTCCTACCACTTAAACAAATGTTTTTTGTTTTACGGCTTTTGTCATAACTTAATATTTTTGGTGTAATAACGTTTTGAAAATTTGAGACTACCTCTTATTTTTACGATACTCTGTGCCGTGTAAGTCATTCATTCATTGCCCGCCACGACCGCGTATTGTAAAAATCATAGAGTTCGAAGTTGTGTTAGAAGCATTTATTTATTATTATAGGTATTTGTATGGGAAAAAAGTGCTTCATTTTAAAAAGTCTTAAAACAAAAAACATTTGTTTGAGTGATAGGAATTCAGAGTTAAGAGGATGTCAGTGAATAACAAATAACCCTGTATAAAATGTCACAGGACACATTTCTGAAAGATTATGCTTGTGAAATGAACCAAGATCCCCCTCCGTAAACCAAATCCTGTAGGTACGCGCCTGATTTGACCGTGTGATCGGATTTATTAATAACAAAATTTACTACAAGTATGTTCACTCGACTAAATTATGAGTAGTAGTAAATGGCTGAACAATCGCGTGTGACTTTATATAAATGCGATCAACTCATTTTCAAAGCAGGAATGAGTAATTAGTGTGACTCTGGAATAGTTACCTAGCCCAGATTATCTTTCATTGATAAAAATCCTATGTTTGTGTTTTGCTTTCGCGCCATTGTGATATTTTTAGTAAGCCAACATCATCAGATTTCTATTTTATTTCGTCAATCGATACAACATATCAAAACATAACATAAGGTATAAGGTAAAGCACCAATTGCCCTTGATAAATAATTTCCGTGGTCCTCTTAATAAAGTAAGTAACTCTTGTTAACAATTAAGTACCATGTATGGGACAAAAATGAAATGAGATTTCACTTGCAAATTGTTAGCCTGTTCCCATCGTAGGATTGTACGAGACTACTGAGCTTAGAAACGTCAGCAAATCTGATTTATGTTACAAATGTGTTATACTAAACGGAATAGTCATCTTGGCGTCTCGCATGGCCAAATTGATGAAATTATGAATCAATATTATGGTGTCTATCACCAACACAAAATGTGGCGCTGTACGATGCGTTTCGAACTGCCAGTTTATTCTAAAAGCTGCACCGAGTACCACCGTTCCTTATCAAAAATATACATTGTGAAAAAGAATCAAGTTTTCCAAGGTCTGACACTCAATTGGCGTTTAAATTCAACAATAAGCAAAATTTGTGACTCACTTTTAAAAGATAATGGGGAGGACTGTAGTTGTCAAAGTCAAAGTCCATCTTGGACTTGTAAAGAACAAAGTACATAGTTGATTATGGTTTATGGATCTGCAAAGCTGGACCTCTGCAAAGTAACGCTTGGTTTTAACATATTAGTTACCATTTACCATTGAAACTAATAATTAAACAAGAAAAAATCAAAGCAATCCAAATTAAATGAAATGTAAAAAAAAATTAAAATGAAATCATCAATTCATCATTGTTATTATTATTATATTCTGACATCTTCTTCTGTATTATATAACACAGCTCAAACTACTGAACGAATTGTGCTGATATTTGGCACACAGATAGATATTATGACGTAGGGATCCGCTAAGAAAGGTTTTTCAAAATTCCTACGGAATAGGGAAAAAATGGGATTTATATTTTATCTCCAAAGTAGCCATATTTCTGTAACTATAATTATTAGACACTCCAAATTTGGCAAGCAAGTAGGTGATTATAAAAGTAAAAAAGTAATTTTACGATTTTCGGAAAATCCCACAGGATAAGGAGAAAATCAGATTTAGACCGGGACTCTATCTCAGTAATCATTATTCCATTAGGGTCATAGTGGTGTAGTAAAAAATCGCGGGATAGAGATTGTGAGTTGACCTTAAATTGTATTTATGCGCGGACAAAGTCGCGAGAAAAAGCTAGTGTCATAAAAATATTAATTAGTTACATTTATACTGGACACAAGTAATTTTCTAAATGATATGAAATAATTATCGAAAGCGCGGTCAAACCTTCTAATTAAGTATTAAAAGGGCGTTCATTTGTACAAAGTCAAGGCAATGAGTCCTATGAAGACTTCACCAAAAAAGGTGGGCGTAGTGAAAGGTAATTCTGAGTAAGTTATTTGATTTTTTTTATTATTTATTTTATATTTGAAATTACATAATTAATATTGTAATGGCAGATATCCCCTTGAAACGTAACTACTCAATAAGTCCTAACATCTAACTGTAGTTTATGTTAAGTACTTACATAAAATAAGCATATTACCTAATCTAATATTAACTATCTAAAACTGAATCAAAATCTCGGTTCTACGAAAATCTCATAGTACGGCTCAGTTCAAATCACTTTACGAGAAACTACAAAACTGAACAGTTCGTTTACTGATTTACAAATATTTACAAACAGCCTAAACATGTATGTAGTCTCTATTGTACTTTGGTCTTAATCACATAATTATATTTTTAAAATGAACTCATCTTTTCGGTCAAATTACAGCGTCTATGGTTAGGTATTAGAAGACTGAAGTATATGTATAAGTAACTGTAGTAGTAATAAGCGCGAGTTTTACGAACTATTCCCAGTCACTAGACTTTGATTTTATACCGGCATCTATTACATCGATGGATAACATTGATGTTTTTTGACATTTTCTCCGAATTCATCACGCGATGACAAAAAACATAAGGATGAAAATCGCGAGAGCGTGAAACATTGCACAGATTTTTTTGGTTAGACGTTATCGGCATCAACCTACCCAACTTAATAAATGAATACAAGTCGTTTACCGCTATATTTACGTAAAACATTCACATTTTTGTAATAAACATTAAAACAGAGTCTAACCTACATCTTCAACGAAACAACTAAAAACAAAAGAACACAAATTTCACTAATTACTGCTGCGAAACGCTAGCATATAATTAACAGCGTTAGTTAGGGTTGGTTACCAAGTCTCCAGAAACGCCCTGTAAATTTAATCTATTTCAGTTGAAACTAGAATGTTCGAAACTCTTCAAAAGTTTGGGTTGAAGCATCATGACCTGTCTACTATGCTGTGGAACATCGCTTTCATGATGCGCCTGCTCGCCTTGAACGTAGATGGTCGCCACAATAAACGTTGGTATATCATTGTCATACACTTCCCCTGACAAGACAGTGTCTAAATGTGTAATGTTAGACTTTTTTGCAAGGAAATCTTTCGGCAACTGAGGTAGGAGTCAAGGCAGTGAAGTTGTCGGGCGGCGGCGTATATCTTATATACTTAACATATTCACTGCCGCGAACGCATATATGTGTTTGTGGTACCTGAAGAATGCTGGAGTCTGACAGCGGGCAAGCCAGTTGTAATGAAAGAAACATTTCATATGACATAAAAGTGTCTAGATGCTGTCTTGACACCCACATACTCTTTCAGTTCGCAGTAGAGTCCACATTTCTATGCAAACACAACTTCTTACATAACTTTTAATCATTATTGCAGCGTGGCCCAATGAGCCAGTTACTTTAGGTTGAATTGTCCTGCTTCGGAAATATTAAGACATATATTGTATGTTCAGATTAACAAATAGTGTTTAAATTAATAAGATAAACGTATTTTAAACTCGCAGCTTGCATTGAGGTTCTTGTTGCGTGAATTAGATAATCCGTGAATGCATTCTTTTCAGAGATACCAATCTTGATCTACGTTTTTACTATGATCTCTATTACCTGCTACGTTTACGTGTTTCTCGTGTCTTCGTTCTGGTTTATCTTCGTCCGCAATGTGGAAGTAGAACTGGTTGACAAGATCATTATCTTCTCTCTGGGGACCAGCAGTATGATCGGAGTCACCAAGTTCGCGTACATGTATTGGAATAAGTAAGTTCTGATTAATTAGTTTTATATTGAAAACTAGCCTTTACTTTTATTTAGACAGTTGAATTGGAAGTGGTTTTTACTAACGTTACATGAAGAACAACCGCGTCAGATGGTATGTCTCTAGGCAGTGCTAATCTATAACTTTGATATCTATCACAGGAAAAAATTACAAGAAATGGTGGCAGCTTTTTTACTCTGCGATTCATATGTCCTACCCTACAGCAGGATGTCCAGAAGTATCGGGAGTACCCTGAGGCGCGTCAAAAAGAGAGCAATGGTGTTCTGGCTTACCATAGTTGGGAACGCATTCATCTACGTTTTGGTCCCGTTTATTACCCCCGGCAGAAACCTTCCGGATAACAGCCAGGTCATTTGGGGTAAGACTAAATTATCAACACATCAATCTTACGCTTATCAACAACGCGAATACTGTGATAATCACTGTTGTGTATGCACTCGTAGTTTGACTTAGAATAGAACAAATTTTGAAATTATTTTTCTGTTTGAGAATCGTCTTCATTCATGAACTGCTAGCTTATTGATAAGAAGACTTTTTAAACTAGGTAGGTACGTTATTTTAACTGATTTTTAGATGATTAATTCTTTTGTTTATTTTTTAGGTCTTGAACCAATGTTCGATTCGCCCAATTTTGAGATTGCACATGTAATAATTTTATTCTGCGTACCCATTGTGGTTTTGGGTGCCGTCAACATCACTGCATTTTTCATCGTGGTCGTGGGTTATACGGAAGCCCAAATCATAGCACTGAGCCACGAGTTGCTCTACCTTTGGGAAGATGCGCAAATCGACTACAGACAAAGGGCATTACAAATAAACCATATCGTTCTCGTTGATTCTAAACAAGGAACTTTAGTGAATCATTTTGTTAAACAGCGCTTAGAAAGAATCATGAAGAGCAATGCAAATTACATACAACTTGTAAGACTAGTAGAAGATTTATTTAAGAATGCAATCGCTTGGGAGTTCGCATTACTTTCAACTGGTTTAATAGCGGCCTTGCTAGGCGGATTGGAGAAGACGTATTTGAGCATTCCCTTTGCTATGGTTCAAGTAGTGATGGATTGTTTTACCGGCCAGAAACTCTTGGATGCGAATAAAGCTTTTGAAACAGCGGTTTACCACTGCAAATGGGAGAATTTTAATGCGAGCAATATGAAGTTGGCTGTAGTAATGCTGCAGAACGCTCAGAAAACCGTGGAATTGTCTGCAGGAGGGATTACTGGCTTGAGCTACATGTCTCTAATGTCTGTGGCCAAGTCTATTTATCAGGCGTATGCCGCTTTGCGATCAACCATGAACAAGGCTAAGGGATAAGAATTCTGTTGATTTTTAATGGATAGATTTGACATTTACGGACTGCTTAGAGCAGCCGAGATCAACCACACGAGTTGACTTCAACTTCAACCCAGATGCTCTGAATTTTGTATTGAAACTTTGAAACTGCAGTCAGTGCCAACAGCTTCAAACGGTCGACGGCACTGACTGCTCTAAGCAGTCCATCTATGAACGGGCTTAGACAGTGCAAGCTGAAAAATCTATCATAAGTACAAATATTTTTCTCTTTCGTGAAGTAAAGAGGGGTACAGAGATCAACTACCTAGAAAGAAACACAGAAAATAGATACATGGTGAAAATTTACAAAGAAAGCAATAAGCGGATATATCGCTTCTATGCAATCTTTTCGGTTGCCCGGAAAAATTTTAAACTGAAATTTCTACTTGATGAGCTCTAGAAACTGATGCATACGCAGAAGTCATTTTTTGCTGACCTCTCCCTGCTCCCCTAACTTGTAGCGAGTAGAATAGATAGTTCTCTATCACGAATTAACTCTAGAAGTAGACTTGCAATGTTTAATGTTGTTGGTTAATGTTTAAGTACCTGGGCGACCGAGCTCTGCTCGTGCAGAAACTCGGTACCAAGCGTTTTCCCAGAGATAAGACCAAGCTAGATCAATTTTTCATCCCCGAAAACCCCAAATACCAAATTTCATCGAAATCGTTGGAGCCGTTTCCGAGATCCTGATTATATATGTGCGGGGGAGGGGGGACGGGGGAGGGGATTCAGGGGGTTTCACAGGGGGGATGAAAATTTCATTGATTTTGCCGTAGGATGCACCGTTTTCAAGATATTTGACAAAAACACCGGAGGGGGTGGGGGGGGGGGGGGTGAGTCACGTTAAACTATCGTCCGTAAACCGACTTTACAGACAACCGGCTTTTCCTGTTCTGTGCTCCCAATAGGGAACGTGCACATAGACGGTGCTGCCAACTGGTGCCATAAGGGTGCCATCAATTTGAATGTTTTACCTTGATAAGTTTGTTTTACTGTCCGCATAGTGTCTCTTCTGTCGCATTAGTGCTGCCGCCTATAGTTACTGCACGTTCCCTATAACACCTTTTCTCACAAAAAGTAACTTTTTCTCACAAAAAAATAACTTTTTGTCACAAAAAAGTAACTTTTTCTCACAAAAGAAGAAACTTGACGTTTTCTCATGAAAAATAAACTTAAAAAAAAACTAAAAATCTTGAAAAAAAAACGTGGAATCGAACCGAGGTCGGCTGGATCCGCGACTACCCGATTTCTAACGTGCTATTTTGGTCTGCTCGACGTTGGCGAAATTTAGCTTTGTATTCTAATGCTAACAAAAATAGCCGGAAAATACGAGTAAAAGCGGTTTTCTGAAAATGAAACATAGCTAGATCAGTTTTTCATCCCGGAAAACCCCCACACACCAAATTTCATCGAAATCGTTGGAGCCGTTTCCGAGATCCTGATTATATATATATATATATACATATATACAAGAATTGCTCGTTTAAAGGTATTAGATGTAGAAGATGAGATTTCTCACGATATTCGCACCGCTCATTTAGATGAGCCTTAGGCACTGAGCATAGTATAGTAAAGTAATACTCTCCTCACGATATTTTCCGAAGACAAGGCGAAAGCTGGTTGTTACCAACTACCTAGTACAAAACATTCAAATTAAAGGATAACGTGTTATCGTCGAGGGGTCCATCGATCGCCTGAATTTCTTATACCATAATATGTATCGTTTTCCATTTATAATTTGAATTTGTCATACTTAATTTCTGAAACAGTATTTTCTTTTATATTTTTATTAAATTAACTTAACCTAACTACCATAATTAATAATATGGTATTGGGGAAAATCCTGAAAAAGCAAGCTTCTAGGTATGTATTTTATGACAAGCTTTGGTATGGCATGTAAAATTATGACGGTGAAGTGAAACCGCCAAGTCTACTATTGAGTTCAGTATAATTAAATAAATGTCTGCCCCGACATGGGAATCGAACCCGGGACCTCAAGCTTCGTAGTCAGGTTCTCTAACCACTAGGCCATCTGGTCGTCATAATTCCACACCAGTTCTATTTCTGTTAGTGAGAAATATCCCATCAGAATTTTTTTTACGAAGCCAATTCGTGACATGGATTTTTAAAAGCCGTTTCAGCATCCTTGTGCTGGATAAAGGTCTCTTCTTCTTTCTACCACTCGTATCTGCGCAACGTATGCGCCGACCTTTCGTCTTTACGTGCGTCCGAGTCGTCCCGCCATCTCTCCACCTATCTACATTAGGCCAGCGTGGTCTTACGATACTGCCTCATTGCACATGAGATGGAATAATCACACAGAAGAAATTGCAAGAGTCCTGTTACGACTCTTGTGTTAATTGTTGCACTAAGTAGATATCGAAAATAAATAGTTTTAAAGCAATTTGTTTCTTTAATTTATGAAGTGATATGGAATATGTAAAAATTAATCCATATTTCCCGTGATTACGCCATAAATGGAGAACGACTTTAATATAAGTATAATAATAATAAGACTAAGTGCTTATTGTTTGATCAGTAGTTAAAGATACTAATAGTCGAATTGCCTTTGAAAATGCGTTAACTATTGTTATGTTTGTCATACTTATATTTTAACTATTAGTTTGTTTAACTATTGATCAAACAACGGGCCGTAAGTATATCAGCTAAGACAAGACAACGTCTGTTAGATCAGCTAGTATTAGTGTAGCTAGTATTTTGTTAATATTAGGTAGTAAAATCATTAAATACCGAATTACGAAAGACCGAAAGTACATATTAATAAATATTTGTATTTGTTTTTTTTTTCTGAATCCGTAAACTTTTAAAGATAAAAAAAAATATTAAATGCAGGTATCTTTTACAAAAATATAGTAGGAATTTTATAAGCTGGGGGTTTAGGACTGCAGAACTCATCTGGTAAAGATAACATTGTTCTCGTTCGTTGAAGCCTACCGCTAATAACGAATCAGAACAAGTAACAAAAAATGCAAACAAATAGCTACCGTCTTCTCTAAGTTACAAGGTTGAAATTGCAAAAGCTTAACTCATTAAGAAAGGCCTTTCGTCATTGTAAGCGGTACTCAGGTGGATCGTCGGCGTTGTAGTGCGTCCATAATAGAACAAACGAGAACAATGTTATCTTTACCAGATGAGGTCTGCAGTCCTAAACCCCCAGCTTATAAAATTCCAACTAGGTATACCGTTGGCCCCACACTAGGCAATGCCTGTCACGTGGCAACCAGGATTCAGGGTACAAAAACTTTAAATTTAAAAAATAAAAGATAGAATTTAAGTTTTAAGATTGTTATAAAACTTATGTAATGGGTTCTATACGATGCCGTTTTTATAAATTCTGAGAAGTTTACGGCTTCAAAAAAAATTTGTCGGTCTTTTGACCCATCTTATATTGTAACATTCGGTCTTTCGTAGTTCAGTACCCCATTTTTACCCCATTTTTACCCCATTTTTTTAAATGCAACGTAAATGAAGACCACTTTGTAATTTATCATGGAAATTTTGTAAAATGCCAGAATTTCATTTTAAGTGTCATACGATCGTTCACTTGAGCAAAACGACAATTAAAGGCCTGGTCGATAGACCTATAATTACAATATTTATACTTGCAGCTTTTATTTATACAAACATTTCCACCTTGATTGAAGTAACTATTAATTATCATGGTTGTCGCAGTGGTGCAATAAAAATTGCCATGCAATATTAACTTGATTAGTCCCTGTTAATTATTCCGCAACTCGTTATTATTTTAATAAACAACGTCTTCAGAGTAAGCTCATGTCACATGCGTGCACGATTAGGATTCCAAAATGCAGCTTTTGAAGACATTTATTTTGTACTTAAGACATGGTAGCTACCCAAAAATAATTCCCATCCTGATTCACACCATCTCACCCACAAGGCTCCGAAAGTTTAAAATTTAACATAAAAGTAAACTAAGTGACTAAATAAACTGATAAAGTTAAATATATCCTAATGTACTAGATAAATATCATTAGTTAGGGTAGGGTAGGGTAGGGTTTAAAACTGCGCACTTTACGTTTCAGATGTTACAAAACAAAATTGAATAAGTGATACAGGAATCTACTTGCTTGTATGATTTTATACCTTAATAATTAGGGAACATCTAATCTAATATAGAAAAATCTCGTGTCACGGTGTTTGTTATCGAACTCCTCCGAAACGGCTTGAGCGATTTTTGTAAAACTTTCTTATCTGTATTCGGTAGGTCTGAGAATAGGTCGTAGGTTATATATTATTCGCAGAGGGAGTCGCGGGCAACAGCTAGTTATAATATTATTATAGAATCTTTATAATAAGATCAGTAATTATGGTTTTATATTAGTAAAAGTAAAAAATGGGAAATGCCCAGTCTTATACAACCGGGTGGGTAAGAATACGCAGGATGGTGTGTAAAACTGTGCGAGTGTGTGTCATCATCATCATCATCAGCCTATGTTCGTCCACTGCTGGACATAGGCCTCTCCCATGGCACGCCACTGAGCACGATCCTCGGCCACTCTCATCCAGCTCTTGCCAGCCACCTTGCGAAGATCATCGCTCCACCGAGTCTGAGGACGTCCCACGCTACGTTTGCCGATCCGTGGTCTCCACTCGAGAACTCGTCTACCCCAACGGTTATCGGTTCTTCGGGTTATATGGCCTGCCCATTGCCACTTCAGCGTGCTAATGCGGTGGGCTATGTCGATAACTTTGGTTCTCTGTCGGAGTGTGTGTAAGATTGCGCATCTATTAATCGTCACACTAATCACAATCCGCACTGGGCCCGCGTGGGAACTACGGCCCAAGCCCTCTCATTCTGAGAGGAGGCCTGCGCCCTGCAGTGGGACGTATACAGGCTGGGATAGTGAAATAAGTTGTCTTTTCTATTTTCTGATTTCCCACAAGTTTTCTGTTGATCCTATAGAACAATTTGATTCTATTTTATCTTGGAGAGCTAATTTCGAGGCAACTATTAGTTCATGAACTGAAACAATTACTTTGCTCACTCGCGACTTTACGATAGTTACGTTTATGTAAGAAATGCGTGTTCGCGTCAGTGTAGTTTGGTGGAGGTGATAGTTCAGTTTGTGTGATTAGATTAGTGTGTGTTCGTACATTGTGGAGGTAGAGGAACTGCATGAACACGCATTTCTTACATAAACAAAACTATCGTAAAGTCGCGGGTGAGAAAAGTAATTGTTTCAGTTCGTTAATATGGACCTCCGCAAAGTAACGCCTGATTCAATAAATTGGAATTTCGTCAAAATGAAATGATTGATGAATGACAGAAATTCAACAGAAATTCTTAAATCAAATTAGGTACAATCGGAAACATTGTTTAGCGTGATGTTTGACGCTTTAAGTTGATAACTTGTATTGGAGACAGAGTCAATACATGCATAATCACAACGGAATCAAAGCTGCTTCTATTCGTCTTCAATTTAGAGGAGAGCACCAAGGCCCAAAGTCATATGAGTAAGATGAAGGACTCTTAGAAATATTATCTTAATCTAAACTACTTTTTTGTAGAAATGGTGTGAGTGTTTTTTGTTTGTATGGTTTACTAATGTTTCGCAAATTATTTTTCACAAACTGATTCATTGGGCAAATGTTTCATTTCCCAACTGTTTATTTTTTCTGAAACTTTAAACTCTTCAGGATTGTTATAAAACAAACCTAACCTAACCTACAGAACAGTCCTGAAATATATCGTGAATAGTTTATAGTTTCAGAAAAAATAAACATTTGGGAAATGAAACATTTGTCAAATGAATCAGTTTGGGAAAAATAATTTGCCAAACGGAAGTACACCTCTTTTTACACTGCCTGCAGTATAATACCCATTCTAACAAAACCCATCTTGATAGCTTTAATTTTAAAAGTTGATCACGCAGGCAATAAAAGACTTACCTATATCGATTTGAATATTAAAGCTTGACACGCATTAAGGCCCCGTACGCCGCGTGGCGCTGGGCGAAAGTAGGTATTCTAGCGCCAGAGCGCGCGTCGAAGACACCGACACAAAGCGATGTCGGGTCGACGGCGGCGGGAGGCCGGGTATAGTTTGATGCATCAGTTTTGATACTTTTTATAAGTTGTTTATTTTTTCATTTGTTATACTTTTTGTGGGAATAGGCTATTTAACTCAAGTAAAAAGTGTGTTGCATATTTGACTTTGTTTGAGTATATAGATTAGATTCAGTGTTTTCTTTTGTCTTTTTTTATTAGTTTCTTGGCCGTTCTTCTCCACGGATGAACGCCAACCAGTGTATTGAAATCATACCTCTGACAATGATTAAGCTTAGTGTTTGAAAAAAAAGGGGCCAAGTGCGAGTCGGACTCGTTCGTGAAGGGTTCCGTAGTAGCAAGCATAGATTAGGGACACCAAAATACCACTATTATTATTCGCCAGCAAAAATTACTTTGTTTTTATAGTGTTTATATGAATGACAAATTTTTACAGGGTAATAATAAAATGTCTTATTTATCTATAACATGATATATTTGTTAAAAACTGTGCGAGCTGATTCCCATGAATGATGATTTCCCATGCTGTATAGCAGGCACATGATCTAATGAGTAACCGCATAGCATCTTCTTTACAAGCGGCGCAGAGCTAATGCTTTTTGATCTTCGGTTTAAAGAGACATTTATTCCCATAAGAACATACAGTTCACTTACATGAAATACAAAATATTCTTAAGTAACAGTACATAGTCCAACATAATCTTAGCTTATACAATCATAAACGTATGTTTTTAACTTAGCTTTAAACAGGCTCATAGATCTACATTATTTGCATCTGTTGGCAGTTTATTATACATCTGCGCCCCTTCAGATAAAATATTTCTTTTGCCATATCCAGTTCTATGTCGAAAAACTTTGATTTTATTGGTGTTCCGCAGATTATGCTTAAATGTTCTTTTTGTAAACGTTAATTGAGAATTTATTTCCTTCCTTAGTATTTTTTTGATGAGTATGCATGTTGAATACGTATATATTTGTTTTAAATTAAAAAGTTTTGATTTCGCGTATAATAATTTAGTCCTCGTTAAGTGATTATATTTAAATAAGGTGATAATGTATTCGACTGTCTTCTAAAGCCATATTGATTCTGAGAAATAAAATTCAGGTTGGTAAGATGGTCATTAAGTCTATGATACAGAATTTTTTCAAAAATTTTGGACATAACAGGCAAAACAGATATTGGGCGGTGATTTCCAGGATCTTTTGCATATTAACCCAAAATTCGATGCTGTAACTAACATCGTCGTAGCTCCAGCCTTAAGGCACTTTCTGCCTGCAATATGGTTTCTTTTTCAACTGCGTATTAGATGCATCGAAATCTTCATTCTAAAATGCATACTTTTTCAAATTCCGATGGAAATGGACAGTTGTTTGATTCAATTTTGTTTCTGCAAATTGAATTTAAAACATTAGTGAGAAAATATATAATTTTAGTGTTAGGTAGACTGATTATGTAATTTTGAAATTCAAAAAGCTTACTTTGTTGAACAATTTTGAAGAAATAAAAATGCCCATGATTAAATATGTAATGTATCATGACGATATGTTAAATTCAAAACGCTGTTCATATATTTTCGAAAATCTATAAAACTATAATCGAAAATAACCTGAATCAAAATATCCATCTACTAAATTAGGAAACATAAATTATCAATGTATCAATAGAAAAAAATACTTACGCGACCAAAAAGTTGCGGTCGCGCTATAATTCCGCCTGTAAGTCCCAGATCCTGCCATGTGACGCGCGATGACGAACGTTTGAATTTTCGGTGAGTTGCGGAGCAGAGCGATACGTCCTCCTCCCGGAAGCGCTGCGCGCGGTCTGGCGTACCAGCGTTTGCGCTCCCGCATATATTTGAGAATTTCGGAGAACTTTAACCTATTTCAATATTTTCTTAAAAGTAAAATGATTAATATTTGTTTATTGTATGTGACTAAGCATGAATCAGTCTTCATATATGTGTATTTTTTATTTATTTTACTATATCGAGTGCGCTAGAAATCGACCACGAATTTTCTTATAATTTCAGTAAATTAGAGCCTTTTCAACTGAGTTTTTCTTTGAATTTCTGAATAAAAGTGCTAAAAACTTCTCGGCCACTTTTTAGAATTGTTCAAGGTCTATAATATTGTATATTTTGTACTCAATTTTATAATTTAGATTCCATTATAAACAACGAAAACATGAACGTCGCGCGCCGAAAATGAATGAAACACGTCTCAGACTATTCGGAATTAAACATATTAGTAGAATGAAAATCAAAAAATTGTTTGGGCCAATTTTGAGATATTGAAATAAACTTCAATTTAACATATTAATAGTAATTCAGTTTGGTTCCAATCAGCTCCAACAGAAGCTAAGAAACAAGTCAAAATCACTGAAAACCATACACGGGCTCTTAAGTTACAAATCATATAAATAAAAAATGACGGAATGATTACAAAATTAAATATGTACGACCAAACCGAACTTAAAGTATTTTTTACGTAAAACCTATCGTCCTTTGTCGCGTACATAATTAATTGTACCTATCCATCAATTTGACTTAATTAGATCACAATTTCGTCGTGTATATACGCGCGTATCTCCATGCTGATGTGCCTTAGATGTCATGCTATTATTATAAAGGAATCCAAACGCGCTGCGACACACTAAAACTACTTTAAACACCCTTAAAACAACCAGAATGTGGAAGACGATAAGCAAATTCGGGCTGAGCTATCATGATCTTCCCACAATGCTCTGGAATGTGGCCGTGATGCTGCGAGTTGTAAGTCTACGGATTGACCCACGGAATACTAAATGTAAGTGCATACATTTTTAATGATACCAAGTTTTTAGAATAGCAGTTTTTCTGTTGTGTCGATTAAAGTGGACACTGATATGGAGAAGATCCTCTACGTCTAAATGTAAAGTTCGCCAAACTATGACTTGGAGACAACCAGGGGTCGTATCGTCTAACGCGCGGACGCTTGCCTTCGCTTTCACCATCTCTTTCTGTCACCGTCTTATACCGTTTGACAGAAAGAAATAGTTATTGCGAAATCAAGCGTCAACGCGTTAGAGAGTAAGCCGACAGGTTGATTTCTTACCCCAGCGACACTCAGTTAAGACTTAAGACATGGTGAAGTTGTCGCTGTTTTCATCGACGTCTCTGGGGCTTTTGACAGGGTTTGGCATGATGGATTCGTAGACAAACTGCCTTTCGATAGGATTTACTATCTTCTGTATCTAAATAACTGCATTTCTGCGGGAATGGACCTAATTAAAGTTGTGATCGATGGCTAGTCATTCGCGTAATGTACATTTACGCCGGTGTTTCACAGGGGTCAGTGCTGTCTTCTACATTCTTACTACACATTCACACATTCTTACTATACATTAAAGAACTAATGAATTCAAAGAAAAGTAATTGTTTCACTTCATTGATAATAGACCTCCGCAAAGGGTAAGTAATACGAGATATAACAACTTATTATCTAATAATATTCATAATATATACGCTAACTTTATATAAACTCGTTTAGTGTAACGTTCACTGGATATAATGAACTAAAAGTATTATTATAAAATATCTAATTTTGTAATGTATAACGTTGTTTATATATAATATCAATTGATATAACGATCAAAGCGTATAATGTTCATAACACCTAAGATTTAAAACGTATAAATTCATTAAAAACTTTGATGCAAGCAAACAATCAAGCAAGCAATTAATTTTTTTCGCTCTGTTACAAAAAAAACCTAACATCGTAGGCTAAGGCGGGAGCTACGCTACGCTTCGCTCCCGCCTTAGCCTTCTGAACCTAACCTATCCAAGTCGCTTCTGCCCCGAAAAGTCTTGCTCGCTCGCTTCGCTCGCTCGCCGCCACAAAATTTAACATTTACACATATTATTATATATCATGACTGTTATACCTAATGTTTGTTATGTTAAAAGAAATAAGTCCATATAAATCTTATACAAATTGAAGTTATATAAAAATAACGTTATATAATTTAAGCGTTACACGTTAAAAAATTATACTTTTTGCTGTTATAGCTAATTTTCATTATATCTTGTGAACGTTATTAATATGAAGTTAGATATTTTGTAGTTATATATCGTGGGACGCACCCCTCCCCAAAGTAACGCCTGATTCAATAAATCATTAAAAAACTGTTAGTAAATCCTTGTGTTTTTGGTAACGAAAATACAATGTCATCATTATAATAATCAGCAAAGAAGAGAGAACAAAATTCTTAGGTCAAAAGAAACATTATTATTACCGTTTTTGTCGATTATTGGAGAAAGTCAGTTTGTTTATGAATACCAGTAATCAACATCAGCTCAGCAGCAATTAAAGCCAAAACAATAAATTTTAAACCTTTATCATAGTAAAACTAAATCCTATAATTTTTAACGAAATAACTTCAAGTGAGGTTGAATAAAAATTGTACTTAAGTACTTCCCTAAATATTCCTCTTAGAAATACTGTCGTTTTAACAACAAAACTACCACAGTTCTCACGCGGCCATTTACAAACAAAATGACAGATGTTCTCTTAAATGCATGCTTAACCTTTTCAACGCCACGCCTCGACAAAACGTAAACCTGCTTTGAACCTTATGTCATTGTGTCAAGATCACTTTGACACTGTACTATGTGACACCTATATGTATCGTTGGCGTTGAAAGGGTTAAATGTGACTGGACAGTAAGAAGCGTGTTGTCTGTGGCACAGTGTTGCCATACGGTCGGTTTCCTACTCTTATTTTATTTGATCACAGAATAAGATGTCTTCACTGAACTAGGAAACCTATGGAAATGAAACGTCAACAAAAAATGCGTGCCACTGCGACGTCATCTGGCCGCTAAACATGGCGGTTTTAGTGCTGCCCAGAAGATTTTAATGTTATAAGGTTTTATCGATAAACGTTCTTGGCTCATTTTATTTTAAATATTATTATTACTTTTGATTCGATACTAAGTATTTATAGCATCGAATCAATCTTGCGATACATACTCGGTATCGAAACAAAAGTACTTGGTATCAAATCGAATCAGTATCACCATTTAAAAAAATTAAAATTTCCGAACAATGTCTCAAACAAGGAACAGATTGTCTCCGAAATACCTCGAACAGTTACTGTTTTTGGGCAATCTTGATGTTAAAGAGTTTTTTGTTTAAAGTAGGTACTTAACGTGACGCAAAACGTTTATAATAAAAGATTTTTTTTTCCTTCTCAATTTTGTTTTAATTATTGTCCTTCAACGTTCATTGTTATTATGTTAATTTCCTCAAAATAATAAAGTGCTAAAAGTATCGATATGAGTAAGTATCGATACTTTAGGAGCATTTGTTTAAGTAGTATCGAAAAAAGATTTGAGTACTATCGAAATGAGTAGGTATCGATACTTTGATGGTATCGGCACATCCCTACAAGTACCGGCTGAACTGACTGACAATGACATTTGGTGCGCTAAACATGGCGGATTTTCGGCCTCATAAGCAATTGTACGTATAGAACAATATGTCGCGTCCCAATTATAAAGATCTATGGATGTCTTTCATTGGTTCTTGTCGGTCATTGGTAGCACTACGTAATTTTGTTTTCAGCCATACCAGTCATCCTCTTTATAACGACAGGCATATGCGTTGTCTGTTACATCTACAACTACCAGATTTCGATGATTTGGTTCGTGTTCAGCCGCTGTCGGGAGACGGGAGATGTCGTTGCCGCCATGATGGTTCTATCAACCGGAACAACTAGCCTCATAGGGATTACTAAATTTTTCTACATGTATTTATATCAGTAAGTTCGATCGATTAAACATGTAATCGATTTATCCATTGCTCAATAATATCTGAATTCTGAGACAGAGATAGTAATACATTGCGCCCCACTCAGCAAAAAGCTTCACAATAGTGCTTGAAAGTTTAAACATGAAACTACCGTGAGACTCACACATAGTGAAAATAAACGGATCACTCACGTCTTAAAACACGCTTGCAGTGCTTGAAAGCATTCAAAATTGTAGTAAAACGTGTATGCCTTAAAATTTGCTATTATAGTTCATTTAGTTATTCTTCATAAAACAACGATATTTCTAGTTTCTTCATTGGAAATTCTGCACGCTAGTGCAAGAACAAGTGTGTGAAATTTTGTACATTCGGTTAAAACTTAAAGCACAAAGATTAATTGAGATCTTATTGAGATAAATGTCTTCTTCAATTTTGGCACATGCAGCCATCCAGCGTCTTTGATTAGACTTATTTTCATCATCATCATTTCAACCGAAAGACGTACTACACTGCTGAACACAGGCCTCTCCCAAGGCTTGCCAAACAGATCGGTCTCGTGCCATCCGCATCCAACACGATCCCGCAACCTTAACCTGTACGTCAATGCTAAGAATCTCCGGAGGCGGTTAGACTTATTATGCAAAAAAAGAATCCAAACTTTAAAAGGTTTACCGCAAGAATTAAAAATTTCCGTTCAATAACTTTAAAAAGATCCTTTAACCAGGACTAAAAAATCTTACAGGGACAAGGTCCAATCATTGGTGGCAGACTACATAGAGTACGACACGTTGCCACTCCCTCCAGCCACTATCGCTTTCATGACAGCTTCCATGAGGAATGTTAAGAAACGTGCTCTCCTGTTTGGGGCTGTCATGATAGGCAATGGTATGGTGTACAACATCACACCGCTGTTCAAGTCTGGACGCCATCTTATGGATGACGACCAAATTTTGTACGGTAAGAATGGCTTCATTCGCATAGTCTTTTTGATTTGCTGATATGAAAATTGTCTACGTTTCTGTGAGGCGATTGATGCACGTCTATCACTAAACTTGTGCTTTTAAATAATTTTCGTATTTTTTGTGTTTAGCTGATTTATAGTTGTTTTTTATCTGTTCATATTCATACTAACATATAAATATCTCTTAATTGTTTGTTTTACTCAGTGCCTTAGTATCAAACTGTTTTGTTCTGTAAGTTATAAATAATTTATTTCATCATCAGCTGAAGTTTATTCTTTCTAAGCACCTACTATTCTTCTATTATTAGACGTGTTATTAGTTAAGTTACAAAATTTAATGTGTATAGGTGAGAAACTTAAGAAAGGGACCTGTTAGTAGTAACCAAGTATCCTTATAAACAAATCGATGCCCCAAACCAAATTAGAAAAATAACTTAAACTGCAAATCAATTACTACAACATTACTACAGGTTCTTTACTTAAGTCTTTCATTCGGAATATTTCATCAGGTGGTATGGTATATAATAATATGTATGTCATCGCTGTAAATATTTTTCAGAATTTTTGAATTGTGATTGACTAATGTTTGTACTCATTGGTAAACTTTCAAAGTGTACCGCTTCTAGGGTGTGACTAAATTTCGAGGGTTCCCTTGCCATACTCGATAAATCAAAATAATTGACTATTGAAAAAAAACACTATGTAAAACATCCAGATTCAAAATTCGTACTAAATAATTAAATCAACCTATCGGGTTGGACCAGGCAACCCTCAAATATGGAACAAAAAATTCTGATGAAAAAATATTCCAACTATCTGGGCCCAATTGCGTAACAAATTACAACTAATATTACAAGCGGAACTCTCGCTTCAGTTATATTAACTAGAAAGGGAGTTCCGCTTGTAATATAAGTTGTACTTTGTTATGCAATTGGGCTGAAATATTCTGGGTTCATTTTGAGACACCTTGTATATACGCTGAAGGTAAATGTCCCATTGGCCGACATTCTAATGCCCAATAATAACTACTGAAACAGTGACTAGCACTCGGACGTCTTACATGCAAACCTTACCTTACCTAAACCTTAGATACAACCATAGATGCAAATTAACCTGGTTTGATTTTGTTTCTAGGACTGGAGCCGATGCTGGAAACACCAAACTACCAGATCGCTCTAATCAACATAGTAACGTCAGTGATCTTCATATGTTTCATTGTATCAAATATCACTGGTCTTCTGATAATTACCACAGGCTACAGCGAGGGAAGATTGCTTGCTGATAGCATACAGTTAAAAAATCTCTGGAAAGACGCACTACAACATTACACAGACAATTTTGACGTTAATTATAAAGAGGATAAATACGATAATAAGGCTACAGTGGAGCTAAACAAATATGTTAGACACAGATTATTTTATATTCAAAAAAGCCACTCCACCAACATAAATCTCATAAAAAGCATTGAAGACATATTTCGGGACGCAATTGCCGTGGAATTCCTTCTGCTTACACTGTCTCTCATAGCTGATCTTCTTGCAGGATTGGATCACACATATATCTTAATGCCTTTTGCTTTGATGCAAGTGGGTATGGATTGCTACACCGGACAAAAATTAATGGACGCTAGCCTTGTTTTTGCAGCGGCTGTTTATGATTGCAAGTGGGAGAATTTTGATGCATCAAACAGGAAAACAGTGCAGTTGATGCTGCAAATTTCTCAGAAGACTTTGATACTGTCAGCCGGTGGCGTGACCGCCCTCAGCTTCGGTTGTCTGATGTCCTTGATGAAATCTGTCTACTCGGCATATGCGGCGTTGCACTCATCTATGAATTTCTAGAAGAACTTTGGCTAGTTGCTTGAGCACTTGTTACTCATTTTGGTAGTGTTTTAGTGTTGATTTATAATTTAGAAGGTACCATGTAACCAAGACATGTACATTAATCTCCTTCAATTCATCTATTGCGTTTTGTATTGGGGAGGTGCAGCGGTATTAAAGAGGGTTTAATTTTTTTTTGCCTCTACTCTAAGGCGGAACAAAGTTCGCCGGGTCAGCTAGTCTATCTATAATTGCGATAGTCATTTAATCATACATTAACGTTTATTTGAAATAGTCTACTTTAAGAGTTCAGAAAATGTCTGTCAATTCGAACACTTACTTCAATAAAATAAAAAATTATAAATAAGTACGATGCATTTTGTTTATAGAAACATTTATTCCTATGCAATCGATATCAAAATAGAAATGAATAATCATGTTAATGTTGTTTGTGCACTTTTTCTTCAAAAGGATTAATTTGATTTCCGAACTGAATTGTGCCTGTTTTTAAATCTATGAATGCGGCGTTTTTTTTTACTAAAAGCGATGGCAAAAGTACATAAAACATCTTTCTATGTCTTATAGCTTCAGAGTTAACCATATGAATGGGCCACCCTGTACACCTAAAGCGCTAGTATATTCTAAATCTTTGGTTGGGACGGTGTGAGATTCTTGAAGCTTTCACGGGATCCGACATAACGAGCGACGCTAAGCGCCAGCTCAGTGTGGTGACTATGTCGTATCAGAAATGGAGGAATCCTTTTTCTTCAATTTATATATTTAATATGGAAACGTCTCGCAGGAACTTTCTGGGGTAAAAAGTAGCCTATATTAATCTGGTATATAGTGAAGCATGCTATTAGTTAGTGAAAGTTTTTTCTTAAAATATTCAGTACTTCTAAAGATTACCCGCGACATACAAAACAAAGTTTACGCTTTTATAATGTTACTAAATAGCTCTGCTGATGGTCGTCTTAAATTTAAAATTCATTTATCTATCAGCATTTTGGTCCTGATTTTAGGCTTGGGCAAAATGTGTCACTGAAATGAAAAGATTGAAATGTATCTTCCGATCACTGGGACATAAATCTTTTTTTTTGTATCTTTGAATGCTATTCAATTCTTTTCAATAAATCAGTTAAAGAGATAGAAATGGTCAGTCCAACTAGCACTCTTTGCTTGGTAATAGTGCAACAGAACATTAAAAGTAAGGAGGCGCGAAAGAGACAACTGGCTTTATACTACGAAATTCGAACTTCGTATCATGGCGTCCCTTTCACTCTAATAGTATTAAACTGAAGAGTGAAAAAGACGACAAGATACGAACTTTGAATTTTGAACTCCGCTTGCTGCTGCGTGGTCGCTGTGATCTCGCTACGCCGTGAAATCGCCGAAAAAAAATCGCCAGTAGAAGCGAAAGACGTATGTCTGGATTGTAGCAGGTGAAAACAAATAGTCTCTGCCCACCCCTTTGCTGGGAAGGAGATGTGATTGTATATATTTATTTTGATTTTAGTGTTAATCTTTGTTTTATGTCTAAGGAAAATGAGCATCGACTGGCCTTCTCCGTAATATTATAACTTTTTTGCCATATAAACGCCTTTTAGCTCGTATCACATTTTTACTCCTTTTATTAGTACCGGTAGTTCGATGCTATCTACTAGCAATAGGCTTTGTGCTGTGGAATGATCACATTGCAAAATGAATTATCCATTTTGCACGTAAGCCGTGGCTACCCCACCAATGGACGTCTCGTTTAATCTTGCTAATTGGCAGAGCGCATTGTTAGCACTCTGCTTATATCTGCGGATAAAGTAATAGTAATACTGTATACACAGGCAGTATGTCAGCCAAGTTTGTAAAGCAGAGAGGCGATACGGTAGTGCGTTATAACAAAGTGTTTTTTGTTACAATCACATTTTTTGAATGTGATTCGGTGTTGAGTCAAGCATTTGGTAGCATAGCAAGTATTACACAAGCAGGCGTACACCTGTGTACGCCTGTTTCCTGGACCTGTCTAAGGCGTTCGATCTGGTCTCTTACGACATCTTGTGGCGCAAATTGGCCAATCTCGATCTTCCGGATGGCTACATCAGTATGCTAAAATTTTGGTATGGTAACCAAGTGAACTATGTGAGGTGGGGTGACGAGTATTCCGAGCAGTACAGGATGGAGTGCGGGGTGAGGCAAGGGGGTTTAACCTCACCAAAACTCTTAAACCTGTACATGGATGCACTGGTCCGGGAGCTCAGCGGCACGAGGGTCGGTTGCCATATAGGCAGCGTGTGCGTCAACAACATTAACTACGCAGACGATATGGTGCTGCTGGCGCCCTCGGTCAGTGCGCTTAGAAAATTACTCGGTACTTGTGAAAGATACGCTGTTTCTCATGGCTTGCGGTACAACACGATTAAATCGCAGTTCATGGTCTTTAAGGCTGGCAATAAGTGTCCAACAGTCGTACCCCCTATAACACTGTACAACAAACCTCTTGAAAGAGTATTTAAATTTAAATACCTTGGGCATGTAGTTACTGATAGCCTTAAAGACGATGAAGATATGGAAAGGGAACGTAGGGCGCTGTCGGTCAGGGCAAATATGTTGACCCATAGGTTTGGTCGCTGCTCAGACGCAGTTAAAATTACGCTTTTTAAAGCATACTGTACGTCCTTGTACTCAAGTAGTTTATGGGTCAACTACACCAAAAAGGCCTATAGCGCCCTACGTGTTCAATATAATAACGCTTTTAGGGCGCTGTTGCGGCTGCCGCGTTTTTGCAGTGCGTCCACAATGTTTGCGCTAGCGGACGTGGATAGCTTTGATGCTATCATGCGCAAGAAAGCCGCCTCTCTATTGCGTAGGGTACGTAGCAGCAGCAACAGCGTACTGAAAGTCATAGCCGACTCTGGGGATTGTCCACTGATCGGACATATGATTAAAATTACTAAATCTCTTTTAGAAATAAGGTACTAACTAACATAGTCGTAACGATTTTTACTAACCAAAATTGGATCAAAGTTATCTTAAATAAAAAATTATTATTATTATTATTATCTCTTTATTTATATTTTTCTCTTAGGTTAGATTTTTACAATAATTATACAAAAAGTAAAATATAAAACTATACATACAAAACGTAAAATCATTATAAAAACCTAACCTAGGGTGCCACCGGCAGCGAGGCGGGGCCTAAGCTATCGGTGGTTAGGGCGACAGAGAGAGGAACCTCCTGACTATCCGCGCAGTGTCCAGGAGTACCGCCTTCTGTATCTGACCCTTGATCCAGCCATCTAGCGAGAGTCTCTTGAGGTGTTGGTCGAGACTCTTCGCTATCAGACCGTTCGCAGAAACGACTATCGGGACAATGATCGTCGAATCAACATCCCACATGGCGGTTATCTCGTGAGCTAGGTCAAGGTACTTGCTGGCTTTGTCCTTCTCAGCTTTCACGAGGTTCTCGTCATGGGGGATGGTGATGTCGATGAGCATTGTCTGGCGTTTCAATCGATCTGTCAACACGATATCAGGCCTATTGGCTAAAATAGTCCTGTCCGTGATAACAGACCGATCCCAATAGAGCGTGGCACGACCATTTTCGAGAACTGGCGCAGGTATATACTTATAGTAAGGCACTTCAAAGTCCACAAGACCGTATAGCAGAGCAAGTTGCTGGTGAATAATTCTGGCTACAAGGTTATGTCTGTGCAAGTACTCACCGTTAGCAAGATGACCACAACCGGAAATTATATGCCTGAGTGACTCCCCGGGACGGCGGCATGCCCGACAAATGTCGACCGTACCGTCCTTCAGGATATACCTCCGGTAGTTGTTCGTCATGATAACTTCATCCGCAATTGCACAGACAAAACCTTCGGTTTCCCCGAAGAGATCCCCGAAACGTAGCCAGTTCACCGACGCAAGCAGATCTACATCTGGCCCTGTGAGTGCCTTGTAGAACCGCCCGTGTAGCTCCTTGCTCTTCCATACCGCCTTGCGGTCCTCGATGCTCATTACTTTAAGTCGGCGCCAGTTCTCGTTTGCCAAGGAAAGCGGGGTGAAGTTTTTGTCTACTGCTACTACGTCGCGATGTACCCCACACTCGTTGTTTAGGAAATAATCCCTGAGATTATACACCTCGCGGTTGTGGAGGTCTTTGGCATTTAAAAAGCCACGACCTCCATACTTCCGCGAGATGTACAGTCTCATAACAGACGAGCGCGGGTGAAGCAAGCGATGCGCAGTGAGTAGTACACGAACTCTTCGATCCAAGGTATCCAGCTCAGTCTGAGTCCACCTTAGTATGCCAAAGGAGTAAGTGAGCAAGGGCATTACCCAGGCGTTGAAGGCGCGCATCTTGTTGCCGCCCGACAAAAGACTATTAAGTACTTTTGTCAGACGACAGAAGAAGCGCTCCTTCACCGTCTGCTTTACGACCTCACTCTCAATACCCAATGACTGTGACATACCAAGATACTTATAGGTTTCTGCTTCGGAAATAGATCTGAGGGACATTGTATCAGAAAGCTGCAAATTTGTTGAATTTACAACTTTCCCCCGCTGTACATGCATAACCGCACACTTATCGACACCAAATTCCATGTTGATGGCGCTACTGAAAACTTCTGTTGTTTTCAGTAGCTCCAACAGGTCATGTTTATTTGGTGCAAATAGCTTAAGGTCATCCATATAGAGCAGATGAGAAATGACCTCACCCCCTCTTCGAAGCCGGCAGCCTAGCCCTGAATCCTTCAGCAGGGTGCTGAGCGGATTCAGCGCTAGGCAGAACCACATAGGACTCAGGCTGTCACCCTGGAAGATCCCTCGCTCAATCCTGATAGAGTCCTGTGGGCCAGAGGGGCCGTCTCCTTCCCCCGGTTGACGAAGGACTGTGGTCCACTGTCCCATGCAAGCGCCTAAGAAAGATCTCAGGACTGCATCAATTTTATACAGTTCTAAGACCCTCACCAGCCATGAATGGGGCACCGAATCATAGGCCTTCTTGTAGTCAATCCAGGCGACCGAGAGAGCCCCTTTGTTCCGCCGGACTCGTTGGCAAATGGTCATGTCTATGAGGAGGAGCTCTTTAGTACCACGAGACCCAACCCTACATCCATTTTGAGCAGGGGCCAAAACGTTGTTGGCAACAATGTGCGTGTTAATTTTTGCTCTCAAAATGGATGTAAGGAGCTTGTACAGCGTAGGCAAGCACGTGATGGGTCTGTAATTTTTCGCTTCTGTGGTACTACCGGACTTATAGAGCAGGGAGGTAATACCAGTTGTAAAGAAAGATGGTAGGGATCCGAGCTCAAGAGCTTGCTGGAACTGTGCTGCCAAACGCTGGTGTGAGCATCGAAACCATTTCAGCCAGAAGTTGTGCAATCCATCCGGCCCAGGACTTTTCCAGTTCGGAGCCGACCGGATGGCACAACTAACGTCATCGGGGCTAATGGTAACAGGCCCCATGGGTTCGATGGACTCGCACTCACGTTCGACAACATCTATCCATTCGCCCTCGGTGTGCTCGACAGGTACCGACCAGATATTACGCCAAAAGTCAATCATGGCAGTAGTATCCGGCCGCCGTCCGTCGGGCACACGAAGATCGTCTCCCTCCCACTTTCGGTATACCTTCCTTTGGTCGCTCTGGAAAAGGCGATTCTGCTGGTATCGGTCCACACGCTTCCTGTAGCGGCGAATACGGCTTGCCCATGCATAGACTTTCTGCTTCAGAAAGTCGATACGTTCCGTTACACAGGCCATATAGTTGCAGGGCCTGATGTCAGTCCCCACAAAGGCCTGGGCCACGAAGCGCATTACTCGGGGGCGGTTGTTGCCCTCCCTGAAGCAGATCAGCTTTGCAATGAGAGTCCTGAACGTATTGATACGCCGCTCAATCCGCACTTGCCATGCAGGGACACCCCCGGTGGTCCTAGGTGCTCGGTCAGCGTCCGGAAACTTGACGCGAGCAACACGGCACGCCGCGATGGCCCCACAGTACATGATTGAGTGAGTATCAACTAAGTCTTCACTAGCCCGTAAATACGGGTCTAGCAAATCATTCAGGGCTCCCATTAACGCTAGATTGCGTCTATTCAACGGCAAGCGAGGTAATCGTGGCCTAGTATTACCCGTGGAGCGATACTTTATAGCGTACGGTTGAGGTTACCTACTCTGAAGAGTTCAAAACGCGTGAGTGTAGTTTGGTGGTGGTGGTAGTTTGGTTTGTGTGATTTGTGTGTGTTCGTACAGTGTGGAGGTGGAGGAACTGCATGAACACGCATTTCTTACATAAACGTAACTATCGTAAGGTCGCGGATGAGAAAAGTAATTGTTTCAGTTCATTGATTCGGTATCGGTAAAAGAGGCCACGCATATAGAATGTTGAAACTTTTTGGTATCTTAACAATCTCGATATTTTAATACATTCGATATATTAACTTTAGACTTTAAACTAGATTTGACCTATGGCCTCTCAAGCAGAGGATCGTAGGTTCAAGCCCGGACTCGCTCATTAAAGGTTTTCAAAATTTGTATGCGAAATTACATTTTAAATTTACCATGAGCTTTAACGGTGGAGGAACCTACGAAGAAATTCAATGGTGTGTGTGAAGTTACCAATCCGCACTGGGCCCGTTTGGATACGATGAAGCCCAAAATAATTCGTGTGATTTGAGGTGGTTCATGAAACTTTTGCTTCAAAATATCGGTTCACAACTCAGCTAACCCGGATTATTTGATTTAACTTCCAATCTTTTTCACTTCAACTTTGTCTGTATTTGAATTTCAATCACAGTATTAACTCAATTTTATTCATTGAAACGCCGTTGTTAGAGATTAATAGGAATGGATAAGCCTATAAAGCTTAATAAATAAAATCTCATCTTGACGGTGCGAGGAATGTTGTGTGAGTTGTTGTACATTGCCGCTCACGATCGATCATTTTATAGATACATTGCCGCACAGACAAGCGATGTAACGAAACTCGATCGATATTGCTTCCACTGTCTAAATGAGGCAGTCGCTAACTATAATTTTGGTCTAATCTTAGGCAAAGTCCAAGTCTGAGTATGTACCTGATACCCCCTTCCCCTTTCCGTCACCGAACGACTAGGCGCGGCGAACAGTTTTACCCTTATGTTGTAGACTTTCCTCCATTACGCACGAAGCGGTTTGCCTCTTCTTTCATTACGTGAACAGCTAAGGAGTGGAACTCTCTGCCGAGGTCAGTTTTTCTGGAACGGTATAATCTGAACATCTTTAAGGTCAAAGTGAACAGACACCTTCTAGGCAAGCGTGTACCATCTTAGGCCTCATCTTCGCCTTCCATCAAGCGAGATTGAGGCCAAACATAGGTAAGCCTATTGTTTATAAAAAAAAAAGTTTAAGTATATTTATTCAATTTAGGCTTCAATTGAAAACGGTGCATCCTACGGCAAAATCAATGAATTTTTCATCCCCCCTTTAGTTATAAAAGCGAAGGTTTGGAAGTGTGTGCGTTCGTGCACTATTATCGAACATAAAAGCCGCTAGTTTCATAGTTCAATCTTCAAATACTTAAAAAATTACACTTACTTTTGTCATTATTTCTGACTTTTAACTTACTCTTTGCCAGTCCCTTGCTAAATGCTCCTCTCAACCACTCAAAGGTTGAAGGGTAGAGATTCCTTAAATGGATAAGATTGCATTTGTACATGTATCTCGACGGTTGTCACAAGTATTTTTTCTCTTTATTTCTGCACGGTAAAGGATTTACATGGTATCCCCTTGAATCGTAGACAAATTTGTCATCGAATTTCATTGCATCGAAAACAATGTATAGAATATTCCGTTCCTATAATATCTTTAGCAGTAATCTGGTTTCATCGATTATACATTACCAATTTTCTTAATTCCTAGAATAACTGTACAACGATTATTGTTTTTTAGAACATACATTTCCTAAACTATTCAAAAGACATACTATCTAAATATCGAATTTAATTTTACCGACGTTTTATTACTACCTAATCTGGTTTTATTACACGAGCGAGCGAAGCGAGCGAGCAAGACGGCTCGGAGCGGAAGCGACTCGGATAGGTTAGGTTAGCCGTTGGTGTTATTTTTTTTTATGGCCACCCTGAAAGTCTTGCTATATAAAAAGCAGCTGCAATTATTAGTGTTTCATTGATTACTAAACAAAATAGTTATGTATTAATACAGATAAATAAAAATAAATAAATAAATAAATAAATATTAGGGGACAATCTTACACAAATCGATCTAGTCCCAAACTAAGCAAAGCTTGTACTATGGGTACTAGACGACGATAAACATACTTATATAGATAAATAAATACTTAAATACATAGAAAACATCCATAACTCAGGAACAAATATTCGTGCTCATCACACAAATAAATGCCCTTACCGGGATTTGAACCCAGGACCTCTTGCTTCGTAGGCAGGGTCACTACCAACTAGGCTAAGCGGTCGTTAAGATGTGAATAATTTTCTATGAAACATTATTAATACCTACGATTTGAATAAAACATTAAATAAAAAAAATCGATATAAAATTCTGTACAATAAACAAATTATGAAATAATTATTCTACAATTTAATAATCGGCGATTTAAAAAAAAACATGATTTAACCGTTCGATGACATGAATAGTCGATGAAATGAAAATACGGGAAACGTTGTCTATGAACTAATAATCGATGAAAAGAGTGTCTACGATTCAAGGGTAAACCGATTTACATACGTAACGTAGGTAGTTTTATATCTTTACAGAAAAATTAAAATAAAAACATTTTTAGTTAATACTTATATACGAGATTTTCCTTGTTCTCTGAGTTTTTGTTCTGCTGTGTTTCGTTAAATCTCCCTGTTTTTATATCCTAACTAGCTGTGCCCGCGACTTCGTCCGCGTGGAATAGTGACTTTGGGTAGCATTTTTAATTATTAAAGTATTTACATAAGTACATAGGGTATAAAGTATTTATATCAGCTTATTTAAGTACATTACATAAACTACGTTCTTTGTTTTCCCATCTTTTGCCAAAAAATAAAGATTTTGCGGATTTGATACACGTGAGCATGCCACATAGAGTTGCCCATGGGAAAAACATATTTTTCTAAATGAACTCCTGCAACTTTAAGCGTCTGTCCTTGAGATTTGTTAATTGTCATTGCAAATGCTGCTTTCAGGGAAAACTGCACTCTTTTAAATTGAAATGGCAAATCAGTCAGAATTATTGGAATACGGGGATGCAAAACATTTTCTCCTTTTGACATTCCAGTCATTATTGTAGCTTTTATAATGATGTGCCCCAGATGTGTAATTTGTAGCCGTGTACCATTACATAGCCTTGGCGCGTCAAGATTTCTCATTAATAAGACTGGAACACCAACTTTCAGCCTTAGCTTATGGGAAGGTACTCCTGATAATTCTAAAGAGTTGAGAAACTCTATAGGGTATGGTGTATGTGACTTGTTCAGTGTCCATAACATTGCCTACTGAGTGGTATTCGACAACGGGTGTGTAATGATCGATATAAAAATAAATAATATAATTTCTTTTCATATAACAACATTTTGTATATTTTCAAAGGGTAATCACTCTTTTTATATAAATAACGTTTAGTATAATATTTAATTATATATTTTATTTTGTATAGTTATCGTTTAGTAGAACACTTATTTCTGATAACCATCATATGGTATAATGTTCATTTGATATCAAGCGCTATATATTTTATTATTACCACATATTTAAAATAGTAACAGTGTGCAAATTGCGTTTTATTTACCTAACCCAAAATTTTCTTTCGTTTTATGTAGAGGTCGCACCTAACCTTACCTATTTTTCTGGTAGCAGTTCGTTTTTGCTGGGGGATGCAGTTTTAACCTAACCTAACCTACTTTTCCGGTAGCAGTTAGTTTTTGTTGGGGGATGCAGTTCAAACCTAACCTAACCTACTTTTCCGGTAGCGGTTCGTTTTTGCTGGGGGATGCAGTTCTAATCTAACCTAACCTACTTTCCCGGTAGCGGTTCGTTTTTGTTACGGGATGCAGTTCAAACCTAACCTAACCTACTTTTCTACCTAAATTAACCTTTGGTTTGTTTTTTCTAATGCGGGGGGCTTCGCCCCCCGAGCCCCCTTTTGGGGGGCTGCGCCCCCCGTCCCCCCTATTTCTCTATCTATGCCTTTTATAGCTTACCCATGCAGAGTCGTTTTATAGGCTGTTATAAAAATGATCGTCTCGTTTTTGCAATAAAATATAATATGATATTTTTAATATTGTAGTAAATCTGGGATTATGTCTCTAATACATTATATCAACAAAGGTTATGCCATTTGAACGTTAGATAAAATAAACTTTATACCATAAGCAGCCTATGTCAAGCAGGGACAGTGTAGCTTTATATTGGTGAAAGAAATTTAAAAATTGGCCCGAAGTCGAACTTGCTAATTTCTAAACCAATGGGAATTTTGCATTTTTCTGGAGGAAAAGCGATCTATGTAAATCAGGGATAGTGTAGCTTTCTATTGGTAAAAGAAATTTCAAATTGGTCACTTATTTCTATCCCTTGGGAATTTTGCATTTTTTTGCTACAGCATCTTGAAGCCAGAGTGGATGTAATCAGGGAATCAATAAAATACGATGCGTACGAATTGAAAATTTGCTGTGTATTGCTAATGCCAGAGTTAACTCCTTACGCTAATTGACAGAGATTAATCACACATGCATGATTGCGGCATAATTTTTATCAGGCGCTTTAACAATCTTTTATCTCCCCTTTTTAACCCCTTTAAGAACAACCCTTTTTTCGCATTAAAAAGTAACCTATGTCCTTTCTCAGGCTCTAGACTACCTGTGTACCAAATTTCATTTAAATCGGTTCAGTAGTTTTGGCGTGAAAGCGAGACAGACAGACAGAGTTACTTTCGCATTTATAATATTAGTAAGGATTGTTTGAGAGTTTTCTGACAGCGAATACGGAACTCATAATTAAATAAAGATTTGTTGAGTAAAAAGGCAAATTCATTTTGAGATCTGTTTTCGATCTGTTATTAGCAAATAACATTAACATTAAACTTTTTGCACGTGTGAAATTATTTGAATTTAAAGGCTTACAATTGAAAACGCAGAGTTGGTTTTCTTTTACTGTATGTCAGACCGTTATAGGTACACAGACAAGGTAAACAAAAACGCTATTATAATCCGACCATAGACAATTTTGTTTTTTTTTATTGAAGTGAAAATATAGAAGCAATGAATCGATTGAGTAAATCGATTATTTTAAATATCGATTTTCTTATTACTTACAGATGATAATTATGCGGCGCGTGGAATCAAATGGTATTATCAAAAATATCATTAAGAAATCCATATTTTCGAAATTGATAAAGTATCGATTTTTTCCTAGTATAATGGCATAACAAACTGACACGGTTTTTAATTTCAGAACTAACGACACGTTTAAGCCTACGATTTCTCAAATAATTTTAAATACGTAAATCAATAGTTAATCATCAAGTTAAAATTTACGAAATTCGGATAATCGTGGTATTGTTATTATTATTTATTTATTTATTCTCAAAAGGTACATAATTTTAGTTACAACACTAATTTCGCCAAACTGTGATGTTTATTGGCGAATACTACGCTCACTTTAACATCTGCTGTACCTTGTTTAATTAAATAACTAAACTATTTATATTATAGGTACATACATTATTATACATACGGCCCCGAGCAAGAACCTTGCACACATAAGCCCCGGACTGCATGCCATACAATTCTTATTTCATACTTATTCATGCCTGATTGATTGATTCCATAATGTGGGTGATTGCGCAAGAATTTTAACGAAATTGGTTTGTTTACATTTTTTTTACATTTTTTATAAATTGGACCGACACAGGGTATAGCTAAGTATAGCCATGAAAATATTATTATACAGATTTCTGTAAAACGAGTGACATTCATATTGTGTTGGACCCTATTCTAAGCCTCCGCAGTCTCTCTATCTATTCGTCGGTCTATCCACATGTTGATCCACTGGGCAGTAACTTTTAATTTTCTTATATTCTTCTAGAGTGTGAAATACTATTATACGATGAGGCAAAACAATCAAAACGATATAACACAAATAAAAAAAAGTTATGAAGAATTTTCATACAACAAACGTGTTTTTTACGGTACGGTGGTACGGAACCCTTCGCATGCGGATTTGACTAGATCTTTGCTGGTTTTTCTTTTTGGGTTACGGATCGCTACAAAACTAGTAAGCGGCAAGTTTGCGAGTTCGAAACTCCCGCAGTTTGTGGCTTGCGAGAGAGGGGTTAGAGTTTCCCCCACTTTTTTACTTTGTTGTAGGGAATTTAGTTTCCGAGGGTGCTGTAAACGTTTTTTTACTGCACTCATGCGATAGAGCGAATTTCTGTAGGTACTAGAACTTCTTCGCTTTTACAATTTGAAAGCTAAAGAACATGCCGTAAAGAATTTTAGTGTCAATAACAGGAAGAACGAGCTTTGTTCGGAGTCTTACGTTGTTAAAAAGTTTCTTTCGCTTTTAAATAGAAAAATTATAAAATTTCAAAGTTTTCTAAAAATCAATCACTTACACAGATATTCAGCTTAGTCCCGTAGCTTTGTCTTCTTTGGAGTTATTACTAAAATTACCTATCTCTTGGGAATATCGAAAAATGGATTCTTTGTCTACGCCATAATTGAAATCTCTTTGCGAAATTACGGTCTTCTAAGTCCGTGGTGGCCTCGTGGTTTGACTTATGGACTCCCAAGCAGGTCGTGGGTTGAAATCCCTGCTCGCACCTCTGGGTTTTTGGAATTTATGTGTACAATTACATTTGAAATTTACGGTGACCTTCACGGTGGGAGAGGTCAATGTTCAGCAGAGGATGTCTTTCGGCCGAAATGATAATGAATTTTCAATGGTTATAGAAACATACATATACATTTTTTGAAACTAAGAATACAAATAACAATGAATAAAACTTAACTATAAATTAAATATTTAACTTAAAAACTACTAGATTAAAGTCTAAAAAAGGCCCCCGTGGCATCGTACCTAAAACGCTGGCAGCATTTCCTCCTTGAATGGCGATGGAGATTCGTTGAAAGATATAGTTACCAGCCCTTTGGTCTGCAGTGAAGTAGAGTTTTAAGGGGATTTGTAGTATGTAGTTAGTATTACGAAATAACGCTGCAATTAGGGCAACGAACGGCCCGCTTTCTCCGCATTTAGGCATATAATAGTGACGTAGCTTTAAGTAACATTAAGCATAATTGTATTAGATGATAGACATTCATTATATGCCTAAATGCGGAGTAAGCGGGCCGTTCGTTGCCCTAATTGTAGCGTTATTTCGTAATACTAACTGCATACTACATCTCCCCTTAAAACTCTACTTCAGCAGTAGTGTCGACCAGACGCTTTTGGGTTATTATTCGAGCGTTTGCACCGAATCACTTTCGTGGACACTTTGTTGTAGAATGGCAAAAGATACTGATATAGTTTTTAATTACTATGTGGTAGAAGTACAGGTCCTCTAATAAATAACCGAAAACGCCATCAAAATCTACAGCCAATTCGTAGAAAACGTGACTACGAAAGTAAGGCGGTTGAAGCGCTCGAATAATGGTTATATTAGATTGGGAATAATGTTAACTTAAATTGAAGCTCAAGTAGAAAAGTTCAAAGAACTTTGGAAAGCTAGTCTAGTCTGGGCGCCATAATAAAGTAACACACATTACACAAATACACACGGCCTTTGTACAATTACGGGCTCAGAAATGGCCCAGTAGGAGCGCTGTCGACAGAAAAGGTCAGCCCATTCTAGGTATAAATAAGCGGACGGTTCAGAAAAAGCAATCAAATGTGAGTCAGACTCACATACTTATGTTATCTATATCCATACGTGGGTCAAACTGAAAGTTTCGGGAATACAAAAAATGGACCAGCGTAAAGAGTTCAATGTACATTTTACTGTTTTTTAAAGTATTCTCCGAGCATATTTATACATTTTTTCATTCGCTTAGACCAATTATTGAAACAGTTATTCCACTCCAAAGATGTAGTCCCCGAAATGGCACTAATGAAGGTGTCGACTGCTGCTTCGAGTGAAAGAAATCGCTGAACGCGTAGCTTATCTTTAATTTTAGGGTATGTATAGAAATCATTAAGACTACAAGTCGTGGCTGTACGGTGGATGGGTCATTAATTTGGCGTTATAATAGTCCAAATACTCATTTGTTTGACGAGCAGTGAAGTCGCTAGCGTTGTCGTGATGAGAATGATGCATCGGTTGGAGTTTTCTATTTTGAGTATATCAACGATTTCAGGCAGACTATTTGTAGTACATCAGTCTGCATTAACCGTTTTGCGATCCCCAAGTGCAATAGTCGCTACTTGCCCTGATTTCGAGACAAAAGTGGCGACCATCTTTTTCGCCGTGCTTCGGGAGCGAACAATCTTGGTCGGTCGCAGTTCGTTTTCGAACACCCAAACTCGTGATTGGTTTTTATTTTCAAGTTCGTAAGCATGTATCCACTTTTCATCACCCAACACGATTTTATATACTACGTTGGAAGTTCCTGTGTTAAACCTTTCTAATTTTATTCGGCACCAATTGACCCAGGCCCCCTTTTGTTCATCAGAAAGTTGGTGTGGGACCCAACGGGAAAATAGCTTTCTCACGATCAGTTCTGTTTGCAAGGTAGTTTGGATTTGACTCATTGCAATCCCTAAACATGACTGAATTTCACGATATGTGACATGGCGATCTTTGTTGATCAGGTCCCGCACTGCATCGACATTTTCTTGAGTAACCCCAGATTTGGGCCGCCCTTCACGAAAATCATCACTGAGTTTCACACGATCGCGATAAAATTCGGAAAACCAGCGATACACAGTCGTCTTTCATGCAACTCCCTCCCCAAATGCATAAACCGTCCGATCAAGGCATTATTTTTGAGATAAACCACTCTTAAAATCATAAAATTCATAGCTCTTAAAATTTCTCGCGTTACTTCAATTTTGGCGGCAACAAGTCCGTTTTAAAAAACAATTACTAAAAAGTGTCTACTTTTTTTTTCAAACTGCCTGCTGTAATGAGTTGACAAGACCTCTATGGTTATAAAAAGGTTAAATTTGAAACACTATTGTACCATTAAATAATCGATTCC
Source organism: Archips xylosteana (assembly GCA_947563465.1). Lineage (NCBI taxonomy): Eukaryota > Metazoa > Arthropoda > Insecta > Lepidoptera > Tortricidae > Archips > Archips xylosteana. The sequence goes on from OX387358.1 coordinate 18,472,241, forward strand.
CGAAACTTTCAGTGCAGCCTAGTATCCGTACTAAACTATATCCATATACCTAAATGTGAAAGTGTGTTTGTTTGTTTGTCCTTCTTTCACGTAACTGAGCGACGGATAGCCGTCTTTTTTTGTACGGACATAGTTGAAGGGCTGGAAAATGACGTAGGCTAATTTTTACTACGGGAAAATATCTTATTCCCACGGGAAAACACGTTTTAAACTACTTCAGGGGAGGCGAAGTCGTGGGCATCAGCTAGTATTACGTAATACGTATACTCTTTGTTGAACAGCACCTCATAATAAGCAATACAGAAAACAGTAAATGAATGGTGATAGTTTCCAAAGCAATAGGTGCACATTATCGTTTCCGAGCGATCTCTTCTGGGCGACACTAGGGAATGCAATCCCGTACTAAAATTTCAATTGCTGGATCCCGCGGGATTGAGAGGTTCAATCCCGCGGGATCCAGGTATTTGCGGGATCCCGCGTGTTTTTTTAAAGTAATTGAAAAAAGAGAGGAATCCTGTATCATAAACGAGACTATAGAACTTAAAATGAAAGTAAAAAATATTATTAAAACTATTTATTAAGTAATCAAATCACTATTCAGAAATAACAATTACAAACAAAGATCAAAAACTATTACAAACAAACAAAAAGCAACTATCCATTATTTTGGAAGTAGCTGCGCAAATGCGCATAAAACATAGCGTCTCAATAGTTTTGTGAAACTATTTATTAAGTTATCAAATCAATCAGTCACTAATTAGAAATAAAATAACTATTACAAACAAACAAAAAACAATTATTCATTATTTTGGAAGTAGCTGCGCATAAAACACAGCGTGTCAATGGTTTTGTCAGCTAAACGGCTTCTTACTTTGCATGCTAGGTATCTATCAGACACATGCTGTATGTCGCTGCGCAGTCCCGCAAATCCCGCGGGATCCCGCACGATTTAGGCGCGGGACTGGTCCCGCAAAAATGGTGCGGGATCCCGGTATTTCGGGATCCCGGTATCCCGGTATTGCATTCCCTAGGCGACACACAGAACAGAAAAAAACCTAGCTTTTTCTTTTCCGTGGGGCGACATTTGTAATAGAAAATTCTACTTATAAGCTCTAAATTTTTTTTTACACCGCTCTCTTACTCGTATGGGAGTCTCATCTTTGATCAATTATAACTGTAGATCCACAGTCGCGCGCCCGAAAATGTCCGAGCCAAATGAGCGCCACTTTGATAAAAGTGGCCTTCTTTTTTCTCAGAACGTTGCGTGAAATTGTCAAGTTTAGCTGTCAAGTGGAGTTTTGCCGCTACCGAAATTCGACTGTAATGACGTAAAGACTAGGTTCAAATTTCTGTGTAGGTGATGATTTTATTTGTTACGCAACCAAATAAAAAAGTTCAGACATTCTTTGAAGGGGATTTTGTTCGGCAATGTGTATCTACAGTTATAATTGATCAAAAAGTCTCATAATACAAAAATCCTTTTGACTACCTACAGGCTTTGTGTGCTGTGGACTTCGCGAGTTTTTCGAAATAGCTGAAATATGACATTTGTTACGTTTTCGATCCCTATGGCACGAGCCACATAGAAGAGATGTGAGATGGGGGGCGTCGCAGTCGCAGCCCCTTCAATCAGTTTTCATACAATGTATAGAAGCGTCGCAATCCAAAGCAGACAGAAGAGACGGGACCGAGACGCGGCCTGCGAACAAACGACGCGGAGTCCGACGTGCCCCTGTTCCATACGTCTCTTTTGTGTGGCTTGCGCAAGAGTTCATCAATCACCATTTCCAAAATTTCATCATCATCATCATCATCATCATTTCAGCCGTAGGACGTCCACTGCTGGACATATAGGCCTCCCTCATTGATGCCCAATCATTACGATTGGAAGCGATTTGCATCTACCCCGAACCTGCAGCCTTCACCAAATCGTCCGTCCATCTCGTTGGTGGACGTCCCACGCTGCGCTTGCCAGTCCGTGGTCTCCATTCCAGAAGTTTTGGGCCCCAAAATTTTTTTCCAAAATTTTCCAGTAAAAAATCGACAGCTCACAAAATTTCACGAGCAGTGGCTGAGAAAGGCAATGTGTAGGAGAGAGCAGCCGGACAGCCGTCGGATTACTTCTAGTACTACTACTACTACTACTGGCTACTAGTGGTACGGTTAGCATCAAAAGTAGCTGGTCACTTTTGTACTTTGTCGTAATAATATAATTGTCAATCAAGTTTGACGTTTGGCACCTAACTGTAGAGCGACAAGGTACAAAAGTGACCAGCTTCTTTTGATGTTTACTGTACTAAATACTCGTAGTGGACGTCCTAAGGCTGAAATGATGATGAGATGATGATGACACACTTCTTGAATTTCAATTCCATTGCCAGATGTAATGTCAAAGTCATGCGTAAACTGGGTAAGGCCAGTTTCAAAATCACTTTTGGCTATTTTGCTGGGGAACGTATCAAAATCTATAATATTTAAGTGAACGGCCAGAACGGGATAAAAAAAAAACGAAAAAGAGCAGGATGGCGCTCTACAACACCATTTTGACACGTTTCTCCCAAACAACACATTATTTCTCTGGAATTTTAAAGCAATTCGATTCTTTGACCTTGGGAATCGCGATAAACTTGAGAAAATATGATATTGGATGTGTACATTTCGTATATTAAGCAAAATAAAATCACAAGTTCGAATTTCGAGCCAAAAGTGAGCGATCTATTATCTATGCCAGTGTTGCCATTCAGGGAAAAAGAAATCCATTCATTATCCTGCTTTGCAGTCTGTAAAGCAATGACCATGACAAGTTCCTATTTAGCCCTCGCTATGTCGCGGATTTTCAGTGGAACTAATTTAATTTAATGGCAATGATTTTTTTTGACAACAGACGTTGGAAGTCATTGAATGTCACCGATGTAAACAAAACGAAAATAATTGTACATATTTCAGAATAATAATCGATTTTGCAATCAAAATGCCCAAAAAAGTACACCCTGAAGCAAAAAAAAAATTAAATACATTCAAATGGTTGCTGCAGTCACGGTGTTTGTTATCGAACTCCTCCGAAACGGCTTGACCGATTTTTATCTCTATATTTGGTAGGTTTTAGAACAGGTTGTAGACTATTTTTATACCCTTATTCTTCGCGGACGGAGTCGCGGGCAACAGCTAGTACGTATATAAAGTTTAAAACGAATAATTCAATGAAACTAGGTATTAATTAAACGAACTTTTTAATCGTGTGATCTATAGATGGGTTTAGATTAGGTTACTTAGATTTATTTTATAAAAATCCTGTAAAGTTGAAAATTTCCAAGTAAATTACGTTAAATACATCAAAATGGTCATTATTATTTCGTCCATTATTATTTTTAAACTTTATATACGTACCATGATCTCTTGAAATAATCTCAGATTATTTGGATTGAAACTGTTGTACTGTTTGGGGCGGAATCGGAATGGAGGCACCGCGGTCCCGAGGGGCAGCCCGGCCCCAAATTACTCAAAGTGGGGCAAATCAGTCATCTCATTTTGCGAACTTGATCTTTGATGTCGAACCGCGGCCATTTTAGAATCTTACAGTTTATAATGGAGACCGTGATATGAAAAGTTTTGATGCGGCTGATATTGTGCCGAAACGCCGAATAATTGTGTTTTTATATCGTCGATATTGCTTTTAAATAATTTGTTGTGTTCCGTACCAGTATTATTTAATTTTATTTTAATATTTTGTTCGTGTTAACAATAAGGTGACGCAATTTGTTATATATTGGTGGTTTTCGTTTCGTTTAAAAGTTTTTATTTTGACTGGGTTTGCGACAAGCTGCCGAAATCGGAACGCAGCACCAACCAATGGGAAACGGTCTTTCGGGCGATACTAGCGCCACCCGCGGCCGCCACCTGGGCCCAATTGCATAACAAAGTGCAACTAATATTACAAGCGGAACTCTCGCTTCTCGATATATTTCTGTGCTCGCTTCAGTTATATTAACTAGAAAGGGAGTTCCGCGTGTAATATAAGTTGTACTTTGTTATGCAATTGGGCTCCGGTCTACGCTGCTAACGCGGCTTGCTAAAAACAGTTGCCAATCGCTGACGCTTCCGAAATGCAGCAAAAATAACGCTCCGTCGCAACTCATGTGTATTATATTCGTCTGACTTGTGTTATTGTGTTAAATTTACGATACAAACTTGGAAGATAGTGTTAGTGACCTATAGGATTTACATATGTAAGGATTAAACCAGCTGGAGCTTCTTGTGTGGTGTGCCGACGAACCCCACAATTGTACCAGGACCCGTACCTACGGCGTGGTTGTGGGAAGATTGAAGCGGTAAGTCGCTGGACCCAGTTAGTTATCCTACATATTGAATCAGGCGTTACTTTGCGGAGGTCCATATTAATGAACTGAAACAATTAGGTGCTATCATTAATTATTATTATTAACTAGCTGTTGCCCGCTACTCCGTCTGCAAAGAATTCGTTTATCGCTATCCCGCGGGAACTATATAATTTTCCGGGATAAAAAGTACCCTATATTATGTTAATCCATAGGTTATAAACTATATGTGTGCCGAATTTCATTAGAATCCGTCAAACCGTTTTAGCGTGAAAGAATAACAAAAATCCATCCATTCATCCATCCATCCATCCATACATCCATACTTACAAACTTTCGCGTTTATAATATTAGTAAGATTAAAGGTCGCGGGTAAGCTAAGTTTCAGTGCATTTGATATTACTTTTGGTGTTCCTTACCTGAGATAGAATTCACCTAGCTAAATGAAATAAATACATGGTAGCATAGTTTGACCCATAGCCTCTCAAGCAGAGGATCGTGGGTTCAAATCCCGGATTCACATCTTCAGTATTTCAGAATTCATGTGCGAAATTACATTTGAAATTAACCACGAGCTTTACGGTGAAGAACAAATATCGTGAGGACACCTGTGCACATTTGCGAAGCAATGCAATGACGTGTGTGAAGTTCCCCATTCACACTGGGCCCGCGTGGGAAATATAGCCCAAGCCCTTTAACTCTGAGAGGCCTGTCCTAGCAGTGAGATGTAAAGGTTGAGATGATGATGATGACATGAATTGAATCGAACCTTATGCTGAGACAATTTAATGCTCCTTGTATTGCAAGCAAATGAACGCCATTTTTAACCTCCGACACAAAAAGAGGGGTGTAATAAGTTTGACCGCATGTGTGGGTGTGTCTGTCTGTCTGTGGCATCATAGCTCTTAAACGGGAGAACCGATTTGGCTGCGTTTTTTTTAATAGAAAGCAGGTTTTTTGGTGATGGTTTTTAGATATGATTCATCAAAATCGGTTTAGCCGTTTCAAAGTTATCAGCTCTTTTGTTAGCTGCGGAAGGGATTTTAGACGCGTAACGGGCATTCACTTAATGTTCAAACATACGAATGACATAATTGCGTTGGGGTCTTTAAAAATTTTAATTCATAGATAGAAAGAAAGATAGAAATAAATTAATTTATAGTTATTGCTTACTTTTTTTAAATAAATTAAATAAAATAAAATCCATTTATTGCCACAACCATACAAAGTAAAAAGAAACACAAAGAACACAAAAAAAAAGAAGAACAGAAACACAAAAAAAAAAAAAAACTTCGTGGCAATAGGCTCAGGCTCAGCATAAATGCTGCCGGTTAGGAAGCCGGCGGCGCTGATTTTCAGCCTGCGCCCTCCCACGGCGCGTAAAAACACAGCAATAACGGGAAGGGCAGAGCTCACAATATTACGTAAAGAAAGAAGAAAGGGAAATCTGGCAGTTCTTTTCTAAGGAAATGGTAGGGCATCACAGTCATATTCATAGCCTTTGGTAATCTTAAAAAAAAAAAAATTACATAAATAGTATAGTTGTCTTTTTAAATAATGCAACGCATTTTTTATGTGACTGACTGACGTAAATCTTAATACTATATTATAAACGCGTGTTTGTTGCTCTTTCATATGCTAAAACGGTTTAACGGTTTGTAATGAAATTTGGCATAGGTACAGATAATTCATAACCTGGATGTAGGAATTCTCAAAAGTATTTAATTTTTTTTATACAATATAGGCTTGCATTAGATGGAAAGCAAAGATGAGGCCTACGATGGAGCACGCTTGCTTAGTAAATGCTCATTTACCCTAGACTTGCTTCAGGGGAATAAGCAAAAAGAAGGCAGTTGAGCGCGGTGATGCGCGCGCATCCAACCAGTGCGACCCGTACTGCAACTGCGCAACAAATACGGGGCACTGTAACCGGTACGCATGCGCTGCACAACTGCTCAGACCCTTTCTCCAGAATGGCTTCTATATGCAACAGGCCGGAACACGAAGAGTCGCTTGGCGGCCTGGCTCAACCTATAGGTACCTAGGGTGGTGACCAGCCACAGCCGAAGCCTACTACCGGAGTTGTATCGCTCGTTTAGCACCACCCAGGGGTCACGTGTAGGATTTCGAGGATAAACCTACGGTCGCGGTCGCAAGCGATTTCAACCCCCAAAAAGTGGCAAAGCACTTACTTAGTCGACTATACATGATAAGATAAGATAAGATAAGTTTGATTTGGGAATAGGAACGAGTACCTAATTTACTCGCAAATGACGCAAATAACGAGGTCAAAACGAGGCCGGTCAGGTGTCCGAGACGACCCTTTCAAACCCATCCTGTCCACGAAAATAGGTCTTTACTACGCGTAGATTCAGGTAAATTTAGACGCGTTATAAACTGACATCTTTTAACCTAGATTTACTTTATATTTCCCTTCCATTGATTCGATCTGTGTGTTATCTAAAGCGACAATTTACACTACTTCGTTCACCTAATGCGTTCGCTGAACTTTTTTGAGACTACGTCGAAACGAACGTCGTCTTCACATTAGTCTGTCTTATATGATAGGGACAAACGAACACCTGATGGAAAGCAATCATACCGCCGTCCATGGAGACCCATAACATAAGCTGAGGCTGTTTGAGAATAGTGTAGCCTCGTTTTTTAAAAATCCTCAAGTTCTATCGCCGCTGCAAGCCGATGCCAAAGTTTCACAGTGCGTGGCAAAAAGTTCCGCAAGAAATGCATGGACTGTAGTGGACTGCCAACTATTGAGGTGATGAGGGTGAAATGAAAGTCGGTTGCAAGTGGTGCGATGAAACAATTTAGCAGCAGGTAATAAATAGATCGAACCACTCCTCGGAGCACTCTCCATGATCATCATCATCATCAATTCAGCCGTAGGACGTCTACTGCTGGACATAGGCCTCCCTCACTGATACCCAATCATTACGATTGGAAGCTATTTGCATCCACCCTGAACCTGCGGCCTTCACCAAATCGTCCGTCCATCTCGTTGGTGGACGTCCCACGCTGCGCTTGCCAGTCCGTGGTCTCCATTCCAGAACTTTTGGGCCCCAACGGCCATCTGTTCTGCGTGCTATATGGCCTTCCCATTGCCATTTCAACGAGCTAATCCGTTTGGCTATGTCGGTGACCCCGGTTCTTCTACGGATCTCCTCGTTTCTGATTCGATCTCGTAGAGAAACTCCAAGTATAGCCCTCTCCATAGCTCGCTGAGCGACTCTGAGCCTATTCATCAGGCCCATAGTGAAGTACCACGTCTCGGATCCATATGTCATCACTGGCAACACACACTGATTAAAGACTTTTGTTTTGAGGCACTGAGGTATTTTGGACGAAAAAGATGTTGCGGAGCTTCCCGAACGCTGCCCATCCGAGTTGGATTCTCGAATTTCTCTCCATGATAGATTCGGTTGTTAATAGATACGTTGCACGTTCGCGGCAAATCCGTTGCACGCTCGCAGGGAACACGAGCTGCTGCTTCTTATACGTTCGCAAATCGCCAGTGTGTATAGCTTTAAGTCTAGAGGAATACAATTATGCACGAGTGTTCTTCATACGATGTAAATTTGCGATGCAATTTTTGTGAATTTCCGCGGGTATTTAGAAAAAAACCTGGTAGGTATTTCTATTCAACTGGTAGTATTTTTTTAATTTTTTTTTTTTATAAAAAATAGGCTTACGTTTGGCCTCAAACTCGCTTGATGGCAGGCGAAGATGAGGCCTAAGATGGTACACGTTTGCCTAGAAGGTGTCGCTTTGACCTTAAAGACAATTTAGTAAAGACTATATATATAGGTTTAGGAACTTTACTAAATGTAAACAAACTCCTATTATGTGACTAAACTAAAGAGTACGTCGATAAATGTGACGCATGAAAGTCAATAACAAATTTTGCATTTGGCTGGTTAACCCGGCGCCATAACTTTTGATTGTGTTGGCAGCTGATGTTTGTTTATTACCCGACTGTCGAAGCAGGGTTATATTTAGTAAGCTACCTAAACCTTTGTAGTATAGTCGAATATTTCATCTTCTCTACATAACCTTACCCTTGCATTCCCTGTCTACCTTTTTACGCGGCTCGCATTTTTCCGGGATTCTCTTGACTCCAGTCCTTCAGCTCCCGGTGCAGCAATATCGGGAATATCGGCATGTCCCGGTGACTCAGCAATATGGACGGTATTTGGCAATAAGCAGGCCCGAGGGCATTGTTTGTAGGATTGCGCCGGGTTTTGTAATCATATTACGGGTATTACTTGCTGTCTTAGAATTTTTCAAGATAGGTGATAGGGTGGAGAATGTTGATTAGTTATAGCCGACCAAGCAACCATGTTTTGAGAAATGAAATCAACATTTTTATTTCGCGTAATTGGGTCCCGGAAGTCCTTGTTTTTGCTAAAATATCTCACAATAAGAAATAAGGTGGAACACGTTGATTATGACAAGTACAGACGACCAAGCGGTCTAATTCACGATTTTGACGAATAAAATAAATATTGAACCGTAATTAATTATTATTAACCGGATGTGATGTACAGTTAAGTGCAAAAATAACTACTGACTGACTGGCACGGTTCTGTCTTTTCCCAACTGATTAATTTGCCAACTGTTTCATTTGCTAACTGTTTTTTTCTGAAACTGTAATTTTCAGCGTTCGCTCGGACAACGCCATCTATGGAATGCAAAAGAAATTGGCATGTCATCTTTAAGCCCGAGGTAAATTAAAAATTTTAAAAACCCCAACGCAATTCTAAGATCCCTTTCCCAGCTAAAAAAAGAGATGATAACTTTGAAACGGCTGAACCAATTTTGATGAAACATGTCTAAGAACCATCGCCACGATGCCTGCTTTCAAATAAAAAAAACCGCATTCAAATTGGTTCACCCGTTTAAGAGCTATGATGCCACAGACAGACACACACACACACACACACACACACACACACACACACACACATAGCGGTCAAACTTTCTCATATAACACCCCTCTTTTTGTGTCGGGGGTTACAAATATATCATAGGGGACCGCATTACCAAGATATTAAGTATCCTTCTTTTTATCTTTGCCTATCTGTATGCCAAGTTTCATCCAAACCGTTGTTGCATGATTGACTATTTAACAAGCATTTTTATAATATATGTAGGAAGGGATACTATAGAGCACAGGACTAAAAAAATACATATTTAACATCAACCCTCAAAATGCCGCAAGTAAATATGTAATGCACGAGAATCCTAAGCTAACAACCTGGATACTTTACATAAGCCGGACGTCCTGATTCAAATCATATCCGCACGTATTTTTAGGCTCATTTTATAACTAGGTATATTCAATCTCAAACACGTAGGATTCTTAGCTTTAAAATTCAGCTTTCAAGAGTTTAGCCGCTTAGCAATTAAGATTTAAGAAAACCTTATCAGCTTAGTAAAATTAAACGTCTCATTTTAATACGAGTTTTCAAATTAATCTAGAATATTACAGCAGATGGTTGGATTAGTTAGTTCGGATTAGGAACTTCACACACACCATGGAATTTCTTTGCGTTTCCCTTTGCCGTAAAGCTCATGGTAAATTTCAAATGTAGTTTCGCACGTAAATTTCTAAAATCTCAGAGGTGTGGGTTTGAACCCGCGACCCTCTGCTAGAGAGGCCGTAGCTCTGTAGCAGCCAGATAAAACCATTAACCCCTAGCCGCAGTAGGTTCCACGCGTTAGCAATAGTGTTGTAGCATCTGCACACATCGTAGACCTCATCTTCGCTTTCCGTCGGCGTGATTGTGGTCAAACGCATATTGTATTTGACCGCTTTCAACGTAGAGCAGCTCGACTTGTCAATGATCAGTCATTGATTTCCGATCATTTGGATTCCTTGTCCATGCGAAGGGAAGGTTTTCTTTGTGTGTTCTATAGGTGGCACGGCACGGCGAGTGCTCCGAAGAATTATTTCATTTTCTGCCTGCTGCAAAATTCCACCATCATGTCGATATATGTCGTTGTAAACGCGAAATGAACATGTTTGTCAATTTTGGACTTTATTTCCTTAGCTTTAGGCCTAAAAACGACGAACCTATTCATTCCGCGACTATAGCTAAACACCAATCTGATCTGACGGCGTCCTTACCGATATTCAAATTCAAAATGTCAAGTTGGTTCGCCTAATTCTGGATTCGACTATAATATGCGTGACTTTACAATTTTACTGTACAGTCAGCAACTGAAGTGGATCGGTTGTAGTGCTCAAAATGATCTAGACACACCCCCATATAAACTTGATGGAAGAGTCGTGTAGGTATACACCATATTGTACACCGTAACTGTTCATCCACTTCTGTTGCTGTTCGTGGCAAGAAGTGCCGAAGAATACATACAGAGATGAACGGATTCATTGAGATGGTGACGATGGAATTTAGACTTTCGACAGGAGGTGGAGTTGGTGGAAGTCGCGGGCAAAAGCTAGTAGTTTAAATATACAGGTTGCTCTTATTGTACAGTACCTCTATCATGATTTACACTACACTAGTTTACAGTGACCGAACTCGCTAGCGACGGCGTAAATGTTTTGTGTGGAGAATTGTGTACATACAGCGCCTCTAGCGGTCACTTACGGAAGTACAATTCTCCATACAAATCATTTATGCCGTCGCTAGCGAGTACGGTCACTGTAAACTAGTGTAACTCATGGTAGAGGTACTTATGTCAGTGTGACCTTCCCGGCGGGGCGTAGCGTAGTCTCGATACACGCTCGGACTATTAGGCGATTGCATCGCCTAGAACGTAACGCGACTGTGATCGACAAAAGTTTTCGTTTCAAACCCGGTTAGCTCGAAAAACCCCTTTTAGGGTTAAGTCCGCCTTTGTACTTTTTTGTTTTGCTGTTTCTTTTGTGTTATTTTTGTGTTTTATGTACAATAAAGTATTTAAGCTCTAGCACAGACAGCGGAAGCATGGCGGTCCGGTGACGGTGACGGTTGTAATATTCTAACTTGTATGAACGAGTTCGCGGTACGGTACCGCACAACCGTCAGTAGCGTGCAGTGCTCCTGAACGTAAGACCGGCTGAAGAACATAGCTAAGTTCAGCAGTTTTTTTAATAGGGTGGAAAAAGAGCAAGTGGGTAACTAGACAGTAAGTAAGCACCACTACCCATGGACACCCGCAAAACAAACGGTTTGCCATTGTGTTGCTAGCCTATAGAGATATTTGGAAACATGTCGAGGAGTCGAAAAAATAAATGAAATCGGTAGTTTAAGCACTTACCAATGTTATTCCGCCAAGCGAGTCAGTGGTGTAGCTGTAGAGCTTATTACATATTTCGACGAATGGTTTTGAACACCACGACTATCTAACCGAGTGATTGATATTATTTGAACAGGTCACTCAGAAGATATCCGAAGTGGCCTTAAGAAAAGCCGTTACGAGAAAATATATTTTTTATGCGAGAGACGACAGATTAGGTAGAGTAAGTTACATTAATAAAATTTACAACAAAGAAGTTTAAAATTATTTATATATTAAATCTACGCGCCTGTCTTTTTTTAAATAGCGTTGTAAGACATCGTCATAGAAAGTTGGTGAACGTTTGATGTTAGTTAAAAGCTCTTTTTCTATGGAAATCAATTACAACCGTTCATACAAGTTAGAATATTACAACCCGCACGGCCACGCCTCCGCTGTGTGTGCGTTTGGAGCTTTACATACATACATACTATCTCTGGGGGCGTTAAAGCGTTTCAACCGCCGTATCCCGCGTGTTAAAGATAATGTGCATAACTAAAACCAATAGGCATGTTAACGCCATTAAAAAAAAAATTCGAAGACACGACTCCAGTAAACGCTTTATTTCAGCCCTAAAACCAGATTAATTTTCGATTAACTGCAAAATTAGATTTTTTGTTGCTTTAAAACAAATAAATAGTTAGTTGATTGAGCTGGCGAACAAGTGACGTCATGAGTTGCTATTGCCATTCAAACTCTAAGGGAGAGTTGTGTTTTGACAGCTCACAAAAAGTACAGGTCGGTTCACAAGAGCTGGCACGAATGGATCGAATGAGCGAATGAAAGTTTGGGGGTAGTTACAATAGAGAGATCTCTCTCCAGGCAGATGTTATGCCTGGGGACCGAAGTCCAATGGATGAAAGTTGGAAGTTGTATTTATGCAGCCGAGTTGAGAAACTTCGATAGCGTGATGTAGGATTGTAGTAGTTAGTTCCTTATGTGATGACTAGATGGCGCTAGTAGTCGCTACATCATCCCCCTTTTAGACCGGAGGTCGATACGAATTGCAGTGGAGTGCAGTCTGTGCGTCATGTGGGCGCTTGCAAGGGCCAGTCGCTCAGAGCCTCGTCGGCGAGCATTGTTGTTCCTCTGCTACTTGTAATGCATGCCTGTTGCAGTGATTGCTCGGAGCCTTGTTGGCGGGCGAGCGTTGGTTGTTTGATAGGCAAGTGGAAGTAGTGGGAGGAGGATTTGCGAACTGTAGACACCAGGCAGATAATAGATACATGCTAATGGTGCACAGTGCGGTGAGTATGGCTTGCTGTGAGACTGCGTCATCGTTTTTGTGTGTCTGAAGGTTGCGATTTTGTCCAATGTCGTGGGTCACCAATTTGGGGGTAGTTACAATAGAGAGATCTCTCTCCAGGCAGATGTTATGCCTGGGGACCGAAGTCCAATGGATGAAAGTTGGAAGTTGTATTTATGCAGCCGAGTTGAGAAACTTCGATAGCGTGATGTAGGATTGTAGTAGTTAGTTCCTTATGTGATGACTAGATGGCGCTAGTAGTCGCTACAAAAGTATCTATGTGTTACCTATTTGAATACACTTCACACAAATATGAAAATGACATCAGTCAATTGCCTACAAAAGTGTCAAAATGGCATTACTTTCATTCAATCCATTCGTGCCAGCTCTTGTGAATCGACCTGTACGTCAGTTGATTGGTGATGTCAACATCCCTATTGCAATTCTGCGACCACACACCAGCACCAGCAGTTATACACACACACACACTCACATACACTTAACGCCATGGTAGCGTAATGGTTTGACCTATGACTTCTCAAGCAGATGATCATTGGTTTGAACCCTGGCCTTATACTACGAAGTGCAAAATTCGAACTTCGTATCGTGCCATTCCTCTCACGCTAAAAGTATTTAATACAAGAGCGAGCAAGACGATGCGATACGAACTTCGATTTTCGAATTTCGGAGTAGGGTAAGCGTACCAGTGAATGAACAGTACCCAGTGAATGAACAAAACGATAATTTTTTGAAATAATAAGAATTTGGTACGTTTCTACCACGCCTCGTATTTTTTTTTCGACTAGCACCTTTGCTTGTCAGGTTCTGGTAAATTTGCTTCGACTCCTAAGCAACAGTTTTGAAATGGCGACGATGTAAAGTGGACATACCTATGTTGTACATTTTTTCTATGGAGCAGTATTAAGGAGAAACGAAAGCTACTATACTTCTGATGTGTTACTGCATTTGTCCCCGCCATCTATCATTCATTGGGTATGGTTTTTTTAAGCTTTAAAGACCTGTTAGTGCTATTCATACATAGTTTAATGTAATTTATTAACAAACAATACCTTTTAATCCAGTGTTTTTTTACTGGAACCCAAAATCGCCTAAATCCAGTGAATGAACGGGGGTGTTCATTCACTGGGACTGCAGGATTTTCTATTTGTGCAATATCTTTCCTTCTAGTCGTCATATTAAGATTTCGTTTTCAGTGACATTGATCCAAATACATTATCTACCGAAAGGCCAGTATTGGAACAAACGTAAAATATAGGTTCATTATGCTACGCTTACCGGTCGCAGATAAATAATTAAAACAAAGGTTAACTATTTACAACAATTTATTCCTGCTTAACAAAGAAAACCGCGTCGCTAGCACACGAATAAGTCGTAGGGTGAGGGTCACAATAAGCCGGTCTGGTATAAGCCTCTTGGTACTAAGGGGTCGCTATGCTACGCCACAAACACCATAACCGCACTTCTCTGCTCTGCTGCTGCCGACGCCGAGGAGATGAAGGAAGCCAACGGGCGTCAGCCGGTACCCGGGAACAGTGACGGTGGGCTCGAGCCGCAAAATAGCACCCTGGAATTTACGTCCGCTGTTATATTTGTTCACCGATTGATCGGCTCCGTTGACTGTGACTGGCATTAAGCAGAAGCAGGTAGCGGCACTACGTGATGGTGACATGAAATGGCTTGATGATGTACGGATGTCACAGTCAGACGGAGTTTACAATTGAGAAGGTGTGCACTTAACAATTACTTAATTTACACAAGAAAACACATAGCAATAAAGCTTGCGTAAGAATATGGGGAATGTGCGATTAAGGCATTAAGTACTAACAGCAAGCAAGAATAATCATGAAACATTATAACGGTTAACAAAACCGTTATGTGCGCACCTTTAAATTTAACCCTATCGTTACACGTTTAAAAGCATAGTAACTGTTCAACACTTACCCAATAGCGGGGTTAAACACTGATTTTAATACTTTATTGACAATTGAGAGCTAGGCCGGAACAAGATATAAAATTTAGAAAAATAAATCGAGGAGTCGAACGCGCAAGCGACGTGTGATGGCACTAGGAAAGAGTGACGTGCGCCTACGCGGGCAGCGAATTTCTGTCTGTCGGCCGAGCTAGACGACCGAGACCGGGCGGCCGCGGGCCGCGCGGTCGGGGGAAAGGGGGCGCATACTGGTTCTCACAAACAAAGCATTCCGAGTTAAGTATAGTCGGCGTCAGAAACATGCAACAAGCGCGGATATCCGATAGACCTAGTTAAATGTAGGTTTAATGTAGATATTTCAAGTGTTTATTTTTAAGTGTTATTATTGTTTATAAGGTAAGTGTTATTATTAAGGTTTTTGTCGCTACGTCACGCGAATTTTCCCATGGCAATACTACAGTGACGTTACCCTGCTGTGAGAACCCCGCCAAAGAACGAAACGTCAAAGTGAGTTAGTTCAAATATTTTTCTCTGCTGACCACAAGCAGTAAAGTTTTTGGTGTGCTCTAAGAGACTGGGACATCATACAAAATCTAAGTATACTATACTAATTGCCCTACGTGTTGACAATTACTAACATATGACGATAACATGACAAAACGACAATACGACGATGTTACAATTGACGTAAGCCCTTTAGAATACATATTGTAGGAACTACTACGTGGACTTTCGATAATGGGACCTAAATATATGACTGAGCATAGGAGCCGTAAGCGCTCCTATGACATGGCAGGCCAGAGTTGTTGGCCGAAGTAAGTACTCGTGAGATTTCACGTGGGGCCAGAGTTGTTGGCCGTAATGAGTACTCGTATGACATCATGTTAGGCCAGAGTTGTTGGCCGTAGCAAGTATTCGTGAGGCTTCAAGTTGAGCCAGAGTGGTTGGCTGCAATGAATACTCATAATGACATCACGTTAAGCCAGAGTTGTTGGCCGTGATGGGCACCGCACGATTATTCTTACTTAGCTACTAGGTGGACAGACTATAGCTAGTTCTTACTGACATTCCCTACTCTTTACTCCCTATACCAAGACGTAAACCCATCATCCATGTACATACTTAGAGTGGACACTATCTTTCAGCATTATTGGAGTCACCCTGGCTGTCAGCTGGAGGTGTGGCTCAGCAACAGAGGCACCACAAGCTGTGGTGTCATCTGTACGGTAACTCTACAGATGGCGAAGCAGATCATACTGGATAGAGATTGAGCCGTTCCAGAGAACAGCGAGATACACCCGGAGATACTCATGTGAGTCATAGCATACTATCTAAATCAAGCTCTATCCATAGTAACAATTTAGTTTTATTCTGTCGCAACCATAAACTATGATCGACCCAGGCACACATAAGATAACACGGCGACAGAAAATGGTGGTGAAGTGCAACTGGGATACTAAAACCCATCACTTTGGGTTTAGTAATTGAACAAACAAAAGTATGATTATGTGCCCAACCCTTCTCATAACGAGAGAATGCCTGTGTCCAGCTGCAGGATGCATATAGGCATGAGATGATGACGCTATGTGATATAAAGTATAATAACTACGGAACCATAAAAGGACAAGGAAGATGGTTGTAAGATATACCTAACACAAGTAGTAGTGTAAAATTCAGAACTGTCATTTGCATTGGCTCAGTGTATTTACAATATAAGAAGCCAACCTAAAGAATAAACCACCTATTTAAGTAAAGAAAGACGAATTATCTCTGTTATTTGTACTCATTACCAGATGTTTACTTAGAAAATTCAAATAATACGAAATAAACAACATTCAAGTGGTTGAGATGTGCATGAATCGCCAGACAATACTTGAAAAGATATTGATATTAAAAGTTTACTTGTTGGTATGAGACTCCGAGCGCCATCTAGGATCAAGACCATGAACAAATTATAGACTCGCCCGCTGGAATAATCTAGAATCGATAAGTTTTAAATTGTGTATGGATTTAAATAATTCCTGGTTAATTATTTTAATCTTATTACAATATAATACTAAAAATGCTAAACTTTAGGCCTAGAAATAAGATTTCAGATTATAAAATAAGTGAATTGGTTTCCGCTAGCAAGTGTAATGTTGCCAGTGATGTAACATAAACACACTACTTGAGGAATTTAGGGAGTGCGGATCGGCACTCGGTTTAAGTGTACGGGGGATAAATGCAATGTTTATCCTAATTAAGGAAGCGTAAATAATAATGTGTATTATTCAAGGTTACCGTTTGCGTCTTAATTTTGACTAGTCGTTTAATGATACGATGAAGAAAGGAAGAAAAAACGAAGATGCGATTGTAACTATACATTTAAATATCATTCTATAAATAAGACTTCATAGCGAATAAGTTGGTTTCGAAAACGATTGTTTAAATAAATAAGAAACGCTAACATTGTTCGATTATGTACGTAAGTGTTATAAGTGTATTTCGTAGATTATACACAGCTGGCGCCGACTAAAAGGTGCGAATATATTCTATTATAGTATAATAAAAGGAACGTTATTCGTTTAAAGTGAAAGGTCTCAAGAATTTATTTTTAAGTCTTTAAAATTGTATCGACTACTTGGGAACGAATGAACTATTACGGCAATTCATCTTCGTCACTGGTAACACTTTAACGGCGCGCACGACACGAGCTTTAGTTTACTGTGTGCAAGAAAGTGCTCCTCGGCTTATTTTAATTAAAAGAAGTTCTGCAAATATACAGGTGAGTGCGAATAATGTAGATTTCGTTCATTTATTGCGGATAAATGATGCGAACATGATATAAGTTGCGAAATCTTAGTGTGACCTTGCAAGTCGTTTAGAATATTCCGCGAAGTGCTCCAATCGTGCCTCTTGTTGGGAAAATACGACAAGATGTTATCACGTCACAAATTTAAGACGAGGCAAGAGACGCAGGCTCCTTTCAAGTTGTTAATTTGTTTAACTAAAGCATAATCTGGTCGTACATAGGGTGGCGCATGGTCGAAATTTCTTTGAGGCAGCCATTACGGCGATACCATTGTGTTGTATATTGGAAACGAATTACGGTAACATCTTCAGTTATTACATAAACACCATAGTGCAATAACATTTCGCCAAAATCATAATTCAATAGCTTGGCAGCCGATTTAAAATGCGTCAAGGGCAGGTACCGCCGCGAAGGCGATATAAGTAGGTACCTACCTACCCGGGTACTGCGCCGACGCTCTGAGTATACGTACGGCGGCATCTTGTCAATTCAAAATAGCACGGTTACTAGAAACTCACTTAGTAGCGATGCGATGGTGGTCTTTACAACCGTTTAACAATTTAAACATGTAATAGGAAATAAATCTCCACGCGGAGCGGATGCCTTCGCTAAAATCGCTGACTCGGACCAGTCGGACCTCTGCAAAACATACTGAGGCAGCCTGTAAGCTGGAGTAGCTGTTCCTCGGCAAGATTTGAGCACGTGCCAATCGTGTATATACGAGGTATGAGTAGTTATATACTTATATTTGTCCACACGGAATAAGTAACTAACAAGGGATCACACACTTAGCCCTTTAGTCATCATCATCATCATCATTATTTCAGCCGAAATACGCCCAACCCCTTTCCTCATATTCGTATCTAATAAGAAAATTAAAGCGTCTTAGCTAAATTAATTCCTTTTCAATCAATGTCTTTGCTGATCACATAAGTGAGAAGATTAACCCTTGTGTTTAGTCTATGTACTACCAATTACCAAATTTGTTTAGCATGACCTAATTTTGTTCGGGACAAATATTTCTATTAATTTGATCTACATCCCGTGGTCGGATTGACCGGAAATTTGGTATATACTTCATGTAGATTTGATGACAATATTAGTACAGTTAAAGGGAATTTCTAACCAAAATTTTTTAATTGTTTGTACTCAGTGCTGTAGTAAGTGAGTACATGGAAGAAAATAATTGAAATTAAGTGTATAGTACATGTCCATTTAATTTTCTTCTTTGTTTAACTACATTTATTCGTTGGTATGAATTCGCGATGTCACTAACGTCTAATTTTGATAAATTCATGCGTCTTTGTGTAAGGTACTAGCCTAGCCATGCCATTAGGTATCGTTAATACAAGTGCGCGCGAGTATTTAATTAAATGAAGTGACTAATTATAATGAATGATATAAAATTATTTATGACTGCCATATGACTTATTGTCATAAGGGTACTTGCACACCGAACGGAATGTGAATATTATTTATTTTAAATCAGATTAATATTAAAAATAATGGCACCTTGCTAAATCTATACTTCTTTACTTATTATGATTTGGAATTGTTTATCATTCACTATTATTGGTTGAAAACTAGTACTTGTTTGGAATATTATTTGATAATTTATGTTTTACTCTTCTGTCATTTAATATGGAACTACTCAATGAAATTAAAGCTTTATCTATTAATAATCCATGTTTATGGAATGTCTTTATGTAGCTTGAGTGTACTATTAGTGGATATTAATATTAATTTCAGGACTTCAAAATGGAAGAAATTATTTTAAATAGGCTTCAACAATTAATAACCCACATAAAAGGCTTAAGTGATTCGGCTGATGAGTTAAATAAATTGTCCGTCCTATCAGATAATGATTCTAAAAATGCTCAAGTCATTTGTCAGAAATTAGAGAGCTTCATTTCTAAATTTGGTTCGGAGTTAAACAACTATTTTAGACTAAGCAGTGATCCGTCTGCTGATGATATTTCTCGGTTCACCACTATCCAACTGCAAGCAGAAGAAGTTCAAATAGAGTTGTCATTGAAATTAAAGGAGGGAAACTCAACAGTAAATAATAATAGTCAGAAGTTATCCAGCAGCAAGCTACCTAAACTGAGCTTACCTACCTTTGATGGGGACATACTTAAGTGGCAAGAATTTTGGGATCAGTATAAATCCAACATACATGAAAGAAGTTTACCAGATGTAGATAAGCTACTATACCTCAAGGCATCTCTTCAAGGACCTGCGACGAAGGTCATTGAAGGCTTGGAGAGTACTAATAAAAATTATCAAATTGCTGTGCAGGCGCTAAGAGAAAGATATGGCAAGGAAAACCAGGTCATCGATGCACACTACTCTGCACTGACGAAGATATCACCTGCGGGTACCTCCAATGAAGAATGTCGACGAGTACTGAGCGAGGTCGAGCGTCACCTTCGAGTTTTAAGCTCCCTAGGAGAGAATACCAGTCACAATCACCTTAGATTCCTTATATTAGAAAAGTTTCCAGAGGAATTGGTATATGAACTAAAGACCAAGATTAAATCGGATTCTATAGACGAAATTAGAACAGAACTGGAGAAAACTATATCTGCTAGAGAAGAAGCTAGTCGGCTGATACAGGACAGAAATCCAACGAGGCCAAACAAGTACACCGTAGAGTCTTTGCATATAAGACACGAGAACCGATCGGAGGCGCGCCCACGTGACAGGATACAACGTCACAGACGAGCTTTGAGTCAACGCAACGGGGGTCATGTTCACAAAGGATTTCAAGATTCTAACAGAAGAAACGCAACTCGAGTTTATAGCAACCAATCCTTTCAAAATGGCAATAAGCGCAGGCTAGACAGCCAGAGCGGCATGAGACCTAAATTCCCAACAAAAAGGATAAAATACTCTTGTAAATTTTGCAAAGAAAGTCACTATTCCGAAGAATGCAGTAAATATAAAACAATCCAAGAAAGAAAGGCAATGTTAAAGGGGCATTGCTTTGCATGCATGCAGAAGGGTCATTTAATCAAAGATTGTACTACTATTCGTCCATGCAAGCACTGTGAAGGGCGACATAATCGTGCTTTGTGTCCAAAAAGGATACCTATAGGGAGGACACCCACACGCGCAATGCATATTAACACGCCGAATCGAACGCTTCTTCAAACGGCGATAGTGGAAGCCAGAAAAGAGAAAGATGAACCTCATAGCGAATCATGCCGTGTATTGCTAGACTCTGGCAGCCAGAGAAGCTACATCACTGAAAGAATGGCTAAAATACTCAAACTCGACATCGAAGAAGAATGTTGTTTGTCTGTTTACACCTTCGGGGCTGATCACCCTATGGAATATGACAGCAGCCTCGTTAAATTACATCTTTCATCTAGAACCGACGACAAGATGACAGTGTATGCCAATATGGTGCCACTCATCTGTCACCAAGTAGTACCGTACGACCATACGAAGATCGATGGCCTGCAACACAATATTATCTTAGCTGATGACGGCTCATTAGGTGAAAGGATTGATATACTTATCGGAAATGATTACTACTTCTCGTTTATAGGGACTAAGAAGATTACAATCCAGGAGAACCTGCATCTAGTGGACTCCAGACTCGGTTGGATAATAACAGGCCAGATCACTTCAGAGACTGATAAACCGGAGCTTGATGTTATAACGTATCTCCAATCAAACTCAATAACCAAATTCAGTAAACCAGACTTACCATTAGACAAGTCAGATATGAAAGTTCTGTGGGAATTAGAGTCAATAGGTATTACAGATTCACCGAAGCTAACCCGCGAAGAAGAAGCTATCAGAAACTTCAATGAAACAACCCAGTTTGTGGATGGAAGATACTCCATACAGTGGCCTTGGAAAGAGTACCCTCCAAATTTACCTTCAAATTTTGGGATGGCTTTCGGTCGATTAACAAACCTCATCAAGCGATCAAGCCCTAAATTTCTACAATCGTACGACCAAACTCTCAAATATCAGCTGGAAAACGGAATAATCGAAATAATACCTGATTGTGAAATCAACCTGGAGAAGGGAAAGACCATTCATTATATACCGCATCACGGGGTGCAACAACCTGATAAACCTATGAGGATAGTTTATGACGCCTCAGCAAAGGGCAAAGATTATAAAAGCTTAAACGACTGTTTATACTGTGGACCGTCACTTGTAGAGGATCTTACCAGCATACTTATTAGGTTTAGGACCCACAAAATAGGTTTGACTGCAGACGTAGAGAAGGCGTTCTTACAGATCGGTATCCAGAATAGAGATAGAGACGTAACCCGGTTTTTATGGATCAAGGATATAGACAAACCAATCACACAGGACAATCTGATGTACTTGCGCTTTTGCAGAGTCCCCTTTGGCATAATCTCGAGCCCATTCCTTCTAAATGCCACCATTAAACATCATTTATCCAAAATAGACAAATTAAAAGGACTTGTAGATGATATTTATGTAGACAATCTAGTAACAGGAACTAACAACGTTGAAGAAACTCTGAATCTGCATAAAACATCTAGAGAGGCATTTCGTGAGATCTCAATGAATCTTAGAAGCTGGAGTTCCAACAACAACGAATTTATAAACCAAATTCCCGATAGAGACGACAAGAGCATTGTTAAACTTCTTGGATTAGATTGGCATCTGGTAGACGATACACTCAGATTACGACTGAAAACCCTTAAGGAAGCTAACACGAAGAGAGAAGTTTTGAGAAACATAGCTCAAGTATACGACCCTTGCGGATTTGCTGTACCAACTCTGCTGCCAGGAAAACTCTTCTTACAAGACCTGTGGAAAGAAAAGAACATTAAATGGGATACGATACTTCCCTCAGAACTGACCTCTAAGTGGAAAGAAATAAATACTAGCTTTGACGACATCTCCGACATCTGTCTACCAAGACACTTAGCAAGAGTACAACCAGAACAAATGAACCAATTACACTGCTTCACAGACGCATCCACAAAAGCTTACGCAGCTGTTGTCTATTTGGTTAATAACAATGGAAAGGGATTCATAATTGGGAAATCTAGGCTTGTCCCGTTTAAAGACAGAGAACATTTAAAAATTCCACGCTTAGAACTACTAGGAACTGTTATAGGAAACCGTCTGCTGAAATACGCCGAGGAACACACACTCTACACATAAAAGTTAGCCAACATTTTCTATGGACTGATAGTCAGATAGTCATTGACTGGATCAACTCTGACAAATTGTTGACACCGTTTGTAACCCGACGAGTAAGCGAGATAAAAGAAAATAAAAAACTGGTTATACGGTATGTCCCAACAGAATTAAATCCGGCAGATATAGGTACCCGAACCGGGAAATCAAAATCAGAGAAATCATATTGGCTCCAAGGACCAGATTTCCTCTTACAAAAAGAAACCACATGGCCGACAGAGAGAGTTAAGGAACTTTCCTTGTTAGCCCGGGAGGGTCTGTCAAGGACAGAAGAACAAGTGAATGAAGACTCTAATAATAAGGAAATTAAAGAAAAATGTATTCCAGCAAGGCAGAATCACTCTCAACATGATTACGCAGTAATTGAAGAAATAAAACTTCTGCAAAAACAACACTTTCCAGACGAGTATAACGGTAAGGTAACTCATCTCAGTCGTAACCTAGGACTATTCCTTGACGTCGACGGGATATTAAGATCGGAAGGACGGTTTAAAAATACAGACTGGTCATATGATATGAAACATCCTATCCTTTTGCCAAGACATAGTGACTTTACAAACAAAATCATCAAAGATGTTCATGAGAGCAACTATCACGTTGGAGGGTCTCACACTTTGAGTATATTAAGACAACGATATTGGATACCAAAAGGACGAGCTGTAGTAGAGAGAATCCTGAAGAAGTGCCCACAGTGCGTTAAACACGGAGGTGGTCCGTTCCCATTACCACCTACTCCGGCCTTGCCTCCGGAACGAGTGAATTACAGTTCACCTTTTACATACACAGGTTTAGATTATCTTGGGCCCGTGTTAGTTAACACAGAAAACGGTATTCAGAAGAGATGGATATGCCTTTACACGTGCTTAGCAGTCAGAGCCATACACCTCGAAGTCATCCATAATATGACCGCCGAAGAAACACTTCTCGCTCTAAGAAGAATGATCTCCACAAGAGGCATCCCGGCAGTAATAACTTCAGACAATGCTCAACAGTTCAAACTTACAGCTGAGGTTTTAACCAGACCGTTCTGCATCCAAAATAATATACGGTGGAGATTTATTCCACAGCTGGCGCCATGGTATGGAGGGTTTTATGAGCGTTTGGTAGCGCTGGTTAAGCACTGCATGAAAAAAACCCTCCAGAAGAATCTGCTAATCGATAGCCAGCTACTCACGATCATCAAGGAAATAGAAGCTGTGTTGAATACAAGACCGCTCACATGTGTCGATGCCGAGCAAGATCACATCCTAAAACCATCTGACTTTTTGACGATGTCTAAATGTTTAAACCCGGACGTAGATTGTGACGATCTCACTATACAAGGAACTATCACGAAAACTGATCTGATAAATAGTTGGAAGAGAGGTCTTCGGATATTGGAAGAATTTAAGTCGATGTTTGTCAATCGCTATCTGCCAAGTTTACGTGAGCGATACAAAAGTTCTCCAAAGGAACCTAGAGTAAAGTCCAAATCAAAACCTAAAATTGGGCAAGTAGTTCAAATTAAAGGGGGTTCTTCAAACCGTCACAGCTGGAAAGTCGGACGACTGATAGAACTATCGGAATCTGGCAGAACTGCTAAAGTCAAAATAGGTAATATAGAATACACGCGATCAGTAGGACAACTGTATCCTCTCGAAGCCGAGGAAGAGTACAATGAGTTATTTTCTGAGGACACTGAGCCCGCAAATGACAGTATATTATCTGACTTGAGACAAAACGTCATGAACCATGATGACGACTCAAATGATGAAGCCTTAGATATGGAAACTATAGAATACAGTAATGACAGGGAATCGTGTCAGGTAAGAGAACCTGAAACGGACATAGCTGATGACGATCAGCAAGGACGGACACTTGACACTCATAACGAATCGCTTAATGGTGATAATGTTGAAAAGCCTAAACGTGCTGCAGCCACACGGGCCCTGGAAAAGATCCGGGAGTGGACGCAGAACCTAGTCACCCTGTTCTAATTTTGGGCCGCCGGGAGTGTCGCTACGTCACGCGAATTTTCCCATGGCAATACTACAGTGACGTTACCCTGCTGTGAGAACCCCGCCAAAGAACGAAACGTCAAAGTGAGTTAGTTCAAATATTTTTCTCTGCTGACCACAAGCAGTAAAGTTTTTGGTGTGCTCTAAGAGACTGGGACATCATACAAAATCTAAGTATACTATACTAATTGCCCTACGTGTTGACAATTACTAACATATGACGATAACATGACAAAACGACAATACGACGATGTTACAATTGACGTAAGCCCTTTAGAATACATATTGTAGGAACTACTACGTGGACTTTCGATAATGGGACCTAAATATATGACTGAGCATAGGAGCCGTAAGCGCTCCTATGACATGGCAGGCCAGAGTTGTTGGCCGAAGTAAGTACTCGTGAGATTTCACGTGGGGCCAGAGTTGTTGGCCGTAATGAGTACTCGTATGACATCATGTTAGGCCAGAGTTGTTGGCCGTAGCAAGTATTCGTGAGGCTTCAAGTTGAGCCAGAGTGGTTGGCTGCAATGAATACTCATAATGACATCACGTTAAGCCAGAGTTGTTGGCCGTGATGGGCACCGCACGATTATTCTTACTTAGCTACTAGGTGGACAGACTATAGCTAGTTCTTACTGACATTCCCTACTCTTTACTCCCTATACCAAGACGTAAACCCATCATCCATGTACATACTTAGAGTGGACACTATCTTTCAGCATTATTGGAGTCACCCTGGCTGTCAGCTGGAGGTGTGGCTCAGCAACAGAGGCACCACAAGCTGTGGTGTCATCTGTACGGTAACTCTACAGATGGCGAAGCAGATCATACTGGATAGAGATTGAGCCGTTCCAGAGAACAGCGAGATACACCCGGAGATACTCATGTGAGTCATAGCATACTATCTAAATCAAGCTCTATCCATAGTAACAATTTAGTTTTATTCTGTCGCAACCATAAACTATGATCGACCCAGGCACACATAAGATAACACGGCGACAGTTTTAAGCTTTGTTTTTATCAATAATTATAGACGTTTTAATCTGTTTATTCGAAGTATTCTTTTATTAATATACATAACCTAAGTTATGTAACGTATTTACGTTACAATTAACTGGTTCAAGTTTTCCAGTGAATGAACTATGTCACTTATAGCTAGTTCATTTACTGGTTTCCAAGATCTAGTGAATGAACAATACTCTTATTTTTGTATTTTAATTGTTTTAGAACATGGAATCGACCAAATAAGTATAATGAATGTATTTGTGTTAACATAACTTCGCTTTTGTATATTTATAGTATAACAAAACATCATATTCAAAGTTGTTCATTCACTGGTTTCATTTGTTCATTCACTAGAATTTTGCGTTCATTCACTGGTGATTTTCCATTTTTTCACTTAAATAGTAATATAACTTCAAACTGTGCAATAATACTGTTGAATAATGATAATGTTAGCCAACTAGAGTAGTTGGTTGTACTATACAAAAAGTAATATTTTAAATAAACTGTGCCCAACTGCCTAAAATTAATTTTCAAAGTCGAAAATTTCCTTAAGTGTTCATTCACTGGTACACTTACCCTAGTCCCCCTGGGAGTGAGTTCGAGCCCTGTTAGGGAAACAAAAGTGCAGCTGTAATTTTTTTCGTTACTTATGTCGAAAATATTATTAGAATTATAATAAAGATGTGTATATTCTTTAGATTCGGTTACGTCTTCGTTCCGGCCAGGGCAGGCGTGATCCCAAAAGGATAACGAAGGAGCGTCCCACCCAATTAGAGCGCTGCTCCGTATCCGCGCGGATCCGTTACGCCGCGGCCTAGCCGATAAATGGTCTAATGCGGGATTTGGCCGCCATGACGCGTTCCAAGACGCATTCATTCAGTAATGAGCAGTTTGACCCAATAAATGAAGCCCAGTTTAGACCTGCAAGATAAACCGTGCAAGTTATACATTGCAGGAGCGCCGCAATACTATTTGCATGATCTTGCAGTTCTAAAATGGGGCTGATGGTTATGCGCCCAATTCTGTCTTTACATTTGGAGATGGAGCTTGCTTGAATGTGCGTGTTTCCTAGCACTTTTCTCTTTTTGACGTGGAAAGTTGACGTGGGTCTTACGAGGCTAAAACACTTGGCTACCTACCACGGTTATTATAAAAAAGTCATTTATTGCCCGGATTTCCATCTGTCAAACGGGTAAGATGGCGGTAGACGGTAAAAAGAGATAGTGAAAGCGATTGAGATTACGAGCGCATTACACAACACGAATTTGTAGGTTTAGCATTAAATACTTTTATACGCGGTCGCAAGTACAATCACCATTTCTACCTGTCTAATGTTACTTAAAAGACACAAAAGGGGGGGGTACAAAAGGATGGTACAAACGACTGTAATTGTGAGTGCGCTACCCAAATTGGTCATAGTCTGAGGCCTTATTGTCTAACTCTCGGAATCGCAATCATTTTCACCCTTTCTTTTTGTCACACGGTACAAGATAAGGGTAGAAAGAAACGGTGAATGCGATGGCGAGCACCCGCACGTCCGGCAATACGGTCTCTGGTCCCATTGCAGTGACGTAGCGTACCTTGGAGGCGCCCTGTATCAAAATTAGTTGGGGGGGCTTTCCCGGGAAGCACGAGATTAAGTGACATTGTGGATAACATTTTACCGGGGCCTCGTATCATTGATACGGCTGATACAGCCGTAACTACGCCCCTGTCCTATTGCCAGGTGTCCCGCCGGACGCGACAAATCCTAATAACTTTGAAAAATGTCCTTTGAAGAAACAAATTTTCTTAATGCCGCCTTCCGCCCGCTAATGCTATTTTATCCCCTGTCCCCAACGTCAGCATAGAAATAATTTAATTTGTACTGGAAGAAGCTTTGTGAACAAATATTAAATTCTCCATTTTGCAGTGATAATACGTATTTAGTAAACTTGCATTTTAATGCAATTTTGATCTTTTCGTCAGATTGTTCCTATTTCACCACCATTATCATCATCCCAGCCTATTATATATGTATAGCTTTGTATGAACCAAACGAAAAAAAGTGCTATTTAAAAGTTAATAAAAATATGACATTCCATCAGACTCTTCTTACCCACCAACCCGGTATTGACTTTGCTTTTCGTTCAGTTACATGCTGTATATAATTATGTTTAATGTAATTAACCGTGAATAATAAAACCGTTCCTATGACGTTTTGTGGTGACAGTGAAAAAAAACTACAATTTATAATTAGTATTCAAAACAGTTTCAGAGGTACGTCTCTTCCAGAATTCTTCTCCAAACCTGTCCAAGTTTTGCTGCGAAAATTTAACGATATACGCGTCACCGACGGGTTATAAATTCATAAGTTAAATAAACGTTGTTTACGAATATTGCGGAGGACATTAATGAAGAAATGTGGACGAGATTAAATTTTATATTGTTTCGTTTTTTCTTAGTCGGTGCAGTTTTAAAGGTATTTTCACAATATTTATTACATTGTAAGAGTTTTACTTTAGTACCTACTTCTTTCAGGAGGTATCTTTTAAGGTTACATAAATGAGGGTAAAATTGTCACATTAAAGGAATTAAGTTATTTAGACTATAAAAAGGTGGAGACTAGCCTGGGACATAGTTTCCAGGACCAGAATGCTAAGCTTACTATGAATTTTCAGTTATGGGTCTGTATCCCTCCAGCCGCGTGGTTTGACAACATTGTCCGACACGTCAAGAGGACACATGACAAAAGGATATTTAAAATTCCACTTGTTTAGATCCTCGAACTACCAGGATTTATAAAATTCCACTTGATGTGAACCAGCATCATCTCAATCTCTCTGACGAGGTAGGTAATGAGCTGATTGAATTTTAGGCATATTTTCAGACGACCAGATGGCCTAGTGGTTAGATAAACTGACTACGAAGCTTGAGGTCCCGGGTTCTATTCCCGTGTCGGGGCAAATATTTGTATGAAAAATACGATGGTTCGTTCTCGGGTCTTGGGTGTTTTATATATGTATTAAAGTATGTAGATATCTATATAAGTACCCATGTTCATCCGTTGCCTATTTATTTATTTATTTAGATCTCGCAGGAACCTTATTCAAAACTGGTAGGCCACTTTCTTGGCCGATTGTACCAGGCTGTCGTTGAGTTGTGGGGCACCCTATATGTACACACTTACATGCCGTGCGTATAGTCACAACAATCCCTTTTGATTTTTTAGCTTACAAACAGAATATAATTCGAATTGTCCAGCACACAGTCCACTAAGGGGACAAGGTTCCAACTGCGCTCGACATTTCAACAGATACTATAAAGCGATTTTAACCCTATTAGTGGCTCACAATGGATAGCCCACGTAAGTGGCCATCTCCGTCGAGCCCGATGTTCCGTGAAATCGTGTGTCCAACTGCAGTGAATGGCGGCTTTATTTACGGCTCACTTCGTATGAATTACTCCGGTCTGGTGAATAAACTTTTTCAGTTCCTATGGTCGTAATTTTTATATTTATGCTGGATGTAGGCTGCATAGAATGACTTATAATCTAGTGCATAAAGTAAAATATTCGTCTAAGGCCAAGACAATCAGGCGCTAACAGTCAGAAACAATAAATATTCATAAGATAAAGTATTTTTTATACCAGTTTTATATTACCGATTGAATAAAACTTGATAATGAGGGTTTCAGTGACAGACTAGTTTTTTTGGCAGCTTTGACGTTACATTACATGTCTAGTTTTCGTTTGACAACTTACTACAACGGACATTATTACCTACTACAGCAAGCATGATAAAAGTCAAACGGACCTTACGATACCACCGTCCACCATCCAACGATATTCCACTTCCGAAAACCATCATTGCAATAAGTTACTGTAGAAAAAGCAATGCATGAAAAATAAAAGCTTTTAAAATAATATTTATGAGGTGAGGTAATCGTTCATAAAACCCATTTTACTCTCGACTTATATCAACCCTCGCCTGTGGCTTGATTATATATAAACGTCTCTTGATAAATTGGCGCGTTTTATGCATCAGCAGTAAAATCTACTATTTCGTCTGGTCGAGTGAAGGGATTCTAAAAGTCAGCCCCTGTTGTTTTGATAAAAGGAGCGGCTGCTATGTTTGAGAATGAAAAAAAGTATGAACATAAACATTTATTTTTTAATTTTTCTAAAACTAAAAACGGTTTTTTTCCACAAACAAATATAAAACACGGTAAAAATTAAGCTGACATTTTGAAGCCTAGTATCCAATTGTAAATACTCGTAAATAAATAATTTCTATGGAAAATCGTACCAGTCGTAAAATTATTCAATACCAAAATATTATAAAATAATAGTGGTTAAGGTTCTATGACGTTATCCCGTGAGAATATCGGGATAAAAGTAGCCTATTATTCCAAAGATATCTGTATACTAAATTTAATCCCCATCCAGCCGTGAAAGAGTACACACGCATATACTTTCGCATATATAACATTAGTGTAATCAAAGTACTATTTCATCGGTTTACTGCCTTAGCCGGACTTGGACCAAATGGCCGCTGACTGGCTTGAGCGCAATATCAACCTTGAGTCTCAGTTTATCGGCTTCCGAGATAAATTCCAATTCGCGCACGCAGTACGCCAATATCGTCTTCAGGAGCGCCATGGCGTATCTTTTACCTGGTCAGGATAACATTATAATTATAATCACACAGAACTTTACGACGGAGAAAACCATCTCATTGAAATCTGCGAAGCATTTCAATGGTGTGTGTTAAAGTTAAGTGTCCAAAATTGAAATTGCAAGAGATACAAGAAGACTGCAAGTTCAACTGTCCCGTTACACCGTTGACGTCGGAAAGAGACGGAAAGTAATGTGGCCACCGTGTGAAGACGTATGTGAGCGAACTACCGTCCCTCTTGCACAATCGTGAGTGGCGACAAGAATATTAATCAGAAAGTTACAATTTTTTTCTATTACTGGGCGTCACATTGACTATAAAATATGGAACTTATTGTTATCTGTTGTTTCTGGGGGCAAGAGCCTACCAGTACAAGTTCGCTTTCCGAAGGTGATTTTTTTTTGTTTTGGAGTCATGTACTCTAGATGGAGATTAGTAATAGGGGTCTGTAAGATCTTACCTGTAAAAACCCGCGTCCCACAGCAAAAGGCGAGGAAAGCGGCGGAGTGCGGCTGGCCCCATCGCAGCCAACGCTCGGCCTAAACTCGTTCGCGTTAGAGTCTCATTAGCGACGTGAACACCTGCTCCTTACGTCTTTTATGCTCACGCCGTGCATTTTGGTATCATACAGGACTCCGGGTAGAGATACTAATACGGACCTGGTAAGTCCTTACCTATGTATACAAAACCTTTTCCCATAGTTGAAGGCGAGGAAAGCGGCGGGGTGCGGCGGGCCTCCTCGCAGCCAACGCTCGGGCCTAAACTCGTGCGCGTCAGGGCCCCACAAGCGACGCGAACGCCCCGCTCCTAACGCGTTCACTATTTATTTATTTTTCCGTTTTCCTATAACTGAAGGCGAGGAAAGCAGTGGGGTGCGGCGTGCCTCCTCGCAACCACCGCTCGACCTAAACTCGTCCGCGTCCGTCCCCAAAAACGACGGGAAAGATCCGCTCCTAACGTCTTCCATGCTTACGGGGTACTTTTTGGGATCCTACAGGACTCTGGGTAGAGATAATAATAGGCACCTGTAAGTACTTACCTATACAAGCCCTTTTCCAATAGCTGAAGGCGAGGAAAGCGGCGGGGTGCGGCGGGCCTCCTCGCAGCCAACGCTCGGGCCTAAATTCGTGCGCTTCTGGGCCCCGCAAGCGACGCGAACGCCCCGCTCCTAACGCGTTCACTTAGCACGCGGTGCTTTTCGGGATCGTGCAGGATTCTGGTTGGTGATTAGTAATAGGGACATGTAAGTCCTTACCTATACAAGCCCTTTTCCCATAGCTGAAGGCGAGGAAAGCGGCGGGGTGCGGCGGGCCCCCTCGCAGCCAGCGCTCGGGCCTAAACTCGTGCGCGTCAGGGCCCCACAAGCGACGCGAACGCCCCGCTCCTAACGCGTTCACTAAGCACCCGGTGCCTTTCGGGATTGTGCAGAATTCTGGGTGGAAGGTGGTATGTAGTAGCAAATTTTTATAAGAATTTTTTTTTGCTGACTATCATTTTCTCAAGACATAACATTGGACTTACAAGAATAGAATCCAACAAACATTGCCAGGTCAGTAGATTTTTGTAAAAAGGAACATTATGATTATGACTTTGGCTAAAAGAGAATTCAATTTTGTTAACTTTTCATTTCTAAGTATACGAAAATAAAACAAAATAATTTTGTTTCCAATGAAAACTGGAAAATTATGAAAAATAATTAAGTTTTAGGCAAGCGTTTAAATCATCTAGCAACCATTGCTATCAAGAAAGGAGGTTCTTAAAAAGTGACGTCGACCACTATGCGCTACGATGCTCAATAGTGAAATAGCAAAGAGGTTAGGGTAAACCTTTATGTCAACGCAATAAGAGCGAAAAAGACGTCGATCAGCTCGTCTCCATTCGGTCCGCGTAGCCGAACCGATCGTCGTCTTTTTCGCTATTATTACGTTGACATTTAGTTTTTCTGATCGGCAGAAGCCGATTCCGCGATGATAGATTTTGGGGTGACCCTAAGGTTACTTACGTAGTTTGAGATCGTACTCTGCGTTTCTCATGACCATGGGTACAGGTGGGTACAGCCGTAACGTCTCGTTGATAACCGCCTCGCAATACGTCATATGCACCAAATCTTCTTTTTGAACCGATCTTTTAGTGTCCCCAAATATTGATTTTACTCTACAAATAAAAGAGAAATGTGTGATTAAGCTGAAACTGATAGCTTAGTCTTAGCCTCATTCTTAAAATTATCATCATCATATCACCTATATACGTCCCAGTGTACTATGGTATGTACAGAACTCCTCTCAGAAAATTAACTCAAAAATAAGGACACATTTTCTTTATAATAATTGAATAGCACTCGTGATTTTGAATATGAAAACCCCAAAGCTTCCTTACTTAAAGATTAAAGTATATGGTACACTTTAAAATTAAAATGCTCAAAACGAATTTCCTCCGAAAGTCAAAAAATGAAGTCAAAATTCCAAGCTTGGGAATACTCACTCAGCATGCAATTTTTCCTGGACGTCCGGTTTGCTGCCTATCATCAGGATTATAAAGAACAGCGTGGTGGCGACCGTCTCTTGGCCACCCACGATTATGGTATCCACTTCAGAGCGGATCTGCTCCTCCGTCATTGAAGAGTCAGCTTCGTTCAGCTCCAGGAGTATGTCGAGGAATGAGCGGAACTTTGCTCTGCCGTTCTCTGATGGGACAAAAATTGGGAGCTATGCTCGGAGTTTCCCTAAGCGATATAATCAGAAATGATGAGATCTGCAGGCCTTTGTCCAGAAACAGGTTATTGGATGAAGTGATAATGATGAAGATGATAATGTGTAGTGTAGTTCCGATTCGCTGTGTGCCTACTTTACCTAACAGGAGGCCTGTGCCCTGTGACGCAGCTTTGCGATTTTTGTTGCTTGTATTGATATTTGTGTAGTCTTACCATGTACATTACTTTCACGGGTTCCATTTTGTTTCATGTGTATGAATTCTTTCCGTCTCTTTGATATCACCTAAAATAAAATTAAGTGCATATAAATTATCGCTCATTCCTAAATCAGTACAGTACCACAGCGACCTAGTTTCGCTCGAACTACAACTCAAACTCAGAAATTAGGACCAAGCTAGATCGATTGTTTGGCTCCGAAAACACTAAATAGCAACTTTCGTAAACCCTTTCATCTTTATCGATTTTGTTTTGTTGGCCTAAAACTACTTCGTCCGCACAAATTTGTGGTAAAGCTAAAGTCTCTCTTTTACATTAGGTAAATAAAGAAAAAATCAGGTGAGACAATATTCGACAATCCATAAACATCAGTAAGTGAATACTCAAATCTCATTGTTTCCTTATCCCGTGGGAATTTTGACAAATCCTGGAATTCATCATGCCTGGAAAATTCGCTATGTGGGTAGGTACCGTACTACGTGTTCAAGTTTCAAGTACCGGTATTTTAATCTCTTAAAACCGGTAAATTTACTGGTTGTCAAGGTATCGGTAAATACCAGTTCTGGAAAGTACAGGTGTTTCAAGCCCTGCAATTTATGTAGTGTATGTCCCCACCGTGTTTGACACGTTGTGCAATACTGCCACGCATTTGACCAATTCCTTGTAAGAGGGCGTCAGTCGGTATACTTGGTTGGGGTGCATCAGGATGTTGAGGCCTCTCCGAATCAGCAGCTCCAGAGTCCTCGTGAAGGCGTCGTAGTACTCTCTAGTTACAATGCTTTCGGATACACGAGCGACACCTAGAGCTGTGTCTGGAATATGACATTTTTGAATTAGAAATTAGACCGAGCGTGAAGCGAGAGAGACCCTATTTCAGCGTGGGAAAAATTGTTTCGTATGTCCAGCAGTTTAGCTGATGATCCCGCTACATCTAAAAAACCGGCCAACTGCGAGTCGGACTCGCGCACCGAGGGTTCCGCAGAAATTTGAAGGTTGTCAAAATATACGCTGTGTCTATTATAATTCAGTGTTAGCAAAGCCCTGCTTTTAAGTAAAATATACGCAGTGTGGGATCATTTTATATTGGTAATTCGGACCCCATACAAAATTACATACCTATAATAATATGTACTACATATTATTAGGTTTGAGACTTGACAGACAAATAGATGGATGGACGGACAACGAAGTGATCCTATAAGGATTCTGTTTTTTTCTTTTGAGGTATGGAACCATGAAAAGAGATTTTTTATAAAAATAAAAGTCATGTCATGGCCATGACTCTGTTAACAATGACACTTACGACAAATGGTTTCTAGTGTTGTGTAAGCCAAGTACTTCTCCATGATGTTCAATGGTGCTTTGTCCGCCTCTGCTTTCAAATTCTCAACCAACTTGTGGGCTTGCATGTTGAAAACTTCTTGGTATCCGTCTACAATGGGACCAGTGAAGGTGCCTGCTAGTTTCTTAATGTTACGTTTCCATATGGAACCTGCGGTAGAAGATAAGAATAGTAGCGGGCTTGGGTCTCTATGGTTTCCCATCTAAATATATAAAAGAAGAAACTGACTGACTGACATATCAACGCACAGCCTAAACCGCTGGTTCTAGAGATTCCTAATTTGGCACGTAGGTTCCCTATAAGGTCTAGGGGTGCACTAAGAAAGGATTTTTCAAAATTCACCCCTTAAGGGTGTGAAACGGGGGTCCAAAGTTTGTATGGGAAAACAAGATTAGTTAGACTATTTTGTTCAAAACTTCGCAGTAGTACTCCTAACGATAAATTAGTAAAAAGTGAAAAGTAAACAAGCTGGGACGATTACTGTAAAATATGGATTACTGTATATATTTAACAAGCTTCCTAAGGACATTAAAAATCTTCCTCTTCGACAATTTAAGTAGAAATTACTTGTATGGCTGTGCGAATTGTGTGTCTACTCTGTTAATAAATTTTTTAACATCCCAACTAAAAATAGATAATTTATGTGTAGATACTTAGTAATAGATATTTTTAGATAAAATAAGAACAATCCTGCATTTGTCTGCTTTATGTTTTCAGCAAATACAGGAATATAATATTTTGCATGCTCATTAGAGCAGAGTATGGTAGAATAGAAATAACAATTGTAAAATCTTATGTTACCCATATTCCGCAAATAAACATTTCATTTCATTTCATTTTATGGACGATCCTAGTCTTATGGATATAACTTGTGAATGTGTATGAATACTTACCAGGTGCAGTAACTAGTCCATTTCCAAGCCAAATGCGTCCAAAAGAGTAGTAAAATGTCTTCTCGATGAACGCATTGTTGACTGCTTTGACATCCTCAGGATCGCTAAGGACTGCATCATAGATAGCGTAGCATACATACTTAAGTAGTTAAGCTATACTTAATGTATTTTGGACTTGAGATCAATAATCATGTGAATGCAGTAATAATACTGTGATGCAATATAATCACAGTATTATTACTGCGTTCACATGGTTGGTTATTACGATGAATCCAGTAATAATACTGTGATTATTGAACCACAGTATTATTACTGCATTCACGTCATTGTTGATCTATATCTATACATACATATAATAAATCTGTAACAAGTCGGTGTCTGTACATTGAAGATATTTGAGAAAAACTGTCACTAGGGCTATTTATTAGCGCAATAGAACCCAAAACAATGATTTTTAGAATTATTGTCTGTTTGTCTGTTTATCTGTTTGTCTGTTTGTCTGTGCGTTTGTGCGTGCTAATCTCAAAAATGGCTTAACCTAGAAGGATGCGGTTTTCACTGATATGTTGGTATTTTCTTAGATTAACATTTAGTGTTTGTTTCATTTGAATCGGTTGACAAATAAGAAAGATACGATACTTTCAGTGTTAGATAGCCCATTTATCGAGGAAGGCTATATATCATCACGCTGGGAGTACGGTGGTGAATGTTTACGCGGGTGTGCGGGGTTGGGAGGGGGTTGGGGGTTGGGGGGGGTTGGGGGTGCGGATTTTTTTACATCGAGGAACTGAGGAGAGCCATAATTGATGAAAAAGCAAATTGGATAAAAAAAATAAGCTGCCCAAATTACTAATTCCACGCGGACGGAGTCGCGGGCAAATGCTAGTCTTAAATATAATCAAAAAAATTTATACTTAAACTAATTACTGATGGTAAAAATAGTTCTTATTCCCATTACCATAGTAAATTAAGGCCTGCTTGTGATGTTTTCTTAAATTTTATAATTTGCTTTTATTTTATGGTAAAAGTTAGATATTTTTTAATGTTCTATAGAAAGTGTGCTTTAATAACGGATAACATTAAAACTTGTTTTCAGAACTAGAGATTTCCTTTTTTATTCTTCGCCCCCGTTCTATTTTTTCTAAAATTTCTTTCATAAAAACCTTCTCCTGGCAGTAACAAACGCAACAAAAAAGAATTATCTAATTATTTGGTGCAGTCGATCGGAAGTTATGCGCGTACAAACATTTCGGTGATTCATATTTATTTATATAGATATCCGATATCCCTTTGCTAGGCTTTATTACCAATGGTCGGAAAAACGCCCCTCATTTCACTTGAGACATATAACCAGAGCAATTTAGGACTTACTTAGGAGTGAAAATGGTTCGTTGCCTATCTACGGTAGTCATTAAAGCATATTGTATCATCGTTAGAAAGTCTCTACTATAAGAAACAGGGATATGTTTTTTAAATGACGGTCGTTTTCCGGTCCTTGTTCGTTACCTATTTACGGTACCTTATGTAATTCGTGAAGAAGGCCCTATTATTCAAACATTGTTGAACAAATGAGTAATTTCTTGTAGATAAGGTGTTTTGGACTTACATATGACTGGATAAGGTCCAAACCAGAATTGTACAGGCTTCTGATGCACCTCTATTTTCTCTGATATATCTAGAGCTAATTGATAAAGAGCTGTAACAAAAACGCAATACTTTTCATATTCGTTAAAATGTAAAATCCCGGAGACTTCTTGTTGTCAAGAATTATTACAGGAGTATTCATTGGGGGTTGGGTTAGAAATATCAAGGATGATATAGACTGGATTGGCAGTACTATATTTCAGCGCCATCTAGATTTAATAATCGAACTACAAAAACCGCGGCCGCTCCGTACTATGGCGACTGCCAATCCAGTCTATATCATCCTTGGAAATATCAATTTTTTGATAATGCATCTTCACTGTTGAATTTTTCGACCATTTTGGATGGTAGTTAACAATACAATACGAGGGACTGGGAGAAGTTAAGCATACACCTCTATATTTAATAGTCTGTCGCATGATGCTATGTTTCATAAGTACTATCTATATCTATTCTATACATATAATAAATCTGTAACAAGTCGGTGTCTGTACATTGAAGATATTTGAGAAAAACTGTCACTAGAGGGCTATTTATTAGCGCAATAGAACCCAAAACAATGATTTTTAGAATTATTGTCTGTTTGTCTGTGCGTTTGTGCGCGCTAATCTCAGAAACGGCTTAACCTAGAAGGATGCGGTTTTCACTGATATGTTGGTATTTTCTTGGATTAACATTTAGTGTTTGTTTATTTGAATCGGTTGACAAATAAGAAAGATACGATACTTTCAGTGTTAGATTGCCCATTTATCGAGGAAGGCTAATAGGCTATAATATCATCATGCTGGGAGTACGGTGGTGAGTGTGAACTGGGTGTGCGGGGGGGGGGGGGGGTTCGGTGTGGGTATTTTTTATCGCGGAACTAAGGAGAGCCATAATTGATGAAAAAGCAAATTGAATCAAAAAAATAAGCTGCCCAAATTTCTAATTCCACGCGGACGGAGTCGCGGGCAAAAGCTATATTTAACTATAAATGTTAAATACCCCATCTTTTTGAAATTCCACCCGATAACGCTTGGTTTTACGAGATAGTTCGGTCATTTCTTAAAAGATGGCGCCACAAATAAATATACACTTCCATAATAATACTAAAAATGCGAAAGGCAGTGGGACGTATATAGGGATGGCGACGAAGATCACAATACGTACATTCGTTGTCTCCAACAACTTTTAGCAGGTTCCCTATGATGGGTAGTTGTGGGTACCCGGGCAGACCGGCGAGCAGCGCGTGCGCACGGCGCCCGTACACCCATGTGAGTGCCCAGACGCACAACAGCGCCGCCCCGCAGAAAACTAGCGTGTGAATCATTCCCAAGGCTACTCTGAAATAGAAAAAATAAAAAAAGGGCTAAGTATTTTTGGGTCTTACACGGCGTAAGAAATAAAAGTTGTCTCATTCTATGGACATAAAATTAGCGACTTCTAGCCAGCAGACTTATTAAGTTTTATTTAAATGGGTCAGACATAAGAAATTTTTAAGTCCCTCAGAAGTAAAAAAAACGTGACAAACCTGGGGGTTGAATTGTCAATTTTAACTTTTATGTTTTTTAAATAAAAAAATAGTAATAACAGAACTAGCTGACACACGCGGCTTCGCCCCCGCTGAAGTAGATTAAAACGTGTTTTCCCGCGGGAATGTGATAGTTTCCCGTGGTAAAATGTAGCCTACATCGTTCTCCAGCCCTTCAACTATATCCATACAAAAATCACGGTAATCCGTGGGAACGTATCAAAATATATAAAGTTTAAAACGAATAATGGACGAAATATATAATGGTCATAATACATACTAAAATTTTCTATGAAACTATTGATAAAACGAACTTTTTTAATCATGTAATCTACAGATTGGTTTAGGTTAGGTTAGGTGTATTTTATGAAAATCCTGTAAAGTTGAGAATTTCCAAGAAAATTGCATTATATCAAATGACCATTATGTATTTCGTCCATTATTAATTTTAAACTTTAGATATTTTGATACGTACCCGTAATCCGTCGCTCAGTATCGACGTGAAAGGAGGACAAACAGAGTATTTAGTATAAGTTTTACTTCACCAAAATACTTCTCGATCGCGTTTACGTAAAAATTTCAATTCTATGGAAACATGGATGCGCGGCCGCGGAGGCGCTGTCCATGTTTCCCTAGTAATTGATTTTTTTACGTTAACGCGATCGAGAAGTATTTTGGTGAAGTAAAACTTATACTAAGCGTACAGTACGCTTAGTATAAGTTTTACTTCACCAAAATACTTCTCGATCGCGTTTACGTAAAAATTTCAATTCTATGGAAACATGGACGCGTGCGCGCGGAGGCGCTGTCCATGTTTCCCTAGTAATTGATTTTTTTACGAAAACGCGATCGAGAAGTATTTTGTGAAGTAAAAACTTATACTAAGCACTCTGTACGCTTAGTATAAGTTTTACTTCACCAAAATACTTCTCGATCGCGTTTACGTAAAAATTTCAATTCTATGGAAACATGGACGCGTGCGCGCGGAGGCGCTGTCCATGTTTCCCTAGTAATTGATTTTTTTACGTAAACGCGATCGAGAAGTATTGAAGTGAAGGAAAACTTATACTAAGCATACAGGATTCTTA
Source organism: Archips xylosteana (assembly GCA_947563465.1). Classification (NCBI taxonomy): domain Eukaryota; kingdom Metazoa; phylum Arthropoda; class Insecta; order Lepidoptera; family Tortricidae; genus Archips; species Archips xylosteana. The sequence continues at coordinate 18,512,124 of OX387358.1, forward strand.
GGATTGAAAAGTGATAAATAACGTTGCCTATCATTAGGGTGTGTGCAGTGCAGAATATTTCAAAAATATTTTTATATATTAGTCTGACTTTATTCTACATTTTTGGGTTGAAATCACCTGGGGCTAAATTCAGGAACGGCCCAACACGGTTTGCGAGCGGTACTTCAATCGTTTGGGAGAGGATAGGAATGGGTTGAGCTTCGGATGAGCCTTTATTTTCCTGTTAATTCGCTTTGTAAATAAATAAATAAATAAACAAATAAATAAGGCTCATCCCAAACTCAGCCCAAACCTCTCGCAAACCAGTGATTTTTGGCGTTCTACCTCTACCATGAGTTACACTAGTTTACAGTGACCGTACTCGCTAGCGACGGCGTAAATGATTTGTATAGAGAATTGTGTACATCGCCTCTAGCGGTCACTTACGGAAGTACAATTCTCCATACAAATCATTTACGCCGTCGCTAGCGAGTACGGTCACTGCAAACTTGTGCAACTCATGGTGGAGGTAGGTTCAAACCAAACCCAACCCAAACGATTGCATTACCGCTACCAAACCCGTGAAGGCCCTTTCCTGAATTTAGCCCCATGAGCAATGTTTTAATCTGTCATATTACTCGTTGATTACGGTGCATTTAGCCAAGTACAGTTAGAGTTCAGATAATTATACCGCATTTAATGTAATGATTCTTCGCGGTAATAATACCTTAATTACGGCTTCTGCGTGTAACATCTAACAAGACGTAATTAAATTAAACTATTTTACTTGATTTTACTTGAGTGCTAATTGGACCCTAATGGGGTACAGCCGAGGAGACTGAATCACGTACTTGGGCGAAACCTTTTCATAAATCAATTTCATAATTTACAAATGGGTCTATTTACAAACCTTGTCCAACTTTTTACTACAAAAAATATTGGCCGCAAATACTTCGAACGCCGTTAAAATTAAAAAAAAAAAAAATATCACGGGACAATTCACACCAATTGACCTAGTCCCAAACTAAGCAAAGCTTGTACTATGGGTACTAGACAACGGATAAATATACTTATATAGATAAATAAATACTTAAATACATATTAAACATCCAAGACTCGAGCACAAACATTCGTATTTTTCACACAAATATCTGCCCCGACCGGGAATCAAACCCGGGACCTCAAGCTTCGTAGTCAGGTTCTCTAACAACTAGGCTATCCGGCCGTCTAAATTAAATTCAAAATTTAAAAATAATTTTGTTTATCAATTGTTTATTTAACCGCACCCGAATTAACGGTAAGATTGGGTTCAAATATGAAAAAGTTTTTGATTTTTTTTTTAAATCGTGCGAAATTTTGATTTTTTATTTATTTAGTTTTACATAACTGCTGAATTTAACCAGAGTGCATTCTGATACATCTTGAGCCTCAACTTAATTAAATAAAAGATGGTAGTACTGGCTCAGAGGGCGATGGAGAGGGCTATGCTTGGAGTTTCTCTGCGGGATCGCATTAGAAATGATGAAATCCGCGCGAGAACTAAAGTCACGGACATAGCTCAAAGAATTGCTAGACTTAAGTGGCAGTGGGCAGGGCACATCGCCCGTAGAACTGACGGCCGATGGGGCCGAAAGGTTCTCGAGTGGCGTCCGCGGACCGGAAGACGCAGTGTAGGTAGGCCTCCAACAAGATGGAGCGACGACCTGGTGAAGGTAGCGGGAACGCATTGGATGCGGATGGCACAGGGCTGATCTGTTTGGAGAGCCTTGGGGGAGGCCTATGCTCAGCAGCGGACGTCTTTCGGCTGAAATGATGACTGGCTTAACGATAATTGTAGGGTAGGTACTTAATTATTTGTATGGATTTTTTTTCCAGTAAATATTTTTTTTATAAGCTATTTATCATTTTTGAATGCCCATTAAATGGACATGTTTTTAAGCTAGTAAGCTAAACAGTAGTCACATAATTTTTTTTACTGTGATAGATCAAATTTTGACCAAAGTTTAGGAGTAGTGGCCAAATTTAAATAGAAATAAAAAGAAATGATAAACGGCAATAGTTTTTTGCATCTGATTCATGATTTTTCAATAAAAATAAATGCAAAAAATAATTAATTCCGAGTATCACAACTCAAAAACTTAGTGCGGGTTACATACAACATGCATGGGCTACATGTTTCAAAAAACTAGAAAAATCGTAATTTCTTGAAAACGGTGTGACTTTTACTGAGGTAATGTTTTGATATTTGGTAGATGACCTGCCCACCTATTTCCCATTTCAGTTTGTCGTACTACTTACGGGACGCCCTGTATAACCAAAAGTCCCATCAAAACCTTCAGCCATTTCTTAAAAAATGTGACGAGATAAATGAGGCGGTTGGAACGCTCGAATAAATACCCAAACGGAGGACGTTTTCCTGAATTTTATGTGTTAAGTACTAGCTGGTGCCCGCGACTTCGTCCACGTTAATCATTGATGCTCCGCTCGTATTAGTCTTAGCATGATGATATATAGCTTAAAGCCTTCCTTGATAAATGGGCTATCTAACACTGAAAGAAATTTTCAAATCAAACCAGTAGTTCTTGAGATTAGCGCGTTCAAGCAAACAAACAAACAAACTCTTCAGCTTTATAATTATTAAGTATAGATTTATGATGTATGTTTCCTACTGCTAATATTCTGTGTCTTATCTTTAAATTGTATTTGCATGCATTTAAAATGAATTTAAAAATTACCAATACTATAATGACGCTGACACTTTGTAGTGCTCTTTGCAAGATCCAATATATTTTCAGCGGTCCTCTATCGTATGTCCTAATTTTCGTCGTCCATAATTTTCACTTGACATAAAATAATTTATTTCAAAAACAGTTTTTTCTTTACTAACGTAACCAAACCTACTGCATTCTATAAGATGACATTTTAAAAATCCTAATAACAGCTAGGTTCTTCATGTTCTGTGGCAAACGTTGCTATGGCTGAAATTATGATAAATTAAATTATGGGAAATGAAGTGATTCGATTTTCAGCTGATGATGATGCTGATTACTCACAAAACACGTCGATGCAGTGCGCAGCTCAGGCGCAGATTAAACTCTAATGGTAGATATTTAATACGACTTATATACTCATAATGGCATGTAACATAACTAATGAGGCACTATTAGGAACTGTACCTACTTGGATGCACTGCTTCATGGTCAGTAATTTATAAATATAATATTAGTTTAATTAGTTTCTAGTCATCATACGTTGGCAAGGCACAGACCTCCTCTCAGACAACAGGCTTGGGCCGTAGTTATGGGTCGGGTGCTGGTATGGGGTGCAACTTGTTCAGACACGCTGGCCCCTTCCTATCTCCATGGAACCAACAACAGAGCTGGTGGAGTGGAGAAGCCGTGGTGGCCTACTTGACCTATTGCCTCTCAAGCAGTTTTTGAAATTTATGTGCGAAATTATATTTGAAATTTACCATGAGATTTACAGTGAAGGAAAACATCGTGAGGAAACCTGCACATGGGTCTATAATGACTCCCATAAAATTTTTGTTCTGAATTTTCAAGCCCACAACGTTTTCTGTCATATTATCGGAAGTTATAATATTAAACAACATAAGCAAAGGTTGTCCATCGCGGTTCAGCGGGGCAATGCAGCGTGTTGGGCACCATTGCGCCTGGTACGATCCGGGGCGGTTTATTTGACTGACTTTTTGTTTTATTGTATTTTTTATTGTAATTATTTTGGCTTCGGACTAATTATGTATGAATATTATTAATATTAGGTATTGTTTATCTTTGTGGCATGTGAAATTTAGTAATTTTATGAATATTAAAAAATTAAAACATTTTCCAAATCGCGTTTTCTCGACATCTGGTTTGATCGAGATACTGCACTTTTCAGGCGGGCAGTGCGGATCTCCTCATTTCTGATTTGATCGCAGGGAAACTCTGAGCATAGCTGAATAAATGAGGTGAATCGCTGTTATCTAATAACATCCACGATGACAGTGATGACAGTTTGCATACGGCACAGTCATTTATCGCTTCAAGACATAACGAAACATGTTATTTGAGACACAATGTGATTAGGTACGAAATTAAACCGGTGGCAGTCTATTATGTCAGTCTGCTAACCCTGGCATATCTATAACTTTGTAAGTCTGACTCGCACTTCTCTGGTTTTTAAAAATGCCGAGGCGCAACTGATTTTATTGAAAAATAGTGGCCAGTCTTAATTTTTGCGGTGACCAATACAATAATAGTACATTACTGCAGCGGCCGCGAAATAGGGGATTGCCGACCGAGTAGTTATAGATAAGAGATACGAGGCCGGCAATCCCTGTTCGTGTCCAAGGCTTGTATAGAGTTTTTCTCAAACATGCATCATCATCATCAACACCATCATCATCATCCATCCGTCCATCCATCCATCCATCCGTCCGTCCATCCATCCGTCCGTCCATCCGTCCGTCCGTCCCTCCGTCCCTCCCACCCTCCCTACCTCCCTCCCTCCATCCATCCATCCATCCATCCATCCGTCCACCCATCCGTCCGTCCATCCGTCCGTCCCTCCCTCCGACTCTCCCAACCTCCCTCCGTCCCTCCCTCCATCCATCCATCCGTCCGTCCATCCATCCGTCCGTCCCTCCCTCCCTCCGTCCGTCCCTCCCTAACTCCGTCCGTCCGTCCCTCCCTCCCTCCCTCCATCCATCCATCCATCCAGCCATCCATCCATCCATCCATCCATCCATCCATCCATCCATCCATCCGTCCACTTCGACCACGTCGACCTATAAACGTCATGGTGTTGTGTCACATAAAACAATAGACGTTCACTTTGCTGGCCTTGGCCAGCAATGTTTTATGAAAATCCATTATTGACCTCTCGTCTAGACGCTCCTGCAACGTGACAGTTCGTGGCGTATTATAAGGAACATAACGTCAATACTTCATAGCATGTTTGAGAAAATATAATTATGTCAATAATATCCCACCAAAAACATTCTGTAAAAAACTAGCCAAGTCTCGATGGAGCTGCTTGATTATCTCTAAAAAGTAATGAAATCTAGACAAAGTCGTGTCAAGTCTAAGGTTCCTTACTGCGATTTCTTTATTATTATAGTTAATGTTGTGTAACTTGGCCGTTGAAGGGTAAACAAGGGTACAAAACCAGGTGCTCCATGACACCATTGCACCAATCTGTCGCCAAAACCGCTACCCATTGACGATGGATAATTGCCACTTGGAAAACGTTGATTCAATAACCAGTCAATTGTAGGCTTGATAAAGCTGCGTATTTCAATAATACTTATGTATATAAGCGACCCTGAAATAAGGTTGATGTTTACATATTTAGACGCGATGACTGTATACACACTTATGCTTTCGACTGTACTAAAGTTAACATGGATGGAACCCTAGAAACACATCATTTTTGTTGTCGAACCATGTCAGCCGCTACAGAAGCTCTCAAAGCCTCTGTAACCAGAGAGTAAATAAACGAATAGTGCGTTGTAGTGTCGAGATTGCTCTTAAACAAAGTGGATAGAGGCGCGAGAGAATAAGTAATGCTGTGTTACGATAACCTTAGAGCACTGAAGACAGGAGATAGTACCTTTTTTAAATTCAAATTAAAAAAAAAATATTTCAAGTTTTTTCACAAACAATAATACAAAATCAATAGAATAAAATTAACACGCGCCTCCGCGAACATGACATGCCCGACGCGCTGCAGTACCAAGGCAGCCCCACCACCGACTCTCACTGGACTCTAAGAGCGCCGTATGCTTTCAGAGTGTAATTCGCCCATAGGCCGCATGTGTAAAAGGATATACAGTAGGCTCTGAAAAGCGTTATTTTCACATCCCAGGAGCACCTCGCAAATCTACGGGTGATCATGTTCGCTCTGACACACAGCGCCCTTCGTTCCCGCTCAATGTCAGCCCCCGCCACAAAAAGAGGGGTGTTATAAGTTTGACCGCTATGTGTGTGTGTCTATCTGTGGCATCATAGCTCTTAAACGATCGAAATTGGTTCAGCCGTTTTAAAGTTAGTTTTTTTTGTTAGCTGCAAAGGAATCTTAAATTTACTTTATTTTCAAACATATACGTGACCTAGTTAAGTTGGGGACTTTTTAAATTTATAGAATAAGAAACGAGCAAGCTGGTCGATAAGAATTGACCACCACCGCCTATGAATATCAACAACTCAAGAAGAGTCACTGGTGTGTTGCCGGCCTTTAAAGGAGGTATAAACCCGTTCCTTGAAAGCCCCGACGTCATAATGGTCTGGAAACAATGCTGTCGAAAGTTGATACGGCTAAGTATTTCACTGTACATGGCAAGAAGTGCTGAAGAAATCGTACAGTAGTGGACCACCATTCATCGAGATGGGGACGATGGATTTTAGTTTTTCGGTAAGAGGTGCGATGGAGAAATTATGCGGAAAACAATTCAAACAATTATTTTTGGAGCACTCGCCGTGGTAGAGCCTGTAGAATACGGACAGAACCTACATGAACGGGAAGAAGTGGCTGAAATAATATAGTGCTAAGTTGAGGGCAACTCTCGTTATTTGTGCTTCGTGATTGTAACAGATGAGTATGGTAATACGTACTGACTGAGTCAGAGAACTTGAAAGGTTTGTCGTCGTTTTGTACTACGTGTTAGTGTGAAAAAATGGGTACAATAGTTAAGAGTAAAAGGCAATCTTTTTATCACTGCGTACTTGATTATGTTAGTTTAGCTTATCACTAGCTGTTGCCCGCTACTGTCTACGAACAATAGATTATCGCTCTTCTATTTTTTGAACTGAAAACTTCTTTAGCGGCGTTGTGCACTTTTTGGGATGGGTAAAAAATGTTAAACTCGCGTCAGGACACGTGACCCTGGTCAAAAATTCGTAAGACGGGGGAGGGGAGTGAGGGGGGTTCGTAAGACGGCACAACGTAAATGTTCAAGCTTTCACTTCTGCCGGCACTCTCGGAGTGCAACTCGTTGTTTTTTTTTCGTATTCTGTGGCAAAAATATCCTATGTGCTTTCCTGGGATCAACGTCCTCACAGGTTTTCTCATTTGTAATATTAGTTGAATTTAATACATATAAATTTATACTTATCATAATTTAAAAACGAAGAACTTATATTGAAATTACCAAAAGGTTAGTGAAAATAAAATTAAAAAATAAACGAGGAAACAAGGAAAACTATAACGGCTAAGTTTGCTTGAGAATTATTAGTACTTAGTTTAAGAATAAATAGCAGCCTGACCTATAAAATATTGCTTGTTTAATACGGACAGTATTATTAATAGTAAAATTAATAAGACATGCAAGAAATTTTTTTAACGGCTGCGGAACCCTAGCCTGGGCGTGTACGACACACTCTTGGCCGGTTTTTTCTTTATGGAAATGAATAGTACTCGTGATTCTGAGTAAGAAAAAACAAAATATAGTCATTAAAAAAAAGATTTTTGCATGTTTTAAAATGAAAATGCTCAAATATTAAATTTCCCGCGTCTTACCGCGGCTAAATTTATATAGGTATTACCAAAGGGAAGTCGTCTTTGTTTTGGTCTAGAACTCTAGACTTTGTCTCTAGTGTAGCACCTAGTCATTATTTGGACTCGTCGTACCGTGAAGCGCGAACGCTTCTGTCAGAGATAGTCAACATTTTTGATAATAAGTTCTGAGTTAAACATCAACAAGTACCTACGCCTTTTTACGCAAAAAGGCGACTAATGACGAAGATGACTAATGGGCGATCCGTGTATCCCCTGGATAATAACCTTTTTGTTTCCGTACCCAGTTATTTTGTAAAAAGTAATCATTTGAATAACTATGCAGAGCACATAATTTACGATTTTTGACATAGTAAAATATTTTTTAAGTCAAAGTCCAAAGTTTATTTGTTCAAAAAGTAGCCTTAATATGGTCAATAGGTGTTATGCCAACATATAAAGTTCTCTAATTTTTTTCATTTACACGGTGTACAATTTTTATATCAAAGACACTTCATATCCGTAGTTTTGTCTACTTAGTGTAATTTTTTTTAACCAGCCTCGCGTTTGATAGGCAAGAGTGGAGCAAGAGAGGAGAGGTCTTTCTGGATTACAAAACAAAAATATAATAATACTTTTTTATTTAAAAAAAAAAACACGTATTATAGACAAACAAAATGAAACGAACAATTCTTGTATATTTATTTATTTAGGGGATCTTTGAAACGGCTCTAATGATTTTGTTAGCTATGTGGAGGTTATCGAGATTGGTCATAACTCTGGGAAAATAAGTTATTCTGAGTTCGAGCCTGAGGGAAGTGGGGTTACCGAGCTTATTTTATGAGACTATGTAAAAAATAATTATAATATTTATGTCTTTAAAAGGTTGACGGCCGCTGCCGCTACGTAGCGTTCGTTTTTCATTTGCAATCAACACTACGTGCAAGTGTGTCGCATGAGAAAACTGCATTGTAACTGTATGTAGGTATTTAACATTATATTTCCTGCGTTGGTTTTTTTATATATGGTTTTTTTGAAGTGAAACTTCTAATGCGACTTCCAACAAGGTCGCGTTAAACGTTTATCGCTACCATGGAGGGGTATGTATTACAATACCGAAGTACGAAAGACCGAATGTATTAAAACATCGAATGGGTCAAAAGACCGACACGATTTTCTTCTGAAACTGTAAACTTTTTAGAATTTATTAAAACTGCATCATACAGAACCCATTAGGTTAGGTTAGGTTTGTTTTATAACAATCTTAAAAAGTTAACGGTTTCAGAAAAAAATCGTGTCGGTCTTTTGACCCATTCGATGTTTTAATACATTCGGTCTTTCGTACTTCGGTATTGTAATACATACCCACCATGGAGGGGGTATGAAAGCATTCGTAGATGTACTGCTAAAGCAAGTAATTAATCTCGCATTGTATATTATATACTAACGGATGTTAAAAACTTCGACAGTGCGATGCAGAACTCATACTGTCTGTGCAAATTTGTATGAGACTTGATAAAAGCGCTATCTAGTAAAAAACCGGTCAGCTGCGAATCGGACTGGCATACAGAGGGTTCCGTGAAAATTTGTAGGTATTTCAAAATATACGCTATGAACGGCCATATACATATGAGAGTCCAGTGATAGCAGAGCCCTGCTTTTATGCAAAATATACGCGGTATTGGGATATATTATATTGGTTTGGATGGGATCCCATAATAAGCCGTGGTGGTCTAGTGGTTTGACCTATGGCCTCTCAAGCAGAGGGTCGTGGGTTCAAACCCGGGCTCTACCTCTGAGTTTTTAGGAAATTACAGGGTTATTTGTAATTCACTAGCATCCTTTTAACCCTAAACTCCTACCACTTAAACAAATCTTTTTTGTTTTACGACTTTTGTCACAACTTTATATTTTTGGTGTAATAACGTTTTGAAAATTTGAGATTACCTGTATTTTTACGATACTCTGTGCCGTGTATGGAAAAAAATGTACTCCATTTTAAAAAGTCGTATAACAAAAAACATTTGTTTAAGTGGTAGGAGTTTAGGGTTAAAAGGATGCTAGTGAATTACAAATAACCCTGTATATGCTAAACACCATTCGAAATTTAGTTACCATGAGCTTTACGGTGAAGGAAAATATCGTGAAGAAACGGGTGCGGTTTCGATTTACGCACACAAATGCTTAGTGTTTGTTTTTACATGAACGGTTGTTCAGTTGTCACATGTAATGAATTATCACGATCAAAAGAAACTCTTATCCCAGTTTCAAAATATTCATACAAATTTAAGTGCCCAAATAGTGTGACAGATTGGTATGTATTACAATACCGAAGTACGAAAGACGGAATGTATTAAAACATCGAATGGGTCAAAAGACCGATACGATTTTTTTCTGAAACCGTAAACTTCTCAGAATTTATTAAAACGGCATCATGCAGAACCCATTAGGTTAGGTTTGTTTTATAACAATCTTAAAAAGTTAACGGTTTCAGAAAAAAATCGTGTCAGTCTTGTGACCCATTCGATGTTTTAATACATTCGGTCTTTCGTACTTCGGTATTGTAATACATACCCGTGACAGACAACCTAAAATTTTAGTATCCGTGAACGTGTAAACATCCAAATATTCAAACATCTTCACAAACTTTCTCATTTGTAATATTAGTAAGATAATTAAAATAATATAAATAGGAATGTCGACGCCGTTAAAAAATAATTCGAAGAGACGAGTCCAGTAAAAAAACGCTAATGTGAGTCCTGAAAACTAGACAAATTTTCGACTAACTGCAAAATTAGATTTGTTGGTGCTTTAAAACAAATAAATAGTTAGTTAATTGAGTTGGCAAACTAAGTTGTTATTCAAGATTGGTTTTTTGGAGTCTTTTTGTATTTTTATTTTTCAACTCCAAATTTTTTACTTTTGCGGTCATCCCGTGAAATCTATATATATCATAGGTACTAAAATACATACAAACATGGATGCACAGAAAAACCCAGATAAAGACCAGCAGTGGTGGTGTTGGGGTGTAGCACGCAGCACGGAATGCTGGGGACTTGGGGGTTCGATTCCCAGCGCTGGCCTTTTTTCTGGGTTTTTCTGTGCATCCATGTTTCAGTTTGTATTTAGTATGATATAATATTAAGTAGTTATTGCCATTCAAACTCTATGGGAGAATAGTGTTTTGACAGCTCATAAACAGTACGTCAGTTGATTGGTAGTGTCAACATCCCTATTATACCTAGAGGTTTTCCTGGCACGAACGACGCGTGGTTACTATTTGACAAAATAATAAAATCGATTCGGTTTGGTATTATTGTTCATATTATTATATTTTCAAACGTGTCACATTGATATAATGCCACTTATAAGATATCGATAAACTAAGTACCAGAAGGAAGTCACTAGCGATGCATCGTTCGTGCCCGGAAAATCTCCAGGTATTCTGATAATAGCAAGGGAGCCCAAGAGAGGATTTTTGCAGTAACTCGAGCGCGGCAGATTAATATACGGGGGGATACCTTATACCCTCTAGAGTACCCCCATTGAAATGAGCACTTCATGTGGGAGGGTTTGCCTGGGGCACCCCGTCAAAAAACTTAGTAAAAAAAATATATTCTTTGAAATATTCGAGCGCGTCAGATTGTGATAGTCAAACCACAGCGTGACCCAGCGTGCCACTGATAATAAATGTATGATAATCACGAGCGAAGCAGCAGAATATCTTAGGAAGTGTAAATTTAAGTTATGATTTAAGTGTAATTTTTAAGCCATACGATAAATAAATAAATCTGCCACTTTGCATGGTGGGGGCCATACGGAAGGGCGCGCGTCAGGTTTTCATAGGAGATGTTAATTCCAAAGACTGATAATTTGGAAGTGGAATGTGCATTGTTCTGCTAATAATTAACCCACCTTATCATAATCTGACGCGCTCGAGTATTTGAAAGAATAAATTTTTTTTACTTAGTATTTTGGCGGGGTGCCCTAGGCAAACCTCCCCACATGAAGTGCTCATATTCAATGGGGTACTCTAGAGGGTATAAGGTATCCCCCGTATATTAATCTGCCGTGCTCGAGTAACTTCACAAATCCCCTCTTGGGCTACCAGCGCAACAAACTGAAAGCCGAATTTTTAATTGCGCCTCGCAACGTTCCTCCTAATAATTGGCAAGCGATACTCGTAACATTACATCATAATCATAATACGTGTATTTAAATTACTCAACCTTGTATTTTGAATGGGTTAATGAAGGGTACCTTTCTGAAGGGTATGTATTACAATACCGAAGTACGAAAGACCGAATGTATTAAAGCATCGAATGGATCAAAAGACCGACACGATTTTTTTCAGAAACCGTAAACTATCAGAATTTATTAAAACGGCATCATACAGAACCCATTAGGTTAGGTTAGGTTTGTTTTATAACAATCTTTTAACGGTTTCAGAAAAAAATCGTGTCGGTCTTTTGACCCATTCGACATGAAGTGCTCATATTCAATGGGGGTACTCTAGAGGGTGTAAGGTATCTCCCGTATATTAATCTGCCGCGCTCGAGTAACTTCACAAATCCCCTCTTGGGCTCCCCTACTTACGAGTATGTAACCAGCGCAACAAACTGAAAGCCGAATTTTTAATTGCGCCTCGCAACGTTCCTCCTAATAATTGGCAAGCGATACTCGTAACATTACATCATAATCATAATACGTGTATTTAAATTACTCAAACTTGTATTTTGAATGGGTTAATGAAGGGTACCTTTCTGAAGGGTATGTATTACAATACCGAAGTACGAAAGACCGAATGTATCAAAACATCGAATGGATCAAAAGACCGACACGTTTTTTTTCAGAAACCGTTAACTTTTCAGAATTTATTAAAACGGCATCATACAGAACCCATTAGGTTAGGTTAGGTTTGTTTTATAACAATCTTAAAAAGTTAACGGTTTCAGAAAAAAATCGTGTCGGTCTTTTGACCCATTCGATGTTTTAATACATTCGGTCTTTCGTACTTCGGTATTGTTTCGATAAAAACCATGGCGGTCAAGAGGGGAGGCCTTTGTCCAGCAGTGGGACACCATAACAGGCTAAAAAAAAAATACCATCAGTCGTGGTACAGACTAACCAACTTATCTGTGAACCAGACCAAGCCATACTACACAGTAGATTTCCTCACAGTAGTGTGAAGTTTAAAAATATAAAACAAAACGCGTGCGAGTCGGACTCGTGCACTGAGGGTTCCGTACAAATTTTTAGGTAAACAGCTGTAACTGTAACAATCCAGTGTTAGCAGAGTCATGCTTCTAAGTAAAATTTACGCAATGTGGGATCATTTTATATTGGTTGTTCAGGACCCCCTTAATCTATACATATAACTAGCTTTTGCCCGCGGCTTCGCTCGCGTGTACCATGAGTATTCCAAAGAACCAAGATATCAAGCAAGCAAGCATACAGGCAAGCAAGCAAGCATGCATGCACGGAAGCAAGCAAGCATGCATGCACGGAAGCAAGCAAGCGTGCAGAAAGCGTGCAAGTAAGCGTGCAAGTAAGCGTGCAAGCAAGCGTGCAAGCAAGCCCGACTAAACTTTCTTTATATACAATAATATAAAACCTATTATTACTTTCCCTTGTCCTGCATTAGGTATAATTCAATGTTTTCTTACCTTCTACGGAAACTTGAGTAACTGGAAGCGCTGTGTACCTACTTAGCATTGATATTATACATATTATAGTATCTTGTTAAGGTGTTGTGTGACCTTACCGTTAAGGAGTTATACCTTCCATCATCAGCTCATCTGAATAACCAGAAAGAATACAACTAAAGGTCTATACGTGCATATGATACTTAAAGAAACTTCCTGTAACTCCTAACCGTTAAGGAGTTTAACCTTCCATCATCAGCTCACCTGGATAACCTGAAAGAATACAACTATCGGTATATACCTACTTACCTATAATATTTGAAAAAATATCCTCAACTCCTAACCGTTAAGGAGTTTTACCTTCCATCATCAGCTCATCAACATAAGATGATGTCTACCAGACGCAAACACTTAAATAGCTTGAGAAAATATATGAAAAACGTAATGCATGCCTACAAAATTTGAGGGTTGCCTTCGATTTCCCTGAGATCCCGTCATCAGGTCCTGATTTTGTGACAATGGGACCATCTCAGGAGTATATTGTATTCTTTCGAATAAAAAAATAATTTTTATAATCGGTCCACAACTGATCGAGAAATCGGTGAACATACACCTACATAAAAAAATACATAAAGTGGAATGCATAACCTCCTCCTTTTTTTGAAGTCGGTTAAGGAGCCCTTTGCGGCCTACTTACAGTATAAACTTATGAATTTTGAAATTTTAGCTTTGTACAACCAGTAAAACGCAAAATCCCGTTTTTTCCCGTTCCCGTAAGAATTTCGGGAAATGCTTTCTTAATGCTCCTCTACACTCCCCAAGGAACCCACTTGCCAAATTTCAGCTTTCTATGACCAGTAAAACGAAAAATCCCGTTTTTCCCGTTCCCGTGGGAATTTTGGAAAGTTCTCTTTCAATGCTTCCTTACACTCCTCAAGCAACCTACATGCCGAATTTTAGCTTTCTACGACCAGTAAAACGAAAAATCCCGTTTTTTCCCGTTCCCGTGGGAATTTTGGAAAGTCCTCTCTCAATGCTCCTCTACCCTCCCCAAATAACCTACATGCTGAATTTCAGCTTTCTACGACCAGTAAAACGAAACATCTCCTTTTTTCCGTTCCCGTGGGAATTTTGGAAAGCCCTCTCTCAATCCTTCTCTACTCTACACTCCCCAAGCAACCTACATGCCGAATTTCAGTCTTCTACGACCAGTAAAACGAAAAATCTCGTTTTTTCCTTATCCCGTGGGAGTTTCCGAAAATCCTTAAAACTATTTTTTACTATTATAATTACCTACTTCTATGCCAAATTAGAAGAGTCTAATAATTATAGTTCATAGGATCCCGTTGAACTGAATATATAAATCCCGTTTTCTCCTTATCCCGTGGGAATTTTGAGAAATCCTGAAATTAATGTTTAAACTAATGTAATACCTACTTGTGTATCAAATTTGAAGAGTCTAGTTATTATAGTTACTGAGATAGGGTCACTCGGAATCGAATATATAAATCCCGTTTTTTCCCGTTCCCGTGGGAATTCCCAAAAATCCTTCCTTAGTGGATGTCTACATTGTATAAGGTATCTATGTGCAAAATTTCAAGTCTCTAGGTCCAGTGGTTTGGGCTGTGCGTTGATATATCAACAGTCATTTAGTTTATTTAGACATTTCAACCCCATCGCACCCCATCCAGGGAGATGGTATTTTACGTCCGCAACGTCGGATTTTAAAACCGTTGTTGTTTTCGTAACCAGTGACCCGATAAACCATAGAAACAATACCCATGTTGATTTTCAGACTTTGTCCCCCCATTTCCCCCTTTTAGGGGTTGAATTCCCAAAAAACCTGAAACACGTGTTTAATCATTTATCGTTAGGAGTACTTCTGTTAAGTTTCGAGTAAAATAGTCGAACTAATCTTGTTTCCCCATACAAACTTTGGACCCCCGTTTCACCCCCTTAGGGAATGAATTTTGAAATTTCCTTTCTTAGTGCACCCCTAGACCTTATAAGGAACCTACGTACCAAATTTGGAATCTCTAGGCCCAGCGGTTTGGGCTGTGCGTTGATATGTCAGTCAGTCAGTCAGTTTCTTCTTTTATATATTAAGACTAGCTTTTGCCCGCGGCTTCGCTCGCGTGTACCATGACTATTTCAAAGAACCAAGATATCAAGCAAGCAAGCATACAGGCAAGCAAGCAAGCATGCATGCACGCAAGCAAGCAAGCGTGCAAGACAGCGTGCAAGACAGCGTGCAAGTAAGCGAGCAAGCAAGCCCGACTAAACTTCAGGTAGATACGGTCCTTTACAGTATTTCTTTATATACAATATTTTCACTATTCGAAAGCGGGCACTTAAATAACCAGGTTTGTTAATAATATAAAACCTATTATTAATTTCCCCTGTCCTGCATTAGGTATAATTCAATGTTTTCTTACCTTCTACGGAAACTTGAGAACTGGAAGCGCTGCGTAGGTACCTACTTAGCATTGATATTATACATATTATAGTATTTTGTTAAGGTGTTGTGTGACCTAACCGTTAAGGAGTTATACCTTCCATCATCAGCTCATCTGAATAACCAGAAAAAATACAACTAAAGGTCTATACGTGCATACGATATTTAAAGAAACTTCCTATAACTCCTAACCGTTAAGGAGTTTAACCTTCCATCATCAGCTCACCCGGATAACCTGAAAGAATACAACTATCGGTCTATACGTACCTATAATATTTGAAAAAATATCTCAACTCCTAACCATTAAGGAGTTTTACCTTCCATCATCAGCTCATCGACATGAGATGATGTCCACCAGACGCAAACACTTAAATAGCTTGAGAAAATATATGAAAAACGTAAAGCGTGCCTACAAAATTTGAGGGTTGCTCTCGATTTTCCTAAGATCCCGTCATCAGATCCTGATTTGGTGACAATGAAACCATCTCAGGAGTATATTGTATTCTTTCGAATAAAAAAATAATTTTTATAATCGGTCAACAATTGACCAAGAAATCGGCGAACATACCTACATAAAAAAATACATAAAGTGGAATGCATAATCTCCTCCTTTTTTTGAACTCGGTTAAAGAGCCCTTTGCGGCCTATTTAAAGTGTGAACTTATGAATTTTGATATTTTAGCTTTCTACAACCAGTAAAACGCAAAATCCCGTTTTTTCCCTTTCCCGTAAGAATTTCGGGAAATGCTTTCTTAGTGCTCCTCTACACTCCCCAAGGAACCCACTTGTCAAATTTCGTCTTTCTACGACCAGTAAAACGAAAAATCCCGTTTTTTCCTGTTCCTGTGGGAATTTTGGAAAGTCCTCTCACAATGCTCCTCTACACTCCCCAAGCAACCTACATGCCAAATTCAGCTTTCTACAACCAGTAAAACGAAAAATCCCGTTTTTTCCCGTTCCCGTGAGAATTTTGGAAAGTCCTCTCTCAATGCTTCTCTACACTCCCCAAACAACCTGCATGCCGAATTTCAGCTTTCTACGACCAGTAAAACGAAAAATCCCGTTTTTTCCCGTTCCTGTGGGAATTTTGGAAAGTCCTCTCACAATGCTCCTCTACACTCCCCAAGCAACCTACATGCCGAATTCAGCTTTCTACAACCAGTAAAACGAAAAATCCCGTTTTTTCCCGTTTCCGTGGGAATTTTGTAAAATCTTCTCTCAATGCTCCTCTACATTCCCTAAGCAACCTACATGCCGAATTTCAGCTTTCTATGACCAGTAAAACGAAATATTCTGTTTTTCCCGTTCCCGTGGGAATTTTGGAAAGTCCTCTCTCAATGCTCCTCTACACTCCCCAAAAAACCTGCATGCCGAATTTCAGCTTTCTACGACCAGTAAAACGAAAAATCCCGTTTTTTCCCGTTCCTGTGGGAATTTTAGAAAGTCCTCTCACAATGCTTCTCTCCCCAAGCAACCTACATGCCGAATTCAGCTTTCTACAACCAGTAAAACGAAAAATCCCGTTTCTTCCCGTTCCCGTGGGATTTTTGGAAAATCCTCTCTCAATGCTCCTTTACACTCCCTAAGCAACCTACATGCCGAATTTCAGCTTTCTACGACCAGTAAAACGAAAAATCCCGTTTTTTCCCGTTCCCGTGAGAATTTTGGAAAGTCCTCTCTCAATGCTCCGCTACACTCTCCAAGCAACCTACATTCCAAATTTCAGCTTTCTACGATCACAAAAACGAAAAATCCCGTTTTTTCCCGTTCCCGTGGGAATTTTGGAAATTCCTCTCTCAATGCTCCTCTACACTCCCCAAGCAACCTACATGCCGAATTTTAGCTTTCCACGACCAGTAAAACGAAATATTCTGTTTTTCCCGTTCCCGTGGGAATTTTGGAAAGTCCTCTCTCAATGCTCCTCTACACTCCCCAAAAAACCTGCATGCCGAATTTCAGCTTTCTACGACCAGTAAAACGAAAAATCCCGTTTTTTCCCGTTCCTGTGGGAATTTTAGAAAGTCCTCTCACAATGCTTCTCTCCCCAAGCAACCTACATGCCGAATTCAGCTTTCTACAACCAGTAAAACGAAAAATCCCGTTTCTTCCCGTTCCCGTGGGATTTTTGGAAAATCCTCTCTCAATGCTCCTTTACACTCCCTAAGCAACCTACATGCCGAATTTCAGCTTTCTACGACCAGTAAAACGAAAAATCCCGTTTTTTCCCGTTCCCGTGAGAATTTTGGAAAGTCCTCTCTCAATGCTCCGCTACACTCTCCAAGCAACCTACATTCCAAATTTCAGCTTTCTACGATCACAAAAACGAAAAATCCCGTTTTTTCCCGTTCCCGTGGGAATTTTGGAAATTCCTCTCTCAATGCTCCTCTACACTCCCCAAGCAACCTACATGCCGAATTTTAGCTTTCCACGACCAGTAAAACGAAAATCCCGTTTTTTCCTTATTCCGTGGGAATTTCCAAAAATCCTTAAAATTGTTTTTTATTATTATAATTACCTACTTCTATGCCAAATTTGAAGAGTCTAGTAATTATAGTTCATAAGATTCCGTTGAACTGAATATATAAATCCCGTTTTTTTCCTTATCCCGTAGGAATTTTGAAAAATCCTGAAATCGATGTTTTAACTAATGTAATACCTACTTGTGTATCAAATTTGAAGAGTCTAGTTATTATAGTTACAGAGATACGGTCACTCGGAATCGAATATATAAATCTTGTTTTTTCCCGTTCCCGTGGGAATTCCCGAAAATCCTTCCTTAGTGGATGCCTACATTGTATAAGGAATCTATGTGCAAAATTTCAAGTCTCTAGGTCCAGTGGTTTGGGCTGTGCGTTGATATATCAACAGTCAGTCAGTCAGTCAGTTTAGAATTTTATATATATAGATAAATCTGTAACAAGTCGGTGTCTGTACATTGAAGATATTTGAGTAAAACTGTCACTAGGGCTATTTACTAGCGCAATAGAACCCAAAACAATGTTTTTTAGAATTATTGTCTGTTTATCTGTTTGTCTGTTTGTCTGTGCGTTTGTGCGCGCTAATCTCAGAAACGGCTTAACCTAGAAGGATGCGGTTTTCACTGATATGTTGGTATTTTCTTGGATTAACATTTAGTGTTTGTTTCATTTGAATCGGTTCACAAATAAGAAAGATACGTCTATTTTAAGAATTTATAGAACAGTTTTTAGAAGTAGTGACTTGGGAGTAGGTACGGTGGTAAATGTGAACGCGGGTGTGCGGGGGGGGGGGGTTCGGTGGGGGGTCGGTGAGGGGGGGGGGTAATTTTTTTATATCGAGGAACTAAGGAGAGCCATAATTGATGAAAAAGCAAATTGGATAAAAAAAATAAGCTGCCCAAATTACTAATTCCACGCGGACGGAGTCGCGGGCAAAAACTAGTATTTAATTTAATTATATTTTTATTATTTGTTGCTATAGTGCAGTGTTTTTCAATCTTTTTCAATACGCGACCCCTTTTCAAATTCAAATACTCTAGCGAACGTTACTCATTTGTAAAAGTATGTACCTACCTATCCAATATCTAGAGGTGGTAGAATACGGTTTAGTATTAGTGCCATTTGCCACTTCTTACACTGGTCGTTTTTCAATGGTCGACATTAAAACTGAAAGGCTAGTAGTAGCCTACTACCTACTCTTAAATAACTTTGATTATTAATGTCTCATTTTGAAAAACCTACCTAGCAACACATGCTCATTTTCTTTTATCCGGGACCCCTTGAATTACGCTTCACTACCCACACGCATCGCGTGTTACAATACGTTTACTTTTAGTTTACCACTGACAGATGGCTTGCCTTCATTTCATTTCCAACTTTAACACCATGCAAATAAAGTAGCTATTACAAAATCTGTAAAGTGGGTAACAGTATTCTAAAATTGGCTTTATTTGTAGGTCGTTAAAGTTGAAGTCTTTGCTCGTTAAAGTCTTTGACCAGTGTGTGTTGCCAGTGATGACTTATGGCACTGAGACGTGGCCGTTAACGATGGGTCTTATAAGGAAGCTCAAGGTCACTCAGAGGGCGATGGAGAGGGCTATGCTTGGAGTTTCTCTGCGGGATCGCATTAGAAATGATGAAATCCGCGCAAGAACTAAAGTCACGGACATAGCTCGAAGAATAGCTAGACTTAAGTGGCAGTGGGCAGGGCACATCGCCCGTAGAACTGACGGCCGACGGGGCCGAAAGGTTCTCGAGTGGCGTCCGCGGACCGGAAGACGCAGTGTAGGTAGGCCTTTAACAAGATGGAGCGACGACCTGGTGAAGGTAGCGGGAACGCATTGGATGCGGATGGCGCAGGGCCGAACTGTTTGGTGAGCCTTGGGGGAGGCCTATGTTCAGCAGTGGACGTGTTTCGGCTGAAATGATGATGATGATGATGATGAAAGTTGACTATGAAATGAAGGCAAACCATCTGTCAGTGGTAAACTTTATGTAATTTTACTGTAGCCTTTGATCAATTATAACTGTAGATCCACAGTCGCGCGCCCGAAAATGTCCGAGCCAAATGAGCGCCACTTTGATAAAAGTGGCCTTCTTCTTTCTCAGTACGTTGCGTGAAATTGTCAAGTTTAGCTGTCAAGTGTCAACCGAAATTCGACTGTAATGAAGTAAAGACTAGGTTCAAATTTCTGTGTAGGTGATGATTTTAATTGTTATGCAAACAAATAAAAAAGTTCGGACATTCTTTGAAGGGGATTTTGTTCGGCAATGTGTATCTTCAGTTATAATTGATCAAAGACTGTTGTTACATGCTATAGAAATCGAGTTAAAAAACACTGAAAAAAATACGTTTCTTTTATGACGACCTCTTAGTGTTTAAGTTTATTTTATTTTTAATAAGTATTTGTTGTTATAGGGGCTACAGAAACACATCATGTGTGAAAATTTCAACTGTCTACAGACTGTAGTATCATACAGCCTGGTGACCGACTGACAGACAGACGGACAGTGGAGTCTTAGTACTAGGGTCCCGTGTTTACTCTTTGGGTACGGAACTCTAAAAAACAAAGTAAAGGCAAGATAAAGACAAAAACAAAGTAGAGACGAGCAGAGAAACTTCGCCCTTTTTTCTTGGTATCGGTTTAAAATCTATAAAGCAAGGTACATTTTCCGTTCCTTTTTGTTTTTAATGACGACATGACATGTTCGTTGGTAGCAATTAAAAAAAAAACTCAAAGGCAGCGTGGATAATGATGCAGCTTTGCATAATAATTAAGGTACCTTTTTGATTACGGGCTGGACTGTGCTTGTACCATACTAAGCAAACTATCGAAAATGTAAATGTGAGCGTGTTTTTAGTGGCGTTTGTGTATCAATCAGTTCAGGGGCACATGTGGACTGTTGCTTGTGGGTACCATACTAAGCAAGCTATTGAAAATGTGAAATCTGAGCGTGTTTTTAGTGGCGTTGTGTATCAATCAGTTCAGGAGCACATCTGGACTGTGCTTGTGGGTGCCACACTAAGCAAGCTATTGGAAATGTGAAAAGTAAGCGTGTTTTAATGGCGTGTGTACGTGTATCTGGTCAGGGGCACAATGTAAGTAGTTTTTGCTAAGCTGTTACTAAAGTTTTGAACACACGGAGAGTTTAGCCCCGCGTCGCGCAACGCGCTCCCGCGCGGCAAATTCTAAGATTTTAAAATCATACTAATTACTCTTTAATCCTCATGACTACCTAGTCATAATAATTGATCACTGCAAGTTACGTCACGCCCCGCTCATCGTCATTCATAATAACTTTGTCCCTTTCTGTCTCAGGAAAGAGAAAAATGCCCCTTTAACCTCATTGGCTCATTTAAGTCTGCCTACGCGCTTACGATACGTAGTAGAGTACGTAGGAGGTAGTAAGTTATTGCTCCTGGTAAGGTCATGAACTTAAATAGTGATGTGCGTAATCTCAGTCGATATTTTAATTTACTATTAAAAACACTTATTTTTCCGACATTGAAAACATACCTATGAAATAAAAAAAAAATATACTAATTTAATTCTTTACTGGAGTACTTCAATACCCTTCAGTTATTACGGGTAATTTTGTAACACCCTGTATAGAGTTTCTGTTAATCATGGCAAAAATCCTTTTAGTATAAGTTTCGTAATTATTTTTCCTATCTTCAGGGTTGCAAGTAATTCTGTCCGTTTTATTTCAGAGCTGTATCTTTTGAATATAAAAAGGTAGAACATTAGAAATCGCAGAGTATTTAATATAAATTGTAATTTAAACACATTTTTAAACAAAATATATAAGCAGAGTTTATTGATCACAACACAAAGAAACAAAAACGAACGACAAAAAAAATCAATGTCAATACAAATTTAAATAAAACAGTAACAAGATGGAGTCGGCCAGGATTAGAAATAATGTTCATGTTCGATGAAGCCTACAACAGTATTAATATGGCTATAAATATAATAAAGCAAAAGCAAAGCAAAGCTTTCGCTTCCAATCGTAATGATTGGGCATCAATGAGGGAGGCCTATGTCCAGCAGTGGACGTCCTATGGCTGAAATGATGATGATGATGATGAAATATAATAAAAATAAAATATAACGTAGAGTATACAAGTTTTTTTAATGATACGTTGTCACGGAACTTACAGTAGGTATACAATACAATACAATACAAATATTCTTTATTGATCACCAAAAACAGTACAGTAACATTACAAAAATAAAAATTCAGGTAGACAATAGGCGGTCTTATCGCTAAAAAGCGATCTCTTCCAGACAACCAATTACTCAGAAATTAATAAATATCAACAGACTAATACTAGACTAGGTATTTAGTTTTTATTTTTAAAACAAATCACGAGGATGATGAAACGAATACTGTCTAGTTATCACGGTTCGTGAGATCCAGCCTGGTGACAGACGGACAGACATACAGACGGACGGACGGCGGAGTCTTAGTAATAGGGTCCGGTTTTTCCCTTTGGGTAAGGAACTCTTAGTGACGTGTGAAGGAGCCCTTTGCGGGTTACCTACAAACAGAATAAACATTTTGCTTTGATTTTCCATTTAATTAAGTTTAAGAGCACTTTTTTACGTATATTTGAACAAAAAAGCGATAGTGCACAGGCGAGTGTGAAGAACGAGAGGAAAAGCCATTGCCCAGCAGCGGGACATAACTATAACTAAAAAAAAAAACAATAAATAGAAGGAACTTAATGCCACCCTCCCTTTTATAGTAAACCAAACTAACAACAATAAGCTAAAAAAAATCAAAATTACCCTCAAGAAACAGCAACAAAAACATGATAGCCCTCCGGGCGAGCAGTGAAGGTTGACAAACCACTTAAACTACTACAGACAAATGTAACCTTATCAGAAGATAACAAGGCATCATTTAGCGGGGACAAAACAACTGCGGAAATTTCTAACGGCGTAAATCGCAATGCTCCACATTTGCATTATGAACTCTAGGCCATTATAGTAAAGGTTATAAAACAACTGCAGTAAGTATCCATTACGCCATTTGAAATATTCGCAATCGATAAAATGCTTGGAGTAATAAGCCACCAGGAGAAGTTATCGACGTGTAACTCTTACTGTTCGGATCTCGGTACATAGAGGTACTTCTATGATGAATTACTGACGAATAACACGTTAACTGCGAGACTGATTTTTTGTACCTAGCATACCATGCAATACCAGGTATTTTCGATCTGGTAGTAAGTTTTCATCGTATGCGAACTAGGTTTTAATGGCCTGGTGAAAGACGTTCATAGAAATATGAACCCAGGATCAACAATGTTAGGATTGAATGAATGACATTTCGCGTGTATAAAGTTCATTAGTGGACCTATTTGAAACTACCTTCGCCCGGGAATTGGACATTAGTTTTGTTTGGTTTTGTTTAACTTTAATAGATTTTAGGTAAAGTTAAAGAGGACGGCGAATCCTGTTCCACCGTGATGCAGTTTTATACTAGTACGGGGAACAGAAGACGCTTACTCGCAAACTAATGAGGAGTAAACAATTAAGTCTTAAGTATAGAATAATGTATACTTACATAGCATAATACCTCAATTAGTGTAGCTTATTTGTAAGTAAGCAGTTGTTACATTTATGGTACTGAATAAAGTTTATTATTATTATTATTATAACTATCTCTCTCGTACGCGTAGTACTTCTCGAGTTACAGCGCCCGCACCGAGCGAGAAGGCACGATTTTAGAGCGCGCACAGACAGAAAGCCATCAACCAGGCAAATAATGCCTTGCTTCGCAGTGAACGTGTTAAGAAACCCAACTTATGTAAGTACAACTTACCTATGTATACTTATGTGTGTCCTTCATTATTTACTCACTTGCAAGTAATGTTCACTGTAATGAAATTTTGAAAAACACTATCCAACTTTTTTTTTAGTTGGTTGCTAATTTTTTTTTGGGTTTTTGTGGTCTACTTCGTGTGAAAAATTTGACCTAACATTTGGCAGATATATCACCAGAATAACGTAGTTAGTATCTTCAGCAAGAACACATAAATTAACTGATTCAGGCGTTACTTCGTATCAGTGAACTACAACATCTAGTTTCAAAAAGAAGAAAATAAAAAGAAAAGAAAAGTTTTATACAAATAAACAAACAATCACCCAATCAAATCTACTCCCTTCATAATATTATTTCAGATGAAAGTCACCTTTTTAACTTTTGTAAACTTTTTTGGATATATTAGTAAATTAGCTGTTGCTCAATATTCAGGAATACCACCCTACATGTTAATCCAGAACTGTATGCGTGTCAAATTTCGTTCATACAAATCAGTTCATCCATACAATCTTTCGCGTTTATAAATATTATAATATTAGTAAATTAGTGCTCGCGTCGCCTTCGTTAGGTTCAGTTCTCTAAGGATGAGGGCCCCAAAGAACCGGCAACTTATCATCTTGGTGTGAACGATAAGTCGGACGGTGGAGACAGATGGTCTGTTTTGCTATTTGTTTATGGTTGCTGATAAATAATCGCGACGTCAAAAGTTGCTGAAGAAGGTATTGGATCGTGATCTATGGTCGGAGATGTCAATGGTGAGTTAGGGTGATAATAAAAGGCATTGTTGATACATTTTTGGGTGATTTTCTTAACCTTTTCAACGCCACTCCTCGACAAAACGTAAACCTGCTTTGAACCTTATGTCATTGTGTCAAGATCACTTTGACTCTGTACTTTGTGACACCTATAACACAGAATATATAATAGTTAGTACTAACGTACAGAATGGCCACGCTCCGCCCCGCACCGATTCGAGTTACCCCTCCCCCCAAGGCGCCATTGCTTGTCGCCGCTGTTCACCAGTATGGTGCGCGCGCGATGTATGTAGGCGTACGCGTGTACAGACGTCGTCGTGCTTATGTAGATTCAAGAACGCGTATTTTGTGCGTCGTGTCCGCCGTGTGCCTGTATGTGTCGTTGGCGTTGAAAGGGTTCAATAACGCATTGACGTCTCTTAAGTGAGTCTTGTTGACACGTTGGGTTCAGTGCCTAGCGCAGCTCTAGGTGTCGCTTAACGCATTCGCTGCTAGCTGTCAAATTCGAGACTTTTCAGGTGCCACAAACGCACATGAGGTTCATATGACTGCCAAATTATAACACCGGCACTAGGCGAAAGTCACGAAAACGCGTATATGCGTTCCCGGCAGTGACTGCGTCAACTAAGTTACATGGATTTTTATTCGTTGTTTTTTCCAGAACCGGTATTTAACTTTATTGATTACTTATCAAACCGCGATGACTTTAAGATTGAGCATAATTATGTCGTTTTAGAATTACTTAATATGAAATGGCATTATTAACCCGTCGAGTGACCTAGGCACACACGTGTGTGCCTAAACTAACTGTCAAAATTTGCAAATTTTTGTTTCTAGTTTCGATCACCTTTTAACATAGGGTACTTAGAAAAAATTACCCAAAAATGTCGCCGATCGCGCGACGGGTGGTAGAGTGTTCCGATAAATTAAACTACTTATTTCAGTACGAAGAAGTTCTTAAGTTTAAAAAAAAAAACTAAATTAGGTATATTAATGAACTAAAACAATTACTTTGCAATACAATTACAATTACAATTACAAGGTCGCGGGTGAGCAAAGTAATTGTTTTAGTTCATTAATATGGACCTCCGCAAAGTAACGCCTGATTCAATAAATTAGGTATATTACCTTAGATTATTTATACACTAGATAGAGCTTCGCCGGCATGAAAACGTCCCGAAAAATATAAGCCAACTGTTGGCTTATATGTCATTTGCCTCCCTTCAGTTTGAGTGACGTAACGCGATCGTAATATGAAGCTGTCAAATAGATTTTTGGACGTTTTGTATCGCAATGTTTGCTACTGGCACTCTATCTAGTGCATAAATAATCTAAATATATTTCCTACTTACTTACTTACTTAAATAAAATACAAATAATGTGTTTATAATATTTAGGAATATAACGGAAAATATTCCCACTTAACACCATCAACGAAATAATGACAGATTTGTCAAATATTAACTTTATTTTTTTTTATAAAATACTAGCTGTTGCCCGCGGCATCGCCCCCGTCATATTTTTTTCTAAAATTTAAAAAGAATTAGCGAAATCGGTCCAGCCGTTCACACGTGATGGCGTGATCAAGGGAAATAGGGATTCATTTTTATATAATACTAACTGTTGTACGCGACTCCGTCCGCGAAGAATAAAGGTATAAAAAATATAGCCTACGACCTATTCTCAGATCTACCAAATATAGAGAAAAAATTTAATAAAAATCAGTCGAGAAGTTTCGGAGTAGTTCGATAACAAACACCGTGACACGAGATTTTTATATATTAGAAGATAGATATACATATAAAAGTGTAAATATGTAGTGACCGTTTATGATGAAGGCTGAAGCATACTTTGTAAATCTACCATCTCTAAGTGTTTTCACTTAAACTATAAAGATAGACTGATATTTAAGAGGCTGACAACACCTAATTTTGTTGAAATTGATGTCATTTAAACAGTTTGTTAATAAAAACTGTTTGTTCTAGCACATCAAAAAATTATATGTTAATAATTCATCATATTTCAAAGACCGTGGACGGACTCGATACATAATTGGACGAAATCGGCTCGATAGAAAATAATTGCAAAGATAGGTCTTAAAATCATCATTAAACGGTTCTATGTCTTTATTTTTTTGGCGTATGCGTCTGCAATTAAAAACATGAAGTGAACATATTCATACCTAAACCGCTAACGAGTCATATTTCACAAATAATCCACAGTTTTTTTTTAATTCAATTTTTGCCCGATAAATTTCAATATACCCGGCTGCCCAGTAATAGCGGCATCTCGTTTACTCCGATACAAATAGACAGTGTGCGCCGACGTTGGTGTTGACAGCGTCTTAAGTAGTTATTTTGTGACACACGCATTATTTTTTCATTTTTTTATTTTTACTCAAATATTTTTTACATTTTTTTTCAGTGTTATCTAGGTCAACCATTCTTTGTCACAAATAATATATTTAATTCTTTCTTATTTATTATAAACACTATTGTGTTGACGGTACTTTTGAGTCGTGTCCTTGTTTTTATTTTATAATACGAGTACCACGTTATCGTTGATTTCTGGGACAACCTGTATATGTATAAATACTAAATTTCAATTTACACAGTCATAACCCCTCGCAACAATGTAACACCCTAACATCCAAGATTGGCAAAGGAAAACAATTTTCAGTCAAAGAGAAGCGATCGACACCTCGTTCTGAATTCATGAATATATTATATTTGTCAATGCTGATACACGCAAGCAAATTTGATTCGACGTGTTTTAGCTAAGCGAGTAACATTATCTTTGCAAGTGATTTATTTATAGGCTTTGACAAAGTAAGACATTACAAACGCTTGATACCTCCAACTTAAGGGTGGATTCCCACCAGCGATGTGCCATCCAAACTAAAGTCCATGAAATCTGTGTATTGTATTGTATTGTATTGTTTATTAAATGCAATTCACATGTAAATAAGTACAACTCCATCATATGAAACACTGAAGGGCGCAGCATTTTTGAGTGAGAGAGATTAATACAATAAATTGATATTCCAAAATGAAATGAAGATTTAACAATAAAAGAGAATCAAAACATAAAATTACAGAATAATTAATAATAATTTACATTAAAAAATAACAATATTTAACTACAGAATAATAATCATGCAATTAAAATAGTAATATAATGTCAGAATATTAGAATTATGTTACAAATTAAAATGAGTCAATACAATTACAATTAGAAATGGAGATGCTATGTCATCAAGAGAATTAAACCGATAAAGTATGTCAAAAATTGTAAAAATATAGCTTAATTTCAGAACAAGTAGATAAAAGTTTAGGATAAGTGATCATTAAAATACTCTTCTAGCGAGTAGTAACATTTTTTGATCAGTAATTGCTTGCGTAGTTTGCTAAATTTTAAATCGTCTTCCTCATTTTTCAAATGGTCACTCAGTTTATTATAGATTTTAATTGCCATCGAGTTAGGCCCTGATTTGTGCAATCTTAATTTCGACCCAGTCAGTATAACTAAATTATTTTTAAATCTTGTTTCGAAACGTCGCGTTTTGTCTTTTTCCTTTGTATAAAACTGCGGGTATTTCCTAACGTGTTTGCAAATTTCAAAGATATATATAGATGTCAATGTTAAAATTTCAAGTTTCCATCCATACAGCCTTTTTTTTGGTCACTTTTCTAAGCAAGTAGGTTTACTTGTAACCTAAAAGACACAAAACTATGTGCTTGTATAAAACTAGAAAGGGTTGCCTCTACGAAGTACCTCGGAGTTATACTCGGCGCCGACGCCTCTCTTGGCATACAAATATTAAATATATCAATATTCGTATCAGAAAGCTCATTTGGCTATAATTATTAAGATATGTTGCTACAAAAACTCTTTTAAAACAAATTTACAGCGCCTCAAGTCAATCTATTATGTCTTACTGCATTCCTATATGGGGTGGAGCTAGTAAAACGAGGTTCTTGGACGTAGAAAGAGGGCAAAGAAGTTCATTAAAAGTCATGTACTTACTTCAAGCTTCAGGTATCCTACGAAACAACTGTATGAAGCCTGCCATATACTTTCAATGAGAAAACTTTATATCCGAGTTATCCGACTCACTATTATGAAGTTACATAAGACATTAAGTTTTAATCCATCCCTTTTGACTCGAAGAATTGGTAACGTTGCCCCAGTCCCCTATTGTAAATCATTGTTTGCAAAAAGTCAAAGCCGCTCACTTGTATAATAAAATTCAAAATAATATATATTTATATCTATCCAATACAATACAATATAAATATTCTTTATTGATCACCAAAAACAGTACAGTAACATTACAAAAATAAAAAAGACAATAGGCGGTCTTATCGCTCGATCTCTTCCAGACAACCAATTACTCAGAAATTAATAAATATCCAATGTAGGTAGATAGTCATAATAAGTGCAAAGATGCCTTGATGATTTGGCATAAAACTATCAGCTATGATCAAGTGGAAGCATTGCTTACATACAATTAATGAACAAAATGGGAGAATATTTCTAAATAAAAAACCTATAATTACGATTTACATAATTAGGATTCATACTTATACAGATAAATACAGTATGAGTACTTAAGTACATATTAAACACCCAAGACTCGAAAGCAAACATTCGTATTTTTCATACAAATATCTGCCCGATGCGGGAATCCAACCGGAGCCTCATGCTTCGTAGCCGTGTCTGCCCCTACCGAAAACCGAAGCCGGGATCTTTAGCTAAGATAATTATATAAGCTTACAATGTTCCGTGTATTAATATTGTTTTATCTCATCCATTGTAATCAAGCCCGTATTCCCAATAGTAATCCGATCACGTTCGATTACTTGATTAGTTATCTTATAAGATCAGTTGTATTTCCTCATGTCCCCAGAGTCCAGAAACCCACACAATAAAACTTTACGCAAACTTATCTGACCTAGTGGCGAAATTTTGAACTAAACTTTTCTAGCACTTTATTCTGCGCTTACAGCGAAGGCAGCGCCACTGTCAGCTGTCGCTTAATGTTTGTCGGGCAGGGTTCGGTAACAGACAACTTTGTCATTTTATTTGCGGGCGGCAACTTTTTATTTGGATTTAGATTTGTTACGTTACTTTGTTTTTGCATGGGCTCGGTGTTAGTTTTATTTATATTGCATATGATACTATACTAGCTTTAATTCGCGGCTTTGTCTGCGTTAGAAATAGCTTTACGAGAAAGAGTTACAATCTTTTTTTAGAGTTCGAGCTGAAAAAGGTTTAACAACGATTTTTTAAGGTTGGACAACGCCACCTATTATTGCTCGCCGACGAATTTGACACGTCATATTGAAAGCCAAAGTACTTAAATGTCCTTGAAAAGCTTCCTCTATTCTCATTTAAGTTAATCTGGGGGCACGGTAGTGCCCCCGCCAAGACGAGCCAAACGAAGCGCAAGGGCACTAGCTTTTCTCGAAGTGCTTCGTCGTTTTTGAACCCTCATAATAAGTTGAGTTTGGATTATACCAGATACTTAAATAAAATTTTCGGGATTATGATGTCGTTAGTAGACTCATTAAAAATATAAAGTTTCAATTGCGTAGATCTTATAAGCTTTGAATTTTATTAATATCTAAAAAACCCTGATTTCGTCACTGATTTCGTCACTGATGATCATCAAAATTCTTAGAGTACTTCTTGAAGTCCTAGAAAGCTAAAATTTTGTATTTAAGCTAGTATAAATAAGTACACAAACAACAAAAAATATATAAATATACTTTTGATTGGTATGTCATTTGTGTATTAACCGAACGGTAAAATGTTTAAAAAAATAAAAGATTAAATTAATCATATTCTGGACTGAAATTGTTTAGTCAACCCACTTGCAATATATTTGTTAATATATTTAATTTAATATAAAATACTTTTCATCTATTAACCAGATCGGTGTAGGTCGTTGTATAAGCGGATCCTATATACGCTAATACTTATTGACCGTTTTACATTTTGATAATGGTACATTTTGAATTATTTTGTATTTAGACGTTTGTACCAAAATGACCTGTTACCAATATTAGCATATTTGCTTTAGGACTTTTAAATATGTATGCGCAAAAAGAATAGGATAAACGAGTCGTATGCCATTCATTCTCAGCCCAACATTTTCCGCAAAAAAATTAAGACAATCAACATTTTGCGATAAAACAGGCATCCTTTTAAAAGACCTACATGTAATGACCAATGAATGACAGAATGCACGGCTGTGGTAGGTACAATTTAAAATCATATCAATCTGAAATTAATGGCATTAAATCATTAAAATAAAGTTTATTTAATGCCGCCTGTGACATTTTGCTAATAATTCGATCCACGCTGCCATGGTACGGGCTATTTTATTATTTTATATTTTTGGGAGTTTACATTGTGGCTATGGCTTGGACAAACCTAGAGTTGAAATGGTAATAATATTTACTGTAATTAAAATAATCCAACGGTGTCGCTAATAATGGGTCTCATAAGAAAGCTCGGTGTTTTCTTGCGGGATCAATTATAAAATTATAAAATCCGCACAAGAACTTAAGCCACCGACATAGCTCGAAGAACCGCCAGACTCAAGTGACAGTGGGCAGAGCACATCGATCGTAGAACTCCACGGGGAGGGTTAGTTAAATTTACCAAAATCGTAATTTCCTTGTAGCAAAATTTCCGTTCGCAGATTTTCCTATATGCTTTTTTTCTCACCATAGTTTTTTACTGAAGCTTATTTTCACAGTAGCGTTTTTCTCAATTTGAATTGACAAAGAAACATAGGTAGGTTTAGGTTATGTTAAGTTTTCATCGGCCCGAAGGGCCAAAAGCACACAGAAGAAGGAGCTCCGCGTGAGCGGAGCTCCGTCGACACTGTTTCTTGTCAATTCAAATTAGGAAAAAACGCTACTGTGAAAATAAGCTTCAGTAAAAAGCTATGGTGAGAAAAAAGCATTTAGGAAAATTTGCGAACGGAAATTTTGCTACAAGGAAATTACGATTTTGGTAAATTGATCTAACCAGCCCTCCACGGACCGGAAGACGCAGTGTAGCTGTCCAACAACCAACCTGAGGCCGTATTGTCTAACGCTTCCGACGCTTGCCTTCGCTTTCACCATCTCTTTCTGTCATCATCTTATACCGTTTGACAGAAAGAAATAGTGATTGCGAAGGCAAGCGTCAGAAGCGTTAAACAATAAGCCTGCTGGTTAAAGTTGCGGGAACGCATTGGATGCGGACAGCGCAGGTCCGATCTGTTTGGCGATCCTTGACGGAGACCTATGTTCAGCAGCGTACATATTGCAGCTGAAATGATGACGATGAGTCAACTCGTCTGGTCTCTAGTCTAGAGTGCCACAAATTAAAGCATACTCTCCTTTGCATCACGCAGTCGGGTAGTAAAAAAAGGATGCACTTTTTAATTTTATATTGTTTTATAGAAGCTGTACATGGCGACCGAGCGCCCAGTGGTCACCTTCAAAAATCAGCGTTATCTCAGTTTCGGAAATATCACCTCCTTGCGATATGGTAGACAGAACCCACAGTACTACATGAATACACACTACACTACCCTATTCACTGCAGGAAATAACGTAACGGTAAGTAATTATTCATTTTTATTTATTTATCTATATATATAAAATTCTAAACTGACTGACTGACTGACTGACTGTTGATATATCAACGCACAGCCCAAACCACTGGACCTAGAGACTTGAAATTTTGCACATAGATTCCTTATACAATGTAGGCATCCATTAAGGAAGGATTTTCGGGAATTCTCACGGGAACGGGAAAAAACGGGATTTATATATTCGATTCCGAGTGACCCTATCTCTGTAACTATAATAACTAGACTCTTCAAATTTGATACACAAGTAGGTATTATATTAGTTAAAACATAAATTTCAGGATTTTTCAAAATTCCCACGGGATAAGGAAAAAACGGGATTTATATATTCAGTTCAACGGAATCCTATGAACTATAATTACTAGACTCTTCAAATTTGGCATAGAAGTAGGTAATTATAAAAGTGAAAAACAGTTTTAAGGATTTTTGGAAATTCCCATGGGATAAAGAAAAAACAGGATTTATCGTTTTACCCGTCATAAATGGAAGCCAGCAGCGAAGCTGTTTGGCTTTGATGATGGTGCTGCCCTACCACACTCCGGCTGACAGACTGGCTATTAGTTTTCCATTTTTATTTGTTATTACTTTCTAATGTATTTTTCTTTGTATATATAGAATATGTTTAAATAAATTGTATTTTACTCGTTATATAATTTCGAGAAATTAATTAATTAGTTAACCTGATTATTAATTTTAGAGTCGTGTCTACAATATTGCAAACAATAAACAACTAAAGCGTCCGGTCCGATCCCTGTAATAAGATACTAAATTGTAATTACCGAAAATGTAATAATAAAGTTTAAAATTGTATTTTTTACAACATCACCAAGCTTTTGACTAGTTTAAGTCAAAAATCGGGCGAAAAAAGGCTACAAGACGCAGCCATACCCAAATACCATTAGGCGAAGCGAGAAATATTGTACAAGATGCGATACATTGCTGTCCATGAAAGATCATTTATAAATTCAGAGCCTCGCGAGCCAGCAATGTAATGAAAGTTGTAGGATATTTCCCGCACCGTCTAGATGACGTTTTAAACCAATTCAGGGAAAATGTAAATGTAGAAACGCACAAGAGAAAGGAGGGTTCCGATACTTGGGAACCCTCCCCGTTCCATCTGGACTAGGGTTCAAGTTGCGTCAGCGGTCCGCCCCCGTTGTAGGGCCGATGAGTTTTGTATTTCAGTTGTTTTTTTGTCGAGTTTGTTCGTCGCTAGTTCCTTGAATAATCGGAGATTTAATTCCTATACTAACATTATAAATGCGAAAATAACTTTCTTAGTCTAGTCACATATATTTCATACTAAATACAAACTGAAACATGGATGCACAGAAAAATCCCCAGAAAAAAGACCAGCGTTTGGAATCGAACCCAGGTCCTCAGCATTTCGTGCCGCGTGCCATTCCCCTACACCACCACTGGTTAGGAGTTTAGACACGAATTTTTCCCATATATCGCACATCGCAGTCTGTTAGATAATCACTTTTTTTATAAAGAGGGGGCAAACGAGCAGACGGGTCACCTGATGGAGAGCGATCACCGCTCATCACTGATCATCTCAGCTTAGTCACATTTTAACCCCCGACACAAAGGGAGGGGTGTTATAAGTTTGACCACTGTGTGTGTATGTGCGTGTGCGTACTTTCTCCTTTATAATTATTAGCATTATTTAGGTATTTATTAGACACCATGTTTTTTTTTTATTTCCGTTAAATTCGACACTTGCTCGGTACATTAACAGAAACTACCTGGTATATTTTTCTTATTAAAATAAAAAAAAAATAAAAAATCATACATGTATAATAAATCAATAGTACCTGGGCGACCGAGCTCCGCTCAGGCTAAATCTTGGTACCACGCGTTTTCCCAGAGATAAGAACAAGCTAGATCAATTTTTCGTCCCGAAAACCCCCACATCCTAAATTTCATCGAAAGAATTGCTCAATTGACAACATTTCATATTTCTAAGACTAATTTGATTCGTTCTCTGTACAGGGTTATTTGTAATTCGCTAGCATCCTTTTAACCCTAAACTCCTACAACTTAAACAAATGTTTTTTGTTTTACGGCTTTTGTCATAACTTAATTGTTTAAAGTGAAGAAGACGATTATTTATTAATTAATATATTATATTTTCATATCAACATGAACTAGACACATATCGCAAGACAGCTCTTTTTAGACAGAATCAAACCATAGCTAAAGTGTAAGCGGCCAATATAAATCTACAAAGGTTTACAACCTCAACACGCCTCCTTAGATTTATATTTTAATATGGCAATGCTAATCAACATTATTAAACATTGCAAGTATGGCAATATCAAATCAAGTTATATTTAACATTTGCCTGAATTTAAAGAATTTTATGTTTCCTAACGCTTTGGTAAAAATATCTGCAACGTTATCTTCCGAATCTACTTTAACAATATCAATAGTTCCATTCTTAACATTCTCGTGAACATAATGATAATGCACTTCAATATGCTTCGAGTTCTTTGTGAAATTACCATACTTAGCAATAGCTACAGCACCTGAATTATCTTCATAAATGTTTACAGGAGCATGAAACTTTATAAAAACATCATCAAGTATACTACGTAGTAAGCTTATTTCAGTTACAGCTTCTGACAACGCTATGTATTCAGCAAAAGTGGAAGATTTAGTCACAGTAATTTGTTTCTTCGACTTCCAGTACACAGCATTACCAAATAATCGAATCACAAAACCAGTAGTAGATTTACGGTCTACAATATCTCCAGACCAATCGGCATCTACGTAACAATCCATTATAGTAGCTTTTAAATTCTGATAATATGTGAGCTTGAGATTTTTAGTCAAGTATAAGTACTTTAAAACACGCAATGCATATTTGAAATGAATTTCACCATAGCAGTTCTGAAATCTGCTCAAGTAGTTGACACAAAAAGCAACGTCTGGTCGAGTGCCAGAACTAATGTATAACAAAGCTCCGATCAAGTTCCTGTATTTAATATCATCATTTAGTAATTCACTTTTCTCAAGTTTGGCATTAATCTCCATAGGGGTTTTAAATAATTTAGAATTCTCAATTTCATATTTTTTGGCTAACGACTCTATATATTTTTCCTGGCTTAAGGTCAAAGTATTATTTTTTGCATAGTCATACTCTACATCAATACCTATGTAGTTCCTAACCTTTCCCATGTCCTTCATTCTAAAATGGTTACTTAATTTATTTTTAATTATAGCAACCGTGTGCTCATCTTTGCAAGTTATCAATAAGTCATCGACATATACTAAAATATATACAGTACAGTTATCATCTGTTTTGACATAAAGACAATAGTCATATCTGCTCCTTTGAAAGCCAATAGTTGTTACAAAATCATTAAAACATTCGTACCAAGCTCGCGGGCTTTCTTTTAAACCATAAAGAGATTTATACAGTTTATATACTTTGTCAGTTCCGTCTTCATAACCAAGAGGCTGTTTAACATACACTTCTGATAAAACTTTACCGTTTAGAAAAGCAGTCTCTACATCCATTTCCGCGCGAGAAATAAAGTCACCGACACGAAGAATCGCCAGACTCGTGGCAGTCGGCAGGGCACGTCGCTCGTAGAACTGATGGCCGATGGGACCAAAAGGTTCTCGAGTGGCGATCACGGATCGGAAGACGCAGCGTAGGTAGGCCTCCAACAAGAAGGAGCGACGACCTGGTTAAAGTTGCGGGAACGCGTTGGACGTGGATGGTGCAGGACCAGTTTGTTTAAGCCGAGCCCGCATTGCACGGTGTCGATCATAGGAGCCCCATTCCAGGGCGGCCAGTAGGCGCTGCGGTATCTCTACATGCTCTGAATCCGTGTGATTTTTAATGGGTATGAGAAGAGCCCCACATACCCCCTGTTTCCCATGATGATGATGCATAAGGTATGGTTGGCAAACCTACGCTCATCAGTGTAATTTAATTCGGCTGAAATGATGATGATGACATAGCTCAAAGAATCGCCAAACTCAAGTGGCAGTGGGCAGGGCACATCGCTCGTAGAACTGATGGACGATGGGGCAAAAAGGTTCTCGAATGGCGTCCATGGACCGGAAGACGCAGTGTAGGTAGACACTCCAACAAGATGGAACGACGACCTGGTTAAGGTTGTGGGATCGCGTTGGATGCGGATGGCACGGGACCGATCTGTTTGGCGAGCCTTGCGGGAGGGCTATGTTCAGCAGTGGACGTCTCTCGGCTGAAATGATAATGATATCACGCAGACCTAACTAAATAGTGAATTAATTGACATCTCATACATTGAAACTTGGCGAGTAGTCTATTTAACCCTTAACAAGGTAGAGGTGATTTAGCGACCACATGCATGGACTTGGAAATTCAACCTTATAGCTTTAGTAATAAGTCACAATATAGATTGTTATTTATTGAACATACGACTAGCTTTGAAAATATTCTTTGTCAGGTATGTATTCGATAGCTGCTTTTGATTCTGTGGTAGTATGCTCCAATAAATGGGGCCTTATTAAGGGTTAAAAGCTATGTTGGAACATACCTAAAAACATTGTGTGGAATCCATATTGTGCTGAACTTGAATAGGAAGAAACAATAATGGCATAAACATCGAATAATCCCGGCAAAAGCCTAAACACAACGAGTGCTATGGGTATTACTCAACTTTGACTATCCGAAATAATCCTTTGAATTGTAAATAATCGTCCAAACCAGCGACATAAAATACTATTATCTGCTCTAACGTCTCCTCCTCACAAACCAGAATAGTCCGAGAGCTGATGGACATTTTTGAGTAGGTATTTGAGGCACGCTGAAAACTTGTCTAATGCTTCCCCTATGATACCCAAGCACAGACCCACGGACCTGGCTGACAGGTGACGGGGCGGGGGCTAAATAAATCCTCATATTTTACAGATACATTTTTTGAAAATGTCATTGGGGCATTTTGAAATTTTTATACTTTTCACACCACCTGCTCGACAATGCCTCATTATATATCATGCAAACCTTACTCAAAGTAAATCATTATAGCCCTTGTCTTTTGCCGGGGTGTAATGTTGTACTGAATTTCATTATAACCCGCCGGGCAGTAATGTGATTCTCACTTCTCTTAGTTCTTATTGTTATGCATTTAAAGTCTAATTTCGTCTGTATCGCGCGGCGCGCGGCTGCTGCAGCTGCTGGTGGCCGACGGCGAGGAGGTGGACGGCGGCGCGCGCCGCGCCTCATTTATTTGAAAATCGAACTTATTCGAAAATCGAGCTGGCCACGCCACGGCAAGCCGAACGAAAAAAAATCAATACTTAAAACAAAAGCCGCGAGTATTTCAATACGGTGCAATCAGTATCAGACAAAACTGCAAAATAGAATAAGATAGAATAAAACATTAAGAAAATATCGAGTGACGAAAGTGATTTGACTCCTGATTCCATTAAATTAGACACCTTAGGACCACTTGCACAGTTCAGGGTAAAAAAATTAAATCGGTAACCCTGGGTTAAGAATGACAGTTCCATACATTTAGACACTTGTTAACCCTGGGTTAGCAGTTACCTCGCTTGGAGTTAAGTAGCTAACCCAGGTCTGCGCAAGCCAGCCTTAGCAATTGTTAATAATGTACTCCCAGAGAAGTCGAAGGAAAAATACTTAAAAGCTTACAAAGATTTCGACAAATGGAAAACTGCGAAAGGCGTAAAGTCAGTGTCAGAATCAGTGCTTCTGGGTCTATTTCGAGTATTTTTCTAGTAGTCTTGGTTTTTATTGTCTCGCAAAAGGTGAGAAAAGTAGAGTATACTCCTCGGGGATAAAACTGATTTTGCCTTGGGCGCACTTAAATCCTTCACTGCTCTCAGGACTCCATCTTAATTCCCTCGCTTCGCTCGGGAATCAACTAAAACCCCCTCGCTACGCTCGGGAGTTAAATCTGGAGTCCCTCGATACGCTCAGGATTCAATATCCCGACACATAATGCAGTGCTTTATCCCCTTGGTGTACAATCTACTATTAAAATTCGACATTTTAAAGAGTGAGAAAATAAATTATATGCAAAACATAATATCTTTAAATAAATTAACACTAAGTATAAATAAAATAAAACTAACCTAAACTAAAACTAGATAAAATTAACAAAAGGTTAACGCGGCATGGACCCAAAGACACTGGCAGCATTACCTCGTTGTATAGCAATGCTGATACGTTGTGCGAGGAAGCTGCCAGCTCTTCGGTCTCCTGTAATGTCACAAAGCCGTTTACATAATATTTTTGTAGACTTTTTGCGCTGGAGCCCCACGGACCAAAGGTCTCAACCCTTAATGGAACAAAGTTGTATTCGGAGCCAAGACCTTTGTATTTGGTTTTCTTAAGTTTTTCTGCCGCTTCTGCTGCTGCACCAGCTTGATTTGCTGTTTCCCGGACGTGGGACGGAGCTAGTGTGTCTACAAAAGTAGCGTCCCACACCAGCACACGACCCAATTTCCACGGAATCAATGACAATCCGTCTGGTCTCTTGCCATCATCTCTGGCGATGCCCGATGGCTCCAGTAACGCAGGCACATTGACGGTGGCAAGAGAGCGACGGATAATGTCATTGAGAGCAGAGTGTCTAGAGAAGCGGCCCGCGCTCTTCTGGCACGAAAGGCCGTGGTGTCCCAGCGCGTCGACCTCAAAGCCGCAGGGGCATTTATGCGGTTATTATATGCTATATCATAAGGCCGGGACTTACACTTTTCCAGATGCTTGCAAAACCATTTTGCAATAAAATAAAAAAAAATGTTTTGACGTAGGTAGGTACGCTGAAATTTTATGAGTATAATATTTATAGTAAATACGAATTTCAAATTAAATAAAGATAATTACGGATGGACAATCGATCTGCCAATAAAAAAAATGAGGGTTGATTTAGCCCCGCTACCCGTCAGCCAGAGACCGTATTGTCCAACGCTTCTGACGCTTGCCTTCGCTTTCACCATCTCTTTCTATCATCATCTTATACCGTTTGACAGAAAAAAAATAGTGATTGCGAAGGCAAGCGTCAGAAGCGTTAGACAATAAGCCTGCAGGAATTTAATGCACACGTTTTTTGTATTAATAATCAATAGAGAAGGGGACTTGTGACCGGGTTTTTTAGTCCGTGCAAGTCGGACACTGTCTGGGCCCTCCATTCCCAGTTCGTCCGAAGGGATTTTTCCCGAGCACAAGTCACTCTTCCTACCCTAAAGTAAAAAACAGCAAAGACTTCGCGTCTTTGGCCCCTCTGGCGACACATTCAAAAAAAAAAATAAGCCTGCAGGTCTGTAGTTCTGTGCTTGGGTATTATAAGAGAAGCATTAGACAATTTTTCGGGGTGCCTCAAATACCTCCACAAAAATATCAATCAGCTCTCCTACTATACGTAGAACGAACGATCGCCACCCGACAATATTATTATCAAATTTGTGAACATTACTACTGTGAAAAGGGGTAATTTTTGCGATCTGAGTGGTAAAACGATTTTATTGCACCTATAAAATCTTTCGAAATCGTAAATATTCGATAACTATTAGAGAGATACGTGTGAAAGATCTTTATTTCTTTAAGAGGGTTTGATCTACAGAAGAGCAGAACCGGCAATTTGCCATTTTATCGGCATCGATTTTCGTTGTTACATTAATGTACAAGGAAAAAGATGTAGACCTGTACCATATAAACAATTTAGTGACTTTTAATTTAATTTTTACGCTTAATACTGCTCACGCGGTGTACTTACTTTGATAAAGGCAGTTAAAAAAGGTAAAATAAGTAAATTTATTTCATACTAAGTAAATTTCGATATTTTTCTTAAATTTTTTTGTTTTATAAGACAAAGGAAACTTTATTAGGTACCTAATGTATTGTCTTTGGCAAGCAAATAGATATTTAATGAACGCCATAAAGTTAAAAAAGTACGTTGTAGTAGTAGTAGGGGGCACAGGCCTCCTCTCAGAATGAGAGGGCTTGGACCGTAGTTCCCACGCGGGCCCAGTGCGGATTGGGAACTTCAGACACACCATTGAATTTCTCCGCAGATGTATGCAGGTTTCCTCACGATGTTCTCCTTCAGCGCAAAGCTCATGATAAATTTCAGATGTAATTTCGCACATCAATTCCGAAATACTCAGAGATGCAAGCCGGGATTTGAACCCGCGACCCTCTGCTTGAGAGGCCATAGGTCAAAGTACTAGGCCACGGCTTATTGTAGGGTACTAAATATCTATTACTGTGGAGTGTTCCGGACCAAAGTGGACTCTGGGAAACCTACCACATTTACCTGCCACAAAAGTCAGGTCCGAAAATATGGTAAATCACTGATTTCGCACTTCTGCGGAATCAAAAGTTATTCATTTTGCGTGACGAGCAAAATAACGGGTACACCTTGTAAAGAAATTTCGTACCAAGGTGAACCCGTTGTTTCTGACCATCAGTAAATACCATGAAAATTATAATGCCATTAGGTGATGTATCTAATCTATTGAATGTTGTTGTTATGAATTGTTAATTACTTAACATTAGAGGTAGATGTATTTTTGAATTTTACGTGTTTCCGCATGACAATAGCGGCATGAGCACGTGCAGTGGATGATGTATTCCGAAACATAACCTATACTAAGTATAATGTTTTAAACCGTCGGTGGCTATCTCCCTGGGTTCCCGTTCACGAAGGGACGTATCTCTATGCAAACGTGTCGCATCACGGGAACGCTGTTTATTGCGGCCACATAGACATGGAGCTCAAGGAGAAGCTAATAAAATCCGAGAAGATTTAGGAACGGCTATGAAAGCGATAATGAACACTCAAGAAAACTAAAACTCATTCAGTAGACAAGTCATATGAAGTGCCTGCTACATAAAAAAAAAATAAAACAAATTGTCAATAAGTACACACAAAGTACAATAAAATAAAAATCAAAATATAAAGTCAGTCAAATAAACCGCCCCCGATCGCACCAGGCGCAAATGTGCCCAACACACTAGCCGCATTGCCCCGCTGAACCGCGTTGGACAACCTTTGCACCAGAAGCGACCCAGAGCGATGGTCAAGACCTCTCTCACGAAGACGGTGAACCACTTCTTTTTAAAAATAATTCTCTTGGAACCCCAAAAACCAGTTGTCTCCACCGCAAGAGGAACGAACAAATAATTAGCGAGTACCGAGTACTTCTCGTGCTTTTTAAGGGCTGCCACTTCAGCAGCTGCACCCCCAGCTTCGAGGTGCGACCAAGGTGCAGAGGCAAAAGTACTGACGCACGTGGCGTCCCAAATCAAAATCAGACATTTTCCTTTTTGCCAGGGCACCAAGGTCAAACCATCAGGTCTTTTACCATCTGACCGGCTAAGACCTGGAGGCTCCAACACGCAAGGGACGTTAGCCGAAACCAAAGCCCTGAGAACTATATCGTTCAGGGCGTGATGGCGCGGAAATCTCCCCGCACAGCGGCAACAACTCAAAGCGTGGTGGCCGTTGCTCTCAACCATAGTGCCGCAAATGCATAAATGAGGTTCACAAAAATCGCAGCCCAGGCAAAGCGCCACAGTCACCCGCAAAGAGTCGTCAAGGAGTGTTCCCAGGTGCGGGGAAGGAAGCGCCTGAAGCCACACCCCAGACTCCGGTCTGGACACAGCATTAAGTCTCGCCCTATCCACACCTACAGCTTTTTCCAACAGACGACCAAACACTCGCTTCACCCCCGCATCGTCCCACGATCGCTGAAGGTGTATATCCTCAGGCACGGGGGTATTTGGATTGAGAGTCAACCAGGCCGTCCGTGCATCAGAAGCATAAGGTATGCTAGCCTTGTAACCATCTAGAGAAAAAATATTAGGTACAAGGTCCACGACCCCAGCAGCCGATGCCATTCCGGCCGGCAGGCTTATGTCCAGCACGCGTCGCACTCCCAACCCACCATTTTGAATAGGCAGAGAAGCAAGATCCCATTGGTCCGAATCGAGGGAGACATTCACCAAACACTCAACCGTCTCCTTCAACACCAATTCAAACGAATGACTACAAATACAAATATAATGTTATTGACTGCATTGATAGTATCCTAAACATGCTATTTATTTTCATAAAACCAATTGTACAGTTGATTACTAACCCTAAAATAAATAAATACATAAATACATGCAAGTAAATAAGTGAAAGTATCATAAAACAGCGGCACTCAATCTTACATCAAACCAGCACATAACAGTGAAGATAGTGTGTGTGTCCTGCAGTGATAACGTTTATTGCTTGGGTTGATGATGAATTTTGACAGGACAGACTCCACCATAGTGTTAGAATGGCAATGTACTTCGTTATGTCACCTCACAAAATTATCTGAAACTACCTGGCTTCGCACGTGTGGTGCAACTATATTATGCCTGTATTATGAACACCCCCCGCACCCCGCACCCCAAATGTGATCCGGAGAAGCAAATAATTTGCAATAAAATAATATTGCGACTATAAATTGAGATGTAAG
Organism: Archips xylosteana; assembly: GCA_947563465.1. NCBI lineage: Eukaryota > Metazoa > Arthropoda > Insecta > Lepidoptera > Tortricidae > Archips > Archips xylosteana. The sequence goes on from OX387358.1 coordinate 18,554,891, forward strand.
CTATTCGATCTCTCAAGTGTCATTAAACGCTTGGAAGAACAAACATACACACACACACACACACACACACACACACACACACACACACACACACACACACGCGCGCGCACACACACACGCGCACACACACACGCACTGACACACACACGCACTCTCTCTCACACACACACACACACACACACAACACATTAAGTAACTTGTTGAGTCTTTATTTCTTTATTCTACCTTATTTTATTTTTGTTACTTAGAATCTCACTTGGCACTCGCGGTACAGACCCAGAGTCTAGTGCGAAGGCCGCTGTAATGTCACATATAAGTACCTATGTTATCACTTAAGTAACAATGTGTAATAAGTAATTCCGTGTACTGTGTAACTTCATTGGTTAATAAATTATTCTTATTCTTATTCTTATTCTTAAGTTGGATCAAATTGCACACGGTGTGCAAACCGGTTAAGTAGTTTAGGAGTCCATCGCGGACAAACAACGTAACACGTAATTTAATAACATATTAAGACTATCGTCACTCAATTGTTTTGCCTTCCCAGAACCTCTCCATTAACACTTAAACTTTATGGCATGGTATTAAAGTTCAAATTGACTTTTAAGTATTAATACGAATCGTTTGTATGGGAGTGTAGAAAAGTGTTTTTTTTTAGACTTTTTCAGGCAATTTTTAAAATTTTTCTCGTCGTAAGAACCATCCTCGTACTTCAAGGAATATTCTAAAAAAAGAATTAGCGAAATCGGTTCAGCTGCTCTCGAGATTTGCGCTTAGCAACACATTCAGCGATTCATTTTTATATTATAGAGAAGAAGAATAGAGTACCTAGATTAGGATAATTTTGTTTAGTACACTATGATTATTATAAAATCAGATATAGGTAATGGAGCGTCAAATAGGTAATTATTATGCATGCTATAAAACATGTAGCATGTCAATCAAGTCGTTCTATAGGCATCTATAGGCATTAAGCGTTGAATCGTTTGGGTGGAAAATAGTAAAAACAATATGATTTTAAATTACGAGTATTTAATTATTGTGTGTTGCCTATATGCTACACTGTTGCAGTGCGCTGGAAAGGTAAATTTATGATAATTAATTATTTAGTACATTTTTTTTTTGAATGAGGCGCCAGAGGGGCCAAAGACGCGAAGTCTTTGCTGTTTTTTAACTTTAGGGTAGGAAGAGTGACTTGTGCTCGGGAAAAATCCCTTCGGACGAACTGGGAATGGAGGGCCCAGACAGTGTCCGACTTGCACGGACTAAAAAACCCGGTCACAAGTCCCCTTCTCTATTGATTATTAATACAAAAAACGTGTGCTTTATATTTTTCACTTCTCATGCTCTTAAAATGTTACTTTAGTCTCTGCATATCGGGACTAAAGCTCTTTTTTGATCTCAAGGGATTAAAGTAAAATTTTTTTAATTGACAATGGAAACCCCTAAACTGCCAATCACGGTGTTTGTGAATGGAGGATTATCGCCATTTTCAGTAACTGGGTATAGACAATTTTAAAGCTTTCCACAGACCGAAGCGCGCTGCGGACGCACTGTAGCGCCCTGCGCTTCGGTCTGTGGAAGCCTTTAGGGCGTGGAAATAACCTCAAAATGACAACTGTATAAAAAATATTTAAAAAATAATAATTTCGTGAAACACATTGAATAATTACGAATCTGTTTAATTATAAAATATTAAAGATGAATTCATTTTATTTTGCACGTAAAGAAAGATTTCCTTTAGCTTAGGTGTTTTTAACTTGTTTTTTTTTAAAAAACGCTGTCGGCAAAGCAGTTCCCTGCTCTGTCGATAAAATAGCAATCCGCACTGTCGGCAAAGCAGTGCTGGAGTGTACGGTAGATAGAGCAGTTACGTTTGAATGTAAGTTTGAATGTTAATATGGCGTGACTTCAAAATAATGCGATGTCAGTTGCATTTAATAGTAAATAGAAAGTATAATTAGATATAATTTAATAAAGAATTGGCATATAGAAAATAAACTTAAAAAGTCGTTTCTTTATTCACGGGTAAGTGTTTCAGTAACAATATATTTTGTGTGTGAACTTAGATCAATTAGGTTAATTTATTTGCCGATTCTAATGAATGAACAATTGTCATTCTTACATGCATAGTCCAATTAGTTTTAACATAGTCTTTAAGTTAGAATCTGTTGGCTAATTATGCAAGCATTTAAAGCGTCACTTTACAAAAAAATATAAAAGAAAAGAAAAGACAGCGGTATTTTTTTTGCTATTTGAATTTTGAACAGATGTCCATTGCTCGTATTGAGCATACGTTGTAAAAAAGTAATTTTGTACGTCGTTTTTTTCCTCACATTCAAAGTGAAAAGTAGAGTGTTTAACGCGGGACTAAACTACCATAATGACAACTCGAATTATAGCCTCCCTCGCTATCGCTCGGGTGGCTAAATATCTCGTGTCATTATGGCTTGTTTTAGTCCCTTGTTGAACAATCTACTATTGAGGAGGGGAGGGGTAGGGAGGGGACTTAATCTACCCACAGTGTCCTGCCTCAGCCATTTGCTGGAAGGCCGGGAGAGGAGCATGCATTCTCCCGCTGGGCACTGGGGGGTGCTTAGGTCGGTCTTTTATGTTTTTACCCGTTGGTTTATTCCTTGACCGACCCTCGCCCGTTTCTGTACAATTACTTAGAGCTATTGGTTGGGTTGGTGGGATTTCCTGTCATATGCATTTATCTATAACTACGGGCTTCCTTTCTTTTGCCCTGCGATGGAAGGGTGGGTCGGAGATCTTTTGGGCCCATTGTGTGGCTTTGGATGCCATCTTTTGGGTGGGGCTACCCTTTATGCCTATTAGTAGAATGATAACCAAGGATGGAAAGTGAACCATGTCAGCTGAGATATGTCTGGCGCTCGAACGAAGTGAGAAGTGAGTGAGTCGAGGGTGAAATGGGTAATTTACTTTTCATTTCGACTGTGAGGAAAGTAAAATACTACACGCACATTTTATATAACAGGTATATTATAATCAGTTAAAATTTAAAGTAAAATTAGAACAATTTGAAAAAGACAAATTAAATGCTTTACAGAATTATAATGTATTATGAATATGATATAAATTAATAATAACTTAGATATAAATAAATTAAATTTACCCATAATATCCAACTTCCAACATTTTCGCACTGGCCACTTGCCGCCGCCGACTAGACTGAGGGGCTACCACGAAATTCCTTAATCGAACTTCGTATCGGACCTTCCCGCTCACTCTCGTATTAAATCCTATTAGCGTGTGCTGGACGGCACGAAACGGAGTTCGAATTTTGCACTTCGTGGTAGGGCCTGTATGTAATCTAGTTGGTCTGCATCTAGATGGCCATGCCGAAACGTGAAAAAAAGTGTTGCTATCACGGCTTTATGGCCGGCATTATCTTCAACTCAGAGGATATTCGTTAAAAAAAATTACTTTCCACCCTAGAGTTGAATACGCAATTTTCCACCCGGCTATCTTCCCATGAAAATGAAAATTAAACTGTTTGGAAAATAGGAGGGATGAAAAATAATTTTGTTGATCAAATACGTATTTCCTATCACGGGCCTATGAGAACCTGGTCATTTGAAAAGTGGTAATTTCGAAAGAGGAGTAAGTGACAGAAGGCCGAAGTTAACATGAAAGGGCCTTACAAAATGCTCATACAAGAGACGCAATCATGGCGGTCTATGCTCTAATCATTAGACTCTAATGTACAATGAGGATGAGCAGGGAGTGGAGGTGTAGCGGCCAGTTCTCCACAGTTGCGAAACTATTGCCAGGTAGGAAGCGGCATGGAATGGCGGTGAGTTGTTATGGACAGGATTACTGGGTTATGGAGTGAGATAACAGCCACCTGCCATTTCAATATCTCATAAATTGGGTAGCAACATTGGTGTGAACGGCTAAGGGTGGAGAGATGTTCCTGGACTTTAGGTAGGCCTAAATGTTTAGGTAGGTTGAAATGCTTTGAACAGTATAACCGAGTTATGGAGTAAGACAAAAAACCGGCCAAGTGCGAGTCGGACTCGCGCACGAAGGTTTCCGTACAATTAATTATCTATAAAACTCACGTTTGTTGTATGGGAGCCCCCCTTAAATATTTTTTTATTTTAATTTAATGATTTATTTTTAAAGTCAATATATAATTAAATATTCTGTGAATATTTCAAGTGTCTACCTGTTGCCGTTATCAATATCGAGCAAAAACGAGGAAAAAAATCATGTTTGTTGTATGGGAGCCCCCTTAAATATTTATTTAATTCCATTTTTTAGTATTAGTTGTTATAGCGGCAACCAAAATACATTATCTGTGAAAGTTTCAACTCTCTAGCTATCACGGTTCCCGAGATACAGCCTGGTGACAGACGGACAGACAGACGGATGGACGGACGGACGGACAGCGGAGCCTCAGTAATAGGGTTTCCGTTTTTACCCTTTGGGTACGGAACCCTAAAAAGCACGCACGCACATTAAAAAAAAATTGCGTTTATAATTATAGTTGGATTGCTTGGAATCCCGCCGGACCACCTGTACCATTGGACAGTACCATTGATGGTACAAATGACACTGATTTAGCCCAATGGTACAAGTGGTCCGGCGGGTGGTTAATTAATACGAAGACAAGGAGCGGAATATCGTTCAAGTTTTGTTACATTGTTTCGCTGAGCGGCTATGAATTTATATAACTGATCCGTCATCGGGAATGTACTGCAACTCGACTCGAACAGTATTTCTCGCACCATTTACTTAGTTGAGGTTTTATTTGCCAAATTTAAATTTACCTGTCACAGGTCAGTTACTACATAGTGACAGAGCGGCCAGCTATCACGTACGTGAACTCTTCTTATATTTCATTCGCAAACTTTTCGTCGCGACGGTACGGCCGCGGCAGCCCCCTGTACTTCGTGGATTTGCACGTTACAACAATATTAACCAGCGATAACACATACAAGGTACAGTTTCTTATACTTATTTAAATATTTATAGTTATTTTTAACCCCCGACACAAAAAGAGGGGTGTTATAAGTTTGACCGCTATGTGTGTGTCTGTCTGTGGCATCGTAGCTCTTGAAGGGGTGAACCGATTTAGATGCGGTTTTTTTTAATAGAAAGCAGGTTTCTTGGCGATGGTTCTTAGATATGTTTAATTAAAACGTAATTAACACCGTAGTTACACTATACCAGTTATCAAATTTAAAATTATGACACCTCTTTTTTTCTAGTGAAAAGGAAACGTAGGGTAAAGGAAACATATCTATTCTGTGGCAATATTTGTAAGTACATATATGTTTTTTTAAATTTGTTGTATTTTTTTAAATATGGAGAAATAAATTATAATAAATAGTTTTCCGTGTTCAGGAGGCGAAACTCTTTCAATTCCTGTAGTAATTTTCAGGTGTTTAAAATTTTAAATAAAAAATAAAACCTCCTTCAAAAAACATCCAAAAAACTATGAAATAATAATTGAACCGAACCGACCACAATAAGCATGAAAATATCTTTCTTCTAATCTGTTTTAAGTCGGTGCCTCAGCTCGAGTCAGCAGGAGTGGACCTAGTAATCTAACTTACCTACATACCTACTATCTATAGGGCTTCTACACTCCTGCTGGCTCGTGCTGAGGCACCGACTTAAAACAGATTAGAAGAAAGATATTTTCATGCTTATTGTGGTCGGTTCGGTTCAATTATTATTTCATAGTTTTTTGGATGTTTTTTGAAGGAGGTTTTATTTTTTATTTAAAATTTTTTATTTTTTGCTTTTTAGTTGTTTCTGTATAAAATAGATGCGTAGGATAAAATCATCAGTTTGACTTCGAAATAAGTTTATGTTGAAAATTCTATTTTTAAAACTCGACAGGGTTATGTCGTTTTATTACAGAGTTTCATGAAACTTTCTGAATGCAAATGCTCGACTTGTCACCGAAAATACTAAAATCGCTCTACGTTTCTCTTGAATTTTTGAGGAGTTTCTTCAATTCCTCATGGATCCCATCATCAGAACTGGATTTTGGTAACAACGGGACCAACCTTGAAGCATGTGCTTTCAAACAACGAAAAAATTTTCCAAATCGGTTCATAAATGACGGAGTTCTGAGGTAACACACGTTAAAAAAAAAAAAAAAAAAAAAAAGAACATACAACCGAATTGAGAACCTCCTCCTTTTTTTGAAGTCGGTTAAAAAAATGAAAGGTTGTCAATTGCAACCGCAAGCGCTAATCCAGAGATTTATGAAACACTACTTATACCTAATACCTATAATTATTGCCCGCTACTCCAAAGTCTCAAACACTTTCTGCGCCAAAATTCCATCTCTTATTTCACCCCTAAGAAATTAATTTCTAAAAACAATGGACGTCATAGCTTTAAAATTTGACATATGTTATTTTGATTTTCGATACAAAAATTTCGTCCATTACTTAGTACATCTATTGAAGTGTTCTACGTGGCCAAAACAGCGTTCTAAAACACTGTGTCACACACACTGGCAGCATGGCACGGCGAATATGATTCAGTGTTATGCAACACGCTGAGAACGCACCATCGCCCTCGTGCGCATGTCGCGCGCCGCGTTGCGGTCTGAGGAGGCCTTACCGGAGCAAAGCGCGGGGGGCGCGACGCGAAGCGAAGCGAGCGCGATCAATTGGCTGTACGCTTAGTATAAGTTTTCCTTCACTTCAATACTTCTCGATCGCGTTTACGTAAAAAATTCAATTACTAGGGAAACATGGACAGTACGCTTAGTATATGTTTTACTTCACCAAAATACTTCTCGATCGCGTTTACGTAAAAAATTCAATTACTAGGGAAACATGGACAGCGCCTCCGCGCGCGCGCGTCTATGTTTCCATAGAATTGAAATTTTTACGTAAACGCGATCGAGAAGTATTGAAGTGAAGGAAAACTTATACTAAGCATACTGTATGCTTAGTATAAGTTTTTACTTCACCAAAATACTTCTCGATCGCGTTTACGTAAAAAATTCAATTACTAGGGAAAGATGGACAGCGTCTCCGCGCGCGCACTTCCATGTTTCCATAGAATTGAAATTTTTACGTTAACGCGATCGAGAAGTATTGAAGTGAAGGAAAACTTATACTAAGCATACAGCGCCTCCGCGCGCGCGCGTCTATGTTTCCATAGAATTGAAATTTTTACGTAAACGCGATCGAGAAGTATTGAAGTGAAGGAAAACTTATACTAAGCATACAGTCCATGTTTCCCTAGTAATTGAATTTTTTACGTAAACGCGATCGAGAAGTATTGAAGTGAAGGAAAACTTATACTAAGCGTACAGCCAATTGATCGCGCTCGCTTCGCTTCGCGTCGCGCGGAGACGCTGTCCATGTTTCCCTAGTAATTTAATTTTTTACGTAAACGCGATCGAGAAGTATTTTGGTGAAGTAAAACTTATACTAAGCATACAGTACGCTTAGTATAAGTTTTACTTCACCAAAATACTTCTCGATCGCGTTTACGTATAAATTTCAATTCTATGGAAACATAGACGCGTGCGCGCGGAGGCGCTGTCCCTGTTTCCCTAGTAATTGATTTTTTTACGAAAACGCGATCGAGAAGTATTTCGTGAAGTAAAAACTTATACTAAGCATAAAGTACGCTTAGTATAAGTTTTACTTCACCAAAATACTTCTCGATCGCGTTTACGTAAAAAATTCAATTCTATGGAAACATGGACGCGTGCGCGCGGAGGCACTGTCCATGTTTCCCTAGTAATTGATTTTTTTACGAAAACGCGATCGAGAAGTATTTCGTGAAGTAAAAACTTATACTAAGCATACAGTACGCTTAGTATAAGTTTTACTTCACCAAAATACTTCTCGATCGCGTTTACGTAAAAATTTCAATTCTATGGAAACATGGACGCGCGGCCGCGGAGGCGCTGCACATGTTTCCCTAGTAATTGATTTTTTTACGTAAACGCGATCGAGAAGTATTTTGGTGAAGTAAAACTTATACTAAGCGTACAGTATGCTTAGTATAAGTTTTACTTCACCAAAATACTTCTCGATCGCGTTTACGTAAAAATTTCAATTCTATGGAAACATGGACGCGCGCGCGCGGAGGCGCTGTCCATGTTTCCATAGAATTGAAATTTTTACGTAAACGCGATCGAGAAGTATTTTGGTGACGTAAAACTTATACTAGGCGTACTGTACGCTTAGTATAAGTTTTACTTCACCAAAATACTTCTCGATCGCGTTTACGTAAAAAATTCAATTACTAGGGAAACATGGACAGCGTCTCCGCGCGCGCGCTTCCATGTTTCCATAGAATTGAAATTTTTACGTAAACGCGATCGAGAAGTATTGAAGTGAAGGAAAACTTATACTAAGCATACTGGATATTTTCGCGCGGTGACGCAGCGTCGCTTATCCGAATTTAGTTCAGCGGCGGGGAGATTCGCGCACACGTAGGAGAACGCCGCTGCGAGGCTTCGCATCTCATTACATTCGCGTGTTTACATCGGATAGTTTCGCAATTCTATTCTCTTTGAATCGCCTAATAGGACGTAGCCTTCATATTTGATATTTACCATGAGCTTACAGTGATGAAAATATACGTGGGCAAACTTTCACACCTATGAAGAAATTCTATGGTGTGTTTGAAACACTCGGCCCGCGTGGATTGTACGGCCCAAACCGAGGAGACATCTATAAGCTGGGATGAGTAATCTACTCTTTTGCTATAAGAGCTGCTCGCTGTTTGCGATATCCTATCGCATTTTTATCCGTAAGCCTCAGGTACATTTCCGAGCGAGATAGACTTTTGTTCGCGTTGTCTAACGTTAACCCTTGTCGCCATTTTGTCAATGGCACTACGCCTATGGCTTACTGACTGTTCTCTGTTGCAGTTGCACTTCTATTTCTACGAGTTCCTGAGCAACGAGTACCGGCGCGGGTTCGTAGAGATGCACTTCAACCTTTGCGACCTTATACACAAGGACAACTTTTTTGGTGCAGCGATGAAACAGGGCAAACTGCTACAACCCTGCCCTTATCCACCAGTATGAACAGCAGTACGATATACTAACCTTAACCATGGCAGTAGAATTAATATACCAGGATTTCCCAAATGTTACACCTGATACCAAATACCTGTGCCAAATTTCATATCTCTAAATCTAGCAGCTGCCATTTTTGAATTTTATATCGATCCCATGGGATATTGGGATAAAAATATACTTATGGATTATTCCAGATGACCAAACATCTTCGTACCACATTTCATCCAAAGCCGTTCAGCCGTTTTAGCATGAAGTATTTAGTAACAAACACATACACACGCACACGTGCACGGACCTATACAGGGTGGAAAAATAAGTCGGGCTCTGGAGGGGAACTACCTTAAACACTTTAGTTTGCTCATAAAGTTAATGTTAGATTTTACGATCATTTTATTTTTAAGACCAAATGCTTGTTAGAGAAGAGCCATGTTGTAGCTAGCCGCTGCATCACGAATGGGCCGGCTCGTCCGGGGCAGTACCACCCTCTCACAGAACACCGGCGTGAAGCAGCAGTAATCCTGCTTGCGTTTCGTACGGTCAGTGAGAGTGCCGGGGGCCTCACCCCTTCCCTCTCCCCCTCCCTCTCCCCCTTCCCCTATTCCCTCTCCTTTAGGGCCGACAACGCACTGGCATCGTGTAAAGCGCTGCGGGTGTCTTTGGACAGTGGTGTTCATTTAACATCAGGTGACACCCACTAGTTCGTTTGTCTGGCCTATCTACCATAAAAAAAAAAGAAATTTTATCCTGAATAATAATCCTATCGATTAGTATCGATTAGATATCGATTACTGATCGAATGTTTGTTTTTTTTTTAGTTGTTTCGAGTCCCGGGCGAGGCAAGTGAGTGTTGGAAAATCTTTGAACGCAGTTTTGTTTATTTAAAAAAATAAAGGAATGTCTTCTCCAGTAAAATGAGCCAACTTTAAGGACTTAAGGTTGTTTCCCTCCAGGGCCCGACTTATTTTTCCACACTGTATACGTACTCATAAACTTTCGCAATTATATTTATTACTTCATTTTATTTATACAATTTACATTTACAGGCTTACAGTAAATACCATCATCATCATCATCATCATCATCATCATCAGCCTATAGTAAATACCAAATCGCCTATAATGCTAAGGTAGTATATAAAAAGAAAAATCTAAATGACAGCAAATAAAACAAAAACAGATCGGGATACAAGAGAAACATTACATATATTAACTAAGCATGCATATTGCAATACTTAGTTACATATTTACTGCAATAAAGAACTTACTTAGTAGGATTGAGTTTATTTTTTCTAGCAAGATAATCACAATCGAAAAAGCTAAGTATAGAGTTGTAAATAAAAAGTTCTCTGGAGATAAACAAGTTAATTAATCTCATTTATTTTTAGAGAGACAGATATATTTATAACTAGCTTCTGCCCGCGACTCCGTCCGCGTGGAATTAGTAATTTGAGCAGCTTATTTTTTTTATCCAATTTGCTTTTTCATCAATTATGGCTCTCCTTAGTTCCTCGATATAACCCCCCCCCCCCGCACCCCCGCACCCCCCTCCCAACCCCACCCCCACCGAACCCCCCCCCGCACACCTGCGTTCACAGTCACCACCGTACTCCCAGCGTGATGATATATACTTAGCCTATTAGCCTTCCTCAATAAATGGGTTATCTAACACTGCAAGTATTGTATCTTTCTTATTTGTCAACCGATTCAAATGAAACAAACACTAAATGTTAATCCAAGAAAATACCAACATATCAGTGAAAACCGCATCCTTCTAGGTTAAGCCGTTTCTGAGATTAGCGCGCATGAACGCACAGACAAACAGATAAACAGACAATAATTCTAAAAATCATTGTTTTGGGTTCTATTGCGCTAATAAATAGCCCTAGTGACAGATTTTCTCAAATATCTTCAATGTACAGACTCCGACTTGTTACAGATTTATTATATGTATATAGAAGATAGATATAGATAGATAGATCATTATTGGGAGAGTTTGTGGGAGCCCGTGTGCCGTGCGGTTCTGTATCGGATGCTAACCAGGATCCACATAATATCAGCGTCGAGCCACCTTTAGTGACCAGACGAGTGCTGAGTGGACTCCTTTTTCTCATATGTAGCTTATTTCTATTTTCAAATATTGTTTTTATATTTCTTCTTAGCATGTACATGTTACTTATGGGAAATAAAGATTTTTTATTCTTATTCATTTATTCTACAGGGTGACTACCACCTGTACAACATGTCTATCCCGTCGGTGGCTATCCCGCCCGGGTTCCCGTTCACGAAGGGACGCATCTACATGAACATGACGCAGAAACAAGATTATGTCCTCGTCGGCCACATCGACATGGAGCTCAAAGAGAAATTGATCAGACCTAATTACAAAAATAAGAAGGCTACTTTGTATGACTTTTTCGAAGACTAAGACTGCGACTCTTTCACAATAAAAGAGTAGTAACAAATCGACAACAACAATCCCACTAAAAACATTGTCATGTAATCCCAATAAAAATGATAGAAAAGTAATGAACAGCAATAAATTGATATAAATACGGGAACATATCAAAATATATAAAGTTTAAAACACATAAGGGACGAAATACATAATGGTCATAATACATACTAAAATTTTCCATGAAACTATTGATTAAACGAACTTTTTTAATAGTGGAATCTACAGTTTAGTTTAGGTTAGGTTACGTTTATTTTATGAAAATCCTGTAGAGTTGAGGATTTCCAAGAAAATTTCTGTATATCAAATGACCATTATGTATTTCGTCCATTATTACTTTTAAACTTTATATATTTTGATACGTACCCATAAATACATAAGAATAATATTATATGAGATCTTATAACTTTTTGACAGTGCAAGGAATATGGTCTCGTTTTGGCAACATTTTACATGAAAATGTTTTTAGTGTGATTTGAAGTATTTTTTTTGTAAGTTACTTCAGACAATTTTTTTCAAAAATTCCAAGTTTTAGAATTTTCTCTTGTTTGTGCTTTTTTCGTTCGCTGTGTTTGTGTACTTATACTAGCTTAGATTCAAAATTTCAGCTTTCTAGGACTTCAGGAAGTACCCTAAGAATTTTGATGATCATCGTTGAGTCAGTGACGGACGAGATCAGGGATTTTTAGATATCAATAAAATTTAAAGTATAAGAGCTGTAGTAGTATTGAAATTTTTATATTTTTGACGAGTCTACTATTGACATCATAATTATCACGAGAATTTTGTTCATCTGGTATAATCCAAACTCAAGTTTATGAGGGTTCAAAAAAACGACGAAGCGCTTCTAGTAAAAGTAGTAGTGCCCTTGCGTTTCGCTTGGCTCGTCTTGGCGGGGGCACTACCGATAACAAACCAAAATTATTGTATAAAAGAAGTTTAAATATAATACATATTATAATGCAACAGATTATAAAGCCGCCAAGCGACTCGTCATGTTCCGGCCTGTTACTATGTATAGTAGCCATTCTGGAGGAAGGGTCTGAGCAGTTGTACAGCGCACGCGTACCGGTTGAAATTGTATTTATTGTTAACTTGTACTACAAATTATTGAATAAATTATCTTATTTTATCTTATCTTATCTTATCTTATCTTATCTTATCTTATCTTACGTCTTTCAGCTGAAATGATGATGATGATATAATTTGCGGATTAAAAGAGAAAAATAATAATGTCTATATGATAGGTGTAATCATCTTTGCACTATAATATCCTCTATTATTTTCTAACTGTAAACTTCATTAAGCTAACATTATTTTCGATAGTTTGTCATAGTCGGACGCCTGTAATAAGTACAGTACTATTACTATTATACGTTGGATGGAAGGTAAATTTATCATCCCAATGTACCTTGGCTAGACAATCGTCCATTAACAAAAACGCAATAGTAATGTTTTTCAATCACATTATTTTACTTCTTGTGAGCTACCTGTTTGCCGCATGCTCCTATTCTGCCGGAAAGGTAAGTTAAATAAATAGATACATTAATCATGATGATAACTATCCCCATGTGTTTAAAGTTAATCTGGATTACTATGTCACCTTGGTTGTGTAATATTAAAATTTGAGAGAAATTTTATTAACTAAAAGTAAAATCGTCACTACTCTTAAAATAAGTCGAATCTAAACATAGATAGATTATTAAATGGACTTTGCGACGTGTAATTTAAGATTCAGTTCAGTTTGCATATTAATTTGAGATCGAGCTTTTTTTAAAGTACCTAGTGACGATATATATTTTTTATCTCGTAAAATGTATTTCAATAAATAGTTTTGGATAGTTTGTTCGAGAATAGTAAAGTGAGTGTTGAGAAGTTATAGTGATACATTAAAACATTTGTTTTGGTTTAGTAAGTCTGACATTTGGTAGCATGATGAACGGTTCCGATACTCCGCAGATGAGCTCTGGTTGAGTTCAAAACGCGTCAGTGTAGTTTGGTGGTGGTGATACCTAGTTGGGTTTGTGTGATTTGTGTGTGGCCGTGGAGGAAAGTAATTGTTTCAGTTCATTGATACGGACCTCCGCAAAGTAACGCCTGATTCAATAAATTATTTAAATATATTGTTTATCAACAGGTTACCTACTCGTACTACATAGTGACAGAGCGGCCCGCTATAACGTTTCTGAATAGATCGCACGTCCCTTTCGCCAATTTGACGTCCCGGCGATATGGACGCGGCAGCCCGATGTACTACGTGGACTTGCATTTTACAGCAATGAAAGCTATTACCAACAGAGTCAAAGTACGCCTACAAAGTTATTGGCATTTTCATTTTAAAGTGTGCAGTCATCTGGTAGTTCTACCTGGAATTTTTTCTGGGAATTTTAATAGATTTTGATGTGCCCTTTTCGAATTTGAACTTTGCCACCTCGAATGTTTGCTACTCGTGCCGCCATATTGGATAAATGGCGTCTAATAGCAGTTTTTTAATGATATCTCCTTTTTGACTCATTCTACGATAATAACTTGTAGATATGTGTACGAATTAAACTAGAGAACATTTCCTACAATTTATGTCCTTGCAACTTTTTCGTAAAATCAATAGTTTCGGCGTACGAGCGCCACATAGTGTAAGCAACGCGCGTTTTCGCTGATTAATTCGTTTCTACACCGCCTAAAGGTAACGCCACCAGAGTTGAGGCCAGAGTTGTCGTTAAACGTCAACACAACGTCAAAATCCCGCTGTCATTACATGAGATGTGGTTGTGTGCGTGGCCTCAACTCTGGTGGCGTTACCTATACGCGGCGGGTTTTTAGAAGCTTTTATTTAACTTGCAATGTTCTTTTCTTACGCAAGTGTGTATGTAGTTTTGTATGTAAGTAAGTTAAGGTTTCAAAATTTTCATCCCATTTTTCAACCACTTCCTGGTCTCCGATTGAGCTGAAATTTAGCATACTTATGTAAGTTTGGTGACAATGCATGTTTATGGTGCCATTGAGCTTATCCATTTTGTTATTATATTACGCAACTCGTGTTTCGGCCTGTTGTCTAGAGAAGCCATTCTGGAGGAATGGTCTGAGCAGTTGCGCAGCGCGCGCGTACCGGTTATAGTGCCCCGTACTTGTTGCACTGCTGCAATACGGTTTGCACTGCTTGGAGGCGCTCGCAACACCTCGCTCTACTGCCTTCTTCCTACTTATTCCCCTAAATCAAGTCAAGCGTGAGTGAGCATTTACTAGGCAAGCGTGTTCCATCGTAGGCCTCATCTTCGCTTTCCATCAGGCGTGATTGTGGTCAAACGCACGCCTATATTGTATTAAAAAAAGCAAAAGTTTATTATGCCGCTCAAGTGATTATATTCTGTGAAATTATATAAAATGTAGTTACATCTAGTGAAAATATATCTTAAGTTAATTTTACAAAATCATTACACACCTGCCTAATTGGCTTACTTTTATCAATAGACTATACTTTTCCACTTACACTGAGTACCTAATTTACTTGAACTTTTTCAGGTGGACTTTTATTTCTACGAGTTTCTTAGTAATGAGTATCGCCGCGGTTTTGTCGAGATGCATTTTATGTTCTGTGACCTGGTCAATAAAGACAAGTTCTTCGGGGCAGCTCTTAGGCAGGGACCCCTGGCGAAATCCTGTCCTTATCCACCGGTATGAAAGTTATGCTTTATTTGGTGCACTTTGGATTTCTATCATATTATTTATAAACTGTATCATTATCAGCAGCTGTCGGACTTAGATTATTTATACACTAGATAGAGCTTCGGCGGCATGAAAACGTCCCGAAAAATATAAGCCAACTTGGCTTATATGTCATTTGCCTCCATTCAGTTTGAATGACGTAACGCGATCGTAATATGAAGCTGTCAAAAGAAATTTGTGGACGTTTTGTATCGCAATGTTTGCTACTGACACTCTATCTAGTGCATAAATAATCTAAGCTGTCGGAATTTTCACGGCAAAACAAAAAAATCGGCCAAGTGCGAGTCGGACTCGCGTACGAAGGGTTCCGTACCATTTATTTCATACTAAATACAATCTGAAACATAGCTGCACAGAAAAAACCCCAGAAAAAAGACCAATGCTGGGAATCGAACCCAGGTCCTCGGCATTCCGTGCCGCGTGCCATTCCCCTACACCACCACTGGTCAGGAGTTTAGTCACAAATTTTTCCTATACATCATACATTCCAGCCTGCTATCATCACTTTTGCAGTGATACAGCGCCATCTATGTTCAGTTCTCATCGAGAAACATCAACACTCCTTGGGAACTAACCACTCTCCCGGACTAAGAGATGTCGCTACTACGCCATACTTTTAACAAGTTTGGTTTGAAGTATCTTTTTGTATTTTTATATATCCCTTTCGTTTTTGTCTCATTTACTTATTCGCCAAAATTATTTCGATACGATCGGTGCTGGTAAATAAGTAAATGGACAAAAAATGAAAGGGAAGAACGACGAATGAGTCCAAGGAAGACCGTGACGAAAAACGAATAAGACTTATTTAGGGAGACACAATTTACAGAATTTGATCAAATAAGATAATGACGGATAGCGAACAAGATGAATATAGAATGAGTGACGAATACACAAAGAGATGAAATAAGAATTAAACGAAAAACGAATGAGGCGAGGTAATAGGATAGTCTCTATATCATTTTATACAAACCTTACGTAAACTATTGTGTAAAACATACTTTTTATTCGGTGGACCGTTTTTTCTTCTATTACACAACTACCTATCGATAATGTTAAAAACTTGACTGATTGCGACAGTCTTTTGTTTTGCCGTGAAAATTCCGACCTCTGATGATCAGCATCTGTTTCCTTAAAAGGTACTTTATTAAGGGCATAATGCTGGGACCCTAGTGAAAAAGGGGTTAAGTCTGCAGAAATTAAACAGCGATTTTCTATTTTATGTGTAAAGGGGGTTAAGTCGAAATCAGCTGTTCAACTTCTGCAGAATTAACCCCTTTTTCACTAGGACCCCAAGATCAGGCTTGGATAGTGATGAGTAGAGATATTAGGTTTTGCTCACTTTTTTGATATCCACAGGGCGACTACCACCTGTACAACATGTCTATCCCGTCGGTGGCTATCCCGCCCGGTTTCCCGTTCGCGAAGGGACGCATCTACATGAACATGACGAATGGCCCAATTTTCATTGCCGCCGGTCACATCGACATGGAGCTCAAAGAGAAGATCATCAAACCAGGCAGAGCGTAGGCGGTGACAGAGTTCTTTAATTCGATTTGTGAATAAATAAAGAAACATTTTTTGTTTTGATTTTAGTGTGTCATTTTATAATATCATGGGACAATTATGGACAGTTATCATGGACAATAACTTAATACCATCAATTACTTTTTTAATGTTTGAAATAACATTAATGGAATTGTAACTTTCCGACTAATGACATTATAAATCGTTATTAGGCATTATGTTAATAAAAATGAAACTTAGTTTACTACATTATTTATTATGGTTTTATACGTATATTGTGTAGGTATTTACTTGCATCCAAAGTTGTATACTGTGGCGGTCACGTTTCTCTGCAGCTGACTGTACACGAATGCAGCTATGTAAACTTCGCAATATTTTTTCGTTTGATTTTATTTAAACAATCTATAGCTCGTATTAATATGCGTTAAGGTTCACCTCGTCCACATTCCCATTTCGATCACATTCATACTACGTCCACAATCCCACTTCGTCAACATTCCCATTTCATCCATATTCCCATTTGGTCCTTTTCCCACTTCGTCCACATTGCCACTTAGTCAACATTCCCATTTTGTCCATATTCCCACTTCGTCCACAATCCCACTTCGTCAACATTCCTAGCCGAGTTTAATGCGGTTTTTGCTATCACTTAGCTTAATTCTCAGGGAAGATTTTATTTTGTGATTTAGGTATTCATGTTAAGATAAAAATACTTGCTAAGCACGGTGCGGGCCAATACTATTCAGATACACTACCAACGTAACTTTACAATGGGGTTACATGGGGTTTATCGGCCTCAGAAAGGTTTTTGTTAGTACACCCATAGTGGTACGTACGACTTCGCGCAAGTTACGGCCATGCACTGTAAAAACTCTTGGCCCACCATCAACTCCGAGCGGCACGCACTGCAGAGCCCGTATTGTCTAACACTTCCGACGCTTGTCTTCGCTTTCACCGTCTCTTTCTGTCATCATCTTATACCGTTTGACAGAAAGAAATAGTGATTGCGAAGGCAAGCGTCAGAAGCGTTAAGACAATAAGTCGGCAGATCATGCTATTGTTTATTTCAGAATCCATGCATTATAGTCGCCGCGCCTGCGAGTACTATCGTGTAGGAGTCCCTTAGTTAAGAAACTAAAACTAAACATCTTAAGGGCGTACAGTTTTACGCGCTAATAGATTTTGGGTGGGCGATTTCGGGCGTGGGGGAGGCACGATGGCTCAATATAGGTTGGTTGGACTGCGCGTGTTTTTGGGTATTTTCATCTTATTACTAAAACAAATACATATTTTAAAAATGTAGCAAAACTACGCCCTAGAAAACATCTTGTTTTATTAACATTCAAAAAGTTATGACATGACCTGCGTACAGTATTAGCGTCGTACTACAAGTTTATTTTATTTTTTAGAGACGACTTTGGATTTTTTTTCTATAGAGCGAATTACAAGTAATCTTGTTTCGATAAATACTTGTCACTAAAGTGAATCCTCAAATATCTTACATATGAATTTCAGGACCATAGCATTGCTAGTAATGATACAGCACGAGTTTAAATGAATGCAATAAATGCGCCAAAAACACGTTAGTACGTTCAGAGGAAGTGTAGAATGCCGTCAAAAAATAAAAAAGGAGAAAAATAAATTATTGAAGATAGTATGTATGTATGTATGTAAACACTTTATTGTACATAAAACACAAAAATAATACAAAACAACAAAAAAAAAAGAGTACAAAGGCAATAGTCAATTGGGGTATAGTCTTCCAATATCAAAATTATTAGTATGTTTCTGAAATACCTACGCATTTCAGGTCAAGTAACCATTATGATTTTGGATTCCGAAGGCAAGCTTTCGCCTGCCGCCCCCAAAGTTAACCAGGTTATTTAGTAAATTCCAGAATAGGGATGTTGACTTGACACCACCAATCAACTGACGTACTGTTTATGAGCTGTCAAAACACTATTCTCCCATAGAGTTCGAATGCCAATAGCAACTTATGACGTCACTTGTTCGCCAACTCAATCAACTATTTATTTGTTTTAAAGCAACAGACATCTGATTTTGCAGTTAATCGATAATTAAAACGTTTTTTTACTGGTGTCGTGTCTTCGAATTATTTTTAATGGCGTCAACATCCCTATTTGAATTCAACTGCTGAATCTAAAAGTCCACGCGAACGAAGGCGAGGGCTACTGCTAGTAGCCTATATGTAACGTACATGTTCGGAGCCCAAGCCTTAATCACGTTCGTTATAGCCCATTTACGCTAAGTTCTGGTGTTCTCAACACCACTGGAGGTGCTTTATCTCTGGAGGTAATGCACTGTGAAAATTTATAAAGACGACGAGCGAATCTTTGTTCTACTGTGCGATAATAAAGTGCAGAAATAACGAGGGCGACACTTTCTTTGCAACTGTCACATTTTTGCCGAAAGTAGATTAGATTAGATTCATTTATTTCAGATTGAAAATTACAATTATATTCTGGATTTTAAATGTCCTAAATATAAAGAAGTCACAAAAAGATCGTCAAAAGAAATATAAATGAAATATACAATAATGTAAAATGTCATAACTTGTGCATGTAGGTAGTATAGTCAAGTGCAAAAATAAGTATCTATTCGAACCACTCAAATAGTATTTTATGCAACGGTATCATAATAAGGGCCATTGAGACACGAGTGCGAGTTTATGACATGATGCGAAGCCGAATGTCATAATAGATACGCTGAGTGTCTCAATGACTGATTATGAACAGTTGCATACATTACTTTTTCTACGAGTTCAAAATAAACAATTATTAAATTATGAATACTTACATAACGGAAAATAAATGAATTTTTCGATTTTAAAAGTAGTAAATTATGGCTCACTTTCATTGCCGCCTGTTTTATTTCTGGCGGCGTCAACATTTCTGCATCACTTAATTCACCAAACTCACAAATTCTCACAGATAAAAAGTCATTTAAATAGTGATTACTCTTTTATTTCTTTCAACTTAAAAGAACTCCGTGCAAAAGCAAAACAAATTCCCACTATTTTGAAACGTTTTTTTTTTCACTAATCACAACCTTAGAATGGACCTGGGAACTTTGTCATACAGCCAAATTGAATGATGTTAAAATATTAATCTGCGAAGAAATTCAATGGTGTGTGTGAAGTTCCCAATTCGCACTGGGCCCGCTTGGGAACTACGGCCCAAGCTCTCTCATTCTGAGAGGAGGCCTGTGGCCTGCAATGGGACATAATATAGTCTGGGATGATGATGGTACGAACAATAGGACAAGTGACCCATCAATTCAAGTCCGTGAATGTATAGTCGGGGTAAGAAAAGGTTGGTCACTTTTCGACCTTAACTCGTTGGCATAGAGTCGAAAAGTGACGAACCTTTTCTTACCCCGACTATACCTACCATCTAATCATCAATTAGAAACCGCTATCAACATCGTAATATATAAGTTCCTCAACTCGGATGCATATTTATGCATATTTTTGTATTTACATCTTCCAACTCTCCTGCGTCGGTCTTCAGTCCGCAGGCATGACATCTGTCATCTGTCATATCTAAATCCCTAATGATTATTTGTCCTAATGTAATGTTTGTCCTAATGATCGTTTGTCCTAACTCTTTATAATTAAAATCTATTAATTGTTCTGGATTTTTATAAAACCAACCTAACCTAACCTATAGAGTTATAGAGGATAATCACAAAAAAGTTCTTGAAAAATTCACGATTTCCGAGAAAAAAGTGTTAGGACAAACGATCATTAGGACAAACATTACATTAGGACAAACGATGTTAGGGATTTAGAATGAGACTCCCCGAATACAGCCCCGGCCTAATGCCACTACAACTTAGTATACAGGGTGATTCAAGAGACGTCAGCAAGACCTACCCCACAGTAAGACCTGGGCCCTATTTCACCAACGTCAGTGATATATGTCGAGAACCTATTGTACCACTAGCGGGTTCATGGTACTAAATGTGTTAATGACTATTATGTTGTAAAAAGAGAATATTTTTTTGCACTCGACATATTTCTAGATTTGTCGGTAAATCTTGACATGGGGTACGTATCAAAATATATAAAGTTTAAAACAAATAATGGACGAAATACATAATGGCCATTTGATATAATGCAATTTTCTTGGAAATTCTCAACTTTACATGATTAAAAAAAATCGTTTAATCAATAGTTTCATAGAAAATTTTAGTATGTATTATGACCATTATGTATTTCGTACATTATTTGTTTCAAACTTTATATATTTTGATACGTACCCCTTGACATGAGATTAAAGCTGTATCAGTCTTGCGTTACCATTGTAGTATTTCGTGGTCAACATACGCGTATATTTTAATATATTTTGCATGCAATACCTAATGTGTATTAATAGGTGCGACAATCTTTCAGTATCCATTCCCTGAAGCTGTGGAACGAGTTACCTTTGCTCGTTAGGGAGTCCCCGTCTGTGGCCTCGTTCAGGGAGAGGTTGAAGAAACTGTGGAAGTAGGGTACTTAATCGTATTCTTTTTATTTACATGTACTGTTTTTTCATATGTGTGTATTTTGTTCTGTGTAAAGTTAGGTATAAGTATATTTGTCGTAGTCACTAATTGTTGTTTATTTCGTGTATTTATTTATATGTTATATTTTCCTTTCTTTTCTCTGTACATAAATTATTGTTTGCCTATGTTTTTTTTAAGTTTTTCCTTTCATGCCAGGTGAGCTTGAAAAGATCCCTTTTAGGGATAAGTTCGCCTTTGTACTCTTTTTGTTTTGTTGTTTTGTATTATTTTTTGTGTTTTATGTACAATAAAGTGTTTACATACATACATACATACAATTGTCACGTTGGTGGAATAGGGCACTTGCGCAAGCCTCTTAAAAGAGACATAAGACCGGGCGCGTTACAGTCGCGGTACCCTTTAAATCAGTTTTCATACTAAAGGATAGAAGCGTCAGGATCCAAAGCAGACAGAACAGACGGGGCAGAGACGCGGACTGCGACGCGTCCCCGTCCCACGTCTCTTCTGTGTGGCTTGCGCCTAAATGATAATGGACCGTTCACCATTATATGTCAGTGATCTTTTGCCAGTGATGACTTTGGCACAGAGACGTGGCCGCTAACGATGGGCGTCATAAGAAAGCTCAAAGTCAGTCAGAGGGCGATGGAGAGGGACTTGGAGTTTCTCTGCGGGATCGCACTAGAAATGATGAAATCCGCGCAAGAACTAATGTCACGAACATAGCTCGAAGAATCGCTAGACATGTGGCAGTGCGCAGGGCACATCGCTCGTAGAACTGACGGCCGATGTTGCCGAAAGGTTCTCGAGTGGCGTTCGCGGACCAGAAGACGCAGTGTGAGTAGGCCTCCAACAAGATGGAGCGACGACCTGGTGAAGGTGGCGGGAACGCATTGGATGCTGAAGGCGCATGGCTGATCTGTTTGGCGAGCCTTGGGGGAGGCCTATGTTCAACAGTGGACGCCTATCGGCTGAAATGATGAAATGATGATCTTCTTACCTGATGATCTTGCACGTTTGCCATCCTGCTTTAAAAAAAATCACATTACTCGTCACGTGTGGTTACGAATGATATTATAACTATACTATAACAAATAAAATACCATCACTGGGTAATTTGATGAAGGCTCTTATCACAAAATCGATAATCATACTAAGTTAACTTTGTCATTAGTGTTAAGATTCACTAAAGCTTATACTATGTTTGAAATACGACCTTTCGAAGCGACGACGTCTAAATAGTAAAAATTTTGAATGACCATAGGCTACAATTGAAAATGAACTCAATTGTAAAACTGTTGTTGTTTACTGTCCGTTGCGAGTCTAAATGCAATTGATTGAAAAATATCCATAATGAGCACTATTGTGTTGCGGTCAGGTGAGGATGTTCAAACGACAAAGGGATATGTCTATTTTTGTAGCAATTGTAATTTGGACTATTTCATAAGTACGTAAGGTGGAAATTTGAATACTGTGGAAGCAAAATTAAGGCTTGTACTGAGTAAACTTTATGGTAGGTGGTTTTTTCCACACGCTTGCATTCATTATATACAGGGTGTCCCAAAACTCAACGATGACCTACCGGGCGAGAGGCCAAGTTCTGGAAAAAATAAGAATAAAAAATAAAAATTAATAACTAATAGCTGTTATAAGGTAAGCACATGGTAATAAAAGAAGTAAAAAGTTGAAAATAGTTTAATTTTGATAAGAAACAGGTAGACCATTTTTTAGGTAGGTACATTGTAACGATAATTAAGCTTCTTCGTCAACGTAAAAGACTCTGCTGTGGTTGCCTGGAAGAGATCGCGTTGAAGCGATAAGGTCGCCCATTGCTTCCCTTATTTATTTTTTCATGTACTTGTATTTCTGTATTGTATTATTTATGGTGTACAATAAAGAGTCATTGTATTGTATTGTATTGTAAAAATAATCCCATATCGTAAATCTTCTAAATAAGTATAAAAATTTCGTTATTGAAGTCCTCCGAAACGGCTTGACCGATTTTTCATGATTTTTTTTGTCACATTTACAGACCGCATGAGAATATGTCGTAGACTATTTTTATACCCCTATTCTTCGCAGATGGAGTCGCGGGCAATAGCTAGTAATTATACAGGGTCATTTGTAATTCACTAGCATCCTTTTAACCCTAAACTCCTACCACTTAAACAAATGTTTTTTTGTTTTACGGCTTTTGTCATAACTTAATATTTTTGGTGTAATAACGTTTTGAAAATTTGATTCTGCCTCTTATTTTTACGATACTCTGTGTATTTGTATGGGAAAAAAGTGCTTCATTTTAAAAAGTCGTTAAACAAAAAACATTTGTTTGAGTGATAGGAATTCAGGGTTAAGAGGATGTCAGTGAATTAAAAATAACCCTGTATATATTACCCTAAAAATTTGTACCTTGTATTAAGTAAATCTTTCCGGTTTTATCACAGTCTCAATTTTTTCAATAACAATAAAATAATAAAGAAGGTGTCACTGTCCCAATTTCTTCAATAATAGCTATTTATGCAACTGTATCGTAATAGGGGTCCTTAAAATACGAATGTGGTTCCATGAAACGAGGCGTAGCCGAGTTTCATAAAGGGTCACATGAGTGTTTTAAGGCCTAATTACGTACAGTTGCATACAATATTTTATCTTCTCTCACACATTTTTCCAAAACCGAAGTAGCCTTTTTGCATCTTCCATGCCATAAAATCTTGATAGCATTTATCGTATAACTTTCTGGGCTTTGCTAGTAATTAGGGCGTGCAAAACCGGAAAGTTGTCAAAACCGGTTTTGAATTGCGGTTTTGAGGGCCCAAAACCGGAAACCGGTTTTTTCCCCGGTTTTGGCAATGTTCTTAAATATTTTTTTATTATGGTAGTAATGGTAGAATTTGAACAGTAAAATCATATTCTTAGATAGTTTATATACCCACAAAATCTACAAACAAAACAAATTGCATGAAATACTTGTTTTGAATTATCCATTAATGCCTAGCCTACCAAGTAGACCTTAGATTAGATAGATCACGACGAGAGATTTGGACGACCGGATAGCCTAGTTGTTAGAGAACCTGACTACGAAGCTTGAGGTCCCGGGTCCCGGTCGGGGCAGACATTTGTGTGAATAATATGAATGTTTGTTCTCGAGTCTTGGGTGTTTAATATGTATTTAAGTATGTTTATCCGTTGCCTAGTACCCATAGTACAAGCTTTGCTTAGTTTGGGACTAGGTCAATTGGTGTGAATTGTCCCGTGATATTTATTTATCACATTCATAAACACTCTTTGTTTGGCTAACAAACAATTTTAAAATGAACTTAAAATAATATTTATCCTAAAGATTAATTAACAGAGATCAAAATCAAATCACAACACAAGTAAGTATGTGACACCTTTAGTTATTTAAATAAACAATAATCAATATGTTTGCATTTGTAGTTAGTCGATGGCAGTCGAAATAAAAAACAGATCATTTACTGTAGCACATTAATAAACTAAACTTAAATATTTTTTTATTATGGTAGTAATGGTAGAATTTGAACAGTAAAATCATATTCTTAGATAGTTTATATACCCACAAAATCTACAAACAAAACAAATTGCATGAAATACTTGTTTTGAATTATCCATTAATGCCTAGCCTACCAAGTAGACCTTAGATTAGATAGATCACGACGAGAGATTTGGACGACCGGATAGCCTAGTTGTTAGAGAACCTGACTACGAAGCTTGAGGTCCCGGGTCCCGGTCGGGGCAGACATTTGTGTGAATAATATGAATGTTTGTTCTCGAGTCTTGGGTGTTTAATATGTATTTAAGTATGTTTATCCGTTGCCTAGTACCCATAGTACAAGCTTTGCTTAGTTTGGGACTAGGTCAATTGGTGTGAATTGTCCCGTGATATTTATTTATCACATTCATAAACACTCTTTGTTTGGCTAACAAACAATATTAAAATGAACTTAAAATAATATTTATTCTAATGATTATTTAACTGAGATCAAAATCAAATCACGGAGCGAGAGAGCGGGAGCGCGACGCAGGAGTCGCGTTGCGTTGCGGGTGCATGCGAGGGCCGCGGGCGGATATTATTCGATGACTCAAAATTAAATATTTCTTAGAGCGTTCGAAAAAAGTTGATTTAAATCAAAATGTACCTACGTCAATCAATAACGGAAAAACCGGAGGTAAAACCGGTTTTGTCTTTCAAAACCGGTTTTGAAAAATCGGTAAATTTTGCCCGGTTTCCGGTTTTCAGCAAAACCGGAAAACCGGTTTTGCACGCCCTACTAGTAATAAATTAATATCGCAGCATTTAAAATATCGGGCGGAGTCAAATTTTCTTCGCATTCACTGATATCAGATATTTTTAAGCAAGAACAAAATTTTTCCCACGAAAATTCGTACAACAAAACGACACTTATGAATGGAATGGCCTTTGGGAATGGCGCTAAAACCCAGTACATCGCCGCGCATGTGCGCGCATGCGCTAAAGCGGGCGCTGCCACAGACAAGTGAAAATTGGAATCAAAACTTGGTGATTTAAACTTTTTGGATTTACCCTGTATCGTAATAGTAAAAAAAATTGTATTATAACAATATTTCGTTAGAAGAAAAGTGTTATAATATGTTTTTTTTTAATATTTCGGTATTGTGTTTAAAAAGTATGTCAATATAAACTCGTTTTGAATTTTATAATTCGAATTTTACGATATGAGAGTAGATAAAAGCGTGTTCGCTTCGCTTCCCGGTTTTGTATGAATTTTTAAACCACCTTTTTCACTGAAGAGGAGCAGAGATTTCATGCAATTCTAATGGTGGAATTTTAACTCACTCACTGCCTGTTTCCTCGCTCCATTACAGTGGCCTTAAGTCCTGCATAACACTAAATCATATACGCTGTGCCGCGCTGCCGATGTGTGACACCGTGTATAATGATTCAGTGTTATTGACCGCGCTAGGCACGCTCCCTCGGCACCCCACGCTTCGGTTTGTGGTGGCCTTTAGGCATTCATTTACTAGTTTCTACGCTGGACGCCCCTCAGGCTATCAGGACATAGCCAGCCAAAGCTAAGCCTTTCAATCTTATTAGCTGTCCACAGTGCCCATTCATTGCAGCGCATTGGCTATCCGAACGGACATAGCGATGTAATAAAGAACAAAAGGGTTGTTAACTCAATAGAAACCTCTAAAAGGATTGCTAGTTTGAGCGTGTTTTTGTGCTCTGCTCGGTTGATGGAGTGATTTTAGCAGATTGTACATAGCAGAATCTTGTTTCTGTGATTGTCTGTTAGTGTTCTGATGGGAAAGGGACACCTAATAAGGTAGTCAATTATCATCCCAGCCTGTATGTGCCCATTGCAAACCACAGGCCTTCTCTCAGAATGAGAGGGTTTGACCCGTAGTTCCCACAGAGACCTAATGCGGAATGGAAACTTCACACACATCATTGAATTTCTTCTCAGATGTGTGCAGGTTTCCTCACGTTCTTTTCCTTATAAAGCTTATGGTATATTTGAAATGTAATTTCACAAATAAATTCCGAAAAGGTCCGGGCTCGAACCGAAGTATAGGTCAAATCACCTATACTTCATTTAATTTAGAATTGAAAACCACAACATCATTATATTGCGGCTCGTCAACCATTTCTTGCCTGGCAAATAGTACAGTACGATAGTCTGGGAGCCGCAAAATAGAATTGTTTTAATGCCACTTTATTTGCGTGTGGTCAATTGTTACTCTAGTACAAATTGTAATGAGATTACAGTTCACGAGCCGCAATATAATGTTGTTGTGGTTTATAATTCTAAATTAAATGGAGTATAGGCCACCATGACTTTTTTTTTAATACATACCCTACTGTTAAATAATTACGAGTATATTTTAGGTGTATTGCAGAATATGCTAATACTTTAACTTTTAATATATGTATTTTTTACATAATTATAATTCATACTTTAAAATTACGTCAGATACCCTCGTTTAGTTAGATGTACATCCTGTAACAAATATCTAATGTACAAATATTATGTAATGTAGTTAGAGTTTGTGTGCCTCTGTGTTGTCTATGACTTTTCCACGGCCATTCGTAGTTGTAAAGCCAAAAGCAATCGAATCCACTCCTCGACAATATCCGCTCAACAGCAATTAGTTTCCAGGCAGGATATTACGAGCCAATGACAAACCGACGAACACTCGTCTCAAAACTTTATTATCCAAACGAACAAATGGGGTGTAATGATCTGCATGACATCAAATTGGCTAAATTAACTTCGCAGAAAGGCATAATTCACTGGGACATAACGATCGGTTGACATAATTTTGTTATTGCATAATAAACAAATGGTTTAATAGTTTTCCTGTATAACATTTATAATGCATAAAATAAATATATTTAATATAACCTTACTAATATCATAACTAAAACTAAAACTAAACATATTTTGTTCCAGGTTTAAAATTTCGCCTTGTGTAGAATGGTGTTGGAACTGAAGTCACCGACATAGCTCGAAGAATCGCTAGACTTAAATGGCAGTGGGCAGGGCACATCGCTCATAGAACTGACGGCCGATGGGGCCGAAAGGTTCTCGAGTGTCGTCCGCGGACCGGAAGACGCAGTGTAGGTAAGCCTACAACAAGATGGAGCGACGACCTGGTTAAGGTTGCGGGAACGCAATGGATGCGGATGGCGCAAAGCCGATCTGTTTGGCGAGCCTTGGGGGAGGCCTGTGTTCAGCAGTGGACGTCTTTCGGCTGAAATGATGATGAATATCATAAATAAGAAAGTTTGTGAATATGTTGGAGTGTTTTTGATATTTAGATGTTTACATACTTGTTAGAAAATCACGTAATAATGCACGAACGGATTTAGGTGAAACTTTGCGTAAAAATAGACCAAATCTGGATGGATAGAATAGCTACTCAATATCCCGGTAATAAGTTCCCGTTGGATAATATTTTGACTTAAAACAAGAATATCAAACCTCAACTTATTTCCTCAGTCGCTTCTTACGACATCCGCGGATGAAATGAAGAGGTGTAAATCTAAACTTGGGTAAAAATTACAATACAAAACCTTAAAGCTAAAATTTAATACTATTTAGTACCGTAAACTGGGGTTACCTACTTTGAAATGCGGGGCCTACTTTAGAAAACCGTTTTTTACGCCGTGTCCTTATTTTTTTAGACCATCTGTGGCAGTGAAATAACTACCATGATAAATCACCTAACTTTTTACGTCATTTGCTCAATCGAGCTATGAATATTTTGCGTTTTTATAACCATTTTAAATCTATAAAAGTAGCCCCAAAATTTCCTAAAGTAACCCCAGTTTACCGGTACCTTTCTCTAATGAAAAAATCTTCAAATTAAACGCATAAATATTATTCAAACGAATCTAAGAATCGAAACAATTTATACTTTTTTTTAATAGCAAGATTCCTTGAAAGTACCCGACGTCTAATCTGCATTTAAATTATGGATTTAAATAAGACGAGTAGTAAAATAAAAGCTTGGATGAATAAAGAGTGGGTATAAAATAGTGATGATCCCATCCGACGGTGCTTTTTTTTATCGATATAAATTAGACTAATATTAGAGATGTGAAATAAAAATAACATTTAAAATCCTTAAGAGCCTAAACACACGGCGTATTTTAAACGCGCAGATGAAGCGCGTATACGCATTTGGTAGCCAAGTGATTTCACATGCCTTCTTAAGCAGAGGATTGTGGGTTCGAGGCCCGGCTCACAGCTCTGAGATTTTCGAAATTACGTTTGAAAATTACCATGAGCTTTACGGTGAAGGAAAACATCCTGAGGAAACCTGCAACACCTGTAAAGACATTCAATGGTGCGTGTGAAGTTTCCAATCCGGACTGGATCCACGTGGGAACTACAATCAAAGGCCTCTCATTCTGAGAAGAGGCCTGTGACCTGCAGTGGAACGTATATAGGTTGTATATGTATGCATGAGACTATCGCTTTCGACAGTCAAGTTTTTCCATTCGTCGAGTCAAAAATAAAACCTTAAAAGATCTCTACAAAAGAACGAATATAATTTAACTGGACTGCCGGTACCTTTTTTCCAGTGACGCTGTCACATGTCAGTCTGCCACTTCGTCACGTTCGTCACCTCATGCAAAAAGAGAATGGCTTTCAACACAGGCTTAATCTGACGTTCCATATTCCCGTAAAATTGAATCCAAATCTTAAGCCTGGGAAATCAGAGCATCAGATTAAAAAGCTTACATCGTGTAGCTGACTTTTAAAGCAAATATTTTCTGTTTAGTAAAATAAATAAAGAACTGTGTCCCAAAAATACATTATTTATTTATCGGAAGTACAGTACCTACCTACACGAAGAACCTGCGACCCTTGAGAAATGTTTCTGAATGAAGAGACATAAACAAGAAGAGTCCTCGGAAAAAACATAATATCCCCTTGTCACCTTTTTGAAAATTGACATTTTAATCGCAAAATGTACTATGACTTACCATTAAATTAAATATGGTATGGATATCTGAAAACAAAAATAAATATTATACATATAAGCTGTTTGCCCGTGACTCCGTCTGCGAAGAATAGGGCTATAAAAAATAGCCTACGACCTATTCTCAGACCTATTGAGTATAGAGAAAAAAAAACATAATAATCGGTCAAGCCGTTTCGGAGGAGATCGATAACAAACACCGTGACTCGAGATTTTTATATATTAGAAGATTTTTTCACTCTTAAAGAAATGGTTTAAACCGCTGTAACTGTAACTCAAGAAGTAGCTTAGGTGACGTTTGCGTGGGCCCTTCAAATGCAATCGAATGGCCAACTTCCTTTTTTGAAGCCAAATAAATATTGACGCCAAAAATATTAAGTTATCGACTCATGGACATCACTAAGGAAAAGAAAAGCTGGCGAGTTAGGGTGAAGCCTCTTTATAGCGTATTGCTTCGCCGCGCGGCTCCGTCTGCTGCTACTTTAATTATGGCCGTCTTAAAGGAATCTTACCCTGCTTATCTGTAAAATTGCTGCTTTTATTACAAAGTTTTATTGAACATGCAATATTTGCTAGTTTGTCTAGGTCAAAACAAACTTCAAATTTGAACCGTCTTGATATTTGAGCATTTCACAAAAAAATACACTTTTTTATATTCTAATAATTTTATGTTATTCCTACTCCGAATCGCGAGCTCTATCAATCTTAATATGACAAAAAAATGTTCCTGAGTTTTTTACAAAAACGCAAGACACATCAATATTTTTTTACAAAATAAATGACAACACAAAAGCTAAAGTTGGAATGTGTCATTGCGGTTGCAAATCAGACACTGGCTCAGCATAATGCTGAGGCGTTTATAGCATCCCGACGCTGATTTTCAGCCAGTACCAGTACCAGTTATTTGAAATGCATTATCTAGCTTTTCTGGTTCTTGAACGCCGCTCGAGAACCTTTTTGCCCCATCGGCCATCAGTTCTACGAGCGATGTGCCCTGCCCACTGCCACTTGAGTCTTGAGTCCGGAAGACGCAGTGTAGGTAGGCCTCCAACAAGTTGGAGCTACGACCTGGTTAAGGTAGCGGGATCGCGTTGGATGCGGATGGCACGGGACCGATCTGCTTGGCGGGCCTTGGGGGAAGCCTATGTTCAGCAGTGGACGTCTTTCGGCTAAAATGATGATGATGAACTAGCTTTTGCCTACGATTTCGTCCGCGCAAAATCCAAATTTATTAAGAGAGAGAGAGAGAGAGAGATGTTTATTGACACAAATTCGATACAAACACAGAAAAAAAATACATTTGACAGGAAATTTACAAATAAAAAAAAATATCGAATAGTTTAAATTGGGCCCCACTCAGCATAATGTTGTGGCAAGCCACAACGCTGTTTTTCAGTGGGTATTTTAAAACTATTAAACACAAAAACATACACACTGTGACGACACGAACGCCAGCGGAAAGAATAGTTTCAAAGTTTCTTTATCTCTTTCATTGAATAAAGCAACAATCCGGCAAAGCAACTGCCAAAACTCCATCGTCATCGTCATCGGTATAAGTTAGTGAATATTATAGAGCTCTTATATTTTCTTTATCCCGTGAGAATTTCGAAAAATCCTGAAATTAGTTGTTAGCTGATAATTACTTAATTGAATGCTAAACTTGAAGAATCTAATCAAATCAATCATAAATACGGAGATAGGGTCGCGTTGAAATGAATATGTACCTAAATCCCATTTTTTCCTTATCCCGTGAGAAATTCCAAAAACTGTTATAATTATCTATGTGCCTAGTAATTAAAGTTGAAATTGTTAATAGGGAGTTAAAATTAGTCCGTTTAGTTGCGCACTTTTTCAAGCTATATAAAATAACGTAACAAATCGGACAAGTTTAACAATGTTTAACAAGAAGTAAAGAGTTGTCCGGTTTGTTGCGTTTTTTTTTATTACACAGGCTTGAAAAAGTGCGTAACAAAACGAACTAATTTTAACTCCGTATGAACAATTTCTTAATTGATTACAAGGAAAAATAGAAATACCCAGTTACAGAGATAGAGTCATTCTGAAACGAATGTATAAATACCGTTTATTACTTATCCCGTGGGGATTTCCACGAATCCGTCCTTATTCCTTATCTAAAAAAAAAAACAAAACAAACACGGCAACCTTTATCGAAATTTAGTCATCTAAGGCCAAGGGTTTCTGCTGGACGTTGACGAATCAGCGAGTCAGTGAATGAGTAAGTCAGTCAATCAATCTGGATTTTTCCAAAGTACCGAAATTTTAATAAAACCGAGGCAGTAAAACCCTCGCAACATTTCTAAACGCCAATATAATTTGTTTCAGAGCCTAAATATCAATTCCGAGTGAAACAGGACCTTTCATTATACCGTTACCAACTTATCCCCTGCGGGTGGCGAAACCCCAAACTAACGTCACCACATACAACTTTGGAAGTTTCCTTTGGCACTAGCGCCGTGATTGAGCGTACAGTTAAGTTGGCAGCTATACTTTCTTTCGGCACTTCTTAACAGATCGCATCCCCATAAATAAGGGCATGGACACATCCAATTTTATCGCGGGGACACTCGGCCACCCGTCTTGCGGAATGGGTCACGGTAAGAATTACAGCCCTATTGTAGCCCTTTTGGATGGAATAAATAGCGCAGACTCGACTCTTGGTGACCTTGATGTTTTTTGGACTGGACATCAGTGACACTAGAGAATAGAATAGAATAGAATGCCATTTTACTGCCACAACATAAAGTACAATATAGAAAACTTATTACATACTCCAAATTTTATGTCTATTCTTATACTGTCCAGGCTATTCGGTTGTGGTATGCCTTACCGATTGACTTACGACGGGCAAAATCTCTGTCAATCTTTAAATCTATGCTTAAGGTGTACTATCTGTCATCTTGTAATAATTAGCTTTGTTATAGTTTATTTATTTATTTATATGTGTCTGTTTATCCCACTGCTTATATTTGTTTTAGACGTGTACCTATTATAATGTAAGTACTATATATGCATGAGTAGATGTACTATTTTTGTTGCGTTTTAATTTTCTGATCCACTGTTGATGCACCACCTGCTGTAAACTAGTCCTTCCTTCTTTCTGGTAAAGGGTTGCCTGGAAGAGATCGCTCTTAAGCGATAAGGCCGCCTATTGCTTACCTTGTATCTTTCTCTCTGTGTACCTGTTTTCTGTATTGCTTACTATTCCTGGTGTACAATAAAGAGTCATTGTATTGTATTGTATTGTATTGTACATAATTAATTAATATTAAAAAAAACTAAACTAAAACTAACACTGTTCCATTAGTTGTGGCAAAGGGGATGCACTCAGCGTATGCTGTGAGTCAGGTATCCACAGGATTTTAGATATTACCAGCCTAATGTTTTAAACTTTCGTGATTCTCACTTATACCTAACTAATATTTTTTGGGACTTTATCAAGAACTACTCATTGCTTAAATTACTAATTACCTACCTACTTATTTTTTTGATCACATTGCAGCGGGCGTGGTCACGAGTGGAGTCGGGGTTTTTAGCAATCAGCAGTTCGTGATTAAACCTCGAAAAATATTAATTATTTATAACTTATGACAGTCCTCTCTTATGGCGTATGATGACGATTGCTATAGGTGTCACTAATTTGAAGTAATTTCTAACATAGGAGTTAAGCACTAAATGTACCCACTAACAATAATATAAATAGGTACTTATATTGATTGTAAAAATTATCTGAAATATTTTTTATTATTATTTATTAGTATGAAATCCGCCCCAATATTATCAATAATAGTATCACGATAAAATTGATAGTCTAATTTGTGACTATGGTAGGTATCTAATTGTAGAGGTCATAGGGAGTTGCATGTCTCCAATATCTACTCTGTGGGTTTTCTGTATGCGACGGAAATGTCCCACGTAAAGTAGTGGTCGTGTTCAGAGCAGGTAGCTGCGGCATTTGATAGAATTTCATGACTTTTAACCTAGTTGACTGAGCGAGTACGAAGCGCGAACGAAGCGTCTCTGTTTCAGTTTGTGAAAAATGTTTTCGTAGGGTCAACGTCATCAATAAGGTGATCACTTTTGTACCTTGTCACTTTAACGTCATGTTTGAAAAAGCCATACGTAATTATGTAACGACTGAAAAATGACAAGGTACAAAAGTGATCACTTATTTATGACGTTGACTACATGTACCTATGTATGATATTATGATATCTGTATGCTTAGTATACGATTTACCTCAACAAAATACTTCTCGATCGCGTTTACGTAAAAAATTCAATTATTAGGGAAACATGGACAGCGTCTCCGCGCGCGCGCTTCCATGTTTCCATAGAATTGAAATTTTTACGTAAACGCGATCGAGAAGTATTGAAGTGAAGGAAAACTTATACTAAGCATACTGTTGTTCACATCTACAGGTCGCTTTTTCCAATCGATTCTCGTGAAAATTTGTAAGCAGGTTTGATAGTTATATTGACTTTTCTCATCGATTCAGTTTTTTATTTTTTTTTGGAAATTTACCATGAGCTTTACAGTGAAGGAAAACATCGCGAGGCATACTATACACGTGAGAACTAATTCAATGGTGTGTGTGAAGTTCCCAAGCCGTTATTCTGAGAGGAGGTCTGTGCAATGCAGTGGGACGTGGCCTGGAATGATGAATACGAAACCCCACTTTGGCAGTTTTTTTTTTAATTATTATTTTCAATACGAGGAAAACTAACAGGCGGGTCAAGTCAGAAATCAATATCCATAAACACACAAAGCATTAGTGGGATTAAGCGCGCTTTACTGGCAATATTAAATCGCATCTGATCTCTCAACCAAAATAAAATAATTTAAATTACCTATTAAAATTTCAATTGAAACTTTTGACTCCGAGTGAGACGAAAAGTTATATTTTTCTTATTGGGAAGGCGTTTATTCCAATCTCTGGTATAATCTCATTTGCATTTAAATACGTTTCTTTTGACAGCGATTTCATAAATGTTGAGACAAACCTATTGATCGGGCGCCATGCAAACGACGTTTAAAATTTAAAGCTGGCAGTCGTTTGGGTTATACAAAGGACAATTATCATGAATGTTCTGTAAATGGGGAATTTCAGAAATAGGGTAGGGTACAATACATTTTTCACAAACGTAGATTTTGCAGCCAATAGGGTAGATGGGTCCACCAATTAATGACGTTCTTTCTATGAACTGTCAAAACACAATTGTCCCATATCCCAGTATCCTTTATATAGGACATATTGTAATGTGACATCGAACTAAAGGTTAAAGTTCATTAAAACAAAATTTGACTTGGGCGGAAGGAGGATGTATTTTATATGGCATTCCTAGTTATGACATCATTGTCTTATTTTCCAACTCCATCGACCAAGTATTTATTTGTTTCTAAGAAACTAATAACCTAATTTTGCAGTGAATTGGAAATTATTCTGATTTACAGAGCTAAATTGAGTGTTTTTTTTTATAGTCGTATCTTCAAATATTTTATTTTTTATACAATATGGCTTGCGTTTGACCACAATCACGACTGATGAGCGACGATGGAGCATAATGGATGGATGGATAGATGGATGGATTGTTTTATAATGTCGAATACCCTATAAACTACAAAGTCCCACGTAATCGAAGACTTAATTAAAGGCAAATCAAAATCGACAAATATTTCGTACGAAGTTGATTAAGAATCCAATATAATAAAAGAATTGTGAAGTTACAAATGAATAATTTTACGCACGCATAAAGGCCTATTATATTTTTTCAATTTGAAAAAAAGCTAAGTAATTAGTCAGTTAATAACTAAAAATCACTACCAATTTTTTAATAACTTCAAACGCGTAAAAGTAAATCGCGGCAAATTTAAAATTTAATCTTCATCCTATTTTCAACAAATTCCAAATACTGTCGCCGCCCGGAATGAATCATTAAGAAACTAATTAAAAGTAAAATCGTCGCGAGGCCTTTAATTTGTTCCATAAAAACCTTTATAAAGGCCTTACTCTAAAATGAATGGAAACAAGTGTTTTCCAACAATAAAAAATGTTTCCCTTCTGTTTTGATCTTTTTTGTTGCTCCACCTTAATTTTGGTAACGTACCGGGAAATAAAATTAAAAGGTTTAAATATGTTTTGAATTATGAATACTCAAATTTGAATGGATGGCGTAACTTTTGGGGTAAGGGTGATGATTTATTAAGGACATTGTTTTTTAACGGACTAATTTGGTTTTGTTATTTATTTGCGTTAGATACAGATCTGGACTTTTGCCGTAGGTGAAAGTATATTTTCTTCTATCTATTCTGCTGTACTTAATATGTTAAAGAGGTAAATTTTGTGTGTCTGTTTGTTAGTAGAAATGAATTAAAACTTTATTTGCTTGAGACATGGTTAAAAATAAGATGGATAACTTTACTAGGATCAACACATCTCGCCAACGTTTACCTACACATGCAAAAATTTTTTTTAAAGTAACTCGGGTATGCCTGAACTGATTTTAAAAATTAATTTTAATAAATAATAATAAATATTAGGGGACAATCTTACACAAATCGACCTAGTCCCAAACTAAGCAAAGCTTGTACTATGGGTACTAGACGACGATAAACATACTTATATAAATACTTAAATACATAGAAAACATCCATAACTCAGGAACAAATATTCGTGCTCATCACACAAATAAATGCCCTTACCGGGATTTGAACCCAGGACCTCTTGCTTCGTAGGCAGGGTCACTACCAACTAGGCTAAAGCGGTCGTTAAATTAAATTCACAGATAGACAGGTTAATCTATTACAGATTTTATGACATGGGTGCTTAAAAAATATACAATTTGCATTTTTCATTTTAGTGTCGCTCTTAACTACACAGAGTGTCTCTAAATAAATTTCATATTTCATTCAAGGTTAGTTTAAATTTACACCCCTAAGTTATACTACACACGGTCTATACACCGAGTCGTTCATGATGACGCGTGCCGTGGTTCTTATTACAATGTCATTAATATCTAATTTTGACAAATTCACGCCCCTTTGTGAATGGTATTAGCTATAAAAAAAATTCAAAATGTAGTGTTAAAGGGAGATCAGAATTAAATGCTATCACAAAAATATAACACATGTTTATTCGCTAGTCACGTGATAATACAATCGAGAGCTCAACAGGTAAGTGCGTGTACACTCGGTCGCGGCCGCAGAACAAATGGACGAGCCTCCTCTTGCGACACGGCGGCAGTGCAGGCGCGCCAGATTCATGCTGTGGGTAGTTGTCTGGCTGTGTGCGTGTAGGCGCGTCAGTGTGCATCTTCTTTTTACAGTAGTTATGCCCTTCACGCGGTACACTTTAAACTTAGATTAATGTATGACGTACTACGATTAAAAAAAAAAACCTGAAAAATATTTACGATTGATTAGTCAAACTAACCCAACCACCTGATGAAACAATTATTTCGGATTAATTTTGGGATAATAGACTCTATGTCTTAAGTCAAAAGTCTTTGACCAGTGGTGTTGCCAGTGATGATTTATGGCACTGGAGACGTGGCCACTAATGATGGGCCTAGAGGTTTATGCGGAGTTTCTCTGCGGGATTGCATTAGAAATGATGAAATCCGCTCAAGAACTAAAGTCACCGACAGCTCGAAGAATCCCCAGAGTCAAGTGGCAGTGGGCAGCGCACATCGCTCGTACAATTGATGGCCGATGGGGCGGAATGGTTCTCGAGTGGCATCCACGGACCGGAAGACACTGTGTAGGTAGGCCTCCAACAAGATGGAGCGACAACCTGCTTAAGGTTGCAGGAACGCGTTGGATGCGGATGGCGTAGGACCGATCTGTTTGGCGAGGCTTGAGGCTTGATGTTCAGAACTGGACGTCTTTCAGCTGAGATGACGATGATGATGAATAGACTCACATATCATATTATACTATCACTATATTATCACTTTAATTTTGAATTATAAACCACAACAACATTATATTGCGGCTCGTGAACTGTAATCTCTTTACAATTTGTACTAGAGTAACAATTGACGACACGCAAATAAAGTGATATTAAAACAATTTTATTTTGCGGCTCCCAGACTATTGTACTGTACTATTTGCTAGGTAAGAAATAGTTGACGAGCCGCAATATAATGATTTTGTGGTTTTCAATTCTAAATTAAATGAAGTATAAAGTGACATAGATTTTTCCAGAACTATTACTAACTTGTCCTCTCGCCTGGTACTGGCTATCGTTGAGTTTTGGGACATCCTGTATGTAAATTAAAGATGATAAAACTAAAGATTAATGTTCCGTAAAACTAAAATAAGTTACCTATTATTTGCGTTGCGTTGTTTCGCATATTTCCTTTACTCTCAAGATTTTCAATTTTCTACTCACGCTTCAATTTTCCATCAGAAATATGGTAAAATTTTACAACTGTCTTCACGTGATTTTGCACACTTCATATAGAGTCAGCATAAGAAGCGGTCGAACAAAGTCCTCAAAAATAGCAGTTGGCATTTTTCTTACTTCTATGCTGATAAAAAATGAGTCCCAATATCTATCACATAAAGTTCAATTTTAAATTCTCTCTCACATTCTTGTACATTCGATGTAGACAGTACGTAGGATTCATTTAAATTTTACATTCGATTTCGAAATTCAAACATCAATTTTTACAGATGCGAAGTTCATACTTTAAATGTTAGGGCGTCCCCATACTCGCACTTCATTTACCAGTCGTCGAACAGTGTGTTACATAACGTTACAAAATGTGTGTGTTATGTTAGTCTTTAAGGTATTTTTATATAGGCCTATGCAGCCTGAAATAAAATTATTCTATCCTATCCTATCCTATCCTATCCTATCCTATCCTATCCTATCCTATCCTATCCTATCCTATCCTATCCTATCCTATCCTATCCTATCCTATCCTATCCTATCCTATCCTATCCTATCCTATCCTATCCTATCCTATCCTATCCTATCCTATCCTATCCTATCCTATCCTATCCTATCCTATCCTATCCTATCCTATCCTATCCTATCCTATCCTATCCTATCCTATCCTATCCTATCCTATCCTATCCTATCCTATCCTATCCTATCCTATCCTATCCTATCCTATCCTATCCTATCCTATCCTATCCTATCCTATCCTATCCTATCCTATCCTATCCTATCCTATCCTATCCTATCCTATCCTATCCTATCCTATCCTATCCTATCCTATCCTATCCTATCCTATCCTATCCTATCCTATCCTATCCTATCCTATCCTATCCTATCCTATCCTATCCTATCCTATCCTATCCTATCCTATCCTATCCTATCCTATCCTATCCTATCCTATCCTATCCTATCCTATCCTATCCTATCCTATCCTATCCTATCCTATCCTATCCTATCCTATCCTATCCTATCCTATCCTATCCTATCCTATCCTATCCTATCCTATCCTATCCTATCCTATCCTATCCTATCCTATCCTATCCTATCCTATCCTATCCTATCCTATCCTATCCTATCCTATCCTATCCTATCCTATCCTATCCTATCCTATCCTATCCTATCCTATCCTATCCTATCCTATCCTATCCTATCCTATCCTATCCTATCCTATCCTATCCTATCCTATCCTATCCTATCCTATCCTATCCTATCCTATCCTATCCTATCCTATCCTATCCTATTCTATTCTATTCTATAACGAGTTTAAGGGTTTCACAAAACCGTCAGAAATAATACTTTTTCTAATGATTGAGCTAGACCTTTTCTTGGTCAGGGACCACTTTTATATTATTCTTGTTAGCAGGGACCACTATGTAGGTGTATACTTAACAAAAATAATAAACTGTAATAACCAAACTGAAACTTTACTAAAAAACTCAATAGGAAATTACATAAAAAGAAATTTAAAATCATTCGCGGACCATATTTTGGCTTCTGCGGACCACTGGTGGTCCACGGACCACTGGTTGGGAACCACTGAGCTAGACAGAGTGTACCAGACAGACACAGAGACTCACACACACACACACACACACACACACACACACACACACACACACACACACACACACACACACACACACACACACACACACACATATAGCGGTCAAACTTATAATATAACACCCCTCTTTTTGTGTCGCGGGTTAAAAATAGAGGCAACGTTCGCAGCAAGTTTGCGAGCGAGTGTAACAGGGTCACAAGACATTGCTCGGGGACATTTATTAAACAGACAGCAGCGACACTGGAATGCAATATAAGTAAATCGTAAGGATACGAGGGACAGAAATGCGTCAGCACTAAGGAGTCGAAGGAAATCGCGACTTATTGGAGGCTACTTTATAGGGTATAGGATTAAAATTAGGAATAGGGTATAGGATTATTTAGGGCCGACAACGCACTGGTATCGCGTAAGGCGCTGCGAGTGTCTATGGACAGTGTTCATTTAACATCAGGTGACCCACTAGTTCGTTAGTCTGGCCTCTCTAACATAAAAAAAAAAATTGAGTGAACTGAAAATGCCCACGTGCGTGTTCAGATATTATTTATTTATTTCTTCGCTTACAAATATTTTAACAGGTATTAACTTAATACAATAGTGTAACTGGACTGGACTGGGCCGAACATGTCTGCCGAATGCATCCGGACCAATGGGCGCGAATCGTTACCGAATGGGTTCCGAGGGATGGCCAAAAGAGCAGAGGCAGACCCAAGAGGAGATGGCGAGACGACCTGAGCGCTTTTCAGCTTGATTGGCAGGTGCCATGCCCAGGATAGGGAAGAATGGCGGAGGAAAGGGGAGGCCTTTGCCCAGCAGTGGGACATATTATAGGCTATATAAACAAAAAATAGTGTAACTAATTCTAATACATACAATTACATTACATATCTAAAAGGTACTTGTTTTTGCTTTAAATTAATAAAGTCAATTTATTAAGGTCAAAAATACAAAAAATAAAACAATAAATTTATAACTTAAGACTGGCCTGAGTGTAGTCGAAAAGTCCTACACGAGTTGTCCCTGGCGCAAAGGTACCCATCACACTGGCCGCGTTACCACGTTGAATGGCGATGGACAACCTTTGCACCAGGTACGAACCCGCACGGGCGTCAGATCCCCTTTCCCTGATGCGACGTCCCACTTCCCTAATAAAGGCAATAGCCTCCGACCCCCAGCACCCGGTAGTTTCAAAGGCAAGGTACCAAATAATAGTCACCGCCCAGGGCGCCATTTTTCCCGCTTCCGCATATCTAATTCATTCCTTTTGTAACATATAATAATATTAGGAATAAATAAGACTTGCAACACCACTGCGTTGATTTTAGAGATCGTCAATTGACTTCCGTCGCCGTTATGTCAGTGGTGAGCGCTGGAGCTCAGTCTCGTGAGCCATTCTTACCGGGCGCTTGGCATAGGACGGTCGTATTGCTCTGAGCTTATCCTTTCGCGCCTAATTTTAAGATTAGAAAGTGTTTTCTCCATATTTTCGTTCTTTTTGCAATTATTTGTAACTTTACCTATTGTGATTAAATAAAATTAGTAGTTGTAATTTTTCGTTTATTTTGATCATCCCTAATATCAGAAGTGGAATCAAACTACGTGCTTAGTGGGATCAAACTATGTGCTTTGCTTTTCCATCCGGTGTTATTTTGTTTGAAGTGCTTTAACGTAATAAAATATGGAGAACACTTATCGTCGTAGTCGAAGCCGTAAGCGGTGTAGTCACGAGCATAAGGCGTGGCGTCGTAGCGGTTCGTCGAAATCAAATAGTGTCCGCGAGTCCTTACAAATAATAGTGTCGCGTTTGAATGCGTTAGAAAACCGAGAATCATCTGCGGTGCGTTCTGAAACTCCACCCGTACCTGCCCCTCAGGCTTTCACGGTTAAGAATTCTACGGAGAAAATAGTCGAGGCCATAAATTCTTTAAAATCAGTGAAAACTCAGCGGTATTATGTGTCTAATTTCGATCCAAATGTGCATGACGTTGACGCGTGGTTTCAAGAGGTAGACATAGCTCAAGCGTGCAATAATGGGACGACAGCGAGTGTTTGTCACGTGTTGGGACTTTTCTTAAAGGTGATGCGAGCACCTCGTTAAGCGATTGGGTCAGTACCAACCGGATGTGGTCCAATTTTAAGGCGATTTTAAATTTTTATGCATTAAGAAAATTGATATTGCGGGTATTCTTTATGACGTTATGTCCACTGATTCTGACGAATATACAACTTATGCGGATTACGCTAGGCGTTCATTGTTGCGTTTGAAAGTCGTGAAAATTCTGAGCGATGATTTAGTATCGGCAATTGTGGTCAGGGGAATAAAAAAAACCCTCACGTGAAGGCGTGCGCGGCGAATGCTAATTTGTCTTCTAACGAACTTATCTATTTTTATCGACGTTTGTTAAGCCAGTTCGTAGTTCACGATCAATTTCTCTTACGAATAATAGCCACCGACATTCTAACCTAGAGGTAACCTTAAACGACCAGCCAGTTCTGCGCCAAAACAGCGATATGATAATTGCGGTCATTCAAGGTATATCTACAGACGTTTTAATTGATACCACTTTTGTGTGCTAGAAAACCCATATT
This sequence comes from Archips xylosteana, assembly GCA_947563465.1. NCBI lineage: Eukaryota > Metazoa > Arthropoda > Insecta > Lepidoptera > Tortricidae > Archips > Archips xylosteana. The sequence goes on from OX387358.1 coordinate 18,597,260, forward strand.
TTATGAGTAAAAGGGGTTAAGTACGTCAATAACGAAGGTTTCGTCAAATGTGACACTACCCGTCGAGTTTAGCAAAATCACATTAGAGATAGATTTGCTCATAGTTCTTAGCGAAAGTACGAACGCTCCAATTATTATTTGAACTGACGTTTTGAACCGTGATGGCGTTACATTTGTTCGAACGAAAAATCAGTAAATACCTACACGTGATAAATCGGTTTTCAATGTGGCAACAGTTTGGTTAGAAAAGCTACCTTTGCCTGTAAAAACTTCTCTGGTTTCTCTGCGTCCATGATAGCTGGTACTGCCACGTCAACTGTTACCACAGGCAGTATGCATAAAAGAGTCAATAGTGTCTCGCCAGTTTGTTATCGCCCTTATAAAATGTCGTTATGGCTCCTACCTCCCAAAATGTTAAACAGATCCGACAGTTTCTTGGGCTAGCGGGATATTTTAAGCGGTACATCCTAATTTTGCTAAGAAAACCGCATGTATAGCTCGCTTAACACGAAAAGACTCCGAGTTTATTTGGGGTCCTGAGCAAAAGTCTGCTCGTACTGAAATTATTAACTGTCTTACTAATGAGCCTAGCCATTTTTGATCCCGAATTACCAACTGAGGTACATACAGATGCCAGTAGCGCTGGTTACGGGGCGCCGCTATTGTAAGTTCACAAAGATGTGAAAAACGGGTAGTCGCATATTTTAGTAAGTAAGTAAGTTTACTTACCATTCATATGAGCTTGAAACTTTAGCTCTGCTGTGGTTAAATATATTCAACATTGTAGACATTACCTGTTAGGACTAAAGATTAAAATAGTCACTGCTTGTAACGCGTTAAAGGCTACGCAGTTTAAAAAAGATCTTTTACGACTAGAAAGCTTTTTGATTTGCTCAGTGAGGGTAAATTAGACTCTCATCGATATGTGAAGCGAAACGACATTCTTTATTACAAGTATACACCGATGCGGTAGGTGAAGAGTCCAACTTATTATGTTTTGTACCCAAGGGGCATCGTTTAAGCCTACTTAGTCTTCCACGACGAACATAGCCATATTTATGCTGATAAATCCATTGACCTCATTTTGAAACATTTTTGATTTCCTGGCCTAAGACAGTTTGTCGTCAAATATATTTCCCATTGAATTGTTTGCTTATCGTGCTCTTATACGTGATATAGCCGTAGAGGTGCCGCGTGGAGGTCTGGAATCATTTATTTGGGTCTGTGACAAGACAGGACGGCTGAGCGGTTACGATGAAACCAAGAAGCACAAGACGAATACGTCAATAAAGACAGGCGACCGCCTATGGTGTTTAAAGTAAATGACTGTTTTTTTTAATAAAATGTTCGCAGTCTCTAGGCAACCAGATCCAGGCATGCGCGGGCCGTATCGTGTTGACAAGGTGTTGAAGAATGACCGTTGCGAGCTGAAGCTACTGGCCGGGTCTTGTGGTAAGACCACTTGTGCTGCAGCTCGGTTTGTGGTGCCTTGGAGTGGAGAGTGGACGCCCGAGTCCTGCCCTGCCTTCTTTGAGAGTGAGTGTTGAAGTCTGAGCGGTATGCTAACTTGGAGCCTATGCTGGCAGCCACTGGGAGGTATGCAAACTTTGTGCCTATGCCTACAGTGTTGATGTCTGTGCGGTATGCTAACTTGGAGCCTATGCCGGCAGCCACTGGGAGGTATGCGAACTTTGTGCCTATGCCTACAGTGTTGGCCACTGGGAGGTATGCGAACTTTGTGCCTATGCCTACAGTGTTGGCCACTGTGTGGTATGCTAACTTTGTGCCTATGCCAGCAGTGTGATTGTCTTTCTGTGTGGTATGCTAACTTTGTGCCTATGCCAGCAGTGTGATGTTGTTCTTCTGTGTGGTATGCTAACTGTGTGCCTATGCCAACAGAATTATTTTGATGAAACTTTATTTTTCTGCGTGGTATGCTAACTTTGTGCCTATGCCAGCAGTACGAGTAATGACATATTTTGTCGACTGTGTGATATGGTAACATTGTGCCTATGTCAAAAGTTCAGTTATAATTTTTACATACCTGTTATAAGCGTGGTAAGCTAACAAGGTGCCTATGCCAGCTTGTTAATAGGGACTAAAACTTCTGACATTTATTTTGTAACTTTTCTTTAAATACATGTTTCCACTTATTTTTCATTCCCGATAAAAATTTCGAAATTAAAGTAATACTTATGCTCCATTACAGTAATGTGGTGACTTATTTGTTTAACAATCTGCTTATCTGTCGATAGCTCATTAGCAGTATCCGCTTTAATTTTGCTATTGCATTTTTTTAAATTGGTGACCTTTATAGTGAAACCTTTATTTTCTGCCTACATCTCCGATACGTTATTATGTTACTTAGGTATGTTTGCATGTTAATTAACACTTTGTTCGTATGTTTAAGCATTGATGAATGTGACGCGCCTAGTACAAGAGTCTGCAACCATTGAAGCATCAGCTGGACCTGGTCACGATGCTACGTCGACTGAACCAGCTGACGACACGGAGGCTAGCCGCGACTAAGGACCTGCCGAGGACTGCAGGATATCAGGATTGGCCGTATTAGGAATAAATAAGACTTGCAACACCACTGCGTTGATTTTAGAGATCGTCAATTGACTTCCGTCGCCGTTATGTCAGTGGTGAGCGCTGGAGCTCAGTCTCGTGAGCCATTCTTACCGGGCGCTTGGCATAGGACGGTCGTATTGCTCTGAGCTTATCCTTTCGCGCCTAATTTTAAGATTAGAAAGTGTTTTCTCCATATTTTCGTTCTTTTTGCAATTATTTGTAACTTTACCTATTGTGATTAAATAAAATTAGTAGTTGTAATTTTTCGTTTATTTTGATCATCCCTAATAATAAATAATGCAGACTTAGTGACTACTGCGTGTGGAGTTGGGTTTATAATTATACCTACCTCTCCATTTTTTCCGTCCAATGTCTTGTCATCCAATATACCGCAGAGTCTCAAGTCAAAAGTTCCTTCACCGTAAAGCTCATGGTAAATTTTAAATATAATTTCGCACATAAATTTCGAAAAAGTCAGAGGTGCGAGCCGGCGGGATTTGAACCCATGACTCTCTGCTTGAGAGGTGATAGGTCAAACCACCAGGCCACCACGGCTTTTTGGGAATACAGGCGTGATTATGTTTATTGAATCAGGCGTTACTTTGCGGAGGTCCATATTCATGAACTGAAACAATTACTTTGCTCACCCGCGACTTTACGATAGTTACGTTTATGTAAGAAATGCGTGTTCAAGCAGTTCCTCTACCTCCACACTGTACGAACACACACAAATCACACAAACTCAACCATCACCACCACCAAACTACACCTTACTATCGTAAGGTCGCGGGTGAGCAAAGTAACTGTTTCAGTTCATTCGTATGTTTTGTTGTAAGTGGCCGCGTGGAGCACATTGGCCCCAACACATTGGGACTCAAGTCCTTCGAGCAATGGGCTTCGTGCTGTGCTATTATTATCGCGCCGAATGGGCGGTTAAAATTTAGATAAACGCCAACTCCACGAACATTAAACAGTAATTGCGCCGGTGAAAAGAATAACTAATTGCCCGCGAACAAAGGGAAAACTCGTTAAAACTTATATAATTTTTCCGTTGGCCAGGGTTGCCATGTTCAAGTTTTTTCCCGGAAAAGCTGGACTCTGATGAAACGGGCAAGACTTTCTTACGTTTTCATTGGCACTTCCACTTTAAAGTTACCTTTTACTTTTGGTCGTTACTAACAACCCGACCCGGCTTTGCACAGACTGTCAAACGTGCTAAGATTACATTTGAAAAGTTTAGATAGTCGTTGAGTTTTCTGGAAATTTTCTGCGCGATTTTTAGAGCCTTCTAAAAAGTATTAGAGACAAGACAGTGCTAGGCAGGTTCAACAATCAACACGCTGCATGCCGTTCATGTATGCTTCACGGTTCTGCGAGCTCACAGTTCTACGAGCGATGTGCCTTGCCCACTCTCACTTGATTCCGACGATTCTTCGAGCTATGTCAGTGACTTTAGGTCTTGCGCGGATTTCATCATTTCTAATGCGATCCCGCAGATAAACTCCAAGTATAGCCATCTCCATCACCGTCTGTATGACTTTGAGCTTTCTTTTGATAATAGTATGGATTTAAAAATGTTTTGTAGTTTTAGAGCCATGTTGTAGGTAGCCGCTGCATCACGAATGGGCCGGCTCGTCCGGGGCAGTACCACCCTCTCACAGAACACCGGCGTGAAGAAGCAAGTACTCCTGCTGCGTTGCGTACGGTCAGTGATCTTCGATGTGGCTGATCATGACGTGCTTGCGGCAAAGTTAGAGCATTACGGGATAAGAGGAAATGCGCATAGCCTTTTCACTGACATTTGACGTGGTCGGTCGCAGAATGTTGTGGGCGACGAGGGACGAATCAGATCGGACCCGTTGACCACGGCGATGGGCGTAGCAAATATTCTTTTCTCTATGCTGCTAAATGACTGGCCTGAAACAGTTTCGGCAGCTAATACCTATATTAATGTACGCCGACGACGTCGCCGGTATTGTGTCGGCTCCAAATATTGATAGTCTGGAGATTCGTCTGAATGATACAGCAAACCAGCTCACTCGTTGGTTTAAATCGAATGGTCTGTCTCTTAATCTGACCAAAACACATTTTCTTCATTTTCATTTGGGAGGTAGAACTCCCAGACCGCTTCAGGTTCAAGCTGAAGGAATAAGTGTGGAGCAGGTGCAAACCACAACTTTCTTGGGGTTCCAAATTGACAGCGGACTTAGTTGGGGATCACACATAGATAGACTATGCAGTGCAATGGGAAGTGCTTGTTTTACATTGCAACGCCTGGCTCGAGTTGCGCCGCGGCACAATCCACTCACTTCTTCAGTATGGTGCTGAGTTGTGGAGGCGTGCTGCCGATTGCCAGCACGCATTCAGATTGCAGAAGAGAGCTGTACGAGCAATCGTTCGGGCGGGACAGGAGATGTCAGCAAGAACATATTTTAAAGAGTTAGGTATACTCACGCTACCCTCGCTTGTAATATTTCAGACAGATGTATACGTGCACAGTAATCTGAACCAGTATGGAAAGCGCGCTGATATGGCAACCCACTCGCTGCGGAACCCTCAAAGGCTCCGTCCAATGAAGCGACGGCTTGCTAAGTCTGGCAAGGTGACTCATGTTGTAGGCCCGACAGTTTTTAACAGGTTACCTGTAGCGATTACTTCTGCTCCATCGTTGGACATATTTAGGAGACGACTCAAAAATTGGCTTCTCGAACACACATTCTACACTTTTGCTGAATTCCTTAAGTTTCAGCCAGAAACTTCAACTTACTAATTATTATGATGACTATGGAATAATATAATAAAATAATTTTAAAAATGACATGTAATAAATATTATGAATAAATGAGTATGAGTATGAGTGAGAGCGCCGGGGGCCCAATACCTTTCCCACTCCTCTCCCTTTTAGGGCCGACAACGCACTGGCATCGCGTAAAGTGCTGCGGGTGTCTATGGACAGTGGTGATCATTTAACATCAGGTGACCCACTAGTTCGTTTGTCTGGCCTCTCTAACATAAAAAAAAATGAAACGCGCTAGACCGGTTTTAAAAGTCTATTTAATTTTAAAACTTCAGAAATATCCGAATGCATCCAGAAGTCTGGTGACCCCAGCCACACCCCTAAAGTAGACGCTTCAACGCTGTGTTCGGCCTGATACAAGATTTATTAATTTTTCATTAAGACGTCGACCAGTTTATTACCTGAAGGGCCTACCGAGCTTTTCGCGCTAGTCGATTTTGGGTAGGCGATTTCGGGCGACGATGGCTCAAGATAGGTTGGTTGGACTGCGCGTGTTTTTGGGTATTTTCATCTTATTACTAAAACAAATACATATTTTAAAAATGTAGCAACACTACGCCCTAAAAACATCTTGTTTTATTAACATTCAAAAAGTCATGACCTGCCGTGCAGTATTAGCGTCGTACTACGAATTTATTTTATTTTTTAGAGACGGTTTTGGATTTTTTTTCTATAGAGCGAACTATAAGTAATCGTGTTTCGATAAACACTTGTCATTAGAGTGAATCCTCAAATATCTTACACAAGAATTTCAAGACAAGCTTTACTTGTAGTGATACATAATAATAATGATATTATGTACAATAAATGCGCCAAAAACACGGTAGGCCCTGAACGGCCGTTCGTTAATAATGGTCTCGTCTACGAAACGCCTATGTTTGACTGTAGTATTAGTCAATATATACAACTAAATGTTGCCCGCGACTCCGCCTGAGAAGAATAGGGGTAAGTATAAAAAATTGCCTACTACCTACCGAATCAACCAAACCTACCGAATACAGAAAAAAAAGTTTCATAAAAATCGGTCGAGCCGTTTCGGTGGAGTTCGATAACAAACACCGTGACACGAGATTTTTATATATTAGATTAATCATCATCATCCCAGCCTATATATGTACGTCCCGCTGCAAGGCACAGGCCTCCTCTCTGAAAGAAAGGGCTTGGGCCGTAGTTCCTTCACACGCACCACTGAATTTCTTCTCAAGGGTGTGCAGGTTTCCTCACGATGTTATCATGTAAATTTCAAGTATTTTTTCGCATAAATTCCGAAAAACTCAAAGGTGCGAGTACGGATTCGAACCCACGACCCTCTGCTTGATACGCAATAGGTCAAACCACTAAGCCTCCGCGGCCTTAATACAATCTAAAGTAAAAGTCCATTAAGAAAAATAATTAAAACATATTACGAAAATGAGTTTTTTTAGGTTAGGTCCCGAAGATACAGGGGGGCTACTCCGAAAATCGAAAATCGAAGTTCCTATCGCTTCGTCTTGCTCGCTCTTGTATTAAATACTATTAGCGTTAGAGGAATGGCACGATACGAAGTTCGAATTTTGTACTTCGTAGTATAAGGCCTGATAGCGTTCCCTCTTCGAATATCTAAGCAATTTTTTTGTCTAAATCAGCTGCCAGCTTTTTGATCTCCTGTATCGTCAACTATTAGAGTCATACATACGTATAAGCTTATTAGACTTGTCAATTTATGTCACAACGACGTGAGGTTACTCATTACAGAATGTAAATGACACTAATGTTTGGTTAAGTTTGTGATAAGCTTGATCAAAGCACGCGGCGCACGGGTGAATCACAAAGATGAAGGCATCTGGAAGAGCTATTTAATAATAAATACTAGTCTATTGGTGGCATCGCAAAACAATGCCTCAAAAGAGTCTGTGAAACATGCGCTGATAGCTGCATAAGGTGTTTTTGGGTCGCAGCCAGCGCCTGCATTTTGGCATCAAGAGCAGAAGTAACACCTTCGGGAAAAATTGGTGCACCAAGCAACTTCAGACTTGACTTATCCAGTACTTTTATTCCCGGACCAAAGCTCGAAAGTCTTTAAAGATACTTATTTGAATTTAATGTATGACATTTCACGAGTCTTATATTGTACTGAGTTTTTATTATTGTTTTTAGTTTTAATTTGACAAAGAAAACTTAATTAATTCCTTTCTGTAATTAAAGTTATCCAAATATTTTTAAAGTGAATAATATAAAAGTAAATATTCTGTGAATATTTCAAGCCTCTGCCTGTTGCCGTTATCAATGTCGAGCAAAAACGAGCAAAACAAAATCACGTTTCTTGTCTGGGAGCCCCCTTAACACTTAATAAGGTCCCATTTAAAGATAAAGATAAAAGATAAATTTATTATATTTATTGAAAATTTGATTTTTACAGAATAACTTAATAGGTACAAAGTTTCCTTATACTAAACCTAAGTAAGCAACTCATGGGCCCGAACTAGGAAATCCTGTGTTTCGGGCTGTAAGAGCTAAAATATAAGTTTTAAATAAATAAACAATCAAACAGTAAAAACACAATCAAAAACTTCTCTCAAAATACAATACAAATATAAATAACCAAAATAGTACCTAACCTAAAAATTAAAATCTAACAAAAATAAAGGTAGCAAACACAATTCTACCTACTTTAAAACTAATAATAATTTTTCTGTATCTTCGTATGACATATTTTGCAGTGTCTCTAGGAGACTTTTTTTGCATTTATTAATATTTAGGGGATAAATATGCGAAACTGAATTTAATCTATTATAGAGCAGTGGTCCTAAGAAAACAAAAAACCTGTGCGTGAAAGCAAAAGCAAATTTGAGTCTTATTATTTATAGGAGCATACTACCACAGAATAAAAGCAGCTATCGAATACATAACCTGACAAAGGATATTTTTAAAGATTACAATTACAATGGATATTGTGGCGTATTTTAAAAGCAATAAGGTTGAATTTCCGAAGCAATGCATGTAATCGGTAAACCGCCTCTACCTTTTTAAGGGTTAAATATTTGTTTTATTCTGTTTTTTAGTAAGTATCATAATCATAATCATTTATTCATTGCAACCATGGTATTTACAGGATGATCTTAATTCTAGCCAGTACAAACATGGACCCTAATAGGGTATAGCAACATACATATTTCATAATCCTAACATAATATAATATTATTAGTCACATCAATTGTCCTTTTGCACATTATCATAATCCTATATTTATTTATTACATAATTATGTTACATTCAATAATTCCAAGTTATACGCCAAGCCAAGTTCCAAGTATTTGTTGTTATAGCGGCAACCAAAATACATCATTTGTGAAAATTTGAACTTTCTAGCTTTCACGGTTCATGAGATACAGCCTGGTAACAGACGGACAGACAGACGGACGGACGGACAGCGAAATCTCTGTAATAGGGTCCTATTTTTACCCCCTTTGAGTACGGAACGCTAAAAAACGCTTTATTTTAGCCTTAAAAACCAGATTCATTTTCAATTTACTGCAAAATTACATTTTTTGTTGCTTTAAAACAAATAAATAGTTAGTTGATTGAGTTGGCAAACAAGTGACGTCATAAGTTGCTATTGCCATTCAAACTCTATGGGAGAATTGTGTTTTGACAGCTCATAAAAAGTAAGTCAGTTGATTGGTGGTGTCAACATCCCTTTATTAAATCCACATCCAGCAGCAAACCCTCACATCTGTGTTATATTATTCGCTCCAAACTTTTCTAATAATATGAAACTCTGGTCTTTGTTCCGCGTATTAGCTTCTTAATCGTCGATTAAACTCCGGTTAATCTCCGCTTTATATGTGAAACCGGGCTTAAAGCTTGTTTACGACGTGCTTTTATTGTGACTAGCTTTTCACTTGAGCTACGAAAGCTCCATATAGACTGGTATTTTATGAACGCGAACAAAATTTACTGAATATGTCTTACTACGTCTTCATCATCATCTTAGCCGATATGTATTTTTCCCACTGTGTGGCACAGGCCTCCTCTCAGAATGATGGGGCTGGGGCTATAGTTCCCACTCGAGCTCAGTGCGGCTTGGGAAATTCACACACGCTATTGAATTTACTGCAGGTGTAAGTATGCAGGTTTTCCTTCACCGTAAACCTCATGGTAAACAAATCCTAACTATTAATATTATAAATGCGAAAGTAACTCTGTCTTTCTTGCTTTCACGCTAAAACTACTGAACTGATTTAAATAAAATTTGGTACACAGATAGTCTAGAGCCTGAGAAAGGAGATAGGTTATATATCATCACGCTAACACCAATAGGAGCGGAGCGGAGCGAAAGAATGTTTCAATATCGGGGGTTTTTGAAGTAAAACTTCTATAGGCACGCTTGACTTGGGAGTACGGTGGTGAATGTGAACGCGGGTGTGCGGGGAGGTTCGGGGGGGTTCTGTGGTGGGGGTTGGGGGGTCTGGGGGGGTAATTTTTTTATATCGAGGAACTAAGGACAGCCATAATTGATGAAAAAGCAAATTGTATAAAAAATAAGGTGCCCAAATTACTAATACCACGCGGACGGAGTCGTGGGCAAAAGCTAGTGTATTATAAAATACGCCTAACATATTAATAACTCAAAGATTATTAGGTAAGTAGATACTTTTGACGACCATTATGGCCTAGTTGTCAGAGAACCTGACTACAAAACTTGAGATCCTGGGTTCGATTTCCGGTCGGAGCAAATATTTGTGTGAAAATACGAATGTTTGTGCTCGAGTCTTGGATGTTTTAGTTTATATTTGTACGTAGGTATGCAAAAACGATCCAAAAACCACTTACATTTTCTTCTTTAATTTCACTTTTGTTGGTAAGTACTGAAACTAGATCTAAAATCAAAATGCGACTTGTTGAAGGTTGGATCGCTAATGCAAAACTACGTCAAAATGTCCCATGATTTATTACCTAATATACTCGATTCGATTAGTAATATTTTTGGTATTGTAGTATTCATGTATGTAAAACTCTTTATTGTACGGTCAAGTGCAAAAATAAGTATCGATTTAATCCTCCCATCGTTATATTCCTATACCTTAATTCGACGACATAAGAGCTATGGGACATATTTATGAGCAAGTTGTGTGCACCCATATTTTCACACTTGACTGAACATATACCACACGAAATTAACAAAATGAGAAACAAATGAAAATAAAATGTAGGTAACTTTTGTATGTGAACTAATTACCTTGATGAATTGATGAAGTATCGTTTTAAAACACGCACCTGACCCAGTGCGGGGTGTTACGAAATTGTCTTGTAATCACAACAAAGTATCGATCCTCTCTCTACGGTCAGCTTAACCATCATTAAAATTCATGGCGAACCCTCACGTTATGACGTGGATTTAAATTTTTACTGTTATTGCAGTTTGGTACAAGGATTGTTGTGCGACTAAATGTTTAGTTTCGGCCATGCTTTTCGGTTTCGGCATAAATCTGCCGAAAATTAGACGACACCGAATCTCAACATGTTCATCGTCATCAAAAGGCATCTGCTGTTTGATGGACAACAAACCTTCCGTTCCCTTCCGTTCCCTTCCGTTCCCTTCCCTTCCCTTCCCTTCCCTTCCCTTCCCTTCCCTTCCCTTCCCTTCCCTTCCCTTCCCGCGCTTTGTTCGCTCGATTTGTGACCTTCGTAGTTGCGAGAGAGCAAAATAATTGTTTCAGATCATTACTAAAAAGTTAATAAAAAGTATATCATTCCATCATACTCCTCTTGGCCTTCAACTTGGCCATCAACCAGGCTCTGCTCTTCGTTTTGTTATTTACCGTATTTTACCTACTTCAGTTTTGTATACGTTACGCTCTCGTGGCGAACACGCTGCACGTTCGCTCCGCTTCTACGTTCGCAAATCGCCAGAGTGCTATAGCTCTAAGTTGTGGTTTCGGTTTTGGCCGAAAATCCTACTTCGGTTACACTTCATAAAGCCAGCCACATACACACCATAAAACTACGATGGTATACGGAACATAATCTTGGAAGTTGTGTACAAAGTACACTTAACTGGATTGTTAGTTTTGAATGGCCTAATCTAAGAACGGTTTCGCACTCCGATTCCGATTCGAATCCTTGAAAATACGGTTCCGAGTAGTCGTAGAACTACTTGTGTCATACATAATCGTAAAAAAACAAAAGTTGTTTATTTTGTTTATGAACAGGTATCTTAATAGTATTGTTAAATTAAAGACATTGTTTGGAACAAATAAAAAAAACACTAAAATTAGATACTTAACCTAAAAAAAAAAAGAAACTAAACTAAAATAATAAAGGAAAAATTACAAATAAAAAATAACTTTTCCAGCAGCGTTTCCTCGTTGACGAAAATAGCTGCCTGCCTTATGGTCGCTAGTCGTTTTTACCAGGCGCGAAGAAATTTCTTTTGAAAGATTCTTCGCGTCTGGACCCCATCCCATGGGCCAAAAGATTCTACCCCATTTGTTTATTATGAGAGGGAGGCAAACGAGCATGCGGTCATCTGATGGAAAATGATCACCGCCGCCCATAAATATCAACAACACAAAGGAGAGTGGATTGGGACCCCGTCGCTCTCACTTCACTGACCGTACGAAACGCAGCAGTACGCTTAGTATAAGTTTTCCTTCACTTCAATACTTCTCGATCGCGTTTACGTAAAAATTTCAATTCTATGGAAACATGGAAGATCGCGCGCGGAGACGCTGTCCGTGTTTCCCTAGTAATTGAATTTTTTACGTAAACGCGATCGAGAAGTATTTGGTGAAGTAAAAACTTATACTAAGCGTACAGGAGTACTCCTGCTTCACGCCGGTGAGAGGGTGGTGCTCGTGATGCAGCGGCTAGCTACAACATGGCTCTACCACTACAAATCCTCCTGTCCTGTGGACATAAAATTAGCGACTCAGAGTCATCAAACTTAAGATAATACCTAATTACTTAAACGGACCGAAAGATTGCCGGGCGTGCAGAAGCTGTGATGATGATAATGATTATGAAATATTGCTTAAGTAGGTTCTTAGGTGGCAAAGAAAAACAATGAGTTGGCTCAAAAAATAAAAGGGTATGGTTCTGCGGAAAATTTACACTGCATAAATTATGAAAAAATACATGGGTAAAAACCTCTTACATTGCATGTTTCCCCTTACAAAAGGGAACCATTTATCCCCAATTTAAACCTTTGTTAACTGACGTTGTCTACTTGGGGTTAAACTCCGATTAACTGCCCTAATAGACGGATAAACTAACGGTCTTGTCCTAAACAAACAACGGGCACCAGGAAGCAGGTAGAAGCAATAGAAGTAGCTACATATGCCCAAATTTTAATCAGCACTTTAAATAACAACGATAAAAGTGACAGAGCTAACATTAGGAAAAAAAGTTAAAGGTGCACGTATCTATCTGAAAATTGAAAGTTAACATATCGAATGATTAAAATCTCGAAAAGTTTTTGTCTCACCGTAAACTTTCTAAGATTGTTACAAAACTAACCTAACGTAACCTAATGAGTTCTATACGGTGCCGTTTTAATAAAGCCTAAGAAGTTTCTCTTGTTCATAAATTTAAGAGCTATGCTCTTGTCGGTGGAGTAACCGCCACTCCGCACGGTCTTCGGCCAACTGTTTGACTTCCTGGAACACTAGTACCCACTTTCTCCTTCACCTTGTCGATAATGGTCAATCTTTGTTTTCCTCTGCCTAGTCCTACTTATATTTTTCCTTTCAGTAAATTTAAAAAGAAATTGTCATGTCGTATCAAGTATCCAATCATTATGTCCTCATGTTCACAATGTACAGTCAAGTGTAAAAATATGGTTGTACACAACTTGCTCATAAATATGTCCCTTAGCTCTTATGTCGTCGAAAAGTCAAAGTCAAAGTCAAAATTCTTTATTCAATTTAGGCATCAAATTGATGCTCCTATGAACGTCGAAAAATCTACCACCGGTTCGGAAAAAACCCTGTTGAGAAGAAACCGGCAAGAAACTCAACAAGGTATATTTTTTTTTTCAATCAGATCTACATTGTTATTAAATGACATACATCTAAAGTATTTAATACAATTAAATTTTTTAACACAGTAGATACGCTATTTGAGACTAGAGATCGCCAATGCGGATCGGAATTATTTCCAAACATCCCTGTCCATGATATAGTCATTAATTTTATAGTACGCCTTAGATATTAATGTCTTCTTCACAATGGATTTGAATTTTGTATCAGTTTGTTCTGTTATTGTTTTCGGAATTTTATTATAAAAACGTATGCATCTTCCCAGAAACGACTTTTTAGTTTTAGCCAGTCTGTAAGATGGAACTTTAAGCTTCCCTGTGTTTCTAGTAACCTTTGGCTTATCGACGTTAGTGGGAAAATCACATATGTTTTTTCTTACATACATGATTATTTCAAATATATACAACGACGGCAGGGTTAGGATACCTATTTCTTTAAAAAAAGATCTTAAAGAATCGCGTGTCCTTAAGTTATATATCGCTCTGATAGCCCTCTTTTGCAAAATAAAAATTGATTCCAAGTCTGCAGCAGATCCCCATAAAATAAGGCCGTATGAAATGATGCTATTGAAGTAGGAAAAATACACCAACCGTGCCGTCGCCACATCGGTTAGCTGCCGTATCTTTCTGACTGCAAACGCAGCAGAGCTCAACCTATTCGCAATTGCTGTGGTGTGCGATCCCCACTGCAATTTAGAGTCCAGTGTTATTCCTAAGAATACCGTAGATTTTACAAATTCAATACTTTGACCGTTAAGTTTAATATTTGAGACCGAATTTGAATGAGGCGGATTTAACAATGAAAATTTAATACATTTTGTTTTCTTAGGGTTTAGTAACAAGTTATTGGCAGCAAACCATGCGGATATCATGGACAGAGTTTCATTGGGTTCAGTGAAATCGGTGTCGAATTAAGGTATAGGTATATAACGATGGGAGGATTAAATTGATACTTATTTTTGCACTTGACCGTACGTTCGAACAACGCCATCTACGACGGTCAAGGAAAACGTCGTAAACAAACCTGTCAAAGCCCGCAAAGCAATTCAACGTTGTGTGAGAAGTTCCCATTTCGAACTGGGAGCGCGTGGGAACTACTCAGAGGCCTGTGGCCAGCATGGGGGCATGCGTAGGCTGGAGACGGTTTCCGTAGAAAATTCATTAAAGATCCACCTTTTGTTGACACTCTTGTTTCATCATCATTTCAGGACGTCCACTGCTGGACTTAAGCCTCCCTCATTACGCATTACCCAATCATTACGGTTGGAAACAGCTTGCATCCACCGTGAACCTGTGGCCTTTACCAAACCGCCAGTACATCTCGTTGGTGGACGTCCAGCTGCTCTTGCCAGTCCGTGGTCGCCATTCGACAGCTTTTCGGCCCCAACGGCTATCTGTTCTGCATGCTATACCTATGGCCTGCCCATTGCCATTTCAACGAGCTAATCCGTTTGGCAATTTCGGTGACCCTTGTTCTTCTACGTATCTGCTCATTCCTGATTCGATCTCGTAGAGAAACCATGAGCATAGCCCTCTCCAAAGCTCGTTGAGCGACCCTATTCATCAGGCCTATATTCTTGTGTATTTAATTTAAATTATTTAAAATGAAATGGCAATTGAATTCACCATCAAATTTATTTAATCCGATTTCAGCGAAATACTCATTACGCCGTCTAGACTACCAAATCTTTATTTAAAATGTACGAATAATACCTTAAATTAAAGACCTTTTGTGTAGGTAAAGTATTCCGTAATGACTTCGTCTGCGTAGAATTTGGCTATTGCTATTCTACAGGGACTAGGTACGTAATTTTTCGGAATTCATACTTAATATTATAAATGTGAAAGTGTGTCTCTCTGTCTTTTAAACAACTCTTCATGCTTAAACAGCAGAACCGATTAAGGTGGTATTTGACATACAAATAGTTTGATTCCGGGGAAAGGACATAGGATAATTTTTATTCCAGAAATCATCCTTTAATGGGTTGAAAGGGGGGTGGAAGTTTGTAAAGGGAATCAATAACCGCTGAATAGATTTAGATGAAATTTGGTACGGAGATAGTTCGAGACCGTGGGAAGGGTATGGGATAGTTTTTATCTCAGTAAATTGCGTAGTTCCCGCGGGATAGCGATAAACGAATTCTTCGCAGACGGGCAACAGCTTGTCTATAATAATGGTAGAATAGAGTTATTATTTTGAGTTCCCGCTATTATTGGCCAAGCATTGCGCAATATCCTACCTATTCTAGGCCAGCACATTTATTATTCAGAAAGCTTTGGCCGTCGACGGCCGATGGAAGTTTTCTATTGTATTAATACTCAATTTGTTTTCCATTAGGTACCTGTATTGCTGTCCGAATATTGTTTAAATATTCATCAGTAATCCTTATCACGAGCCGTGGAGGCGTACGAGGGGTGGTGGCCTAGTGGTTTCACCTATAGTCTCTCAAGTCGTGGGTTTCAATCCCAGCTCGCACCTCTGAGTTTTTCTGAATTTATGCGCGACATTAACGTCTCGTGTGCCTGCCGCCCGTACCTCTCCCGGCCCCTTTTGTCGTCATACCCCCCAGCCACTGTTATCGCGCGGGCGACGACTCATTTAATCGGTCTACCTATCAGCACGGGCGCTTCCCATCACTTTAACCTTGTCTTTCTGTCACTATATTATACCGTTTGACCGAAAGAAATGGCAAGCGTCCACGCGTTACACAATACGGCCTCAGAACGTCGCTCAATCTTATAGGAGGCACTGCACTGCGGCCTAATTACAGAATAAACGTTTTGAATTTTAAAATACAAACCACATTTCTAATCATTTTATTTTCAAAGTCAAAGTCAAAATGTTTTTATTTAGTTTAGGCTTCAATTGAAGCCTTTATGAACGTCAAAGAATTTATAACTGGTTCGGAAAAATCCTGTTAAGAAGAATCCGTTAGGAAACTCAACAAAGTAATTTTTTAAATAGATAGTAACTAGTACTTAACTAAAGTAGTTATTAAATTAAAAAAAAAAGCTTAAAAAAATAAACGCTACATAAAGCTACGGATCGCTAATGCGGATCGGAATTATTTCTAAACATACCTGTCCATGATAATTATAGTAGATATCAGTTCTGTAGTAGCGTTGCTACCACGGAAAAAAAGCTTGCATTCGAAACCAGTAGTCCCAAGTCATTGTTTTTAGCGCTTTTAGTCGTTTCGCATACTTACGGAAATGAAAAAAAACGCTATTCCAAATGTTTTGGAGTGGTGTTAGGAGATCCGTCAGTGTAACTGTCATGGCGGCTGCAAAAGGCGGTTGATTGAAGCGCGACGCAACTTTTTTTTTAACCGTCACGCTGGAAAATGGCTCCGGCACGACACAAAATATTTACGGGTGGCAGCACTGACATAGTAGTTTTGGAACAGCCATGCATTTTAATACTTAGTTATTTTCCTACTCCTGTACTTTTATCTGTTTTTTTACATGGTCGCGAACAAATAAATAAAAACATAGATAATATGACTTCAGAAAGTCTATACTTACTCTATTCCCCATAACAGCACTTGTGTCGTAATGTCGTTACACCTAGCTGCCATAGATTATCAACATTAAAGCCCAGTTTAGACATGCTGAGTTGAGTTGAGTTGCGTTGAATTGCGTCGAGTTGCGTGGAGTTGCGTCGAGTCGAGTTGAGTTGCGTTGCGTTGCGTTGCGTCGAGTCACGTCGAGTCGCTTCGAGTCGTAGAAAAAATATTGCATGCAACGGTGTATAATTTAGTCATAACATAACGGTACGTGCCGTCTTCTATTGCGATACTCACATTCGTTCGTATCGCAACTCACGTAGGTAACTCGCCTTTTAAGACCTCACTTATACAACCGTTACATAAAATGCTATTTTGTGACTGGCGCATAATAAGAGGGATTAAAACACGAGTGTGGTTTTATGAAACGAATCCGCATCTAACGCGTTCCCGCAACCTTAACCAGGTCGTCGCTCAATCTTGTTGGAGGCCTACCTACACTGCGTCAACCATTTTACATTATTTTAATGGAATAAAACCAACTATAAATGAAAAAAATTAAAAACCCTCTACGCAATTTGGTCATACATTATGTTTGAAAATAAAGTAAGCTGATAACTTTGAAACGCCTGAAACAATTTTGATGAAACATGTCTAAGAACCATCACCAAGAAACCTGGTTTCAAAAAAAAAACCGCATGGAAACGGTTCACCCGTTTAAGAATGATGGTGGCACAGACAGACAAACACATGCACACACACTCACACACATAGCGGTTAAACTTATAACACCTTTTTTTTGTGTCGGGGGTTAAAAATAGTTCAAGTCGTCTAGCCGTGGTGGCCTAGTGGTTTGACCTATTATCACGCGGCGGACACGAAGTACAAATACGCGTTCTTGAATCTACATAAGCACGACGACGTCTGTACACGCGTACGCCTACATACATCGCGCGCGCACTCTTCTGGATTCGGGCGGTTTCCGGCTATCTGCGCCTTGAGGGGTGGGGTAATTCGAATCGGTGCGGGGCGGACCGTTTCCATTCTGTACGTCAGTACTATTATATATTCTGTGCTATTACGCCTCTCAAGCAGAGTGTCGTGGGTTCAAATCCCGGCTCGCACCTCTGAGTTTTTCGGCATTTATGTGCGAAATTCCTTTTGTTGTTTACCATGAGCTTTGCGGTGAAGGAAAACATCGTGAGGAAACCTGCATACACCTGCGAGGAAATTCAATATATGAAGTTTTGCGTGGGAACTACGGCCCAAGCCGTCTCATTCAGAAAAGAGGCCTGCGTGCTCTGCAGTGGGACGTATATAGGGTGGAATGATGAAAGTCGTGTAACACATCTAGTGTCTCTGTATGACAGGCTTTCACGGGATTCGTGTTTTTACTATTTTGCTTAGTTTATGCGCTTTTTCGTCGAAACACACCGGACGCAGCTGAATAAATAATTCTTTCTGTTTTAGTGAAAAACCTGTTTATTATTATGCGTCGAATGTAAACTTTCTGTTTGGTAAACTGTCAATGCAACTTGCGTGGATGACTGTACGCAATGATTCGCAAAAATGCATAGTACAACACACGTCGCCTACCGTACACATATCACGACATCGAGAACCAATCAGCATCGATATCACGTCATTTACAGCTACTCTGATTGGTCGAGACTCTCGGCGAGAGGGGTGCGCACCACCGTCCGGCATTCGCCTTCTACCTTACCGCGCCGATGCGCATATTTTTTTTTGTATAATTAATTTTTCATATTCTAATTAAATCACAATTTTAAAATCCCGCCAGCAAGCCGAACCTATACATTCAGTTCTACGCCGCAACAAAACTAACTATCCTTTAAACATGAGACTACCGTGAGACACATTATTTTTTATGTTTTTTTATGTTAGAGAGGCCAGACAAACGTACTAGTGGGTCACCTGATGTTAATGATCACCACTGTCAATAGACACCCGCAGCGCTTTACGCGATGCCAGTGCTTTGTTGGCCCTACGGAAAAAGTAGAGGGAATAGGGGAGTGGGAGAGGTATTGGGACCCCGGCGCTCTCACTGACCGTACGAAACGCAGCAGGAGTACTGCTGCTTCACGCCGGTGTTCTGTGAGAGGGTGGTACTGCCACGGACGAGCCGGC
This sequence comes from Archips xylosteana, assembly GCA_947563465.1. Classification (NCBI taxonomy): domain Eukaryota; kingdom Metazoa; phylum Arthropoda; class Insecta; order Lepidoptera; family Tortricidae; genus Archips; species Archips xylosteana. The sequence goes on from OX387358.1 coordinate 18,616,301, forward strand.
CCATTCGTGATGCAGCGGCTAGCTACAACATGGCTCTACCACTACAAAACATTACACATTATCCATCTTCCCAGCCTATATACGTCCCGCTGTAAGGCACAGGCCTCCTCTCAGAGTGAGAGGGCTTCGGCCGTAGTTCCCACGCGAGCCCAGTGCGGATTGAAAACTTCACACACACCATTGAATATCTTCGCAGGTGTACGCAGGTTTCCTTCACCGTAAGGCTCATGGTAAATAACAAATGTAATTTCGCATAAAATTCCGAGAAACTCAGAGGTACGAGCCGGGATTTGAACCCATGGCTCCGCTTGAGAGGCTGTAGGTGAAAAATCGCTAGGCCACCACGGCTTAATCACAGAATAAGTAATATGTAACCAGTAATCCAACTTCATACTAGAGCGCCCGATTGACGCACGCACACAGCCAAGCGTCTTACACGGCCGCTAACCAATCTTCGCTAGACAAAACAATTCAAGTAAGTGTAAGACGCTTGGCTGTGTGCGTGCGTCGATTCGGGCGCTCTAGTACGAAGTTGGATTACTGGTTACATATTACTTACTTATTCTGTGGCTTAATCGCCGTCGCCGTGAGACTCACTCATAGTGAAAATATAGGGATCACTCATGTCTTAAAAACTGCCTACTACTATTACTGGTATTAGCCTTTGCTTGTGGCTTTGCTCGTATGAACCATAATGGCAGTTGAATTGGAATCCTGCGATTTTATTGAATTTGAATGGTGGAGAGGGGGGACGAAGAGAGAGAGTACTTATTAACCCTTAAAAATGCCCTATTTATTGGAGCATACTACCACAGACTCAAAAGCAGCTTTCGAATACATACCTGACAAAAGATATTTTAAAAGATTAAGTATAGTGTTATTAATAATTACAATGGATATTGTAACTTATTACTAAAACAATAAGATTGAATTTTCAAGCCAATGCATATGGTCGCTAAATCACCTCTACCTTATTAAGGGTTAAACATATTCGATGAATAGGGCACAATAATTTAGAAGGAAAAGATACAAATAAAAACCACGATTAGTATAATTAAGACCCCACTCAGAACCGTCGTTTTTCAGCACAGTTTTTGGAGCAGTTGAAGAACAGCTGTGGATTAAATTAAATATGTGTTACTTAGATTATTTATAACTAGATAGAGCTTAAGGTGGCATGAACCTCTAGTTGCAGTAGTTCGGTTGATTTGTCCGGGACCGAACTGCTGCAACACTTTTTGTCTCAGTAGTTCGGTTAACACGTCAAACCGAACTGTTGGGAAGACTTTAGTTGCAGTAGTTCTGTTGACTGTCCGGGATCGAACTACTGCCACAATTTTAGTCTTATTAGCTCGGTTATGACGTCAAACCGAACTACTGAGAATTGAAACGACTCAAAAGGACGTTTAAGGATTAGATTGTACAACGAGAGCATAAAACGAGCCATTTTACCCGAGACGTTGGGTTGACATTGACGTTGGATTTAATGCTAGAGTTTTAGGTACACTCTTCTTTTCACTTCGAATGCAAGGAAATGAAATAAGTAGCAACATTGCAAATAAAATTAACTAGCTCTTATTTTTCATGGATTGTGTATTTAGCTATATTTTTAATCGCGCTTTTGAGTCGTTTCAATTTTCAGTAGTTCGATTTGACGTCACAACCGAGCTAATGAGACTAAAAGTGTGGCAGTAGTTTGGTCCCGGACAATCAACCGAACTACTGCAACTAAAGGTTTCCCAGCAGTTCGGTTTGACGTCTTTACCGAACTACTGAGACAAAAGTGTTGCAGCAGTTCGGTCCCGGACAAATCAACCGAACTACCGCAACTAGAGGGGCATGAAAACGTCCCGAAAAATATAAGCCAATTCTTGGCTTATATGTCATTTGGCCCCTTCAACCGGAATGAGGTAACGCGATCGTAAGATGAAGCTGTCAAATAAGTTTTTGGACGTTTTGTATCGCAGTGTTTGCTACTGACACTCTATCTAGTGAATAAATAATCTAAGATGTGTTGAATTTTTGAGCTGTTATTTTAATTTAACTGTTACTTTGGTGAGGTGGATATTAAGAAACTAAAAAAGGTGTTTATATAATTTATTGAATCAGGCGTTATTTTGCGGAGATCCATATCAATGAACTTTTTTTATTATCTCCAACGCGAAACCAACTGCTTCTCTTAACCAACTCTTCATTTAACCATGTTTTCCTCGCCCTGTCCATTGCAATTTTAGCAGCTATACTAGTGTAGTGTCATTATTATAACAATAAAATTGAATATAATTAGGTAAGTATAGATAAATAACCGAGAGCGTGGAATTGCATATGTAGTGGTAATGTGTGTTTATAGGCATTCTACTTTAGTGAGAGAGAGACAACAATAAAGAGATCTCATTCTGAGAGGAGGCCTGTGCCATGCATTGGGACGTATATAGGCAGGGATGATGATGGTGAACCTTCCATGCTACATTTTTTTTTTAGCCTGTTAAATTTTATTTCTGATTTATTTCTGAAACGGTATTTTTTTCAGGACTTTTTTAAATGCCATCTTATAGAATGCAGTAGGGTTAGGTTTGTTTTATAACAATTCCAAAAAATAAATTGTATCAGAAATAAATCACTGTATGACTAACGTTGATTATGTTATGACTAATAGGGTTAGGTTTGTTTTATAACAATTCCAAAAAATAAATTGTTTCAGAAATAAATCACTGTATGACTAACGTTGATTATGTTATGACTAATGATACATTATGACTTAAAATTTTATGACAGTCATTATAGACCTCATGCTCCTGCCACCCTACTTGATATGCGTCCAAGTCGTCCCACCATCTTCTCTTCGGTCTGCCTCTGTTTCTTTGGCCATCCCTCGGAACCCAATAGGTGGTAATTTGGGCCCATCGCTGTAGCATGCGGCAGACATGACCAGCCCAGTCCCACTTGAGCTATATGCTATATATTTATATACTACTACAATAACTCGTTTCTTCAATATAAAGATAAAGGATGTCCCAAATCTAAACTTTAGTAATGCCAGTGTTTCAGAACGTCCTCGCTACATTTCAATGTAAGCGTACCCTTAATGACAACAATTGAAACCCTACTCAATTGAATTTAACGACTATCATTAAAATAAAACCCGGACAATTAATACCCCATAGGATCATGCGTTAAAGTGGATCGTGAATCCACGACACCCCGTGGAGGGGCTTAAATTAACGAGGAATAACTTAAAGCGTTAGTGCGCTCAGTTACGAGTTTAATTTGCGTTAAAGTATTTTTGTACCGGGGCATAGGTTTAAGGTTTAAGATTCTTTATTCCCACTAAGAATTATAAAATTCACTTACATGAGAACTTAAAGCTATTTAATACATTTTATGGAATGAGCAAAAGAAACAACAAAAACAAAGAGGGTAATTTAACAGAAGTAACAAATATCTGCCGATACACTTCAACGCAAACAAGGTGATTAATGCGGTGAATTCGGTTAGCCAGTGATAAACTCGTTAAACATTGTACTATAACTCTTAGTGCTTCAAAAATAGGGTCGTAATGGTCGCTTACTTGTCACTAGCTATAACTTTGTAAAGTGCAGGTAACTCAAGGAGTTAGGGTGACTAGAAGCGCCATCGAACGAACGAACTTATGGCTATTATATTCTTAACGTAATTATAGCTATACATTTATAATCTATAAATATATTTATGTTTATACATGCATAAAGTAAGTGTGTGTGTGTGTGTGTGTGTGTGTGTGTGTGTGTGTGTGTGTGTGTGTGTGTGTTCGTGTCTCAATTTAAAAAGTTTATTTTGTTATAATTTTATTTTGACTTTTATACTTTTTAATGTACTTTTAATACATGTTGTTTAGTATATCTTTTTAATTGGTTTTTGAATACATAGATTTTGTTTGTTTAATACTTTTGATGAGGAGTTTATTATACAAATGTGGACCTTCCTTCACGTAAAATACATTTGTGTGTGCGTGTGCGTGCGTGCGTGCGTGCGTGTGTGTGTGTGTGTGCGTGTGTGTGTGTGTGCGTGTGTGTGTGTGTGTGTGTGTGTGTGTGTGCGTGTGTGTGTGTGTGTGTGTGCGCGTGTGTGTGTCTTAATTTAATAGTAGGGCATTTTCACTTTAAACGGGGAAATTTTTTTTTAGTGAGAATTTTTTGTGTTTTCTTAAAGTCACGAGCACTATTTTTTTTCGTTTTTAATAAAAAAGGACACTTCTTCCTTTTCCAACTTACTTTATTCTTTTTAGAGTTCCGTACCCAATGGGTAAAACCTATTAAAAAAAATATATTTCAGACTCAAGGATAGAATATTGCTAGATAAGCTATACAGATATGGAGTTAGGGGTAATGTGCATGGTTTAATCAGGTCTTACTTAAATAGTCGCAAGCAGTTAACTCAAATAAATAGTCTATGTATTAAAACAAAAACAGAAGTCACTTATTCATCGAAGGTTAGGCTTGTTAATTATGGCGTACCTCAGGGGAGTGTTTTAGGACCATTATTATTTATTATTTATATAAATGATTTCCCACAAGCTATTGAGTACCCTATGGTTCTTTTTGCGGATGACAGCACCATACTTTTCGCTTGTAAAGACCCAGAAATCTATAAAAATGATATATGCAAAACATTGGAAACATTAATTCATTGGTTAACAAGCAATAATTTAAAAATTAATTTAGATAAAACTAAGATCATGACATTTAAAAATGGCCGAAATAGTGAATGTAAATTGAGTATATCATATAATGGACAGCAAATCGAGGAAACTGATGTGACAACATTTTTAGGAATAAGCATAGATCATAGGTTGACATGGACGAATCAAATTGACATTATATGTAAGAAATTGAATCAATTTTCATATGTTCTATATAATTTAAGAAAAATTGTTAGTGAATCTGTAGTATTAACGGCCTATCAAGCCTATGTGACGTCGACGTTAAGATATGGCATCATGTTTTGGGCAAACTCTGTTGACAGAGAACTCGCATTTAAAGCGCAGAAAAGATGCATCAGATCATTGTGTGGACTTAGGCAATTGGATTCATGTAAACCATATTTTAAGAAATTAGGTATACTAACTCTTCCTTCTCTATACATTTTTGAAATTGTTATCTTTGTTAAAAGTAATCTACAATTATTTAATAGTTTTAAGAGTATACGTCTGATGAGTAAAATAAGTTCCATGCCTTCAAAAACAGCGTTTTTCAGGAAAAGCGTACTTGGAATGGCTCCAAAAATTTATAATAAGGTTCCGGACTCCATAAGTAACATAGAAGATGTAACAATTTTCAAAACCAAATTATTTAAATTTTTAGTGGACAAAATATATTATACTGTTAATGAATTTATGTCAGACTGCAATTAATGGTAACTGCACATCCCATTGTAATAGTTCCATTAATTGCTACAAAATTTTTGTATGCCTTGCGGCCCAACATGGTGATGTAACTGTAACATTCAAGATCTGTGCTTATGTACAATTGTACCTGTGTTGAACAAATAAACTATTTCTATTTCTATTTCTATTTCTATTTCTATTTCTAAGGAATCCGGATATCGTGTTAGTATAAAACTTATGAACAAGGTATAAGTAACATATTGTTTATTTTAGGCACATATATCTAAATATACAGGGTTATTTGTAATTCACTAGCATCCTTTCAACCCTAAACTCCCACCACTTAAACAAATGTTTTTTGTTTTACGGCTTTTGTCATAACTTAATATTTTTGGTGTAATAACGTTTTGAAAATTTGAGATTTCCTCTTATTTTTACGATACTCTGTGTATTTGTATGGGAAAAAAAGTGCTTCATTTTAAAAAGTCATAAAACAAAAAAACATTTGTTTGAGTGATAGGAATTCAGGGTTAAGAGGATGTCAGTGAATTAAAAATAACCCTGTATAAAAAAGGAAACTGACTGACTGACATATCAACGCACAGCCCAAACCGCTGGTTCTAGAGATTCCAAATTTGGCACGTAGGTTCCTTATAAGGTCTAGGGGTGCACTAAGAAAAGATTTTTCAAAATTCACAACTTAAAGGGGTGAGACGGGGGTCCAAAGTTTGTATGGGGAAACAAGATTAGTTAGACTACTTTATTCGAAACTTCACAAGAGTACTCCTAACGATAAATGAGTAAACACGTGTTTCAGGTTGTTTGGGAATTCAACCCCTAAAAGAGGGAAATGGGGTGTAGGTCTGGAAATCAACATGGGTATTGTTTCTATGGTTTATCGGGTTGCTGGTTACGAAAAAAGCAACGATTTTAAAATACAACGTGGCGGACGTGAAATACCATGGATTTTTGGAATTTCCCTCGGGATTGAGATCGGGAGTTGATTTTAAAACTTTTTGTGCGCGGACGAAGTCGCGGGAAAAAACTACTATATATATAAAGAAAGAAAAGGCAATCAGAAAAATACGTCATTCACTGATTTATTTCAGTCGGCACTGTAACGCGCAAGACAAAACCCGTACATTATTTTGCCCTCCCCGTCACAATACAAACCCAGTCGTCGGTGATACTGCAATACCGCGTAACTAGCTTTTTCCATAAGGCTCAACTTGAAATGTAATAACAGGGAAAATTAGATAAAATGGACCTTATGGGTAAAGCTAGTTACGCGGTATTGAAGTATCACCGACGCAGTGCTTTAATATCCCGTCACCATCTCCAAGATACCGTTTCTACTGCCCCTCACTCGTCTCAGCAGCGAGGCGACCCTTGTCCGTCTGATGGCATATGGAAGCCATCTGTGCGCGCCTCGGCAAACATGCCTGACGCACTGCAGTGACGAGGCAATTTCCACAGCATCCTGAAGACAATTACTGAGACTTTGCTGTCCGTCCGTCTGTTTGTCTGTCTGTCCGTCTCTCACCAGGCTGTATCTCATGAACCGTGAAAGCTAGACAGTTGAAATTTGCACATATGATGTATTTCAGTTGCCGCTATAACAAAAAATACTAAAAAACAGAATAAAATAAATATTTAAGGGTGCTTCCATACAACAAAAGTGATTTTTTTGCTCATTTTTACTAGATATTGATAATGACAACAGGTAGACGCTTGAAATATTCACAGAATAAATATTTCGTTATATATTCACTAAAAATAAATAATTAATTTAAAACAAAATAAATATTTAAGGGGGCTCCCATACAACAAACGTGACTTTTTCCGTTTTTATAGATAATGGTACGGAACCCTTCGTGCGCGAGTCCGACTCGGACTTGGCCGGTTTTTTCTTAAACTGACTCGTTTCATAACTTTTGTACATATAGTTTGTATGGCTCGTTACGAAACGGATACAAAAAAATTGTATGGAAAATTAGGGACATTATTTTATCATCAAAATCAACAGCGCTCTTGATTCTGAGTATGAAAACACCAAAATTTCCTTATTTAAAAAAAAATCTGATCGCCCACCCCTGTACCGATTTTCAAAACACCAATAGAAAATATCATTCGAAATTGGTTTCAGAACTGCTATATTTTGGCCTCTCGTCTGTTACCATGCAGGGCCCAATTGTATTAACAAATTACAACTAATATTACAAGCGGAACTCTCGCTTCAGTTATATTAACTAGAAAGGGAGTTCCGCTTGTAATATAAGTTATACTTTGTTATGCAACAGGCCCTAGGTTATCGTTAAGTTTTGGGACAGCTTGTATTTACATATATTTTCACTTGGCTATTAAGCGGATATTTAAGGTCGTTATTTTCCGTTTTCCTGTTAGTTGCCATAAAACCTTAAACCTTAATCCCTCGTTTAACTGGAGGCGGTGGAGGAAACAACTATAAAATGGCATAATTAAAAGCACCTAGACTCTGACCAGTGAAAGAAGACACTCGAAAATAGCGGCACATTAAAAAAAAACGTGTTGCTATGCAACACCGCGTACCTATTGGCTACGTGCACGACGGTGGCGCCGCGTAGCGTTGACAACATGTCCTCCGAATTTACTTTCAATTTTTGCCATGTTGTGCGCTGCGATCGTTTTCTGTACCCCCACCAGGGGGCTTCGCACATAGCCAATAGTGCGAAAAAACGATAATGATACTTTTGAACAAATTTTTTTTTTATACCTACTAGTTTAATACTTAGTTAAAATTTGTAAAAATAACTGTTTGTTTGTAATATTTTCACGACTGAGCCTTAAATATAGAAGTATAAAACCAATTTCGATATAATTCTGGTAAAATTTAGACGACCAGATGGCCTAGTGGTTAGAGACTCTGACTATGAAGCTTGAGGTCCCGGGTTCGATTCCCGTGTCGGGGTATATATTTGTATGAATAATACGAATGTTTGTTCTCGGGTCTTGGGTGTTTAATATGTATTTAAGTATGTATCTATCTATATAAGTATGTTTATCCATTGCCTAGTACCCATAACACAAGCTTTGCCCAGCTTACTTTTTTTATTTTTATTTTAGAAAGGCCAGACAAACGAACTAGTGGGTCACCTGATGTGGGACACCTGCAGCGCTTTACGCGATGCCAGTGCGTTGTCGGCCCTTAAGGAGAGGGGTGGTACTGCCCCGGACGAGCCGGCCCATTCGTGATGCAGCGGCTAGCTACAACATGGCTCTACCACTACTACAACATGGCTCTACCACTACTGTTTATTTAAAATCGTGACCACAGCTGTTTTCATGAAGAAGAAAAACATGACATGACACCGGATTTTTCCCCCACGCCTTCAACAAACTGCCAAAAGGAAAAGAAAAACAGCACAATAAGTAAGTACCTAGAGAGCTTGGGCCACATTTCCCACGCGGGCCCAAAGCGGACTGGGAACTTCACACTAGCGACGTTTTCTTTCAGTATAAAATTCATGGTATATTTCAAAATATTGATCAAACCCACATAGCTGTGGCTCTAGTGAAAAAGGGGTTAAGTCTTCAGAAGTTGAACAGCTGATTTCGACTTAGCCCCCTTACACATAAAATAGAAAATAGCTGTTTAATTTCTGCAGACTTAACCCCTTTTTCACTAGAGCCACAGTAGGTCAAATCAAAGTTTTGTCAAAGCTTAATTCTAAAGCCTACGGAACCCACAACTCAGGGTTCACTCGATAGCTATCAATCAGAGCGATGATCGAATGCGGTGTTTGCTGAGGCCATCGAATAATAACATTGTTTGTTTGTTTGTTTTCATTTCCCGCCGCCCAACACGAGTAAATACTGTAACAAAAATATGGGAAAATATTTGGTTAATTTAAATTACAAGATATAACTTCGATGACACAGCTGGACCGATTCCGCGGCGCAGCTATGGGCATGAGCAAGTTAGTAAAGAAATAGAGCTTCTAAAATGTGCAACGATATTAACGATATAATAGTTTCGATAGAAAGAAAAGAAATAAAGTCTTTAATAGAAAGTTCGGTAATATCTTTACCCCTTATACCGGGTCTCCATCATCGTTTATCCTAAAATCACTTGCCGGAACTGTTTTGTCCTAATGGGCATTAGCCCTAACGAGCAATAGCCATAATGTAATGATTGCCCTAAAACTCTATAGATCCGATTAGTCTCTAGTTTTCAGCAAATAAGTGAAGCAAGCGAGCGAGCAAGACCTGTTGGAGTGGAAGCGACTCGGTATGGTTAGGTTCAAAGGCCTAGGTTAGGTGTAGCCTTTGTTGTTAGTTATTTTTTTTTATGACCACCCGGAAAATCTTCTATTGACATCAATAAAAATACGGAACGGTAAAATGCGGGTAGTGCAATATTTTCATAATATTATTCATTAATAATATTAGGGAAAATAATCATGAGGACAAATAGGACAAACTACAATAGGCCATACAAAGTTAGGAAATATAATCATTAGGATTAACGATTAGGCTTACTGATAATATGGCCTTCACTGCTCTGTAGGTGCATGTAACGTTACGTAACGTTACATGTACCTACATAGCGGTGAGGGCCAGTTGCAATATTACATAATACAATCTTAGTACTAGCGCTCGAGTAATTTTCAATTCGGGGGGTGCGGGGGGTGTTTGCGGGGGGGGGTTTGAATGTTTTGTTATGACGTTGTCACGTTAAACTATCTTCCGTAAACCGACTTTACAGACAGCCGATTTTATTTATTTATTATTGTAAACGCCAAAAGCAGCTTATTTACGAGGTTTAGCGCATGGCCGGTAAACAAACGAGCATCTAAATTCGAAAAGCAAAGTTGAAAAATTACTGCTATTTTCGTAACAATAGATTGCCTCTTTGCTTCCCGCTGCAGGTCGGAAATGAGCTATTCTGTAACGGGGGCTTTGGAGGAAATTGTAGGCTTTATTAGGCCTGTGATGTGGCCGATCGATATAGGCGCTGGATTCTAGGTGAGGGCTTAAATAGACGGCTTTTAGATCCAAATTGGCTCTAGTCTAAATAAACTTTTTTGGGGTTCCGTACCCAAAGGGTAAAAACGGGACCCTATTGCTGAGGCTCCGCTGTCCATCCGTCTGTCCGTCTTTCACCAGGCTGTATCTCATGAACCATGATAGCTAGACAGTTGAAATATTTACAGATGATGTATTTCGTTTGCCGCTATAACAACAAATACTAAAAAACAAAATACTGTGAGGCCTGGACACTAACACAAAAAGAAGAATTCACATTTTTTTCTTAGGATTTTACATTTTTTGTAGGTACACTTAATTTACCTATCAATTAATATTATTGTAATCGGACCGAACCGCGCGATCACGCCATCTGTTACATAAACCAGTTATAGTTTTTAACAGTGGCCAGCAATGTAAATATGTAGAAATCTATTATGAGTAAATACACTAAAAAAAAAAATTATCCTTGTAGCGGAATGGAAGGTCTTGCGTGAAATCCTAGGACCTGTCAAGAAAGACGACGGCACGTGGAGGATCCGTAAAAACATAGAGATCCAGGAGCTGGTGGCTGAACCCAACATCATCGGCGTAACAAAATCACACAGACTTCGCTGGTTCGGCCACCTACTCCGAATGGGAGAGGATCGTGCTGCCAAGAGGGCGTACGTGGGATGACCGACTGGTCGCCGCCCGATTGGGCGACCCAGGTACCGCTGGGGGGACAGTGTCCAGGCGGATTTGCGACGTCTTCAAGTCGACGACTGGCAAGAGGCTGCGCACGATCGGGACAGATGGCGTGCTCTCGTTTCGGAGGCCAAGACCCTCTTTGGGTCCCTGAGCCAAATTAGTTAGTTTTTAGTTAGTTAAGACTTACTTATGCTTTTTAAAAGTTAAAGTTTTTATTTCGATTAAACGCGGCACCCTCTCGAAAGACAGTCGCATCAAAGACATCTGAGTTACACAAAACGATACAGAACACTTCAATGAACTGAAACAATTATTTTGCTCACCCGCGACCTTTTTGATATGGACCTCCCCAAAGTAACACCTGATTCAAATAATAATTTAATAAATTAGAACACTTCAAGTTGCTTTTAGCCCTGCAAGGCAAGTGCAAGTTGCATTAAGTACATTGCGAGACCATAAGACAAACGAGTTTTATTATTACAATACAACGCCGCAATCTAATGCGACATGTGAAATATTTTTATGCATGTCTAAACTGAATAGGATAAAAATAATTTCGTTTCTGATCCACTGTATCCTTTTTCAGTCCCTGAGCCATTCAGACCGATTATTGGAGCGGGCACAATGCGGTTTGGAACGGACATGGCCACCCGTAACTCATATGAAAAGGTCTAACGCAATAGTTAAAATTTAGATAGGTACGAAATATCATCCCTAAACAAATATTACTGACTGGGACTGCGCTGGTGACACCACAACACCAGCGGGCGATGGGGTCGTCACATCCCTACGCCTTTTTATTGTTATACTAGCTGACCCCGCAAACGTTGTTTTGCCATACATCACCCAGGAGTATAAAAAATAGCCTACGACCTAACCTCAGGCCTACCGATTATAGACAAAAAAGTTTCATAACAATCGGTCAAGCCGTTTCGGAGGAGTTCGGTAACAAACACCGTGACACGAGATTTTTATATATTAGATTATTAGCCTGTAATAGTGTACAACAGCTGGGCAAAGGCTCTCTTGGCCTCCACAACTCCCGGTCTGGTGCAATGTCAGGCCATTACTTTGCGTACACGTCCAAATCGTCCCGCCATCACTTTCTCGGTCTGGCTCGTCGTCGCTGGCCGCTCTCTGGCATCCAACTAGTAACATTAATTAATTTACTCAATTCTCTCATATTTTATTACCTTGCACTGTCCGTACGAGTATGTGTTTTTCAACTACTTATTGGTATCCGATAAAGCATTAACTTGGCATAAATACTATGTTAATTTGGTGACAATATGTAACGGTAGTGAAATTCTGGGGCCTGTTGCATAACAAAGTACAACTAATATTACAACCGGAACTCTCGCTTCAGTTATATTAACTAGAAAGGGAGTTCCGCATGTATAGTTAAAATTTTATAAGCTGGGGGTTTAGGACTGCAGAACTCATCTGGTAAAGATAACAATGTTCTCGTTTGTTCTATTATGGACGCACTACAACGCCGACGATCACTTGAGTACCGCTTACAATGACGAAAGGCCTTTCGTAATGATTTAAGCTTTTGCAATTTCAACCTTGTAACTTAGAGAAGATTTTTGTTACTTGTTCTGATTTGTTATTAGCGGTAGGCTTCAACAAACGAAAACAATGTTATCTTTACCAGATGAGTTCTGCAGTCCAAAACCCCAGCTTATAAAATTATAACTATAATATAAGTTGTACTTTGTTATGCAACAGGCCCCTGGTAGCGAAATTCAAGAAAGAACTCTTCAATTTGACTTTAAACTTGGCACGGATTAGTTTGAGTAAAAACGCAAGAATACTTAGTCAGCAAAATGTATATGTTTAGAAAGACCTAGTATTTTATTTCTAGCAGAAAACGTGAGGGCTATGCTCGGAATCTCGTTGAGAGATAGGGTCCGCAACGAGCATATAAGACAAAAGACGAAAGTCGTTGACATAGCCCGAAGGATTAGCACGCTGAAGTGGCAATGGGCTGGTCACGTTTGCCGTACAACTGACGATCGTTGGAGCAGACGTGTCCTGGAGTGGAGACCACGTTTAGGAAAGCGTAGTGTGGGACGCCCTGCAACAAGTTGGACTGATGACCTTAGGAGGACAGCTGGCAGTGGGTGGATGAGGGAAGCCCAGGATCGCGAATTTTGGCGCAATATGAGGGAGGCCTACGTCCAGCAGTGGACAGACAATGGCTGTAGATAGAAAACGTGACGTTTTTTGTGTTTTTCTAAGGTTTTTCTGATTCTGTACGAGAGCATATTTTATTATAATTATAATACGTGGCGCTCTACCAACTAAAAGGTTGTTCATTTTCTCCCGAACGTATGTATATCAGGGATTCAAAAAAATATATAGCCGCATCTACAACAGCTAAATTAGTCTACTCAGTTATTTTACGGCAATACTATTTCGAAATAAAATATTAACTTTGTACAAATGTAGGCGCCGCAAAACTACCTCAACCTTCGCCTACGGAAATTATGGGGGTAGCTCCTTTGAAATACTGACCCATCTTAACCACCAAATTATACGTTCCGTCCACGGCGGCGCCACTGTCATACAAGTCCCACTACTTTTATGTGAGATATCGATAGCTCTAGATTTAGCCGTCGGTAAATGTAACTTTGCAGACTGGTATGCTGCCTCCATGAATTTTATTGTTATTTGACGTTTTTGAGCTCCAGTGCTTTTATGTCAAAGAATGAAGAAATTGGAGAGAAAACAGGGCCGTCTCAGGGTTTCGTTTCGCTTGCTCTTGATAAAACGAGTTTTATTCATAAATGAGAATATTGCTAAGAATAAACCTCATTTGAAATATCTAGACTTAACGGTAAAGATTTTGGGATATTACATGGATCCCGTGGGGATGTGTTATTCCATACGCCTAGCCTGTGCGTCTAGCTATCTGCACACGAAATTTTATGCACACACGCACGCACACGCACGCACAAACGCTCGCACATATAGGTAACGCCACGAGAGTTGAGGTCACGCACACAACAACATGTCATGTAATGACAGCGGGATTTTGACATTTATTCGTACCGACAGCAAGTTCAACAGACTCAACAGAATTACAAGATTGACTAAAAATTTCTTTAACTTATTTCGTTAAGAATTATTTAGGAAAATACATCTAATTAAACGAAACAGAAAATAAAATATTTTGATCCATTTTATTTAAATCAGATAAGCAAATTTTTCGCTATTTATCAGTACCGATTTTTCGTCGCGAATATTTCTTATCAGATTCAAATTGTTTTATTGAAATAATAGTACATTACTGCAGCGGCCGCGAAATAGGGGATTGCCGGCCGAGTAGTTATAGATGGCCGAGTGTTAACGAGGCCATCTAGAGATACGAGGCCGGCAATCCCTGTTCGTGGCCAAGGCTTGTATAGAGTTTTTCTCAAACATGCATCACCATCACCACCATCATCATCATCACCATCATGATCATCATCAACATCATCGTCATCACCATCACCATCATCATCATAATCATCATCACTATCATCATCATCATCATCATCATCATCATCATCATCATCATCATCATCATCATCAACATCATAATCATCATCTCATCATCACCATCATCATCAGCATCAATATCAACATCATCATCACCATCATCATCATCATCATCTCATCATCATCATCATCATCTCATCATCACCATCATCATCATCATCGCCATCATCATCATCATCATCACCATCACCATCACCATCATCATCATCATCATCACCATCATCATCACACCATCATCATCATCATCATCATCATCATCATCATCATCTTACCTTACCTTAAATAAGCGTAGTGGCAGAATGTCTTAATGAACCAAAACGCAAATATTGCTTATAGTTTTTTTTTTAATAGCTAAATGCTATGATGCCATAGACCTATAAACGTCATGGTATGAAACAATAGACGATCACTTTGCTGGCCTTGGCCAGCAAAGTGGTATGAAATTCCATTATTGACCTCTCGTCTAGGCGGTCCCCCACCACCGGCTGCACCTGCAACGTGACACTTCGTGGCACATAACGAACATAACGTCAATATTTCATAGCATGTTTGAGAAAAATAGGTTATATGAAAAAAGTAAAATTATAATAGCACGCATAGTATTGCGTAGATCATATAACTGACATTGTCATTCACTTACTCATTTCATTCAATCAATTTTTTGTATTCAGTAGGTACTTAATGTCGCTGTGTGTGTAATAATTCGCCTAAACTCTCGTGGCTTTATCTATACCTACCCACTTTCGCATTTAGTAGGATAGTAAACTAAAAATTTTGTTTTTCTTATTTTCGGCTCTTTAGGTTTTTCTTACAACATCACAATGTTAAGGGCGAACGAAATGAAAAAAAAAACAAATCAGTCGAGCCATTTTAGATTTTTTGGGACACGCCACGCCGACGGAGTTTTATACAGATCGAATAAAAAGATATAATTTTACAATGCTTGTTTGTGAGCCGTGACTTTATTCTATATTTTCATAGCTCAACCAATTTACCAGCATATTTCATTTGCAATTTTATATTATCTGATCATTGTGGTGTAATGTACTATTAATATGACATGCCGTTTATTTCTACTGAAGTGCTAGTGCGAGTAAGTGTTCCAATGCTCAAATTTAAGTATCTCGTTCTTATTTCGTGCTGGGCTAGCATTGTAGTCGATGTAAGTAAAAGAAATATCTTAAGTACAATTTGTTTTTTAAGGCATGATTTTTTTTTTGTTTCGTCTCAAAATTAAATTTGTTCCAAATCTGGTGCCGTCAATTACGAACAAGGAAAGGGGGCAATTGTTAAGTTGAAGTATTTGTTTCTTTATCAGAGTCAATGTCAAAAATTATTATTCAATTGAAGCTCTTATGAACGTCAAAGAATCTACTACCGGTTCGGAAAAACGTTATTGACAAGAATCCGGCAAGAAACTCAACTAAGTATTTTTTTTCAAACAGGTCTACGAAATCTACAATGTTATTAAATAACATAGGGCAAATCGCCAACAACTGGCCACCGTTCAATGACTGGCCACCTCATAAAATAAAATAAATATCACGGGACAATTCACACCAATTGACCTAGTCCCAAAGTAAGCTTAGCAAAGCTTGTGTTATGGGTACTAGGCAACGGATAAACATACTTATATAGATAGATACATACTTAAATACATATTAAACACCCAAGACCCGAGAACAAACATTCGTATTTTTCATACAAATATCTGCCCCGACACGGGAATCGAACCACGACCTCAAGCTGCATAGTCAGGGTCTCTAACCACTAGGCCATCTGGTCGTCTAAATACTAATAATGAACTCGTACATCGTCCATCTGGTCGTACTAATAATGAACTCTTTTCACCCATAATAGAATTCATTTTTTAGGGTTCCGTAGCCAAAATGGCAAAACGGAACCCTTATAGTTTCGTCATGTCTGTCTGACCGTCCGTCCGTCTGTCTGTCTGTCTCTGTCTGTCCGCGGCATATAGCAGTGGCTATTAGTGCTAGAAAGCTGTAATTTTGCATGGATATATATAGCAATGACCACGAAAAAGTGATAACGCCTCAGCATTATGCTGAGCCAGTGTCCGATTTGCAACCGCAATGACGCATTCTATCTTTAGCTATTGTGTTATCTTTTTGTTTTTTAAAATATTGATGATGATGATGTCATTGTGTCTTGTGTTGTTGTAAATAAATGTATTTTCTTTCTTTCTTTCTATAAAATAAAAAGAAACAGAAAAATTTTTTTAGGGTACCTCCCATAGACGTAAAGTGGGGGTGATTTTTTTTTCTCATCTTACTTTATAGTGTGGGGTATCGTTCGATAGGTCTTTTAAAAACATTACGGGCTTGTGAAGACAATTTTTCGATACAGTAATTCTTTTGCGAAATATTCAACTTTAAAGTGAAATTTTTTGTTGCTCGATATTGATAACGGCAACAGTTAGACGCTTGAAATACTTATTCACAGAATGTTTAGTTATATATTCACTTTAAAAATAAATAGTTAAATTAAAATAAACCAAATATTTAAGAGGGGCTTCAATATAAAAAAAAAACCGGCCAAGTGCGAGTCGGACTCGTGCACCGAGGGTTCCGTACAAATTTATATGTATCTTTAAACATACAGTCTTAGCAGACCCCTGCTCCTAAGCAAAATGTGCGCAGTGTGGGATCATTGTACATTGGTTACTGATATAGACAGAAAGACAAAAAAAATTATGCTTTTCGCAATTTTTCCTTTATCTGTGCTATAAAACCTTGCTTC
Organism: Archips xylosteana; assembly: GCA_947563465.1. NCBI lineage: Eukaryota > Metazoa > Arthropoda > Insecta > Lepidoptera > Tortricidae > Archips > Archips xylosteana. The sequence continues at coordinate 18,633,663 of OX387358.1, forward strand.
GTAACAAATTTTAAGGTTCTGAGTTCACGGGAAGTACCCTGTAGGTTTTGATTCCCTGGCGAGTGTCGAAAATGTGCGTTGTTTACTGATATAGACAGACAGACAAAAAAATTTATGCTTTTCGCAATTTTTCCTTTATCTGTGCTATAAGGCCTTGCTTCGTACCAAATTTCAAGATTCAGAGTTCACGGGAAGTACCCTTAAGGTTTTGATTCCCTTGCGAGTTTCGAAAATATGCGGAAATTTGCGTCATAAACGGCTGTATCTTTTGATTGCGTTGGCTTAGAAGTTTGATTTTTTCACAGCTCCAAGGGACAGTAGACTTAAGTATTTGATATAAATTTCATCTTGATACCTCCACGCGTTCCTGAGAAAAAGGGTCTTGACAGACAGACGGACGGACGGACGGACGGACGGACAATAAAGTGATCCTATAAGGGTTCCGTTTTTTCCTTTTGAGGTACGGAACCCTAAAAACGTGATTTTTTTGCCGTTTTTATAGATATTGGTACGGAACCCTTCGTGCGCGAATCCGACTCGCACTAGGCCGGTTTTTTTTGTTATAATCACCTATTTGCGTGTAAAAATTGAAATCATTAATAATCCACTTTAAAGCGAAAAAATAAATCCCATTTAGGTATTCTCTATCCCGTGGGAATATGAAAAATGTACAAATCGGCGAATTTATCTATTTATTTATATACTAGGTAATTGTCCAATTTGTACATCTTGCCTTTTGCTTTTTGTATACGTTCCGCGTGTTTCACAATATGCGTTGTGCACATTTTGCACAGCTATTGTAGAACTAAAACAATTACTTTGCTCACCCGCGACCTTACAATAGTTACGTTTATGCAAGAAATGTGTGTTCATGCAGTTCCTCCACCTCCACACTGTACGAACACACACAAATCACATAAACCCAACCATCACCACCACCAAGCTACACTGACGCGTTTCGAACTCAACCAGAGCTCATCTTCATCAGAGCTCATCTTTTGTTACTTTAACATTTGGTAGCATAGCACACGGTTGTGTTAACTCTGAAGATGAGCTCTGGTTGAATTCGAAACGCGTCAGTGTAGCTTGGTGGTGGTGATGGTTGGGTTTATGTGATTTGTGTGTGTTCGTACAGTGTGGAGGTGGAGGAACTGCATGAACACACATTACTTGCATAAAAGTAACTATTGTAAGGTCGCGGGTGAGCAAAGTTTTAGTTCATTAATATGGACCTCCGCAAAGTATCGCCTGATTTAATAAATTAGCTATCGTAGATTTTTGCCTGTGGTTACATTTTGCGTGTATTGCACATTTTGCGTTTTGTGCATTTTGCTCCGAAGCGGCAGCAACCACCATGGCCGTGCAACGAATACAAAAACCGCTCGCCGCGCTGCCCGTCGATTGTAGTTATGGGCAATTATTATCTAGTACGGTTTAAAAGTTTTTTTTTTGTGTTTAATTTAGACGATTACCGTGACTTTGACAATTTTGCCGTAATTTTACTAAAACGTTTCGTTTCGAGGTTTGGGCCATTAATTTATAGCCTATAGGTTATCTACAACCATTGTTATTGCACGACATTATTATTGTGATAGGACTTCTGTGATTTCACCCATAGTTAATTTTATACCAGGAACTTATCGTCGTTAGCCCAGTTTATACATATACGTCCCATTGGAGGGTACAGGCCTCCTCTCAGAATGAAAGGGGTTGGGCTGTAGTTACTACCAATGCGGATTGGGAACTTCACACACACCATTGAATTTCCTCGCGATGTTTATATCAAATGTAATTTCGCACACAAATTCTGAAAAAGTCAGAGGTGTGATCCGGAATTTTAACCCGTGGAGCGTCCCGCTCTAAAAATCCTAAGCTGTTGTGTGCACACCCGTGCGCACAGGACGCTCGACGACCCACCCACGGCCCACGACCCTCAGCTAGAGGCAATAGGTCAAACCTAGTGACTATATATATTTATACTGTACTGGGACACCACCGGGGTGGTGTCGTTTGGAATCACTATTCCGTTTAATACCACCGAATATTAGTGATGTCCTGCGAATTATCATCTTAATATAGTTCCATATTCAATACCAACTTACTAGCTTGGAGCTAGCTATTCAACACATCACACATCACATTATTCATCATCTGATGGTGTCGAGTCGAACGAATGAAGACTTTTCATATTTCTATGTAAAGATTAATAAATAATTTCAGAGCTTTTACATGGTGACCGACAAACCAGTGCTTACGTATGTGGACCGCAAATATTTTCCCTATATGAACATGACTTCCCATCGCTACGGGCGTTCAAACAAGATGTATTACACGAACTTCCACTTCAATGCAGCAGTGCCTATGGACAACAATTTTACTGTAAGTATAAGCCATCATCATCATCAGCTAAAGGACGTCCACAGCTCTCCTAAAGAACGTCGCAATTCAAATGTATGATTCGGGATCCCAGATAACACCACTACATAACTGTTAAATTCATTCATTCAAAAAAAAAAATATCACGGGTCAATTCACACCAATTGACCTAGTCCCAAAGTAAGCTAAGCATAGCTTGTGGTATGGGTACTAGGCAACGGATAAACATACTTAAGTATATAGATAGATACATACATAAATACATTTCGACGGTAAAAAATAGAGAACTTCATGGGCGTGAACTGTCAAAACGGGCCTTTTATTTTGTGACGAGTTTAGTGACTACGACATGGAGCGTCCATGGAGACGAAAGCTTATATTGCCCTCTATCTTTGTTTACAGCTTGAAGTTGTATTCTATGAAGCTATGAACACCCAGTATCGGCGGAGTTTCATAGAGCTGCACTACAAACTCTGTAATTTCGTGTTCAAGGATCCTATATTCGCCGCCGCTTTACGTAAGCAGCTCACCTATAGGACCTGCCCGTTGCCATCTGTAAGTCTTTCAAGAGAATGGGGTAACTCAGCATGTACACATACAGTTTGTAACAGAACGACGAGCAAAACTGATAGATACCTACATTGCATTGTACAAATGTACTCCACGTGATAGTGGCAAAATGTACAAAGTTAGAATGATCAACACGCAAATTGTACATACCTAACGGAAAAATAATAATACGCAATATGATACTTTGTAGAGTCTGGCAAACGAGTCGGGGTTTTGGTAAACCACCCTGCTTACTGTACACTTGTACTTGTACATTATACGTTTTGTACGTTTGGCGGTTGAGCATTTTGCTTTTGTCAATTCGCGAAATGTGTATTTTTCTTTTTACACATTTTGCGTTATGTGCTTTCAGCGTAAGTACATTTTGCGTACGTACATTTCGTGTACTGTACGTTTGTCATGATGTAGATTTTGCGTATGTACATTTAACTGTTTGCACATTTTGCGTATTGTATATTATCAGCCGAAGCGCTTTTTTCCATATTCCAGGGTATCTATAACTTCTACAATATGACGGCGTCAGCGGAACATCTGCCCACGATGCCGTTCAGGCGCGGGCGCATCGATGTCACCTTCAATTTGAAGACGAAGAACGTCGTAAAGGGATACTGCGACCTGGAGCTAAAGGAGAACTTAAAAAGTTAAAATAAAAAATCAAAACTTATCATTTTCAATACAAGCTTGTTTTACTGATTGTGTGTGTTCAATAGCCAAAATATTTCACCCCCGCTAAAGTAGATTAAAACGTGTTTACCCGTGGGAATGAGATAATTTCCCCTGGTAAAAAGTTGTCTATGACACTCTCCAGGTCTTCCTCTATGTCCATACGAAAAATCAGAGCAATCCGTCGCTCAGTTTCGACGTGAAAGAAGGACAAACAAACAAGCTCACTTTTACATTTAAAAAATTAAGTATGCATAGTGTAAATTTATAAAAAGTAGGAAAAACCACATACCCCCTGTTTCACCATCCATTGGTCAAATTTATTTTGACGGATAAATGTGATGCCGTCTCTGTTTGTTTTGTTCGAATAGACGGCGACGGCATTACATTTATCCGTCAGTTAACATTAATCAATGGGTGGTGAAACAGCCCCTAAAAATCTTAATGATAGGTAGGTTCTGGTAGCCTAGTGATTTGATCTATGGTCTCTAGGGTCGTGGGTTCAAATCCCGGTTCGCACTTTTGAGTTTTTCGGAATTTATGCGCGAAATTAAATTTGTCATTCACCATGAGCTTTATGATGAAGGAAAACATCGTGAGAAAATCTGCGTACACGTGAGAAGAAATTCGATGGTGTATCTGAAGTTCCCAATCCGCACTGGGCCCGCGTGGGAACTACGGCCCAAGCCCTCTTAATCAGAGGCATGTGCCCTGTGGGACGTATGCATGTATAATGATGATGATGATGATGATTATAGTTTACAGTTCAGATAAGACTAGGGTAGACCTAGACGTGGCTATTAACTGCCATCCGAGGTCCATAAATTACCGTGAGCCGTGGACACTAGCGGGGCAGGGTGACTGCGAGATGGGAATTTTAACGTCACTTGACGTTGGGTGCCTACAAGCGTCTACAATTATAAGGCGAGGAGAGGAAGAAATAAAAAAAATAAAAACTTTTATTCTAAATCCTAAAATAGTCGAAGACTATGGAGAGGGCTATGCTCGATATCTCGCTGAGATATAGGTTTCGCAACGAGCAATAGTCGGTGATACTTCAATACCGCGTAACTAGCTTTTTCCGTAAGGCTCAACTTGAAATGAAATAACAGGGAAAATTAGATAAAATAGACCTTATGGGTAAAGCTAGTTACGCGGTATTGAAGTATCACCGACGATATGGGATTATCCCACGAGTTCCATATTTTTCAGTTCCATATGGAACTAATGGGATATTAATTTTAAAGGAAATATCCCTGTAGTAAGTACCATATGGAACTACGGGTACATATTCATATCTAACGTCTACATCTGTAACTAAGTACAGTCAAGGATTTTAATTGATAGGCCACTTGCCACTGTTCGTAACTTAGCCGCGTAATGCAAATCACCATATACGAGTATAAGCGGCTAAACCCGATTTGCATTACGCGGCTAAATTACGAACAGTGGCAAGTGGCCTATCAATTAAAATCCTTGACTGTACGAGTTTTAGCCGACTTCAATAAGGAGGAGGTTCTATGTCCGGCTGTATGTATGTTTTACATGTAAGTATACACTACGATACGAGACCCGTTTTTCGCACAAGTTCCTTCGAAGGAACTGTCAAAGGAACTACCGTGAGTAAACCAACGTTTTATTTCCAACCAAATATTCACTAACTTTTAAGTTGTAAGTATGGAACTTGCGTTTTTTTGCCCAAATTAGTGTCAAGCCTCACACTTACCAGGAATCTCGTCACGGCCCTGCCTAGAGGCAATCGAACCCTCCCTGAGCTAATCTATAACTTAAACTTAACGAACCTTGAGAATAGTAAAACTTAAATCTAGTAAAATAAATCTTAAAGTTAGTGAATCTTAAAATTAATGAAACTTAAGAACTGGTAAAACTTATAATTAATAATATTTAAAATTAACCGGTCTTAAATTAATAAGCCTTAAACTTAAACTTAAATTACCAATGCAATTACGTACTTTAAAAAAGTAATATTTAAATAAATGACTATTTCTTATCTTATCTTTTTATTTGTCCACGTACTAGGTAAACGGGTATGTATTACAATACCGAAGTACAAAAGACCGAATGTATTAAAACATCGAATGGGTCAAAAGACCGACACGATTTTTTTCTGAAACCGTTAACTTTTTAAGATTGTTATAAAACAAACCTAACCTAATGGGTTCTGTATGATGCCGTTTTAATAAATTCTAAGAAGTTTACGGTTTCTGAAAAAAATCGTGTCGGTCTTTTGATCCATTCGATGTTTTACTACATTCGATCTTTCGTACTTCGGTATTGTAATAAAGGGTAAACACCCTCTATTCATACGTGACAAATTGGCAATTGTTCAGGTGTACTTAAAACTTAATATGTAGTTCCATATGGAACTATTGGGATAATTTATTTTACATTTATTTTTTGTACCGATTGTTTCATATGGCACTAGAACTATGGAACTCCTGGGATTTACCCGAGCATGTCAGGCAAAAGACCAAAGTCGTTGATGTAGCCCAAAGTATTAGCCACGCTGAGTGGCAATGGGTTGGCCACGTCTGCCGTAGAACCGACAATCGCTGGAGCAGGCGTGTCCTAGAGTGGAGACCACATTGTGGGAAAGCTTAGTGTAGGACGCCCTGTGACGCGTTGGACTGATGACCTTATAGGACAGCTCGCAGCGGCTGGATGAGGAGAGCCCAGGATCGCGAGTTTTGGCGCAATATAAATAAAAATAAATAAATAAATATTAGGGGACAATCTTACACAAATCGACCTTGTCCCAAACTAAGCAAAGCTTGTACTATGGGTACTAGACGACGATAAACATACTTATATAAATAAATAAATACTTAAATACATAGAAAACATCCATAACTCAGGAACAAATATTCGTGCTCATCACACAAATAAATGCCCTTACCGGGTTTTGAACCCAGGACCTCTTGCTTCGTAGGCAGGGTCACTACCAACTAGGCTAAAGCGGTCGTTAAATGAATATGAGATATGATGAATGAATATGCGGTCGGTGAATATGAGAGAAAGAAAGAAAGAAAAAAACATTTTATTTTTGATAACATAGTTAACATAGATAAAAAAAAACAATAAAAGTAAAAAATAATGATAAAATAACATTCGCGTGTCACAAAATGGTCCTAAATCATCAAAAAATTGCCGATCTTGCGAACGGCGCTGGTCTTCCTTTGGGGCCATCAAGCCATCAAACATTAAAAAATAAACTCAAATGTAACACTAACATTACATTACATTACTCAGATAGGTATAGGCCAGTCTCATTTACCCTTTCGGGACATAACAAAAAAAAAGAATAACCAAAGACAATAAAATAACTAAAGGCCACAACAAACTGGGAGTGCGGGGCGCCGACGGAGCGTGCCCAGCGCGGTCAATAACACTGAATCAAATACGGTGTGCCACGCTGCCGAAGTGTGTCACCGTATATTTGATTCAGTTTTATAGAGCGCGCTGGGCATGCTTTGTCGGCGCCCCGTGATCCCGGTTTGTTTTGGGCTTTAAATCTAAATATGGTGGAGGGCTATTTCCAGGCAGTGGACGGACAATGGCTGTAGATAGAAGAATGTCATCATGGCGGTAACACCCTGTTATTTATGCGCCTGTAACTTAGACGGTGGCCGGGCTAAGTTGACACCCATTCGTCATCCTGACGGAGGCCAAACAAATGAGGATTGGTATTAAGAACTCCACTAAGAAGACGCATCACCGTTCAGGATATTGGTGTTGCTTAATACACGGTAGAAATGTGCAAAAAATAAGTTTCCAATTTGATAAATCCTATGCACTTAATCGTAACTAATATTATTACAAGCTTTTATTTACTGTCACCTGTACCGGTGTCTGTGTGTCATCAAATCTTGCAAGTTAAATTTGACCCACTTCCCGATTTCCGATTGAGCTGAAATTTTGCATGCATGTGTAAATCAGATCACAGTACAATATTATTAAGACATGAAGCTGATCTGATCATGAAGCTGGACGGTGGCCATAGGAACTCTGTGATAAAACGACACGACCTTAACGAGTTTGGGCTCGTTGGATTCGTCTTGACGAGTACTTTCGTCCTAGACGGCAACAAGGGGCAAAGGAGTAGATTCGGCAAAAAAAGCTTGATTAAAAATGGATTATTTAACAAAAACTTCTTATAAATGCGGAAGCAACTCTGTCCGTCTGTCTGTTACCTTTTCAAGCTTACATACACCGCTGAACCAATTTAGATGAAGTTACTATAGTACAGATAGTTTGAGGCCCTGGGAAGGGCATAGGATAGATTTTATCCCAAAAAGTTGCATAATTCCTGCGGGACAGCGATTAACGAATTATTCCCAGAGTCGGAAACGGAATAGAAAAATCATCATCATCACCATTCCAGCCTGTATACGTCCCACTGCAGGGCACAGGCCTCCTCTCAGAATGAGATGTTGGGCCGTAGTTCCCACGCGGGTACAGTGCGGATTGGGAACTTCACACATGCCAATGAATTTCTTCGCAGTTCCAGGTCCGCAGGTTTCCTCACGATGTTTTCCTTCACCGTAAAGCTCGTAGTAAATTTCAAATGCAATTTCGCACATAAATTCCGAAAAACTCAGTGCGAGCCGTGATTTGAACCCACGACCCTCTGCTTGAGAGGAAATAGTTCAAACCACTAGGCCACCATGACCATTTTAATAATAATAGAGTCGAACAATAAGTACCCAAAATCACTTTCAAATTATATTTTCTAGTGATATCATTTTGATGTGTGGACATCATTTGGCCGTTATAATGATGATGACGATGATTATTATTTCAATTGTGTTGTGTGTTGTTGTGTGTGTCTATCTGAAAGGTACCAGAAATATAAAACGTTTATTCAGTAAGATTCAAGCACATTAGGCATATTTTAAGCGTGAAGAACCAAACGCCGACCCGGATAGAACCCGTATCAAAATGTCTCCCGGACGTTACACATCGCCTTAGAGCGCTTAACCAAACGGAGGTGTCATGCGCATTAAAATCTAAACAAAAACGTAGTGTAGGATTATGCATGACTAAACGCGACGGTGACGCGCCTGCTTGTTCGCCGCCTATCATATAAATAAATATGCGGCAAATGTTTAATAGTTTTCATCTATAAGTACTGGTTAACTTGTAAACTCTACTAAACTGGTTTTTTTTCTAGATATTGGATATAATTAAAAAAATACTATTAGTCAAACAAACCGACCCGGATCGTACCAGGCGCAAAGGTGCAGTACACTAGCCGCATTGCCCCGTTAATCCGCGGTGAACAAGCTAAACTGTGATAGTCCGACCGGGGAGAAACCGGACCCTCAAGCTTCTTAGTCAGGTTCTCTAACCACTAGGCTATCCGGTCGTCAAAAAATATATATTCAAGGTTTTTAAGGGCCGATTTTTCAATCCCAGATAAAAGTATCCGTCAGTTAAAACTATCGCTTTCCTTTTCTTAAGTCATAGGAAAAAACATTGAAAAACCAGTCCTAAGTCACATAAGCGTCTCCCGCTTTTAGCTCGTTTGGCATTTCTAATCTTCTTATAATTTTGTGGTATGACCACGTGGTCATGTGATTTCAGCAGAGGTTCGCCGTTGACGTCTCCGGTTGGTATAGTGCTCCGCAGCGCGGTAAAAATAACATAAACACAAACAAATAGGTACATTCGGCTCATGAAGGTTTACGCGTGTATTGTAAACGTAAAATATGTTATTGCGCGTAGCAACAAGAATAAGAAGGGGGCTTATGACGGAGCATTTGATTTTTTGTAAATTTTTCTTTCAATGTAAAAGCAAGGTAGGTAAAGTATATGAGTGAAATTGTAATATGTTATTTTCATTATATTCTAGCGAATTGGGAGTCGGAAAACATGATTAATAAACATTTTCTCGATAAATTTGTGATCTTTGTTTTTTTTGTATAAAATTGTGTGTACTTTATTGCATTTGTATGCCTTGAAATAGTGAATCTTATTTCTTTCTTTCTTCATGCAAGAATATTTTATTTTGCAAATTTATTCCGAGACCTTTTGCCGATTTTTTTTTTCCAACAGATTAATTTCCCAACTGATTTTTTTTCTGAAACGTTAACTATTCAAGATATATCTCGGGACTATCCTATGGATCCCTATAGGCTAGGTTAGGTTGAAAATGAAAAAGAAAAAGCGCTTATTTCAATAGTTTTTTACAAAAAAAAGTTGCTTTTTTAATAATCCTGCATAGTTGCAAGGATGATATAGACTGGATCGGCAGTCGCCATAGTACGGATCGGCCGCGGTTTTTGTAGTTCGATTATTAAATCTAGATGGCGCTGAAATATAGCCAGGGGCTTTGAAGGCAAAACAATAAGACTACAGATGTTTCATATTACTACAAATGTATTATTTTTCAAAAATATTGCAGAATGAACTACAAAAACCGCGGCCGATCCGTACTATGAGGACTGCCAATCCAGTCTATATCATCCTTGATAGTTGACAGTTTAGAAAAAAAACAGTTGGGAAATTAATCAGTTGGGAAAAATATTATAGTTGCGAAAAGTTAATGTTGCAGGGAACAGGCCTCCTCTCAGAATGATAGTGCACACACCATTGAATTTCAAAATTATATTGGTTTGTTATAAAATATTTACATACATGTACTTATAGGTAACTATATGTACAGGTACAGGCACATAATTATAACGATACCTATTCTAGCTCTTTGCTAGCCCAGTGTGTGGTGGCCACCACCTGGTCAGGAGTTTAGACACAATTTTTTTCTATGCATCATACATTCCAGCCTGCTATAATCACTTTTGCAGTGATACAGCGCCATCTATGTTCAGTTCTCACGAGAAACATCAACACTCCTTCGGAACTAACCGCTCACCCGGACTAAGAGATGTCGCTACTAGGCCATACTTTAACAAGTTTGGTTTGAAGTATCTTTTGTATTTTCATTTTTTTCACCTCCATTTTTTTTACTTTTACGGCCATCCCGTGAAATTCATATAAAATAAATACAAATATTCTTTGCGCGTACTGGCCGCGCACGGCCCGCGTCTGCACGGCCGTGTTACAATAGATATGAATTCGTTAATAGAAACTGTATAGAAGAATACCTATTTTGTCTGCCAAGGCACATGTCTGACACGCTCGGTGTCTGAAAATATGAATCAATCTTGACAGGAGATGAACGCGTACTTTATTATAGAAGTAATTTTACACATGTAATGGTATATTCAACTAATACAACTAGATTTCAGATCTAGATTCCAGCGTTCTCGTATGGTTTGACGAAGAATGACGCTTAAGGTATGTGCAAACAACCAATTTGATTTCTAGGCCAGTACAGAACCTTGTCGCATTAGCTCTAGATAATTACAACGTCCGTGCGGGTCAAATGATATTATGATTGTCAATTTTTCGGTCAAAACATGCAATAACGTAAAGAGTATAAAAGTTTTCGCACCATGCTTTGATCAATTATAACTGAAGATACACATTGCCGAACAAAATCCCCTTCAAAGAATGTCCGAACTTTTTTATTTGTTTGCATAACAATTAAAATCATCACCTACACAGAAATTTGAACCTAGTCTTTACTTTACTACAGTCGAATTTCGGTTGACACTTGACAGCTAAACTTGACAGTTTCACGCAACGTACTGAGAAAAAAGAAGGCCACTTTTATCAAAGTGGCGCTCATTTGGCTCGGACATTTTCGGGCGCGCGACTGTGTATCTACAGTTATAATTGATCAAAGGCACCATGACATAAGAAGAAAAAGAAGTTTTGACAGACGGATAGTGACAATTCAAGTAATTAATAATACACAAGCAAACCCTTTAATGACATACACCACTCAATAATCACTGTCGTACATTATAAACAAACTGATTCATTAATTTCACTATGACATGATTCTATAGTGACCTAGGTAGGAATCAAATTGGTTGACTGTACGTTCCTACCCTAAGCGATATAAAAACGCCATCGACCGGTGTTACAAGTGGAATGAATGTTGCATGTCACATTTCACAGGCGTTAAAATATTTATTGCCCGTAGAACGGACCGCCGATTTCTAGCTAGAGTTATGAAAAAGTTACTGCTACATTATTTTACGGTAAAAATAAAAACTTAAGAATTTTTCGAAAGGTTACGAGTAAATGAACTGGAATAAAAAGGTGAGCAAAGTTATTGTTTCAGTTAATTGATATGAACCTCCGCAAAGTAACGCCTGATTCAATAATATGGCTAAAGTAAACATACCTATTAAATGCCAATATAACTTGTAACTTGCTTCGCTAGCCGGTTGGAGAAATAAGAGAACGAGGTCGTAAAAGAAAAATATAATACCTACAATAGAAAATAATATGTACATAGAAATTGTTCCAGACAGCATTACTCTTCAATCTACACTAATATTATAAAGAGGAAAACCGATTTCAAAAAATTTTTGCCGTTAGGAAGCTACATAATCACTGAGTGACATGGGCTACTTTTTACCGCGGGAAAATACCTTTTCCTACGGTAAAATTAATTTATCACGGGCGAAGCTGCGGACGGAAGGCTATTATAGTAAAATATAAAAACAAACACTGGCCTAGATTTTCTGGCAGGGTAGGGTATTCACGTAGCGTCGGAGCGTCCAAAAAGGGTTCAAGCTTCACCGGCGGTCTGCTCCGAGATGGTAGATCAGAACGTTGGTAGATAGGTTGGAATGTAGATTCGTAGGTAGAAGCGGAAAAGGAAGGGCTGGAATAAAATACCCTGCTTTACTGCTTGCTTGAAGCACCCATCCAAGCCTCATTTCTAGTTCCTAGGTCAGCGAAAGAAAACTAAACGGGATTTGGATTAGGTTTCACAATTTATGTACAAGAAAATAGAGAGAAAGAACGGAACACATAATAATTATAGTACCTGCAATAACGGCAGCTCTTTATAATAGGTACAAGCAACTCGGTAAATTAGCAATTATAACAATCATATTTGCAAAGAAATCAAATTTCGGCATAGTCCTGCATAGTCTTGCCAAATTATAAAGCCAATAAGAAAAAAAAAAACAAAAGAAAATCAATAGTTCAGAATTTAGATTTTTGTTTTTCTGGAAGCGGCCAGTTGCGCACCACAGGTTTGCCGTGTTACAAACTGGAGCGATAGGCATAAGATTGCTACCTTTGTCAGTCAGGCGTCCAATACTATTAACAATATTATAAGCGCGATAGTTTGTAGATATGTGTGTGCGTGGGTGTAGTATTTTTAGGGTTCCGTAGTCAACTAGGAACCATTATAGTTTCGCCATGTCTGTCCGTCTGTCTGTCTGTCCGTCCGCAGCTAAGCTCAGAGACTGTTAGTACTAGAAAGCTGAAATTTGGCATGAATATATATATCAGTCACGCCGACAAAGTGATTAGGTAAAGAAAAAAATTAAAAAAAAAAATTATTAGGGTACCTCCCATACACGTAAAGTGGAGGTGATTTTTTCATTCATTTCATTTCAAAATAATGTGTCCCCCCCCTCTAACTTTTGAACCGCACGTCTAAAAAATATGAAAAAAATCACGTAAGTTAAACTTAATAAAAACTTTCTAGGAAAGTTATTTTCAACTTAATCAGTTGAGCAGTTTTTAAGTTTTTGTAAATAAATATTTCTAAACTAAGATTGTAATTTAACCGCCATTGCCAGCATTTTTTTCTTTAAGTACCTATGAGATCACGCTAACAGTATCTTCTTTCAAATAAAAAATATATACTTATTACATCTGAAAAACAATCAACATACATACTACTTAGTTCTAGTAGACTGTTAGATTAGTTACCCAATTCGCCGATAGATGGCGCTGTACCGCCGACGTTGGGACCAAAACACCCAAATTAATAAATAAAGTATGCGAAGATTTTTTCGTACCTGCTACAGAACCCTATCTTGGGCGTGTCCGACACGCTCTTGGCCGGTTTTTTTAATTCTGCACGCTAAAATGACTACATGGATTTGTATGAGGTTTCGTGTATAGATAGCTGGATATCTGGAATTACACGTACCTAAGCTAAGCTACTTTTCATACCAACTTTCAAGAGAAGGGATCCATGTTTTTTTTATGCAATACAGGCTTGCGTTGGACCACAATCACGCCTGATGGAAAGCGAGGATGGGGCCTACGATGGAGCACGCTTGCCTAGCAAATGCTCACCCTAGACTTGAATTTAGGGGAATAAGCAGGAGGAAGGCAGTTGCGGGCGCCCCCAAACAGTGCAAACCGTACAACAAATACAGGGCACTGTAACCGGTACGCGCGCGCTGCACAACTCTGAACCCTCAGGGTCTGAACCCTTCCTCCAGAATAGCTTCTATATAGGCTACAGGCCGGAACACGACGAGGGTCGCTAGGTGGCCTGGCTCTACCTATAGGTTGGTGACCAGAGGGTGAGTTGTATCGCTCGTTTAGCACCACCCAGGGGTCTCGTGTAGGGTCTCGATGGTAAACCTACGGACGTGAGTGATTTCAACCCCCGAAATGTAAAGCCCCAAAATCTTAACCATTGGCACGCGGCGGACACGACGTACAAATACGCGTTCTTGAATCTACATAAGCACGACGACGTCAGTACACGCGTACGCCCACATACATCGCGCGCGCACTCTTCTGATTTCTGGCGGTTTCCGGCTATCTGCGCCTTGAGGGGTGGGGTAATTCGAATCGGTGCGGGGCGGACCGTTTCCATTCTGTACGTCAGTACTATTATATATTCTGTGCCATTGGTGTAGAGACATGAAATTTTGCACGGGGGCAGCGTAACTAAAGAATACGATGAAATTTTAAAGAATTTCTATGTGAATTTAGTAAAATTTCGGATTTCCAAAGGTAAAAGCTAGTGCGTCATAAACCGTCTGTAATAGGTAAATGCAAAAGCCTATATGAGTAGTTTAAATTCGAACTCCGATATGTCTATCACTGAGAATTTTAAGATTTTGGTATTAAAGAAAAGGTAAATAAGGTAGATTAATCTTGTAAGAGGTAGAGAGGATGGGTCTCTATTGTTTTGCATAATTTAACAAGTCATAATGTATCATTCTTCATAATCAACGTGATTTATTTCTGAACCAGTTTTTTTTTTCGGAATTGTTCTCAAACAAACCTAACCTAACTTAGGTACCTACCTACTGCACTCTTTATGATGGCATATAAAAAAAGTCCTGAAAAAATCCTGTTTCAGAAATAAATCACTGTAAGACTAACGTTCATTATGATTATGAAGAATTATGCATTATAACTTATTTATTAAATTATTCGAAACCAAGGGATCCCAGAGAGAGGACATATCTGTGTTCGAAATTAAGCAACTCATATTTGGAATGAGTATTTCGGAGCAAGTATTTGGTATCGGTGTCTATAATATTGAACGGATTACGATTCAAACCAAGCCCGCGCCAGATCGTACGTGCCGATTCTGTTGTGTCAAAATTAATTTTCCTTTTCGAGGATAGAATGGGCAAATTAAATGCAGAGGTGTCTATCCATAAGTAATATCTTATAGGTAAGAAGAAAGAAAGAAAACATTTAGGAATTCGTGATATCAACAAACTAAAATAAGACGAGAATGAAAGTAAAAAATACGCATATCACGAATTGGCGGAACGGCGTTTATTTGAGACAAACTGACAGACATACCTAAGTCACTGTTTTGAGAGGGTAAGTCGCTTAGGCACTGGTCCCATCTCCGGCGAGTAAGCGATGAGATATCGCCGATTTTCTCGCCCAAGAAACGAACAAAAGATAATCGCTCCCGTGTAATTAAAAGAGAGAGATATATATTTATAGTTCATCGCTGGCTGTTCACACTGCCGGCGAGGACTCTCTCTTCACCTAGTTGATCGCAGCGATAAAAATTGTCAACGATAAAACTCGCTCAGCGGTACTCGGCAAAGACAATCACCCGTCCATCCGGTACAATCGCCCGTCGCACTCGAACACTCTCTTATAGCCGAGCGACAAAAATATCGAAACTACACACTCGCTTCTCGCCGCTCGCCCACTCGTTTCTGGGCATTTATTCGAGCGTTTCAACCGCCTCATTTTATCTGGTCACATTTTTTATGAAATGGCAGAAGATTCTGACACAGTTCCCAGTTATATGGTAGACGTACAGAACCTCTAATATATAACCGAAAGCCCCACCCAAAATCTTCACCCATTTATTAATAAATGTGACCAGATAAATGAGGCGGTTGAAACGCTCGAATAGATGCCCTTCTAGATTCTAGTTCTAGCTCTTGATATTTCGAAGTTGAAAGCAGATCACTGAAGTGAAGTTGATCGTTGAAGTTGATCACTGTTTACCCGTGATCTTGATGCATGTGGTGGAATAAAAAGTAACCTATATGTTATTCCACAAGTCAGGCTATCTACATACCAAATTTCATCCTAATCCGTCAAGCCGTTTTTGCGTGAACGAACAACAAACACACTCACGTCACACAAACACGCACGCACCCAAACAGAGAGAAAGATACAGAGAGAGAAAGAGATATTGTCATTTGCTGTGAGTGTAGCCGGCTCGGCGATACGGCCTCTGGTTAAGGTAGCGGGATCGCGTTGGATGCGGATGGCACGGGACCGATCTGTTTGGCGAACCTTGGGGGAGGCCTATTGTTCAGCAGTGGACGTCTTTCGGCTGAAATGATAATGATGTGGGTCTAGCGTTGGTCCGGATCACATCTCCCAAATCACCCAGTAGACCAAGTACTCTCTACATAATTTATTCTATGATGTAATTGTTAACACTGCTTGCTAATCGCTCTATCCGTGGAAGCGCTCGCCAGACACGAACAAACAAGCAAACAAACAAATTTAGTGGTGACAGACCAGAGAGAGACATTGCACAGTTTTCGCAAACCCATAGGTGCAGTCGAAGAAACTGAATCACGTAGAGTCAACGTCATAAATAAGTGATCACTTTTGTATTTTGTCATTTTGACGACATGTTTCACATGTTTGACAAGCCATACGAAATAATATAACGACTGAAAGCGACAAGGTACAAAAGTGATCACTTATTTATGACGTTGATTGTACCAGGGTGAACCCTTTTCATTGCCAATATCATGGTGACATTCCATACCATCGACCGGCGACGACCGGGATAGCCTAGTTGTTAGAGAACCTGACTACGAAGCTTGACGTCCCGGGTTCGAATCCCGGTCGGGGCAGATATTTGTGTGAAAAATACGAATATTTGTGCTCGAGTCTTGGATGTTTAATATATATTTAAGTATGTATAAATCAATCTATCCGTTGTCTAGTACGCATAGTAGAGTCGGTTCCCTAACTTAAGTATCCACTTTTTCATACATACTTTAACTGCATAGAAAAGTGGATACTTATGTAAGCAGAGTGTAAAAGTCGAGCATTAAACCCGTTTTCCCCTCGACGTGTTTATGCACCCCCCCTAGCCACTCGGGTGGCTATTATGAACGTCTCGGGTAAAATGACTCGTTTTATGCTCTTGTACAATCTACTATTTTTGCAGTCGATTAAAAACATGGCGTGCCAACTTGCTAAACCACTACACCTAGAATACGATAATAACTAATAACCATTATTATGTAAAACACGCAATTATATGCTCGTATGCAATATTATTGGTACCTAATGAATCGCGTGAGATTTTTGGGGCAAGCAAGACGATCTCTCGGCACTGTTCTTGAACTTAATTTATTCTCTACTCTAATTTAGTGTTCCTCTGCGGAGAACGCCGCACTCAAGCACGCCAAGTATCCTGCTCTGGCATCAGCATTATGAATTCGTACCTGTCAGTGGGATACTTATAGTCCAACACCAATATTTTTGGCATTAAAGAATGAGACTTGGCACACTTGTTCCTTAGTGTAGCGGTGGAAACAGGTGGACCCTGGGGTTCAGGGGCGTGTCATTTTGTAGGCGAGGTGGGCCGCAGGCGCAAGCTGAAGGACAGGGGGTGTGGTTCGTACCTGGTGCAAAGGATTTTCTTGGCTATTCAGCGGGGCAACGCTGCCAGCGTCATGAGGATTTTTGGGCCGGGCGCTGTTTTGAAGATTTTGTTTTCATTTCTCGCGTGTTAATTAATTTTTAGGGTTCCGGAGCTAAAATGGCAAAACGGAAGCCTTATAGTTTACACACCACATACACTAAATGATTTTTAACGACGACCAGATGGCCTAGTAGGTAGTGAACCTGACTACGAAGCTTGAGGTCCCGGGTTCGATTCCCGCGTCGGGGCAGATATTTGTATGAATAATACGAATATTTGTTCTCGGGTCTTGGGTGTTTAATATGTATTTAAGTATGTATCTATCTATATAAGTATGTTTATCCGTTGCCTTGTACCCATAACACAAGCTATGCTTAGCTTACTTTGGGGCTTGGTCAATTGGTGTGAATTGTCCCGTGATATTTATTTATTTATTTTTATTTCGAAAAATGTTTCACTAAATATCGCTTACCTACATCTATTAACCTTTCAACCCTCGATTTGGATCATAAGAAGTAAAGAAATTCTCTTACAAAGCAAAAAATATTTGTATCTGATTTTTTTATAATATCCTATGGGTTTTATAATACCCATTCCTAGCCTCCTATTCTTCTATTATTATTCATATTTTCTTCTATTTTTATACGAACATTGCAAAAACAAAAATAAAAACTATTAAGAAGCTTCTAAAAAAGAATGACACCATTAGTAGGTACCCGTAATATTTTTATAGAAAAAAATAACAATCAACAATAACCTATAATTTATGATTTTGAAACACCGATCTGGGTTGATAAACAAATACATTACAATCTAAATTGTATACTATTCCTATGACAATAAAGTTTAGATCTTAGACGGTGTTTATGTTCGTTGTGACCTTTGGTTATAACGTAGTGTTGAGATCGTGATACTGCGCTGCATAGTTTCTGCTGACCTTCCGAAGCTCACGCTTAAAGTACTGTCGGCAAGTAAAGCCGTTTTTTAAATATAATAATTTCAATACTAGATGACAAAACCCGCCTGTATAATTCCCGTTCCCATGGGAATTCCGGGAAAATACATACACTATGTCACTCTCGGAACTGAGACGAATCTAATAACACCTCACACTCCAAAATCCATTGAGCCGTTTAGGCTGCAAGGCGTGCCAAAGAATGATACATACATACATACGCTCGAAAAACATAACTCTCCTTCGACAGTCGGGTGACAAGCTTTTTCTTGTTGTATGTTTTATTTTATTGACTTTAAAATTACCGTAAAGTTGGAGTCATCGTCATAATCATCCCAGCCTGTATACGTCCCACTGCAAGGTACAGGCCTTCTCCAAGAGGGCTTGGGCCGTAGGTCCCATGCGGGCCCAGTGCGAATTGGGAATCTCGCACACACACTACTGTACCTCTACCATGAGTTACACTAGTTTGCAGTGACCGTACTCGCTAGCGACGGCGTAAATGATTTGTATGGAGAATTGTACTTCCGTAAGTGACCGCTAGAGGCGCTGTACACAATTCTCTATACAAATCATTTACGCCGTCGCTAGCGAGTACGGTCACTTTAAACTAGTGTAACTCATGGTAGAGGTTTCTTCTCAGGTGTGTGGAAGGTTTCTCACGATGCTTTCCTTCAAAGCTCATGGTAAATTTCAAATGTAAATTCGCACATAAATTTCGAAAAACGCAGAGATGTGAGCCCGGACTTGAACCCACGAGCCTTTGCTTGAGAAGACATAGGTCAAACCACTAGACTATCACGGTTTCTTCGAAATTTACATATTCATGCCAAATTTCAAGTGTCTCAGACCATTATTACACTCTCGCCTCGTACCTCGCCTCGTGCTTCGTCTCGTGTCTCGGCTCGGCGTTTCGCTCCGGACGCCAGCGTTGCGAATCACGAGACGAGGCGCGAGGCGAGCCGCGAGCGTCTATTCACGTTGCTCGGCTCGCAGTTCGTCTCGCCACTCGTACGCGAGTGTAAATGAGCTATTAGAAGTAGGTACGGTAAGTTTTCGACGATGAAAAACTTCACGAAGAAACCAGCATACACATACATAATCAATTCTGATGGTGTGTTTGAAGTTCCCGATCCACATCATACTGGCGTGGAAACCGCAAGCCAAGCCTTCTCATTTTGAGAGGAAGACTCTGTCCAGGGGTGTAACATAGATAAACCGGAAAATTCGATTTTAATGTTTGTTCAGGGGTTTTGTAAAGGTGAAGGCAGCTCCGCTTCTATGTTCGTCTGTACCCGTTCATCAACTAAGTTAGAAGTCAAGTACACTCGCAGTTATGTAATCAAGATGACTAGCTGCAGCAAACACCAGCATACAACACTCCACCCAACCCCAATCAACATAAAGTCCAATTTGATTTAACGAAACCGCTAACTTTAATTGGTCCGCTAAGCTGATAGCGCAATATTTTAAACTGCAGTAATGACTTTTATTGTCTTTAAAATAGCGCTGAAAATGCGTTAAACACCTGTTAAATACACGACAGGTTACTTAGGTCTGATAACAATTTTGCTATGCGGGTCAGACTGCCTTATTTCTTTAGGGAGAAGGTAGTAATTGTGTAGATTTGAGATGTGAATGTAAGTTGGGTTCGATAGTAGATGAGAACAAAGGTTGGTGACGTCACCAGGTTTTTACAAGACAGGTGTACCTGGCAGTGCCATCATAGGCTTGAGGGTATAAATATACAGATATAGCGCTGCCAAAGACTGACTCTCATCATCCATATACATACAATATACGCAGTGGCGTAGCTAGGTAACCAAAGACCCTGGGGCAAAAAATAAACTAGGGCCACAACCCGTGTTTGTTTACATGATAAGACAAGAAAGGATTTAGAGAGCCTTTGTTACCGTTGCTTAGCAAGTACCCATCGCCGCATAATGTGCCGCGCGAAGCCCTGCGGCCACGAAGGCTGTCCGATGCGTCACCATCGCTTGCTGCATCACGACAAGGTGCCGCCACATTACGCCAACACGCCGGCAGAGCCATTACCGCCCAAGAACGAAGCAGTCGCCTCAGCGTTCGAACAATTCGTCGGCGCCACAATCGACAAAGCCCGCGCCTACCGAAAGATCGCGCCAGTCACATTGCGCGGACCGCGGGCCACCGTCGACGCGTTCGCACTGCTGGACGAGGGAAGCACGGTGCCCATCCTCGACTCTACGCTGGCCGACTCCCTAGGCCTCGACGGGCCCACCCAACCAATGTGGGTCCAAGGCGTGGGAGGCAGCGAAATGGCACACCAAAGAAGCAAGAGAGTCGCCTTCACAATAACGGGCCGCCACAGCGGCGACGAGCACGCAGTCAACAACGCACATACCGTCGCAAGCCTCGGTTTAATCACGCAGTCTGTCAGCAATGTATGAAATCCGCGCAAGAACTAAAGTCACGGACATAGCTCGAAGAATCGCTAGACTTAAGTGGCAGTGGGCAGGGCACATCGCCCGTAGAACTGACGGCCGATGGGGCCGAAAGGTTCTCGAGTGGCGTCCGCGGACCGGAAGACGCAGTGTAGGTAGGCCTCCAACAAGATGGAGCGACGACCTGGTTAAGGTAGCTGGAACGCATTGGATGCGGATGGCGCAGGGCCGATCTGTTTGGCGAGCCTTGGGGGAGGCCTATGTTCAGCAGTGGACGTCTTTCGGCTGAAATGATGATGATGATGAATCTTGTCTAAAATATATCTATCTACATATACCTCTAATATATCTCGCCGCCTCCGGCGAATAAAATGATAATCGCAAAAACGTAACTTTTCAGGAAAATTAAAAAACACATTTTTGCCAATTACTTCTAAACAAGTGGACGTAAACTGATGATAGTCAGCGTTACGGAAAGCTAATTTTTTAAGAATTCTTCTTTTTTTAGTGTCACTTATATAATACATATTATAAAGGAGTTATTTAAAAAATTAGAAGTTAGTGGAAATCGATCATCATCTGTGATTTATAAAGTCGATTATCATTTTATTCCCGCTTTTTCAAGGGTTTAAAATACGTATTGTATGGTTGTTTTATCATTTTATTCTACTATTTTTACGGTTCGAATAGTAAAAATAATAGTTACATATCATCTTATTCTCGTTAATATTGTGAAATTTGTTTTATGATAATGTAATTTATCTGGTATTGCAATGAAACAATAACATGGTAATCAACTTTGGCTTTATTTCAATTATTAGGTTAAAATTAACAGAATCTCGAAAAAAACTAAAACAATACAATTTATTAGGTACTTATTACTTGATTCTTATTCTTGATCATCATCTTCATCATCATTATTCATTTCAGAGTTCTTTACATAAGTCAAGGACTCATAAAAAGCATGATAGTAGCTTGGAATATCACCTGCCTTACAAAAGCTAATCAGGTCGTCGTATAATATAATTGGCAAGAGCTGGGTGTATAATACTGGTCTGGTAGTTCGGTCTCAAGGACAGGGCTTGGGCTGACTATAGATTTAAGTGTCTGTCTGGTACCTCGCATGCTTCTTAATTTTTGGATTGACTCTGTGTTTATTCGGAAATATTCAGAATCGATGTCATATTCAAATTTGTATTTTAAAATTGACGGCTCTGCAGAAGAAACACTGACTTTCATTATTTTATTATTTATTATTATCGGTTAACTTTGAATTGTTGTTGTGCTTTCATTGCTGATCATCGTTTCGTCCGTTAAGATACTTTCTGTATTATTTTCTGGTTGTAGAGTTTCGTCAAAATCAGTAGCATCAAGGGTCCTTGTTTGTTCTTTGTGCTTGTCACCTTCGTAAGCATCAAAGGTCGAGGGCTGGTTGCAGTTCTGGAATATTTGATTTAAACATCGTTTTGATGACCGCTGCAATGAAGATTCATTCAACGCATGCTTTGAAGTTGGTGTCAAATCAGAAGTACAAATCTTGTTATTTCTACCGACTGTCGGTGAAGGTGATGCTATGAAATCTGCTGCATTCAAAATAAGCGAAATATTTGAAATAGTTGACGGAGTTCTCAATATATTCTGAGTGGCATGTTCAAAATCGGAGGCAGGATTTGGGTTGACCAAGGAACTGCTCTTTGTCTTGGTTCCCCGCTTGCTTTTTGTTTTTTGGACAGGTTCTATGTTCATTAGAGAATATCCAGAATCAAAATCATATTTATACTGTAAAATTGAGGGCTGTGAGCAAGCGACTCTCACTTCCATTATCTGTGTCCATGATACTTTTTGCCCTACCTCATTTTTGACCCAATTTTTATTATTTATTAGTTCTTTTATGTTATAAAACTCATTTTGAAGCATTTCTTTAACGTTGTACTTTTCTCCGTTGACTTTCGCGATCATAATGATTGCGTACATCTGGTCCGGGGTGTACACGACTCTATTTTTTAATTCTCTTTCAATGTTGGCGTGCACAGAGTCTCCCTCACTCTGGCCATCGTTGTCAAGACTGTGATGGATAGGACTCTGAAGGTCAGGACTTTGGTGGCTGGGAGTGTACTGCTCAAGACTATGATGGGCAAGAGTTTGATGTGGACTGTAATCGGGACTCTGATGGGCAGGACTGCGACGGACAGGACTTTGGTGAAACGGACTCTCATTGTCAATACTGTGACAGGCAGGAGTCTGAGGGTTAGGACACTGGTGGCTGGGAGAGTACTGCTCTGGACTATGATGGGCAGGAGTTTGATGGACTGGACTCTGATCGGGACTCTGATGGGCAGGACTGCAACGGACAGGACTTTGGTGAACCGGGCTCTCATTGCCAAAACTGTGACAGGGAGGACTCTGAGGGCCAGGACTCTGGTGGGCTGAATTACCGATAATCGTTTTATCTGAGAGTACACTGCTACAATTACTATTCCTCTGTAATGTTTCATCTAAATCATTACCGTCAAAAGGCGACGCTAGTTCTTGTTCTCGGTTATCAAAAATACCTATAGAATTAGACGATGTTGACGGCTGAGCGTCGTTAAGGAATATTTGACTCAGACATCGTTTTGAATTCTTATGAGAGGGTCCTATACATTCATGTGTTGAGGTTGGTGTCAAATCAATAGAACAATTAGTGTTTGTTACTGGAGTTCCCTTAAGTTGTTGAAAAACGATTGAAGGTGATGCTATAAAATTCACAGAATTCAATACGAGGGAAATGTTCGATATATTTGATGGAGTGCTTATTATATTTTGAGAGGCGTTTTCTAAATAATCTGAGTCTCCTCCAATGCTTGAAGAACTCTTACTGCGCTGTAAATTTTGATTTCTCTCTGGGCTAGGCAAATATTCAGACACATCTGGTGAGAAATCTTGGTTCAGTTCAGAATCATTTTCATCGCAATATTTTTTTTTCTCTAGATATTTGTCTTAAATCATATATATGATTCGTAGTCACTACATTTTTATCCGTCGCAGTTTATTCATAATATTCATTAAACGCGATGTCCTTTGTTTGTTCATTGTCACTCACTTCACTTATACTCCAATCACACCAATAATTATATAGTTTTAGAAATCGAACACTAAAAAGCCGACACAATGTTTTCGCGAGCCGGTTTGAGATCACATTGAGAGGCAGTTTGTTATTGTAAATAAACATTGCCACGTACCCTTAGCACTTGACATGTCGATATAGACCATTGCAATTTACATTCGACCCGTGCAATGTGACAAAAGGATATGGCAAGACGTTTTAGAGTTCCGTTTCAAATGCGTAGTTTTGGTGAGCGCCATTGCACGAACAGTATTTAGCGGTTTGCGACGAGAATAAAAAGATAACTGCGCATATCATTACTTAGCGACCTAGTTTTGACGAGAACATAATAATATAGATGATTGTCATGCGATGAGCTTTCAGTATTTTATGATAAAATTATTGCACACTTTTATTCTAGTTACAAGGTATATAAATAAAAAAATTGAATAGTATTGTATTATGTTTCAATTTTGTCATTTACCGTACAAAAATTACGAAAAAAATTGAGCTGGTGCATTGGCACCTACGGATTCCAAATATGGCATAAAAATAAAACTAAGATAATGGTGGTTATCATTTTGTTCTCCGGGGCCGGCGATCTATATCTATCTTCTTCTATAAATATAGTAAAACAGTAGAAATCATGCGTCTGTCCGTCTGTATGTACACGCTAATCTCCGAAACTACTGAACGGATTTTCTTGCAGTTTTCGCAGATAGATGAAGCTTATCTTGGAGCAACATTTAAATTTTGTTCCATTAAAATCGGATAACAAGGAAAAAGTTATCGTCGTTTAAATCTTCTTCTTCTATATCTATACATACAATAAAACAGTAGAAATCGTGCGTCTGTCTGTCTGTATGCACACGCTAATCACCGAAACTACAAAACGGACCTACTACGGACTACTGCGGACGGCTTTACTGCGCGGACGAAGTCTCGGGCACCAGCTAGTTTTGTAATAATTGAAGTGCTGGGCTACCAGTACAAGTCCCTATAAATAGGACACTGGGTTATTTGTTATATAAGAAATACAATTGAATAATGATTAATTGAATAATTTAGTTATCAATGGAGATGGATGTTTAAAAAATTAACTTAGGTATCCCTTGATCTATTGATTCTTGGGATTGGTTTTTAGTGTCGTTTTATGGAGTGTTTAAGTTTATATAATAATATGTATATTTCAATTGTTACCTTTTGGCCACGTTTTTCTTTAACCAATCGATTAAGGAAACTATAGGTCTGTTTACTGTTATCTATTTAAATTTCATATTTATGTATGACTGTTTGTTTCTCAATAAAAAAAAAAAAGAAAATTACAAATGTCCCAAAAATAGGTTGCAGGAACGCGTTGGGAACGGGTTGGATGTTCAGCAGTAGACGTCTTTTAGCTGTAACGATGAACGAGTGCGTGAACGAGCCACCTCCACTTAGCTCCGCTCCGCTTTAATGAAAGCGTTCCCTTAATTTTGAGGTCTCAAGAGTGCCGTCATCTCTTGAATGATCCTACATGAATAAAAGTGGTCACACTGTTTTGTCAATAGACAATACAACTCATCACAATAGTCATGTCTATCCTAGTGATTGTTTTAAAAACATAACACGCTTTGAATTTAAACTACCGCGAGAGACAGACTTAATTGCTAAAATAAGGAACATGGGCCACGGCCGTATTAGTAGTAGGTTGAAGACACCTAAGATAATGACGTAGCTCTGAGACTAATCAGACTTAAAAACATATGTGATTTTCCCACTAACGTCGATAAGCCAAAGGTTACTAGAAACACAGGGAAGCTTAAAGTTCCATCTTACAGACTGGCTAAAACTAAAAAGTCGTTTCTGGGAAGATGCATACGTTTTAATAATAAAATTCCGAAAACAATAACCGAACAAACTGATACAAAATTCAAATCCATTGTGAAGAAGACATTAATATCTAAGGCGTACTATAAAATTAATGACTATATCATGGACAGGGATGTTTGGAAATAATTCCGATCCGCATTGGCGATCCCTAGTCTCAAATAGCGTATCTACTGTGTTAAAAAATTTAATTGTATTAAATACTTTAGATGTATGTCATTTAATAACAAAGTAGATCTGATTGAAAAAAATATACCTTGTTGAGTTTCTTGCCGGTTTCTTCTCAACAGGGTTTTTTCCGAACCGGTGGTAGATTTTTCGACGTTCATAGGAGCATCAATTTGATGCCTAAATTGAATAAAGAATTTTGACTTTGACTTTTTTGACTTTAAAAAAAGCTTGAGGTCCCGGATTCGATTCCCGGTCGGGGCAGATATTAGTGCGAAAAATACGAATGTTAGTTTGTGCTCGAGTCTTGGATGTTTAATAAGTATTTAAGTATGTATTTGGGGAATTTCAGAAATAGGGTACAACAATATTTCTTTCTCCGATTTTTGAAATTTTAGCATGGATCTGCTTAGAATCAATAGCACTATCGATTATAATGGAGTAAAAAAATGTCCCCAGTTTTTCGTACAAAAAATAAGTGTCGGTTTTGTTACCTTCAAACACCAATGTATGAAAAGTAATAAAATTGACCTCGAGACACTTTTTCTCTATATAGAATCGATAGTGATTCTGAGCTATGAAAACATTTTTAAAATCTGAGAAAAAAATGTATTGCACCCTATTTCTGAAATTCCCCATTTATCTATATAAGTATGTTTATCCGTTGTCAAGTACTCATAGTACAAGCTTTGCTTAGTTTGGGACCAGCAGGCTTATTGTCTAACGCTTCTGACGCTTGCCTTCGCAATCACTATTTCTTTCTGTCAAACGGTATAAGATGATGACAGAAAGAGATGGTGAAAGCGAAGGCAAGCGTCAGAAGCGTTAGACAATACGGCCTCAGGTCAATTGGTGTGAATGGTCCCATGATTTATTTATTTACTTTAATATTATCATCATTACTTTAACCGAAAGCCGTTGCCGTTACAAAACATAGCCTCCCCCAAGCCACACCGGTCCTGTGTCGTCCGCATCCAACGTAGGATAATATAACGACGGTCCCCACGAACATAGTCGTATGGAAAAATAAGACGAAATAGCTTTTTTTACAGATTTAAACTAAGCATCAAACGAACTACATGACTACATTTTTATTTATTTATTTTGTGTTATATTTACTGAGATACCCAATTGAACATAGTCTTAGATGAAAAACGTTTCGATGTACACTGTAGCATGAACTTGAACGCTTGTTTACGATCTTGTTCAAAACAAGACGTACCTACCGGCCGCGAAGCGGTGCAACGTCATTTGCGCCGTTGTTCTGCGGAGATCGTACGAGTTAGAGTGAACATTATTTTTTGTCGATTGCTTGTAAATAAATTGGAAGTTTTTGCAATTATTAAATTAATGTATTCTGATATATTTTAAGGTATCGGTATTACATCTAGTATTGCCAAAACATAATTAGTTTTACATACGACCTGATATTTACACAAAGCTTCGATGAATAATGTCTTATATGCAAATAAGACTTTTATTTAATTTCGGTACTCCATTGAACAAAGTCGTTTTTGAATATGCGACGCCTCTTAATCCACAGAACAAAGTCGTAAAGTAATAAAAAACGCCATTTATCTACAAATATAAAAAAATAAAACAAACAATGTTACATAAATTAGAAGTATAACTACCTATATATACGAAGTATACCTATATCAAGAGGTTGGTAGAGCCATGTTGTAGGTAGCCGCTGCATCACGAATGGGCCGGCTCGTCCGGGGCAGTACCACCCTCTCACAGAACACCGGCGTGAAGCAGCAGTAATCCTGCTTGCGTTTCGTACGGTCAGTGAGAGTGCCGGGGGCCCAATACCTCACCCCTTCCCTCTCCCCCTTCCCCTATTCCCTCTCCTTTAGGGCCGACAACACGCACTGGCATCGTGTAAAGCGCTGCGGGTGTCTATGGACAGTGGTGTTCATTTAACATCAGGTGACCCACTAGTTCGTTTGTCTGGCCTATCTAACATAAAAAAAAAAGAGGTATTTATAAGTAGTTTTAGTGTTAGATTACTTATTACGAAAATATTGAGATTTTAACTTGAGCCCAATTTTAAACGGCAATTTCTCGAAACTATAATTTTGCACTTAATACTTTGTTCTTGGGGACCGTCGATAAGATTCTATGGCATTGCCACTCTATTGATTAATTTATTTTATGTCTTCTCACTGAGACGTGTTGGCTAACGGTGGGCCTCATAAGGAAGCTCAAAGTCACTCAGAGGGCAATGGAGAGGGCTATGCTCGGAGTTTCTCTGCGGGATCGCATTAGAAATGATGTAGCCGGGCTAGAACTAAAGTCACCGACATAGCTCGAAGAATCGCCAGACTCAAGTGGCAGTGGGCAGGGCGCATCGCTCGTAGAACTGATGGCCGATGGGGCAAAAAGGTTCTCGAGTGGCGTCCACGGACCGGAAGACGCAGTGTAGGTGCCAACAAGATTGAGCGACGACCTGGTTAAGGTTGCGGGATCTGTTTGGCGAGCCTTGGGGGAGGCCTATGTTCAGCAGTGGACGTCTTTCGGCTGAAATGATGATGTCTTATCACCTCTAAGCACCTTTAAATGATGTCCATGGGATCTAGAGAAGTATATTTCGCTCCATATCGCCATTTGACCGGAACGTCGGTAAAAAGCGGGCGTCCTCGCGTTTTTTACCAGTGTTTTTGTACTGACACTGCTGAGCAAGGCTTGGTATAAGCGAGTACTTTTGTATTGATGATTTTAGGCTTACCCACTAGAGCTATGCGAGGCGGCTGGTATGCGGTGTGCGAGGAAAATATTCACCTTGTTTTTCAAGTTCACCCCTTGAGGATTAGGAGACTAAACCTATATACAGCTGCAAGTCTGATATAAGTATATTATTTGTAGGAGCCAGGTAGCCCTTACACTTTCTTGGTAATGTTGGAGTGCATAGAAAGAATGGAGATGTTAAGTTTAAGTTTAATGGATTTATTGTACAGTTATATACAATTTATTTTTAATTGATAGGCTGTTTCTTCCTTTGATGCGTGTGTGGCAAGCGAGTTAGTTATGCATAAGTACCTGTCTTTATTACGTTATTCGATAGTATATATTATTGTTGGGCCTGAAGTAGGTCGCAATGTTAGCTAAAATATGTACAGTCAAAAGTGTACATTATTAAACTAGTTTCGAACGCTGGCTTCGCACGCAAACAATTAGATCTGGCAGTTGAATTAAAACTCCAGGATTTAACTAAATCATGTTGTCGTACCTAATTATTCATTTACGTTGTATGACGAACCACCCTGCGAAATTTTATTTCTAGTTTAGATTTTGTAATCTTTGCAAGGTTCCTGCGGAAATATTAGGACACATAATAACTTATGTGTTATTCCAGAAGTCCAAATATCTACAATAAAATACAATACAATACAAATATTCTTTATTGATCACCAAAACAGTACAGTAACATTAGAAAAATAAAAATTCAGGTAGACAATAGGTGGTCTACATATAGGTGGTGTAGACGACCAGATGGCCTAGTGGTTAGAGAACCTGACTACGAAGCTTGAGGTCCCGGGTTCGATTCCCGTGTCGGGGCAGATATTTGTATGAAAAATACGAATGTTTGTTCTCGGGTCTTGGGTGTTTTATATGTATTTAAGTATGTATCTATCTATATAAGTATGTTTATCCGTTGCCTAGCACCCATAACACAAGCTTTGCTGAGCTTACTTTGGGACTGGGTCAATTGGTGTGAATTGTCCCGTGATATTTATTTATTTATTTATTTATAGGTAACAAGTTTTATCCAAACTCGTCTAGGCGTTTTAGCGTCAAGGTGTAGTCGCACGCGCACGCACATACGCACAAACTTTTGCATTTATAATATCAGAAATAGGTATATTGATTTGTGGTTCATCATCCTTGATGTATTTCTTTCTTTTTTTTATACAATAGTTAAAGGCCTTGCATGCATACATCTTTACACCGTTTCGCTAGCTCTCACATCTGGTGGATACGTAACCTAAATCTGACGTCATCAAGAGTTTGAGTAACAATAATAGCAAATAAATCGACTGGATAGTTTAATATGCATCAAAGACGAATTGCTACAGTTTTATTATGGCCTTTATGATAATTCTGTAGAGTTCAAAATGCTCAGGCCAAGTTTTGTCCGTTACATCATTTTCAATTTTCGCAATGGAATTCATTACATAATAACTAAAGCATTGGACTGGGAGTTAGGCATTGAATATTAGTGTGGATCATTTATTTATAGACTCAGGCGACATTTTGGAGCGGTCTGTGTCAATGGATAAAATAACTTACAAGGAAAGGTACCAACTGTTCGGCTCCCATTTGATTTATTTTGATATAACAGACCCATATTTTTTTTAGCTGCCCAAACTCAACCTATTTGGTGAAATTGTCCTCCAAAGTAGGTACTGAAAAGTGACTAACCTTCTAACTTTTTTTTTCAAGCAAATATTATTACTGGTTTAATTATATGTTTGAGAACATGAAAAAATAATGAGCACGTGTTTTGTTATATCGGTTCAAACTCATATTTCATATTTCTTCTATTTTCTTCATATTTTGATTATAACAGACTGAAATGTACGATGTATGGGAAAGATTCGTCGCTAACCTCTAGACCAGTGATGGTGTAGGGGTAAGCACGCAGCACGGAACGCTGAGGACCTGGGTTCGATTCCCAGCATTGGTCTTTTTTCTGGGGTTTTTTCTGTGCATCTATATTTCAGTTTGTATTTAGTTTGAAATTTATATTTTTCATCGGCGCTTTTTTTAGGAAAATATGAATTTGAGCCGATATAACTGGATATGTATGAAAAGTTTGCGTTTTTATTTCAAATTTTAAAAAGTTGTTCGAATAAAAGTGACTTGTCTTGATGAGTAACCTAATTTATTAGCACCTTATATAATACTAGCTTTCCGTCCGCAGCTTCGCCCGCGATAAAATTAATTTTCCCGTAGGAAAAGGTATTTTCCCGCGGTAAAAAGTAGCCTATTGCACTCTGTGGTAATGTAGCTTTCTAACGGCAAAAGAATTTTTGAAATCGGTCTTTCGGAGCCTATTCAAACAAACACACAAACATACAAACAAACAATCAAATCTTTCCTTTTTATAATATTAGTATAGATTAGTACAGATAAAAAAAAATGAATACATGAGAGTAAGTCACGTGTGATAGGCACTGTGTCGTAAAGCCGAGTGGGACGTTCGAAGTTTTGTCAAGGGCCGAGCGCTTTGCTTGAGTGTTTTGTATGGGCATATAAACTCCTATCCCAATTAAGTTCGATTACTTTGATAATTCATATGACACAACGTTTACCGGGTCAACTAGTATTATACATTATAGGGTTATCATCAAAAGCATATCATCATTAAGGTGCGACTCCATCTTTCGCGGTCCGGATTGGCCCAAAACGCGGGTGCTCGTTAATCCCAACTTCCATATTCGGCAAGTTACGCAACTCCTACGCAACAACGGGTTAATAGGAAGATCGGCGTTGAGCAATGCCGGGGCTTAGCCGGCGAGGTCCTTGGCGAATTCGACGTGTCTATGACAATTTTCGCAAAGGTAAAGCAAAGGTGTCAAGGTTAAAGCTGCTGTAAATTCAAAAATCAAGATCATTATTAATATCGCACTAACCGTTCCAAATACGAACTCGAGGAAGGTCCTTGCTCGAACTTTTAGCGTACCTGTTGCTGGAACTAACCTTAAAAGAAATGCAACCCTTTCGAGGATGTTGACTGCTTACAACAAAATTAATTCCAGCGTGACCTTAGACATATTTCATGACGGTTTCTTGTCCTTCAAAAGGAAAATCCTACAGTATCTTTGTCTGTGTTTGGATCAAAATGATAATTGATAGTTTTAATTGATAACTGATGTATTATTTTGACTTAGTGTTATTGTTGACGTCGACGACTGACGAAAAATGTCATATGTTAGGATTACACAATTTAATTGCACATATGCTTCATACAGTTTCAAATAACAATTTTATTGATGAATTTGTCACTATAATTAATGTTAAATATATAATTTTTATCTTCTCTTTTTTTTTTCTTTTTTTTTATAATCTTTATAACATCTGCCAAGAGAAATATTTCTCTATTGTGACAATTTGTTGAAAATGATGTGTTCACCTATAATGGGGCCCATACGAAACTAATAAATGTATATTATGATATGTATGTAACAACGATATGTGTGCGCCCTGTTGGCGTCCCGAATAAATGAATAAATAAATAAATAAATACATACATTTATTCTGTATGTAGGCCGCAAAATGCTTTTGGGACAACTACCATTGCCAAAACGAATACGCCGCAAGAAACTTGGCAGAACTTTTTTTTATCCAAAGAAAAATTAAATTATGATTCACTCAACTAATAATACAAACAAGACCAAGTAATTTAAAAATATGTAAAAGACCCACGCAGATATTGGCTCCTATCGTCTAAAATTCCAGACAGATATAACTTAGGGCTCTTCAAAGCCAGAGTTGCTGTTACTAAACCGGTGTGATACACCTTTGGGCTCATCTGCACTTTCCATTAAGTGAGATATGGGTATACTATAAGAAACGCGGAATAAAACAGATAAAAGAATAAAAAGGAAGCAGAAGTCTTCGCTGGAATGGAATTTGGTTTAATTTTGACTGTCACTTTTGTTGTCTTATGTTAATGCTCCTACTTTTCTGCATTTAAGTTACGGATGCGCTTCCATAGAACTGCAAAATTGGCCAATTCATTAATTGAAATGTCATGTGTGAGGAAGACTGAAATAAGGATCTAAGTCACATTAAAAATTAATGATTGAAATGGACAAGAATGTTTGAAAATCATTCAAATAACGTATCTACTTGTGTTAAAATATATTTCTGTTTAATACTTTGGAAGTAAGTAATTAAAAAACAGTATTATGTTTCTTGTTGGATTATTTTCAACTGGGTTTTTCCGAACAGCAAGTAGTGTGCCTATTACGAGTATAGCCAAAATTAAATCAGTAAAGGTAGGTATTTTGATTTTGAGTTTAACTCGCGTGACATGAGAAAATTACTTGTGTCAACACATTTACTTTCGACATAAAATTCGCTAAGTCTAGGCGATTCTCGCCGCATCAGCGTGCTCCGGCTAAGCCCCCCGATTTTGGCGTCCCGACGTGCCTAGCATACAGATAGACGACGAAAGTGACGCTTAACTGTGAATACTTAATCTGTAGTTGACACTATGACATAACTGGGACACTTCTGACTGATCTAACAACGTACAGCTCAAATCACTGAAAGGATTGTGCTGAAATTTGGCACACGGATAGCTATTATGAAATAGGCATCCGCTAAGAAGGGTTTTTTTGAAATTCCCACGGGATAGACAATAAATGGGATTGATAGTTTTGCTTCAAAGTGGCCCTATCTCCGTAATTGTATTTGTTAGAGACTATAAATTTGGCATACAAATAGGTATACGACCCTCTGCTTGAGAGACCATCGGTTTACTTTAGTTATACCACGATACTATTGTTATCATCGTTTAAGCCTAAATAAAAGAAGCGGCGGTACAGTCGCCATCATAAACGTAGTAGCAGTAAAAGTGCTAAAAATATCTGAACAAGCACGTACCTACGCGATTGGCAATAGTGTTTTGTTTTTTTTCTTTTTTCTTTTTTTTGAATAGTCGACTAAGAAATGCCTTCCACCCTAAGGTTCAATGTCAGTTGTAGGTACGGCTTAAAACATCAAAGGCTATTTTCTCTCACAAGTCAATGTGACAATCAGCCTTATTGGTAAAGCACTTACTTGGCCGACTATATCTACAATAAAGAGTTTACAGACATACAATACGGTCATGTTCAGATATTTTTGACCACCTTGAATGAAAAATTAAAATGAAAAATAATTTATTCACTAACTTAGTCTACTATTAACAATAACTGTGCTGATGTCTCTTTTTGAGTATACGTGATACTCATACTGAGAAAGAAAGAAAACATTTTATTTGTGCCAACATAGATAAAAACAAAGGAGATAAGAAACTTGAGCGTGTCACAAAATGGTCTCGAATCAGCAAAAATTGCCGATCTTGCGAACGGCACTGATCTTCCTCTTGTCGCATATGGTCCCGTTCGCAAATCGTCCTGTATGCTTAGTATAAGTTTTCCTTCACTTCAATACTTCTCGATCGCGTTTACGTAAAAATTTCAATTCTATGGAAACATAGACGCGCGCGCGCGGAGGCGCTGTCCATGTTTCCCTAGTAATTGAATTTTTTACGTAAACGCGATCGAGAAGTATTGAAGTGAAGGAAAACTTATACTAAGCGTACTGTATGCTTAGTATAAGTTTTACTTCACCAAAATACTTCTCGATCGCGTTTACGTAAAAAAATCAATTACTATGGAATCATGGACAGCGTCTCCGCGCGCGCGCGCCCATGTTTCCATAGAATTGAAATTTTTACGTAAAGGCGATCGAAAAGTATTTTGGTGAAGTAAAACTTATACTAAGCACTCTGTATGCTAAGTATAAGTTTTACTTCACCAAATACTTCTCGATCGCGTTTACGTAAAAAAAATCAATTACTATGGAAACATGGACAGCTGCGCCTCCGCGCGCGCGCCTCCATGTTTCCATAGAATTGAAATTTTTACGTAAACGCGATCGAGAAGTATTTTGGTGAAGTAAAGCTTATACTAAGCGTACTGTTCGGCAATTTGTCCCGTTCGCAAATCGTAAAAATCGAGGCGCGTTTCCGGGATGATTTGCTAATGGGACGAAGTAGGTACGGGACCAGTCGCGAACGGAACGAATTGCCAACGGAACGAGTTGCGAACGGGACGAATTACAAAACGGGACGATTTGCGAACGGGACCATATGCGACAAAAGGATCTTCCTTTGGAACCATCAAGTCATCATACATTAAAAAAACTACAATAAATCAAAGTGAGACCGACAAGTTGAGATTCAATTCAAAATAAAATAAAAACACAAATTCAACACTAACATTTCATTACTCAGATAGGTAAGAGAACACCGCTCTCCACATTATGTAACTTAAAATAATAAGAAATCTAATAATAATAATAAATCATGGGACAAATTGACACCGATCAACCTAGTCTCAAACTAAGCAAAGCTTGTACTATGGGTACTAGACAGCGGATAAACATACTTATAGGGCCGGCGCTCACTGACGGCAGCCATGCCGTGCCAACGGCAAAGTATTTTATTACTATCAAGTTATTTTGAATCTTATTTCAATGAGTTTACAATTCATGTTACTTTATTTCGATACTACGATGCCGCGACGTGCCGAGGGATGCTGCGGTAAAATTCGTATGACTCCTGCCGTGCCATGCCGTGCCATACCGTCAGTGAGCGCCGGCCCATATAGATAAATACATACTTAAATACATATAAACACCCAAGACTCGAGCACACATTCGTATTTTTCACACATATATCTGTCCCGACCTGGAAACGAACCCGGGATCTCGAGCTTCGTAGTCAGGTTCTCTAACCACTAGACAATTTGGTCGTCTCAAAATTAAATCGAATTGAATTGATTTTTATGAAGCAGACAGTACTAAAACACACAAACCCGATCACCAATGCGTTGTAAAAACTCCTGCGCTGTGAACCGACGCGCTGCTCGATCGGCGTGACGATTTCACTTCGCTGTGGGTCACAGGGAAATCTATCTAGGAGATAGTTTGCTAGCTCTAGAAAAGATGCCTTCAAGCTGGGCGTCCACCAGAACCAAAGGAACCAGCCACCTAATTTCCAGTGTCCCAAAAATCAACGTTACCCTGCTACCGGGGTAGAGGCGAACTTAAACAAAGTCTGAAAAAAAAATAAGAAAAAAAGTCAAGGGCTTAGAAAAAAAATTACCACCTTTACGAATACGTGTGGAAACATTTTTTTTATCAAAATTTTATTTGACCTGTTTTTTCCGCATAGTTTATGTACCCAGGGAATACCATAGTGTCCCACCATTACAGTCTCCAAGCATAGCCGCGGACGGACAGGCAGACTGTCGGACATAGCGTAACTAAAATGATTCCTTGTAGGAGTACAATTAGCAAAAAAAGCTTGTATCAGGGTGTAACCACACCATCACTATTATACCACATTCCAATATAATTGCTAAAAGTGGCTTCGAAACGTAAATGGGTCGATCAACTTTTTTTGCCACTCGATGCTATAGTAACGGTCTCCTGGGTCACTCTTTAAATCGTAAGTTTATCTGATTAAAATTTGCCAAACATGCATTTTTGTGGTAGTTTTAAACCCCTTCTACAATATTAGTCATCTAATAAGCATGTTAGTTAATGTGACACAACATTTCTTCTAAATAAACTGTACTACTTTTGTCCCTTCGCTGACGGGACAGAATAACAACAAGAAATAATTGATCCACCCAAATGTAACGTTTCGTGTGGCGCCTACCCCGTTTGGGAATACATGCGTTATTTTTTGTATGTATGTATGTATGTATGTTACCACACATAAGGGCGCTTGTGCACTACAAGGAATTTTCAGTCCGGCAGTCCGATTCTTTACGGTCCGATATGGCTCGCCATAAATTTATATATACGACTAGCCTTCCGTCAGCAGCTTCGCCCGCGATAGATTATTTATCCCGTAGGAAAAGTTATTTTCCCGCGGTAAAAAGTAGCCTATGTCACTCAGTGATAGATAATGTAGCTCTCTAACGGTAAAAGAATTTTTGAAATCGGTCCAGTAGTTTTTAAGTTTATTCGTAACGTACAAAAATACAAATCTTTCCTCTTTATAATATTATAGTGTAGATCATTTATATACGATCATCAATCGATTGGTGTGGTAAGTTTGGCAGATCGACGGATATCGGTCGACAAACGATTGATCGAGAGCCAATCGACGCTACTGTTCGACGTTGATCAATTGATGTAGTAGAAACTGTCGATCGACGTCGACAATCGGTCGATTGGTATGGTAACACTCTTTAAAATGAAAGTTAAAAAGTCAGATATCTCGATATCGTCAACTGATGTCAGTGTCAAGAGATGTTTTTGTTGTACCAGACGCTCCAAGAGACGTATTATCGTAAGAGCGCCCATTCAATCGTTTTAAACACGATCGTGTTACAAACACGATCTGAGAAACAACCTTTTAGTTATAATTATGAAATGGCATCCATTGTTATAATAATATTAACAGAGCGTGATACTAAACATTATAATTTTATTTCACACAATATTCTCGTTTGATCTCGAGCTTGGTTTATTTTGCCCTAGCTTCGATCCGTGACTTTGGCTGCGTGAATGATGGGGAATGCAAAATGTGTTGAACCATGCTCTTCAAAAGAAACTCAAGGTCACTCAGGGTGCGATGGAGAGGAGTTTTCTGCGGGATCGATTAGAAAGGGTATGTATTACAATACCGAAGTACGAAAGACGGAATGTATTAAAACATCGAATGGGTCAAAAGACCAACACGATTTTTTTCTGAAACCATTAACTTTTTAAGATTGTTATAAAACATACCTAACCTAACCTAATGGGTTCTGTATGATGCCGTTTTAATAAATTCTGAAAAATTTACGGTTTCAGAAAAAAATCGTGTCGGTCTTTTGACCCATTCGATGTTTTAATACATTCGGTCTTTCGTGGTTCGGTATTGTAATACATACCCCATTAGAAATGATGAAATCCGCGCCAGAACTAAAGCCACCGACATAGCTCGAAGAATCGCCAAACTCGTGGCAGTGGGCAGGGCACATCGCTCTTAGAACTGAATGCCGATGGAGCCTAAAGGTTCTCGAGTGGCGTTCACGGAGTGGCGGCCTCCAACAAGATGGACCGACGACCTGGGGCCTGTTGCATCTTCTTCTTCTTCCCAATCCTCTCCTATCGGAGGATGGACAACATTATGGCGATTCTGATCTTGGAGGCCGCTGCTCAAGGAAGTGGTACTGCAGTTGAACCAGTCACGCAAATTCTTCAGCCACGAATGTCTTCTCCTGCCCACGCTTCTTTTTCCGGCAATCTGCCTGTTGCATAACAAAGTACAACTAATATTACAAGCGGAACTCTCGCTTCAGTTATATTAACTAGAAAGGATTGTGAATTTGAGCCCGAACTCGCACCTCTGAGTATTTCAGAAATTATGTGCGAAATTACATGTGAAATTTACCACATTCTACGGTGAATGAATACATCGCGAGCGAGTCTGCATAACAGTGAAGCAAATTCAATGATGTATGTGAAATTCTCAATTCGCACTGAAAGACCTAATTTTCTCATTTATAATATTAGTATGACAAGATAGGATAGCATTATATTGTAATACTTGAAACATTTGTAATATAGAAACCTGTTCTGTGTTATATTCAGCATAAATATAAATTAAACATTTTAAAAACCCCCAACGCAATTATGTCACACGTATGTTTGAACATGAAGTAGATGCCCATTGTGCATCTAAGATCCCTTCCGCAGCTAACAAAAGAGCTGATAACTTTGAAACGGCTAAACCGATTTTGATAAAACCTATCTAAGAACCATCGCCAAGAAACCTGCTTTCTTATAAAAAAACTGCATCCAAATCGGTCCCCCCGTTTGAGAGTTATGATGCCACAGACAGACAGACAGAGACACACACACACAGCGGTCAAACTTATAACACCCCTCTTTTTGTGTCGGGGGTTAAAAAGGAACGCACTCGTGACCAATGTTACCATCAAATGTCATGAGTACTGTACTTAATGTGCCAATCCTACTCTATTTCAATCAAAGTGTTCACGCTCTTTGAGATTAAATTTCAGATTAAAGGACACATTACTGATGGATAGGAATTCAAACGAAATTAAAATGTAAGAGCCATGTTGAAGTGGGGTCGTTATCGCGTGGATGTCAATTTGTATTTAGAATTTAGACCGCTAACATGGTTGCTATTTTCAACCGACTTAAATATTCTGGTTTCAGTTTCAAAATTCGAACCGTGTGCTTCTGTTTTTTTTTATCTCAAGCGCCAGTGTCAGGAAGCCTAATTTAGTCTACCAAAAAGTCCGCATAACGCTTAGAAACGTCAAATTATAGTTAGTTACTGTTGTTGTGAAAACAACGGATATCAAACTTACAATATATCATCTAGAGAGGGCGTAGAAATAGGCGATCTTTATTTTATTTTATTAGGTGACCGACTACCTATTTAGCTGTAAGAAACGTAGGGTAATTCCAGGATAGATGCCCCAGTGGGATAGATGCCTCGATTTCAATTTCTACTAGTAGCAAGGCTGTGGGACCAAAATTCCACTACATAATAGCAAGCCCCCTCCCTGCAAACCTCTGGGCCGCTGCTATCATGAGCAAGAGCGAACGCGTTTAGTCCATGGGTGCCAAAACCTTTCGCGGCGAGATCTCGCAGAGCGTGAAAATTATATTCGTAAGTATTTGTTTTTGAATAACTTTAAACTAGCTTATAATTTGCGCTTTTAACTAACTCATTTGGTTGCACTGAAGTTTAGGCTGCATGGATTAGTATATTTTATAGAGATTTTATCATTACTTGATTTTTTATCGAATAGGGCATCTATCCTCTGCGAAAAGTATAGTTGCCCCGTTTTCGATCGCTGTAGATGCCCCTAAGGGCATCTATCCTCAACGTGTTTTAAAACGAAAAACAGAAAACAAAAAACGAAAAACTAAAAACAATTGACCCTAGCTAGGTAATTATGTAATGTAGGTAGGTATATAATGATTGGTATTTAGTGAAGTTTTTTCTGTATTTGCAAATAAGTACAAGCAAAATCATATTTTATATGGAATTGATTGAGCTTTTATAATTTGTTTCAGTAAAACATCCAGTACTAGGATTCTAAAATGAGAAGAGGCTCGTGGCTCATACTGTTCAAACTAGGCGAAATTTCAATGAATATAAAAGACTGATAACTTTTATTTAACTTGTTTAATTTCAAAGGGCATCTGTCCTCTGACGCATTTTTGCGACGAGTCGTCTATCCCCCACGGTAGGCACCTATCCCATTTATAAGGGGTCAAAAAAAGTACGATTTACACAAAATCCATAAGATTTATATTAAAAGAAGTACAGTAAAATAATAGATTAAGGACCATAGTTATCAAACGCATTGGACGCAATGCTATAATTTGTTAAGTTTTTGAATTATAAAGCTATTTCAAAAAGTGGGGCATCTATCCTGGACTTACCCTATAGAAATTTGGTGAAATACCATAGTGCACCTTATTGAGACTGGAAGCATGTGTGTCAACTTTTAATTCTCTATCTCCAGTAGGATGTGCATAATGCGTTGCCTTTCCATCAGTCACTTAATCTGTCTGTTTGACGCTAGTCAATGAGTCAATCACATTACTGTTTTATATTTAGGTATCATTAAAATTCTCCGAAATCCTAGAGATGAATGCAAGCTTGGACTAAGTGTTTTTCATATTTTTTTTCATCGGTTTCATTTCAGCCCAAAGAAGTCCACTGCTCCCCAAGGTTCTCCAAACAGATCCTGCGCCATCCGCATCCAACGCGTTCCTACAACCTTAAAGAGGTCGTCGCTCCATACCGTTGTATCCGCATTTTATTGTATGGAACTCTACAATGTGGTTGAAAAACACCCACTAAGCCGGTTTCTGAAAAGAAACTGAATACGAGTACTATCAGTCCGTACTTAATTGGCAGTTTATTTACTTAATACTTTAGCAAACAGTAAATCGGGTCCTGTGTAATCTTCTAAGATTAAAATTATAATTCTACTTTTTTTTTAATCACAACCTCACTCGCTTCCCGCCAACTCTGGACTTGCCATCATCAAAAAATCATAACAATTCTATAAAAATCGTCCACGACTGCTGTGATTCGGTAACTTTGCTCTATTGAAACCAAAACATTGAACCAAATTAGAAGCCATCTTCATTTTCGAAGGCCCGGTGTCACCTGTCCTGCCCATCCAATTCTCACCTCCTCGACCTTGCTGCACCGAATGCAAACACATCAATAGTTCATCTTGTGCAAACAAACGAAGCCGTAACTACCGATCCGTAGACAATTTCCACACGATTTCCGACCTTACCCTACCCTAATTAGGTAGAATTAATGGGTCTAGTTGCTACAAGTTAGGTTGGTATTAATTACGGAGGTATAAACCGAAACGATACATTGTTTTCAGGTTGCAGACGGAAAACGGTTGGCGGACGCGAGGCTGCGAGCC